>JAUMJM010000024.1:2177500-3396500 GCA_033558235.1 Neomorphus geoffroyi | reverse complement strand
TGCTTAGTTAATTTGCCACTTCATTACGAACGTCCTGATGGAAAAGTTGCTATGTGCACAACAGCAAGTGTAAAAGCTGGTTAGGTTCCATGAAATTCATGAATTCAAGAAATATTACTACAGCTTTCATGTTCTGAATGACTAAAATTGTAGTTCAATTAAATGACAGGAAATTGAGAGTTGATAGAGAATTACTCTGCGAGTTTCAGCGTAACCAAGTAGATCTTGATGACACATAAAACTGTTGAGACGTGATAACACTTGGCTATATCCGTTCTTACCTCTCAAGCCTTTTTTTCCAAGGGTCTTTGGAAAAAAACAGATGGTTTGTTTTTACAGATGAGAAACACTGAGTTTCATCAAAGGGCTTGTTCAGAGTTGCACTGCTTATACCATGATTGTCCATACTGGATGTGTTTTAGTTTGACCATGAGTTTGCAGAGATGGATTCTGAACCTTCTGGGGCAGTTTGTGCGTGAGCCGCATCGCTCTGTGTTGAGTTTCTTTGTGTGGAAAATGGCTGGCTCCAGGCTAGAGAAAAAAAAGGGACCTGATATGCTGACAGAGTGGATGACCAAGGAATTGGGATTCAACTCTCTCTAAGCTTGTCCATGAAGTGAAAAGGATGTATTGATGGATCAGCCACAGAAATGGAAAGAGAACCTACATGGCCCGTGTTAATATGTGTTAGATCTATATAAATGAGGATAGCGTTGAAAGAAATGCTGCCTAGAACAACAGTGCCAAAACCTTTCAATGCTGTGCAGTGTTTAAGTTGTTTAATAGTTAGATCAAAATGAAAATTTTCTATTTTTATTATGGTTTAGTAGGCACAGTGGTGTTGGGCTGACAGTTGGACTTGATGATCTTGGAGGTCTTTTCCAACCTCAATGATTCTATGATGTTTCATACTTATAAACATTCACAAATGAGGGTGAATTGTGCCCACCAAGCATGTGACATCAAGCAGCAGCCCATTCCCACATCTCCATACCGACACAAATATAGCCAGGGCCACACAGGACAGGCAGTCACACTTAGTGCAACAGAAACACTGAAGTGTTGCCTTGTTTTAAGACAACTTACTAAAGCAGAAAATCCAGACTTTATTGGAAGTGTTCTTTACAATCAGTTGTTTCCTGTTGCTGAAGATGTGCCCTGTTGCAGAGTGATTTCTATTCCCATCAAGGGAATATATTTGAACCTTGAACTTCCATCTCCCATCAGTTGTAGACGGAACTGCACTGAAACCCTTCATACGGTTTGCTGCCAAAACTTGCAGTCCTTATGTTTACTGCCATTAGCTCGCACATCTGTGATTAGAAAGTGCATAAAAGTCCTGTGTGTGGGTCATCTTTATATATTTCTCATCTTAGATATTGAAAATGCTAGAGTAACGCTGCTCAAACAGTGCGCTTGAGATGGTAACTTTTTGTGGTGTATAAGCACGACAACACTACAGGTTGTTTTTCACAAGGTACATATGTAGGAACTGAGATTACGCGTACGAGTGGTCTTGTATGTGTTTCCTTTGACCTTCACTGATACTGTGTAAAGTGTTGCCTAGGGGATGTCATAACGGAACGCTTTGAGTTTTGAATAACGAATATGAGTAACTCATAGCATCCTTGAGGCCGTGGTACAGAAGATGTGCTTGTCGTGACTGGTGCTCTTAACACAGGGCCATTTCACTGTGTTCAGGAAAAGATGGAGAAGTATGAAAATCAGCTGTAGTATGGAAGAAAGAGCTTAGTAAAGCAGAATAAGCCAAGCAGGGGACAGAGGGGACACCACATTAATGCAGAAGTAGGATACTTAATAAATTAGCAGGACGGCATTTATCGTTAGACTGAGTAAATGACTTGGACTTTCCCTCAGTCTGTCTTCAGCAAGTAAAACAAAGCATTAGAGAGTGAAGGACACCCAGTCAAGCAACTTGTAAGTGCAGGCAGGGAATACTACAATCATTAAAGGGCAAGAAAATAATTAATAAAATGTCCTTCTCTTATGTTTGGGAAATTAGAAGAATACGCTTGATATATGTTTGAAAAAAAATCACATGAATTATGCAAGTCGTCACTTGGTGTGTGAATAGTTGCCCACATTCTCATCTGTAAATTTTTCTGTTTGTAATTGGGGCTTTTGGGGTGTTCTGCTTGCATTTAACAGTCAGACTGGACAGGATTCCTTTTGCTCTTTGCATAGCAGTTAGCATTGTGACGCCTGATATTAATTAGGACGTCTGGGCACTTTTCTATGTATTTTTTGGTATATTAGACCAATCAGTTGGTCCAGTTAGATAGGTCTTGATATTAAATCTGTCTGATATATTTTATAAAACTGACTGATAGCGATGTTTGGAAGAAGCAGGTTAGCATTCCAGTGCAGAGGCTGTTCTTGGTCTGAATCGGAGCAGAACAAATCAGGCTTAGTTTAGATGAGGAACTACTATTTTGTATTTTACCTAATGATGCGAATTGATGAGTCTGAGAGAAAAATTTGTGAGACCTGTAGATTACAGAGGAATATTAACAAAAAGCTGGAGGAAGTGATTTCTCTCTTGTGACAGAGATGCAGGAAACAGTCGCGTGGATTGCAGTGTAATGTATCCAGGGGGTGCATGAGTCTGAGGATAAACATTCTCCATCGAGTGTGACCACAGCAACTCTTGCGATTCATTTTCTGGTTTTAGTAACGTGTTTTTCTGTGTTTGCTTGATTTCTTCGAGTCAGCTTATGAGTGCTTATAGTACAGAGGTGTGGCTGTTAGTGGGAATACATTGTTGCTGTTTGTAATGTAATTCTTTGTTTTCAGATACTAATTTTTCTTGTGCTCCCAGTTTCAATGGCAAAACTTGCTTTGATCTCTGCCTGTAGCTGTATTTGTTGTATGTGTTTTGGTCAAAGATTGGAACAGGCTGCCCAGGGAAGGGGTAGAGTCTCCATCCCTGGAGGTGTTCAAAAACCGTGTGTGCATGTGGCACTTGGGGACATGGTTTAGTAGGCACGGTGCTGTTGGGTTGATGATTGGATTGGATAATCTCAGAGGTCTTTCCCAACCTTAATGGTTCTATGATTCTATGATTATTTCAGTACTCAGATAATAATGTTTCAGCTTTGTGTGAATGGAGAGTGAAGCAAAGATTCAGTTCAGATCAAAGGACTGCGATATGTTAGTGTGGTGTTTTGTAAGGGCGAGCCTATTGCATACCTGTCCTTGTTTGTATAGGAATATAGAAAGGCTGCTCGTTTCATGGCCAAAAGAAGCTTCCTATGCTTTCTGTAATGCTGCCTTTTCTGTATCTTGGCTGAACATGGCTAGTGCTTACAGCATGGTATTTTATCTAAATCTGACCATTTTAGCTCTGTTTTTACAGAGATGAAGTTGGGTTTTACCAAATCTGGGGAAGGGTGTTCATGCTTTAGATATCTAAGCAAGATCTCTGTGAAATAGAGCTGAAATTATTCTGTGGATTCAAGAATTATCCAGAGTTTTGTGTTGTCATGGGGTTTTTCTCCAAATATTTTTGCTTTAGGGCAGAGGATGTTCTGAGATAGATCTGCTTGTCAAAGGAATCTCAAAAGTAGCCTGTTTTCTGAGAGTGGTGTTGGTTTTGTGGGCCTTGTTTTCTGGCTAGATGAAGCATAAGGATAGTTTTTGTTATTAGTGCCTTTTTGTCACTAAGTTATGAAGCGTTTTGTGCATTAAGTACACCTTCTCTGGTATTTATCATGTTATAGAATATTGATGTCAAATAGAAAATAAATCTGGATGGCTAATGGGGTGTTTGATTATACTATTTTCTATGCTCACCTGAAAAGGGAGACAGCTGAATAGCACACCCTTTTCTTTATGGATTGTCTTCTAATTCCACAGTAAAAATGCAGCATCTGACTCCGAATCAAAAGTTCTTTACTGTTGTTACTGTGGTTGTGATCCCCAGCCCAGGTGATGGAGCTCAGCAGGATAGCTGGTCTCTGATCAAGCTCCAGAGGCAGAAATTACATGAAATGTTATTAAATATAGATTGCAGTTCTGTAGGAGTCCGAGTGTCTGGAGAGCAGGGATGTGGAATGAGGTACTTAATACTGATCATGCATGCAAGAAAGCAATGCAGATCTCGGAGCCCGAATCTCTGTATGAGGAACTGCCAAATTACAGCCTTATGTTGTTATGTATTGCTGTATTCCCTGTTTGGCTTGGTCTGCGGAGCACAGTACTGTAATGGTATGTGGTATTGAGGCTGCGTTAAGCCTTTATTATTAAACTCTTATAACTCCTGTGGGACTGATGGTTTGTGGTTTCTCAGGACCACTTCCAAAGCAGCACGCAATCATTTTTTAACTGATTTTTTTTTTTTTTTTTTTTCTTCTGGGGAAGTTGGTTTATTGCTAAAATCTGGTTGTGTTGTTGTTATTTGGGGGGGGGTTTAAGGAAAAAGATAAGAGAAGTTATTGCTTCAGCTTCTTTGGTTTCCAATAGAATGAGACAAATGTCTAAAATCCTTTTGGGGAGAATCTGTAAAAGCAAAGAATTTAGTGGCTTCTTAGAGGGACTTACTGTAAAACAGCACTTAGGAAAACACACAGGTTCTAAACAGCTCTTGACAAAGTGTGGATTGTATTTGCTGTCCTCATTCTACGTTGCCACTGGTTGTGTTTTTATATTGTCTTTTTTTCAATGATGAAATCAAAGCAAGGACAGTATTTGCATTGGCAATTGGTCCATGTATTTGCTCTTATGTGATTTTGAGAACTTGACGCAGTTGGGCTTTATGAGCTGTTTCCACACATCTCTGGAGTGCATTACCCATGCATGATATTAAGTCTCTATGTCCGTGTCTCCTTCTTGGAGTAAGAAAGTTCAATGGTTTCCAACAGCCTTGTTGTCTCCCACAAATCTGCAGTTTGTTGTTCAGGATCATGACTCCTTTATGAAGACCCAAATCTTCATGTATTTTTCTGTTCAGAGACTAGAGTAGTGAAAAAGATATGACAATCTGTAAGGAATAGCAGTTAAATACTTGTTTGGTGTCTGGAAGTGCCTGAACCTAAAGTCAATGATACACGCAGCAAGATGAGTAATTTAATTTGCCAGTGTTTGGGATGGGGGGACTGTGGTGTCGAGTTATCTAGGCTGTTAGAAAGCTCATGGTTAACAGAACAAACAGGAGAAAGGATTTACAGGAGATCTAAGATGGGAGACGCTGGCGTAGAAAGTGGGGTTTGCGTGTGAAGAGGTGAGATGAGGGGTCAGTGACGCTTAAACTGCATCCCTTGTGTAGAAATGCAATCAGCCCTGATAGTCGAGTGACGTATCTGGGCTGCACACAGTGGTGTGAGTGCAACAGCAAATGTAACTACCTCAGATCTGCAGGATTTCTTGACTTCAGGACAGAGCTGAGCAAATCCAGTTTTATTCCTTCAAAGGCAAGGTCAGTTCTAAGTCCAGATTGGAGCACTGTTGGAACAGAGTTTGAGTTTGTTCTCAGAGCGGTGTTCAGTCTCTCTGAACAGTCTTGGAGCTCCAGGTACCTGAACCAAATGGGATCTTTGCGTTTGTTCTGTAGCAGTGAGCTCTCCTGGCAGAGGGGTCTTGCAGGACACCCCATGCTCCAAAGGGCCATGGTGGAACACATTTTCAGAGTCACAGGATGGTCAGGGTTGGAAGGGACCTCTGGAGATCATCCAGTCCAACTCCCCTCTAAAGCAGTGCCACCCAGAGCAGGTTGTACTGGAACACATCCAGGTGGGGTTTGAATAGCTCCAGAGAAGGAAACTCTACGACCTCCCTGGGCAGCCTTGTCCCAGTGCTCTGTCACCCTCACGGTAAAGGAGTTTTTCTCATGTTGAAGTGGAACTTCCTGAGATCCAGTTTGTGCCTGTTGCCTCTTGTCCTCTCGCTGGGCACCACTGAAAAGAGTCTGGCCCCATCCTCTTGACGCTTGCCCCTTAGATATTGATAAGCACTGATAAAGTCTATTCTCGGTCTTTTCTTCTCCAGCTAAACAGACTGAGCTCGCTCAGCCTCTCTTCATGAGAGGTAGCCCTGCACAGTGCTGGTTTTGGGGGGATGGTGGGGCAGATTCGTGTGTTGGTCCAGTTTTTGAAGCTGTAGCTGGGCAGTGGGTGGGAGGGGAGTGTGACCCAGAGCAAAGGTCCCAGTGGAGTTTGGACCCAGCGCTGACACAGAGTGACCCAAAGCAACTTTGCAGCCTGACTGCTGAAGTCTTGGCCCTTGTTATTCCTGGCACTGGGTGCCTTCTAAATAAGTGAGTACTTCTGCTCCCTTTGCTGCTTCTGATGGATTGGGTCAGATCCAGAATTGCATTTGGCTTTTGCTTTATCTTGGGTTTTTTTTCCTTTTCTTTTTTTAAATGCTGCAGCCACTGAAAAAATGATTGTAGCTAACATGAACACAGATGTAAAGGGCTGGCATTGCGGCGTGCGCAGCCTTAAGCTGTGCGTGTTGGCAAGTTATTTGGTGTCAGATTTCATGTTTTGGGCATAAAGGCTGCTCTTCAGTTAGGAAGGCAGGAGAAAAAAGCATTTAAGCTACTTGATGGCAGTAGGTAGCTGGAAGGTTAGGGGCTGCTCCTTCAGACAGAACCCCTTCTTGGCACGTAAAGCTAGGGCGCCTGTAAGTGGGTAGGTTTTACGTTGCATCGTCTGAAGTTTTGAAAGGTAGAGCCTTTGAAGATTGGCTTTTGAAGACAGCGTGGGCTCAGGGGTTTGGGGGAAGGCGCTGGGCACAGCCTGAGCAGCCACTTTGTCTCTGGAAAAAATCATCTAGAAAGCCAGGAGGATTTTGAGCTGAGCCATGACTGGAGAAGATCTGAAGCTAGAAGTAAAAAAACTTTTCTTCTTACTTTCATAGAAGCAAGACTCAGTGTATTTGCAAATTAATCTGTCTTATGGTTATTCCTATTGACTTCTGACAAAAAAATAACCTGTAGCTCAGAGTGTGGCTGAATGCGAGTAGCTGTCTGGGTGGAAGAAAGGTGACACATGATTATCTTCTCAGCCTTTGTCAAGTTTATAGCTTCTTCCCTTTTGAAGTGTCAATGCCAGAAATAAACAGTGTTTAATAAAGATCCATGGTTTGTGAAATCACTGGCAGTTGTGGAGGGGGAATTCACTCTGAATAACCTGTATTACAGTCAATTTGATGTTGAAACTGTCACATGGATTGGAAAAGGGAGCTCACATGCTTACTCTACTTGTAAATTTTTTTTGTTATAGGAGGAAGATAATGTTCTCGGTTAAGGGAATGAAACGTTATACTATTTTTGTGGGCTGCAGTAATGGTATTAATTTGGTGCTTGCGATGCTTTTCAGCCGTTCTCAGATAAGTCCTAATATTTCATGCACAGTGTTTGAATGCAAAATATATTGCAGGAAAATGAACAACATTTGAATTTGGCATTACCTACAAAGCAATACTTTATGCTGATAAAAATCTCAACAGCTTTTTAAAAGTAGAACCCCACAGAGGTACTTTGGAATTAATTGATAGCAGCTGAATCTAATGCAGTTAAAATGAATATAAAGATGTCTGAATTTTATTCCCAAAAGAGGAAATACAGTTGTTAAGTCCAGATGGATTTTTATTTTTATTGGAATAAGTTTTGAAACTCGTAATATTTCTCTTTTTTTTTTTTTAATGTTACTACCACAGTGTTGGATCTGGGACAGCACAGACCTGCTTTTCAGAAATTGTTTTAAATCCAGTTAAATGAACAGTTTTACTCTGTTTATTTTGAAAATCAGCACTTTTCTTATTGAATTTGTAAGAATTGGAAAATAAGCACAAGGATGATGTACAGTACAGAAAAGTCCGGGGCTTGATCCTGTGTCAAGTTGTTGTCATCTGAAACATGGTAAATGTCAATGTCTGGCCCAAAGGTGATGTTAGGCAGTGGTAGTTTAACCCCTTTTCAGGACATCAAACCTAGTTGTGCCTGGGCTTTTTGCCCTGTGCGAAGGGCTTGCATTGAGGCAGCTGCTGTGGTGCTGCAAAGGACGTGTGATGGGTTGATCACACCTGAGGGCTAAGTCACAAAGCGAAACTGTTCATTCAGCTGAAGGTGAAAAGCAGTTCTGCTATTGCTATGTCAGTTTAAAGCTTCTCATTCCATACAATTATGAATCCTATTGTTTTGATTTGGGTTTTGCTGTGTTTTACCCATTGACAAGCTGTCTTTATCTTCTGGGCCCAATTCTGTTCCGCTGGTAGATTTTCTGCTTCAGTTGGGATTGACATTAAAATGGATGTCAAACCAGAAGGCTTACTACTGAAATAAGTGTTGGTTCATTTCAAGTAAGAATAAAGCTGGAAATACCCCCATCACTGAGCTCGGTACCATATTGCGGCTCCACTCAGAACAGATGATCACATTATCTCCGATAAATTTTGCACATTCTAGGTTGAGAGTGTGCTGTATGAGGAAAATGAATGACTAAAAAGGTGTCTGGACCATGGGGTGAGCTAAGTGCAAGCAGGCAGTAAGGCTGGGAATAGTAAGTCACAATTGGAGAAGTGTGCCCCATCATATAAAAGAGGGACTAAAAGTAGCGGGCATCAATCGATGAGCAGGAGTTGTAATTGCGATCATGGATGAAAACACAATTGTGATCCCCAGGTGATCAAGTAGAGAGCTTATTTTCTTGGTACGTGGCACACGTGCTGCTTATAGTACAAAGGTGAAGGGTATTGATAAGTTCAAATACATTCAGCTGGGGAGCCACTGGTTTGAGTAAAGATGTAGAAAACATGGTGAGAACTACAAGAAGCGCAAAGTACTTGGCTTAGCAAACAGTGTAAGGGAGGAGCTGATTGTAACAGACAAGTCCCCTAAGTGGCGGCAAAATATTGATAATACATTTGATAAGAACAAGCTCTCCAGTCCAGCAGTCAGAAAGCACATTATGATTCCGTTTCCATCAAGCTGACTGAGCTTATTTAGCATAAAATGAAACTATTTTTCAATAATGGGTAATGACCCATTACCTTCCCTGGGTAATGACATCATGATTTGTTGCGTACTCCAGCGTTCTGCCTTTGCTAGGTGCCTTTTGGTTTGTCTTGACTGGTGAAGATGTCATTCTGCTTCCTGGTGCCGGGGAACACAAGGAGTTATTTCAGCAGAATAACAAGAAAATGTTACAGCAAGAAATGGTGCTACGAAAAAGGGGAAAATGAACTTGTACTCTTGTGTTACAGATTCAGTGGTTCTTTCCTTTGACTCCGTTGGACATACAATAGGCTCAGGTACAACATTGCCTTCTTCTCTATCTCCCACCTCATGACAAGGCTTCTACTTGATTGGACATGGTAGCCATGTTGGGAGGCAGGTCACTGCTCAGACCTCAGTGGGAATCAACCATCTGGCCGAAGTGGGTAAATAGGTCCTTTCCTCAGCGTAGTGAAGTATTAAGGGTCTAAGAGCAACATGAGGATTCATGTGTGGGACTCCTTCCGTTATCCAGCAAGGCAGATGACCTGGACACCTTACACGCGTTAGTGATGTGGTTTGTGTTTCTTTTCTCATGTGAAGGGCGTTAGATGATGTCACCCAGCAGCTGAAGAAAAACTGTTCCGTGCTACTAGGAGAGTTTCTCAGCTAAACAAACAGTTGAGTTATTTGGGGAAAGACATCAGGAATGCTTCCAGGAAGGCGAAGGTGAAAGAGTCATAGCTAAACAAATAGGGCTCAAAACATGTTTTTTTGGGTGGAGATTGATCAGCATTATGAAACCCCAGGGCAAATCCTGCCCAGCCTAATTTCCTTTGGAACCGGAATACAACCTTCAATTAAACTGAACCAGAAATCAAAAATTGTTTTGTATTGGGAGCATTTCATGAAGCCAGTAACTCTCCATTTGGCTACGTGTAGTATGCAAGCTGTGTAGCCGAGGCACGCCATAGCGAGCAGGATACTCAATGAAATTCGGTTTACAGTATACATAATGATATGTGAAGTGCAAGTGTTACTTTTATGAACTTAAAAGCCCTTAGACTTAAAAGATGAGGATATTTGCTGTCTTGCAGAAAAGAATAAACAATCCAAGTGGAGGTTTTATATTTTGTCTTGCTTCCTAGCCTTTCCTCGTAGGTTGACAGGGGGAACGTGCTGCCTTCCAACATAGCACCTGTCTTCTGCCTGCACAGTTTGAAAAAGAGCCTGCTGCCTGACACTAACAGCCAACCCTGAACACAGATTCCCGAGTTACTAACCCCCGAGCTAGTGGTAGTAACTTGCTTTGTTTACAACATCCCAAATGCTTTCTGCTTTCTCTGCATCTTCTCCAAAACATAGATCTGGAAACGGATCTATTGTGGGTGCATGGTCTTATGTGGGAGTGTCTCTAGGGTGCTGAGTGGATGTGTTGTGTTTATGGGGAGAAGAGACCCTCTATTAACTCCCTTTTACTAATTAACATCAGTCACAACTGTGGTGTGTTGCTGCCTGCCTCTTTCTGTATTGAGTGATGGTTTCTTTAGCTGGGGGGGGGGGAGCGTTGCATAGGTCTGAGATACAAAATCCGTGATTAAATTTCAGGGAAGTATTTTGATTACAGCTGCATATATCTGAATCAGCATACCTGCCCTGGAGTTATGCTGGATTGGTGTTGGTACAGCTCAGACCAGAATTTGTCCTGGAGAAAAACATATCAATATCACCTACTATTTAGATTTTTATTTTTTTCCCCCCTAAGACTATTTTGGCTTTTAACTGATGTGAAAATGGTTAAGCCTGCGACTGGCTTCCAGTGCAGGGAATCTAGAGAGCTAATCATAGCGTATATAATCTGTAGAGTTAATCATAAATGTTGTGTTATGATATTACCAATAGGATGATAAACTGAGTTATGAAAAACAATGCAACTGCTCTGTGTTTTTTGGAGATCCATTAATATGGAGAGTAAGGACAAGCTAGTGTAAGCCAGCAAGACCCTCTGGGTCTGTTTTAAAAGCACTGGTCTTTGTTCTGCTTGTACATTACAACTCGGGCTTGGGTTGGTTAGGAGTAAGAACGTAAAATGTGATCTTTTGTAAACCTTTCCACTGCAGCAAGATTGAATTTCTTTATTGCAGAAATGCAAAGAATACTCATACTTAAGAAGGGAAGCTCAGAAATGTCCAAGCACTGTATGTTTATTGCTTTCATATTTAATACTTCGCATTCGCTGTACCGCAAACTTTAACTTGCTCTGAACTGACATGTGTAATAAGATGTCAAGATGTGTGGTGTCTGTCCAACTGAGGGATAGCTTTCCTTGTTGAACAGGAAGGAGAGAGAGAAAAACTGTGGCTATTGTGCTTCCGCTGTCCATCCCATCTCACCTTGCTGCAGACCCAGGAAAAGACAGAGCCCAGAAAGAACCCAAAGAAACAATGGCAGCTCCAGGCCCAGCCATTCCTAGTACGTGATGTTTCAGGTTGGGGTAAGAAGGGGCTAAAGGTATATACTTTGAAACATAAAAATACACATACCTTTTTCTTTATTAGTCAGAATTAAACAGCTCCCTGTTAAGATTCCATGCTGCTTAAAGCTAGTACTTGTTGACTTATATTTGCGTATTAAACAGCTTCTTAGAGTTCCTCTTTTGTAACTGTTAATTGTGCCGTGTCAAGGACAATGTCAATGTGTTGTTTCAATTGACTGTTTACCTTGGTTTTCCCCTTAACTCTTTGTCCCACATGTAAGTCTCCGTTTTCAGGGAGGCTGGAAATCCATCCTTATGCATCTCAGATTAATGACACCCTCTAGGTTATTCTGGATAAACTTTCTGAACTGAGTGTTCAGAAGATCCTCTGGCTCTGGAACCTTAAAGTACTGCTCCGCAGAAATTCATTAGCCTAGAGGACATGAGAATCAAATGTGCTTGGAGTGAGACTGAACTGTCTGAGGTTCTCTCTGTGGTCCAGCCTTTTGCAAGTCCAGATGGTTTTGTGATTCTCTTCATGACTGCCCCTTCAGCTGAAAGATAAAGTTTGAAAAGCAAATATAAATGCTTGACGTGATGACTGGGACAACGTTTCAACTGAAACCACTTCAGAAAGAAGAGTATCGTGCTCTGAAGTTGCTAAGCATTATTCAGGATGCAGGGTACTTGAAGAGTCCTAGATTTCATTTGCTTGCCGTAGACGGCTAGTATTCCTTTTTCACCCCCCCCTCCCTTCCTCTCTGGCTGCTTTGTTTTACTGCGTTGCTAGCAAATCAAACATTGGACCTTGAAAGTCAGATTTATACCTCTGCTATTTTTGTTCAAGACTTTTTTTTCTACCTCCTGTGTTGGAGAGCAAGCAAGTTAAATTTTTCTCCTCGTTAGGATAGGAGCGCAGTGAATGCACAACTTTCACATCTGCTAATGTGCTTACTGGAAATATTGAGGTTCTAAATACCTTAAGGCTGTGAGCTTACCCTGTTAGGGATCTTTGTTTGCAGTACTGGCCACCAATGCAGGCTTAAAATGCAGTAGTTCTAACATCTCAAGCAACCAAGTGTTATCTAGGTCTTGCTCAAACTGAATATTTTAACTTTGTTGTTGTTGCATTTTTCTGTTCAATTTAAATCCTAACCCTTATTGAGAGTTTGGCTTGACTTATGCAAAAGAAATGGAGCATTTAAAATTTGGTTTAGATCAGCACTTCTGCTGCAGCTCGTGTGCTTGTGAAAGCCCACATGCAAGACCATGCTTCCAGGTGTTAAGGTCACAATGATAGTGGAGCGATCATCTGAGAGATTAAAGCCATGCTTATTTAGGAGTGTGTTGTCAGTAATTCCTTACACTGAAGTCCTTAACCATTTTGGAAGAAGCTGTGAGAACTCTAAAGGAAACTTTCTGTGTTTCCTTCAGCTGCTGAAGATGCTTAGGAAATCTTTTTGTGAAGGATGAGAAGACCCCTCTCCTAGATACAGCTTGAGTTGATTTGATGACTACTTTCCTAAGTTTTCAATGGAGAGTGGTACGGGAGATGCAACTGAAATCATCAAGAATGAAACTGGTAGAAGAGGGACAGGTTTCTAGCATGAGAGAAAAACACTGGTGACTTGCAGAAGATCATTTGCTGCTTTTTTGTCTTTCTCGGTGAGAATCTGGTTGTATAGGTGGCTACAATTACAAACTCTGATCTTTCTCAGATTTCTAGATTAGTGGTAATTAATTTAGATATTATTTTAATAAAAACAATTTGTGAGGCCCTGGTAGGTATTCTTAGTTTGAAGAAACGGATTTTGATTTACATTTGGAACTGATGTGGGTCTATGTGTTGCTTTTTTGTTGTGGTTTTTTTTTTTTTCTTCAAATTGCATTTCTGACTGTTAATCTTAATGCTCAATGGTAGTGGTGGGAAAGGAGAGGTGAACTTATTATGATGCATTTTTCTGCATTCCTATAAAGCAGAGAATTTTTCCTGCTGGTTTTAGTGGTTTTATTCTGCAAAAATGCTTTTTCCTTTTCATTTTTGATTAATGAAGTTCTACTTCATTTTTTATTTCTTGGAGCTGTCGACTGTGGGAGCTACTTGAATCTTTGCCAATGACTGTCATGTATCGATTGCATAGTCCTGTGACTTTGCCAGCATGTTCAGGACCATCATCTGTCTTCTCATTAACTCTCTATTCCTCCAATTGAAAATACAGCTGTGTATGAGTTGAGTTGCAAATGCCAAGAAGTTGCTTGAATAATACCTCGAAATAGAAGTATTTTAATGGGATTTTTCTCTGTTGTGGCATCTCTCTGCATCAAGTCAGTAGTACATCTTTTAAGTCACTAAAAGCCAATATAGATGACTTTTGTTAATATTGGTCTTGACTTTTATTAGGAAATACGATACAATTTCTAAAATAAAGAATATGTTGGAAGATTCAGTAGGGCAGCATTAACTCCATTAGCTAAGTGGATACGTGGCAGTAAATGAAACAACTGTTTATTTAGCAAAGGTTGCAGTCTGGCTTTAAACAGATGACAGCATGGGAAAAGGAGGGCGTATGCAGTTCATAGGAGGAAATTTTTAATCTTCCTGTTGGAGTCTTTCATAAATTCAGCTTAAGGCAGTCAATTGCTTTCCTTCCATCGGAGGTTGCTATAGCTTTGTTAGGAAAAATATTGTAAGGAGTTATATAGTCCATGTTAATGTAACAACAGCCTTTTAAAAATGTAATGAGGATGACCTCTTTTTTGTTTTACTGTACCTTTTTTGGAGGTAAGAGAAGCAGGCGAAAGACCTTCCTGATGAATGAGACATACAACACTATCAGCAAATGATTGCTTATTTGTTCTTGCTGTGCCTGGGAGATGAATAATGCAGTTGCAGTGTCTGATGAAGGAGACCCCTCCGGTGTATTCCTTTCCTCAGGCTGTAAAGCTGAGCCAGATGTCTTTGGGGGCCCAAATCAGGAATTATAGTGGAGGAAAAAAAAACCCACCTTGAAGGTACAGAGCTGGAAATTACTTCCTTTTGCTGCTAAATCTGAAATAATAAGTATGATGATTTTTGGTGTCACCAGGGCACACGGGAGTTTTTGACTGGAGACAGATTTCTCCTCCACTTTGAACTCGCAGGCTTGTATTTCAGTTGTGCTGATAGTGCTTGGTGTATCCATTTCCACCAAATGCGGCTGTTTTCATCAGGTGCAGTATCTGGAAAGTCAATATTGAGCTTGCTGCAGCAGGATTGGTGTCTTAAGATCAGTTTGTACAGTCTTATGAACATTTTTGAGATGTGAAT
This sequence comes from Neomorphus geoffroyi, assembly GCA_033558235.1. NCBI lineage: Eukaryota > Metazoa > Chordata > Aves > Cuculiformes > Neomorphidae > Neomorphus > Neomorphus geoffroyi. Next base: position 3,381,764 of record JAUMJM010000024.1, on the reverse strand, counting down.
TCCAAGTTTTGCTGGAGAAGAAGTGTTGTAAAAGGAAGTTCTTTTGCTCCCCAGTAAAAAAAAGGAAGCTTAAGTGAGGCTGCATTGCAAGATGTTGAAGAATCATGTTTTTACACACGTGTTGGAAATGTCAAATGGGCAGGTAGTTCTGCACCCACTTCTAGTACTGGGCTGCAAGGACTGAGCAGTTATCTTTACCTTGAGTACTGCGTTCAGTTCTTGAATTCTCAGCACAGGAAGGAAATGGATCTGTTTGAGCAATTCCAGAGGAGGCCACAAAGATGATCTGAGGGCTGGAACACCACTCAATACAAGGACAATGGTTTTAAGCTGAAGGAAGGGAGATTTAGATCCCATCTTAAGAAATATTTTCCTGTGAGGGCAGTGAGAGACTGGCACAGGTTGCCCAGAGAAGCTGAGGATTTTCCATCCCTGGAGGTGTTTAAGACCAGGTGGGATGGGGCTTTGAGCAACCTGATCCTATGGAAGGTGGAGGGGCAGGGGTGTTGGAACTGGATGATCTTTAAGGTCCCTTCCAACCCAAGCCATTCTATGGCTCTGTGATCTTTACAGATGTCAGTTCTGCTGCTTTTGTGTATTTCTACAGAGCAAGGAAAAGCACCGAGGACTGGGCTTTCTTCTACAGAGTACTTGGGGTTCTCCTTGATGTCACTTGGACAACCTGCAGAAAAAGCCTGTTAAACTGATATGCGTAAGACTAAATGGGGATGAAGAAGAAACTGGAACATAGACAAGTATGCAGTCCATGCAGGACAGTGCTGAGGAGCTCAGGTGGCCTCAGCTCTGCCCTCTCTGAACTTGGCTCTACAATCTTTTTTTTTTTTTTTCCCCCCTGTTAATTCAATAGCCTCAGAAAAGAATGCTTTCATCACTAAGTTCCATCACTGAAGAGGTTAAAGTGAAAATCCTAAAGAAAGGAAGCAACATTAAGTCCTTGTTTGTCCAATGCTTTCATTGTTCCTCAGTAATCCTGAGTGGTATTTTTTTAACCCTGGAAGAAAAACTTTCTTTTGTCCTTTTCAGTTGATCCATTGCATATGACTTTTTTCATTAATTCTTTCTTGTCTCTTGAGTTCTAGCAGAATTGCTTTACATCAGCTGAACTTTTAAACTGTCCGTATGTGTTTTCTTAGTCCAAGGTGAATGTTTGGCCTTTTCATTGCAGGCTGAGTCATTTTACCTGGACTTGCCATAGATGTAGAACTTGCATGTGGACAGTGACCAAGGCTTAGCTCGGTTGCAGCCCCAGTTTCGCAGAGAACAAGCTGCACTGGACAGGATGAAATATATCGGGGTGGTCTGAGGTGTTCTTGATAGCACTTCTGTCTCCTGAGTGTCATATTAAATTTTTTGACAAACACAAACATTTTGAATAAAATAGCTAAAATTGAATCTTCTGCCTGTAATTGCAATTCTTCAGCACAGGAAGGATATGGATCTGTTGGAGCGAGTCCAGAGCAGGACACAAAGATGATCGGAGGGCTGGAGCACCTCCCATACGAGGACAAATTGAGAGAGTTGGGCTGGTTCAGCCTAGAGAAGAGAAGGTTCTGAGGAGACCTTAGAGCAGCCTTCCAGTACCGAAAGGGCTACAGGAAAGCTTGGGAGGGGCTTTTTATCAGGGAGTGCAGTGACAGGATAAGGAGTTTTAATGGTTTTAAGCTGAGAGAGGGGAGATTTAGATTACATATTCAGAAGAAATATTTTCCTTTGCGGGTGGTGAGGCCCTGGCACAGGTTGCCCAGGGAAACTGTGGCTGCCCCTTCCCTGGAGGTGTTCAAGGCCAGGTTGGATGGGGCCTTGAGCCAACCTGGTCTGGTGGGAAGTGTCCCTGCCTATGGCAGGGGGATGGAACTGGATGGGCTTTAAGGTCCCTTCCAACCAAAACCATTCGATGATTCTATGAATTACTAGTTAAATACAGAACTAGAGCTGCATATGGTTCATCTTTTTAAAAAATTAAATTAATTTTCTGTTTGTGTGGGCAGAGTTATTGGTACTGGGCTTCTAAGTAGCAAGATGCTAAAGAAATAGTACTCAGGTTATCAGTAAAATAATTTACGGGTATTTAGATGGATAAAACTAGTGAGCCAAGTTAATTCTTGGATTGTTGGTTTCTGATTAGTAGCATAAGGGGAAAATTTTGCGCCTTTCCATGTACATCGCTATATTGGCTACAGATGCAAAATGAAAACTTGGTAGATATTGTACACTGTGCTTTATGGCTTTTTGGGTGGTCTGTATGGAGTTTGCAGACATGAGACAATGCATTTCTTACTTGCTGCCTGGTAGCTGGATTTCTGTTGAATATGTGGGAGAAATTTCCATGCTAATGCCGGCATTGAATTTGGCACAAGATTAGCATCATTTATAGAAATTGCTATGCTTGGCCGTACTTCTGTTCATAAAACCCTAATTACATGCTTTATTATGAAGTTGTTGTTGGTTATTAGATGCTTATTCAATTCCGATCTTCCTGGAAATGTAGAAACACATTTTATTTCTGACTTAAGAAAACCTCTTGTTCTGATGGGGCATGATGAAACTCCATTTCCCATGTTCATTCATTTCTGTTCTTCTGAACACTATCGTACCACATCATCGGCTGTGATTTGTCGCTTCCCAGCACAAGTGAGTGTGTGGTCCTTAGACTGCCTTGCTCTGTTTTAATAATGTTGCTTTTATCCCTCATGGGTCTTGCAGTCTTTTATGGGCTGAGAACATAAAGACTTGTTTGGATTCTTCCATGATGTTCTAGTGGATGCAAATTTGTGTATTACCTTTACTCATTTTGGACTTAAAAAAAAATTATCCCATGTAGCCCCATAAATGCCTTGTCTGGAGACTTGTGGGTCAGACATGGTGTGGGCTGGGTCAGACCTACCAGCCTGGCTGGATCCAAAGCGAGTTCTCCAGAACCAGTGGGAGCTCTGTGTTGCACTTCACAGTGCAGAGACCTGCTTTATGGGGGGCCGTCATGATGATGTTGGCCAACATCAAACTGCAGTTAACACGGCCAGCTGATCCATCTTTGTTCTTGGTGGAGAGACTCGAGTAATTCTGCCTTGTTCTCTTCTGTTTCGTTCCATTTTCTCTAGTATTTTAGCTCTTCTTTCTCCCACTGCATGAAAACGAGGAAAAATGTTTTTGTCTATCAGCTGGTTAGCTCTGTAAGACTTTAAACTAAGGTGATGAGAGGTGAAAGCAACGTGTAGGTTAGGGCACAGAGAGGTCACTAGTGCCAGGGCAGGCTCACACCACCAGTATTTTCAAGGGAGGGAGGGGCAGCAGTGGGATTGCCTCTTTCTCTAGCAGTGAGCTGTGTGATCAGCTCAGTCTGTCTCCTGCAGTCATCGCACCCCGACCATACTATATTTTAGGTTGTTGTACTTGTTTTTAATTTCATTGATCTGTATTTTGTTTTGTTTGAAATTTAAATGCATAACTTCGGACCAGGATTGCCTTTTCCTGCAGCTGGACTTGTGTGCGTTTGGCCCTCTCCAGGTATTTTCGGGTTTGTCTGCCTTTTTGTGACTCCAGACCGCATCCAGCCAGCATGTGGGCTGTGCTGTTGTTTGTCGCAGTGATGGTTGGCCCCTGTGTTCGTGGCAACACAGCTAAATGACATCGCAAGTCTGTAACAAGACTATTTTTGCTAAAAATGAAGCTAACTTTGAATCTGTGATTTAGAGGCTCCAAGTGTCTGCCTCGGAGGAGCAGCATGTGACAGAGATTCATTTCCAAAACAATAGTAGTGCTTTGATTTTTCAGAAGTCCCAGGGAGTGTGAGGTGGCCCGTGGTGACGGCAGCTTTCTCTGCCTGCAGTAGTGTGCACGTTTCACCAGCCAGCAAGAAAGCACAGGTGCTTCTGGTTGGGTCTTGCAGCCTGAAAGGATGATTTGCTTCCTACTGAAAATCAAGAACACACTTGTGCTCCTAGTTTGAAAGCAGAGATGTTATGTTGTTTTGTTATACTTCATAAATGTTTTTGGAAAGTGCCTGTCAGCAGGATAGCTGACAGATGATTTTACAAGATTACTTTATGCCTCTGTTAGTAATCGTAATTGAACATCAAAAGTAACCACTTCAAAACCAGGGCAGGTGAAACACATGTGACAAAGAGAAGGAACATCTTAGGAAATGTTGCACTGGAGGTATGTCAGCTGTGGCTTCTAGTGTGTGTATTTTCATCCAACCCAGTGCTGAAGCTTTGAGAGCCCTGATCCACTGGGAGGTGTCCCTGACCGTAGCAGCAGGGTTGCAACTGGGTGATATTTAAGGTTCCTTCCAACCCAAACCATTCTATAGTTCTGGTGCTTTGGTTGTAAAGCTAATAAAATGCTGAGTGAGTAGGAAGCCCGTGATGTTGTATGAGGTGATGTATCTCTTATTACGTTTCCTCTTGTGTTTCCTGTTGGGAAGAAGAGAATGTTAGCTCGAATGGGACAAGGCTGACAGCAGGTTGGTCAGTGGTTGTGGATGTTTAAAAAAAAAAAATAACAAACTCAAAATAATCTCTGTTCCTGTTTGAGCAGTATGGATGTTGGTTTTGGAAGGAGGAAGGGTTAATAAAATAGAATTTTTTTTGTTTTCTGGAGTGGATACCTTGCTATAGTTGATCCTACATGTGGAGGTAAGGTTGGAGAGGAAATAATTTCTTGTAGGAGGAATAAAAAACAGCTTGGGATGTTGAGCGAACTACTGCAGCAGGAATTCTGGTGGCGTTTTTGTAAGGAAAACAAACATCTCCATTTCCACCGAGCTCTTTCTAAAAGGCTAGGAGAACTTTTTTTCCCTTCTTGTTTCTTGTAATACATCCTGATCATTAAGCTCTGGTAGGATTATCTGTTTGGTTTGGATTTTTGTTGTATGGTAGCAAGACTCAGAGGTTCTCGGTGTGAGGAGGAGGCCCCTGAGTTTACCCCAGCATAAAAAGGACACTGCAACTTTTAGTTTTTCTTCTGTATCACGTGTTCATTCTAATAGTTCTATTTTTTGCATCAAGTATTTAATTTACAAGATCACAATGTATTCAAAGAGTCTGAACACAAAGCTTATTTTTTACTGGATTTACAGATGTTCTGAGTGATAACTTTGTTTCTGTAGCTGTTTCTTGTTTGTGGTATAAGCTGTGACTTTGCAGTTCCCTATTGGTGGTCATCACCTGAACTTGAAGCATTTTTGCCACTGCGAGTGACTTTCCCTTGAAGGACTGCTTGATTACAAAGTTGTGGGTTGGAGCAGACAAGGCATCAAGAAAAACTTTGAAGCTCTGCCGTGTCAGAACCTGGAAGGAGTGTTTGTCGTACAAATTGCTGGCAAAATGACTTCTACTACAAGCAGGAAAGCTTTGTATATCACTGCATGCATGGTTTCTGCAGTGCTTTGTTTTTACGACTGTAGGCATCTTGGTTAATTATAATGATTTCTAAGTGAATAATGACGTTCATAAATGAATGAACACATTTTCTTGATTTAGTATTTCCTGGAGATTCAGAAATGTTGATTTGGGAGTACCTTGAAGTAACAGTGATCTGTGGGAACAGCTGCTAGCGACTGGAAATCACAATATATGGCTGTTCTCAGACATGATTATTGCCCTTCCATAAGGACTTGCTGCTTTTGGGGTTTGGTGCCTTTTGCAGAGGAGACACTTGCAGTTTTTATGATAATTGTGTCCCTTGCTTTTGTTTTCCAGAATATGACAAACTGGGCTTTCTCCTGAACCTGGACTCAAAATTGTAAGTAGAATGGTAGGATTCTTTGTTTCTGTAGTTACAGATTTCTGTTGTAAACAGCTTTTATGTCACCTGCACAGTTGGCTCACTGGACCACGCATTTCTACCTGGGACAGCCAAATCCCGCAGCAGCCTCTTTCCTTACACTCAGCATTCCTGACCGGCTTGGGTTGTGGTTCACTGTCATTAATTCCTTCAAGAGGCTATAAATGTCTACCTGAAGCCATGCCTGTCGTTCTGTTCTAGATACCCTACTGAGATACCCTAGTGTTAATCTTCAAATGAGAAAAAATATACGAAATATTTGAAAGCAGGAGAAATGTCAATCTGCAATTTACTGGGGTGCTTACAAGTTTATATTTCCTTTCTGTTTATTTCTTCAAAAATCGATACTACTATTATTGTTTATCAAGTGTTGAGGTTCTTTCCATTCCAGAAGGCAGTGACTGCTGTGTCAGAAGAACAATGAAGTGCGGAAGGATGATACTCATAGTGCTTTTTGCCATGAATCAGTCAAATTGAGGATGAACTTCCTAACACTAGGGGTCAGTAACGACTTTGTTTGAGGTCAAGAGCCATGTGGAAATTTTGGTACTGGGAGCAAAAAGACTACTAAAAACCCTTTTGCAGGTATGGTTGGACTCGATCTAGGAGGTCTCTTCCAACCTTATGATTCTATGGTGATACTTTAAAAGGCACTGAAGCAACCTCATGGCTTTGCCTTGAGGATGCATCCCCCATACAATGTATCGTGCTAATATAAAACCCATTCTTAATGTTTAGGAAGTTTCGTTGTACTTACAGGATGTAACATAGAAGTTTTGGATTTAGTCTTGCTGAGCAGCTTGGGAGCTTCCATAATGAGCTAAAAGCCTCGTGTGTTGTGAACTGCTGTTTGCAGGAAATAAAAAAGTCTCTAGGTAGGAGCTTCTTTTACAGAAGCAGCTGGGTACATCAACTCAATTACAGCAACTTACCTGACAGAAAGATGCTGTAGGAGAACGTGTGTGAGAGGGAATATTGAATTTTTCTTTCTTTCCGTAAAGGCTATGCATCTCATTTCAGTGTGCAGGAAGGGTGGTGTTTACTGCATGAGGTTTCTTTACTGTCAAGGTTTCTTTCTGGTCCCATTTAATGTAGCATTCTGTGTGGTTTTTGTTGCGTACTCTCTGGAACCCAAGCTGGTTGCACAGTTACCAATTTTCTCTGTTGACTTTTCTATATTGGGGCACCCTTGTGGTTTGAAGACAATAGCATATGTGCCGTTACAACACTGTGATGAAATGATGCATTACCTTCAGTTTATACGTGTAGAAGTCAAAGCTAAGAGTTTAGTCCAAAATTGTGAATTTAGTCCAAAATTTGAATGAACAGCTTGGTGTTGGTAAGGGAAAAATAGTAGTCTGATTTTCGCAGGTTTTTTTTCCAGACTACTTTGCGTATTTAGTAATATTTGATTTATTGAACATGCCCACTGGCTGTCCACACAATTTTGGCGCACCAGCTTTGGATACCAGGCTCTGCGGTGTCCAAACCACTGCTACAGTCTTTTTTGTTTTGGTTTATTTTACCACCACTCTTCTTTTTGTCCTTCTGTGTTCACTGTCCTTTGTTGCTCTTAACAAGTCCCATTGACCCTTCCCCTCAAACCTCTGTTACATCCTTTTTTACTCCTCTTTGCTGACTTTGCTACTTTGATTACAGCGCTCTGAGACGTGGCTTGCTCCTTCCTATACTTTAGTGTGAGGCCAAGTGACGTTTTGTCTGCTGGAGGACATCCAAAACCCTAAAAGTTTTTACTAAAGCCTCCCCATGATAAAAATTCTTCATTATTTTTGATTAAAGAAAAGTTTGTTGAGTACTTAACAAATATATAGCACCCTAAATGTGCATGTTTACTTTTCAAAGCCATAAAGTTACCTTCTGGAAAGGCTTGTAATAAAATCAGCGTGGTTAAATTAGATATTATGAAGTTAAGAAGCCAAAAAAGCAAGTAGGTAGTACTATACTTAGGTGAAATAACTTGGGTTTTTTGACTGTGATTGTCCTTTGTTGGATTTAGGTTAGAGGCTTTTTCCCCTTTGTTGTTTGTTTATTTGTTTCTTTTGTGGAAGTAAAGCTGGCCCTGCTTTGAGAAGGGATCTGATGATGGGCAGAATTTCCTTCCAGCCTGAATTATTCTATGATTTATTTTTTTCATGCAGTAACAAGCCAGAAAACACCTGAAATACCCTAAAACACATTAAATAAATTTTGAAAGAAAATGAGTGACAGCCTAGAGGAATTTGCTGCTGTTCTACGAGTTCACCAGGTGTGGTCAGGGTACCAAATATGTTTCCTAGGCACACACCGAATTCAGCAGAACGTAGTGGTTTAAAATGCTTTCTGTGACTCAGATCAAGATGGCATCATCATAGAAGCACTTTCTGTTTAAAAAAAAAAAATCTTAGAGTTGAAAGAGGTAATATGTTCTGCACTGATGGCTTTATTGGCAGAAATGATTTAATTGCATCTGTTGTTGTGTTATAAACATTCTGGTGCAATTTTGCCATAGATCATAATTTTATAGGGTTCACTTAATTGACAGCATGTGAGTCTTGTGTGACTTGAACTACTTGGGGCCATGTTTAGTTCTCTCTTTTTTTTCCTTAATCTTTCATTTGTTCCAAATCTGTTCCTGGCTGTGTTGGTTGATGTCATTTAAACTAATGACCTTGGAAAACTAGCTTTTTTTCTACAAAGGTGGATCTGCTTCATGGAAATGACTGGTTCTGACCAGAAGTCTTCTTGCTCTGAGCTTGTTGAAAAGGACAACGTCAAGAAGGAAGATGCTTTCTTTCTGCTGCCTATGCTTAGGCTGACTCTTCTTTGGGAAGTCTTATTAGCTTTTAAAAAGCAGGATGGTATCCAAGTGGGCATTGTTAATGAAATATAAGATGACTGGAAAGGTGAAACATCTGTAGGCAACACCGTTTATGAATTACTTGTTTCCTTAGTCAAACAAAAAACCTAAGGTTCCTCAGCACGAGATATTTGTTGCAGGAGGAGTTTATCTTTTAGTTATGCTTGTACCAACCATGACATCATTACCAAAATTAGAATATCAAACCCAAATAAGCACAAAGTACACAAACAGGTCAGTTGCATCGGTTTCTCCCAGAAAATTTCCCAAGCAGAAAAGCCACGCACCATTTTAAAAGCTCGAAGAATAAAATCCAACACTTACTGGTTGTGTAGAGAAAAGTACTTATACAAAACACTATGATACTTTTCACAGGTCTTAATTCTGGGAGGGGCCAAATAGTTCCTGAACAACTTAAGGCCATCAATCACAGTAGTGACTCAGTCAGAGGATTACAAGGTGCCACCAAATGCCAAGATATGCAGTCACGTTCTGACATCTGCGCTTGGCAAAGGGGGACATGCTTTTATTATTATTAAATATTTATATTGTAGTAGTTCTTTGAGGCTGGTCAGGTTCTAGAAACAGGAGTCTCATTCACTACAAATTTCTGAACCATTCTCTAAGCAAAAATCTATGTTTGCATTGAATTATGCGAGATTTCTCTAGGTGCATCAGCATGTGATTTTGTACTTAATTATAGACTATCTGTGCGTATCTATGCGTATTCAGTGGCCCCAGCTGAAGATTGCATGGTCATTCTTTATTCTCTTTACTTAATGCTCTGTGAATGCGTGGTTTCATTACCTTAACAATTACTTTGAATATACCGTGGCATGTTACAAGTGTAGGTTCACTTGTCTTGTGCACATGAAATGCTCAATTTTTGTAATAATCCATTTGATTTGGGGGCTTTTCGCTTGTGTGGTTGCCTTCCCGCTTCTATACCAGCTTTCCTTACTCTGCTGCATGACGTTTACTCAGCTTCTGTCCTGGCTTCAAACTCAAAAAAAGCTATTTTCAAAGGTACTTTAACAGTTAGATTGGCCAGAAAAAAGCTGGGTGATGGTGGATCTTTTCACCTGCTTCCACGGTCGGCTTGAAACCTTGAATGTTAAAATCTTGGCTGATGAAGGAAGCATCTCCAGGGTTTGACTTTGACTGGGGAACAATCACTCCCATAAGTTTTGCCAATGTTGGAAGATCTACTTGAGTTTACTGAAATCATTCTTCACTTAAACAGAAAGGTATTATATATGTAAGACATTTTATATATTTATATATATAATTTTTCTATACTATAATATAATTAATTACGCATTAATTTTGTGTATAATTTATAATTTATAATGTGTTAACTTGAGAGAGTAAATTTTAAGGTAGAAACAGGCAAAAAAAATTCCTACCCCTCTCAATTAGAAAAAAATGGCTGAGATCCTTATGGTTGACCATGATGATATAATTCTAACATAGTTAATATATTGTGTTTATACAATACATGGTATAATTATGTACTTTGGGAATTTTTAGGCAATACTTAATTAGAAGAATGTATCTTTTTTCCAGTGGGCTCTCCTGTGTTAGACATTTTGTGATGCTGTGTATCTACACTTTTTTCCAATATTATAGAAAAGATTTGGAAGGTGCAACAAAGATTTTTTTGAATATTCATGATTATTTCAAACTTTGCTTTAAAAAAAAAAAAAAGACAAAGAAATTGAGTTGAAGGGGGGCAGAAATAACAACTTTCACCCTGCAAACTCAAACAAAACTTGATCTAGACTTTGGAAAGACAGTAAAAATGGAGGGAGCTTGGGCTAGGGAAACACACAGATTGGGTTACTTCTGTTTGTTGAGATTTCTTTACTTCAGATCTTTAATAATGAAGAGCTGAAACAGAGCCCCTTCCCCTCATTTTGTTTCTCAGGTGGGAGGTTGCTTTGAAACTGATTGTGTCTATGTGTGGTACTTTGCCATTAAGCGCTATAAAAATAAGCAATAAACGTGTTGGAATGCTGGACTTTCCCTGTGCCTGCTGCTGTGGGATTTCTTTCTGCCCTGTTTTCCTTCCCATTTGTCTTTTTTGTATTCCTGCGGTCCTGAGGGGTTAAAAAGAAAAGAAGTGAGAAGTCCCAATAATGTCCCATCCAGCGCAGGCATGGGCTAAGCAAAGGGATTCCGACCATCTCAAGCAAGAGCATCCTGATGCTTTTTCTGAAAGGCAGCTTCGAGGCTTAGCCTACTTTATGCCATTGGTGTTTTCCTGGCAGTTGGTTATTTATTTCTCTTTCATTTCAGATTGTCCTTTGACTTTCAATTCATGTCCTTTTACCTAAACTCTTGCAATCTGTACTAATTGTTTAAGCACTTCAAATATTTAAGAAAATGAACCCTAGCTATTCACAGCAGTTCAATTACTGGGCTGTTTGTTGTTCATCCGTCAAACCTCCCACGTTTGGGTGGGATGGAACAGCCATCTTATTTTATTTTTTTTATTTACTCTTCTTAGCTCATTTTGGCTTTTTTTCAGTTTTGATCCTTCGGAGTTCTCAAAGATTTCTCTTGTGAGTCTCCATTGTCTAACTTTGCGATTCCTGTGTTAGGCACAACCTCAGTCAATGAAGACCATAAAGATTGTTGAACTCGGAATTACTGGCTACTTAGATAGAACTGATTCATTAAGTGCAAACAAAGTCAAAAACTTATGGTTGGTGCTTTTAAAAGGGCCAGTTTCCTGAAGCTGGAAGTAATTATGACCCAAACCACGTGGGAAAAGAATGTAAAGCAAAAATTATGAATGGCTGGGCATTGTTTAGAGCAGTTATATACTGTTTCTCTCAAGTTCAGATTCATAAGAAAGGAAGGTTCATGGAAACACAGTTTTAGCAAGAGTATAAGGGAAAACAGTAGAAATGTATTTATAGAAAAGGTAGAAATATGCAGTGAATACATGGAGTTTTCTGTTTGGATGAGGAAAAAAAGTGCTTTCTTTAGTATCAGCAAGAGAAATTCAAGCAGCAGATACATAAGTTTATGTGCTTTGAAATTGGTATGTCTGCACAATATTCCTGCAAGAATTTCTAAAGAAGTAACTGAGGACTTTTTGGACTGCTAGAGGTTATTAATAAATCTTGAAATGCTAGGGGTTCTCCATATTCTTGGCAGAAAGTTGATGTACAAATATTTTAAAAGCAAAAAGGAATGACTCACAAGCTTTTCAACTCATTTTTGTTTCCGAGCACAGTAACATAACAGCCAATATGAGTTTCCATAAAAAGAAATTGTAGTAGTATAGCTCCAATCACCATGAATGTTAAATGGGAAATACTTTTTGTTAGATGGGCTTGTTCTTCAGGTGAATGTCCATGAAGGTGCCTGGTATGTGTGAGATTGATTGTTCTCTCGCTGTGTTCTTCTTGGGACTGAGTTTGCACATTTTCTGTTCTTTTAACCAGCCAGAGTAGTTGTATGAAAACTGGAAAGTCTATAAAGAAAAGGCTCAATTCTTTTTTTCCCATCCATCTCTATAAGGTGGAATGCATACTTTGCTTGTAATTCTTCACCATGGTAGCTTTAACCTAATTAAATGTATGTTTGTTTCTTTTCCTGGGTGGATATGGTTACAACTAGTTAACTTTACAAGTTTCTATTAACTGATTTTTGGACAAAAATGTTTACAGTTGTTGCATTCACAGAAGACTAAATTTACTTTAGTAGCAAAACCCAATTCAGGGATTATCTATAAGCTCATAAATGTCATGGGGTTCTCCTGTTGCTTTATCCTCTGGGGAGAAGAGCATATAAAAAGCCATGTTTTGTGTTCTTCCTTCAGAAAACTGTTCTAAAACTCAGAGATAAATTGCTTTAGTTTTGACCAGCTTCTGCACTGGTAAGTTTGTGAAATTTCTAGTTTCTGAATATCCTCCTACGACGACCTTCTTCCTCTCTGAATACCTTGTGAAAATTTACTGGATTAGGCTATCTAAGCATTGATCATTCCCAAAACTTCACTTAAAGTGGTTAGAAATAGTGCATTCAGACCATTAAAGGAATAAGTCTCATTCTAATTCTATACTAATTGGCTATAGAGTTTACAAGGACTGGATGTTCTGTGGGATCATGGCTTTTGATATGGATTTATATTAAAACACTGACATTCATCATTGTATTCTTGATATTGGTCATAAAGAACAAAGTATCAGCATGCATTGTGGAAATAGGTGATTTGTTGCTGCCTGACCTGAATCAAAGCAGTTGTGAGCTTATTAAACTGATGCAAGAGTTGCCTCTCAGAAATCCCAAAGGTGTATATGTGATCACCAAGCATCAGCTTGGCACCTGCCTGGCTTGACCCCTTCTTCCAGGCCAGTGCTGTTCCACCTCCCAGGAGAAATCTATTTCCCTTTTTGTTTCCCCTTAGAAATGTTTTTGGGAATCCTCATCTGATGGTTGAATGGAAATCAAGTGTGTTCCAGCAAGGAAACGTTATACTGTTGATCAAGCCTGCCTCTCAAGCATGTCACTTATTTGGAAGAAAACTCTTGCCGTGGTACCTCGACACAGCTTAGTTGTCAGCTCTTCATTTATATTTTTCTGTGGCTGGCTGTGAGGAAATTTTGTAAATGAGGTGTATGGGAAGATAACAGCTTAGTTTATTCAGTCTGCCTCTAAATTTGTCTTCTGCATTGCTGTAATGTCATCAGAGACATCAAAGCTTTGCTGTCTGTACGTCCGAAGGATGCCGTATGTAAATTTTAAGAATATATAGTAAGTCATCAAGGCAGGGAAGAGTTTGGTGGAACACACGCATAGAGACTTCTTGCATGCTGAGTGAGGACAGTAAAACCAAGACATGCTTTTAACAGCTGTGATTATAATCTGTTAGGTAAGAAAACAGTATTTCATTTATGCCGAAGGAAAGCAGGAAGCCTTATTTCTGTGCTTGAGAAGAAGAGAGGATGGTGGTCTGCCAGGTAGTGATGTGCTGTGAAACCATGATCCGTAGTTTCTACAGAGATGATAGGCTAGAGGAACTCTAGGTGAGAGAAACTGAAGGAACTGTGTTAAATGTAATCCAGAGGTGTATTTTATTTTACTCGTTCTGTTTCTGGGCTTATGACTGGAAACCCAACTGTAAGTCTTGCTTAGTAAAAACCTGTATTTTGCTATTTAAAGTCAAGATAAAGTAAGTTCTGGTTAGACTGATAAATTTAGAATGCTTTTTCCTTGAGGAAGCATGACGTAACTGCTAACATCCTTGACAAATCTACCCTGGAGAAGTACTCTAAAGGACCCCAGACCTCCCAAAGGCTGGTGGGAGAGCTGGTGTTGTGTGATGACCATTGCAATGAACAAAATGCGATGAAAGCTGCTTTGCAGCAGGAAGGGTACTTACAGCTGCTTCTGTGTCATGTCAGGAAGGGATTCGTTTAGGAGTTGTTGCTGTAGGGTGGTTTTTGACGTTGTGGACGTTTGAATTGTGAGGCTTGGATGCGGTTTTCTGTAGTTACTTTTGAGAACATCAAAGGATTGAATTAACTTTTATGAAATACTTTGACAGAATCACAGACTCATTTAGGTTGGAAAAGACCTCAAATCCAACTGTAAATCTAACACTGCAAACTCTTACCACCAAGCCATGTCCCTAAGTGCCCCATCTACACATTTTTCAAGTACCTTCAGGGATGGTGGCTCAACTTCCCTGGGCAGCCTTTTTCAATGCTTGACAACCCTTTTGGTGAAGTAATATTTCCTAATATCCGTTCTAAACCTCCCTTGGTGCAATTGGAGGTCATTTCTTCTCATCCTATTGCTTGTTACCTGGGAGATGAGACCAACACCCATCTCGCTACAACCTCCTTTAAGGGAACTCTAGAGAGTAGTAAGGTCTCCGCTCAGCCTCCTTTTCTCCAGTTCCCAGTTCCCCCAGCCACTCGTCGTAGGACTTCCTCTCTGCTGTATTATATTTCCAGCAGACATCTGGTAGATTGAAGTGCCCCATGGGAACAAGGGCTAGCTATCATGAAGTTTCTCCCAGCTGCTCATAGAATAATTTGTCTGTCTGTTCATCCAGGCTGGGTGGTCTCTAACAGACTCCCACCAAGGTCTTGTTGGCCTTCCCTCTGATTCTGACCCATAAACACTCAACCCTCTTGTCACCATCATTAAGCTCTAAGCAATCCAAACACCCCTTAACATACAGGGCTACCTCACTGCTTCTCCTTCCTTGCCAATCTCCTCTGAAGAGTTTGTAGCCACCCATTGCAGCACTCCAGTTGTGTGAGTCATCCGACTGTGTTTCTAAACTAAATCATAATTTTCCTGCTTCCAGCTTGGAAATGGCTTCCAGCTCCTGCTGTTTGACTCTCATGCTGCATGCATCGGTGTACACGTCCTTCAGCTGGGCTGTCAGCCTTGTGACGTTGGTAGAACACCCCTTGATTCCTTTAAGGTGTTTCACTGGTGTTTCCCTCTTGGCTCCTATTACCTCAGTAGATCTTGGCTCATCTCTGCACTTCAGCCATTCTCCAGTGTACCCAGCTTGTCTCTGAGATGCAGGCTGAGGACCTCCACCAGCACCTCATCCCTCTAACCTTGCCATGTCATCCCTCTGTTTGTCACAGGCGAGCCTGATGTGTTCCCCCGCCCCCTTCCAGTCTAGCTTAAAGCTCTGTCAATGAGTCCTGCAAGCTCCTGAGCAAACCTCCTCTTACACCTTTGAGAAAGGTGAACCCATCAGACACCAGCAAGCCTGGTGCCGTGTAAGCCCCCATGTTATTGAATATGGTGATGATACCAGCCATGGAGCCATTCGTTAAACAACTTGGATACACTTGTTTCTTCCAGTGTAGCTGCCCTGCCCACAACTGGAATGAGAGAGAAGAAAATAACCTGTGCTCCAGATGGCTTCACCAACCGTCCCAAGGCCCTGAAGGCTGCATTGGTTGCCCTTGGACTACGGCTTGCAGCTTGATTTCCTCCCACATGGAAGAGCAGCAATGGGGCTGAACCAAGCTAGGAAGTTTCCTGGTGATGTCCTTAACATGGCCCCAGGGAAGCAGCAGACTACCCTACGGGGAGGGTGTGTCTGGTGACCTCGTTGTACTCTTACATTACACAGAAGCCCATGTGATTCTTTCTTAGCTCACAGCAGAAAGGAAAATAGGCAGAAATGCTACTCCTGGCACTGGGTGCAGCCCTAGTCATGTTTTCGGGGATGAGAATGAGGGCCACAAAGGGAGGGGCAGAAAAATGACAGAATATGCATGTGTGGTTTCTTCCTTGTCTGCCATGCAATCTGTTCAAGCTCGTTAAAGAAGGATAAATTGAAAAGCCGGCAAGCAAAATGCTTTTGATTTGCATATTGGATGTGTTTGGATACTTCTGTTTGATTTCAGACCTTTTGTTTCCTACTTAGAAATATCTTCCCCTTGGCTCTTCAAAGGGGTTAATCTTGAGATCTGAAATATGTGAGCAGTATCCTATACAGTTACCAAATGTTGAGTGCCTTCCTCTGACTGCTTTTCACTGTGTTTTAGTGACCCTTTTTGACATTATTGAAGGCAGAAATCTCCAAAGGTGGTTGTATCATTTGACTGACTGAGTCAGGGACCCTGATCTGTGCGGGATTCAAAGCTATATTTTATCATCATGGAACTCAGGCTCAGGTGATTTTGAGAGGTGTCGCTACTTTGATGAATTAACAAGGAGGAGAGGCTATGATTTAGTCTTGTCCTGAAACCTACTTTAGTGCTCAGCCTTGGAGCTCTCCTTTAGTTTGTAGACCAAACATCTTTGAAAACCTCTACTCTCTTTTGGGGAGCCACAAATTACCTCCTCCTGATGTAGGACTGATGTTCAGCGAAGTTACAGGTGGTGTAACATGAAGGAAGGTCTGATGAATTGGGCTGTTCACAGTTCTTTGTTACAGACTTCATTCTGTTCTCTGACTCATCGTGGTTACACATGGCAGTTTGGATGGTGGCTCGATGGCCTTTTCAGACAAGCAGCTGCTCTTTGAAGTGAAAAAGAAAAAGTTATTTTAGCAGAGCATTCACTAGAACAATGTATGGAGTTTTTTTGGTCTGGGTGGCTCTGCAGCTGTTCTTATTGTTAAGAGTTCTGGCTATTCTTAATTATTTACCCTAAAGCAGTTTGGATTTGTGTTAGATTTGTGAAGGCACGTTTAGTCACAGTATCTGCAAGGGTTCTTCCAGGTCAGGGTTATCTTCGGTATTTTTGCAACCAGGTTTCTGGAGGAAACATTTTTCTCCTAATATGTAGCCTACCTCTTCTTAAGACTTCAGTGTGGTACTTGTTATATTAATTGATGTCTGTCTGAATTCGTGACGTCTGTCTCTAATATAGGTCAGTGAAGACAGTTTTTTTTGGACAACTGCTTCAGAAGGAAGAGTGAGAAAAATACAGAGCCTTATGACTACATACAGCATTTTGTAAAACTACTGTTACACCACATTCCCCAATTGTGAGATCACTTCTGGGTACCATCTAAAGTAATTTATTCACTGACCAGTGGTTTTTTCCTCTCAATTTCAGTTCAGCCCAGAGAAAAAAAATATTAAAGCCTTTGCCATATCCAGAGTCGTCTTTTTCTTTGCTTAACAGGAGTCCAGTTGTTATTCCTTCCCAGGCACTTCAGATCTTCCAAAGAATAGTTTAAAAGGCAACCTTTATCACCCTTATCCCCGCAAAGTTATGGAAGAAATGGAAAAGGAAGGGTGTTGTGAACTGTTCTCATTAAAGATTTGCCATCAGGTAGCTGAGGGAGATTTTTCCAAATGGGATTTATTCCCGTAAGGTTTGGTCTTTGCCAGTTGCCTGTGAAACAGATCTGCCACTGCAACAGAAAAGGTTAATATCTTGAACCTCCTTTGTGGGAAAAGAAAAATGACCAGACCAAAGATTCACTAGCCCCAATGTCTGGTCTCAAACCTAGAATTGTTTAGGGAAGGAAAAAACATACACCAGTGCGAATTGATCCTTGCTCTGGTGTCGCTTTCTGGCCTCTGAGGAGAGGAAACTTTGGTATTCCCAGGTTGGGGATGCGATTAGACCTTTAAAGGCTTTTGATCCTATCTATACATCTGGCTTCTATAACATACTGACATAAAGAAAGTCGCCAATTGCCTGCATGTTAAATAAATGAAGTGCTTCCTTCTGTCAGTGTTTTACTGTCTATAGGATGATTTTGTTTGATGTTCTGATGATATGGGAAACAGTGAATAATAAATCACTATTGATCTTTTCCATAGCATTCTGTTGTGCCAGTGTGCTCTCGCGTGTACCTAAACACTGTGAGGTTCTCCAAAATGAAGTGTTCCATTCCTGGCTGTGTTCTACAACCAAATTAGCTGCATTTTTTCAGAAGGAAGATTTGGTGTTTAAAATCTTAGTGCAACTGATTTTCTCCCTTGGCATTTAAAACTGCTAAGCATTGGATTTTGACAGTCAAATCTACTGAACTGTAGTATCCACAGACTTAAAACTTTGATTTTGGTAGTGATGTTTCAGGAATTCTTAGTTGGTCTTCTTTCCCATGGCTGTAGGCTTTGGGGTAGTACCTTTTTTTTTTTCTTTTTTCAGAGGTGCTGTTTCCTACTTGTCTGATCATGGGATTCCTGGGTTCTAGTTGGGTTGAATTATTTATTCTCATCTCTTCAGCAGTTGTTTGTCTCTCTTGGACCTACACTGCTGAATTCATTACACTACAAATAGAAAAACACTGTTCCCAATCCAAAGAAAGCATTGCCCGTTTGCAGATGTAACAGATGAGGGTTGGTGATGAAGACTTAAGGGTTACAGCAACAAAATCATGACATTTCAATTTATCTTCTTGCATTCCTTCATTTGGCCAAAATATGATGTGATAGGTGAGCATTTTATTTCCCATCAAACTCCACTGGCTCACTTTTTACAGCCTTTATGGTAACAGTGAGTTTTGAGAGGTATTTAAATAGAGAATTGCAGGATTTAATTCTTGCAAGTTTTGAGAATTACATGTTCTAACATTAGGGCAAACTATAACTTCTGATTTGGGGGAGAGGGTTTATTTAGACTTTCTTTAGACAGTTCTTTCAGAAAACAGTTCAGGTAGAAACAGGCACCACTATGAAGCTGGGGGACAGGCATGTCCGTGCCAACAAGGAAGGCTCACGCCCTGGGAAGAGGAGGTGGACCCCCACGTCCAAGGGGAGCTGGAAAAACTAAATCAGTCTACAAATGCTATCTGTTGGAGAGAGGTGGAGCTAGAGGATGCATGCCAGAAATTCCACTCCGTGCTGGTCAAAGCCACAGTAAAACTGAATGAACTGGTAAAGAAGATTGGAAGAGCTGTAGAAGACACTAAACCGTAGTGGGAAGCTCAGAGGGTGGCCAGGCAGGCGCAGCTGGAAGCTCGGAGGGCAGCTCAGGATTTTTAGTGGGCCACTGGAGTGCTGCATGCTGCAGAAGAGACCATTTCGCTTGCTTGAGAGGCTACTTGGAAGACGAAAAATGTCAGTTTGGCTCTGCCTGGCAGGAGGTGATCAACCATTGGTTCACAAAGAGACTGCAGCCAAATGTATTGCTGCCGTGGGAGGGATGAAACAACTGGAGAAGAAGCTGAAAAGAGCCATCAACATATCAAAACTTTACTTTGAACTCAAGGCAAAATACTGTGTCTAACTAGAATCCCAAGTGACTGCTGAGAGAGGTTTTTAGTGACTGAGTTCTATCATATCCCATATCCAACCATATCCAAATGTCCTTGATTAGGTCATCCTTGTCTCTTATATGTAAAACCAGAATGATGATACTTACTACTGAGGATGGAAACCAGTAATTTTGGATCAATGGAAACTAGAATATGTAGAAGTCCAGTAATATACATTCAGGAATTACGTTGGTTATCAGCAAGTTACTTCATCGTTAAGTTACAAGCGGATTTGTCCAATGTTAATAACTATTGAAAAGCTTAGTGAGTGCTTGTCTTCATAGTTTTTACTTTTTGTTCTTTGGTAAACAGCAGCCTTCTGTGAAAGTAAAAGTTCTGCATTTCATGCTTTTTGTTTAGTCTAACAATTGGTAATTCAGCCAGTTGTTTTCTTTTCCGTGTTTCTTTAAAGCCACAAACAAACAAGCCCTCAAGTGGACTGTCTTTACTCCTTATCTGTGTCTGAACACAATTTGTTTTTTCTCTGTGCTACTGGTCATGAAGAGAAGATGTAACAGAAATAGATTTTTTTTTTTTTTTTTTTTTAAAAAAAAAAGGGAAAGCTCATAAATACCAAAGGAGATCAGGGATATTACTCAATTCTTGGAGGAGCATGCAGCTTGAGGTCGCATACAAAATGTGCCATGGACTTTTCTTGCATTTTTTTTTATCTGCATTCTTTGAAACTGGTTTTATAAACTCAGCATTTAGTTTCTTTTTTTCCGTATTTAAAACAAACAAACAAAAGCTTTCTATCTTGACAGCTTCTGATTCTTTTGTCCATGAGGATCCCAGTGCTTTCTGAGGAGTTGATGAAAGGTGGTTAATTGAGAAGCTCCAGGCAGTGTTGTTGAATTTGGTGAACTATACATACATTGATATTGAGGTAGTCCTTTTTGATATATGAACTGCTTATAGCTGTATTTCCTAAGATGTTTATGCATTTAGCACTGCTGAGAATGATCTGAAATTCTTTCTTCTGTCTAGTGGTCTAGTTCCAGAGAAGTCGTGAATGCACCATCCGTGGAGGTGTTCGAGACCAGATTGGATGAGGCTATGAGCAACCTGATGCAATGTAAGGTGTCCCGGCCCATGGCATGGGGGATTGGAACTGGATGATCTTTAAGGTCTCTTCTAACCCAAACCATTCTATGATTCCAGGACAGGAATGTCTGGGGTTTGGGTTTTTTGCTCTAGTACATCAAAGACCAGGAATGGAATTGAGTAAGGAAGGAAGATCCTCGTGCCTTTTTTAGGGATGGAAACTTCTGCAGTGTGTTTGTGCAGAGATGATATCTCACAAAGGGTGAATAGCATTGCCAGTGTGTTTTGTGCTCTTCAGCCTAGCATGCGTTTCCCAAAGGGTAGCATTGACTTTGTGTCACATCTTCATTCAGGGCTGTGGAGGTGGATTGTGGGCTTTGGTGGAATGCCTTTAAAACTTCATTTTCCTGGGCCAGTTTAATGTAACCTAATCTCCTTCAGCTCATGTTCTTGAGTAGTCCAAATAAATAAATAAAAGTATATGTTGATTATCTTAGCTGTAAGGAATTAATTTCATGAGAAGCCACAGTTCTTGGTGGAGAAGCAGAACAGGACTTTTTTTGTTGTTGTTTAGCGTGCATGTATCATTTTAGCAAGAGGTATTTGGACCATCGCTCCTCCTATTAAGTCATACAACTTCCTTGAGGAATTTGCTTACATCCTGAAGTAACATTTGAAAATATTTACATCTCTTTAGCTGGCTACAGTGTGACAGATGCATTTCCTGTCTCTTTCAGTGTAAGCATTCTGCTTTCCCTCTCCTTTCTATCTCCTCATTCCTTTCATTTGTTTATTTAGTTTTTCCGTAGCTGGAACTGAAAAAAATAGCAAGTGTCACATGATCTGGCCATGTAATTCTTTGAAACAAAGTTTGGAAACTTCTAATAGAAGGCTATCATCAAAGTTTCTTCAACTTTTGTCTCAGTGTTTCCTAAACCATGCTGGAACATGTGGCTCCAGCCACGTACCAAGAGGAAGGTTCATCAGCTCGGCTTCTCTATAGAGTCTCGGCACTCAAGGAGATTCTGCCTGTCAAAATGATGATCATATCTACTTATAAAAGCCAGATACGCAAGCACATTTTTCAGTCACCTGCAGTTACTACCTATGGGAATGGACCACTGGATAGGTGAAGCCTGCTCTTGTTAATGACTTCTCTTTCTCCCCAACTCAACAGCAGTAACTGAAAAAGGATAAAAGAACTGCATCTCCAGCCCCGCGAAAGGTGTCCTCCCTTCAAGTGAACTGGTAATATTTACTGTGAGGCTGGCAGTCTGTAATGAAGGGGAGAATTAATGGGGCACTTGCTTTCTCATGTCTCTTTAATAGAATTCCCTGACAGCTGGGAAGGGAGGGCTGGTTTATGGCTTTGTTTCAAGGTTTATCCTCCTCAAATGGGATTTGTTGCTTTACAAGCTCATGAGAAGTTAAGGAAAAGCCTATTCAGGACTGGCAGCTGTCTTTTTATTAGTCTATAAGTGATGTGTAAGACAAATACTGTTTAAATATCTGTGACCATTTAATATTAATTAAAATCTTAAGTTAATGTACCCTGGCTGCTTGTGTCTTCATTTGTGTCTTCTTTGGAGCAGTCCTGCAGTTTGAAGCAAACCTCTGTTTCTTACTGTGTGCTGACTAAGTTCACTAACTGCTTTTGAAGCGTAACCCTGGGCTTGTCTGAAGGAAACCAAACTGAATGCTTTATTCCAGGAGTCTATGAAATGCGACAATATTTAGTTAGGGATGTTAGAGTCCAACGTAACACTTGGCCTGTTGGCCAACACCGAGCCATGTATGTGATGGATACATCTGGCCAAGGGAATCTGGCTGGAGTCCTATGTAAAATAAAATGCCCTGAATCTTGTATAGTGTAGATATGGAGTCTTTGCATTAAGTGCTTTGATTTAGTGATCTAGTTTTTTTTGATCTGCCTGGTTCCTTGCTAATATTATTTCATTATTTGTAATAACCACTGTATTTTATATGCCTTTCATTTCATGTTCACATCTCCTATTCATTCTTCAACTATCATGACATACGCTTTGCAGAGCTACTCTATAGGTATGACTTGGGTTATTTTGGACCTAAGGGAAAGAAAACCCAAGGCAAAGGGTCAACCTAGAGAGCAAGTGCCAAAGAACACCTTTTCCTGGTTTCAGAAATGTATTTTATATGGAAGAGTAACAACAGCCATGGGCTGGGGCATCCTCAACTCCATCAGGTTGCTCAGAGCCCTGTCCAACCTGGCCTTGAATATTTCTAAAGAGATAAATTGTAGAGGGAGAAACTCTAGCTCCTGAGTGTGTGAGGTGACAAATTGCTTGGCTCCAGCGTAGCGGCGCTACCTCTGCGGTGCACAGTGCTAGGTGACGTGGTGCTAGACAGCCTGATCTGCAGGGGAAGAGCGAGCCAGAACAAGCAGATGCAGCAAGGTTGTGCTGTGGAAGGTTGAACATCTGGTGTCCACACAGAAGCATGAGTTGTTGGGGTGTCCCAGCTCCCTGACCTGTTTCTTGCTGTGCTTTACTGCTGCCCCACATGTGGTTGAGAGGCTGCGGAATCGCAGGTGTGGGGCAGGCAGTACCCCAGAGACAAACAGGGACATTGACAGTGTATAACGTGCAATTTGAAGAAATCAAACAATTAAAATGTGTCCTTAGGTGGGTTTAAATTGTAGAGTGCCGATTTCTAGTTTTCTGTATCCTACTGGCTCAATATATGGCTAGAAGAAAGGAGATGAGCAAATGCTGAATGATACGAACGGCAGCTACAATTGGCTGATGAGAGTAGTTCTGCCTCTGGCACTCTGGATCTTGAACTTCATCACATCCAAGAAATGTTAACAGCTCGACCCCTCGGGCTTTAGCAGCTCTGAATATCTTTGTGGGATTTGTAATTGCCAGCTCTACCATCAGTATGCGGCTCCGATTCCGTGCAATTCAAAATACATGAGGCTTTCAGCCTGCTATTCTTCTGCAGAAACACCACGCTGGGCATCTGAGTGACATTTTAATTTGATAGTGAAAGCGCCATTAAATCAGAAAAGAGAAAACTGCTTGTGTTTGGGGCACAAGATATTTTGTGTGATCACTGAGGTCATTTGAGAAGTGCCTGCTGTTGAAATAGTTCTACAACTTTGCCAGCAAGTGACTCACTACTGTGGTGGCTACAGAGAAATTCCAGTTGCTTTCTACTTGGTTTTGAAGGTTTTGGTGGTAGGGGTTTCTGTGTGTTGCTTAAACAGTAAAAAATCCAGCAACATTTAAGTTTGCTGGATAAAGATTAAGGTTTCCCGCACTACTTCGTATTTGAAGTGCTGTGACAAGCCATGATCTGTACACCCTGCCATCCCTTTTGACGGGGGATGTATTTTAGCACCATTAAAACCTTGTGTTTTGTCAGCAATAGACCTTTCCCTCCTGTGCCTGCTTCTAAAGAGATCCTGACTGGAGTCAGCACACAAATCATTCCGTGCAGTTCTTCAGAATTCAAACGTTTAGGTGCTCACGTCTTCGATGGTTTCCTATCTCTCTTATTTAGAGACATGTATTATAATATCACCTACAGAAACCAATCTCCTGGATTTGGGTTGTGCTAGACCATGTTACACCTGTATCCAATTCTCCGTATCTATAGAATGTATTTAGAGAAATCTAAACTTTGCTCTAGATAACTGACAGTGTACTTAAATGTGTTGTTCTGCAATCCTATAGGTGATGAATTGCGATAGTAAAATATTATGTTTTGACCAAAGCTATACAGGAAATCTGTGGCAGAATTAGAATTGTGTCCATGTTCTTAAGCTTTTTCTAGTGCTTTTCATTGCAGAGGTCTTAAAAAGTCACTGTAAGTATTAGATTTCTTATTTTCTCCAGTGTATTTATTCTTCCAGCTGCTGAAGGTTTAGATTTTTATACAGCACAAATTTTATTTTTTAAGAACTTTAGATTTAGGAGGTTTTGTACTGCACGTGGCTAATTGTAGAATTAACTATCGATTGATCACTCAGTTGGGACTGGCTGGTCATCTCTTGGGACATGACCATAGGACCAGTACAAGGATAGTTACTTGCAGATAGTTCAGCATGGGGTTACTGTCACTCGGATATGTAATGTTGTCAGCCAGGGTTCTGTTGGCACCACTGCTCACGATCCCTCCAGGACCCGGACTTCAGCTTAGGGCACTGCTCACTTGGAACTCCCCGAGTCCACACTCGTTACAATTAGCAGCAGTTTGCTGGTTAACTAATACTGGTGATGTACACATTGGGGATCCATGCAAAACAAAACATGGCTGGGATAATAGCGGGCTCTTCAAAATTATTTTTGTGGATCTATTCTGTCATCTTCATTTGACTCCTGCTGTTGACCTGTAGGAAAAAGCCTTTTATGACTTGCCTACTACTCCTAATGCAGCGGTGTTGCAAATACAGTATTATCAGTTTACTCTTTGTAGTAGTTAATGCTTGCAGCTTTCACTTAATGTTGAATTTGGAACTGTAAATACATTTTTTTGAAGGGTTATTAATAATTATTAATACTGTGACTGGCACTAACTAATGTAATTTTGAAAAATAATTATTAATTATTAATAATGCTGTCACTGACATTAAGGTATCTAACATTAATTTCAAAGTACAGGTGAATTAACACTTGTAATGTTTTTATGAAATAGATGAATGTAAAAATTTTGCAGAAAATGAACAGAGACACAAATAAAATTCAATATTTTTCACGGGTCACTCAGTAGATCTATGGTAAAAGTATGTACTGGACTTAAATATAATTTCTTGAGTTTCTAATCATGCTTCTGCACAAAAACTAAATGAAATAAAAAATCCCCAGCATTCTGAATTTGGCCCGGAAAGCAATAAGCAGGCTGAATTAAGGAACATCTCAGCAGAACAGCAGCATTGTCATCTGTTCCAAATACTGAAAGCACGCATCCCTTGATGATAGCCTTGTCAGAACTGCTTAACAGTTTGTTTCAAACACTTGAAAGGTATCGTCTAAATAATATTTGAAGTAATACTTTTCTATCATTTTAACTTTGATCGTACTTTAGAAAAATACCCAAATCAAAGTGCTGTTTATGTTCTCTTTCTATTGAAAGGTTGAAGTCTAAAATGATATGTTGATATTTTTCTTCCATGAGCTTTGCCTTCCTAGGTATGAAAACCTCTCAGCAAAAGTAGTGATTTAGTGGTATTTCAGCTTGTTCTCTGGTGATGCTACATTGCAACAAATAAATACCTGTGTTTCCTATTATTCCACACAGCTCTTTTTGAGAAAGGTGTAGGGCAAAAATAACTTGGCTGACTGCAAAAGCCAGTTCATAGCCAGCAGAGTCCTGACTCTCTGCATATTTTTTCACAGGCCTCCAGAATTGGCATCCAAGTATGCAAATTTCTCCGAGGGAGCGTGCAAGCCTGGTTATGCATCAGCGCTCATGACTGTCATCTTTCCAAAGTAAGTAATTACTTTACTGTGGTTTTTTTCCCTTCTTCCCGTGATGACTTCACATCCTTCAAGGTGGGTGATCAGCAAACACTGTCTTGAAAAGCATCGTTACTCTGTCGCTTGATTGGGTCACTCGGTGTTGAAATTCTGGGATGTTTGTGTGGTCAGCAGCAATGACTTAATCGGTTTTAGTCTGCTCAAAGAGCAGAGAGTTCTGTGTGTTGAGTAATAAATTATATTGTCAGTGCATCATACAGATGTGTGGTCAGGCTCACTGCTGGTACAGGATGATCTCATCCTTAGGAAGGTTAGGTCAGAAAGCGACACATGAAGTTATCTGGAGTAGTAAAGTGTGGTCTCTTTTTTTTTTTAACTTTGGACAACAGGATACAGCATCCCTCTGGTCCCAGATTTGTTTTCCAAATTCTAAAATGTGCTGTTAGCAAGTTGTGCGTCTTCCTGTGTTGAGGAGTTAGTTAGCTGAAATGTTACCGATTTCTTCAGAATTTGTTTCCCCCTGAAAGGGTGGAAAGTTGAAGCCTCAGAAATGAGGAATGTAATCATAACAATCAAAACGTATCTTTAAGCTTTCTCTAATGCACCACGTGGCTTCTGCACGTCAAGGAGTTTCTCGAATTGCTGGAAGATGGTTCAGAAGATAAATTGGCAAGAATGTTGTCTTCTGAGGGTCTAGGATCTCAGTTTTGTTCATTGAATGGAAAATTTGACTTAATGGTTTTTTGACCTTTGTAAAAACTTCTACTGCATACGGAAAAGATGCTCTAGTGCAGCGATCTCTTTGGCAAAAAAAGGTTGTGGACTTCTTTACAAAACTGGTGCTTTTCTAAAAGATATATTTAATTTCTTTTGAGAAGGGAATTTCCATGACTTGCACATATAGAGATTAAGTTGGGTGACCAGACCTGAAACTGGTGTTATCTTCCTTCTTTGTTTTTATTGACAAACATGGTATCTGCAAGCTTTAAAATTTAAAAATGAAAACTTGACGTTACCTTGTAACAAGCTGATGCTACAGGCAGGCCTTAAAATCAAACCAAACCACTAAATGTTGTGACTATGCTCTCCACTACTAGTGTAAAACAAGCAGTTATCGGTATTATCTTCTGTGTGAATTTTGGGACTCGAGTTAGAATATAAATACATACTAGAACTGAAAGTAGGTACGTTATCATCCTCCTCTTTTACGAACTCCAAGTGATTTAGTATGTGTTTGTATATGTATTAAATGTATACAGTATAGAACAGGAATATAAGATCACTGTGTAAGATGTCTGAAGCAAAAGCTTTCCTTTCTTTATAAGCTGAAACCTAACTGCGCTTTCCAAGGCATGGCTGTTGTTATATATTGATTCTGCAGAGTTAAATTATATGCACTGAAGAAGGAAGGCTGTTCAGTACATTTATGAAGGCCAGCATGGATCACGGGATACTTAGCTTAATTTAAAGATTTCCGTTGATGGAGAATCTGGTAATAATGTGTTACTTTATTCCTGTGGATAAACTCATTATTGCGAAAATATTAATCTTGTTTTAATTTAAAACTTATTTAAGACTTGGACTTCAAGAAGGAGGTTTTTTTGCCTGCTGAGATTCAAAGTTTGTTTATTCTCTCCCTTAGTAGCTACTTATAAGTTGCTGTTCAGTCCCCTCCTCCCAGTCGCTAACTGCATTCAGCTAATACCATGCAAAGAGGTAGTAACTTGTCTCTAGTCTAACTAGGTGGTTGGTTTTCTTGTTCATATATTGAAAAAGCATATTCTAGTTCTAAAGATAGCACCTCACTGGAGATGTTCAGTTGCATCTCTAACTTGAACCCTAAACCTTACTAAAGTTGACATTTCTTTCCAGGATGTCCTGTAATTCCTTATTAATTGAATTCGGTGTCGAACTGGATAATCTCCAGAGGTCTTTTGCAGCTCTGACTGTTCTGTGATTATTTTACCTAGGACTGGTGTAAGGATGCCTGACCAGTTGCTCTGCAAAGAATTCTGTGCTACACTTAAGATATTTTCTCTTCTGAAACTTCTCTTGTACTCCAAGAACTATGCAAAGTTAATATTACAAGCAGGTATCATAATTTTAGTATTTAGTACACTTAAAGCCAAATTAGCTTGTCTGTGATTTAAGAATTTGAGCTGCATGATTTCTTTTATTATAGCTTTTGTGTTCAGTTGTTTGTATCATTAGGAAAACATCATCTCTGCGGCTGACATTTTTCAGGCTTGGTGTTTGCCGTAAAATGTGTGGGTTTGTTGTTTTTTATTATTTGGATAAAGTTGGTTTGGCTGTTCTCAAGCACGAATAAAATGAATAAATGTTTTGCCGTTCTGAAGGTTCCTGACTTTTTAGTGCAATTTTAAATGTAAATAGGAAAAATATGATGAAAATAGTTGAGATAGAATAAATATTTTTCAGAGGGTGTAACTCTTCTTGGTAAGTGCTTTTTTAATGGTAGAAATGTGAGTTTGGACTTTACCAAACATAAGCAAGCGCTAAATGGATTAAGGAGCAACGCCCTGAGGAATCTCAAAATGTGGTTGCCTTCTTAGTTGTTTTCTTAACAAAAAGACTAAGTGGGGTTTTTTTATTAGGTCCTCAGTCGATAGTTTGCATTCTAGCAATGCTGGATGCCTTCATCAATAATCCTAGCTGGAGAAAAATCCTAGGCTAAGTGTGTAGATGATGCAGTTATTGGAATGTACTAAATAAAGGATTGGTTGCTTTCAGAGAACAGACTGGATTGCCTGATTTAAATGGCCACAGTCCAACAAAATATATGTGAATACATCTGGTATGAAATAAGACATCTGGGAGGAACAAACACAGATTATACCTTCAAGATAGAAAAACTCTGTCTTGGAAACAGACTGAGAGAAAGCTTCATATAATCTTAACGAAACATCGTAGCTGAAATATTATTTCAGGTTCATGTGTACACATGTAAGTTTTGTGTGTAGCACTGACTTAAAATTAAACCCCATTCCACCACCGCTAAAACTCCACAACCCAAAACTTCCACATTAGTGTCCAGTTTTGATGGTGAAAGCCCAAGGAGGGAAGGGAAATAAGAGATTGAAGGAAAGCCACAAAAATGAGCAAGGACTGGCTTTAACAGTAAAGTAAACAAGGCTCCTAGAAATAAGTCATCTTTCTGAAGAAGGAGTTGTATCCAAATGAGTAGAATAGGAAAGAGTGATAACTTTGGCAAGTTAAATATAAACCATAATGAGACCAAAAAAATATTGAGGAGCAACTTTCTAAAGGCATAAAAAATACATGTATAAAACTTTTTGTCTAACTGTCAAAAGCAGAAAGCCTGCCAGGGATCCCGATGGGCTGATGAATGATCTTAGTATTACGTGTGAGCTAAGGGAAGGTAAAGCCATAGCAGAGAAGTTATTTGCATTGCTATTCACGGCAGCACAGTTCCCATGTGGAGCCTTCCTTTCCTGGGGGACAAGCTGGGGGAAGCTGACAGAAGGTTGACGTTTTGGAGCAATGAATTGCTAGGAAAAGTTCTCTCTTTGTGAAGAACTTAGTGGTGAAGTTGCTGAGTTACACACAGTTGTGTATAATCGTTGCTTAAATTGGCCTTAGAGTAGAAGAATGAAAAGCTGTAAACGTGTCAGGCTTTTCAAGAGGGGCCCATGGAGCGTTTGGGAAACTGGGAACTTGATAGTGAGCCTGGTCTCTGTATTAGGTACATTGGTAGAAACTACAAAAAAAGGAACAGAATTTGTGTTCATTCACAGGGATAAAGGCAATGATAGAGAGGAGTCGAGTTGTCTTCTGCAGCAGGAAGTCCTGTAAATTTACAGTGCCCTGTAAGTCTGCTCGTGTCTTATGAGGAGCGGATTGTTCAGCCTGGAGAAGAGGAGGCTGAGGGGAGACCTCACTGCTTTCTACAACTGCCTGAAAGGAGGGTTTAGCAAGGTGGATGCTCGTCTCTTCTCCTAAGCAACAAGTGACAGGATGAGAGGAAATGGACTCAAGTTGCACCGGGGCAGGTTTAGTTTGGATATTAGAAAAAAAATTGTTCACCAAAAGAGAGGTGAAGCATTGGAACAGGGTGCCCAGGGAAGTGGTGGAGTCACCATCCCCGGAGAGGTTCAAGAAGCGTGTAGGTGTGACACTTTGTGACATGGTGTAGCAGGCACAGTGGTGTTCGACTGACAGTTGGACTGGATGATCTTAGAGGTCTTTTCCAACCTTAATGATGCTATGTTGTTTGAATGACTGGATGAGCATTTCATGAAGGTGATTTAACTCATACAATATGTCTGGAGTTCTTAAAAAAAAAACAACCACGCAAAAAATTCCCCCCAAACCCCTGAAAACCAAAACCAGACACCCAACCCTGCCCCACAAACAAACAAAAACCAACCGAAAAAACCCAACTAAACACTTGGTATTTCAAAGAGTTTTGGGAAATCACGTAGGTATAATCCTGTAGTGGTTAGGTAGTGACTAGGTAAAGAGGGAAACTGTATGGAAAATATAAGAGTGGACGATACAGGGACGTTGCCCCTGGAGTCCTCTAGTGTATGGGTACTGGGATCTTTGCTGTTCCAAGTGCTCATAAGCTATCTGGAACACAGAATGAATATTAAAGACACATTTTTCTAGATAGCATGACCAAAACCAACTGTGAGGAATGTCAGAGGGATCTTACAGTGCTAAGTGATGAGGCAATAAAAAAGCAGGTCAAATTTGGTTCTGATAGTTGTAAGGTGGAGTTTTCTGAGAAGACTGATCTGACAGCATGTACCTAATTATGGACTTGGTTATTCCCTACAAACCGGGACAGAGATCTTGGAATTAGAGTCATAGAATCATAGAATGTCCTAAGTTGGAAGGGACCCACAAGGATCATTGAATCCAACCTCTGTCCCTGCATAGGCCAGCCCCAAAACTCACACCGTGTGTCCCAGTGCATTGTCCAAATACTTCTGGAATATTGTCAGGCTTGGCACTGTGACTGCTTCCCTGGGGAGCTGTTCCAGTGCTCCACCACCCTCTGGGTGAAGAACCTTTTCCTAATATTCAACCTAACCCTCCCCTGGCCCATCTTCCTGCCATTCTCTCGGGTCCTGTCATTGGTCACCAGAGAGAAGAGATTAGCACCTCCTCCTCCTCCTCCTCTTGTGAGAAAGCTGTAGACTGCAATGAAGTCTCTCTTCAGTCTTCTCTTTTCCAGGCTGAACAGACCATGATTCTGTGACGTATTGACCAGCAATGGTTAAAGACTCTGGACATATAGGAGATAAAGGCAGAAAACCCAAGAGTGTGTTATGACACTGTAGAAATGCCTCTTGTGCCTCTGTCTTAGGTAACACATGTAATTCTTTTCAACTAATTTTAAAATAGATCTAGAAGAATTAGGTGTGTATAGCACTAATAAATACTAAACAAAATCATAGAATCCTAGAATGCTTTGGGTTGGAAGGGACCTTTACAGGTCATCCAGTCCAACTGCCCTGCAGGAGCAGGGACACCTTTGACTCATTCATGTTGCTCAGAGCCCCATCCAATCTGACCTTGGGTTGAATAGACTTAGACTTTCCAGTTTGAAGTAAAGCAATGAGGTTCACAGGTATGTGTAACATAATGAATGGCATGGAGAAGATGTGTAGGTGATTGCTTCTCTCAGTACAAGATTTGGAGGTATGAAATGTAAATATTATGCACCAGGTTTAAAATAAACAAAGGGAAGTGCTATTTCACGCTGTTTCCAGTTACATTTTTCTAAGAATTGGTTCCATAGTGGGTAAAGGATTAAAGGAATAAAAGGAAAAGGTTGACAGACAGCTTCTGTTGACCGTAACAATTCTGAGCCAGGCACAGAAATCTCTAAGCTACAGGAGGCTGGAACCTAAATGGGTGCCGAGGGCAGAGTGTAGCTTTATATATTCCCTGTTTCTTAGAATTTTTACTGAAATATTGGCCAATGGACACAGACATCAATACTGGGCAAAATGGATGTTTGGTCTAATCCACTGTGGCCACGCCTGTGTTTTTGTTTTGTTTGATTCTGGGGGTTTTAATTATTATGCCTTAAAGGCAGACAGGCACGGCTGCAGAAGAACATGCTGTCATTTGAATCATGACAGTGGCTGTTCACCAAGAGGAATGGATGCAAGGTCTCAGTACGGCATCTCAGTAGGAACTGGCTTGCTGGGCTGCATCTGCTGCTCTCTGTATATGAAGGAGTTCTCTAATTTTTTCACTTTCCAGGACGATATGATCCGCCTCTTGCAAATCTCGTAATAGTTGATAATGACTCAAAGTGCCTGAAGTAAGATTACTGGTTTTGGACTGACATGAAGAAAATGGCAAGCGTGTTTTGTTAAAATGGCATCAGTAGGTCAGTGAATTAGACTACTATGTTCTGTGAATTAGAGTATTTTTATTAGGTCTGAGGTCACCTACGAGTCTGGAGCTGATGTTTTGACCTTTTTGTAGAAGGCACTAACTTGTGTTTGCAGTGGTAACACTGCAGTCTCCGGCATGTCTGGCCTTACTGTGGAAACGATGCTGCCTGTGTACAGTCCTTTCTATGTCCTATTCTTTATCAAATGAGAAAGGAGACCTCTGCCCACGGTTTGTGGCTGCCATGTGGCCTGGGACAGTTCAGCTACTGACAGTTTTCCAACCACAAGCTCTTGTAAGCTGGCAGCTAAGACTAGAAATTAGAGGAGGCGGTAAATAGAGAGGGAATGTCTGCAGACTTGTGGATCTGTGTTTGGTAAGAGAACATGGGGAAAGAATGGAATCATAGAATCATGACATTGGAAGAGACCTCCGAGATCATCGACTCCAACCATACCTGTCTTCCCACTATACCATGTCCCTAAGGAGCTCATCTACCCGTCTTTTGAACATCCCCAGGGATGGCAACTCCACCACCTCCCTGGGCAGCCGTGCCAATCCCTGACCACTCTTTCAGTGAAGAAATTCTTCCTAATGTCCAGTCTAAACCTCCCCTGGCACAACTTGCGGCCATTTCCTCTTGTCCCATCGCTGTCGCTTGCGAGAAGAGCCCAGCACCCACCCCGTCACAACCTCCTTTCAGGCAGTTGTAGACAGAGATGAGGTCTCCCCTCAGCCTCCTCTTCTCTGAGCTAAACAACCCCGGTTCCCTCAGTCTCTCCTTGTAGGACTTGTTCTCCAGCCCCCTCACCAGCCTCGTTGTCCTTCTCTGCACTCGCTCCAGCCCCTCAGTGTCCTTCTTGGAGTGAGAAGTATTTAAAGAAAGATAAAAAGGATTCTAGAATTAGGGGAAAAGCAGAAATTCAATATACAACAAATCTGTGGATGGTGTGACGGAAATAGTGAATTTAACATTTGTGGTTCAGATACGTAAGACTATTTTTAGCACCAAGGATCTTATGGTAGATATTTCTTTCTAGTTGGTGGTAAGAAATAGTCTTATGTGAATCACAAACTTCTTTAAGCGGGTTCAGAAACAAAATCGATTTGGTTTGTTTGATTATTCTGGTGCAAACCTTCTATCGATTGGCAACCAGCATTTTCTTCACAGTTGTCTATTTTTTTTTTGCCTTTTTTTCAGTACCTCAGCCTGCTCTCCCCTCTGAGGACAAACAGCTCTCCTGTAAACTCTTCTGGGTTTAAATTTTCACGCTGAATTGTTTCTTTGTACATAAAGTTCAAAATTTTTTAAGCTTTCATATCAGCAGAGAGTGCATGACATGGATTTATGCCAGCCAAAGAAATTTCAGAGGCTTTCTTCTCAAGTCATTCTTCTTTGATTTTTCCTGATGTTTAGTTCCCCCTGGATATTGTAGGTCACAGACTCCGGTACATTTCTCTTCTTCCACGGGCCAGTTGTGTTTACTGCGGTGACTCCAGAAGGCGTTTCTCTAGCGTGCACAGGGTAAGCTCCTGTCTCTTGATACCAAAGCCTGGTATAAATTTCTCTGCCTTTGCTGTCTTGCAGGTGCACTTTATGCAGCTTTTATACTTTGGGGAAAAAAAATCATTCCTGCATGTATTCTTACATGCAAATGGGGATAAGGCCTTCAGGTGGAACTGGAGCTTTAGCAAGGGCTTAAATAGGAGTCAGGATAATTTGCAAATATGGTTCCCTCATCCCAAATACTCCCCTGTTCGTTTCCATATCCCCTTCCAGGAAAGTGTGCCTCTTACAGCGGGCGCGCAAGAGCATCTTACGATACCACATTTTCCTGCTCTGTTATTTAGGTATTCAGAAGGAATATTTTAAAAGAGAATTTTTAACCCTCTGCTTAGAACTGACTTTATTCATGTTTGGCTGTCTCGGTACCTCATGAATTACCGCCATACCCAGCATGGGCTTGTGCTGAAGTGACAGAGCAGAGCATGAGCTCAGTGCTTAGAGACAGCATCGGTGAGGGCTGCTTCCTTTGTGATTAACTATTTAAGGAGCACAGAGGAAGCCAAAGAATGGCAGCTCCATGTGGTTCATGAGAGCTCACTGAAGAAATAGGCTGAATAATTAGTTTTCCACTGGTTCCTATGGGAATTTGAAACTATTCCTTGACTCTAGCGTGATCCATCTGATGTCCATTTTGCAGTCATTTCAGGTGCAGTGGGTACTATCTCTTAATTTGTTAAGATATATAAAATTGTATATATATGCTGACTTAGTTATTGGTAATAGGGGGTTTTTGTCTTTTAAATAAATATACAATGTGCATCTCATTTTGAAGTACACCAAAGTGGTTCATTTCATTAATTTGAGCTGTGAAAGCAGCTCTCGTCCAAGGAAAAGGTGAACCTTTCTCAAGGCTCCCACTGAAGTCAGGGTCACTGTGTCCCAGACACTGCTGTAAGAAAGACTTTCTGCTTTCCTTCAAATGGGTTCTCAGGCACTGGAACGGCTACCCAGGGAGGTGGTTGAGTTGCCATCCCTAGAGGTGTTTAAAAGATGGGTAGAAGAGGTTCTCAAGAGCATGGTTTAGTAAGGGGACAGGTACATTTGGACTCGATGACCTCACAGGTCTTTTCCAACCAGGCGATTCTATGATTCTATGAAAATGCGATTGCTTCTGTTCTAGGAATGGGAAGTACTCAATCCCCTGACCCTATTTTAAGTCTCTCGCTCTGTGCTCATGCACGATGATGGTGAAGATTGTTTCACAGCTCAAAGTTACATTTGGTGTCCCAGTAACTGCTGTAATCACGGCTGTCTAAGGAACTTTGTACGTGCCGTTGCCCAAAATGGTGTTTGGCGCTGCAGGAGCGCTGACCTGGAGTCTCTATCGCAACTCCTCTCAGACCCTGTATTCTCCCTGTCCCCACAGCACAGACAAAGGAAATATTTATTGTTTCATTATTGAGCTTTGACTTCTCAGGGACAAGCTGATGCAGGTGTACTTTCTCCTGGGCAGTGCTGAACATGATTAGCTTTCCTCAGTTCCTTGGTTAACTGGATAGAGGAGTTCAGGACTCACAGGAGGGGAAAGAAGGGGTGAAAGAGGAATTGACAGTACTCTGGTCAGTTAAGCCAACACTGTTCCCCCTTTCTCCAAGCTGTTAAATGCCTGGCTCGCGCCAGGAGCCTTGGAGTATGATACTGCTCACGTTTACCTCCTGTCCCCCCACCCTCTGTTTTGTAAAACCCAGGCTAGACAAGCCAGCAAGCCAAAACATGCACCATGTAACGCTCCTTACATCACCACTGGTGGCTGGGCAGCACCTCCCCTGCCAGAGCACTGTGGCTTTTCCAGTGGGGTCAACTGCTGCCCCACTGCCACTGCTGGCGCAGGGAGCATTTTGCAGTGCTCTGCCTTTCTTTCCTTGTGATTTTTATGTCATAATGCCCTTTTCTCCCTTGTATGTTGGTTCTGGACTGAAGATTTTCTTACTTTTTCCACCTCTGCAGTTAGTGTGTTGGGTATTTTATACAATTTGAAGACACTTACAAAGAGGATGGTTTTAAAAATATATGTTAATGTAGATCTTGACTGACAGAATTGGGTCAGAGTATGCAACACACGTAATTCTTATGTTTGTTCTATTGTCACGTGCTTGTTTGAGAGACTTAAATCTCTCGCACTTCTAAAGGTGAAAAGTACCTTATCTCACAAAATATTTTGCCAGAGCTGACTGTACTTTAGTGAACATAAAGCACAGTATGTTAGCAGACATTTACTTTTAATGTTCAAACTCAGATTGTTGTCTGAGCTGTTGTTGCTTTTATAACTGGGGCAACTGGATTGCCCTTCATAACACCCTGCGTGCCTCTGCCCCTTCCACCTGCCTTATCTGCAGGAGGAAGCTGGAATTAAGAGGCAACATTTGATAACTCTGGTTTAGAGTGTTGCAGACTTCTAGTACTGAAGTGGTAGTAACCAAAGGTCTGCTTGAAGCGTGGTCAAGTAACTAATTTCTCTACAACAGATTCCCTGCATTCAGTTTTTTGTAGAGACCAATGATAGGAAACGTAATTCCAGAGATGAGCAGATGAAACTACACAGAACTTCACTGCTAGCTCTTAAGTTCATTGCACTGATTAACCAGCTGGAGCTCCTGCTTCCAAACAGACTTCAATGGCAACAGCTCATTTCTTCACTCCTGGCAGCCTCTGACGTTCTGCACATGCTGCTGCAGTCGTGTTGAAATAGATGTGGCGTAATGGAAGAGTAGATTTGAGGGAAAAAACCCCCCACTTGGGTTCTGTGGCGCTGTTGTGTTAGGGAGTTCATGCTGCCCGTGGTGCCACTCCATCCCCCCAGCTGGCGTAACTGCCTGCAGACAGTGCAATCAACCGGGTAAGCAAAATAATCCTTATGTCAGAACACCAGTTTTCCCTCCCCCATCTATCTACTCATTTAGTACAAGATTATTTTTAATCTTGATCAGTTCACTGATCCAGTCTATGGAGTTATGAAATCATTATATAAACCCTGCCAAGGGTGCAGCTTGGGATTGAAGAGCTGAGGTGATGGGTCTGTAAACACTCCGAAAGCCAAACCGGGCACCAGACAGAGGTATGGAGAGCTGTTGCTTAGGAGGGTAAGGATCTGTTCTCACCTGTAATTCATGCAGGTTGTTCTCTCTATCCAGTGTTGACCTTCTAATGTTTGAAAAAAAGGGCGAAGTAGTACATGGAATTCCCGTGTGCTGATCGTGACGGTAGGTTCTGCATCAGAGCCATTTTCAAAGCTGAAATCTTTCATGCTTAACCTCTCTCAAAAGCATGTGAACCATGTGATGTGCAGGCTTTCTGCTTGAAAAGTTTGTCTTCAGATTCCTTTTCGTGACTTCTGAATTAAGTGAGACTGTTAGATGAGAGCTGGAATATGGGCACATGGACCTTACTGAGCATCTGCCTTTCTGGCTTCGAAAAAGGTGCAGCGCATATGAGCGCTCACACTGCATCTTGTGCCAGAGTGGGAACAGGATGGGGTTTTTTGTTTTCCATTTTTCTTTGTTTTCCAGAATACTACGGTTATGTCTAAGTTGTGAACTTTAACAAAAAAAAAAAGACAGCTTTGCCAATGTACAAATATATATAACTGTGTTTGCGTGAGCATGGTGATTGTAATAGAAACAATAAACTTAATCCGTGCCATCAAATAAGAGTATTTTATTGTGCATATGTGTTTGGGCTCTGTTGCTGTGGTGCATCTGCTCTAAAGCTATACCAGTAAGAATGTTTAATTTTCTTGCAGCAAAGATCGCTTGAGGATGTGAATGAATTTGAGTGAATGAAAAAATATCAGTGAGCATGAAAGCTGAGCAGTGTATGCAATATCACTGTGGGTTGGATATGCATATCTTTCCTTTTCCCCAGATTCCCCTAAGAAAGTCATTTGGGGTATCTCTCTTATTATTAAAACTCTGACTCTCAGAAGGTTCATCGTTATTGGCCCAGTCCATCACTGCCTCAGAGCCCCAAGAAGTTCCCTGGTGTCTCTGAGGCTCTGTCTGTCACCAGTCGGTTCTTCTTGCTGTGGAAAAGCGTGTGGCTTCCCTCAGAGTTTTCTGAATTATGTTCAAGAATGGATAATTAATCCTGCTGAACTCCCTCCTGGTGCTTTTCATTGAGTTTCCTGTCTTTGGGTAGATTTCAAGTCAATTTATTTTCCTCTTCTACCTTTCCCTCCTCCTCTCTTGCTGTCACACTTTGTTCTATTATTGAAGCATTTCAGGAGCGTCAGTGCATGCAAATACTGTCACCAAGCCAGTGGGCATTGGCTAAGAGTGTGGATGAAAAGCAAGTCTAATAATTTATACAAGATTATTAGGCCAATTTAGAAACAGTCTGGGGAACCCTCCAAGTCTACATTAGGCAAATGAAGGTAAAAACTGTAAAGATTAAAAATTCTCTTTGTAGCAGCGTGAAAAGCCACTTGAGAATGTTGTTCACATAACATGGCAGAAGCTCTGACTCCACTGCAGTGTGAACAGCGCAAGCTACCTTGGAAATAATTTTCTTGGTACCTTTTACTATAATTCTGGCCTAAGTATGCAGCAAAATAAAATCCATAGGTAAATTGCTAAATCATAGAATGGAATCATAGAATGGTTTGGGTTGGAAGGAACCTTAATGCTCATCCAGTTCCAATCCCCTGCTATGGGTAGGGACACCTCCCGCTGGATCAGGGTGCTCAAAGCCCCATCCAACCTGGCATTGAACCCCTCCAGGGAGGGGGCAACCACGACTCTTCTGGGCAACCTGTGCCAGTGCCTCACCACCCTCACAGTTAAAAATGTGTTCTTATCTTATGTTGACCTTTTAATGCTTAACAATAAGTGCAAAGTAGTACATGCAATTCCAGTGTACTGATCATGACGGTGGATTCTGCATCAAAGCCATTTCAGAGCTGAAATCTTTCACGCTTAACCTCTCTCAAAAGCATGTGAACCTGTTGCTAGTACCTCACAGTAAAAAAATTCTTCCTCATATCCAATCTAAATCGCCCCTCTTTCAACTTTAAACTGTTCCCCCTTGTCCTATTCCTGCACTCCCTGATAAAGAGCCCCTCCCCAGCTTTCCTGGAGCCCCTTTCAGTACTGGGAGGCTGCTCTAAGGTCTCCTGGGAGCCTTCTCTTCTCCAGGCTGAACAACCCCAACTCGCTCAGCCTGTGCTCATAGGGGTTATATAAATACTATAGAAGCAATGCTGTAACTGTTGTAATAGTGTCAGGGATCACGGTAGCTTGGTGAAGTTCCTGGAGTTTCCCAAGGACTCTTGTTTACGGGTTCAGCCCAACCTGAATCACTTGTAATGCTGAAAACCAAGGCAAGAGCATTACCAGGTTCTGCATGAAGCTGACTGCAATGAGATGGCATAGTTCACCAGTGTAATTCATTATGTGTTTTATTTCTGCTTCTATTTTGCCAAATTTTGAAGATTTACACATTCAGAAAAAAAGCTGTTTCCTTTTTGTGTAATCTGACATACCTTTAAGAATGATCTCGACTTTTTCTCTCCTGAAGCACTTTGAGTCATTGATTTACTTGCACTGGAACTTTCTGTGTGCAAGTCAAGGCTGTCACTTGCTCCAAACCAGAAAAACTGCGCCCAGCTCTCTGAAGAGAATTGTTTCATTGTGATTTTCCTGAAAATCATTGCGTCTGCCGTGCTAATTTGTTATTCTTCCAAGTTTAAATAGCTGATGTAAGCTTCAGAATTGTGTACATTTCAAATAACACGTCTGTACTGTTCTGAAAAAAAGAAAAAAAGTAGATTTTAGAGGTTTATGTGGTTTCCGCTTTCTAAATGAATATTTGTTTCACACCAGTTTTAGCCTGTTTCTAATCTGTTTATCAGCTGTGCCAACCTGGGTCCATGTGCACGCCGGGACATAGCTAGGAATAGATGTGTAATTGCAATGCTGAAAGTGATGTCACTGTGATAAAGAGATTCCTGAGAAATTAACTAATTTATCTGGGAATGAAACAAGACTAAAATAGCTGTGAGCAAAGGTTGACCCATGAATGAGCTATTCCAAATATAAACAGTTCCTATAAATGCTTCAGGAAAGGTGGAATAGGGTTAAGTCACCTAAAAATGACGAGCAAGGGGAAGCTGTTTGGGACACAGAATCCTAGAACGGTTTGTGTTGGAAGGGACCTTTATAGGCCATCCAGTTCCACCGTCATGCAGGAGCAGGGTCATCTTTAACTCAATCAGGTTGCTTGGAGTCTCATTCAACCTGATCTTCCTTCCAGGGATGGGACCTCCACTGCGTCCCTGGGCAACCTGTGCCAGTGCTTCACCGCCCTCATTGTAAAAATATTCTTCCTCCTATCCAGCCTAAATCTCTTTCCTGGAGGCTCCCTTTCAGTGCTGGGAGGCTGCTCTAAGGTCTCCCAGGAGCCTTTTCTCCTCCAGGCTGAACAACCCCAGCTCTCTCAGCCTGTCCTTGTATGGGAGGTACTCCAGCCCTCAGGTCATTTTTGTGGCCTCCTCTGGACCTGCTCCAAGAGCTCCGTGTCCTTCTTGTGCTGATGCTTTCCCTGTCCCTGCAGCCATCACCGGGGTCTGTGATGTGCTGACGTGGGCTGACCTCAAACCTGCAGCGTGAGCACATCTGTAGGACAGTGGCTGTTGTGGTGGGAGAGTTTCTGGCTCCATCCTGGAAAGAAGACACCAGATTTAGAATGGTCTCAGGGATGTTCAAAGCTGTACCAGATGAATTAGAGATAAGTAGCACGGCATGTATTTGTTCTACAAGTCTTGTTTATAGTTCAAGAATTTGTTTGCAGATGTATAACCTGATGGATGGGTAGGTGTTTACAGCTCCGGTACACAGCTCCGTGCAGTCTTCATATAACCTGTGACAAAACAGACAGCTCCTCAGAGCCAGAGTGGCCAGCTCTTTTTTTGCTTTAGATTTATTTCTTAAACAGTGTCTGTGGAGTTTCGGCATCTGCAGAGGAAGATGCTTGTCTCAAGGTTCTGTTTAAAAAGGCCAGCACACAGTCCATCATTGCTGGCCTTGTTCCTGATGCTCTCAGATTGGTTGAGAAAGGATGTAC
The DNA here is from genome assembly GCA_033558235.1 of Neomorphus geoffroyi. NCBI lineage: Eukaryota > Metazoa > Chordata > Aves > Cuculiformes > Neomorphidae > Neomorphus > Neomorphus geoffroyi. The sequence goes on along the minus strand of JAUMJM010000024.1, from coordinate 3,340,875 downwards.
AGAATTTGAAGGAGTCAAAGCATGCTTGCAGGTCCTGGTTTAAGCAAAGAAATCTAAAATAAGAAAACCACAGACTTTCTGTATTTTTTTCCCTATTGGGCATTTTAGTCATGTAGCCATCATTTCTTCTCCTTTGGACAGATCTGATCTCCTGGGTAATAATAACTATTTATGGAACAACAGGATACCAAACATTTTATAAACACTAGGCTTGTTTACTTCTGCTCTGTGACTGCTCATTTCATGTAGGAGTTTCTTCATCTGCCTAGGGTAAAGAAATGTGACTGAGTAGACACGTCTGTAAAGAAGCAGTTGGCCTTACTCTGCCATGGGGACGTGGCAGAAGATGTCCTGCTCTGCCAGCAAAATTTTTCACCTGTGCTCAGAAAGGAAGGTATGTTATCAGGAAAGCAGTTGTCTCGTATTTTCTAAAAGGAAAAGAGGAACTGTTCTGCTTCGCTCCTCCCAGGCCTGACATCTGCTGCTCATGTGGGTTTGCACTGCCGATCTCCTCTCCAAGGAGCAGATTCTTCATTCCTCGGTACTGCATTGTTAGGATTTGCTGTAGCTGGGGGACTCCTAAACCATATCCAGACAGCAAAGAAGAGGAACTAGGGCTAATAGTTTGCCTGTTGTTTTTCTTTTCATATTAGTAGGTCTTGATATCTTGTGTTTTACCATCTCTTGTGGGTTGCTGAACAGAAAACACAGAGGGGAAGCAGCACTTCATTCTGCGTAATTAACTGCCAGACATTGCACCCTCTGAGGAGGAGGAGAGAACAGTAATGGTTCCAGGCCATCCAGGAGGAAAATCCTGTGAAACAAGCCATGTCTGGACTGCTCTAAGATACAGAATAATTGTAAAATTTCAGGGCTGTGTGAGATGTGCAGTGCTGGCTGTTGCACATTCTCTCTCCAGCTGAACAGCGGCTGTGCAATGATGAAGAGCTGAGATGTTTTGACAGATGCCAGTCAGAGGGATGTTTTGACAGATTTTTTGTAATGATTAATGTCACTCTAAGCAGTTGTTTTGTATTTCTACATGTTTGTTTTCATTCTTCTCCTATTTGTTTCCCTTTAACAGCAGTGCCCAGCTTACTCTAATGAGATTCAGGAAGCTGAAATCACTCTCAATTAGTGAGGCTACTGTAAATATTTTCACTGACAGAGCTGTCTTTATTCAGTTAAGATCTCAAAATATTTGAATGTTGTTTTATGATAAACAAATAGAAGATCCAGTAATTCAAATAAAGTGATACCAGGAGGGCAGTTTATTCTGAGATAATCCTGTCTTTAGCTAGTCTAAAGAAATAGCGCTCTTTGAAGATACAAGAAGCTCAGTAAAAGGCAGAGCAGAGGTGAGAAGCATGAGAGGAAATGGAAAAGGAAAAAGTTTGCACAGAAAAAATCATTTATTGCTAGATCTGACTTTATTTAACAAAGTTGACTGGCCTATCTAGAATTGCACAAGGGAGTTGATAAACTGAGTAATGATCTGAGTTGCCTGTATCTGGAAAGTGTGAAGCAGCCATCACTGACCAGACCTCCTGCTTTGGTAAGACCAAAGTATCCCAAACATCTGGCCTAGGAAGAACCCTCAACAACTTGTTCACAATGACCATTCTGTGACTGTTAAGGACTAAAAAATGAACTGGAAAAATCAGTCTGCAGTACTGGGACGCTTAATGTTTTTCTGGAGTTGTGGGACTCTCTCGCTTCTGTAAGTTATTTTTTTAGCATGGCACTGACATTCAGCCGCTACTGAGTTTTCTTCCTAATACCCAAGACCTGGCATGTCAGCCTGTCTAAGGACTTAGACATGCAAGAGTGGAAGTTTTCTAGGCTTGTCCCAGCTATTGAGAGAGATGGTCTGCTACGTTTTCTTTTGGTTTGGAGTAGATTATAATTCACGTTCTACTTGTCAAGCCATTAAACAAAATTTTACAAACCCCATCCAATTTCTCTAGCAAATCACGGCTTAAGATCTTGATCAGTAGCTTGGAAATAGCTACAAAACAAAGGCATAAAATTAACCAAATGTAAACTTCTGAATATACCCGACATAGACCCTTTCATTTAATCAGCTGCTGGAATATTTTGGAGGCTTGCCTTGACTGTGGAACCTCAATGTCAACTCTACAGTACTCTGACTCCATAATCCTGCTTTTCACAGCAGTCGTAGAGAAGACACTTGTCCCTCGTCTTCATCTTCCAGGGTTTGTTGTGTGCTGCAGCTGTGGGCTGGTTTCTCTCTCATGCAAGACAATTACTTCCCTCTGTCTCCCTTGTTTGTCCTGAGCTCTCCTCTTGGCTTTATCTGCCGTTCCATGTGGATGGAGTGCACAGATTGCGTAGGACGCAGCCTTCTTTTACCCATCCTGGGCTACATCTCTGTTTACTTTTTTAAGAAATGAAGTAATAACCTAATAGGTCTTGTACAGCACTTCATAAATCCTGTGTCTGGAAGTGGTTTAGTGTCGTACTGCTTCCTCGCTGAGCTTAGCTCTCTGTAGTCTTCCCAAAACACAGTAATGATACAGATAACCTGAGGGAGGTCTCTCTTCCCAACTGTTTTTGGGAGTTTGGGATCTCCAGCTGTCCCATTTTGAAACAGCTGGTTCTAGCTAGCATGTGCCAACCCAACAGAGGTCAAAAACAGTGTAAGAGGGCCTAAAAAAGCTGAAAGTCACTTCCAGTCTTGAACTGCCTGGAAGCTGAAAGTGGCATGACTAAGCTTATGAGAAGGTGAAGTCATTGAATCGTGAGCTTGTGGCTTTCACGTTTAAATTTGAGTAAAAGTATTTTAGAGGAGTGGTGGTGAAAAGAGTCCGGAGAGGATTATGTTGCAAGGCGTAGTTTAGAGTCATGTTTTATGTTTGTTTATTCACGTGTACATTCTATATTTCACAGAATCGTGGTATAGTTTGGATTGAAAGTGACCTTAAAGATCATCCAATTCCGACCACTATTTCTACCTTTCTGTCTAACAATGTGACTTTACATAAAGTTTGATAGATTTTTTTACTTTACAAATTGTCTAATTTTAGGAAGCAGGGAGGAACGGGATGGAACAGGGGCAGACACAGAGGCAGCAGATAAGACTAAGAGAGCATGTGCTGCTGGACCAGAGGGTTCTGGCACTCCAAGAAATTTTAAGGGAGCATGAAGGCTACAGAGAGAGCACTTTGGTGATTTGTAACGGGCCAGTGCAAAGCTTTGCCTCTCAGGCCCTGGAAACTGTCTAAGTTCTCTCTGGCAGGTACAAACTGGTGGGCTTCCAGTAAGGGTCCCCACGGTTCACATCACCCCTGGAGCGTGACAGCCACTTTGACTCTGCTGAGATGAAATGAGCTAACTTGTTTTCCAGTAGACTTAATTGCTCGTGGTTTATTATGGAGACTATTTGGTGCCCTGTTCTGAAGACTGTTTGTTCCGGACAGCATGTTTTAGAATATGTTTGTGTGTGCTGGCAAATTTTTCAGGGTTGTTTTTTTTTTTTTTTAAAGGTCACCTTAGGTTTAGGAAACTTTAAAGAGCTGCAACAGCTAAATAGATACAAGAAATTCAAACAAATCCTGAAGGTGGTTGGGACTGTGGAATTCTTTTCAGCTTTTCAGGCCGAACTTCCTTAAATTTGCCAAATTACCCAACTGACTCATTTACATCTGTATTCTAAGGGCTTCTTGGCTTTATTGCCTACGGCTGCCTTAGGACTTTCTAGGTTTTCTTAAATTACAGCATTTCATTAAAATTATCCTTGCAGTATTGTCATATTATATGGACTTAAACCTGTTTCTCAGGTTGCGGAGCTAAAATAACTGCTGCCATCGTGTAGTTCCCTCTTCTTGGGAGATTTGTGTTGCTTTTCCCTTACCTGTCTAAATGAGTGATAGGTGTTGTTGTAGAGGCTGGTCGGTGGTTTTATGCTGCACAGCACAACAGGACCTCTGCTTTGCTTCCCGGGCTCTGCGTGATTAACATTTTGAGTAACATTCCTGGAGGCTACTGGATTGTTCTGCTGGCAAAAGATTGTTCTGCCCTTTCAGTGCTGAGCCTTTTTGCGTGTTCTGCAGTTCTACACGCTGCCCTCTACACGCCGCCCTCTCTGGGTAGCTCTGAGGTTATGAGCAACTGCTTTATCTATCCTTTTCCTTCCATGGTCAGATCTTCTCTTTACCCTGTAGACCACCGCATCTCCTGTTCTGCTGTGATGCTACAGGTGTGAAAACACTTGTCAGCTCATTCTGCTGAACCACTGTTCGTGATTTCTGTTTTTCTCTGCCTCTGAACCTGTAGGAACTATTTAGCAGCTGGATGATAATGATCTTACTTTAGTATTTGACGTGGTGCCATGTTTTTTGTATTTGGAATGTACACTGGAAATAGCAGAAATGAATTTTGGCTGGAACTTCAGTGCAGTCTTGCAGGCAGTAGATAACAAAGACTTTAACAGGAAAAGAGAACCCAAACACTTTGTGTTCTGGGTTGGCTTGTATGAATCAGCAAGTCCTGCATCTGTGTTGCTAAATAAGAAGAGCCGATTGCTAAATGTAAACCAAATAGTGTACCCATGTAGAGGCATAACACATGTGATTCTGCTCCAAAATTGATCTGCAAACAACATCAAACTGCCTCCTCTTCACATAGCTGAGCCCTGAGCTAGGACTTTCTCTTTTTGGTGTTATTACAGTAACGTGCTGCTTTCTCCTCTTGTTTATACTTGTATTTCTCCTTTTAGTCTCTTGTAAAACTGCTGTTAAGTTCATCCTCCTGATTTGTCATACTTTCAGTGACAAGATCTGCCTCCTTTCTGTCTTTTCCACTCTATTAAGTTCAGGCTTATTGACCTCTGCAGGACTCCGTGGACACTTACTACCAACCCCTTATTTGTTAGCTGACTTAAACCTAAAATCCTTTTGTTTTTTTCCAAGGAAATCTGGGAACATTCTGACAGCTCATGTTTGCAAGCCTATAGCAAATTTAATTGCAAAGGTGAATTCTTAGATGATGGTTTCTTGTAAAATATTCAGAATTATTTAATCTTTTTATCTGGGTACCCGAGACTAGGGAGAAAAACAAGATGAGGCAGAAGAGAGCTCATCTGTCTGGCAGAGGGGAAAGGCGCTTGATTTGAATTGCATGTTCTGTGTCTGCCAGGTGTTGCCACAAGCTGCCCTGTGAGTTTGAGTGCGGTAAGTTTGAGCAGTATGTTATGTTAGTGCATCCACCAGGCATGAAATTGTGGAGATGAACCTGCCTTTGGGAGGAGGAAGAGCTCATCTGTGGCTCTTATGCCAGAGCTTGTAGGCTTTGTGGGTAACATTAGTGTCTCCGACACGGCTCTGCTGCTTTGAGGACCAAGCTCAGCATGGTGTGTCACTGTGCATGTGTGCCAGGTTGTCCTGGCAGTAACTTGAGGTCCTTGCACAACGTTGTGTTACGTGTTGTGGATGTGCTGTAAGTCTCTGACCTCCAGGTAGGTTAGAGCATCCCTTGGCTTTTATGTTGTATTTCTCGGTTATGTTCGTTAAGCGGAGGGAGGTGGAGTCTGTCTAACATGTTGGAACCATCCTGAAGGAGAGCGCCGTGTGTTGCAGAAAAGTAAAACCGCATTTTATTAACAAATAACAGAAACACACAACAATAATGGAAATCATTGTAAAGTGAACATGGTATTAATATAATAGGGGCTATAAATTTTATGAATTGGCCCCATGGGAAATTGCTAAATGTTGAATCCTTTGCTTCCTTTGCTATTTGTTCTTACAGTTCTGGTTTACAGATGCTTTGAGTTAGACTGAGGAGGATGGAAAAGAAGCTTTTATTTTGTTGTCTTTCAATTTGCAGACAACTGGCAAAGCATTTTGACCATAGGGAAAGAGAAGAGCTTTTCTTCTCGCCTTTGTCTGTTAAGCACAGTGATTTAGTCCTCTAGTTTGGAACCATTCGGAAAATGGAAAGACTAATAATGGGAGTTCTTGTAAACTGCTAATTTACTGTGGTTTGTCAGTGTTTTCTGCAGTGCTTGTTTGTACCATCTGAGTTTAATTGATGCAACTCTGAATTTATGGTCTTGGTGTGCTTAGAGTGACAGGGTAAGGAAAAAACCCCAAGCCAGTAGTTACGCTGTAGCTTGATATCTGGAAGACTGAAGGGTAAGCTAGGATAATTCAATTACAAGCATAAGAGCTCTGCCTGCTGGGACCTGTGCCACAGAAAATATAGATTTCTTTTTATTTCTTTATAGAGAAGCACTTCTCCTGCAAGTGCTGTAAGAAGTGCTTATAGAAGGAAGGAAGCCAGCTGAGGTACCAGAGCAATATTCAAAGCGTGCGTGTCATGCACTTGCAAGCGCTAGGAATTATGTACGGAAATAAGCATTAGCAGAGCTATGTGGAAGCAGTCGGTGTATTTCATAGAAGACGTTTAATAGTCCATTAGTACTTCTGGTGACATTTCCACAACGTCTGAGGTGCTTATTAAAAGCGCATCCATTATGGATTATGCTTCAAAAAGGGGACGTTTGTGGGCATAGATCCCCCAGCGCAATCTAATATTAATGTTAGCTTTTAAAAGTTATTTAAAAAAAGAGAGAAGAATGTGCCCGATGAAACCATAACTCAATAATTCTTTGCTGTGTGCATGGTCTTTTATATGGCTGAAGCGTAAATGTGCTAAGAAAAAAATGCATAGAAAATATTTGCACAAGCTGACTCCGGTTTCTTTTGTGATCGGTTTCAAGTCTTTGACTTTAAGCCAACATCTCCAAAGTTCATTCTGTATCCACATTTTATGCACCTTAAAATCTGATTTTTAGCTAATTTGCTACAGACCTGAAAGAACTGAATGCATTCAATACCTCTGAAATCTAGGGCAAATTGTTTAGGCTTATTTTACTTAAAATGCCTTAGGAAAGTGAACCCTGAGGAGCTTATTTTGAAGATGCTGACCTCAATCGCTGAAAGTTAGTAAATGGCAAGATTTCACACAGAGATGGAAGGGCGTCTGTCATGCCACTTGGCCCGTTGAATGATGTAATGAGATGATGGATGAACTGTTCTGATAAAACTTATCTCAAAATCATTTCTGAGTCAGTCTTGTCAGAGGACTATGCAAGAGAAAATAGTCTGGGAAAGTTATAGACGGCTTAGGAATAAACAGAGCTGGTGCCTACTTCCCAAGCAGGCAAAGGATTAACTTCAGCTTCTCTGGGCTTTAGCTTTCCTGACCTGATCCCTGGGGTTGTTCTAGAGAAGAGAAGGCTTTGGGGAGACCTTAGAGCAGCCTTCCAGTGCTGAAATGGGCTGCAAGAAAGCTGGGGAGGGACTCTTATCAGGGATTGCAGGATTTGGATAAGGGGAAATGGTTTTAAGCTGAAAGAGGGGCGTTTTATGTGAGATATTAGGAAAAAATGTTTTCCTCTGAGGGTGGAGAGACCCTGGCACAGGTTGCCCAGAGAAGCCGTGGATGCTTCATCCCTGGAAGTGTTCCAGGCCAGGTTGGATGGGGCTTTGAGCAACCTGATCCAGTGGGAGGTGCCCCTGCCCCTGGCAGGGGGTTGGAACTGGATGGGCTTTAAGGTCCATCCCAACCCATTCTATGATTGATTCATTTGGGTAAGGATAGATTATGAAGTCAGGGCTGAGCAGACTAAGGTGCTTCCAGAAGAAGGTGACGGGGCCTGCTCTTGGATGTCTGCTGGGAAGCAAGAGGGGTGAATCTGTGGATGAAGGGCAGTTCCAAGCCCTATGAATTATAGAAGCAGCAGCAGTAGTTGGTGGGTTGGGCAGCCTTTGCTTAATCACTGAAACATAGTGTTTGTGCTGTGAGGAACCTTGGCTTCATCACAAGGCCTCTACAAAGCAATGTTACAGCCCTAAGTGAGCTCCCCACTTTTGGGATGTCCGCAGGCACTTCCATACCTGGAGGACTCTGACCTCTAAGACATTTTTGGGCTCATGCTTTCATTGTACTTCTAGAGAATAAAACCTGCCATCCTGCTACCAGTGGTACCGCAGTGCTGACTGTTGTTTCTTTTCTCCACTCCTGCTTTGTACCATGTGTCAGATCAGCTGGCTCAGTGCTGAAATGTGGTAAAAATGAAACCACAGATAAGATGAACTGAAGTCCTTGTTGCTCTCACAGTGGTTTTGGATTCAGGAAATGTCTTGCTTGTCAAGATGGCTCATGGGTACAAATTATGGAACCAGACTACATGTCTGAGCTGCATTATTTACAGTTTTCTGAGCTCTCTGCTAGTCTCTACGTGTTTTGTAAAGTTATTGGGAGCTACAACTAACAGAGGAATTGACAGATTGTTGAATTATTAATTTGATTTGAAGATAAAAGTGAAAAAGCTTCCCTGTTTATACTTATGAGCTTTCCCCATGCAGTTGCATTGTTTCTGTAGTTTGTCAGGGGGCTGTAGCTTAAAAAAACCCCACAACACATTAAGGAGGAGTTGTTGTCACTTCTACTGACTGTTGCCTTCACAACAAAACGTAACATTTTGCAGTGGTGCCATAATGTGCGCGTTTGCTGAGCCTGCTGGGCTTTCTTGTTCTGTCACTGTCCTTTCACCCTTGCCTGCAGCAGCGCTGCTGGCTGCATTGTAGAACCATACGATGCTTTGGGTTGGAAGGCACCTTTAAGGCCTATTCAGTTCCAACCCCCCTGCCATGGGCAGGGACACCTTCCACTGGATCAGATTGCTCAAAGCCCCATCCAGCCTGGCCTGGAACACCTCCAGAGATGGAGCATCCATGACTTCTCAGGACAACCAGTGCCAGTGCCTCACCACCCTCACAGGGAAACATTTCTTCCTAAGATCTCATCTAAACCTCTCCTCTTTCATCTTTAAACCTTTCCTCCTTGTCCTATCCCTGCACTCCTTGATAAAGAGCCCCTCCACAGCTTCCATGGAAACACTGTTGTCCTATGTCTCCTGTTCCGCATTGGATCACGGAGCTCCAATGTTAACTTATTGGTCCTACCACCTCACTTCCACTGCAGAGGTGTTAAATGAGGGGGCTTTTGCGTACTCAGAACGGCAGCTATTTAGACTCATACTTCCCCATTCTGCTTAATTAATTAATTTCTCTTCAGTGTCAATTGAAGAGTAGTTCATTGCTTTCCTTAAATCTGTTCTGCAGGAGGCACTGAATTTGTATGAGCTTTCTCAGTTCAGAACAGGAGTCAAGGGATTTACATTTAAGCACTTGCCTTGAGTGGTCAAATTATCCTTGTGTCCTTTATGCCAGATAAATATGTCCATTGGCGTTGGGATGACGTTAAGGCTGCACATTTCCAGTTTTGATGAATGGCAAAGTTAAGCTGTAATTTCCAGAGGACAAAATCCTGTGGTCATATGCGTTAATCCGGTTTTCACAAGCTCTTACTGGCCAAGCGTTAGGTCAGTGGAATAGCTACTGGTGTTGATCAAATTAAATGATTTTTTTCCATTTTGTAATCCTATTACTTGATTAGACTAATTGATGTCAGCAAGAATTACAGCATTTCTATTAAATGGAGTTCTAGCAGACCCTTGTTTCTGAAATTTGACCTGGGTAGGAATTGAGCTCCTTGCTCTTTGAGGAGAAGGATCACAGAATCACTGACGCGGTGGGGTGGGCAGGGACCTCTGGAAATGGTCTAGTGCTACCTCCCTGCTCAAAGCAGTGTCACCTGTGTTCAGTTGGGTTTGAATATCTCTGCAGACTGCAGGCTCCACAGCCTCTTTGGGAAACCTGTTCCAATGTTTGACCACACTTGCAGTAAAAGTTACTTTTCCATTTTGAATGGAACTTCTTGTATTTCAGTTTTTTCCTATTACCTCTTGTCGTGTACATTGGGCACCCCTGAGAAGAGTCTCTCTGCCTTCCTGACTACCCCATCAGGTGTTTATGCACATTGATAGGAGCCTCCTGAGCCTTCTCAGCTCAAAGCTGAACAATCCCTCTCTCAGCCTCTCACATGGCAGATACTCCAATCCTTTAATCACCTCTGCTCATTGGACTTGTTCCAACATGTCCAAGTCTCTCTTGTAGTGGGAGCCCAGCACTGGACCCAGCCCTCCAGCAGTGCCTCCCCAGTGCTGAGCAGAGGGGAAAGATCCTCTCCCCACCCTGCTGGGAGCCCTGTGCCCACTGCAGCCCGGGATGCACCTGGTCGCCTTTGCCGCAAGGGCGCTTTGCTGGCTCAGTTCAGCTGCTCCACCAGGACCTTCATCTTTGCTTGTCTTACAGTCTCTGCTCCCTCTCAGAGGTGCCTCCAATAAAGACCTCATTCCTCTTTATATTTCTTTCCTTCAGTTTCCTTAATTACACCCTTACTAATCATTTAAAAGGAGCCCTAGTGATCAAAAGGCAGGGTCCCATGGAAGCGATCATTAAAGTAGGGGAGGGCTTATTCTTCGTGTTTCTGCTCAGAGCAGCAAGTATTTTTTGAAGGTTAGTTTAAATAGAAGCATTTTGGTTTCATTTATACAGACAGGAAGGTGGTGGAGGATAGACTGTATCCTATTCAAACCTCATCCTTCCTTGGTGTTGTGGGTTTATATATCTACTGTCCTGTCCTTTTGCTTTCAAGTCCTGTATGCTTAGGAACCAACTTCAGAACAGTAAAATCTCTCTGAACTACTGACTCTGGTCTCTCTTGCTGCTAAATAATGAGCGCTAAATCACCCGTCCCGGACTGTATACATCTAGGAATTTTAAAGAGGCTTGAGAATGTAATGATTGAGCTGCTGAGCCAAACGTCCAGTCTCTCATCAAAATTAGACTTTCAGCTGCAGGAATGGAAGGACCAAATACATTACTTGCAAAGGGACTCAAGCAACCACAACACCATAACTTGCTTACCGGGAAAACTCTTTAAAAGAAATATTAAAAGTAGACTTCCAAACATTCCAGTCACCCTGGTATGACACAGATCAGCACTACTCCTATAATTGAAAATCGTGCAGTGTGAACCTATTTGAAGTTCTACTATGTATGCAGTGGCTCAAATCTCACAATTCAGTGCCCTTTTGGCTTTTTTGAAGGGTCTGATGAACAAGCTTTATGAGTAGTGGCTGGGGTTGTTTAGCCTGGAGCAGAGGAGGTTGGGGGAAGGTTTAGATTGCATATTAGGAAATACTTCTTTACTGGAAGGAATGGTGAAGCATTGGAACAGGCTGCTCAGGGCAGTTGGTGGAGTCTCCATCCCTGGAGGTGTTCAGAAAGCGTGTAGATATTGCACTTCAAGACATGGTTTGGCAGGCAAAGTGATGTTGGGCTGATGGTTGGACTGAATGATCTTAGAGGCCTTTTCCAATCTTAACGATGTTATGATTCTGTGTTTCAAACTGATCTGACCTTAGAGACTTTAGCCAGATGGGATCTGAATGAGAGATACATCATCTCATACTGATACAGGCAATAAAATGGCTGCAGTAACTGTCGATTTTTAAAAAAACAAAAGTAAGAATGTGAATTTTTGGTCTTTAAGGCATTGATTTTGAAGCTGATCAGAGTTGGGAAGCAACTGTATCTCCGGTCAGTTTATTCCACTGGGGCTTAATACAAAATTATTTTATTTTTGTGGGAAGTAGGATGCTGGTTTTTGTTTTAGGTGGGATTGCTTATCTGATATGGTGCAGTCTTGATGCTTGAAGTAATTCATGTCCTACTGTCGTGTAATTGAGTAAAAACATATGCGGCTGCATCTTACTCTTAGCATTTTTCCAAACCGGCTTGCTAATCTAATCTCAGATAATTGGTTGAGTGATGTCTGTGTCCACCAGAGGTAATTCATCAGCACTTCCCACACAAGACCAGGTTGTACGGCAGTATCGCTGGATCAAAGCCCACATATTACTGTACTTCCCACAGGTCGGTTGAGACAACATGTCAATGTCCAAGGCAAAGCTGTGCAGAAAGTGGAATAGCAGAGTGTCTCCATGGTCACCTACTCTTGTGCTGTCATGTTGAGACTCTGAAATTGCTCAGTTGGCCAGGGTTGCAGTAGAGCGTCTCTTCTTCCTGTGCCTGACTTGTTCCCGTGCCAGCTCTTCGACAGCTGCAGGACATTGCTACAGAGGCAGTTTTCCTGCGTCTGAGCTTTATTCCCACGCTAGCTAGTGGGTAGAGAGGAGTAATGTGGCCATTTGTCATTTGTATCTGGACAGACCTCATCTCCTTATGAAATACATCTTTTTGAAAGCTAGTGCTTTACTCCTTGTGTGCAGCTGCTGAAGAGCATTGGCCAGCTCAAAAAAGCAAGAGAGGATCTCCTTGAAGCAGTTGATTGCTGCTGTAACTGCTGCTTCTTGTTCAGTGCAATCTGTGGACGTAGTGACTTCATGTTCTCCACCGGCTGGAAGCCCAGACCATTTTCTTAGCCTACCGTGGTTTCTGTGCCGGTGTGTTGTTTCCCAGAACACAGCTGGAGCTCATTCTATGTATGTGGCCCTTTGGTCCTTTACAGATACTTCATTTCTGGTGTTCCTGTTGTGGACTATATTGTGCAGAGAGAGGGTTTCAGTCATATGCAATAAATCTGAAACTTCCCAGCCCATCTACAGCTACCAAACATCTTCGGGAAAACTGTCCTGTGTGAACAGAGGAGGCAGCTGGACTCCTTATGGGGTGGGAGAGGGACTACTGCCTGCAGTTGCTAAGGGGTCTGCCAGAGCAAAAAGGGGCAGTTGCTCACCTAGTGAGTGAGAGCAAACGGCTTGAGATAGACACCAGGGAAGCCAAGCAAGAGTTTTGGGAGATCCAGTGTGAGGAGCACATAAGAAACGTAAGAAAAGGATTTAAAGGCTTCTGCTGCACACAGAGATATAATGTGCTTCCCAGATGAGAGCTGCATGAAACAAAACTTCTTGAAGCTTGGTAACATCAAATCGCAAAGGCAGAATAAAGGAAGACCTTGAGGGCAAAGGGGGATTGAAAGATAGGAGGCCATGTGATTGCTGGCAGCTGGATACGTGACAAATGGGATAAAAACATATGTCCCTGTTAGTGTCTGACGGGAAGGAAGCAAGAAGAGAGCAGAGGGAGATCTGATCTTTTGCGGTGGGTCTTCAGCTGTGCCGGACTCTTCCTTGGCTTTTACTACAGACAAGAAAGGTCAAAGGGAACAAACACTGATTTCTGCATAATGTGTTTCTACTTCCATGCATCAGAACAAAAACGATTCAGTTCTTCGTGCATCAGGTCACGTACCTGGGTAACTCTTTCCCAAAGCATGTGACAGCTGCAAAATGTCTTTATGAAGTCTAGGGGAGTCTGAACAAACATTTGGAGGAGAGATCCATTGCTGGGGAGGGAATGCTGATTAGACAAACCACATCAAGTTCAGGAAATCCACTCAGCTGAAAATGTTTGAAAGCTGGGTGAATGTTAGGGAGGAAATATTTTATCTCTTTGCCCTGTTCTTGCATTACCTTGGACAACCGTTTATTGCCATTTTTGGAAAAGAGATTTTGAACTCTGATCTGACCCAGCACTCACATCCTTAGGTAGGGTTTTCCTTGCTGCTGGGCAGGCAAGCTGATAAATTCTTGGAAAAATAATCCCAAGCTAAAAATCAAGCAACACTTTTTTTTCCTCCCTCGGAGACAACCAGTTCTGATGCAGCAACTGTAATCACTAAGAAAGTGCACATCTCTGATCCCTATGTCCCTGCTCTGGGGTTGGTGTTGACGGGTAATGCTTGCACAGCTCAGTGCTTCAGGATTGCTGCCCTCAGCCCAGGCTCTTCATATGAGTTTCAAGAAATTCCCAATTGTCCTAAGTAACAAGTGATAGGACGAGAGGAAATGGCCTCAAGTTGTGCCAGGAGAGGTTTGGACTGGATATTAAGAAAATTTTCTTTACTGAAAGAGTGGTGAAGCATTGGAACAGCTGCCCAGGAAAGTGGTGGAGTCACCATCCCTGGAGGTGTTCAAAAAATGTGTAAATGTGGCAGCTGAGGACATGCTTTAGTAGGCACAGAGGTGGTGTGTGGTGTGTTGATGATTGGGCTGGATGATCTTCGAGGTCTTTTCCAACCTTAACAATTCTATGATTCTGTGGTCGCTTTCGGTGGGTAGGAACAGTAAGCATACAGGCAACGCTCTTCAGCAGCATTAAGCACACTCTTGACATCAAAAGCGGTATTAAAAATCCATGGAATGAAAGCTCACAGTAACTGTTACAGGTTCTCCAAAACTGTACTGGCCACAGACAGGTTTAGAAGCAATTTGTCGATACCACTGCACATCAGCCTATTGTTATTTCTACTAGAGCTGCTCTTGTATTTTTACTTCTAATTCCTACTCTCAGTGTGGGAGATACTAATCCTCGTAACTATGCCATTTTTCAAAGGTTAGCTGATAAAAGTTGACGGGAGTGGACCAGTTTTGTTGCCTCTAAAGCTTGGTATCACCAGAGGGGCTGTCGATTTGATTCACTTCATGACTGGCCAAGATTCTAAAATGCAAACCGTTGCTGCAGAGCGTGTATCGGGCTGTTGTGGTGGAAAAATGTGCACTGGGCATATTCAGAAGTAATTACTAGAAAATAAGTATGGTAACATGAATGACCTGATTTGTTCAGAAGACAGATTACTGTGCAGTTTCTGTTGAATTCAACGAAGTGCTGATCATCTCTGAAGATCTTTTCTTCGGTCATTTTTAGGCTTAAGTTTAGACAGTGATGTTTGCACAGCATTGACGTGAGAATCTGCAGGTTTTAGAATTGTGTTGCTTGCGAATTTTGCTGCCAAGTACACTTAGTCTGCAATTCCAGAAAAGCAAAATGTCCAATGGAGGGGAGCGGTCCAATTCAGGAGGGCTGACCGTGAGCGTTACAGAGGCAGAGAGAATAATGTGGGAGAGGTTGTGCTATTTTCTCGCTCCGTGGTTGTCTGTTTGGACACTTGCCCAAAGAGCACCCATAAACATTTGTGGGAAGCTCTCCTTTTGGCCAACAGCATTGCTGTTTTGCTGGCTAATGAAAATCTGCTGTTTCTCTTGTCATTGAGATCAAGGGATGCTCGGCTAAAGTAGTCCTTCAATTCTTCTATTTAGACAGGGAAATTTAAGAGTATGCTGAATTAGATGGGGCTTTGGTGTTGTGGGCTTGAACATATTTTTTAAAGTACTCTAAGCTGATATGGGGAAATAGTTTTTGGAAAAATAACTGTCTGGGAAAAATTTGGAAGGGTAGTTTTCTGAGATTTTATTACAACTTTGAATAATAAATTAGTATTATTAAGATTAGATCTTAGGAAGACATTTTTAACTGTGAGGGTGGTGAGGCCTTGGCACAGGTAGCCCAGGGAAGCTGTGGCTGCCCCCTCCCTGGAGGGGTTCAAAGCCAGGTTGGATGGGGCTTTGAGCAGCCTGGGCTGGTGGGAGGTGTCCCTGCCCATGGCAGGGGGGTTGAACTCGATGGACTTTAAGGTCCCTTCCAACCCACACTATTCTATGACTGTACAATTATTTTTAAGGAACGTTATTTGGTAGCTTGAACCAGAGCTTTCTTGTTATTTTTTCTTTTTTTTTCTATTGTACTTCAGTAAGTTCAAAGAAGTGACTGAGTATTTGTTGTTTTATCAGAGAGTAGAAGTACTTAAGATGATAAGATATTAGAAATAGCCAGTGATTAAGTTTACTCATTATTTATATTATAGGCTTTGTTTTCTTTTGCCAGTGCATTCCAAAGCTTTCACTTTTTAGGCTGTGAGTTATCATGACTTTTTCCAGTTTTTCTTAATAAGGTGATTGTTTTCTTAGAAGTAAGATTAAATGAGAACAAAATGACTGCAATTTGTCATCGTTACAGAGAGATTTCTTGCAATGTCACACCGAGCACGTCTACCTCCAAAGTGTCTGGAGTGAAAAGTTTAATACCTTCATGGAATTTAATTTAAAACTTTCAA
This sequence comes from Neomorphus geoffroyi, assembly GCA_033558235.1. Lineage (NCBI taxonomy): Eukaryota > Metazoa > Chordata > Aves > Cuculiformes > Neomorphidae > Neomorphus > Neomorphus geoffroyi. The sequence continues at coordinate 3,324,966 of JAUMJM010000024.1, read as the reverse complement.
GGAGTGGAATGAAAAAGTGAACATTTTCTCTATGACAGATGTAGATTGTGAGTAACTATGGAGTGCTTGAGGTGGTTGGACGAATGTAGGTGGGCTAAGAGAAGAATGAGAAAATAAAACAAACTGGATGATGCCAAGAAAATACAGTGAATAGACTGAATTCCAGGCTGAGGCGCAGAGTGAGTTACTTCTTTCGTGGCTCCCTGTTGGATCTGTGGAGATGCTAGGTCACTCTCTACGCTCTATTCCACCCATGCTGGTATGGAAAACTCCCAGGCGCGGTGGGATTTCTGTGTCAACTAGCAGTGCCGCACACCACAATGACATGATATTGGGTTGTCCAAGGGGAGTCACTGGGAGATCATCAATGATAGGAGTGAACTTATTGATGCTTTCTATAAGGGCTGAATGCAGGTCGTGCAATTAAACGTTGCTATTGGGACAAAAGTAGTGGATCAGCAATGTTCGCTACTCTTTGTAATATTTAGGAGTAAGTACAAATGTCGATGATGAGTATGCCTGCAGTATTTCTTGAGTTTGGAACTTGGGATCACTCAGACTGCACTTTGTCCGTGTGCTACAGCTCCCTTTGATAACAGCCAGAAGACGTGTAATTTTAACTTTCACCATTATGTCTTGTTTCCTTTCCCACAGCTGTATGAAAAGCGCTTTCTTTATCAAGGGTCCTCAAAGTGAAAACATATTTGTGTGGTTTTTTTAGCCCCTCATCTTCACCAGAACCATTTCCTTTAGTAGCTAATAATATTTAGTATTTATTTCAGTGACCTACATAAATCTCAAATGCATAAACCAGCAGCATCCTTTTTTTCTGCTGGCTTTTCTGGTGGGAACTTGTTGAAATGAGCGATCTCATTGAAAAGCTCCGTTCCTGGAATGAGGACTGTTGCACCGTTCTTCAGGTGTTGCAATAAGAATAACTGGGAGAGTCTCTCTGCTTTTATTAATCTGGGATGATACTGAGGCACTGGAGTGCGTGCAGAGGGGGACAGCAAAGCTGGTGAAGTGGTTGGAGAACAAGTCTTATGGGGAGCGATTGGGGGAACTGAGGTTGTTTGGCTTAGAGAGGAGGCTGAGGGGAGACCTTATCTCTATCTACAACTCGCTCAGAGAAGGTTGTAGCGAGGTGGGTGCTGGTTTCTTCTCCCAGGTGACAGGATGAGAGGAAATGACCTCAAGTTGCATGAGGGGAGGTTCAGGCTGGACGATGGGAAATGTGTCTTTGCTGAAGGGGTTATTGGGCGCTGGAACAGGCTACCTAGGAAAGTGGTTGAGTTGCCATTCCTGGAGGTGTTTGAAGGACAGCTGGACAAGGTGCTCAGAGATCTAGTTTAGTGATGGACAGGTATGGTTGGACTTGATGATCTCAGAGGTTTGTTCCAACCAAATGATTCTATTATTCTATGAAACCAGCTCCTCCAAAAGATTTCTAGCATTTAGAACTCACCTCATGCTTCAGGCATACAGTATCACAGTATCACACACAGTATCACAAGGCTGGAAAAGACCTTTGAGATCATCGAGTCCAGCCTATGACCCAACACCAATACCTACTCATCGTCTAAACCACGGCACTAAACGCCTCATCCAATGTCCCTTTAAACACCGTCCAGAGGAGAGCAACGAGGATGGTGAAGGGGCTGGAGCACAAGCCCTATGAAGAGCGACTGAGGGAGCTGGGGTTGTTCAGCCTGGAGAAGAGGAGGCTCAGGGGAGACCTTAGTGCTCTCTACAACTGCCTAAAAGGAGGTTGTAGTCAGGCAGGGGTTGGTCTCTTCTTTCAGGCGATCGGCGATAGAACAAGAGGACACGGTCTCAAGCTTCGCCAGGGGAGGTTTAGGCTCGACATTAGGAAGAATTTCTTTACTGAGTGAGTGAATGGCCATTGGAATGCACTGACCAGGGAGGTGGTGAAGTCACCATCCCTGGAGGTGTTTAAGGAAAGACTGGATGAAGCTCTTAGTGCCATGGTGTAGTTGACAAGTAGGAGTAGGTGTAGGTGTTGAGTCATAGGTTGGACTCGATGATCTCAGAGGTCTTTTCCAACCTTATGATACTGTGATACCTCCAGGGACGGTGGCTCCACCACCTCCCTGGGCAGCGCGTTCCAATGGCCTATCACCCTTTCAGTGAAGAATTTTTTCCTAAAATCAATCCTAAACTTCCGCTGATGAAGCTTGAGACCATGTCCTCTTGTTCTGTCACCGGTCGCCTGAGAGAAGAAGTCTTGGAGCAGAGTGCGTGGAAGAAGTTACTGCTGCATAGTCTGTTACCAGAGGCAAGTTGAACTTTGGCTTGGGGACACAACAGAGCACAGAACCCTGGTTGGAGGAGGCCAGAAAGTGCGCTGGCTAGAAGGATAGGTCTGATTTTTTGCACGTTGTAGGGCAGGAGAAGTCAGCACGGTTCATGGTTCTTTTTGTCAGAATAGTCAAGTGGCATCTCCAGTCTCTCCTTCCCTGCTCAATCTCTAACTCAAGCCAGACGTACATTTGTGGGATGATGAAGAAATGATAGAGATGTCTGTCCTGTGTGCTCTTTGTTAGCTTCTCCACTGCTCTCACTTGCTCCTTGAGTCAGTAAATCCTCTTTATTTTTTCAGGTGGCCTCTTACATGGAAATTTTTTTCAGTGTCCAGTCTCTGTGTCTTATCTCTGGAAGCTGCACTGAGAGGTTTTACAAGCTTGGTGTCTTACCCTTATGTTTTTTAAATACTTGTTTATTTTTAAAACCACGAGACCCAAAGGAGAGAGTCTTATATTAAACAGTGCTGATATTATCTGGAAGATTTTAATGCACGTTCCTTTACAGAACACTCTTAGGCTAAGGGCTGGAATTAATAAGGTGACAGAGGAGACAGAGAAAGATAGGAAGCTGGGCACAGGGTCCGTGTCTCACATATCAATCATCCTTTTGTTGCAGAGGGTCCTGCTGGCACTGGCACCTGGGGGAAAAAGCCCCCTCTGAGAACACTCTCCACTGCATGCTTTGCCCTTTTTTTTGTCGAGGTTCCCAGTCGGAGCCTGTGAGATGCAAAAATCCTCAGAGTGTTTTGCATCTGGCTAAAGGAAGAAAAAGCCTCTGTCTGAACCTTATATAGGAACAACTGACGGCCCCCAGCTCGTCCTGCACTACAATGCAGAGTCTATTGTGCAGCAAACTAACAGAAACGTATCTGGAACTTTTCTTGTCGAGATTAATAGGGACGTCATTAATAGCGGCTTTGTAATCTCTCTGTAACTGTTTTTCAGGAAATGATATTATTCTGGTATTAGTGATTTTTTTTGTATCCATTGTACAAACACACATCAGGTGGCTGCACCTGGGAGATGGCACCTAACGCTCTGTTATCCTGTTTCGCTTAATAGAAGAAAAAAACTTGTTCTTTGGTCCGATGAATTGCAGTGCTTCAACTACCAGGCAAGCCTGAAAAATCACACAACTCTTTCTTGGACAGTGTTCTACAAGAAGAACCCTGCTAGGTGAATTGTTTAGGCATTAGGAATTCATGCAATGGAGAGCATTTCCACCCTCACTGTTTTTTTTCGTTAGGATCCCACCTTCTGAATGGTGAATCCCAACCAAAAAGCCTTGTCCAATTTCAAAATGGTCAGAGAAAGCTCTGCTTGCTCAGCACCTCCCATGCTATCAGTCCTTTCTTATTTTTGCTGCAGAGTTCACTCTTGTTTCTGGTTCACATCTTCCTGTTTTCTCAACGAAACTGTAGACTAGATTGGACATTGTCATTGCTACCCTGGTTTTCTATGTCAAAGCCAGATCGTGATGACTTATAAAGAAAATCTTTTGAAAATAACTGACAAAAAATCCTAAGAAACATCACAATGGACTATCTGTGTGATCATCCTTGAGCATGAATTCATAGAGTGTGCAAAGAAGCTGAACAATTTACTTCTTGTCTGTGTTTCTTTGCATTTAATGATCTGCCCGTCTCATGTGCTGTAGGCAAGTCCTGGTGCAAGAGCTTCTACAGATTTTTCCCTCTCGCTTTTATTGTTTTGCTTTCATTTCCTGTTTGTGTCTGAAAGCTGGCTTGTCCTCTGCCGGCATTTCCATTGTGGAAGCTTTCTCTGGAACATCTTAAAGTCACTGTTGGGAGTTGTGCTTGTGAGAATTGCAACCAAGAAATATTCAGTAATGATCTTCCAGTCAGGATGGAAAATGCATGCAGTTTGAAAAGAATAGTTTCTTTTTGTTTTCCCTCAGGTTTCTGAGCCTTTATTAGTTCTTGAGGTCTCATTTCCAGCTCTAAGGCTAGAAAAAATAGTTTTATATTTTTTATTTGCTTTGGTTTTTTTTTAACATGAAGGCTGAGATTGTCCCAGGAGTATGATGTGAAAAAGTGGGTCCCATAATGCTTTTCAGAATATTGGACTCCATGTAAGAAAATCTTAGAAAGGTTTGGATTGGAAGAGACCTTAAAGATCATCCAGTTCCAACCCCCCTGCAATGGGCAGGGACACCTCCCACTGGATCAGGTTGCTCAAGGCCCCATCCAACCTGGCCTTGAACACCTCTAGGGATGGGGCAGCCACAGCTTCCCTGGGCAACCATTTCTTGCAAATATCTAATCTAAATCTCCTGTCTTTCAGCTTAAAACCATGCCCCCTCTTCTTATCGCTGCACCCCTTGATAAGGAGCCTCTCTCCAACTTTCCTGGAGCCCCTTTCAGTACTGGCAGGTCGCTATAAGGTCCCCCCGAGCCTTCTCTCCTCCAGGCTGAACAACCCCAACTCTCTCAGCCTGTCCATGTATGGCAGGTGTTCCAGCCCTCAGATCGCCTTTGTGGCCTCACTCTAACAGCTCCATGTCCTTCCTGTGCTGAGGACTCCAGAGCTGAATGCAGGGCTCCAGGTGAGTTCTCACAAGGGCAGAGCAGAGAGGGAGAATCCCCTCCCTCCAAATGCTGGCCATGCTTCTTTTGATGCAGCCTTTTTGATCAGATCATCTCTGTTAATACCATAGTGTGTACTTCACAGCAGATTAGTAATTTCCGCACCATCTTAACACGAATTTTTTGTATAGGTTCTGAAATGGCATTGATCATTCTGGAAGAATATGAGCCTTGAAAACATAAAGACTGTTATCTCTCAGAACAGCCTGTCTGTTTCAGTAACGATGCTTGAAACACTGACATTTTTCCTGCCAGCATCCTCACTCGAGTAAGACTTAGGCAGGAAAGTTTTGCTCCAAGCTGATTTTTGACCTGGATAAGAGAATATGCCAGAGGTAAAAGACCATCAAGCATTCAGGAACCGAGTGAATTACAAAGTCCGGTTCCCTGCCTGTGCAGACACAAGATCGTACAACCCCTTTCACTCAAGTAACTTGTTTTGCAGTTTCCTCTCTTCCTCGTCTTCCATCAATGCTGGTTTGGAGCTTACTCTTTTTAAATGTTAGTGACCTTATTTTCATCTTCAGCTGGCTGTATCCTGATGAGGTCATACTCATTTGTCATTTGTGCCCATTTGTTTGTAGGCTTCAACAGTTCTTTTCCGCCCATACTGCATCGCCTGTGCTCCACGCAGACAGAGCAGTCACATCTGTTCTGCGCTTGTGCCTGGCTGTGCTGAGCAGTGTGGGCATTTTTGGTTTACCTGATGATTGAAGGTTTTTTTCTTCATGATCACTCTGCACGTGTACCAGCTTCTTTTTAGCTTTCTTGATGTGCATGCACAAAAAACTCCACGTGCTCTTTGTTCTAGGTGGAAGAATTCAGTATTCCAGACTCCTGCTGTGACGTTATGACTTGTTATGAAGACCACTAAAGATTTTCTTATTCCTTTCAGTGCTTTCAAATATGAAACTTGCTCTGAGACAGTAGGATAACCTCAAGATACATACATACACGTGAAATAATGTGGTAGGAGGAAACAAGATCAGAGGCTTTTGAACCAGTAACGTGCAATTTGATGTGCTCTGCCATGGGACTGCTGGAAGCTCAGGACAGTCAAACGTGCAGTGGGTGGGAAGGATTGCTGGCAGTGGCGTGGCTGTGGATTAACTTTTCTCTGCAAGTAGAATAAAGAGAACACTAAGATGGCTTTATAAAAGCAAAGTTCAGTCACAGTGTTTTAACAGACTTGTTAATTACTGTCTATGATGAAAAACAACAGGTCAGCGGTGGGAATGGTGCCCATTGTCCTCACTCTTCTGGAATGTGTGTTAGGTCTTCACCAGGAGAATCAGATTCCCTGCATTTTGGGCGTGCAGTGTTGCACAGAAAGCAGTTAGCTTACATGATTGCCGTCCTATTCTTTTTCATTAGAAACAGCAATCTCCTTCCTGTCCTGACGGAACGTGAGCGGCAACATAATTATGCTAAACTTTGGCCAACTGACAGAGTTGCTGGCTGGCATCTTCCACGTGGGCTAACTTTATCTGCTAGGGGGAAGGATTGGACCCTTTCTCCTTTCCCCCTCATCTCATTTTTTATTTGCACAGAAAGCTTTGAAAGCTCAGGCAGTAATTACAGGCTGCTGCTGCTCACCTTCATCATGTTTCCAAATAACCATATAATCTCGTCTGTTTGGCTCGGTGCTCCCTCGGAGGCCTTGACCATCGCACCTGGCTTTTGGTAGGAAGAACTACCTGTAATTCAATCTTGCATCTTTGACAATAACTCGTGAAAAACAAACTGTGGCATTGAAATTATGTTAGGAGGCTGTCGTTTAAGCTAACATTCAATGCTGTCTGGAAGTCAGCTTTTTACTCTTGCGTAATTGTGTTTCAGTATTAGAGGATTTGGTGAACAATAATAAATTTTGCTTGTTGCCTTGTACGCTGCACCGTGAGGCAGGTCAGGACAAAGCTTCTGCCTTGGCTGAATTTTATAGCTTCTTTTCCTTTTGCTTTTCTTTTTCCCCCCAGAGGAAGCCAACCTTTAAACCAGGCTTTTCGTTATGTTGGTGTGTGCACGTGCCATTTTAGTCTGAACCATTTCAAGAATCAATAGGAAAGTCTAGGGTTTTGGTTAGAGCAGCCAAACTGATTTCTTTTTGTCTTAAATATTTACAGAGTCTCTCAAAAATTTTCAGCCCCCCTAGTAATTATTTGCATTCTATAGGAATGCTCTAGGTAAGCAGTTCAGGGCAGTCTGTTAGACCTCGTGCATGTCAGAATGCAGTCAGTGAACAGGAGGGACTGAGCTGTTATTAAATCAGTCTTTGATTTTGTGCCTTGGTGGTGCATAAGCACAAGATATTAATGGCTGCAGAAAGGTTAAACTTTACGTGTCTTCCTGTTTATCACAAAGGTACAGGGGACAAACAGAAAGCAGACTTGGCAGGCAGCAGGCTTGCAAAATCCACATGGTGCTTATCTACGGTTGTGTCTGTACTGACATTTGATTACCATAAATGAGGGTAAGTACTTCAGAATCCCAAGGAGTCTGAGGGCAGCTCTTCCTTCCCAACTGCAGCAGACCGTAGCTTGGGTCCTTGGTCACCTCCTAGCAACATTATTCTGGTGTGAAAATGGTTTTAAAAGACACAGACCTGTGGAAAGCTTCAAAAAGATCATCTATTAAGTTTTTTTTCTTAAAAGCAGGCAGAGCCATGACTGACTCAGGCTCAGCAGATGCAAACTTGTTCTTAAAAATAGTACATTAAAATCAGTAACTAATGTAGTCGATGCAGGTTCTGTAATCCATGTCCAGGCAATAGATTTCCAAGCACAGGAAATAGTTTTCTTATGTTTAATTTAAGTTTCCTTGGCTGCATTTTAAGCCCAGGGCTGCTACTTCTCTTTACCAGGGATATGAAGATATTACCTTTCTCTTTTGTGGCACCCTTGTAATGTTTAACACCAGATAGCATGTTTTCTAGACCTTAAATGTTTTTTCACAGCTCTCCTAAGGCCTTTTTCCAGTTTATTCATGCTTTCTGTGTGAGGCCCAAAACCAGGCATGATGCTTTCTGATTCTGCGCAAAGTGCTTAACGGATTTTACAGCTGTGATGGCTACATTTTTGAGTCATGATAGGGTGTTTATCTTTTCTGCAATAGTATGACAATGTTCTGTGCATGAACCGCAGCGCAGAAAGCGTGGAGGCCCTTTAAGATACGTTGGAGCAGCTGGTCTGGCTCTAAATAGAGCAGTGAGCAGGCAGTGGGAAAATGCCAACACCGATGAGTTTAAGCAACCTACCAGATGACAGAGAGCGAAGAGGGCAAGGCAGCTGATGGTGCCCCCAGGTGCCTCAAAGGTACAGACCAACCATTCCCAGGGGAGGAGACTGGGATAACTGGAAGTCCTGCCACATGGCTTGCGGGTAGGTAGAGGGGGTTTGTGTTCGGTGGATTTTATCTACCCCTTTCTTTTCTTTGCTTATGGAATAAAGCCTGCTCAAAGGCATTTTTTGGAGCGGCTGTGGCATTTACGGCCTCTTCCTCCAGAAAGAAGAACCACGGTTTATGGCTTGTGGTCCTTCTTGCAGAGCTGTGAAGGAACGAGTGGTTCCACCAGCTCAATAAGGGACAAAATTCAAATGGTAGCGTTATCAGGAGAAAGCAGAGAACAAAGCAAAGCAGTGCTGCACCACTGCATAACTCAGTGGCACCTGCAGAGAGAATGGCAGAGTAGTTGAGGACTTTTCAGCCTGAAAGGGGCAACTGTAGGCATGAATAGCATGGGAGGGGATGGATAGGGATCAGAGGCTCACTATGTCTTCCCAAAGGAGAACTAGGGTCTCAAATGGTGGTGGCAGAGTGCAGTGACCCAGTTTGGCCGTTCTTCAGTACAAACTCATTTTACCACATTGTCTGACTTTCTTTTAGACCATTTCTGCTGTTTGTTAAGATCAATGTAATTTTTGGCCTGATGAGTAGTGTGAAAAGATTTTCTTCTTGCAGCCATCCATATTTTCGGCACTTCTATTTGCCAATTTAGGAAAAGAATTACGTTGGCTGTAGGATGGGGTTAATCCTTATTAATGTGGTTTCTTAAATTTTTCATCTGCTTGAGGAGTCTTTGAGCTGCTTGGATTTTTGACAGAGGATTAATGTCAGTAAGATATGTGAAATCAGGACATCACAAGCCTCCTCATTCTCTGTGCTATCACACCGTGCTGCTCCCCAGAGAAGGCAAGGGACAGAACATACTTCTAGGTCTCACTAGGGAGAAAGGAAAAGGTTAGTTTAGATTTTCTCCCCATACTTCTATAAATGCCTCTATCAGAGCTGATTATTCAGTGCCAGAGTGCTTTGGTTTGTATTTCGGCCATTTTATTAATAAAATTAGAAGAATTTTTTCCCTTCGGTCTAACCATGAGTACTTTTGAGCATAAGGAAACAAAAGAGAGGACAGTAGTACTTAAAGGGGGCTACAGGAAATCTGAGGAGGGGCTTTTTATCAGGGAGTGCATAGATAGGATAAGAGGGAACAGTTTTAAACTGAAAGAGGGGAGATTTAGGTGAGATTTTAGGAAGAAATTGTTTCTTGTGAGGGTGGTGATGCCCCGGCACAGGTTGCCCAGGGAAGCTGTGGCTGCCCCCTCCCTGGAGGTGTTCAAGGCCAGGTTGGATGGGGCTTTGAGCAGCCTGGTCTGGTGGGAGGTGTCCCTGCCCATGGCAGGGGGGTTGGAACTGGATGGGCTTTGAGGCCCCTTCCAACCCAAACCATTCCATGATTCCATGAAGTCATACTGGAACAAATAAGTCATTCTTGTGTGTGTGTTTTAAAAAAGGTTGTCCATGCCCCTTAACCAAATGCAGTGCACAGGTTAGGTACAACTTTAGGTTCTAGCACTGTTTGCTAAAAAGCTTCAGCTTCAGCTTCCAGTTTTTCTTCACTGCTGATTCTCCCATACTAAAGAAGAAACAAAAGGGCAGGGTGGCTTAAAGGAGAAAGGGGGAAAAAAAGGAAGGAAATATCTGCACAATAAACCCCAGGTGGAGCTCAGTGACTGCCAATCTGCATTTCATTAGTATCTTGATTTCTAGAAATGTGGTGCCATCTTCTCATCTACTCTTTCAGGGACTTGGCCTCGTCTTCTTCCCTCCTTGTTATTGCCAGTGACTGTCAACTGTTTTATTTATTTTACTTTTTCTCTGGTCTAGCTTATTCCCTTCTACACATTTATGTATTAATTGCCTTGAAAACAGCAGGTAGGAGGACCTAGACAAAATTAAATGTTTGAAATTGTTCAATAGCTACTCTGCCAGAGGCAGTGCTGATCTAGGGTTTGCGCAAAGCTTTGGGAAGTTAGCGCTGCTGATATTGACTCTCTCACCGCACTTCAAAGAGGAGTGGTTGTGAATGGATTTCTGTGTCAAGGACAGAATGGAAATGGTCAGAAAACTTGGCTGGGGAGCTTCTGGCAGGCTAGTTCAGCCTTCCAGGTGTAAATGCTTTGGGGTCACAACTCTTCTTACTTGTCAGGGGGAAAATAACTGGAAATGTAATTTTTTTGTTGTATAAACTGTAATCCCCCAGGCACAGATATATATCACACTTTCTTCTGTATATAGATTCCTGTTTAAGAATAGTTTCCTGGCAGTACATTTCCTTTCACCGTGAGCTGTGACGAATTTTGTTAGAGGTTTTACTGATGTCTTTGTATAAAGAAAGCAAATTTGAGAGCTTGGAGAGATTTGGACTGTATCTTGTAATTATCATATCCAGCATTTCATAGAATCATTTAGGTTGGAAAAGACCTTGAAGATCGTTGAGTCCAGATTTCATCTATTTAGATATCATTTGCTGTTTTATTGGCGTTTGTCATTCAAAGTAGTGGTTATAGATGCTTGGCATTTCTCTCTCAAATCATGTAGGTCATACACCAGGGGAGGTTTGGAGTGGACATTAGGAAGAATTTCTTCACTGAAAGGGTGGTCAGGGATTGGCACGGCTGCCCAGGGAGGTGGTGGAGTCACCATCCCTGGAGGGGTTTAAAAGATGCGTAGATGAGCTCCTTAGGGACATGGTTTAGTAGGGAGACAGGCATGGTTGGACTTGGTGATCTCAGAGGTCTCTTCCAACTTTATGATTCTATGATTCTACGATTCTATTCATGTGTGCCACAAGCACCCAGATTTCTCACTTTTTCATTGCTGTCATGTGCTATGAGGTTGCATTATGTCTGTTGTGGAATTTGGGGTGGGCTAGGTAGGAAGTGGTTAAAAATCAAATTTGAAAAATTGAAACTCTGGCTTTTCGTGCTGTTTGCTCAAGAGCACAAGGTTATTTCAGTTCTGGAGCTGCAGCTGTCAGTGAAACTCACCTGCCTTCAGGTAACAGTAGTGGGCGATAGATAAAATGCAGCATCCCATGTGTAAGCTGCTCTGTACATACAAAAATCAACATAATTCAAAACCATTTCCTACTTCTGTTTGACAAAGGCCCATGCATTCCTTGGAATGTATTTTAGGTGCTCTGCAGACAGAATTCCCAGGGTCTGGTTGAGGAATATCCTGATATTTCCTGAAGGGTGCTAGAATATGCCAGCTGGGCTTCAGAGCCGAGACAGCACAGCCACACTCCTGGAGAGGTCTGGCAGACAGCGTTTCACCGTCGCTGCTGGACATCGGTTCTATCCTGCTCTGATTTATTGAGGTGGCAAAGCACTTTCCATAGATCATGAGCTTACAGCTTTCATGCTTTCTTAATATTTCCAAAATGGAATTACCTTCAAGATTTATGGGAGCTAAATATCCTCTAATTTGCTCCTTTTTTCCCCTTATGGATAATATTTCCCCCCAAACTATTCCTCTCCCTTCTTAAAATGAAGCAAAAGTATGAAATAAACATTAGTTTCCCTGGCTCTGGGCACAATATTCTTAAATATTACCAAATAACAATAAGGGAGGTCTTGTTTTGGTCTTTGCTAGAAAAATTCCAAAGTTTGTTGTAGCAAGTACAATAACAAGGCCAATGGTCACTTCACCCTTCTCTTTGGGGCATCACTTTTGTCACCTGCAGAGGGAATTCCACAGAGCATCAGATCAGTCCTGCTAGTGCTCCGACTGCTTTTGGGGGGACGCCCCTTGGGCCCCAGGGAGTCCCAGAAGGATCTGATCTTCCTCCTGGTTTTGCCAGGCACCTTGTACAGGGGAATCTGCCTTAGGGAGAAACACTCGGTACTCCAGGTCAGACTACTGTAAACAGCCTTTTCCTGATGTATGACTTACAAATAGACCAGTTAATTGCATCTATAAATAATACCAACTTCTGAGTGGGGGCTGACCTACAGCCTGTATCTTCTTTTTTATGCAGGGAACTGAACTGGCTTTTTTAATTTACATTGAACTGCTTTGCAACATTATTGTAGGGAATCCTCCTGATTCTTGAGAGGAGAATAAAACCTGCTCATTATATGTGTTTATATGTGTTTTTCCTGAAGATTGATGTCATAGCAGCAACCAGAGTAACTTGGTAACCTAACAAACTGCCCCAAAGGTGCTGGTGGACCCCAGGCTGCTTAATCATAGAATCACCTCTGAGATCATCGATTCCAACCATACCTGTCCACTTACTAAACCCTGTCCCTAAGAAACTCATCTACCCGTCTTTGCTTCTTGGGGAGAGTGGGGCCCATTCTGTGGGACCTGACTTCCGCTATTAGTTCAAGCGGTAGCTGTAAAGGAAGAGGTGTGAACATCTGTGCTGCAGCCATTCAGGTTATAAAAGCTCTTGCATTGCATGAGAATCCTGCAGATTCCTCGTATCCATGTTGGAAGGAGGTGGAGATAACTCCTTGGAGACCCACCAGTGTAATACTTAGTTTCAGTGCACCAAGATGCTTGAAAAAACATTGAACTAATTTATGAGGTTCTTAATTTTTAGGATATTTCCAGAGTCTTACTGCATCCTGTTGGATTTTTTATTTAAATAGGCCTGTGGGGTTTTTACTTGAGATTTTTAGAAGCTCTGATCTGTCTCACACGTCTTCCCCACCTTTTCCCAGTTAAGGTTATAGAGATGCTTTTGCATTCTCAGCTCTCGAAAAACATTCCTTTCCTTCCAGTTAAGCCATGTAATCTGTCCATCCTGCTTTAATGGTTATAGATGATCTGATTAAAGATAGCATGAGTGGATGCGAAGCGACATGCATGGATGAGTTGGAGTCTTCTCATTTTATTCAATGCTCTTGGTCTCTGTCTTCTCCCTTCCCAGAGGTTCTTGCACCCTCTGATTTACTGGGCATCTATAAACTCCGAGCAGTTTATAATTCAGAATTCATTCCATCCTTTCCTTCCTGCTCTCCTATCTGAAATTGTTGCTGTGTACCTGGCTGTGGTGTGGTGGGGATGGATTTATCTCAAATCAGGTGGTTCAGATCCAGACGTTATCTGATTGCAGTAGCATGGAGTTGCGTACTGAGTGCAAAACCAGCCTGAAGGGAGAGTTAAAGTGGTGCAATACATCCAGCCTGCTGGCAGTGCCCAGGTTAGCAAGGCTGTACTGATTTCAGGTACGTGTACATTGCACTTGCAGTGTGGCTGTCGTGGAGATGGGCTGTCTGACTCCAAACATGCAGTACATTCCTTTCTTCATTCCTATAGCATAGTGTGATTGGTTTTGATCCAGAACATCCCTCCTACTGTTTTGATATGATTGAATGAACAGATTTCTGACAGTATTAACATATTTTCTCGCAGTGGTCTTGATACACTCAGAAATGGTCCCATATGAAAGTTATATAAATATTTCTGTAGTTGCTTTCGCTAATTGTTTCCTTCTATTTGGCCACCGTACTAATTGTTTCTAGAAGGGACAAATTTTTAGTAGCTGCTGTGTTTTTCTGTTGAGGGTGTAATTAGGGTAATGTATTCCCATAATGACATGGTTAAGAAGAACTAGTTCTCTCTTTTGTGAGTGATTTTGGATAGATCACAACTGTTTGGTTTGGCAAGGATGCCTCTAGAATCATTTATATGTTAATGAATGCAGAAGAAAACACCTACCTCTGTACAGAATTTCCATTCTGTAAACCAAGTTCTGCTTCCTGATCTCCTGACCTGCTTGCTTTTTTTGCCTGTGTACGAGTGAGGCAGGAGCAGCCATGAGAGCAGATAACCCCGGCTTTGCTCTCCGCACGCGTTTACCCAGTGCATTCACACCTGCACAGAACAGCGTATGTAGATGTAATGAAGACTATAACGGCAGCTCTGCACCCCTTCCTCACACACTCATGTAGACAGCCCATAAATTGGTTTGTGCTTACAAAGCTGGAAATAAAACTGCCTAAACTCTAGTTGCAATTTATGACTTATTGTAGCTAAATTAACAGCCAAACAATAGTGTGAAAGTTCTAAACTGCTGAGTGGAAGTGATTGCCAGGCTCACGACTTGAGTACTTTGAATGTCCTCATGACACAGATTCAGACGGATTTGTTCCTCTGCAGGCGCCTTGGGGTAAAAGTAAAATCTTCCACGTTACGGTTTGCCAGTGAGAAAGTAGAACCAGCACTTAGGGATGAATTCTCTCTGCCTCCCTACAGAAATGTATCCCTCCTAGCTCGGGAGTTAATTTCTCTCTCTCATTTTGCGTTTCTCAGGTTCTCAAAGCCGGCACCAATGTTCTTGGATGATTCCTTCAGGAAATGGGCACGTATCAGGGACTTTGTACCCCCCTTTGGAATTAAAGGACAAGGTATGAGAAAACTGTACAGCTGTTGGAAAAGAAGGTCGTTCTGCAGATCCTTGCCATTTCTTGTCTTGTTTTTCTGTTTTGAAAGTTCACGTGGTCCCTTGGGCTCAGCGTTTTTCTGTGTTCTAGAAAAACATAGTACGCGTAGCTCTCAAGCTCAGAAGGGTTTTCACAGCTGCAATGTGGACCTCAGAGGCTCGTCTTAGGGAGGATGGTTTAGCACATGTGCAACAATGGCAATTTAGATGTACCATCGCATTGTGGAAGAAGCATTTTGACATTGACTGCCATAACGTCTTGTAGCATCTTGGCTGCCAGCAGCAGAGAGTCTCCAAAGTGATTTAAAGGGCCTCTACGTCAATAATTCTCTAAAGAACAGGAAGGACTCCTGGTTTTGAATTTTGGAGCCTTGGGATTGACCGCTAATAGAGATGTTAATTTTCTTTTCATAGCTTTTGGTCACATAATTATTTTATGGTTGTGCTGTTTGTGAACTTGTATAACAAATACGAATAATCTGCTCAGATTATTTGTAATGTGCCCTCTCCTCTAGCTGGAGCATGGCAGCAAAGGCTGCATCTCAGGTATGCTGTGGGAGAGCAGCAGTAGTGCTGGAGGTGCAGAGATGGGAGCCAGTAGCCCACCCAGAAAATGATATATTTTGCAGGTGACACAAAGCTCGTTGCTATCCCACATGTGCCACCAAAGGCTCCTCTGGGTGAGTAGTGGTGGATCAGAAGGATTATGCTCATAGCAGTGATTTGCTGCAGACTTCCTGGAGTCTGATGTATTTATTAGGAAGTGCTTGAAGCATTGCATCCACTCCCAAGATTTTTTTTTTTTTCCACTGACAAACTCTAGATCACAGATGGCCCCAGAGGAATCTGAAATACCTGGTGGAAAAAGGACTGCAGCCACAACAGGCTTGGGTCTGTCCCTCTCCGTGGAAGCAGATGTGGTAGTTGTCAGAACAATCTGTGATCAATCAAAGGCTCTACTGACAAATTTCTTTTGGCTTGCATCAATTCCCGTCTTTGTTCTGTGTGTGTCCCTTCCTTGTCCAGTCAGTCTTTTGCTGCTCAATAGGCAACTAATTACTGTTCTCTAAATCAGCCAGCAGTTTGCAGCAAAGAAATAGCAGCGGCAGCACGAGTGGAAGGTTGCGCTGACCGCAGGCGGGCTTGTCCCCTTCTAACAGGCACACAAGGTGTTCAAAACTAGGGCAAGCTGCCTGACCAACACCGAGGTGGGATTTGCAGATCACACATGATGTCAGCTAGACCTAATAAAAATAATTCTGTTAAACTGAATCTAAATGGAGAAATTCACCAAAAGGGGATGACGGAACGGCTCTGGCAGCCTTATCCGCGGGTTTGTTGCCAGCTTGTATCACCACTGCAGTGTTATGTAAATCTGGTGTTTTATATTGGATTTCCTCAGTTAAATAGAGAAATGAGAAATTGCCATTATTTAAATGGCTGTGAGCTGAAGCCATGGGACGGAAACCGTTGAATAGGTTAGTTTTTTAATGCCCTCCTGGGACTGAATTTTGTGCCAAGTTTCGATCTGGAGCAAGTTCTGTGTGTGGGAGGGTTGAATTATAAATCTCTGTAGCCCAGGATTTCTAATGGCTGTGCTGACAGGCTGTGAGTCCTAGCGATGCGAATGGCGCTCTTTCATGTTACACATCACTTGGAATTCTTGCATCAGTCTTTTCTAGCCATCCCATGGGACGCTTTCTGGCTCAGCTGAGTGATTGGATGATGGGATCAGCAGCTCATTGGGGCTTTCAGTCAGGGCAACCTAATGATATCCAAACAAGTGACCCAGGCAGGCAGCGTGGAGCTCAGTCACGTGCTGGTGTGAGATGAAGACTCTCAGAGCTGGGATGTGCATGGGAAAAAGAGTAGTTGGGGTGGCTAGGAGAGTGCAGAGAGACGTGCCTGTGTTGAAAGAGCTGGGACAGGAGTTTTGCTTTGTGCATTAGGAAGCTCTGTAACACCCTCAGCTGGGATTTCCAATGTGTATCACACTGGGAAAGGCGGTCAGTGATTATATCTGAGTTGGTAATGGGAAAATTTTGCTTAGAACTTCAGTGAACGTCACCTGGCATTGTCACATCACAGTGATGTAGTCCAAGTGCAAAATGGCTTTTTTGTGTGTGTGAAATACAGCTATGGGATGAGATCACTTTCAGCAATGCTGCATGTTCCAGGAAACTTCAGAAACTAATCTGTGGTGACTTGAAAGTACTGAAGTTATGAAATCAAGACATTCTTAGCAATTTGGATGCTAATCCACCATTTCTGCTTTATCTTGTTAAAAGTTTCTTTCTGTTCTTCAGACTCTTAACTAAAGTTAGTTTTTCATTGCTTTCTCTCAGAAAAAAAACTGAAATAAGTCCTTTTTCATCCATCACTTGGTGTTTACTGCTCCAAGAAAGAACAATTCCAAGATTGCAAGAAATTGTCTTGCAATCTTTAGAGAAAAGCAGCTTTAGAGGAGCATTGTCTGCTGAGCTGCAGTAATTCGGAATAACACATCTGTATAAATTACATGTGAAAGAGTAGAAATGGCTCAGAAATTTTCAGGGCATAACCGCCGCTCTTCAAAGGCGATCATATCAAGAAGGCCATATATTAATCATTTTGACACAGTTCATCAGAGATCTTCGTAGTCTTCAACAAGAATCTAATTGTAAAGACAGTCCTACCATCTCCAGATGCTAAAAAGTACTGCTTGCCATCATTAGTTAACCACCTTAGTGATTACTCGTCTGCTAAATGAAGAAGCACAGGAATAAGCAGGTGGTGACCCTACTGCTTTATATCAGGACTTTCTGGGATGAGACACTCAGTAGGAAGCCTTGTGCAAACTCTATTTGAACAGTGATCTCTGAGTGTCATAGAATCACAGAATGGTTTGGGTTGGAAGTGACCTTAAAGCCCATCCAGTTCCAACCCCTCTGCCATGGGCAGGGACACCTCCCACTGGATCCGATTGCTCAATGCCCCATCCAACCTGGCCTTGAACACCTTGTGGATGGGGCATCCACAACTTCTCGGGGCAACCTGTGCCAGTGCCTCACCACCTTCACAGTTAAAAAATTCTTCCTAATGTCTAATCTTAATAATACTAATTTATTATTCAAAGTTGCAGTAGAATTCTATAAGTATGCAGTTTTGTCTTTTTTGTAACATTGGCTCTAAGTTTCACTTAGTGACTTCTGCTGGCAATGAACATATGAAGGTTATCTTTCAGAATCTAAATCAAGATTTTCCTGAATGATGAAGAACAACCACGTTGTCAAATAGGCCAGTGTCATATTTGACTGCACTTACTTTAAAAATGGGACTGTCACAGTATCACAAGGCTGGAAAAGACCTTTGAGATCATTGTGTCCAACCTATGGCCCAACACCAACACTTGTCGTCTAAACCATGGCACTAAATGCTTCATCCGATCTCTCTTCAGACACCTCCAGGGATGGTGACTCTACCACCCAGCGCATTCCAATGACCAATCACCCTTTCAGTGAAGAATTTCTTCCTAATATCGAGGCTAAACTTCCCCTGACGAAGCTTGAGACCGTGTCTTCTTGTTCTGTCACCGGTCACCTGAGAGAAGAGACCAACCCCTGCCTGACTACAACCTCCCTTTAGGCAGTTGTAGAGAGCACTAAGGTCTCCCCTGAGCCTCCTCTTCTCCAGGCTAAACAACCCCAGCTCCCTCAGTCGCCCTTCATAGGGCTTGTGCTCCAGCCCCTTCACCGTCCTCGTCGCCCTCCTCTGGACGCACTCCAGCATCTCAACATCCTTCTCAAACTGAGGGGCCCAGAACTGGACACAGCACTCGAGGTGCGGCCTGACCAGTGCCGAGTATAAGGGGATGATGACCTCTCTAGTCCTGCTGGCCACACTGTTCCTGATGCAGGCCAAGATACCATTGGCCTTCTTTGCCACTTGAGCGCACTGCTGGCTCATGTTGAGTTTCCTGTCCACCAGCACTCCCAAGTCCCTTTCCGCCTGACTACTCTCCAGCCACTCTGTCCCCAGCCCAGAGCTCTGCATGGGGTTGTTGTCCAAAGTGTAGAACCCGGCATTTGGACTTGTCAAATCTCATCCTCTTGGACCCAGCCCATCTCTCCAGCCTGTCCAGGTCCCTCTGTAGGGCCCTCCTACCCTCCAGCAGATCGACCCTTCCTCCCAGCTTGGTGTCATCTGCGAACTTGCTAATGAAGCACTCAATCCCCTCATCCAGATCATCAATAAAGATATTGAACAGGACAGGGCCCAACACCGATCCCTGGGGGACGCCACTAGTGACCAGCCGCCGTTCACTATCACTCTTTGTGCTCGGCCATCCAACCAGTTCCTAACCCAGCACAGAACATTCCCGTCCAAGCCATGGGCTGCCAGCTTCTCCAGGAGTCTGCTGTGGGAGACAGTGTCAAAGGCCTTGCTGAAGTCCTGTTATTGCCATGTTGAGCTTTGTTGCCTCCCTCTGTGTGACTTCACAGATTCTAGAAAGAGGATGTGCCAATGTGAGTGCTTGGTAATGCTGACTCCATCTCTATTAATAAATAAAATGATTGTCCTCTGGTCTTGAAGGCGGTTGAGCTCATTGTTCAAACAAGTCAACTCCCTGTCCTTCCCCCCAAAAGAGGGTGGATATATCCAGGCTTCCCATTGAGAAAGGTCACTGGCCTGTATTAGCCTGTGACCCAATGAATGCGCGAGGATTACAGGGGAGGATATTTCTTGGCCCTGGTGAAAACCATTTGGGTGTTCAATAGTACAGGCTCGTGTAGCACAGTGTGTCCAGTGTTTATTAGTGTGGATGAGCCAAAGTGAGGGATGTCATTGAGGAACACGTGAAATTAGTCAACTTTAAGAGTTATGAAGAAGGTCAAATTACAACAAGAAGTTGGAACTCTAAAAGCTACAAATGTCAAGAAGTCCTGTGGAGAACAGCTCAGGCTGCCGAGCACCCTCCTGTGTCCCAGCCTATTGTTTCGGCATTAAGTGGGATGGTAGAGTGCCTCCCACATTTCACCATTTGCGAGGGTCTAACTGCTTGCAGGAATGCTTCTTTCCCAGCATCCACCAAGCCTGCTCCTGGAGCTTTTTCAAAGAGGCTGCAGCAATCTGAAGGTCCTCAACAAGTTACATGGAAATTTTCTTTTTTTAAATTGAATTTCTTCTTTTGTATTTGCACCCTTTTCCAGCAGTGTAACTTAGGGAGGTATGAATATTCACACACTATCCACAGCGTTGCAGAGATATTCCAGCACAGGCACTGCTTCCAGGGTTAAATTCGTCAATGAATGAGCAATGGAAAGTTGTTTATAGTGTTAGTGAGATTATTAATCCCAGAGGGCCTCCTCCCCAATTTTACCTCTCCAGCTGAAGCAAAAGGAAAGAGTTTTTTGGAGAAGGGCAGCAAACAAGGCTGGAGAAATACCTGACTATTAATAGAATTTCTCAGTACATGTGGCTTAAAGAATATAAAAGGCTTTCATAGGAAAGAGTGGTGGTATCTGGCATCTTCTCCATGTAATGAGGATGGGAGAGTTGCTGCAGCTTTTTTTGAGCTTGAGTGAAAACATTCAGCATAGCATACAAAAAGACCTGAAAGGACATCATCCATGTACTTTCTCTTCTGTGCATTTAGTCAGTAATTGTGTTATTGCTTAGAAGTAATTATAGGTCCTCACTTCTACCTTTGTTCCTGCTAGACTGTTCTAAGCAGAGAGGCTGCTTTGTTGATCCTGATCAGTTTGTCTTTGAAAGTGATATTTATTTCTTAGGGATTGATTGTCTTGTCACCAGCTCAGAATTTGCCTCCCACCGGGAAGCGATTTCTCCCCCATGGTGATAAGAGACAATTAAGAACATGTTTTAAGTGCTAAATGTAGTACTGGCCAGGAGACGTCATATTTTCGTCTGATGCAAGAGGAGCATCTGGAATTGGTGAGAAAGAAGTCTTTGTCCAGAGCACCAGCACTAATAAATACATTGTGCAACAGTTAATTGTTCTCGTACTCGGTTTTGTTTGGATGTTTTCTTTTGTGTTCGTGCTTCTGGGAAGAACCGTGGTTCAGTGCCGCTTACCAGTGGTTTCATGGGTCTCATGGGGGAGAGGTCATTCATCTCCAGTGAAAATGTTGAGTTTTCAGGCAGGCAAAATCTCGCATATCAAAATGTTATCAGGAGAAAATCTCTTCTCTTTTCATGCATGTTCTTTTCTTGCATAGCTTTTTCTTATTAACTTTCCTGGCATAAGCAATACTTTATCTCAGAGAAAACATATTCACTTAGACATCACAATTGAGATTTACATCTGACCCAAAGAAAGACTATCAGCAATGCAGGTCTTTTCCAATTCACTCTTCCAGCTCTTTATAGAGGCTGGAGTACCACATGAAAACACCTTCCCTACATTTGACTGGGTCTGCTTGATAAGGAGCAGGCTTGATAAAGCCTTTCTGCTTTAATTTTCCAACTTTGTCTTTATTTTGTTAGCTGTACTGTGTTGTACAGAAGATTTTCCTACTGTGAGCGTTTTTTTGTTCTTCATGTGTTCTTCCTTAAGAAATAAACAAGAAGCACAAGCATGTGTAGCGGTTAATTCTGTTCAGAGTAGGTCTTAACTCAAGATTGTTGTTTCTTCTTGAGTTTGAGGCAGATTTCTGAACTGGTTTCCACTTGAATTTTGTATTTGACCAAAATTGGAAATAGTTACCATTATCACATGGGAATATATCTATAAAAGTGTTGTGTTCCCCCAGGAGATCTTGCTGATTTTATAGCCTCAAGAAATTAAGTGAGAGGTTTGAAGGGAAAAAATGTACAAGTTTCAGAAGAGGTAGAGGATCAGCTTCTCATTACAGAATAAAGCCTTTAAAAGGACGTTATATTGGGCACTGTGATATTAAATCAACTCTCACTCTTGAGCTCTCTTGATCAAAGTACAACCCTCCAGTGCAGTCCCTTATTTCAATCAAAACCGATGCTTTGCTATTGAGCGTGCTTGAAGAACAGTCTTTCTCCAGACCCACTGAGAAAGGAAAGGTGCCCCTGGGAGACCTCAGACCCCAAGTCTGAAGTTAATTGCATGACTCTATATTGGAGTTTTTCCTAGAAGTGCTGAGTGCAATTGAGACACAAATATAATTTACCTCCTAGAGGAAAGCGCAATTCTTCTCTGGTGGATGTGTTTTGAAGGGCCACATCTTAATGCTTGTGCAGGGGTGAGAGGAATTAGAAATCACTGTAGTCGTTACTGAGTTTTTTGGCCTTGAAGACATTGTCTGGTGACCTGTGCAGGGGCATCAAAAATGCAGCAACAAAGGGAAGAACAGCCCTCTAACAACTGTATTTATTTTCCCACTTCTCTTCAGACGGCACGTTGTTAATCTTTCAAGGTCCATTTTCATTTGGCCTGGACTAGCCTGTTTCTAGAGGCTTTATTGCTTCCTCTGCATCAGAATTGAGTTTGGACCAAAATGGTTAATGCCTGGTTATTGCAAAATGTTACCCATTTTTTTGGCATAATTGTTTTTTAAATTACTGTTCCAGCTTTCCAAGCCCTGGAATTATCTTGAGAACTAAGCTCATATTCTGAAAAACCAAAGTCCTGGTTGTAAAGAAAAAAAAATTCTCTGAAGGCTCCAAAACTGTGATGTAAATCAAAAGTCCAAATGTTATGTACTTATTTATATCTTGTTATAAAAAAGGCCTTAAGGACTTTCTGGAGCTCACATATAACGCATGCCAGGTTTCCCTAAAATTGTTAGGGAGGCACCATGGGTTTTCAGTCATTCTTTTTTTCTTTTTGTTTTGTGTTTTGTATCTATGCAACGCTATGTGCATGTTGTATTAATGCCATCAAAAATCATCAATGATTGTGATATTGGAAGTTGTGGCAGTTTAAGTCATGCTGTTAGTAAGATGTATCTCAAGGAAACCACCACAACTGACACAGCTATCTGCTCAATGGCAGGGAGGCTCTGCAGAGGGATCGAGACAGGCTGGATCAACGGGGCAGGGCCAATAGTATGAGATTCAACAAGGCGAAGTGCCAAGTTTTGCACTTTGGTCACAACAACCCCATGCAACGCTCCAAGCTTGGGGAAGTGTGGCTGGAAAACTGCCTGGCAGAAAAGGACCTGGGGGAGCTGGTCCACAGCAGCTGAACGTGAGCCAGCAGTGTGGCCAGGTGGCCAAGAAGGCCAGTGGCATCCTGGCTTGGATCAAAAATGATGTGGCCAGCAGGACCAGGGAAGGGATTGTACTCCTGTACTCAGCATTGGTAGGCACAACTTGAATCCTGTGTTCAGTTTTGAGCCCCTCACTACAAGAAGAACATTGAGGTGTGCTGGAGGGTGTCCAGAGGAGGGCAACGAAGCTGGTGAATGGGCTGGAGAACAAGTGTTATGGGGAGCGACTGAGAGAACTGGGGTTGTTTAGCCTAGAGAAGAGAAGGCTGAGGGGGGACCTTATTGCTCTCTATAGCTCCCTGAAAGAAGGTTGTACTGAGGTGGGTGTTGGTCTCTTCTCCCAAGCAACAACTGATAGGATGAGAGGAAATGGCCTCAAGTTGCACCAGGGGTGGTTCAGATTGGATAATAGGAATAATTTCCAGAAGAGTGGAGAAGCATTGGAACCAGCTGCCCAGGGAAGTGGTGGAGCCTCCTTCCCTGGAGGTGTTCAAGAAGTGTGTAGACATGTCATTTCAGGATATGGTCTAGTGGGCACAGTCGTGTTGGGTTGATGGTTGGACTGAATGACCTTAGAGGTCTTTTCCAACCTGTATGATTCTTAAGAAACCGTTCGCTTGAGTTTACTCACAAGAGCTGATGTTGGGACAGGTTCTTGCAGTTTGTAGTTTTTGCAGTTTGTAGTCTTGGAGAGCCAGTTCATGTGTTTGCAATTTGCTTCTAAGTTCTGGAAGTCTTTGTAGCTTCTTTTCTCCTGTATAGACCTCATAAAGTTAGCTGATGAATAAAAAGGAGTGGTGCAGGAAATTTCATACTCATGTTCATATGTTGTACTTTTTACAACAGATATCACTGTTTTTTACAGCTTCACTGAAATACAGGTAATGTCTGTCTACAGCTGGACATGGTGTTTCTAGGAGAGAGCTGGTGGTCAGAATATGTGGTGGGATTTGGCTCTGTGGCTTCATGCTGGCCACCAGGGTGGGAGATTCACTTCTCAGCTTGATGGAGTGAAATCTTAAGGAAAAAAATGCTGAAGAGGAGAGTTTATACAGAGCCGAACTTTCAAGTAGTACAAAAAAAATGCTCGAACTGGGATTGTGCTTACAGCGTGTTTGTAAATATTGCGATTTGTTTAACCCATAGCATTGTTAGTGTTTAGCTGTCTCTCCCCACAAAGCTGACACACACATGACATTCTGTTATTGTGGGACAGGGACCCATCTGCAGAGGAGCCTGGCACACTTTAGGGATCTCTATCAACCTCACTCTGGTCAGTGTATTCCCAAAAGCTGAAGCTGATCCCAGTGCCCTGCAGAAGGGCCGGGTGGAGATGTGGCAGCTGGGCGACCAACTGTGGAGATGGGCAGTGACCACAGATCGCATAGCAAACACAAAGAACTGCAGCAGAACACTGTTCCCTAGCCTTAATGCATGGTAGTCAAATGCTACTGTCAACAAGGGCATGTAGACTTGCCAATTTGTGAAGAAGATGGTTAATACGGACAACTTGAAAAATTACGGCCTCTTCTCTTGATGACATAAGAGTGCATGAGCAGCCCAACGTGCAAGCTTTCAAGGCAGGCAGAAGGTAGACCCTGTGAGCTGCCTGCAGTAAGCCCTGTGGAGGGGAAAGGTCTCCCATCTCTTTTTTAACGATACAAGCGAGAAGCTTTTGCGTATAGAAACAACAATGTTAAGTGTTGTTGACATTTACAGTGAAGGTCTCCACTCCTCCACATAAATAATAGAGAAGGTGGCTCCAGTTGAGACTCCGCTGGTTCTCACTGTGTGGTCACTGCCTGTCTAATTTCTAACAGTTTACTTTTAGTTTTTCCAAATATCTGAGAATTTCAGGGTCAACCTGAAGGCAAGACGTACTTGCATTCAGATAAATCATGCAATCCTGAGCTGCTTTCGAATCTTTTGATGCTGTAAGGCAAAGCTGATAGAATATGTCATGATAACTCAGGATTCTTAAATAATTGTAGTCAACTCCTCTGCTAGATGGGAGGAAAATGTGCAGAGGCTTCTTACTTTGTTTGTATAGTAATAGTGTGTGCATAGTTGTCGAGAGATGAATGGGTTAAATGATCTCCTGCTCTTCCAATTATTTAAATTCTCCATGACAAGAAAAAAATACAAAAAGCAAACTATGCCTGCAGAAAACTGCAGTAGATTGCTCACCCTGGTGATGTGTTTGTTATGTAATAATGGGAGAAAGTGAGGGTGAAAATACAGGTTATTCGTATTCATTTCCTTTAATTCATCATTAAAGGATAGTAGCAGACCCGTGTGGAGAACGTGTAAGCCAGGGGGCTTTCTGAAGATGAAAGCCTTCGCAGAGGGCGCTGTATCTAGGAGTCAAAGCCCTCATTCTGTTCCTGGTTATGTCATTTGCTTGCCTTGTGACCTTCAGTACGTTTGCTTCTCTCAGAGTATAAAGACATTTACTGCTTTCAGAAATGAGAAGAACAGGTGGAGGACTTGAGAAGGTGAATTTGGGAATATCCATATGTGTACATGTGAGTGTGTGCGTGGCATCTTACAGGCTTTGACTTGAAGGAGTTGTGTAAAAGCCACGTATTTTTACTCTTGGAATAAGTTCACTTTCTCAATATTTCAACTCAAATTAAACACCTGTGTTCCTCCCTGTGTCTAACGTGTGTGTGTCCACTGTTCTTATGCCTACCGTGCAGATGGTTTCAGGTAAGCAGAACCAGTGCATTCCAGTTTGCTCTTTGTGCCATGAACTATTGGAGCTAACATGACGAGTGAGGTGGTGCGGAGATGCGTTCCACTCCCAGGAAAGCTGACATCTGTAGCCCTGTGGATGATGGCACTGCCATTGCCATTTAAACATCACTGTTTGACTACGGACTGGAGGGAGGGCTTAGTATGGATAATATTTGCCTTGGACGTCATGAGGATGAGTAAGAGGAACGGTACACAAGGAAGCAATATCGCTGTTGGATTTACTCAGCTTTCAAGTGATTACCAGCAGTGAATGGCTCTTGGATGATTGGCAATAGATAAGTTTGGTGTTTGAATGGAGTTTCCAGTTGGAAGTTTGTGTTTCACAAAACATGCAGCTCATGAACTCAGCGCTGGTGAGGCCGCACCTCGAGTGCTGGGTTCAGTTTGGGGCCCCCCACTCCAAGAAGGACATTGAGGGGCTGGAGCGCGTCCAGAGAAGGGCAACGAGGCTGGGGAGGGGACTGGAGAATAAACCCTACGAGGAGAGACTGAGGGAACTGGGGTTGTTTAGCCTGGAGGAGAGGAGGTTGAGGGGACACCTCATCTCTGTCTACAGCTGCCTGAGAGGAGGTTGTGACGGAGTGGGGGCTGGGCTCTTCTCACAAGTGACAGCGATAGGACAAGAGGAAATGGCCACAAGTTGCACCAGGGGAGGTTTAGACTGGACATGAGGAAGAATTTCTTCACTGAAAGGGTGGTCAGGGATTGGCACGGCTGCCCAGGGAGGTGGTGGAGTCGCCATCCCTGGAGGGTTTTAAAAGCCAGGTGGATGAGTTCCTTAGGGACATGGTTAGTGGGGAGACAGATATCGTTCGACTCGGTGATCTCAGAAGTCTCTTCCAACCTTATGATTCTATGATTCATTAGTGCCTGCTGGGCTGCCTATTTGGCAGCTGGGAAGAGGCCAATGATTCCATGCTTTTCAAAGTTGAATTCACCTTTTACCTATACTGGTTAGGGTAGGAGAGTGACAGGGAAGAAGTACGTGCTTATTCCCATGCTGGTTTGATCCTGCCTGCTCAGTATGTCTGAAGGAAGGATTCCCTGCAGAGTGCGAGGTAGCCACGATACAGCACTGCCAGCTCTCGGTGTCTGGGGTAAACGTTACGTAGATCTGCTGGGTCTGCAGAAGTCACCTCTGTGCAAGCAATGAATGGCAGGTAATGATTTCTCCTTGATCTGAACTGACCTTCCACGGAGCCCTGCACGTCTCTGCACTGTGCTCCCCGCGGTTCATTTTCCTGAGTTAAAACCTGTCTGCTGGGGTTCTGCATTGAAGAAAAGTAGCTGAAACTTTTCCAGATTGGAAATGTCCCTCAAAGAATGAGAGACCTGTTTGAAAGGGAATGTGTCTGAGCTAATGAATTCTGTTGCACCTGAGCTGGCCGTGTGCCTGGGCCCTGGAAGTAAGAGGTGAGTGCATGCATACCTGCTCCTTGTAACAGGAAGGATTTTTTCCTTTGTAGTATTCAGGACATGTACACTCAGGCCCCTCCTGGCCCCTCCTTGATGCATTGATGTACAAGGCAGAGCACACCCACCACTGTGTCTGGTTTTGTCACTTGCCAAGCAAGAGAGAAGTTGTGCCTGGGCTAGCATTGTGTCTGCACCGACACCATGGTTTCTGCACAACCTGGGTAAACCATCTGCCAAACAAGAAAAAAATTAAAACAAATTGTTTGTGTAGCTGTTGCCCTGATAAAACAGTCTTTCTTTTAAGCGCGGTTCCGTGCTAAATCAAGGGCCATGCGCAGCTGGTGCCTTTTGAGAAAGCAGAAAATAAAATGGATGGATCAGTGGAGAAAAGCTGACAGTTATCGGGAACAAAATGTGCTTCCCTGAAACACAGTCTTGGGTTGCTCTGTTCTTTGTTCTTTGCTGGGTTCAATGCAAGCAGGTCCCAATCATGAGCTCTGTCTCTCTCCCTTAAGAACATGCCGACCCCAGAGAACTCCCTGCCCTGAGTGCCAGCTCCTCCCACGCTGTCCCCAGAGGAGGGTTTTGGTGGCTGAGGTGTAGCATGCCAGATTGGCTGCAGATCAGGTTTGCTACTAAACCAGGTAATGGTTTAGTATAAGTGGTTTAGAAGTTCAGAATTAATGTTTGCAGCATCAAAACTGGTTTGGTAGCCTTTCTGCCACCGTTCTGTAGAGCAGTTTTTTGAATCTGCCCAGAAGCTTCTGCATGAAGACACAACTTGTCACTTATTGCCTAGTTCACGTTCTGCCCCTCTGCTCTGCCCTCCTGAGACCTCACCTGGTGTACTGCATTCAGTTTTGGAGTCCTCAGCACAGGAAGGACATGGATGTGTTAGAACGAGTCCAGAGGAGGCCATGGAGTTGATGGTTTACCCATTATTATCGCTCAGTGCACAGATATATAACCCTTTCAGTTTCTCACCCTGGAAGAAGCATGCTCCAACGCTTAAGGTCACACATTGCATCTGTTTTCCTGGTCCCTGATTCTGTTTAGTCATAGTCTGGAGATGAACACTGCTCTGTGTCCTGCAGGTAGCTGTCTGAGACAGCATTCTATGTGGTGGTGCTTTCCAGGGCCCCTCCGCCTTGGCCCAGCTGTGGTTAAAGGTCCTGCTAGTGGTTCTCTATTGTAGTATCTTCATTGTCGTACATCTGCTGACCCTGTAAGTGTTGCTCCAAGAAGATACAGAAGCTCCTTCTGAAGGAGATCTCCTTCCATCCTGGTGCCAGTGGGCAAGGTACCAAATGAAAGTGCCCACCTGAGAAGCAGTGTAGTGTCCATCTTCTAGTAGAGTTCTGGCTCAGTCTAAAAGATCTAGTGCCTCTCCCCTGCCCAGGCCATTGGCTTTTTCCTGTTAGTGCTCACGGCTCCTGCTCCCAGCTTCCAATGAGGATGCTAGACTAGACTTACTAGCACTGAGGGCATCCGTACCACCTTTGTTCCTGCTGTGACTCAGCGCTTGGCAGTGAAGTAGTTTGCCTTTTTTTGAGCTTCACTCAGGAGTTTTGAATGATAACAGTGATTTGCGCAACTTCCATTCTTCTTGGATGCCACGCGTTGCTGGGCTGTGGGGGCTGCTGAAGTGATATCTCCCATTTGGCCATTTGAAATCTGTACTGAATGTCTTATATCTTGTGTTTTCTCTCTGGATTATGGGAATGAGGAGTATCCCCATCCCCAGTACTGCCATATCCGGTCCTAAAATTGATGTATTTCATTCCTGAGCATTCACTATGAAGGCATTACTAAATAGTTGGTAAGATGAGAAACCCTGAATTATGAGTGCTGTTAGTCAACTGTATTCCTTTAATGTGCTTTTTAATGTAGTGTAATGAGTGGCCTCCAGGTAGTGTGAGGTGTTAACTTGTGAGTGGTAGAACAAACCTGGCATAAGAAAAGTTTGGTAGATGCAGATCGCAGCCCCTGGCGTGCAATCCTTTGATCTCCTTTCTGAGAGTGTGGGAAAACAACCGCAGCAACATATACTGTCCAGTAAAGGTCAACGCATGAGACAGGCCAAGGAGAGGACTGTGGCGTGGTGCCATCAGAGGTCACAGCAACCTACTGCTGTTGCAGCAGACTTAGGGAAACAGCATTCCAGTTGAAGAGGGAGCCTGCTGCCAATGCGTCAAAAGAAATTCTTCAGATGAAGGAAAATTAAACAAAAATACTATTTTGTTAGCAAAGTTGCTTTTGCCCTACAAATTGCCTCTTTCCTTTCTCCACTCCAAAATAATAATCTTTTGGAAGCAATCACGGTTCCCGGCTTGTAGTGGTTGGCAGGAGCTTAGTAATGCCACGTCTAAAAATTCTCCAAATTGAAAAGTAACCATCAGCGTTTTCTGTTTATCACCTTGCTTTGTCTGCCTTGTGTGTCTCTCCAGCTTGTTGTCAGGTTCAAAAGCTTGTGTGTTCACCCCAACTCTCGTCCTGTGGTTTCTGCGGAGCAATATCTTAAATAAGAATGGAACTCTTTATTTGAAAGGGACTCCCCTGACTGTGATGACTGCAGTGAGTTGTGTCTATTGAGAACTGTTTAAGTTCACTGTAAACAATCACTTGATGTCAGTCTTAGCGTTCCTGTGCCATTTTTAATCTTTTGTAAAGAAATTAGATGTATTTATTCCTTTTGACTGGTTGTTTCCTAAGAACTTTGCAACTTGTTGACCAATATGTTTAAGGGAAGGATATAATAGATATTTACAGTATCTCAAGGAAAGTGGAAGGGGACTGATAGTTCACAGTCTTTTCCAGTATAAATGAGGCTCAGAGAAGCTATATTCAAAATCAGAAAAGGGAAGCAATTGAAAGTCCATATGGATCCAGGAGAATTCTGAGCTCATGCAAGAGAAGTCACTGAGGGTTGCCTGATACATAGAATCTATATCTGACTTGTGAAATCCCTGACTTGAAAATAATTAAATAGTGAAAGAGCATTTCAGGGAAATATTATATTTGTTTACTTTGCTCTTATGCTTCTCTTAGGCATCTACTTAAGGCTACAGTTAGAGTTGGGATTTGGAGACAGATGAACTTTTTGCCAGACCCAGCCCAGCCAGCCTGAAGTTATTGGTGACATTGATGCATTTCTAAATCCAGAGTAGCCAAAGCAAAGCTTCTCGGCCCTGAATGGGCCATGATAAGGGAGTTTGGACCTGGGGGGAAATAGAGGTGGAAAAATGAGGGACAAAGGACAAAACTGAGAAGGAAACAGAAGCGAAACTTTCCATAGTCTGTAGCATTAGTTATGTCTAATCATTGTGCTTCTACAATTTAGTGCGTTTCATTTGTGTGTGTGTCGATGCTTGCGTAACTTCACCATCTGGTTGCTGCAGCATTCACTGGGTGACAAGGTAGGTCGTGGTTCCATGGCCATTTCCTTAAGCAACCCTTATGGTTTAGTTGGATTGTGCCATGAGGAAAGCCAGACTGAGGAGCTGAAGCTAAACTAAAAGTAACCTAGGAGAACAGAAGGCATCAACCTGGTTCCTTTCCTGCGTGCAGTTCACCGCTCACAAAAGCTTCTCTGAAAGCAAGCACTGACGGTGATACTGACTTTTAGACACCTGAAGTGACTGTGAAACCGCAGGCTCAGGGAAGTGGGTATGAAACTGCTGCCTTAAACGGTAGTATGTGTGCTCCCTGTCGCTCTCCGAGCAAGGCATTTGCACGCTGCCACAGAATTTGGCACAGCACGTCTTTGCGACCAGTGTGCGAAGGTAATTGTCCAGAGAAAACAGAAATACACAAGTTTAAGTGTTTGTTCCTGATGTGAGGCTTATTTGAGTTTATTCAAGTCACTGCTTCAGATGCTTTACGTCACTTTGGTTTTCATTTCTGTTAGAAGTGAGGGCTTGTTCCTAATGTCTTCTCCTTTTCTCCCCAGATAATCTGATCAAAGCCATCCTGTCAGCTACCAAAGATTACCGTCTAACTCCAGCTCTTGACAGGTAAGGTGAGACCTTTAAATAGAAGGAGTAAAAGTGATTATTTCTGACATGTCCTAAATAAATTTTGCCAGAAATTATTGCCAGTAAATTTGGCTGGGGTTTGGAGGTAGATCAGGAGCTGGAAACTGGTCCTCTTTCCAGTAAATCCCTAAACTCTGGAGACAAACATGAGTAGAAAAAGGCATTTATCTTTTGGCTGTTTCCTAATCTTTTGTTTCTTGTGGTGTCACAATGCAGCCTCCTGCCTCTTTTTAAAATAAGTAAATAACAGGTTTTCAACAACATTATTCTTGTATTCTTACATACATTATTTTTCAACCCTTCTGACAAAAGAACAGGATCACAAGAAACTCTTAAAAGGAAAGAAGGAACCGGCTTGTTTTAACAATGTTTCACTGATACCTCACTCTTAAAGCAGAAATGTGTGATTGTGTTGGCCAAGCCTGTGCCAGGATGCGATAGCAGTCTCCTGGGTCCTGTGGTGTTTGAAATGATGCCTTTAGAAGCTCTGTTGACTCTCCAGTTATGTCGTGAAAGTCATAACTCGACTACCCTCAGGGGTTATGCTTTGGTAAATGTTCAACCTGTCAAGGATGGATCTGGACTAGAAGTATACTTGGATTCCTTCCTGACTGCTCTGCATCCACCCAACTGTTTAAATTCTTTAAAGTAGGTTTTTGTGCAATGCCAGAGCAATGTCCACAGCACAATGTTTCAAAATAAGAAGCAGAGGGAGAGTTCCCACTGTGCTCACATAGGTAAAGATTTAAACCCATCAAACATCAGCCTTAACAAAATAACTGTGATCGGTTTTGAGTCCCTCACTACAAGAAGGACATTGAGGGGCTGGAGCGCGTCCAGAGAAGGGCAACGAGGCTGCGGAGGGGCTGGAGAACAAGTCCTGTGAGGAGAGACTGAGGGAACTGAGGTTGTTTAGCTTAGAGAAGAGGAGGCTGAGGGGAGACCTCATCACTGTCTGCAACTGCCTGAAAGGAGGTTGTGACGGGGTGGGTGCTGGGCTCTGCTCACAAGTGACAGCGATGGGACGAGAGGAGATGGCCGCAAGTTGCACCAGGGCAGTTTTAGACTGGACATTAGGAAAAATTTCTTTGCTGAAAGAGTGGTCAGGGATTGGCACGGCTGCCCAGGGAG
Organism: Neomorphus geoffroyi; assembly: GCA_033558235.1. NCBI lineage: Eukaryota > Metazoa > Chordata > Aves > Cuculiformes > Neomorphidae > Neomorphus > Neomorphus geoffroyi. The sequence goes on along the minus strand of JAUMJM010000024.1, from coordinate 3,292,782 downwards.
GTGGTGGAGTCGCCATCCTTGGAGGTGTTTATAAAACGGGTAGATGAGTTCCTTAGGGACAGGGTTTAGTGGGGAGACAGGTACGGTTGGACTCGGTGATCTCAGAGGTCTCTTCCAACCTTGTGATTCTATGATTCTATGAATATGTATATATTTTATTAAGCATCTGATTATTCACTGTATGCTCTATGAGACCTAATAGTTCTCACTTTATTTGAACATTCACAGATAAAAGTGCTTACAAGCCTGGTAGTCACAAGAACGATGATAATACAGATAAAGAGGATTGCAATTAAGGTGACTGGCAGTGTCACATGATCAGGTGTCAGTGCACTGGTGGGATCCTCAACTGGTTGTGTCCTAAACTTACCTTTTATAAGGTTGCTTTACATACACACAATTGCTATGAGCTATGGTCCAAGAACAATATCCTGAGAAGAACACCACAAAGCACAGGCAAAGTGAGACTGTTCAACATCTTGCTGAGCAGAGCTCGCTTTGGCAAAGCACCACAAACCACACCTTTCAGCATTTTGCTGGGTTTGCTGGGCAGAGCTGGCTTTGACGAAGTGCTTGTGGTTTCATGTCAGCGCCATTCACTGCAGCCGCCCATCCAATCTAGAGCTGCTGAGAGAGGGAAGAAGATTGGGATCGGTCACCATAGAGATTGCTTAGGAAACTCACTTGCAAGCTGACGATCAGCTTCCCGATGATAGTCCTTTAGTCGTTCCTATCCTTGATTTTCTGTCTTTCCTTCCCTTTGCCCTGCAGTTTTGCATTAGTGCCAGGCTTAGTTTAGAGGTGGTTTCTTTCAGAATCTGTCAGAGGTTTTTAATGGGACGTGATCTGATACTATTCCTCTCCAAGCAGTGGTGCTTCCTCAAACCCAAGCTAACAGCACAGATCTTGCTTTCTAAACACACTGGTTTTATTTCCTGGCCCAGCTCCTCTTCTTCCCACTTTTCCATGGCAAAGTTCGTAAGCTTGTCCATCCTTTCTTCCACGCATCTCATGTTGACTGTAGATCTTGCCTGCTATAGTTACCGTTGGGAGATACTCTCTTTGTGAAAGTTTATTCTTAGGTTTTTTTCAATCCATGTGCTAATTTAAGTTGCTTTGAAGTTTGCCTTGCCTCTCAGCAATGCCGGATAAGGTTAGCCTTCACAGTTGGGATTAACTTGAGAAATGATGTCCAGAAGGCAAAATCATTTTACAAATGACCTTCTTAGAGATTTTTCACACAACTGAGTCTCACCCATCTGAGGTTTCTCTCAGCTCTGGTTGGAGAGTTAAGATTTTAATCTATTGAAAAATCCACATGTAGACTCTTTCAGAAGGTTGCTCACGGGAAATTAGCGTTAATGACATGAGGGCAGGTGGAAGATTCTTGCAGAGAAGGTTAATGTAATTGTGACTCTTGCTGCTCACCTGCTTTTTGAGGAGTGGAGTGCGTTTTGGGGAGTTTTTTAAGAGTAATTTCTTAGGAGGTTGTGAAACAGCCAGTCTAGCATGAGCTGCTCACTTTGGGTTTGCGTTCTTTTATCACTGGATTTTGTGTTTCTTGGGTTAGGTGCAGAAATAGGAAAGACCTAACAATCAGCCTTTGTGAAATGCATGTAAAGCTCCTGTGATACCAAGTATGGGCAAGACCTAAGGGTCAAGATGGCTGTGTATTTCTGTAGCATTGCAGCAACAAGGTTTGGTGGTGTATGTGGTGGTAAACACAGAGACAGTCTGAGGAACTACTGTTCTCTTGGGAACTTCGGTGATAAATGCAAAACGGTGGATGTTGGTTGTGCAGTACATATGCCTCACAGGCAGGTAACCTCCCAGAACTCTTCATGTGAGCAGGTCTTGGAGAGGAAAAATAAAAATTGAAGCAGGGGTGAGAGAACGGGACAAGAAAGCCTTGGGATTGCAAGTTGCAAAGTGAGAGCCTAAAGCAGTAGTTGGATGGAGTTGTGACAGAGGAGTGGTTATGAGAGAGAGCTTGGGTACTGTAGGAGGAGTTAAGGGTGCTGCTGTGCTGCTCTTGGAAACCTGCTTTGTGAGTAGGGCACAGAGGAAGACTTGGATATGCTCCCCAAAATGTTCTTCAGCTGTGATCTTCAATGAATTCCAGTGCTGGCAGCCATGGGTATCTGCTGTCTTGGATTCCAGAAGAGCTAATGGAGCAGACTGATGAGAGGAGGTTAGCTGCTTTCTCAACTTCGCTCAAGCTCAAAGCAGAGTCCAACAGTTCCTCTCTGTAGCAGCTCCAGTGTGCTAGGAGTAGAGCTTTGATGTTCATCTCACTCCCTTACTGCTCACTGGTCAAGGAGAAAGTCCAGACCTTTCCCCTTTGCTCACCGCCTTGGAGCAACTGAAGATGGCCTGACCTAGGGGACCTTTAAAGGTCCTTTCCAACCCAAACCATTCTATGATTAAGGGCTGAAAGAGTGCCTTATTGTGAAAGAGTTAGATAAGAGACACCAAAGTCAGTGAGGTACAAAGGGTCAGACTTAGGAGATCTTGTGAACCCTTCCACCTGTAGGCTCTCAGAAATCTAGTGGGCTGTAGGAGAAAAGGTCCAAGATAACCTTCTCTTCACACCAACACTTTCTCTGTTGACAAACCGAGTCTAAGAAGCCCTGTCTGCCGCTGCTCTGCCTGCTGTCAGACTGTAGCTCCAGACCTCCTTGTGCTGCTGCTATTGTTTGAAGAGGGACTTGAAAGTGGGTCACTGAAACGATTCCAGTTTAAGTTTTTCTCTTAACCTAGGTCATTCCAGTGACCTCATTTACCGAGCTCCCCTCCCACTGAGGAGTTGCGTTGGCACAGCGCTGCAGCAGCAACATGAGAGGCAGAGGGCTGGGGATGGGTGGGGAGGGCGAGCTCTGCGGAGCCTATTGAGGTGAATGTTCATGTAACCACACGCTGAATGCAGCCTTCCCAGGGGAAGGGTGGGAGAGGCAGGAGAGGTAAGGTCAGAGCAGTGCATGAGAGCACAGGAAGGAAAGAGGGGATTAGAGTTGTGTGGTGGGGGATCTACACCAAGCCCTTGGTTTTGTTCCCACCCAATCTTCTCTATTTCTATCCTTCACAAAGGACATCCCTTGAGATGTTACCTTCGCTTGCCTCCCATGAGCCCTGGAAATGAACTAGTTTGTTTGATTATCGCTGTGCCAAAAGGGCATCCTCATGCACCTTTCCTGACACAATGTACCGACATGGTGCTGAAATGAGGCAAACTCGATCCTTCCAGGTATGCATACACTTCTCATCATCCCAGAGCATCTCTGCCAACTCACTCCAGCTAATCCCTCCATTGTGAGGAGAGATGTGTTAATAACCAGCGGCAGCTGGAGGGCATGTGGACAAACACTCTAGTTCATGCGTGTAACGTGGTGTAAGCGATGCCCTGCTTTCTTCGTTTTCTTCATGACTCCTTATTATGGCGCCGTTGTTTTGAACTGTTTATAATCTGCTTCTGCTCCAGAGCAGGAGGCAGGTAGAGCTGCAGTTGTGTTGATGAGGATAGGTGCAATTCAGCTACGAGCTTTTCTGGGGAAGATTGGAGATCCAGGGGACTTTAGAATTAGCGTCCTCATCCTGCAGTGCTACCATGTCTTTCTTCCTTATGCAGATCTTGATGGGCCTTATCTCTGACATTTCAGAGTTCTCTTGTTGGCTTTTCCAGACTGGACATCCCTGACATTTTCACTACTTCTTCTAGTGGCTCTTCCAGTGGCCCCTTCTTGTGCGAATTGATCAAGGCTTGGTTTCTAGTTCCATGGCTCTTCTGGCTGGACTTCAGTGGATTTGGGGTTTCAATCTCAATGTAAATTTCCTATGAGGAGATATAAATATAAAAGCCTGACATGCCCTCCAGTTGCTAATGAAGAAAAACTGAAAGTGAGCTTATAACCAGGAGGAGCCTTTACTAACGCAGTGTAGAACTAACGAGGAAGGAACTTGACAGAGCAGGAGAAGAGATGTGTGTGTCCCAGGCTGATAACACCAGTTTAAGTAGCAGCAGCAGCCAGATCAAACCAGAATATCCTAAGCCTCCCTAAGGACCAGTTACCCTAAAGATATGGGGTTTAATTATTCTGTTATATCTTCCCTCAAAGTCTTTAGCTCCAACATTGCGTAAAGGCAGGCTTTTGTGGTTTTTCTCCCCTGACAAATCCCTAAAGCACTTTGATAGGAAAGGAAGAGGAAGTAGCAATTGCTACAACACCTACATACGTTTACAGTGCCACATTGTTCAAGAAAATCTGTGTGAATCCCTGTTTTGGTGTAGATAAACTCAACCTCTGAGCATCTGTGTTGGAGGCTGTACATCTGGCCGCAGCTCCCAGCTTAAGGCTTTAGGGAAAGTCTTTCTAGTGTGGAAAGTCCATGACCTTCATTCATACCACCCTGGTAGCAAGCTGGAACCTGGGCCGTGTCCAATGTGTTCAGTCCTTGAGCTCTTCTGGAGAAGAAATACAGCTTTGACATCCTATGTAAACAAACAAAAAGGTGTTTGCACACGTCTTTGTGGAGAAACAATGGAGCTGTAACTGATGCTCCCTGCACTGTGTTTTTCTTCAGCCAGAAGCTTGCCTGGAGCCAGCAGTGACTTTGCAGGTTTCCCATGCTTGGGCACCGTCAGTCAATGCTGGCTCTGAAGGAGACTGGTGCCAAGTGTCCAAACGTCTGGTTGGGCTGTGAGGTCAGGAGCTTCATGTCCCTACCAAATTCTTCCCTTTCGCAGTGCCATCAGAGTGGCCCTGCAATCTTCTCACTGTCCCACAGTGTGACTGCCAAAGCTGGTGAGACCAAGCTAGCTCGCCTTCGTGCCCGTCTTGATCAAGACAGTGCGGGTTGCCTAGATTTCATGTACACGCCTGGTGTGCAGATCCAAGTCCAGCACTCACCATATCTTCATCTTATGCATCTGAAGAAAGCAGTCTGCACCAGAGTTCTGCCTTCGGAGTGTGCAACGGAAACTTGCAGCTCTGCGATGGCAGTGGGCAGAATAATTCTGAAGGAAACAGAAGGACAAGCTGCTAGAAGATCAAAGATCAGATTTCAGTGTCAAGATGCTACTGAAAAATCTTGTCTGCAAACTTAAGGAAAAAGGAGGATGCACTTAAATATGTCAAGACTGCCAGGGTGTAAGAGCAGTTCAGACATGAAGCTTGGCAAAGGTGACTAACCTACCAGTTACAATGAGTAAAGGCAGAACCATTCAGTTAAGTGTTTGTTTTATTTATTTGGGTAAAGATAGAATGATGTCCCATTTTACAGCAACAATGATACTTTCTGTATTTTTATTAGTAACTGTGAGGGTGTTAAGTGACAACTATATGTCTTTTTAAAACAGGAAGCACTGAAGAGTATGTAAAGACTTAAATAAAGAGAGTTTTTTGTTATTACTGTTTGCTTTCTAACCTTTCTTGGAATGTTGGATAGAATAGCGAATGTTGGGCCATTCCTGGAAAAGTATGAGAGATGACAAAGAGGTGGATGTCCATTGATTAGCTCAGGTTAGCAGGAAAAATCCTGGAAGGTTAGATCTGGAACCAGGGCATAATTAATGTCAGTTATCTTGGATTTTATGGAAATAAAATCTTGTCATGTAGATGAAGGTAGGGGTTTTTTTAGATAAGCTAGAAGCTTCATGGACAGAGGTAACCTCTTTAAGACAGCCATCAATTATTTGTCTTGATCTATTATATTCTGATTCTATACAACACCGTTGTAGACGTGTCCTTCTTAGGGATGGGATATGTCACACAGCTTTAAAAAGTTACTGTAAGGTTTGGGAATTAATCCTTTGGTGACATTTCTTGTATAATCCCACTGGCAGGTGATCACAGTGGTTAAGACTGATCAGTAGGAAATGTAAAATTACGCTAGAAGTATTTACTAGAGCCAAAAACTGGGGAAGGATGGAGAAGGATGACTGGGTCAGTCTGGATATTTTTGCGGGGCCCTTTTCTGCGCAGCCCTTTACTGGAGCCAAATCAAAAATCAGACATCTCAGAGGTGACAACAGATTGAGCTTACGAGATGAGGATTATGTTCTGCAAACCAATTACTATAAAAAGAGCATTAGCATGATACACAGAAAAGCTCTGCGTAAAAGGGACCCTGCTTTGAGCAACATCAGCTCCGCATGCTGGTCTTCCAGAGTCAGTGCTTTGGAGATTTGGGCAGAGGTTGAAAACAGTTCAGAGAGAGCTTGCAAATGTGACTGGAGATCTAGGAGAGCTGCCCTGTGAGTTCACTCCAGTTGGTGTGGTCAAAAGAAGATTAAGAATGGGCTTTCATCAGTCGACAAGTACTGAGTGGGAACAGGGCCACGAAGAGAGGCTGCTGGAACAGCTTTGTCTGGTGGAACTGGTTCTTTTATCTCCCATATAGTGGCTCATGCTCCCCAGTCTGACTCGTGACTGTTTATCCAGCTAGAGGCAGATGTTTACGTGCAATGGTTTCTCAGTGAGTGGATCACATGCAGATGTGGAAGGGACTGCTGACAGTAGATGGTGCTTTAATTTAGCAGAAAAGGGAAGAATGCGATTAAGTGGTTTGGGGCTGAAGGAAACACATCTTTACTCAAAGTTGGTTAGAGCTAGCACCCTAACAGTAAGTGTGGAAGGTACAGGGGTCTGTATCCTGTAGCCTTTGGGTTTCAGCATGGTATTCTTCAAAACATGAAATTAAGTAAAGTCAGGGCTCCGAGACAACTGGGTGGAGAAATTACTGTATTTCACCCAGCAGTGTGTTGTCCAGGAGGTCAAACTTTCTTATGGTAGTCATCAAAAGAGCGTATTGTCATCTGAAATTTCACTTGGCCAGAACTGAATTGTCATTTTTTCCATCCTGCAGCACCTTTTCCTTAAACATTTTGACAAAGCTGTTGCCAACTTTGTCACTCAGTTGGATGTGCTTGGGGCTGATTCTTTCCTTTCTGTCCTTGATACAATGTACTGGCTGAACCAGATCTTGCCTCTACTTTCTCAGAGTTGCCAGAACTGTTCAGTTTTTTTTCTCTGCCATTATCCATAAAGTTCTTTCTCTGCTGTGATTTAATTATCTCAAACAACCACACTTCTTCAGCCCTTAGGGACATGAGCACTGGGCTAGTATGTCCAATTTCTTCAGGAGTTTTTTCCTATTGAAAAGGCTTGGATCTGCAGTGAAACTTCATCTGGGCTGGGGAAGCCGTTCCTGAGCACTTCTCGGTGCTGTTAATGCTGTGCTGATCTCCAGCTCGTGGCTCTGTCAGCAGGGTAACCCTCTGTGGTTTCTTGGAGTCTTTAAGTGAGCTCCAGCCCCACTCTGCTAAGGCAGAGCCCGCATGAGTAGAGCTTTCCTCACGTTGGCTCTTTGGACTGATCACAGTGAGGACAGCAGTTGACTGTGCCTGGGGCTAGGAAGGCTGCCTAGCCCAGAGATCTGCTCCAAACAACTGATTGCCTTGGACCCTTTCCGAAAAAGGCTCCACAGACACGTATTCCTTCAGTGAACTACCAGAGATGGAGGCATATTGCCAGAAGAGCCAGCTGTGTTTGGGATTAGATGGCTGGAAAGAAGTCCTCTCTCTGTCTTCAAAACTAAATCGCTTTTTAACATCTGCTGCAGAGAGTTCTCATGACTCACAGTTCCACAAGAAAAGGTTCTCTTCCTTCTCTTGCCTCTTTCTTTGTTAATTAAGGTCATTTTCCTTCCCCTTTCTCACCCATCGTGTCTCCAGATATGTTTCTGACAGGACAGAAGTGTATGTGAGGGTCCTTTTTCTATCCATGCAGTGTTTTCGGTCTCTTGAAGTCCATGATAACTGCAGCAGTCTTGCACTCAGCAAGGTGAGCGCACCCCAGATAACCTGGCAAGATCTGCTCGCACTCAGAAAACTGCTTGGAGATAAGACATCCTCACTAAGCCTTTGGTTTATTGTTATTTCAGTGCTAAATGAATAATGAGAAGGTTTAAGTAAACAGAAGGGTTTGATTCAAGCCCATCATACCAGGAGTGTTGGGGGAGAGGACCTGCTTGTCCTGACAGCTCATCTCATTAGGCCACACGTGGTGTGAGGTGTTGAAAGCAGTTTATCATGTGTAATGCCTGGGCGTGATGAGGTGAGCTGGGGATCAAGTGTATCTCTGAACTCCCCTTAATTCTTAATATTCCAAAAGGTTTCCTGTAGTTCTCAGATAGGTGCGAACTAAATGTGTGCAGCTCAGTGTGTTTGAAGGTATGTTATAAAAATCACCTCTTTCCTTTGTTTCTTCTGCAGTCTCAGCTGCCGGCGATGTATTATCGTGGGAAACGGCGGAGTACTCGCAAATAAGTCATTGGGGTTAAAAATTGATGACTATGATGTTGTTGTCAGGTAAGTCTTTGGCATCACAGCTTTCTTGTCATATTCGGTTTCTGTATCTGTTCACGTGCTGTGCAGGCAGGGGTTAAACCTACACCTGTGTGACAACGTCTGTTAGTATGGAATTACTAACACCGAGGGGAAAAAACAAAGAGCGTCTAAGTGTTTATTAGAAAAGGTGATCGCATCAAAGGGTAAAGGCACTCCTCAAACATTCCATTTTCCACAGCTCTTTGGGAATATGCTCCCTCCTATGGTCCCACTTGAATGTTCTCTTCATAGCTCCTTTCCAAAAGCTGCTTCTTTTTGGATGCCCTTAGGTGGTCAAGCTGTAAAATCCACTGTTGGATCTGTTCCCAGATACATCCCCGAGTTAGCCTGGGGCATTGTTACTGGTCACAGACATGTAGCCTTCTCCAGGACGCACACCTCAGGGCTAGGATGGGGAGAATTGAGAACGTTGCAGCACAGGGTCTTAGGAAGCAGTGAGCCTCCATGAGTGAGAGGACCCAGTAGTGGTTAAACACCTTTAGATGCACCCTAGAAACGTTGAATATTTTGCCTTTGTTTTGCTGTGGATGATGATCTTGAATAAAGGGAGCAGGAGCAGAGTGGCCTACGAGTGGAAGCGACCACAGTGAAAGTTCAGACTTCTTGCTTTCACTGAGGACCTGGATCATCGCCATCTCAGAATGCTTGAAAAACGTGCTGATATGTGAAATCACAGGTCTAGTCATAACTCCTGGTAATAAATCTGTCAAGTCAGGGAGGTGTTCTGGGTGACTGGAGATTAACAAACATAATACCTGTACTAATGGAGAGAGAGAGCGTGTGTGTGTAGGAGGGAGGGGGGTCGTGCTCTAGGGAGCTACAGACCCATTAGTCCGACTTGAAAAAAACACAGAGCTTTATAGCAGGTTCTGAATCACAAGGAACAAAATCTTACGATGGTAAATAGGAAAAGTGGGATAAAACACAGTGCAAGTTTGTAAAAACTGCTTTAACGTAGTCTAAGCTGGTTTTCTTTTTTCCTTGGTAAAATAACCAATTTCTTACGAAAGGGAATCTGACTGATATAATCTCTCTGAACTTTAGTCAACCATGAGACTTGGTGGCAAATTGCAAATTCTTAGCTCAGGTGGAAGAAAGAAAAGGATTAATAAAAGAATTTAAGGCATAGAGAAGGTATCATTTCGCATGGGCTCCTTTCTCTCCCGTGCACTGGTAATGGGCACATGAGGGAAGAATAGAATATACATGGAGTAACAAATACCCTCCAGCTCTGGACAAAAAGACCAAGAAGATCCCTTTCAGTCCTTTGTTCCTGTGAATAGTTCCTTGCTTCCCCAATAGTGCTCTGGACACAGGGATGGCTGTTCAGAACAGAATGAAACTTTTACAGCCCTTCTCCAAGTTCATCCCACTATCAGTTGTTATCTAAGAGTTCTTACTGCTTGTCATAGTCTGGTGCTTTGCAGTTATTTAAGCCGAATTAAAATTCTTTTATAGCCTTTTCTTGAGCTCAGACTGTTGAAAAAGTAGCAAGAGAGCAGTTTCAATCCATCTGGACTAAGCCACCCACTAAGATTTACATCAGAATGTCCACTATTTAATTTCCAAATGCAAAGTTCAACCTTTCCTCTCCACATCAGTAAATCTAAGTCAGTTTGCAAACTGAGAGGATAAGAGGGCAGCTAAGCACCTGTGCTGTTTGTGGGATGGATAAAGGAGAAAAAAGTCAACTGCAAAGGTTAAATGAAGCCAGGTGCTTGGATGTGGGACTGAGGAGATGAGAGCAGACTACTTCTCAAATGCATCCAACTGCTTCCTTGACTCCTGTGGAAGCTGAGGAGGTCCCTTGTGTTATAGCGTCCTTTCTCATGGGTTGGAAAGCTCCTTTGAAGGATCAAATTTGAGATCTAGGAGGTGAATTTTAAGGGGATAAATGTGGTAAATTGTGCACAAAGGAGTGATCCAGCATTATGTGGAGGTTTTGATGCCTCATGTTACCGCGTGAGGATCACTAATCGCAGTTAGAAATTTTGAAGTCAGATAGGCTTTGAGGGTCCTAAACCAGCTTGGAGCGAGTTAGTTACTGTTTTTCTTCAACTGGATATTGTCAGCTTCCAGCGCAGATTTTATTACTAGTTATCACACTGTTTACCTGTCAGGAACTTCTTGCAACAGTCAGTCATTGGTAATCTGAAATGCCTCCTTAGAACAGATTACAGTCAGGGGAAAACCGAGTGTGCATCAGAAATTCCTGGTTAGAACGGGATGGGGATGCACCTAGTGATGATACTTTAGTGGTACTTGAGAGGGTCTTCGTGATGCCAGAGTTAGGAGTGTCTCTAAGCTCTCTATGTCATTGGCAGACGCAAAGAGAAAAACACTCTGAAACTTCTTGTGGAGAAAACTGCCTGTCCATGGGCAGTGCAAGGAGTCCTGGCCGCCTAACTGAGCTTTTCTAAGATTCCCCTGTGTTTATAACCACCAGCGTGTCCTGCCTGAGAAGGGGGTTCAAGCTGTGTAGCGTGCACCTTCGTGAACACGGCTCGTGGCTGCCAGAACTCGTCGCGCTCCGTTGCCTGTGCTGCCCCCGGGGCACCGACCGTGGGGCCGACAGTGCTGGCTCATTAGATGTTAGCAGGGCTCCATCGCTATGACTCTGTCAGCAGCTCGCGTTCTGGCCCTTTGCTGGAGGCCTGAGCTCATTTTACTCGGGGAAATGGTTTGTTTTATTTCCTGTCTAGATGCGAAGTAGGAATCCCGAGTTTTGAGAGCTTTAACAAGGTAAGCAGCAAAACAGTGAACCCAGCAGCTGGGGTGGGGATAACCCTGCCAAAGAGCTGCACGTTGACATTTGGAAGGACCTTCTCCTCAACTTCAAGAATAGAGATGAAAATACGTATAACTAGCTTGCTTTGCATAGTACTTTGTTGTATTTATCTCTGTTACCTTTGGAGCCACACGCTTTTATATGATGTAGGGTGATGTACCCCAAAGAGACACCACACCTTGAAGCTTAAATGATGCCCATAGCAAAGTTGAGTGATGTGTAAACGCACCGTCAGCAGCAGAGGAGAAAGCAAGGGAGTGCTGTTGTTGCAGGCAGTCAGGTCTGGATACCTCAGAATCAGGGTACAAACTCTCAGTTTTTACACCACTAAAAAAGGCTTCATCTATTGTCTAAATTGTGATTCTTAAGTTGTTTTTCCTTTAGTATTTTATTCTTAATGATAAAGTAAGTAGTTTTACTAAAAATACATGGGAATTTATTCTCCTTAATTCCAAATAGAATTTCAGATCATATACAGGGATTTTCTTCTGCTAAAAGGTTTCCCACCTGAAATGCTTGCCCAGGCTGAAAAAGACAAATCCAGATCCTCATTAACATTCCTACATGGCAAAAGTTGCCGTCCATAAGCACTTTCCAGTATATTGAACTATCCCAAATCAAGAAGGCTGCAATAATTCAAGCAGGCAATGCTGTTTCATCAGGGGCTGCTGTTTGATGTCAGTAAGATTTGTATTCCAACTGACCTGAGATCTCCTCAGCTTTGGGTTTCTAGTTGAGAGTAGAAGTTCTGAGTAGCTGTAATGTCATGAAAGTTGGCGTTGCTGTTAACACCAGAGTGGTTTCTTTTTTGAAGGGAAAAAACTTTGTCTCTGAGGGTTATTTAAGAAAAGCACAGCTAAATACATAGCATTCTCTTAGAAATCAATGCGACCAAGAGCAGAGTTCCGTGTCTGTTTGTGTGTCTCAAAGTGGGATGCGCTTCCCCAGCAGAAACTCCTCTGAGTCAGGGCGACCGCAGTGCTGCTGAGCCTTATGCCAGCCCCACAGCCCGACCTCTTCCTTTGCGTCGGATGGGCCAGTTTGGGGAATTAAATGAGGTGTGGAGATTGTTCTTTTGGGTTTTTTAAAAAATTTATTAGCTGGCTTAGTTCCCTAAACAATCTCACTGCGGGCGAGATGGGCAGTGCAAGCTCTGGATTGGGGTTGGAGCACGAGACCAGTTTCAGTTTAAGTGAACTCTGTTTCAGCAGAGTAGTGTGGAATCCAAGGCAGATATTCCAGGAGTGATGTGATATTAAAATATTAATGCTTAGTTTGTAAATCTAAATTTGCAAGGATGATATTTTTCAGTTTCCTTTTGCAAATCTTCCAACCCAATTTTAAGTCACAAGAGCGGATGTGCAGAAGTGGTTTGCGATATATTCAATGAAATAATTAAGCCGTTGTCCCTTGGTAGAAAGCTTCACAATTGTTTTGTGGTGAAGAACTGCAAGAGTTAACGTTTGCTGCTGTAACAGCTGTGTGCAGGGAGCCCTTGCCCAGAAGTGATTGCTGTATCTTCAACGTGCATGAGTGTAAGTGGGAATCCATGACTGCATCTTCTCTGGTTGCCCTGCAGGCTGAACTCCGCTCCAGTGAAGGGCTTTGAAAAAGATGTGGGTGGCAAGACAACTCTCCGGATCACATATCCTGAAGGTGCAATCCAGAAAATGGAGCAGTATGAGAAGGATTCTCTGTTTGTTCTGGCGGGATTCAAGTGGCAGGATTTCAAGTGGCTGAAATACATTGTTTACAAGGAGAAAGTGGTAAGAATGCTGTCAGCTGGCACTGCGAAGGTCCCCTAATTAGAAACAGCGGGCAGACACGGTATCACAGTCATCTTTGCCACATGATGATCTAAAGAGAGTTCCTCTGTGTGTCCTGCTGCATTTAAGTGAAGGCTTTTTCACCTCCATGGACTTCAGCTTTAATTAAATATGCTTTACATAGACACCTCTCTGTAACCTGGCCTTGCATCACCAATGAGGCTTTCTATTCAAGATTGGGTTAGTGTGTGCTATGAACAATGAATTTAATATTTATTTTAAAGAGTATATAGACGGGACAACTTTTGCATGGATTTTTTTTGATCTTTAGGATTTAAGAGCGGAGGAAAGAAAAGAGCAATGGCAAAGGGAGGAAATGGGCGCTTGGGGATAAGGATGTAATGGCACAGGAGGGGAGGGGAGCACAGCAGCAGCACAACTTGTTGAAAAGGTTGCAATCCACAGACTCAGTATGACCTGTTGAATAGCACAAGCCACCATATTTTGCTCTGTTATTGCTGTACTGAGAGTCATGATTTGTGTTTGGCTGAAGTATCATCCAGAAGAGCAATATCAAGTCTAATTAAAAACCACTGAAATGGCAAATCCTCCACTTTCCCATGTAAATATTCTGTCCCAGTCAGTTGCATTAATGCCTTTCTGAAGTACCACCAACCTGTTACTAGTCAGGGTTGTTCTCTGTAATTCACCCATCCTAAATGAAGTCAGGTTGCGATCACTGACTTCTCATTCAGTAGATGGCTTATCTTGATCAGTTTTCGTAAATTCTGGAATAAATGGCCTCTATTTGGGTGTATTTGGGTATAGTTCTTGTTTTACAAATCTTATATCTCAGTTTTCAAATGTTCTTTAATGATTTTTCAACAAATAACCAGACAAATGGATTGATGCTCAGAGGACGGGATGTTATGTGTTTGGAGAGGAAGAGTGGGGGTTGGCAGCTCACCATATGCAGAATGACACAGTCTGGGAGTATAATTAAGGGCTCATACCTTGCTCTTGTCTCACATTGGCACCAACATGCAATTATTTTCTTGTACCAGAGAGGTGAAGTTACCTATCAGGCTCTGGGCAAGCACCAGTGGACTTTCGTAACATAAATAGTTGAGTCAAAAGTAATTTTCTTTGGTTTCTGTCACACTCTTGTTCTTCATTCTGGGTAAGGAAAATCCCTGGCAGTGCCAGTGCCCTGTGATCTGAATGCAGTGGTAGGAACTCCTGGTATTTAGCTTTAAATTCAAAGGCTGGATTGGTTTACTTCAAAACAAACTGAATTTCCACCTGGTGCTTGTAGTCATGTGGTCATCAGTAGATTCCAATGCGGTATCACCTGCTCCTGGAAGGATGCAGCAAATGGTTTGTTAAAACTTGCTAGAAGACTGGGGCGAGCAGTAATCTTAACTAAGTGCTCAGTGCCCAGCTTGGCAGAGAAGAACTTGAGCTTCTTGCATTGCATGTTGCTTCAGTGCTTTTGTTGTTGGCTCCTTATCCTTCATTTCTTTGGAATAAACACTCCATTTTTTTTCTGTTCTTCTAAGTGATGTTTTCCAGATCGCTTAATTCCTATTGCTCTTTTCAGTGCGTGCAGTTGATTTGTCTTTTTCTTAAAAAAGCAATGACCACAAATGTACAGAGGCCAGCAAATAGAGAGGAGCAAACAGCTGCTTCACTTGCCTCTTTATACATCCACTGCTCTGTCTGCCTTTTCCGCAGTGGGATGGGACTGGAGGTGAGTGACCAGTTCCTTGAGACTCCAGATCTCTGGAAGAACTGAAGAGCAGCTGCCTCCTCAGCTCTGAGGAGCTTGTGGCTCTTCCTGACAAAGAGCAGCACCATGCACTTGTCCCTACCGAGTCTTTCTTCCAGAGCACTTCTCCAGTTTGCCAAGTTCCTCTGGCAGAGCTTTCCAGCATACCTGCCATTCTTTCCAGATTCATGTCCTCAGCAATTCAATAAACATACTTTTTACTCCATCGTCCAAGTTGATGATGAAAACGCTAAACACAGCGGGTTCCTAGGCAGACCCCAAAGTAATAATCCTTCCATTTCTATAGTGAGCCCACTGAGAGCTCCTCCTGAATAGTTTTGTAGCCACTTCTGAAACTTGTATCACAGTAGTGTCGTTAATAACGTTTTTGGCACGTTTGTGAAAGTGATATGTCAGAAGCCTTACTGAATTCTAGTTTATATCGTGCTTCTCTGCTATGATACAGTTTTTTCCTGTATAAAGCAATACAGTTTTTTTTCAGTACTGATTTGCTCTTGACAAATGCACTTGGGTTGCTACTCATCTTTGTTATTTTTTTCAGGTGCTCACAAATAATTCATCTTGCTGTTTTGAGAACCGAAGTCATAAATCAACTCTCTTCCCCTTTTTGCCTTCTTAAGGCCAGGCACTACTGTTGTCCATTTTTCAGTCCTTTGAGACCCTACCTGTTCTACACAAGTTCCCAAAGGGAGTCACTGCTGATCTTGAGGCTGCTGAGCGAGTTCATCGAATGCTTTAGGATGTGGCCCAGGTGACTGGAAAATACCTGCTTTGTCCTCTCTGGTCTGATCTCTCTCGATTTGAGGCTGAGCTCTTGCTGTTGCTGGCTTTAGCTGCAAGCAGGTGGCTAGCGCAGCTGCGTTTTCGAGTGGAGGCTGGTGCAGAAAGTGCTGTCTCTTAGCTAGAAGAAGTGACCCGATGGAGAACTAACAGTGCTGGGGGAATAAGGCGTAGGCGTCTGTTTGTTCTGGTAGTGAGCGTTAGTGTTTTTATCAGTGTGTGGTAAGCCCGAAATGGCAAATGCCTGCCCAGTGCTCTCTGTGGAGAGTTTCTGTTTCTCTCGCAGCTGATTTTTCAGAGAAAAGGGAGTTTCTTCTTCTGCTGGATTCATCGAGAGGCACTTGCTTGACCTAGGAGCTCTGTGTGTCACTCTTGCTTATTCCTTATCTGAGATCAGACCTGTCCCTCTGCAAGACTTCATCCGCGCTGCAAACCAGCGATTACCATCGGGACCTCAGGATGGAGATAAGGGAAAAGGAAGCATCCTTCTTAAGAGCATGACTGCTGTGGAAACGAACACGTTGCTCAGAAAAATGGGCCAAACTCTGCCCTCTAATATTTCCTTTGCCCCCTGACTGTTGACGGCAACTGCCTGTGTCCTTGGTAACGTCACAGGTGGGGTATGAGACTTTCTGAATTCCTTCAGACATCAGACCTGGAGCTGCTTGGATCTGCTTCACCTGAGATTCTGGGCCAGTCACAAGGAGCTTTGCTTAGTCCTCTCTTGAGTAAGTGAAATCAAAGGGAGTTTATCAGACAAGGAGGAGTAAATGAAAGGCGAATGGCTATTTATTGCTGGGGTCAGTGGTCAGATAAGCTTATTCTCCCTGCAGCTGAGAGGGATTTGCTCTGTGTTATGTTAGTCTTTTGGCAGCGCTTGCACACCGAGGAAGGGCTAAGTACCTTACAGCGAAGAGGATTTTCAGGAGATGTTATAGGGAAAAAGATTTGGTGTGATGCAGAAGCAGCGGCACAACAGTGAGGCAGAGGATTCGATGTGTTACGTGCAGTCTGGTGCAACAGCCTCGTGGATGTCTGCATGATGCCTCCATGCCCTGGGAGACACTGTGTGCAGAAGGAGGAACACTGGAATATGGACTAAATAAAAGCAAAAGCTCAGCTGTTTTTCTTTCACACTAAACCAGAACTATCTAAAAGAAAATAAAAACTTGAGATAAAGTATTAATTTAGGAAAAGGAGAGGTTTGGCTAAATATTCGTACTGCATTAGTGGCAAAACAAAGGTGGTCTCCATCATGGAGTTCTGGGTGAGGTGGCACTCAGAATTGTGAGTCTGGTAGCAGCTTCGGGCGGTTCTGTATTACTGGAGAGTATAGACCTGCCTACAACAAGACGAAAGGCGAGTGTATCGGAGCAACTAGTAATCTGATTTCAGGCATTTGACAAGCATTAGAATAAACTGGAGGAGAATATAATTGCACTTGTTGCAGGTAAATGGGGAAAAAGAAGTGTGGGATGGAGAATGTGATATGTTCTGCAGAGGGGAGGATTGCACCACACTGACCTAATTAATGTGCACATCTGGAAAGTGAGTTGGAGTCCCACAGCCTGCAGTCGCGGGAGCCCATGATTATTGCAGGAAGGCCAGAGATTTGAGGCGTTTGTGTGTCTCTGGTGGCTGGTCTGGCAGTGCTGATTTGCAGTCGTTGCTGCCAGAGCCTGCTGACGCTTCCAGGCACCCCTCCTCTGATGAAACGGCTGCTGCTAGTGCTCCCCCAGAGGTGGATTGCTCATGGGCAGTCACTCAGAGCAGTTAACACTCTCTCCTGAACTGTTCTTTTTGCCAAGAGTCATTCCCCATATGTATTTTGATCCACCCTGCCTTCGCCTCACTACTGCATCACCCTGGGTTTCTCGATAACAGAAGCTCTTCCTCAATACCCAAACTACCAGAGGAACTGTAGGGGAGGGAGGTTTGGCCATATGCTGCTCTCCTCTATTTAATAAATGATCAAAAGCTGAAGCTTTCCCTGTTATGTTGAGGGTAGGTGCTTCCTGAAACAGAGGAATTTACAAGCGCCAATTATGCAAACCAGCCCCCACAGCCTGATTCCAGGGGAGTTTGTTGCCCATCGTTAGTGAATCAGGAGCCGTCGTGCTTGCTGGGGCTCACTTCCCTGAACATCTGGCACATGGTGGTAAAGCAGCCAAGTGAGGGCAAAGGTTTCACTAGAAATTGGCAGCTCACAAGCTTCCTTCTCATGTAGTAATGAGCCTGCGGATGCTTCCAGCAGGAATCTCTGCAGCCTTTGCCAGGAGGAGTCACTTGTGCAGTAAGTGCCTGCGGCACCTTGAAGCTCTCTTTGATAGTGAAAGTCAGAGAAGCGAGTGAGCACCTGCCTGCGAGCGAGGCCGGGTTCGGCTGTCTGTCCCGTGCAGGGGCATGCTCCGACAACTTGCACATGGCAGTGATGCCATCTGAAAAGCAGCCGTCCTCCAGCAGAGGTTGAGACTCCAGCAGTTGGCACGGCACAACCCCTCCTCTGTCACAGCATGTGACTGCTGCATGTGGAGGTCTTCGATACGGCAGCAGTGGAGATCTTTTTTTAACCTTTTATTTGGAACTTATATTTCTCCTTTCAGTCAACAGGTTACTTCTAGTCCTGCTAAAATGATACCTTCCTTCCCTGATCAGCTTGTGTTACTGTGTTAGAGCCAAGGCCGGGCTGCTGCCAGAACCCTCGCTGTCTGCTTGGCTTTTGTTTAGAGCTTCTCTTCTTCCATTAGTTAATGGCCTTGTCATGCTGCGTGTTTGTTAGGGCAGATTGTGAACGTCACAGCCTCGTAGTGCACCGCAGATTCCTTGGAGCCTGAAATAGCCTTGCCTGTGGGCTGGTTTGCATCCCTGAAAAAACGTGAGGAGCCACCATCCTCCACCATCCTCCTCTCGGCTTGAGGAAAATAGCGATGCTGTGAGTCTGTTCTTGTTGTCCAACCCAAAGTAAAGCTTCGTCCACGTGCGTGTATTTCCAGCTTGTTTGGAATTTGAGCCCAGCATGTGAGCAGGCAATTTCTCTGGGTCTGGGTTAGGGAGACAGAACCTGCTTTTTCCAATGCTGTCCCTTGCCTTTGGTGACAACTGGCAGTTTCACAACTGCCACTGGCAGTTTCACTCCAGAGTCTGCTTCTGGATTGCAAATACTTCCCTTTCCTCCTCCAAAGGGCTTGTTGCTTTAAAATATTTTGTATACGCTTGATGTTTTCAGTTTGTAAAGGACTGTGAGAAAGAGTCTTCATCTGGTTTTGGTGGAGCTGTAAATCCACCACTTGTTGTCTTAATGTGTTATGAATGCAAAGCTTGGCTACTGATTTGTGATACCTGACCCTGTTCTGAGTCCGAGCTCACCAGGTTAAAGATATTCCTAGGTAGGCATTGCCTTGTGTCCTCCTGCTGTCCTTGGACTTGGATGGAAGGGGACAGAAGCTGGACTTGTTGCTCCATCGTAAATGAGAACCTTTTGAATTGGGAAGTCAGCATAAAGCTCATCCTGTTTCTTTCCCAGGTTTGAATTTTTGCCTAAATAGCCATTTGTAACTAATCCCTTTGGAAGTACGACAGGAAGGCATGGCTGGTGAGTAAGGCACCCAACAGGCATAAAGGACGTGATAAGGCTTGCATTGAGGAAGAAGCAAGAAAGCTTTCCCAGTGGTGGTTGTCCTGTGGTCCTAGCACACAGTGCAAAGGACCATTCCCACTCACAGAGTTGGGGGGGGATTTTAGGAACGGTTGATAGCAGAGGAACACCTTATCTCACCATCAGGGTGGTTCAATGCCTTGGTAAAGGCAACTGAACCATTACTGAATGCTGAAGCAGAGAAAATGCCCTGTAATAAAGTGAAAACATGAGGCAAACTCTTCTGGCTCCTATGAAGTCTCAGATTGAGAAGAAGCAGTGGGAGAGTCTGCATGATGTATTCTGTGGAAAATATTCCATATTCCTTTGACAGAGAGTAGCTAGGAGTTAGTTTGTCTTTCTGGGATGATTCTTGGGACAATGTTGACTTTTTTGGAGGGCTTTGGTCTCTCTCTGGCTGTGCAGAAGGCCAGTCCGTGCTGCCTGAGTGGTTGTGCTCCCACAACCAGGACCTGCTGCCCCAGTGCAGTGATTGGTGGGAATGGCCCAAGGGAACCAAGGAAGACTTGCATGTGAAAATATAAATCCTCCACTGTGACTGGCCTGTGAGACCAGAGCCACTTCCAGAAGACTGGAGAAGTAGGAACGCTGGTGCTGTATGAGAGAAGGTGAGACAGGTTTCCTTCCACTCATGGTTAGAAGAGAGGCTGGATAATATATAGGTATGCTGTATAAAATTTGTCCCTGCTGACCAGAAGAGGGAGAAGACCTCAGTTCTTCCTATATTGTATAGCTTTTAACAAGGTTTCAGGTAGTGCTGTGGTGAGGACCTTACAGGAACCTCAGTAGACAAATGACCCAGTTTGCAACCTGGGCCTTGGGGGAGTCTTCCTGGCCAGATTCCCGAAAGAAGGTTGTTGGTATGGGAAGTACAGGCTGGAGCTTGCCCTCCGTACATACCTGCATGCAACAGCATAATAAGATTAGGCAGGTCACTACATAGCTGAGAGCTGTTCCCACCCAGGCATACTTAGTGCGTCTGTAAGTACACTGTCGAGCATCTGCTGGTGACAGGGGCTGCTCTGATGCCGTTGGAGTGTGCCTACCTAACATTTAATATTATCCGATAGACCCACACTGGACAATAAAACTTGTCCACCTGGATCGAGTAGTCATCGTATCAGAAGCCTGTAGCTATGTTCACCTCAGCTTCTGAGCCAGGTGAAGAAAATAAGAAATATCCCTAAATACACTGTTTTCTAGGTGGAAAAAATCAAGATATCAACATTTTGAGATCTATATTTGTAGGAATAGCATCATCGATTACACCGATTTTAGACCATTTGTACTTAAAATTTAAACTAAAATTCAGTTGGTGTGCCTTACCTTCCATTCATTCCCACACCATGCATGGTATTTGTCCTTTTTTTTCCCCTTTGTTATGCTTGCAATTACCTGACTCCAATCTTCCTTGCACTATAACTCCTATTAAAAGATGAGAAACATTTACTCACGCTGGGCTTTGGTAGTCCTTAAAGAACCTTTATCCCACACCTGCCAAGGCAGCATCATCTTCGTTTCTGGCTTGGTAATCCTAGCTGTGACATGAGATTCGGAGAGCTCTACTC
The DNA here is from genome assembly GCA_033558235.1 of Neomorphus geoffroyi. NCBI lineage: Eukaryota > Metazoa > Chordata > Aves > Cuculiformes > Neomorphidae > Neomorphus > Neomorphus geoffroyi. Next base: position 3,272,032 of record JAUMJM010000024.1, on the reverse strand, counting down.
AGTCTTTAGTTCCTGTTAGTTCACATCATTCTTAACTGAAGAGACCCAAGCAGAATTTACCCTCTGAAGAGACTGAACCATTGCCCTGATAGGAAATCCTTTCTGGGACTGCCTCCCCTATCCTGCTTTATCCTGAGACAGTTTCTTGGTAAAATTATCATCTTCTAATCTCTTCCGATGCCTAGATGTCCAGTGTCCTTTCCTGGATGTTTGATCACTCCTTCCTTCTGCATCCAAAGTCAAGAAGGTGAGTAATTGAAAGAGTTGCAGTTTCTCTTCTTTTGAAAAGCCCACATGATTGAGGGCCAAATGAAGAGCTGTCTTGAAAAAGCATCGGGAGGGTGCTCATCTTGGACTTGCCCTCTTTGACAGGTTCTGGCACTATTCAGACATCAATATTATGCAAATCCTGGTAGGTGCATTTCAAGGTCGTAGTGCGTGTAAACTCGAGTTTTGCTGGTTAGCTGCATGGATCAAACGTAGGCTTGGAATATCCGAAGCAATGGAAAGAAATTCATTCCAAATCGGATGCAGAGTTACATAAACAGCAGAGTTAATGAAATTGCCCAATTGCCTGTAGATTTGTGTCCTGCTCTCTCATGCCTTCTTCTTACACCACAGTACTCTCCGATTTCCCCCACCTCGTAAATACCCAATATGCTCTCTCCTCACTTTGATCCCTGACTATTGCCTAGCGGTTGCATGCTGGCCAAGACATGCATGTTCACTGGCCCATACATATGTGACAGGCACCTGGCAGACTGGTTTTGGTGGAGCTAGAGCTGAAGAGATAAGTGCTGAGCTCGCACGGCATCGTCTCCGCCTGGCTTCACATGCAGACACGTGGGTGTCTCTTCCGTCCAGACACACATGGCTCTACCACCAGTGCAGCCCATGCCTGCAGAGGATATTGCATTGCCCACGTGTGCAGCAGATGTTCTTCCGTACTGGAGTAGTGCTTTGTGAATCCAGCACATGGAAAAAGTCAGAGAGCATCGTCAACAGTGAAACTGAGACGTCGCCCAGGGGGTATTGGCTATTCATGCAAGTGTTAGTAGAATAAAGACATTCTGTGTTAACACTTCAGTAAAGAACTACAAGAATCATTTGAAGTCTGCAAAGCCTCCCTTAGTCTAAGAGATTTGAGTTCCATTTATTTAGCTTATGCATGAGATTTTGAGATTTACTTGTAGTCTCTCTCTATCTGCCCAGAGGGAACGCTTTTTCTCAGAAGGCTTTTTAATTTTGTAAGAAGAAGTATCTCTGCAGCCAGGCAAATGACCAAAAAAGGCAGCACAGTTATATCAGTATAATTATTTTTGCTACATCTGCCCTACGGGCTTGATGAATTTGCTCTTGAAGTCTTAAAATCAAGACTGGATATCTTGGTAAAGTTCTACTCAAGCAGCGTGAGAGTGAAGGACTGGAAGAAGTTGTTGGTGGAGGGAGCACTGCTCCCTGCTGTGCAGGACAGCCGGGATGATGTCGGCAGGATCTCTCTTGGCCTTCTGAGCAGTGCTGATAGGAACTAGCGGAATGTGGTGGCTGGGAGCTGAACCTAGATAAAGTCAGCCTGGACAGATGTAATTGCCTAGAAATCTGCACTTATACTCCTCGACTGACATCCTTACAGAGGTGAGCAGTGACTGCTGAAACCTTTTTCTGAAATACAGACTTAATCCAATATCTGGAAGGATTCTGTTGCCTGGGAGAACCCAAGATGGAGCCGCATTCTTGTATTGCCTCCTCACCATCCTGCTGTGTGGCTCTGGGAACCCCTGTCTGCACTCTCTATCACCCGTTTGTTGACCTGTTTCAGTATCCCAAAGGAGAAGGCTTCATGGAGTCTCTGGGGTGAGCAACCTCCAGCATAACGGAATTCCCCAAAAGAGCCCCTCGGAAAGCATTGCAACACCACAGGATGCTCTGAGTTTACCCATGTGCAGTGCGAAGACTCACAGAAGAGGGGAAAAACAGGAATTTGGTTTTGTAAATAAAATCACATGCTTTCTATCCATGGCTGAAGAGAGACTCCCCTTTCACAGCTCCAGGAATTTTGCTATCTGCATTTCTTTTTTTACTTTAAACCAAAAAAAAAAAAAGTCTGAACAGTAAATATTTATCCAAGATGTGTGGTTGTTAATGTGCTCCAGCCTTCAGTCATTTTGAATGGTGTCATGATGACAGATGTTAATTCAGAAAGGAATAGATTGGACGATTTATGCCTGAAACACATGTGTTCCTTGGCGGGCTCTGTGGATTACTTGCATAGTTAGTGCTGTCTGAGCAATTCCTAACGTTTTCTGTGCCTTGAAGCACTGAGGGCTCCAGGATGGGGGTTTGACCTATATCTCCAGTTTGCCATAATAAACAGAGGTAACTAAACTCCCCATGTGCTTTTATCTTGTTAAATTGATCTCTCCCCCTGTGCTCCAGCTGTGTGGGGTGCTTTTGGTTCTTCCCAAGAAGAATGGCAGCTTCTATCTACAAGAGAGGAGGATGCTCCTGTGTGTGAGGGGTGCAAATCCCTGATCTCCTCCCCTTCCAGATTCAGCTTCTGTCCTACCTCTGCACTCACAGTCATTTAACGTGAACACTTATCCCGACAGCAGAAATGAAAATAACCCAAGCCATGTGAAGACAGTAAGCAAACGAGATTCTGGGAAGACCTCATGGTTTTTGGTACTATTTGTATTCTTACAGTTGCAGATTTATGGGATTTTTTTAAGGGTGTTTCTTCTCTTCTTAGTTAAGGCCAGGTTTGTAAAAGACCTCGCATTGGAACTGGGGTTGTTTAGCCTGGAGAAGAGGAGGCTGAGGAGAGACCTTATTGCTCTCTACTACTACCTGAAAGGAGGTTGTAGCAAGATCGGTACTGGTCACTTCTCCCAAGTAATGAGCGATAGCATGAGAGGAAATGGCCTCAGGTTGCACCAGGGGAGGTTTAGATTGGATATTAGAAAAAATTTCTTTACTGAAAGAGTGGTGAAGCATTGGAAGAGGCTGCCCAGGGCAGTGGTGGAGTCACCATCCTTGGAGGGGTTCAAAAAGCATGTAGATGTGGCACTTTGGGACGTGGTTTAGCAGGCACAGTGGTGTTGGGCTGACAATTGCACTGGATGATCTTAGAGGCCTTTTCCAACCTTAATAATTCTATGATTCTATTTATTTTTTTAATCAGAAGTGAACAATTGAAAGGAAAAGCCCAAGCTGTTGGGTGCACAAGGTTTTTGGTAGGTCTGCTTGGAGTTTTTCTGAGCTGGTCCATCAGTTGTGTTCTAGACACTTTCCATGCCCACAACTGACAAGTACAGAAACTACTGAGCCTGGCCCAAGCAATCATCAATTTGACTGTTTGGAAAAAAACCTCTTAAATGTAAATGTTCCGTTTGGATTACAATTTGTTTTATTTCTCATCTTTTAAGAATATTAAATAATGTTACTTAAAAACTCTTCTTTTGTAAACCACCTTTTATTAATGCAAGTCTAGAAAATAAAGTAGGGCAGGAGCTCCCTGGCATCTTCCCAGCCTCTTGTTATTTTGACCTTTTGGCTTTCTCTTCCTGAAGGATGCTGAATAATTTGTATATATTCTATACGAACACTTAGTGAACATACAAATTATTTGGCTTCTTGTTTCAGTGAAGATGCCAAAATAGGAGAAGACAGATTTTCTGTGTACTTTTGCTGTAAAAACAATGTAAAATTTTCCCTAGAGGCTCACTTAGAGATAACTTCGGAAAGCAATGAGGGTTTCTAGGCCATAATTCTTCCTATGGTGATGCTTTAGCTTTTTTTTTTTGTTGTGATGTGCCAAGAGTTTAGTCTAAATATGTGTTGTTTAATGAGTTGTTGTTTGTATTCAAACTCATGAACCAGTTCAGCTCCCTAAAAAAGACTTTGCTGATGGATGTCCTCGGATGCCCTGGAATGCCCTCGTGCTTTGTCACCAAAGCCTGTGAGGACAGCTTTCCTAAATCTCTTTAGGCTTTTTTTTCCCCTTTTTTTGCAGGCATAAAACGGAGCAGGTAGCTGTGCTTGGAGTTGGGATCACCTTATGTTTTCTATTACAAGCAACGGGGAAAGTGTTCTATCATTTTATTACACTGTCATCTTTGAGCTGGTATTTTCCATGCCACATGTTTGGCATGGCTTGGAAGTTCAGCTAAAATAATTTGCTGTCTCTCAGGATGAGGCTACTGAAAACGCACAGTTTTATCCCTATTTAAAAAGAAATACAGTCTCCCACCCTATATTGCTGCGATACTCCAGTTCTTCAGGGCAGTAGCTGGCAATCGGTGAGACTGTGTTACCATGGCAGCCTGTTGTGGCTCCTGCTGTTCAGTGAAATCCCATGGCTCCGTCTGATGTTCCGTGGGAGCTGCTGGATGCTGGAGACGCAGTGCTGTGTGCACTGGGCATGGTCATAGAATCATTAAGGTTGGAAAAGACCTCTAAGATTATCCAGTCCAATCTTCAACCCAACACCACCGTGCCTACTAAACCATGTCCCAAAGTGCCACATCTACACGCTTTTTTGAACACCTCCAGGGATGGTGACTCCATCACTTCCCTGGGCACCCTGTTCCAATGCTTCACCACTCTTTCAGTGAAGAAAATTTTCTCAATATTCAATCTAAACCTCCCCTGGTGCAACTTGAGGCATTTTCTCTCATTCTATCGCTTGTCACTTGGGAGAAGAGTCAGTCCTACCAGACCTCCCCGGCCCTGCCTGCACTGGTCAGGCACCCTGCACATATGGTTAGTCAGGATGCAGCATCTCTAGGGAGGCTGGAATGAACCAGGAGTTTCCCTTAAATTGCTTCTCCCTAACGAGACTGGCGTGTGGACTAGGAGCAGGGAGTCTCTCCTGGACTCTCCGGAACCCTCTCACCTCCTGCCAGCTGCCTGGGCAACGTGAGGGAGCAGGAGCCTGGTTTGGTGCATGGCAAGAGAGCGAAGCAGGACTGTTGGAGGTTAAAGGTGATGGGTGCTATTGATAGCAGAGAAAGGAAGGGATTTCAGCTAGCAGGGAACTCCTCAAACACTCACAGGTTTGTTAACTCTTCTTAGGAAGAATTTCTTTACTGAAAGGGTGGTCAGAGATTGGAACAGCTGCCCAGGGAGGTGGTGGAGTCACCATCCCTGGAGGGGTTTAAAAGACGGGTGGATGAAATCCTTAGGGACATGGTTTAGTGGGGAGACAGGCACGGTTGGACTCAATGATCTGAGAGGTCTCTTCCAACCTTATGATTCTATGATTCTAATTGTAAATAGTTCCGGAGTGTTATGAGAGGGTGCATTTTTTTGTCCTGGAACTGATGTAGACTTCAATAGCTTACTGCAGCTCTAGTTGCATTTAGAGGATGGTGCTCTGGTTTTAATTGCTCCATTTGGTAGAGTTTTTATTGAGTTGATTTTTTTAACAAATATATTAAGTTACCCTTTAAAACTTGAAATAAAGAGCTTTATGGTTATAAAAATCAAACTGCCAGAAGTTCAGAAAATCAAAAAAATAACATGGCATTTTCAATATGAATTCAGTTCTCCTGTGCAGATGTTATCTCTGATTGCGTAACTACATCCTGGCTTTTTTGGAACGCAGCTGTCTGTCTAGTGGAGAGGGAAGACTGAGATTTAAACTAATTTCTGTATTGCAAGACATTCAGCCTAGATATGAGCAGCAGCATATACTGTAGAACATGTGGATGGGAGAGAGGAAAGGAGAGGAGAAAGAATGGTCTCCTGATTGCAGACACTGAGGACTCCTCTTGAGGAGGTGGTTTAGCCTTTGACTGACTTAAGTGTTGCTGGGTGAGTTAGACTGGCATTTCCCAAACATGTGGAGTGGATATGAAGGAAAGCTGGGTATTCAGCAACAGCAAAGTGTATGGAGTTGTGCTATGAGCTTAACGGATATTCTAGAAATTCAGCTTACGGTTTCTGAACTAGAGCATCAAAGGGTAATGGAAACTGTGGTCATTGCTCCGTGTCTCTGTTCTACCCTGTAAAATGGTGCAATACATGCCAAATATTGCAGAGATGCTCTAAAGTACTGTTTGTAAAACGCTGAGATACATGGCAATATGAGAAAAATCTTGTGGGAAAATCAGAACGTCACTGTTCACAACAGAAATCCTGCACTGAAGCTCTGAAGTTGTGAGGCTGTCTTCCTTCAGCACTTACAAACACATGAATTTGGCCTTTCAGCCATGGTATTCTTTTAATAGATGTTATGCGAGTATGACATTTCATAAACTATGTCATAAAAATAATAGCGAAATAAAGGGGCTGGTCCCCTTTGGGAATAAAATACCCTGTAAATAATGGTGATATTATAGGGCCTGTTGTTCTTTGGGATTCTTCTGAAGCCGTACTACTGCAGATATTTTTTCACTGAAGGATTATTATTAGTCACAGACAAAAAACCACAATAGAAACATAAATTATCTAACTCCATTCCTCTTACTAAAAACTTCCGCCTTTCCTAAGATATTTCAAAACAGGATAATTTTGGCACAAATTCCAGCTTACATTTTGAAGAAGAGAGTCTGTAATACAGTCTATCCATCACCCTGTTTGCGCGTTGTCCAAACACGTTGTCTGATGCACCGTATGTGAGTTATCATTTGTGCTTTGACTTTTGAAACACGGTATTCGTCAGAATAATCTTCGTATTTTTTCTGCAGCCCATATGACATGTTCCAAGTTCCGTTTTCTTCACAGGACAATCTCTTTCTCAACAGCGTTGTTATCTTACAATTGTAAACTGTATTTTGCCGTCAGTTACCTGGATACAATCATAGAAATACATTTAGAAGAAGGAATTCCTTTGCATTTACAACAAAGGAGAGCAAATTTATTTTTATGCTGACACTTTAGAGCTGGTCTTGGCCTCATGCTGCCTTGTCTTGTGAATTAGAAGATGGCAGTTGGTGCTAGACCAGCAGCACAAGAGGCTGGATGTGTGTCTGTATTCAGGTTGGCTGTAGCACTCAGTTATACAGGACAAATGAAGTCTGAAATTCAGTAGGCCTATTTGAATGCGATTTTCTGCTCATTCATAATATATCATAGAATCATAGACTGGTTTGGGTTGGAAGGGACCTTAAAGATCATCCAGGAAGAAATTTTTTTACAGTGGGAGTGGTGAAACCCTGGAATGGATTGCCCAGGGAGACAATGGAGTCCCCATCCCTGAAAACATTCAAGGTCGGGCCAGATGGGCCTCAGAGAAATCTGAGTTGAAGGTGTCCCTGCTCATTGCAGGGGGGTTGGGCTGCATGACCCGTAAAGGTCCCTTCCAACCCAAAGCATTTCTATGAGTCTATGGAAGTTTGAAGTCTGCAACCACAACTTGGAATTAAGTTTCCCTTCTCTTGTGGTTTTCACTCTCCAGCCAGGGTAGTGAATTATTATTAGCTCAACTCTACTGATGAAGCATCGTTAGATTTTTTGCCTTAAAAAAAAAAAGCGCTCTACAGTACCATCTGTTAGGAGGTGCCTTTGTCTCCATCGTGCTGTGCTGCTCTTTGCCATTGAAGAAAATGTGTTTGGGTGTCACACTGAGAAACATTAGTAAAGGCTAAATCTGGGGCATTTACAACCTGTCAGGAGTTCTCTTGGGTGCTGTGAGGTTGCTGGGAGATGGGAAATACTGGGTAGGCAATAGCCTGGGAAATTACAACCCTTTGGTTTTAGACTTGGTCAGTGGAAGAGTATTTGGAGGAAAAACAAAAGAAAAGCCAAACAAAACAACCACAAATTATAAAAGATTGGAAGTATCATATTGTTGGATACTCCGAAAGTTGCATCTCCTTTGGCAATGGGACAAGGAGAAGATGAGAGAAAGGTCTGGGCACAATATGCCATGTTCCTGCTTCAGGCAGAGTAAGAGCTTTCCAATGGGGCAGATAAGGGTGGAAGAAAGTACAGACTCTAGAAACTGAAGAGAGGAGCGTTCAGAATGAATGCTGGCCATGAGAGCCATGTGCAGAGGATGGGGAGGGGTTCTCCATCACTTTAAGAAAGCTGGGTAAATACCTTTGAAGTGTGGGCTGGTGGGTCTGGCAGTTGACCATCAACCCAGACTGCAGGTTCTTGTTGCTAAAAATGCCTTATTGCCTTGATAATCAGTGGAAATGATGTAACTTCATTTATGTTACCACTTGTAGAAGAGCATTTTCTAGGCCTCTGTGTCTACTTGACCGCTGAGAAATGCAGCATTGGCTGATAAGGTGGATATTTGCTAGTGGAAACACACCTTCCACATCTAATCCAGCTATGACTGAGCAGAAACCTTGCAAAAGCCTCTTGCAGATGGATTGCAACGGTCCTGCTGTACCTTGGGTTTGTGTGACAGTGAGTGCTTGTAGATGACGGGTATAGAATAAACCACATTCCAGCCTAGGTGGGGACAGAGCTCCCAGTGAACTGTGTGTTCCCAAGCACGGTGAGGTCTTGTGACTGGTACGTCATCCTCTGGCTTTTTCTTTCCCTCGTGGCCTTCTTTCTCTCCATTTCTGGTGTTATCAGTTTGAAAGAGCAACCAACTCCATTTACCACAGGTTCTCTCTCCAGTCTTTTCATCTTGCTTGTTGCTCTGCAGCAAACAGTTGCACACTCAGACTTTATTCATAGAATCATAGAATCACAAGGTTGGAAGAGACCTCTGAGATCACTGAGTCCAACCGTGCCTGTCTCGCCACTAAACCACGTCCCTAAGAAACTCATCCACCCATTTTTTAAACACCTCCAGAGATGGTGGCTCCATCACCTCCCTGGGCAGCCTGTTCCACTTGGTGTTGTGCCTGGCTGACCTTTGCAATCTCCCTGTCCCCTTCCCACCAGACTGAGAAGTCTTCCAGAGCAATGCTGCTTGTACTCCTCAATCCAGTACTATCAGGGATGTACAGAAGAGGCAGCATCCATGTCATCAGGACGCAGTAACATTATCCTTCACTTTGCTTAGTATGATAGAAACGATGTTATTCTGGGAGACTCAGCCTGCTTCTAGCTGTTTGTGTCTTCTGTTGAGGTGCGCTTCTTGGCACAGGCTCCGAGTTTCCACGTTTTATTTTAGCGTGTGCTGTGATTTGCCTTGGTAAATCTGAGAACAGGAGGTGAAAAACTGAATGGAGGCACGAATAGCTTACAACCAGCTGTCCCTGTTACCCTTCAATATTTTGCAAATGAACAGAATGAGGAATTGTAGCTGGATTGTCTTGTCCCTGTCGCTATTAGGTGAGCCCTTCCTCGTAAGCTGCCGTCTCTGCTCTGTCATGTCTGTACCTGTTTGTTCCTGCAGTGGTGTCTCTAGAGGAGGTATCTCTGCCTCTCTCCCTGGATGAGAGCTGTAAGAGACTACTACCTTGAAACCCTGGCTCATCTCAATTCTCTCTACTCTTTTAAACAGTCTCTTCTAAAGCCTTGTGTGGTGTCCTCTACAATTTTACAATTTTGAAAACACTTCAAGATTGCTTAAAAATGTCGTGGTCCTCAGAGACTTCCTCTCCAGTCATGTTTTCCTATCTGCTTCTCTGTGTTGCTTATTTCTTTGTGCTTATGCTTTGAGCTCTTTTTGGCAGCCCTTGGCACCAGGAACGCTGATCTGTGACGGTATTACTGGCGCGCAGTAATACTAACGGATAATAACAGTGGGAACTTAACACAGGGGAACCATTTCTAGCCTGGACCTTATGGTTTCCACCTCAATGCCAGGAGGTGATGAGGTACTGCAAGAACATCGCCTACACAGATTTCAGACGTGTTTTTTCTGGCTTATTATCGTTATGAAGTGCAATGAAGCTGGTGAAGGGTCTGGAGAATAAGTCCTACGAGGGGCGGCTCAGGTAACTGGGGTTGTTTAGCCTTGAAAAGAGGAGGCTAAGGGGAGACCTCATCACTCTCTACAACTGCCTGAAAGGAGGTTGTGATGGGGTGGGTGCTGGTCCCTTCTCCCAAGGGACAGGTGACAGGATGAGAGGAAATGGCCACAAGTTGCACCAGGGAAGGTTCAGATTAGATATTAGGAAAAATGTCTTCACCGAAAGGGTTGTCAGGCACTGGAATGGCTGCTCAGGGAGGTGGTTGAGTCACCATCCCTGGAGGTGTTTAAAAGATGGGTAGATGAGTTTCTCAGGGATCTGGCTTAGTAGTGGACAGGTACAGTTTGATTCAATGATCTCAAAGGTCTTTTCCAACCAGGCGATTCTATGATTCTCTTATAATCAGGAAGGGAGATACTGCATCCTCAAAGACCCACCCTGAAGCACCGCAGGCTTAGTCACTGTAGTGGAGAACGGGGAATGCCCCCAGCCTCAAATTGTGAGTCTGAGCTCCCGAATCTGGCTGGAAAAGCTGCCTTCCCTCCCAGTGCCTGCCGCTCCTCGAGTGCCTGCTTGTCTCCTCCCAGCCTAAAAAAGGACAGAGTTCCCCAATAGGAAGTAACTGCTTTGGAAACCTTGCTGAACATCTGTGTCCGATTAGACTGAACATCCACAGCAGGCGTAGCGGCAGCCGAGCATCAGTGGTAGCACGGAGCTGCGGATGGGGCTGCGCTCCCAACGCTGCGGCTCCTGAGGGGCTTGCATCAGGGGAGCAGCCTCCCAGGGCTTGCGGTTCTGGTGGTGCTGTGTTTCGTAGCTTGCCAGTGACGAGGTGGAGAGCAAAACCATGGGACTTGAGCTCTAGCTCTGAACTACAGGGTTTGTGCAGCCAGACCACAAGGCCGAGAATTTCAGTAATTAGAAGTAATTATAAGCCAGGTTTTGGTTCTTTAGCTCTATATGTGGCTTTGCTGACTCTATAGGTGAAGAATGAGAGCTGTCTGTTGAGACTCCACATTTGTCCCTAGAATTGTTTTAGAAACAACAGAGGGAAAACATACCAAAATGAAAGAGCCCCCTCAATAATAATCCAAGGGGAATGGCACAAAAAGGTTACGGGGGAGAACACGGAGAAAAAAAGCATATAGACGTGGCACTTTGGCACATGGTTTGATAGGCACGATGATGATGGGTTCATGGTTTGACCGGATGATCTTAGAGGTCTTTTCCAACCTTTATGATTCTATGAAATAGAGATGAAACGGAAAGGAGAAACCAGAACAATTTTTGAGCTATGTGATAGTTGAGAGTGGTCTGGACAATTGGATGAATGACAGGAGAACCAGCCATGCTGAAGGGACCAAATTGGACAGGTTGTGTTCTCAGCTATGGACGGGATCCACTGGCATTGAACTGAGAGGAGCCCAGGTATGGTCGTAGCAGTTCACACAGCACTGGGAACACCGGCAATTGTGGTATGTGTAATTATCTTTCTGAACAGCACAAGCAACAGCAAAGAATAAAAATCTCAAGTGTTTGTAATCTTTTTTTTTTTCCCTCTTTAATATTTTGTTTGTGATGTAAAAGGTACTTAAATCCCGGAACTTAAATAGAATCTCCTATAGACTGGGAGACCAAAAAAAAGGCGGCTTTTGACCACTTTGAATAGCTTGCAGAGATTTGGTTTGAATTGTTTGCAAAACTGAGGCAATGCCATATTTAGAGTTGCACATGAAATCTTCATTCAACTTATAAATTTATTTTAGTTGCAGGGTCAGACCCTATTTTTCCAGGGTGTGCCTGCTTAAACCCGTGATAAGATGAGTAGCTGTTCAGGACTTTTGTTTGTCATCTCAATTTCTGTGAGACCTGGAGCGTGCTTAATGCAAGTGGAATCTGTGACATTTTTCATATTTAATTTTTTCCCTCCTCCTTCACTGGAAGTAGAAGACCTCTGCTTTACGCGTGCCTTTAGGAAATTCCAAAGGTTTAATATTTATCCAGTTTTTAATGAATTTCACAAAGAGGCAAAACTCAGCAGACGTACCAAATCCCTCAAATCCCTCGGTCAAATGGATGTTGGGCTTGATTAACTTTTGTAAAGTTGATTTTTTTTTTTAAATGGTGGGATCACTTAGTGCCTGAAAATGTCATATGATAATGGAAAGTGTTTGACACTTTGACACCAGGCATTCGTGCTAATTCAACAAGCATGAAAGAACATGAGTGTTAGTTAGGATTTTTTTCCATTTAGGCTCCTGAGAGCACTTTGCCATTGTTGAAATTTGGACTGGATGATCTCAAAGGTCTTTTCCAACCAAACAATTCTATGAAATGTGAACTTAAACTCGCGGGATCCTTGCTTTGATTAGCAAAAGTGTATCATGTTTGTGCAGCTTTGAGGGGGGATGAGGGTTCAAAACAGAATTGCAATGGCATTTGGCTGTCTTAGGCTCTTGGTTGGGTGATAACATCGTAGTGACCGGTTTCTGCCCCTGACTCTCTCAGCTAGGACAGAGGGCAGCACTAAGACTCAAAGCCTTTCACTGAAAGGTCTGAAACCAAGCTCTGCCCAGCGAGATGCTGAAAGGTGTCATTCTGCCTGTGGTTTAGGGTGCTCGTTTCAGATCACAGCTGTCAGTAATTGTGTGTAGGGTAAAGCAAACTTATAAAAGGTGATTTTAGGACAGAACCAGCTGAGGGTCTCACCAGCGTGGTGACATCCTCTTGGCCAGGGACACCTGACTGTACAACACTGCCAGTCACCCTAACTGCAATCGAGAGTGTTATCTGTATTATCATTGTTCTTGTGACTACTAGCCTAATAAGTACTTTTATCCATGAATATTTGAATAAAGTGAGAACTAGTAAGTCTCATATAGCAAGTTTTAGTGGATATCCAGATGCTTGATAAAACCTAGATATATTGTTAATCCTGATGTTTAATTGATTTAACTCTACCTACGGGAGCTCAGTGGGTACTCTTCCTTTATTTCTTATTTTCAAACATCGTTTTGTGGACATAGCTGTGGCTTTGCACATAAACCTACTTTAAAGAGTTTAAACAGTTGAGTGGAAATAGGGTGGCCGGAGAGGGATTTGGGAATTCTTCTGACTCTGATCCACTCTAAACATCTTGAACCTTTACCAATGCATTACCCCTCGGGGTAGTCAGGTTATGACAAATGTTCATCCTCATCGAGTTTACTGTGTTATTGCCTTTCATAAGAGAAGAGCCACCTACCAAAGTTGCATTCTTCAGGATCTGATGTTCAGCAGCTAAAGATAAAAACGGAGTTGTTCCATAAAGAAGCCTCTGTAAGGTGTTGAGCACCCCGTGGCGTGAGAGTTCACAGCAGCTGCGTGCCCTGCAAGTAGTGCATGAAATGCAGCAAGCATCGGCATTTTCAGCAGTGCCTTGAAAGCAACTGCAAAGTCACTGTTCAGCTGCAAACAACCCAAACTGATGGAAATAATGACTGCCAAAGGGTGCTTTTTATGTAGAGTGTCATGTCTGCCTCTGGTGCTTGCCATGGAGATTGCAAGGAAGAAGGCTCGATGCTTTAAGGAGGTATTCAATAAGATTTCTCTGCCAACGCTGTTGGTCAGCACATTGAAATTCCTGCCATCCTTCTTGTGCCTTGCTCTGAATTTTTAACCCAAACAGAAATGAATGTTAGAATATAATTGTTCCATAAATTCTGTAAACAAGGAGCCTCTGGGTATTTTAAGGGCAGCACATGCTGTACCCACTAACATCTGGACCGGCCGGAGCAATGATAACAAAGTATGATGATGTGGCAGAGAGGCTGGAGCCCCTCTCTAGGCAGGCAATATTGAAGGCCAGTGTTCTCCCACGTTTCCAGGGTGAAGATTTTAATTAAAAACCAATTTTGGGGGGAAACATTATAAGCGTACAGCTTAATTCATGTAAAACCTAACAGAAGGGAGTGAATCTAGGAAAAAAGGGGGAAGGATGTAGCTCACACTGAAAGTGGAGCTGTGCAGTCATTTTCAGCTCTTTGAATGTTCTTAAAAGCATTTGTTATCTAAGGGTGCATCCCCTTGGAGGCAGGTAGGAGTGATCACAGCATGTGCTGGAATGCTTAAGCCATTAACCAAACAAACTGAAGTACCGATAAGAGTGAACAGACGGCACCAGGGAGGGGGATTTTTGAAGCCCAGACCTTTCCGTCTTCCTCGCACTTGTCACCCAGCACATGCTGCTGTCACCCCTCCAGGATGCACACAATCCTATACCAGTGCCTTGTGGCACTGAGCGGGGACAGCGGGAACTCCTGCCAGTAATGCATTTTAATTTGTTTTTAAGAATAATAGCAATCTGCTCTCTCTTGTATATAATTGTGTTTGTTGTTTTATCTTTCCTTTCTTTTTTTGCTTTTACCAGAGTGCCTCTGATGGCTTTTGGAAGTCAGTGGCAACTCGTGTCCCAAGAGAACCTCATGAGATTCGTATCTTGAATCCCTACTTCATCCAGGAGGCAGCTTTCAGCTTTATCGGACTGCCTTTCAACAACGGCCTGATGGGCAGAGGGGTAGGTATAAAGCAGAGCAAACGAAAGCAAGGGAAAAGACGGAAGACCAAGCAAGCAGAGTAGACTTACACTGTTTCTTGCTTTTCCTTTGGGCCTCTGCTGTTGGACACAGGAGGGGAGGGCCATTGGCTTTGTTACAGCAGCGCTCAGCCTCCTTATGGCCAAGGCAAGATCCTTCCTTTCTGGTCCCCGGCAGTGGCTGTGACAGAGCTCCTCTTCTGGAGGCAGCTCTGGGGCTCGCAGCGCAAGCTGAGTGATTTCTTGTCACCCACAGCCTGCCAGAAGGGGACTTGTTTGGGGAAAGAGAGAGCTTCTTCCAAAAAGGAAGAAGGAACCCTGTACTCTGCACCATCAGGACATCTGGAAATGGTGCAAGTCTCCTTAAAGCTCATGCTACAGTTTCACAATTTGCTGTCCTCGTGTCCTAAAGTCACTGATACTGCAGAGCTCATCCTGTATCCCAGGCTTGTGGTAAATGAAGGTAAAGGTTTATTTTGTGAGGCCTTTGGGAAGAACTCCTGGTCTTGCAGTGACGCGTTTTAAATGTAAAAGCTCACAAAAGAGAACAGTGTAAAACTCAGTTTTAGGTCCTAGTTATTACTAAAATACCTTCATGGTCATCCTAGTATCTGTCACCCCCAGTGCAGCTTTTTGGAGTGTTAGTGTGGAGTAGGTGGTGACTTGGGTTCTCCAGATTATCTCACACTGTAACACTGTCCTCAGAACCTATTTATATTTGCTTTACCTAATCTATCAGCCATTAGAGAAAGTATTACTTGGGCGGGTGAATTACTCATGTACGCATGTGATATCGTTGTTGATAGAGACCACACGTGACATTTTGGGGCACGTTAGCAGAGCTGACAGACTCAGAAAGAAGCACTTTCGCTGGACAAGGTCTGCTTGCTCTGCCCCTGGCACTGTCCTTCCATTGTTATCAGTAACGATTTGCTGTGTTGCAGCATGGATTTAGACTAGACAGAATAGTGCCTCATTTTCCATGCTCTAATTAGATCACGAAGTCTTCGGAAATATTAGAGATGTTTGTTCTGTGCAGGCCAGGAGGCTGGGTGCCTGGAGGTAAGAAATTCACTTTGTAAAATGTGGCCTGCAAGACGTGCAGACAGATTCGGCCACACCGAATGGTTCCTTTGTGAAATACTTTGCTGCGTGTGCACATACAGAAGCTTTCAAGTGGTAGTAGGGACATTGGATTTTTGCTCCGTGCACTGAAGGTATCTTAACCCAAATATTCCCATCGGCTAGGAAGTAACTTTCTTCACCTCTCTGCATTTTCCAGAACTTACCCTTAGAAGGATGCGGTCTTGACTTGTCTTCCAGAAAACCAGGACTGCTGCCACAATGAAGGACAGAAATCATCAGACTTTTGCCTTCATTTTCTCTGGATTTGTTTTTATTTTTAAACACATTATTTTAATACACAAGATATTACTTAAGCTGAGAGCAGAAGAGAGAATCCGGAAATGAAAATGCTGTGAACTGAAGTTTATGAGGTTTTGATGGGTTGTTTAACACACGTCAGATTTGGAAATGAAGGCATCTTAATTGAAACCTGATGTTTTACTTCGTGAAAGTCCATTTGAGCGTTTAAAAATAGTTTATGGAGCTTTAAGGCAAGCAGTCTTTGCCCATGACCCCTGCTAGATTGTGTACGTTGTAGTTCATTCCTTCAGGTGGGGCAGCAGGGTGTCTGCAGGTGCATCTGTGGGGCTGGGACCTTAGTACAGCCTTTGCTGTTTGTGCAAGAACACTCTAATATAGGGATTCTGTCAGAGTTTAAAAGCAGAGAGAGAGTATTTCTAGCCTATAGGTACAAATTTTACTGAAGACATCAACTATGGACTGCTGTCATGGAGTGCTGGGGCTTCACGCGTTCGTGAATGCGGCTGCATCCATGCAAATGCTTCAACAGAAGCTACTGCTGCCGTTGTAAAAAGGAAAGAAGAGTTTGAGTAGGATCCCAGTGATGCCAATTTGCTACGGACCTTTTTTCATTAAGATTTTAAATGAAAAGAGTGGAAAACAGAGCCCATCGACCAACTCGTAGAGTCCAACTCTTACCAGAGATTTGAGAGAGATGCAGCAAGATAAGTGAGGCATCCAGAGTACGGTTGGACTCGATGATCCCAAAGGTCTTTTCCAACCAAACGATTCTATGATTCTCCAGAGACAACGTGACCCAGCAGCTGATTGGGTTCAGGGTTGTGCTTTAGAGAGGTGAGACAGCCTGGAAATCTTTACTCAAGAAATAAGCATCTAAACATGGAAAAGGAGAATGCTGAGGTCTAGTGAGCAAAAGCACAGCGAACAATGTGTCCTGAGTTTCTCCTGGGGAACTGGCACGGGGCAGGTTGGTGCCCTCATGCTGTGGTGTGCTGCGGTATGTCAGGCAGGCTGCACACAGGAGGATCAAGGCTGGGGATGCCTTAGTAATCAAGGCCAACACAAAATCCTCATAAAGACCAGTAATATTCCACTCTTCTTTGGTTCTGATGCCTAAATAAACTTCAGTGCTTTTCTTGCACACCACATATGGTAACAATGTGCTGCCAATTAACTTTGTAATTTGGGGGCTTTTCCAGCAAGGTTGAGCAGAGCTAGTAAAATAGTTTGGGGCTGATCTTGAAGGGTTTTTCCCAGGATTCAATAAGGGTGAATGTAGTAACATCCTCTGCTTTGATAATATAATTTGGGCCAGATGGTTCTGGGGCACAACCAAAATGTGTATTTTGTTACACTTGTGGCATTAGTAGCCAAAAGGGCAAGCAAGAAGCAAAACTGATCACCTACAATAAACAGTGACTTCTCTCTGGGACCAGTAAAGCTTTTCAGGAGTTTCCTAAGTCCATTTACCAGAGTCTTAGGAAGGCGAAGAGCTGTTTCCTAATGCATATGGACTTCTCTTTTCTTGGAATAAGCTGATGATAAAGGTAAACTTTAGTTTAGGAGCTTAATAGCGTCTGGAGAAAATGAAATTTTGATGTCTGAAGATGGTTTAGCATGGAAGAAACAAGCTAGTAAAGATCTCTTGAGGAGACATTCCCTTAAGGATCCTCTTAAAGAGCGAGCGCAGGCTTGACTGTCTCAATAGCCGGAGGTATATGTATGTGATTTATGTTTAGGTGAAAGTTTTGTGTAGACAGGTCTTTAGGCCTTGAAATGAGACGTCAGTGATGTTGCAGCTGGCAGTTCGGGCATGCAGTAACCTACCTTACACTGCAGACAGCTTACTTGGGAACAAGCGTGAACGTCAGTTCAGAGCCAGCATTGCCTGTTGCATGGATGACACGAGGGATGGGGTTTGCCCTGGTGCGTTTTGCTGTGTAGCAAACAGTCCTATCCACTCAGTAGCGCTCAGAGCCGTTGGAGCAGTGGGTTTCCGACTCCTCTGGGAGCCCTGAGCATGGTGTGAGGTGGCCAGGAGAATAAGGTGGCACAAATTGACAGGACTCAGGACTCCAGTGCAGAATGTAGTGTTCATTTCTCTCTGTCTACTGGTGCTGTGCATCCATGGAACTCCTTATAATTTAACTTCTTAGGAGATTAAGCTCTGCTGCCCAAAACTGTAAGCCTTTGGTTTGTTCATGTACTGGAAATGGCTGAATCTGTAGACACCTTACTAAAGGGAGAGAGCATCCTCTTCTGGACTTCACTCAGCCTCGGCACCAGCTTGGTGAAGGAGGAGCCCTGTGCAGGAGGTATTATCAGGATGCATCAGGCACCATGGATTAGCACCTCCACAGGGTGCTGACAGCCCACAGGCACTCGGGGATTAACCTCTGATGCTGGAATGTTAGCAAGTCCTGTCCAGGGCTTCTCTTTGCTGTTAGGTGCTTTTGCCTGTGGACAGGCAGCCTTTCTTGGAGATGCCAGTGGTGAATCTGCTCCTTAGGCAGCTTTTCAGCTCCCCTGGCTGGTCATAACGACCCTTTCTCACATTAGTACTGAGTTGCCTTGGTCTCAGGAAGCTTTGTCTCCTGGACTGTTCTTGCTGGATTATCACTGTGTGAAGGCCATGTCTTGGGACCTGTTGCAGCTTCATGGAGCAGAAGAGAGGGAAGAGCAGAGCAATCTGCCACTCTGTCCTTCCAGTTATGTGCTTCTCCTTTTTTTCCACTTTGATGGCATCCTCTGAGGCAGGTAGGGGACAGGTAAAGGGCTCCTGCAGCTGCAGTCCGCTAAATAGGGAGACTTAGTGTCATCAGCTTTGGGTTTGCAGGACAGCACGGCTTCATCATGGGCTGAACTGTTCATTCCCTTACCCAGTGTGCTCAGTCCATGAGCTGCTGCAGGACCGACACTCCGACAGGTGATTATAGGGTAGCAGGTAAATGCGTACCAGCTGCTTCTCCGTAAATGCTCCACCAAGTGCTTCTGCACACGGTATCTGCGAAGTGTCTGAAGGGAGTTTACTTTTCAGTGAAAGTGTAGGCTATGAACTCCACTTTAGCATAGGGTGAAGCACGTATGTGGTTCCACAGAGCAGCCAGCGTGCAGCGAATTCATGCCCTTGCTTGCCCTCACTTAAATTGTTAGGCTCTTAAGAAATACTCCCTGCATTGCACAGGAATCTGCTCTACGGCAAACGGTGAATCAGAGCTTGTGCATCACGTTAGATGTGGTCACAGATATTTGATTGGGCTAAGTCATAGAGGAGCTCAGCAGAATGGAAACCTACTGGTCAGCTCGTCATGTCTCCAACAACAGCTCCCTTGCCTTGCCCTTTTGCTCTGCTGCAGGCCAGTTCTGGGGGCTTTCTTCTGCTTATAGCAAGGAATGACAAAGGGAGGCGAAGGAAAAAAGTGTCAAAGATGCTTTGCTTTGTCTTTTGAAGCCAAATATTGCAGCTAATTACATGCATGGGTGGAGGGAGGTGTGGGAGCACCTTACTGGCACACCTTGCTTACAGGGACAGATCTGCAGAATGCCAGGCACTTGTCTGCTCACAGTGAGTGATGCTAAATTGCTTTTTATGCCATATTTCCAAACTTGCCCACAAAGGGAAGCAAAAAGTAGGTTTGGAGTTCTTCCTATGCAAATATATAGAACAAAAAGAAAATACAGTGACTGCTGTGTGTAGCATGTGATGGCTGTTATAGTTCTGTCCTGTGTTGCTTTTGTTTTGTCTTTATTGCTATTAGGTGATCAGGTCTGTAACTGCTAAAGCTAAGGTAGTAATTTTTCCTAGGTGAGCGATATTTCAAGTTTTCCCTCAAATAAATTAATATAGTAGTCAAGCCAGGTTGAATATCTAGTTACACTACTGTTTATAGGGAATTTATTATTTAACAACGCTCACCTTTTAGTGGTCAAGGTAACAATTGGAATAGTCTGAACAATCCAATATGTCTTATCCTGAGCTAAGTAAGATCCCATAAATAACTGGAATTCATTTAATGTATTAAGGGCGTCAAATATTTCTAAAAACAGATTTACAGCAGTCATTTCCTTCCAACCCAGCAGGCCATGACACAGGAATGACCCAGACGTGGAATGAAAAGCAGTGAGAGCTTCTCACATGCACCAAGTAAAGAGCAGTTACAGTCCCCTGGTTCAGTTGCCAGCACTGGGTCTCCAGCACAAGCCTGTGAGGTGGTGCTCAGCCTCCCTTAAGTAAGTCCAAAGGAGAGCTGACTGGCTTCACTTCTTCTAGGAGAGGAAGTCAGTCTTTAAAGCCTCTTCAGGAGGACCAATGGAAGATGAAACAGCAGTGTCTTGAGGGGAAGCACAGGAAGGACACAGATCTGTTAGAGTCCAGAGGAGACCACAAAGATGATCTGAGGGCTGGAAAACCTCCCATACGAGGACAGGCTGAGAGAGTTGGGGTTGTTCAGCCTAGAGAAGAGAAGGCTCCAGGGTGACCTTAGGGCAGCCTCCCAGGACTGAAAGCGTCTCCAGGAAAGCTGGGGAGGGGCTGTTTTATCAGGGAGTGCAGGAATAGGATGAGGGGGACAGTTTTGAGCTGAAAGAGGGGAGACTTAGATTAGATGTTATGATGAAATGTTTTCCTGTGGGGGTGGTGAGACCCTGGCACAGGTTGCCCAGGGAAGTCGCAGATGCTCCCTCCCTGGAGGTGTTCAATGCCAGGTTGGATGGGGCTCTGAGCACCCTGATCAAGTGGGAGGTGTCCCTGCCCATGGCAGAGGGGTTGGAACTGGATGAGCTTTAAAATTCCTTCTGGCTCAAACCATCCTACGATTCTATGATCCTTCCCCTCACAGCAGAGAACAGTGTAGGAGCAGTTAGGGGAAGCTGCCCTTTATCTCTTTTTTTACTGCTAGAGGTATTTGTGGTCCCCTGAACCTGGCGATGCAGACTGGCTGCGTTTGCACTGCACGGAGCCTGCAGTGATCCCTGACGCAGCACAAGACCAGAGATCTTTGTCTCTGGTCTTTACGCTTTTCTCACTCAGGATCCACCATGCCTGTGCTCACCTCACCCACGGAGGACCCAGGGAGAAGCCGTGCTCTGGATGCACAGACAGCCTTTGCCCAGCGCTGCTGTGGTGACGTGTCACTCACTGTTGCTGCGGTTGCTGCTTCTGTTGGTCAAACGGCCTTTTGGTGTCGTCTCTGGCTCATCTGTCAGTCTGCTGCCTTCTCTCGGATGGGACCAGGGAAAGGGCTGATCCCTAGGGAGCGTTATATTAGATATTATATTTTCCAGATGTTTGGGCTTAGACAAGCAGGCCAGACTTGGAAATGTGGACTCTCAGTTCAGGCCACGTTATCCAGGGAGGTTGCCCTTGCAGTTGTTTAGCAGTGCTCGAGAGGGGATGTTAAACCTGGTACCCACCATGGGCCCCAGCTGGGACAAAAAGCTATGAGACACAGCAGGAGGTACAGATCTTGCAAGGCCAAATTCAAGACCTGTGGCACGGAACTGGCAGGGGGAGAGGACTACCAATTCTTTCTGGAATCTTGCCATTCCCAGCTCTCCCTGATTAGATCGCACCAGTTTAGGTCAAAAACTTGTCATGGCCACATCCGGAGCAACAGTCCTACTCCAGGCAGCCCCGTGCTGTGACCTGCCCTGTACTGGCCAATCTTAGTGCATCTGGGAGACATCCCAGGAGGCTCCTGTCTTGGCTCTGGCCACTGTTGGGCTGTTGTTCTTCAACCATTTCATAGAATCATAGAATCATGAAGGTTGAAAGAGACACCTAGGATCATCCAGTCCGATCATCAGCCCAACACCACCGTGCCTACTAAACCATGTCCTGAAGTGCCCTGTCTATACTCTTTTTGAACATCTTCAGGGAAGGAGTCTCCACCACTTCCCTGGGCAGCTGGTCCTAATGCTTCACCACTCTTCAGTGAAGATCTTTTTTCTAGTATGCAATCTGAACCTCCCCTGGCACAACTTGAGGCCATTTCCTCTCGTCCTATCACATTTTACTTGTGAGAGGAGACCAACACCCACCTCACTACAACCTCCTTTCAGGTAGCTGTAGGGAGTGATACAATCTCCCCTCAGCCTCCTCTTCTTCAGGCTAAACAGCCCCATTTCCCTCAGCTGCTCCTCATAACACTTGTTCTGCAGCCCCTTGACCAGCTTTGTTGCCCTCCTCTGGACACGCTCCAGCCCCTCAGTGTCATTCTTGTATTGAAAGGTCCAAAACTGAACACTGGATTCAAATTGTGCCCTCACCAATACTCAGTACAGGGGCACAATCTCTACTCCTGTGCCTGCTGGCCTCACTGGTTTTGATCCAAGCCAGGATGCTGTTGGCCTGCTTGGCCGCCTGGGCACACTGCTGGCTCATGTTCAGCTGGTCATCAACCAGCAACCCCAGGTCCTGTTCCTCTGAGACGCACTTCCTCAGGCCTGCAGCGTTGCATGGGGTCGAAGACAGCATTGCTTGGTGGGACAGGAACACCCAGGTGCACAGAAGGCCGTGAGCAGGAAGACGGACATTGAGCTGATCCAACCCCAGATTATTATTCCTGAGATAGGATTTTTGGTTTTTTCCTTAGCAATGGCCTGCTCAGTTGTTTGAGAGCGTTTTCTTTTCATAACTCAACACAAGAGGTGTGGTGGTTGCTTTGGTATGTCTTTGGGGCACGGCACAAGGGTGTGTGTGGTGAGATTGCACTGACGCATTGTGCAGGGCACAGCAAGCCAGGTTTGGCACAGCCGTGTCCATGATGCCTAACTTCTTTTGGAGCCACCTGTCCCCCAACTTGCCCTGAAGGCTCTGTGTGGTTCATTAGATCCAGATTAGAGCTTACCAGCATACAAATTAATTTGCCTGTGTACAATCAGGAGAGCTTGGAAGCTCTGTAGATGCAGCCAGAGAATAATTATAACAGTTTCCTCTCTTTGATATACGTCCCCTCTCACTTGCCACTTCTCTACTGAGAGGAGAGCCTTTTCCCCTGGACCTGGAGAACACTGCTAAGCTGACTTCTCTACAGCACAGCCTGGGATACATCCCTACATCCTGCACAGCCCTCACCGCAAGCTGGACACGAGGCAGTGCTTCATATTCAGCAGAAGGAAGGAGCACCAGAAGCTTAGCAGGCTGTCGTAGGAGAAAACCACTCAGATTCTATAGTTTAAACCAAATCATAGAATGGTTTGGGTTGAAAAGGACCTTAAAGCCCATCTTGTTCCAACCCCTCTGTCATGGGCAGGGACGCTTCCCACTGGATGAAGTTGCTCAAAGCCTCTTCCAGCCTGGTCTTGAACACCTCCAGGGATGGGGCAGCCACAACATCTCTGGACCAAAGTACTGCATAGACTTACTGGTGACATTTAGAAACATTTAGTCATGCTTCTTTTATCCTTCCATTCAAACTGGCTCCTTTTTTTCTTCCAAATCTCTCCAGTTCCTCGGTTACCATTTAGTCTGTCTGATGATTGCTTGCTCTTTAACATAAGAAGTTTGGAGCAAATACCCAGTGATGTGTATTTGATCCAGGCATGTGTCAGGGCACACACAGTTTGTATTCATGTTGTTCTCTTAGCAGGTGCTGTAATCCACGCTGTTTCCTAAGGGTGGACTCTGCAAGCATTTCTGTGCTGCCCTAACTGCCCTCAGCGAACAGCAAGGATAATAAATTCGACAGTATTTTCTCAGTGGTCCTCTCCAGCCCACAGGGTCCTGACTGCAGCAGTGGGACATGAGGTTCCATCTCAGCAATGAGGGTGTGAACGACTGCAGATGTCTGTCTTTCAGGGGCTCACGCACTAGGGTGTAGCTGCTGTAGTATTGGAGGGTGCTAACATAAACAAGGCATCATTTAATTAAAAAATACCATCAGATCATCAGTTTCTGAATGTGATTTTAGGGCAACACAAAACTATTTTGCTAAGGACAGCATGTTGATTTCTGATAGTTGTAGGGACCAAAGCAATACATCTCCCACAACCCAAGAGATGAGGGAGTCTTTGGTAGTCGTTGGTATTTTAATCAGTTTTTAGAGAGGAGCAGGCAATACTGATACTGGCAGGCCAGGAACTGGGTGAAGAACAGAGGCAAATGAGAAAATTATCTCCATAAAGGCCACTGGAAGTATTGTATATTGAATAAAATCAGGCAGATATCGGGTGACCAAAATAAAGTTCGCTTTTGATTTGTGTAATCTGTTGTTCTCCAAAGAGAAGTAAGCGCACACTTGAAAGAAAGTTGTGGTGGTTTGGCAGTCATCCCATAGGGCTGGGTAGTATGATTAATTCTCTGTGGTTTGTAAGACTCACATTAGAAAGTTAGCTTTTAAATGTTAACTTGGCCAGTGAAATTCCCTCCAGCCAAAGACCCTGTGTCTCCCTTCAGCTGTACCGTGGGAATGGGCCCAATGCAAGTGTGGGTGGTGGTAACACCATCATATTCCCAACGACGACACGTTCTCAAGAACGTGACCATTTACTCAAGATGTTTTGGACAGTGTAACTACAGCTCAGCTGAGGGAGAGAGTTTTGTGGCAAGTCCACTTACCAGCTGGTGCAATTCCAGTGACATCCGAATGTCATCTCCTATGTAAAACATAAAGCTGAGAATATCTGGATTTGGACTGCTGTGCCTGGGAAGACAGGATGTTCTTGTGTATTTTGAAATTCGGGGGAATTTTCTAATCCTTGCCTAATAAACTTTTCCCAATTCTTTTTGAACCTCTCCTTGATAGTCTCTGTCCACCAGTGAATTAATAATTAAAGTAGCCAGAGTGAAAGCAATATCGTTTGTGGTGAGGATCAATTAAAATTAAGCAGTAAGAACAAAATGACTCTGTTTTTCCTAACATCTAGAGCTGGCACAGGAGGGTGCAGGTAAGGTCTTTTCATTTTGCATGCGCACTGGTACAGTTGCACTGCCAGTATTTGAATTTAATGTCTCACTGGTTTAGCCATAAGCAGGTTTTGCACATTTGTCTTTGGATTAGCGTAACTCCAGTGTGCAGTAGTGGAGTTCTCCATAGAATATGGGTTGTGATCCCACATCTCAGCTAGGGTATGGGTGGCATTCTTTGCCTGAAAATGTTGGTCTTGGGACTGGTCAGGCAGCCAAGGCCAGGTTGGATGGGGCCTTGAGCAGCCCAATCTGGTGGGAGGTGTCCCTGCCCACGGCAGGGGGGTTGGAACTGGATGATCTTTAAGGTCCCTTCCAACCCAAACTATTCCATCATTCTGTGATTCTGTAAATCAGAAGTCAGCAAGGTAATGTTCTGCCAAAAGCCAGTTCCATTGAATGAGAGGCAGAACTCAAAATAGTGTTCCTAGTCTGTTACAAATATCAGGTTAAATGCAATAGCGTTGCTCCATGGTTTAGAATAAACAATTGTAAGAGCATAATACAAGCATGTAGTTGGTTTTTACATCTCAGCTAAGAGGCTGTCACCCTTGGTGACTGTCTGAGCATGTCCTCTGAGTTTGTGATACTTCTGATAGGGCTGGTGTTGGATACTCTACAAATGAAGATAAGATATGTGGGTGTATTTCTCAGCCTCTCCCTAGCCTCTGGGATAAAGCTGCCTCTGGATTTATCTGGCTAAAAGGGAGCAGGAAAACTCTGTGAGCTAGGGTTTTACACTGAGAACACTCATCTATCACAGTAGTCGTGTTCAATCCTAACTCACAAGAGGAGTCGCAGCTGCGTGATACCGCTGTCACAGGGCCCTGGCAGAAGCCAGAAGGGTTGAGGCTGGACTTTGGTGCAAATGGCAGGTCAGCAGAGGGGACGGGACAGTCGGGATGGCCCTGCTCAGAGTGCTAGCACTCGTCTCTGACTGGCTTCCCACTTCTTGTCGTCCCTGTATGCTGTGGCAAGGAAGGGTATGGCACAGGCCGCAGTGCCCCTTGCCTGTGGGGGTGCCCTGAGCAAAGGAAGGGGTCTCGGTGCACACTGCTGACAGAGTCTGCCTGATCTCTTCATCTCCCAGAGCTTCTTAACAGCCTCATTAAACTGCTTTTGCTATTGGTGAAATAAAAGGCTTGGTACTGTTCCTCACTTCTGTTCCTGTAGGGTGGCCTGTTTGGGATAAGTATTCCTCCTTAGCCCAGCTGGAAATCAGTAATGCGCATAGAATTGTAATCCAGTATCTACATCTGTTTTAATTTCAGAAAACTATTGTCTTCACTCTGTTTCATCCTCCAGCTCATCTGCTGCCCTGTTCTCAGGATAGCAAAGTTGTGGAAGGGGAGTCTGACCATTTGCATTAATTCCTCTGCCCTGCAATACTTTCCTGGCGAGTCAGGTCGTAGAGCCTCAAGCAAGAGTCACAGCTTTTGTTATAGATGCTTTGCAGAAAGCTGGATAACGTGATTTTCTTTACCAGTTAGGAGGCTATTGACCCCACACGCTGGCACTGGGCAGCTGACGTGCAGATATAGCCAAATATCCTGATTTTCTGCTGAGTAGCAGCAGTGTCCCTGTGAGCAAAGACAATAAGAGGAAAGCTTTGATTATAGAAATGGCAACCTGCTAATGACTTCCATTCCTGCTTTCTCTCCTCTCAGAACATCCCCACCTTGGGAAGCGTAGCAATAACCATGGCGCTGCACAACTGTGATGAGGTGGCGGTAGCTGGGTTTGGCTATGACATGAGTTCACCCAATGCACCGCTGCACTACTATGAGAACATCAAGATGTCTGCCATCAAAGAGGTAGGGAGCTCCTGCCGAGCACGTCTTCCTCCCAAGCCCACTGACCGCCCCAACTCCAGAACCTCACTGGGATGGTGATGTCAACAGCTTTCCTGTTTGGGTCAAAACATAGCTCCACCCAGGCATTTGCCTGTAAAATTCTATACATTCTCCCAAGCGCAATGTGTGTTAAAAATGGTTATTTCTGATGGGAAAAGTTCTCTGGAATGTGTATATAATGTGGTTCCTTCTTCGAGCACCAGAGAAAAGATTCACATAAGTTTAACTTGATTAAGGTGAGCGGGAGCAATTCTACTCGGGGGTTGAACAGACATGGCCAGGACCTGCTTTTTGGTCCATTATATTGCTCTCTAATCCATGGGCTTCTTTTGCTCAATGATCGCCTCCTCAGCCCTTGTGAAAGGTGGGGGAGGTGAGATTAGCCCCTGCGTGTTGGCTCTCAGCTGACTTTTCAGCAGCCGTTAGGTGGTGTAAACACATCACGGCTCTATGTACGCTGCTTTTTAAAGCCAGATCTACACTAGAGACATTTTCTGGTACTGTCACAGTGAGATGACAGCGTTTTCAGAGAAACACAAGCTCTCGTGTTGGTATAATGCAGCAGCATAAAGATGCTTTTAGATCAGTCTGTTTTCTGTACCAAACTAGAGCAAACCTGGACACTGTAGCTTCTGTAGTGGGAAGGTTTGCTTCTTTTTTGGTAGAGCTCAGCCTTTCTCAGCACAAATTTGGCCCGGGTCTTTCTAAGATTGCTTCCCCCTCTTCACTGGCTCTGAGATAGGAAAACTTTCTCCATCCTGCTCCGTGTTGTGAAAAGTTACGTTGTTTACAGACAGTAGCTGTCTCCTGGCACTTAGCATTTGTTCACCTCAAGCACTCTGCCATTGATCCAGGCTAGGAGGGAAGCTGGGAAGTTGTGTTTTTCCAAATCACAAGATTGTACATGTCTTAGGACTCTCACAGGCTGTGTGACCCTAGGCAGACTGGGGAATTAGAAATCAGTGATTAGTCAGCCAGAGAAATGAGAAGAGCGGGTCTGGTTGTCAGACTCATGAGGCTTTGGAACGACCGCTCAGCAGAGAGAGAACAAACTGTTTTGGGAGAAGACTGTGAGGAGGTCCCCAATATATCAAGGGACTGAACATTGTGGTCCTGAGGTACCTTCTGGGTCTGTAGAGGTAGCAAGAAAGCGTGCCTTGCTCATTGGAATAACCATGGGTTAATCTGTCCTAGTTGGGAAGAACATTTGCAGGATTTAAGGGATACATCCAGAGAGGAAAAGCCAATTGAGTGACTGTGCACAGAGATGGTGTCTGGCTTGTGAAACCCCCAAGTGGGAAGTGCCTGAGGTATGTAATTCTTGTAGTAGAAGAGGTATCATCGTTGGCTTGCCCAGTTCTGACTCTTCCCTGAGCATCTGCTTATAACCACGGTCTGAGACCGGACCCTGGGCTACCCAGGCCACGATGTGAGTCGGTACAGTTGGGTCCTTAGTCGTTCGGCAAGGACACGGTGACACCAGAGTGAAAACGGATGCAGATGCCTGGCTCCAGCAGTGATTACAGAGACTGCTCATGAAAGTTTCAGGAAAAGCTTTTGTCTCTGTGCTGGCACTGCATCCACTCTGGTGAATCGGCCGCTGTTGATGGAGAATCACCCTTGCCCAGTTGTTCCTCCTGCCTCATAAGAACATCAGTCCCACAGCCTGCTCTTGGACACGGGGACACTCCCAGTGGGTGTCCTGTGCCAAGCCAGTTTTGCAGCCTGGTAGGTGTCTCTGACCTCAAAGACACGTGCACAGGAGCTGGCGAGAATGAAGTCTTCTTGCTCTTGCTCAATGGATCAATGAGAAAAGCTGACTAAAAGAGTTGGATGGTAGAGTCTGTGATTGAAGCTGCTGGTCCAGTTCGCTTGGATCCTTGATTCTGGAGGCCAGCACCCTGAGAGGGGTGGAAGAAAGAAGGGAGTCACTCGTAGACACCGTATGTGATCTCAGGAATAAACCTTGCTTGGCACAGGGCAGTAGATGCGGATCAATATGTGAAACGCAACCAATAATGGTGCCTGGTTTCTCAGGCCTCTGCTGTCTGGAAGCTGTCAGTCATCATGTCCAGGGTGTTCTGTACAGAGGTGAGGGAGTGTTGAAAGGCTCTGGTGAAGCCTCACTAATTCAGATGTCAGTGGGTTTGTTTCTGCAGTCAGGTCTATTGATGAGGGCTCTGCAGGCCAGCAGAGCTGGTTCCAGGAGGAAGGGTCCTGTTCCACTTGAAGGCTGGTTATCTGATATGTGTCTGCCTGTCTAATCCTCATGTCCTCACCCACAGTCTCTTCTTACATTTCCCTGCTCTGGTACAAGAAAAGCCATCTGTTCCCAAGTATCAATAATTGATGCTCCTCTTGCCTCTGCCCCTCCCAATATGACAAATTGTTTGTGATATTGTGGAATGTGAAGAGCAGAGAGAGGATTGCATTTCTTTCTTTCCCATTTAATATTAATGGTAGCTGGTAATTGTTAGTCACCTGAGGGTGAAGTTGAAAGGTGAAAGGCATGATAGTTGGGTTGTGTCTTCTACAATTGGCCTCAAAGAACACACAGATGGAGATTTTCAGCAGTCTAGACTGGAAGCGTCCTGCACACTCTGCTTGGAGAGAAACCTGCATGTGGTTTGCAAATCAAGAGGCTACACCTTGTGCCAAATATTGATCTTGGCACTAGTGAAAGCAGACCGACCCAGAGCCAAGCTCTACCAAGGTTTTTGTCTGTTCCTTCTGCTCTGGCACCCAAAGGCTCAAGAGCATCCTCAGTGTTACTTTGGACCTCCGGGATTGTGCCCAGGTCTAGTTTTGCCTGATTCTTCTCTACATTTCAACCTCTAAATAAGTCGCTAAAGTAGACTGTGCCTTGAAATTATGCAGGTATCATCTTTGTCCTCTAACCTGCAGACCCAGGCAGGCTGACATACTCGTTCCTGGGTAGGGGAGTGGAAAAGCTTTGCTTAAAGTAGCAACATCACAGCACTGAACAATTGCCATGGAATGCAGCTGCTTCTCCGTAACGAACATCTCCTGCAGTTTGACCAGGCTTTGGTGGGGAAGAATCTCTCTGAAGGTCAAGTCATTTTGCTGTCTGCAAAGCTCCTCTAGCCTAGATAACTGAAAATTTTCAGTGTTTAAGCCTTGAGAGCAGCTGCAGGGAAGTACTCCAGCTCCACCCTGAAACCATCTCTGACTTTACAGAGGAAATGTAAACACTGGCAGTGTCCTGAGTCTGGAGGTGCCACACGTGGATGTGGCTCCTAGGAGCCTCCCTGGTAACATCCATTGAGTCCCTTCCCTTGCCTGGTGTCCACAGTGGGAACTGGCCTGCTGTTCTTGTTCTTTCAGCAAGGTGTGCCGCTGATTTACACATGAGGCCTGCTTGACATCTCTCTGGACACCCTTGAAACCCTGTGACTCATCTCCAAGGAATTCGTTCTGATTACATAAAAAAAGCCAGCAAAATGCACTCGCTTGCTCACAGCTGGGCGGAGATGCCTCTCCCGTGCCAAAACTGAGGTGATAAAATCTCTGTGGAAGTGAATGTGATTTTTCCTGTTGCTCTCTGGGACTGGTTGCTGAATTTCCAAGAGGCGAGTGTATAGTTTTGCTTAGGCTTTGCTTTCCCCACTGGAGTAAAAGCCCTCACGGTCCAAAATTGTGCTGCAATAACTGCTGCAGGAGACAGACGCCCCCACTGCCTCTTCCAGCATCTCAGGCTGCCGAGGGCTGGGCAGGTGTTTTCTGTCCCAGAGGAAAAGTATTTGTGAAGAGGCAGGTGCTCTGGACCTTCCTCCGTGTTACCGTTCAGGAGAGGAATATGGTCTTGGCACCTTGGTCAGTGTTTGGCTGCAAAACACATATAGATTTTCCTGTGCTTGTGAATGCTCGTGAGTGTAAATTGCTCTGGTTTAGTCCTGAATGGCTTCCTTGCCCCTCTACCCTGGGTAGTTCAGCGTGCTCCAGACAGACCTGGAGGAGAAGACCCTTTTCTGTTCATAGTGTGCTCCAGAGAGCTGGAAGCACACCAGTACAGTGCTTTCAGCTTCACGCTGTGAGCTGCAAGATCAGTGCACAACCACCCCTCAATCCCTGCTCTGCTGCCCAGCACCTTCTCTCCTCGTCTCTCCTCTTCTCCCCGTTGTGGCCGGGGGTGCAGAGTCACTGGCTTGCACTTCAGCAGGGTTTTTCTGAGTGATATGAAGACACTGTGCCGTTCTCCAGTCTGTTACTGGGAGACTGCTGTCCAATAAACCCCATGCTGTTGTGAACATTCTCACAGGTGATTTTCCAGCTCTGATCCTGTCTCTTCGCTCTAACTTACAACATTCAGAATGTCCAAGTGTGTCATCTCCCTTCAGTTCCTATTTTCCCTATTCCAAATAACTTTGTGACAGCTTTGACCCTTGCCTGCTTCCATGAATGCTGTTCAGAAAATGATTGAGTCCTTGCCAAGGTGTCTGCTCACTTGTTTCTGGTTTTGTGGCAATGAGCCCATCGGAGCTGAGTTTTGGTATAGTTTATTGCATTTTTATTTCTTGCTAAGGTCTTGTAATGCTTCCTGCCCGAGCACTCCGTAAAAGTGTCTTTTTATCACAGGTTTTCTATTAACACAGAAGTGTCAAATCCACTGGGAACATAGCAAAGGAAACGTGGAAGTGTTTCCATGAGGTGAGGAAAAAAAAAAAAGGAATAATTTTGAAATAGAGTGAAGGCTTTTCTGGATAAATAAAATGAATGAACTTCCCTGTAAGGATTACAATGGACTTTCACTGCTAATGGGAAAACAGGCTAGTGTTTCAGGCAGGAATTATTTCAGGATGGGAAAGTGACAGTGTTTAGAATAGTACAAACATCGCCATAAGGAGCTGATGAAACTGAGAGAGCAGGAAGCTGTGCTAAATCATGGGAACAAAGCGCAAGACTTGCTCCCAGCATCCCTCGTCCGTGAGCTCTGCCCTGAGCCTGGCAGCACGCAGCCTGCCCCAGCCTCGTGATCCAGAGGTGAGCTTCAGCCTCCTGGTCATTTCTTGCAGGAGCAAGAATGTGAACAAGGAGTTGCCTTAGACATCGGGAGCACCCTGAGCTGTCTTCTCAGCTGGCGGCAGGCTGCCTCGTGCACTTGCGGCTGGTAAAAAGCAGAGAATGTGTGCTTAAAAGCCACCCTTATCCATCCAGAGCCCATCTGCGGCATTTGTGTCGCACGGTGGAGCTGCTGCCCGGTCTCCTTTTTGTAGAAGCAGATCAAGTGCCAACACCGATGCTGTTGGAGGTGTCAGCTCCTTTGATACAGCTGTGCCCGGCACCTCGCAGCCTGACCCGAGGGGGAGGTGGCGGCACTGCCTTTCATGACTTCTTTCTGATGGTTGGCTCTGCTTCCCCCAGCAGGGCTTTGTGGGCTGCCGGAGGATGCCATCTTGTAACACTTCTCATTCACCCTGTGGAAGGGCTGTCACCAGGGCCAGGGGAGGTGGCCTGCAGCACGCAGCGACACACAGCTTTGTCTCTGTCTCTCCCCGCCAGCAGCTACCTCTCAGAATAATCCGCAAACATCAACTTTGGAGTCCTTGGCCCATAAAGGCACAAACAATGGTGCTTTATCATCCTCTGGGCTCTCTCTGTGAAGCCGTCCTCTGCATTTTAAATTAACGCAAGTTGCTTGGGAGGGGGTGGTCAGGCTGTTTCAGGCCTCCAAGTACCTTAAAAGTTTGTGGTAGCCAACAAGAAGAACAAAACTCCTTTGAAATCTGGGCAGTCTAGCCTGGTGATTTATAGACTGAAAACAGCTATTCGAGCCTGCCTGATGAATTGAGGTTGGAGTACAAGGAACGGTGCAGGCTGAAATGGAGGTCAGCGTTGGAGGGGGAGGTTAGGGGCTGGGGCAGGGGGACCTCTGAAAGGGCAGCGCTTTTTCTTGGGACCGGCAGTGATGACTGATGAGGTTTATACATTTTTGTCTTTGTTTAAAAGCCACCTGTGTGGCAGCATTTTGGCTGAGCAAAGGCCTCACATGCCGTGTGTAAGGTCTGTGTGTCTGTGGAATAGGAATCTGGAAAAGATTGATGGCTGAGCAGTCACGACCGGAGCACAGGTATTGCCTTGTGCAATGGGACGGAAGTACAGTGACACTCCTGGGCGAGCGCTGAGCACTGAGCCCAGCAAGGAAGGTAAGGCTGTAGGATGGACAAAACCAGAATTAGGGTTTGGACAAGATCTCTGTAGGAAAAGACAGTAGAAGTCTATGGGGGGTGTGCCAGAGCCCAGCTGCCCACCCTGACATTGAACACAGGGTTGCTGGGTACCCCCAGAAATCACACTGCCATGGATGTACAGTGGGGAGTCAGTATTTAGTAAAGGGGAGAGCCCAGATGTTCCCAGATGCAGCAGCTGGCACAGCTCTTCTCACCAGCCCTGAACGCACAAGAAGAGCTGATGGCCTTTCAGAGCTGTTATAGCAGGCGTGAAGACCCTGCAGAGGGACGTTCTAGGAAATAGCCTTTAATCGAGTGCCTTCATGGTTAAATTAAATAGAAAGCCAACAGAAGGGATGTTGCAACTGGGATTTTGCTTCCAAAATGAGGGAGCTTGATAAGCAGGGCTGTATCTCGACTGCAGGGTGGCACACAGCAGTGCTGGCCGGGCGCTCAGTGCGAGTGGGACATAAAATCATAGAATCATAGAATTGCTTGGTTGGAAAAGACCTTTGAGATCACCAAGCCCAACCGTACCTGTCCACTGCTAAACCATAGCTCTGAGAAATTCATCTTTTAAATGTGTGCAGACTCTGATCTCTCTGAATTTAGGCCTACCCTGGGAGAATGGGCTACCAAAAGCAGATGCACTGAAGAGTTTGTGGACTCATTGTAGTCTTGAGATTTTTTTTTTGTTGAAAGTGCAAAAATTATCTACAATTCGTGTTTGCAGCAAGGGGGGAACCAACAGGAAAAGGCTGTAGATGTAACTTCATAAACAACCTCTTCACAGTAGTGTTAGAAATAACAGAGGAGTGGGAGAGAGCATGAAGCAGCGAGGACACTTCACCCTGATGGTTGTAAAGGACAGAGATAAAGTAGAAACTGGCAGAAGTCAAGCTGAATTAGATCTTGCAAAAGAAGTACCCTTCCAGTACTTAAAGAGAGCCTACAGGAAAGCTCGGGAGGGACTCTTTATCAGAGAGTGTAGGGATAGGATGAGGGGGAACCATTTTAAGCTGAAAGAGAGGAGATTTAGAATAGATATTGGGAAGAAATGTGTGGGTGGTGAGGCCCTGGCACAGGTTGCCCAGGGAAGCTGTGGCTGCCCCCTCCCTGGGGGTGTTCAAGGCCAGATTGGATGGGGCTTTGAGCACCCCGATCGAGTGGGAGGTGTACCTGCCCGTGGCAGGGGGATTGGAACTGGCTTTGAGGTCCCTTCCAACCCAAACCATTCTATGATGCTAAGATTCCATGAAAATAAACAAACACTGGACAGTCCCACTGCCAAACAAATAATATGGAAACAGGTAAAGAATTACTAGGGCTGCGGCACCCAGAGAAGTGAAGGAAGCAGGAGGTGATGGGATTTCGGAGCTAAAGTGGGAAACCACATAAAGGAACACATTATCTCCTCAAGAGTGATATGAACGTCTTGGAAAGGATGGCTTATGGTGAGAAGCTCATAGAAAAAGAAAATGACTGGGTCAGCGGTGAAAGGCAAAGGCCGTTGAAGGTAATGCCCTAGGTGTGAGAGCCTGGGAGATCTCTGGTCCAACTGCTGCACTGTTGAGCCACTTAAACTGCAAGTCTGGAGGAAAAGGTCCTCAATTATTCTATCAGGTTACACGTGGTTCCACAGGGTTAGATTGTAGAGGACGTAGTACCTCTTTTTCCTTTCTTTTTTGGGGGATGGGAGCAAGGCAAGGAAAAGAATCCTGTCAAATTCAGAGCTCTTAATCTGACCTCAGAGGTACTATTCAGAACTTTAGAGCAGCGTTTAAATGAAAGAATAATTAAATCCTGAAAGCAAACACAACATGGATTTACCAAAGGCAGGTTACAAAAACTAATTTAATATCTTTATTTGATTAAAAAAAAATCATTCTGGGGACAGAGGAAGCGTAGTGGCTTGGTCTGTCTGAAGTTCAGTTAAGCGTGCGATACTGTGCTGTGTAAGATATTATTAGTTAAGCTTCAGAAGGCATGGGTTGGTGCAACACCTGGATGTGAATAGTGTCTCTAAAGGAGAACACAAAGAGCAGCACTGAATGGATCACTCGGAGTTTCCCCGCAGGAACTCAGTGTTTGCTTTAATGATTTTGGGCATAGAAGGCAATGGTGTGCGAGTGGAATTTGTGATGAGACAAAACCAGGTGTGGTCAGTTCAAGGGAGAATCAAAATACCATCCAGGGAGACCATGAGCACCCTGAGAACAGGATTGAACTGGGTGGCATGAAACCTAAGAGTGTGAGTGGAAGCTCGTTCTGATTGGGGCAACACCAGGAATTTTGACTCTAAGCTGCAATAGTGTTACTTGGCAATGGCAGAGGAGGAAAGTACTTAGGTGGGTACAGGTGAATCCCAGGGTAATTCAGGATGCCAGGCTGTTACTGTGAAGAAAATGCAAATAAGTCTCTGGAAAGACTAGAGGAAAGGACTTCTTGGAGGGAAAGAGAATTGCCTCTGCATGAGGCAATAGTGAGTCCTTTTTCTGGTTCGCAAGAAGTAAATTTGGGGTAAACGGGGACACAGGGAGCTACTGCACCTCTGGGAAATTTCCCAGTTTTCAAAGGGGAAGTGAACAGCCTGTTCTGGTAGAAGGAAAATAAAACATGGCTTGTTTAGCTTGGTAAAATGAAGACTGAGAAGAGCTACAATTGCTCTCTCTGTTTGGTTGGTGTAAGAATGACTGGGCATAAAGGAGCTGTGAGTAAATATCCGGAACATGAAGAGAGGAGGGTGCCCAGCCCTCCTTTTTGTTTCCCTACCTGTGACTTCCAAGGGAGTGTAGGTGGGATGGGGCGGGTGCCATGTCCTGGTGGATGGACTGGGAGAGGAGGGGGCAATGGGTCCTGAATGAAGCAGGGCACTGGTGTCATGGGAGATGCGCAGGGAGTGAAACTGTGGCTGAGGGGTGGCCATAAAACACCCAGTGTGCGTGGTCACCACGCTGGAGTCAGACCAAAGGTGTGGGCAAGGCAGGATCATGAAAAATAAGCAGCCCTAGAGACAAGGCAGTGAAGGTTAAAGGTAGAGATAAATTAGTACTGGTGGAGACTGGAAACCAATTGGAAACCACGGAAGTAGCGCTTCTTGCTGCTGCTGTGGTTTCAGTGAAGGTTTTTGGGGAGAAATGCTGCTGACTTGCAGAAAAACGGAGGACGTAACAGAACTGAGAAATCTCTCGCTTTACAACTTGCTGTTTTTATTCACTGCATTCCTCATTTACTTCACGCTCTGTGATTTAATCTTCCTGTATTTTAAGGTATTGCAATATACTTGATAAGACTAAAGTGCTCTGAAGCTGAGGCATTCCCCGGTTGTAACTGATTGCAGATGGGGAGCTCTACCTTCCTCCTGGGTTGGTCTCGGAAACATTTTCTTAGTCTTAAAATATTCTATTTGGCTTCTTTTGAAGGGACAGAGGATGTTTTCTGCTTCTTTGTGGGGTCGTCAAGGAAAAAAAAAGACAAGTGTTTTGGGGCTGCCGCATTTGCATAACCCTGAAAAGGTGGCTTTAACTGGTGATAAATTTTGATCTAATAACTGTGACCAAATGATCACTCATCAGACCCCACTGCCACCTCTCCACGATGGACAGCCGTAACAGTGCATCTGCTTGCAGAGCAACTCCTCTCCTGCTGTTTCTCTCTCCACTGAAAAGAGCAAACATCTACTAATCATAGAGAGATCTAAAGCCAAGGAAACCCCAGCCTCATCCCCTAACAACAAGAAGCCTCCTGGGACGTTTGTGGTGGAGCTCCCAGAAGTTCATTACTCCAGCTGTGGGCTCAGACGAGCAGCCTGTTTGTTTGCTCAAGTGGAAACAAAGAATTGGACTTGGTGATCTTAAGGGTCCTTCCCAACCTAAATGATTCTGTGATTCTAAACTGTCCTGGCCATCTGCTCGGTAGGAGAAGCAGAGGAGGGAGAGGACAGAGCCAATCAGCCGGGTTGCAGGAGCTGTAGTGGTAATGAGGTGGAGGAGAAAAGAAGGTGGAGGTGGCAGTGAGTGCTTTGAGCTGCTCTGTCGGTGTCTGGAGGTGCAGGTTCATGAGAAAAGAGCTGGAGTTTTCTGCTTGTGATGCTGGGGTATAGCTTCAGTATTCGGAGCAGCAGCTCTGTGAATGTGAATAATCCAGCGTACAGGAGTAGGAAATGAGGCAGTAGTGGTTTGAAGTGCATGGGAAGAGAGGGTCAAAGCAGTCAGAAAGGACAGCGAGCATCCTGCCAGCACAGCCAAAGCACACCCAGTGTCTTAGGGCAGGAGAAGGCTACTTTGCCGTAGTAGCAGGAATAAACCACCAGTGTTGCAGCTGCTTCATGTTGTGGATGCTGCTCTCAACTCTCTGCTTAAATTGTCAAAATGAGCACTCAGACAGCACATCCCGCCTGTCCGTGGGGGAAAGCCAGAACGTTGCCTCATTCTTACCATCCTGCTGCAGCTCAGGACCTTGTGCCAGCTGAAGGATTTCCAGGACAAGTTGCCCACGAGCCTGCTTACCCAGAGCTTACCCAGGGAGGGGTGGCAAAAGAGAACTTCCCCTTACAAGAGCCCAAAGCAAACCTGAGCCTGCCAAGACCTCACTTTTGATGAGACTCTCAGCTGGCTCACAGAGCCCACCCACCTGCCAGCAGTGTGCACTACCCAGGGTGCTGTTTAGGGTATATGTAAACCTGCTGAGTTTTAGAGTGTATTTTGTTGCCTTTCCCCTGTCAGAGCAATGGCAGTGAGGTGCCTGCCTCTCTCTGACAGTTCTGAGAAATCTGCTCCAGTTCTTCTCCCCCCTGCGGCTGCTGGGGCTGGAATGCAGCTTCCTTTGCCTGATTAGCTCTGTCTGTCAGTGGGGTGAGTCCCTCCCGTGTAATCAGTAACTGGAGCTGGTGTTGAAGACATGTCTCATCCCTCCTGCCTGCATTGCTGCCGGGTGTGGGGGGGAGCACCCTGTAGTGCTCTTCAGAGGGGACAAAAGCCCATCCTCACCAGGGAATCCTCTTCCTCTGTGGTCTTACATTCAACCACAGAACATTTGAGAGTACTGCTGTGGACACCAGTAAGATACTGGTGTTCAGGTTTGGGCCCCTCACTACAGGAAGTGCTGGAGCGTGTCCAGAGAAGGGGAACAAAGCTGGTGCAGGTGCTGTAGAACAAGTATTATGAGGAGCAGCTGAGGGAACTGGGGTTGTTTAGCCTGGAGGAGCCTGAGGGGAGACCTTATCACCCTCTGCAACTCCCTGACAGGAGGCTGTAGCAAGATGGGTGCTGGTCTCTTCTCCCAAGGAACAGGTGATAGGACGAGAGGAAATGGCCTCAAGTTGTGCCAGGGAAGGTTCAGATTAGACATAAGGAAAAACTTCTTCACCAAAAGGGTCTTCAGACACTGGAATGGCTGCCCAGAGAGATGGTGGAGTTCCCATCCCTGGAGATGTTTAAAATGTAGGTAGATCAGGTGCTCAGGGATGGGATTTAGTAGTGGACAGGTGTGGGTGGACTCGATGATCTCAAAGGTCTTTTCCAACCAGGCCATTCTGTGATTCTAAGATCCATGGATCAAGTGGGAGACTGAATTACCTTACACGTGGCTTCCTGCTTGGAAAGAGGAGTTTGTGGCAGTGCTCAAGGTATAGAAGCAGCCTTGCTGCTGAACAGCCAGACATTTAGAGGTCTTGCCAGCAGCCTTGCAGTCAGTGCTGAAGCCAGACCTAGCTGTAATGTGAGAGACTGCAATTGTCTTGCCCAGAGTTTTATTATCCACCTCCTGCACTTAAATTCCTGCTCCACTTGTACCTTTCACAAAGCAGATTTCCTCTTGCTATCGGATAAGGCACTTGCATGTGTCTTCAGGTGACATTTTAGGTGGTTTGAGTTTGCCTAGAAGTGGCTGCTTCCCCAGTTACCGTCTGGAGCAAGGGATGCAAGCAGGTTGTACTGGATGAAACCAGTTGGCTTCTGTTATGTTTGATGAGGCTGAAAGACATGAAGGAGAGATCAGATTGTGCTGTGATGTGTCGGGCACATCAAACTCCCTGGAGCTCCAGACAGGCTTTGAACAACAAGCCCAGCCTGATGTCAGTCGATGCATCGAGACCCAGCATGGCCTCAGAGCCCACAGACGCCGCTTGCTGCCTGCTGGCAGGAGCACACACACTTGGCTGCTTCTGCCGATGCCGTTTGTTCCTAGCCAGGGGCTGGGTTGTCAGAAGAAACATTGCTGCATGGCAGGGTCCAAGCCTGAGACCCCTGAGATCCCCAGCTGATGTCCCCAGTGGGGGACCCTCGCTGTCCTGCTCCCAGTGACAGGCACACACAGCCCCGTTCCCCCAGCTCCGTCTGCTCTGCACCACCATTGCTCCCACTGCTGCTTTCTGAAATTCATGCTTTTTTTTCCTTTGACGAGCCAGATTTCTTCCCCAGTGCCAGTTTTCAGTTTCTACTTTCATGCTAGCAGAAGCCAAGCACTGAGTTGTTTCTGGGCAGCGTCTTTTCAGTTTAGAGACGGGGCCTTCTGTGTTTTCAAAGTCCCAAAGAGCACCAGCACAGTTTACCACGTGTGGCCCTGTTGTTCCTGGTGGTGATGCAACCTTTGCAGCATCCAAGTAACACTGTCAGTGGAAGCAGAGGAAGTCAAAGACTTCTTTTGAACAAGGTTACAAGATAAGAACTGCTTGACCTTTTCTTAGCAGTGTTGACTGTCATAATCCGTATGCACTGGGGGGATGAAAGTGGCTTGGAAACCCCCAGCAGCAGCAAGACAAGTATTTCCAAAGTGTGTTTGAGGTCTAAAGGGAGACCTTCAGTCCCTTGGTCCTCTTGGCATCATGCTCCACGCCATGACCAGGGCTCTGTGTCACAGCACCAAGTGTGGCTCTGTGCCTGTCATGGACTGGAGGGGACATCCACAGATGACCGGAGAGGCACGTGCGTGTTGTATGTGATGGATGTGCTTTGCAGGCAGGTGCCCACGGTTTTGCAGTGGATAATCTGGTTTTAGATACTTATGAAAAAGTGCCCTCAAAAGGCTCGGAGGGCTGGTGCTTGCTTGAGGTCATTTCAGGGAGGCTCCTGTAGAGTGATTTTATCATGGTCCAGATTTTATTCAGTGCTCAGATTACCTGCTGGCCAGAGCACTGTGTTGGAGACGTGGATTCATTTACTGGGCTTCTTGTCCTGTTGGGAGATTTTGGGGAAAACTGCTCTTCCCTGCGCTGCCTTGGTCTCCCCAGGGGACAAACCACTTACTGCTTTCATTAAATGCTTTACTAGTACCAGCACAGGAGAGTGATGGCAGATGCTCCAATCACAGCTAAAGCCTGCTGCAGGGAGATCATCTGGGTGGGCTGACACCAGCTATAGCAGTCATTGCTCTGAACTGCCTGGCTGGAAGATGTTACCATTTCACCCTTCACATTGTATTAGTGTAACCTTTGGTGTGTGATTTCCTCTTGATAGGACTGGCAAAGACAGAGCTGGCCTCGATGGAGCTGGTCTTGGGGCGTTTCAGCTGCATGCACCCCTGTGTGTTCCCCAGAGCCCTCTCTTGGCACCGTGTTCTCTGCCAGCTCTGTTCCCTAGCACACAACACCATTGATGATGCACTCTTGGACTCTTGTGTGCCCTGGCTTGAGAGGGCACCATAACCAGCTCTATCTGCCCCAGGTACCTGAGTTGCCCAGATCTCACCATAGGTTATCCAGATCTCACCATCCAAAAAAACTTCACCCAGCCCATGGGGAGACCTCCTACATGGGTCTGAGAAGCCTTTTGGTCTGCAGGGGCTCTTCTGGTCTGCAGCAAGGTCTGTCTCCTTGGCACTGGAGTCTCCTGCAGTATGGGGAATGGGAGCATGCTTGGCCGGGATAGCTGCTGACCTCCTGTCTTTCCCATTTCCTTCCAGTCCTGGACGCACAATATCCAGCGGGAGAAGGAGTTCCTGCGGAAGCTGGTGAAAGCCCGAGTCATCACTGACCTAACCAGTGGGATTTGAGTGGCTGCAGCCACTGCCTCCAAGGGAGGAGAAGACGACACACGCTGCAGCTTTGGGAGCAGGCACTGGCAGCCCCCCGCAAGAATCCCACCTTGCTGAAGACACACAGAGATGCTCTGGGAAGACCCTCTGGCATTGCCAGTCTGCACGAGGGTTGCGTCTGCTGCCTCCAGGCCTAGAGCTGGCAGGAGGTGGGCAAGGAGCTGAGTGGGCCATTCTTGAACTCTGCATCGCAGACAGATCTTCTGCGTCCTGAATTAAACAGGAAAGACTCAGAGAAGAAAGGTTTGTGAATAAAACAATTTGTGCCAAATGGGAGGTGACGCTGCCCCAAGGCAGCAGTGCCTGAATGTACAAAGTATTATTTTTAAAAAGAAACTTTGCTGGAATCATACTAGAAATACCAAGGTGCAAGGCAAAGTCTGCTTGTGCACAGCCCCACGAAAAGCCCGGCCTCTCCGTTCTCCATCTGTGTTGTCACTGGCCTCAGACCTTCCCCCAGGAAAACAAATCCGTCCAAAACTTTGGTGTTGTTGGTGCTGCTGTAATTCAAACAGAGAATAATGGCTTTCCCGCCTTCTCCACTTGGAGCTTCTGGTTAGAGATGAGCATGGGTTTGTTTTTCTGCACTTTTCCTTGCTTCCCACACAGAGGCAGCAGCCACTTATTTGGCTGTGTTTTCCATAGCTGTTTGCCCTTCTCTGCCTCTGCCTTGACCCCAAGGTGGAGTGGGGAGCCGATGGCTTTTCTGCCTGCAGCAAACCCTCCTCATCTTCCTGCCTGTCACAGCAGAGTCCACCTCGTCATGCTCAAGGCTTTCAGGCCTCTTGGTTTGTGCCTGCTGTGCAGGGCCCCTGTGGAGTCGGTACAGATCGGTGTCGCCGTTTCTGGACAGCATCTTGCTTTATTTTTGTGGGAGAGAGGAGTAATTTATTCTTTGGAAGGAGGTCAGATCTTGTGTGGAGATCTGCAGCTTTACAGCTTGAGAGGAGGCTGCTGAAGATGTTTGTTTTATGTTCCAGACTCAATCATGTTCCCTATTT
Organism: Neomorphus geoffroyi; assembly: GCA_033558235.1. Lineage (NCBI taxonomy): Eukaryota > Metazoa > Chordata > Aves > Cuculiformes > Neomorphidae > Neomorphus > Neomorphus geoffroyi. The sequence goes on along the minus strand of JAUMJM010000024.1, from coordinate 3,230,268 downwards.
AAGCGACGCGTGACCTCAGTGATGATGGACCCTGCTGGCACGAGTTGGGGCCTGCTGGGAATCCTCACCCTCTGTTCAGCCTCTGCTCACTTCATTTCCAAGCTCCTCCTGTGCTGCTCTAGCACCGCTGCTCCTCCTGCTCTCAGGAGCATGTCCCTTCCTTTGCCGTCTTGGTCCCGAGACGCACTATTTGCACATTTAATTTGTATACGTATTTCCGAAGAGCCGGAATAAACTGAGCAACGTGGCCGAGTATGAGGACAGCAAAGTGGTCTCATCCACCTGGAGGGGGTGGGCAGAAGGGGGAATACGAGGGGAAATCAGGTCCCACACTCTCCTATCCAGGAGCAAGATGGTCTGTGCCCCCAGGCACCATCCCGAGCCGAGTCCCTGTGTGTTGAGACACCGGTGTGCAGCCCGCCAGGTGCTGAGGTCAGTGGAGGGAGGATCCCAGAGGGAAGCTGGCTGGACTCGTGGTGCTGGCACTGCATCCAACATAGCCCAAGGGTTGCAGTTTGCCCTGCTCTGAGCTCAGGGGAGAGCACGGCCCTAACATGAACAAGGGATGCTCAAAGCAGGGCTTGCATGGTTCTGGGCTGCCTGTGCTCCTGCTGGCTTGGGGTGTGACTCTGGGGCTGAGACCGCAGAGGGCATGTGCAGGAGGGGCAGGCGATGGCCCAGAAGTGGGGCAGAGGAGCAAACTGTGGAATGGTTTGAGAGCAGGGCTGCAGGCAGAGGCAGCTCTCAGGACATGGTGCTGGGTGCTGCACACAGACCAGCATGGGATGTGCCTCTCCGGAGCCTCTCCTGCACCGTGCGCCTGTAGCCAAGGAGCTCACTCAAGGGCAAGTCCTGTCCAGCTTCTGATCGTGGCTGCTGCTTGCCTTGTAGTCTGGGAGCAGCTCAAAGATCTTGCCTCTTCCAGGCAGCATAAGACAGGTGGTGGGAAGCTCTCCCTTCCCTTTCCCCTTCCCCTGTCCCTCTGGTCTCCCAGCCAGGCAGTTCCTGCTCCCCCCCGGTATTTCACTTCCCCTAGGATGGTCTGTGAAGTTTCCAGCATGGAGAGCTGGGCTTTCCAGGAGGTTTTTGAGCATGTGCTGTGGCAGATACTCCTTTGAATATTTTCCCCCAATTTGTTTTTCCTGCTCAAGGAGCCCAAGGGACTGGATTCCCATGGCCCTCACCAGGTGAGATCCCTTTGTGATTCCTGCACGTCAGCCCATGCTTGGGACCATCGTCTGTAGAGTCCCTGCCACGGTGGCAGTAAGGATGCCTGGGCTGGACCTGTCTGAGGTTGTGGCTGGGCTAGGGTGGGCCTTGGTGCTCGAACTGGGTTTTTAACCAGCTGCTGTGGGAACCCTGGGGCACTGATGGGCTGTATCCCTGTGCTACAGGGAGCTGAGATGCCAGAGGTTGGGTGGTTGCAGCCAGGAGGAAGAGGAGGAGGGGAGTGAAGAACCTTTAGTGTCTCTGCTGGGCTCCTCTGGACTCCTGGGGGGAAGCACCCCCATGGAGGCTTGTGATGACACAAATAAGATTTAGTCTGTTTTCCTGAGCACTACAAAACTACAGGGCACCTTTATGTTCCAGCTTGCTGGCTCCACATCCATGGAGGGAGCATGGCTTCTCCTCTGCTTTCCCTGACATCCCAGCTCCCCACCATGGCCAGGGACAGGTCTTAATGGAAAACTGTCCCTACAGACCTGGGAAATGACTCCAAGCCTTTCCCTCCACACAGATGGGGAGCTCCAGGCAGAAGACTGTGGCCTAGAGCGACTCTGGTCAGAATCACCTGCAGGTAGAAGGAAAGAAAGAATGAAGGGGTTTTGAGGGGCCAAAGGCTCCACTCTAACTCACTGTCCCATTGCTGGGGCGGACAAACCCATGAAGCAGCCCTGTGGCCAGGCACCCCAGCCCCATAGCAGTGTGCAGCCCTGGGTTTTTGCTCTTGGATGCTGTTCCTTTGGCTGCCTCCCCATGTGCACCTGCAGCCACCTCCCGCCCTCTGAAACGCTGCGCTCCTGCCAGCTCGGAGCGGTGCGCGCAGGTCAGAGCAAGGTCAGTGGGACGGATGTGAGTCTTGGCCTCTCCCTCACAGTGACTCACCTTTTCAGCTCAGAAGGGAGAGCCCAGGGGAATTCTCCACAGCCTAAATATAGAGCGGGGTTGCCGGGCGCCTCTGATGCACTTGCGGTGCAGAAAGGCCACTCGAGTGGCAGCAAACCTGTGTCAAGAGAGGCCGGGGAAGCGTGGGGAGACTGAGGATCCATCTCCCAAAGTAGGGTTTTGCTCTGGCTGGTGCAGCGGGCAGGTCTGGGGAGGTGCAGGCCAGCACGTGCTGGGGACCTCTAAGTATGGGCTGTGATGTGTAACGTACAGTGATGTACATGCAATGCTTGTACAGTGCACCTCCCCGGTGCCCGGCACCTTGGTGTTGGGCTCCCCCCACCAGCTCACCCCATTAGGGCTGGCCATGCTGTGTTCTCAAGCTCACACGTGCCAAACAGAGGCACCGCAACCATGGAGCACGAGGCAGCAGCAGGATCCTCTGCAGCCCAACATCCCTCAGTCCAGCTTCTCTGAGCTTCCAGCGTCTCCTTTTCCAGGGAGGGAGCAGTGGGGAGGGAGGCTGCTGTGCTGCTTTACCCCTCAGTGTGGGATGGACGGAAAGTGCCAGAACAGGGCTGCCTGTATCACACAGGAGCAGACAGGCTGGGTATGGGCAGCACCAGGGACGGGCAAGGGCTTCCAGGCTGCCCTGCTGAGCTCCAGCATGACCAGCACTACACGTGCTGTCGGTCCGAGCATACATCATGCACAGTATTAGAGATGTGTCCCTCGGTGCAGGCGACCTGGGCTGCTACCCAGCCCCTCTGGGCACTGGCTCCTCACGCAGGGACTTACTCCAAAGGCCAGTGTGCTCTGAGATGCAAGAACTCAATGAGTTTTTAAAATTAGTTTTAGTTTCTGCATTTTATTTTTTTTTTAATTTCCCCTCTAGGCAGGGAGGGCAGGAGTCTTGCAAGGCTCCTCCAGGCCAGCTTATGTCACATCGATTCAGTCATATCACAGAAGCAATAAAGCTATCAAACAAGCTTGGCTGGTCTCTTTCTTCTGCTGCCTTTGGTTTTTTTTAGGGAAGGCAGAGGGATTCCCCCACCTGGTTTCACCGCTCCTCCAATAACCCAGAAGCAGCTGCCGGGAGCTGCTTCTGCTGATGCCGCTGGCCTGGCTCTGGGGACAGGAGAGGGCTGGCTCCTCCTTGCCATGACCTGAAGAGTGGGAGAGGGACTCGCGAGGTGTGCGTGTGCCATGTCAGGGGGCAGAGGGCTGAGTCCCAACAACCCAGAGGACACCAGTTTGGATAGCCTGTCCTGCCTGGGATGGGCTGCCTGCACCTGCCTGCTCTGTCAGGGACTCCCTGCCAGCCCAGTGGCTTCCCACCAAGGGGTCACAGCAGCAATTGGGCTGGGTGCGGCCCCCACAAAGGCAACTGTCCAGCCAAGTGACCTTCTTGCCGCAGCATCCAGGAAGGAAGCGGTTTAGGAAGCTGGAGGCTGAGGCTGTGGCCAGCACCGACACGTGCCAGGTCCCAGTGGGAAGACCCTGTGGCAAACCCTGGTGATGCTGCAGGGCTTCTAGAGCCACAGGATTCGTTGAGAACAGTCCCATTGCCCAGGGGAATGAGGTGGCTGCTTCCAGGTGGGTGATGGGTCTGTCAGACCTGCCAGCTCCCACGTGTAAGGGGGTGTTCTGCCAGCATGGATGGCACACGCCCTCCCTCGTGTGTGTCAGCTCCAGATCCCTCCCAGACAGATGATGCTGGAGCTGCTCAGTGCCTCCTTGGAATCATAGAACTGTAGAAGCGCTTGGTTGGAAAAGACCTTCCTGCTGTCTCTTTCTGGTCCTTAAAGAGTGGAGGAAAAGCTACCAGAAGGCTGCGCCAGCCACAGTGGCCACCTGTTCCCCGTCCTGGCTTTGGGAGGGCTGCAGAGGAGGAGAGCACAGAGCCTGGGACCAGGGCACAGGGGGACAACCTGGGGGAAATTCAGGTCACCAGAGACAAGGGCACATGCCTGGTGCAGGTGTCCCAGAAGGACCCACATCACCACTGTGATGGGGACAATGCAACCAGTTGGCCTGCCTGCATCATAGCTGTCCCACACGCATGTTCTGTCACACCCAGCCGTGGCCTTGCAGAGGCACGGCAGCAGCCATGGCATGCTCAGTCCTGCCGTCTGGCGGGACCATGTCACCCCCATCCTGCCTCACGCAAGAGTGGCACCTTCCGGGACAGAAACCCTCGGGGCTCATTCCAGACCAGGGAATGGGACATGGGACCCCCCCAGCCCTGGACTGACACAGGCAGTGTCTTGGGAGGCACCAAACCAACCACTGTGAGCAGCAACTGAGCAGCAGGTCACCCATCTGCCTGGAGACCCGTGGGACCAGGGACCCTGCCCTGCACCCCAGCTCCCTGTGAGACCCGGCCCACGCTCAGCACTCCCTAAGGCAGAGCTGGTGCTCATGGGAGCCCAAGGGGAGCTAGCAGTGCCCGGGCACAGAGCTGGGGCATGCCACTTCCTGCCACCACAATCAAGGAGGGGGAAAGGGAGGTGCCACTGGTGGGACAGGATCACCCTGGACTGGTGGCAGCAGCAAGGGTCACATCTCCCAGGACAAGGGCCAGCAGAAAGCCAGGGCCTGCAGGTTCCTGGAGTAATGGGCACAAAGGGGGCACCCCAGGAGAGGACAGAGGCCAGGCTTTGCCCAAACCATCCCTTTCACAGGACCAGGGATGCTGGGCCCACGTGGATGGGGTCCCCTGGATATCCCCCTGTGCCGTGCCCCACACAGCCCCCCTGCCCACCACCAGCATCACGCCCACAGCAGCTCCTGGCTGTGCCCTAGGGACGTGAGGAGCAGCCCAACTGGAGGGGAAGGTGGGAGGGGACAGGGTACCCCAGTAGGGTGAGCCAGCACCTGGACCTGTCTCCAAGCCCCGAGGGCCAACCATGGGAGAGGCAGCCCTCCCCTCTGTTGGCAGCAGCTCCCCCTGCATGGGCAGGGCTGTGGCCAAGTCCCAGCCCCATGGGGATCTGAGCAGGACATGCCAGTCGCATGGAAATTTTCCAAGCAGGCAGCCCAATTCGCTTAAAACCCTGCAAAGTGGACCATCCTGTTCCCTGTCCTCCATCCCCTGCCTCCTGGCTGATTCCCCACTCCGGGGATATTCCTGGGCCTTCGAACTTCTGCTGCACCAAGGTATTTGGGTCATCACTTCTGTCAGCTCTAAAACGGGCATCAGGAACGGGAGCAGCCCCAGGCCACAGCTGTAGGGGAGCACAGCCCTGCAGTGAAGCCCCACACAGTGCCACAAGGAGGTCTGGAGCCGCTGGTGGAAACAGGATTGGCCAAGTTGCCTGAAACAGGTGCGGGGGGGGGGGGGGGAACCAGGGTCACACGGTGCTATGCCAGGGCAGGAGCAGCAGCTCCAGGCTGCATGCCACCTCCACCGGCCCTGCTAGCCGTGTCCGGGACAGCTTAGCCACCACCACTGCCTGTGTCAGCACATTTCCCAGCAGGTGATGCCGCAGGAGGGACGCAGGAGTTGTCATCCCCATGCTGGATAATCCAGTGAGATGAGACAAGATGAGGTGGCCGGTGGCTCGCATGGCTAGCTGGCCTTCCCTGCCACAGGACCGCAGGGTCCAGGGGTGCTGTGCAGCAGGGAGGCAGTTATCGCCAGGCAGCAGTCCAGGTGCTGGGTGGGTCACTTGGGGATCCGTGTGCCATGGCAATCCCCACAGATGACCTGGGGGTCCAGGTGCCAAAATAGCTCCCATAGGTGAACTGGGAGCCAGGGCAGACCCTGTGGGTGGCTTGGGGCTGGGAGGCAGCTATTGCCAAGTGGGATCTGGGTGCTGGGGCAGCCCCCATGGGGGACTGGGACAAACCCCACAGGTGAGCTGGGAGGTGATGCTGGGGTAGCACCTACGGGTGACCTGGAGGCCTGGGTGACAGAAGGCAGTTATTGCCAAGTGGCGGTCTGGGTGCCAAGGCAGCCCCCGTGGGCGACCTGGGAGCCAAGGCAGCCCCCAGGGGTGAACAGGGAGTCCAGGTGCCAGGGTAGCCACCACAGGCAACCTGGGGATCCGGGTGCCGGGGCAGCCCCATGGGTGACCAGGGGACCTGGGTGCTGGTGTAGCCCCCACAGGGCACCTGGGATTATGGGTGCCAGGGCAACTCTCATGGGTGACCTGGGGGTCCAGGTGCCAGAGCAGCCTCCCCGGGTGACTTGGGATCCCGGTGCTGGTGCAGCCCCCACGGGCAACCTGGGAGCCAGGGCAGACCCTGTGGGTTACCTGGGGATCTGGGAGCCAGGGCAGCCCCCACGGGTGACCTGGGTGACGAGGCAAATCCCACGGGTGACCTGGGGGTGCAGGTTGGTGGGGCAGCCCCCATAGGTGACCTGGAAGCCCGGGTGCCGGGGTAGCCCCCCGGTGGTCCGTGCTGGCGGCCCGTGTGCGTGGGGCGGCGGGCCCTGCCCCGCTCCAGCCGGGCCGCTCTCCGAGGGCGGGGCGGGGGCGGTGGCGGTGCCGGGGGAGGCGGGGGCACCCCGGGGCGCGTCCCGCCCCGACCCCTCCGCACCCCGGGCCCGGGGGGCCATGAGGGCCGGCCCCAGGCTCTGGGCAGGGGTCGCCCGGCTCGGGCTGCGGCTCCAGCGAGCGGAGCGGACGCGGCCCCGGGGTTTGGCACGTTCGCGAGGAGCACTCGAGAGCCCCGGGATGGCCGAGCAGGGCCCCGGGCGGTGACGTAAGGGCTCGCAGGGGCTCGGCTCGCCAGCCGGCCCCCATGTCCCCGGGGCTGGCGGCGGCCCCGGCGCAGGGACGCGGGGAGCCCGCGCAGGTAAGCGGCCCCGCGGCGAGCGGCCTCGGCTGGGCAGGACAGGGCGGGCTGGCGGGGGCCGGGCAGGGCAGCCGGGCTCCTCCTCCGGTCAGGCTGGACAAGAGCGCCGGGCGCAGCCGGTGCCTCAGGGTGCGTGGGGTGCCGGCCCGGGCGCTGCCGGGGTGGCCCTGCATCCCCACCGACGGGCCCCGATGGGCGCAGGGAGTCCCCGAGGGGCTTTGACCGCCCCTCTCGACGCCGGGCGTGGGGTCCCCGGGCAGCGCTCCGGGAAGGGCTGAGCTCGTCCCCGCGGGTGTCCGTCCTGCCAGCGCTGAGACGGGGCTGTCGGGGCGGGGAGCGTCCGTCCGTCCGTCCATCCGCGCGCGCTGCGTGTCCGTCTGTCCGTCCACCCGGGGGCTTGGCTGGCCGGGCCGGCGGGAACTCGGTGTAACCGCGAGTCCCGGTCCCGATGCCACCGCAGTGCGGGTCCTCGCGGGAGCTCGGTGCCATCAGGGGTCCCGGTGCCACCGCGGGCGCTCGGTGCGGGTCCCGGCGGTGCTGCCGCGGAAGAGGTGCTGTCTCGGTGCCCGTCGGGATGTCGGTGCCCGCCCCGGCGGTCAGGTGACGGCGGATGGAATTTGACACCGGCGGCGGGAGCGGGATGGAGCCGCCGCTGCCCCGCACTGCGAGCACCGGCACCACCGGGAGCGGCGGCACCGGGAGCGGCGGCACCGGTCTCGGCACCGGTCTCAGCGCCGGCCCCCGCCCGCGCCCCGCCCCGGCGCGGCGGCTGCGGGCGGCGGGGGGCGGCGGGCAGCGGCGGCGATGCGGGGCGGCGGCGGCCCGGGGGGCGCTCCCCGCCGCGGGCACGGTGAGTGCGGGACGGGGGGGGCAGCCACCCCACTCCCCGGCAGCGGCTCCGACCTGGGGGGGCCGGCGCTGAGACCGGGGCCGCCGCCGAGAGCGGTGCCTCCGGGACCCCATTGCGGGGGCACGGAGGGGGCACGGGGACGGTGTCACCCGCCTCGGCCTATTGGGCACGTCGGGCGGAGAGCGCGGGGAGCCCCGGGGTGGCGGTACGGGTGTCCCCGCCGGTGACCTCGCAGACGTGGAGCCCCTTCCCCGCACCCCGGCTCGGTCCCCGCTTTCCCCCAGCGCGGGAGGGGGCTGAGCCGAGCTCCCGGCCACCCCCCTCCCCCCCGGGGATGCCAGCTCTGTACCCCCTGGCAGAGCCCCAGCCCCCGCATGGAGGGGAGTGGGATCAGGCTGGGTCTCACCCTGCCACCGCAGCAAGAGCCCAACTGGACCATTAGCTGGCACAGGAGCCCTTCCAGGGTCAGGATCAGGCCCATCCATGGAGGACCTGCCCGACTCCCCCTCGGGGGCTGAGCGAGTTGGGGTGACCTCTGTGTCCCCCTCTGTGTCTCCTCTGTGTCCCCCCTCGTGCACGGGGCGCTGGGGAGCGGGTGCCCCGTGGGCTGCACCGGGGCAGCCACTCGCAAACTGCATCCAGGAGGGGGGCTGTGCTGAGGTCTCGCCGTGCCAGTCGCGGGGGAGATACCCGGAGACCCCCACGGGCACCGGAGGAGCCCGGCATCCCAGTGCGCTGCTCCCGGAGGGGGGAGTAACTGCGGGGAGGGGGGATCAGAAATCAACCCCACGTGTGACGCGGGGCTGGCAACCGCCCCGCCGAGCCGCGGGACGCCGGACACGTGGGGCACACGGGCAACACCAAACGCGCCTAACCTATCCCGGGGAGAAACTACGGCCGGGGGGCACCGGCACCCCCGCCCCGAGGCTCTGCCGGCGTCCACACAGGGCCACCTCAGCTCGCTCAGCCGTCGGGGAGGGGTCAGGCAGGTCCTCGCACGGGTACTGTGCCTGTTAATGGTCCAGCAGGGCTCTTGTAGCAGGGCTCTTGCACGGGTGAGTGGGGGGTACCCGCGCAGGGGTCACCTCAGCTCGCTGCTGCCCAGTCTCCCGGGGGAGAGGTCAGGCAGATCCTCACACAGATGGTTCTGATCCTGACCATGGAAGGCCCTCCGGTGTCTCAGCCCCAGCCGGGCTCTCGCAGCGGTGGCAGGGGCAGCCCCGGAGCTGGGGGTTCAGGGCTGGTGTCCCCGGGACGGGGGGGGACACACGACACACGACACACGACACAGAAGGTCGGCTCAGCCCCGCCCGCGCTGAGGGAAAGCAAGGGCCGAAGGGGGTGCGGGGAGCTGCCGCGGGGACGGGGACACCGGAGGGACATCCATATCCCCGCTCCGGGGCGGAGGGAGGCTGCCCTCGCCCGGCGCCCCGGCGGCAGCGCTCCCGCCGCACAGCCCAGGGCCGTGCTGCCGCCGGACGGGGGAAGCCTGAACTGCACCGGCTGCTCCGGCCCAATGCATCCCATCCCATCCCACCTCATCCCATCCCGCCCCATCCCGTCCCCATCCTATCCCCATCCCACACCATCCCACCCCACCTCATCCCACCCCACCTCACCTCATCCCATCCTATCCTAACCCCAACCCCATCCCATCCCCATCCCATGCCACCCCATCCCATGCCATCCCACCCCACCTCAATCCACCCCATCTCATCCCACCCCCATCCTATCCCATCCCAACCCCACCCCATCCCACCCCCATCCCATCCTGTCCCCATCCCATCCCACACCATACCACCCCACCTCATCCCACGCCATCTCACCTCATCCCATCCCATCCCAACCCCATCCCCATCCCATCCCATCCCCTCCCATCCCATCCCCATCCTATCCCCATCCCATCCCACCCCATCCCACCCCACCTCATCCCACCCCCATCCTATCCCCATCTCATCCCATCCCAACCCATCCTAACCCCATCCCATCCCCATCCCACCCCATCCCATCCCATCCCATCCCATCCCATCACCATTCCATCCCTCTAAAACTGCCTGTAGCATGGAACAAGGGGGATGGCCTACCCATCCCAGCGGAACTGAGGACCCTCGCCTGTCCCCTCCGGGGGTGCCAGCCTGGGAAAGCCATGCCCTGGCTGCGGTGGCTGGCGTGGGGCCACAGGCTGCCACGGGAGGGATGTGTGCGGGGGCTGTGCTTGGCCAGGCTGAGGGGGCCGGGTGCCAGCACTGCCTGCAGTGGGGCTGCATCCCGCCTCGTGCGCAGCCCCCAAAGGGACGCACATGGGGCTGGCAATGCCCATCGCAGCCCCTTGTGTGTGCAGGGTGGCATTAGACTTGGCAATTAGGTCTTGGAGAGAATCCCCTAAGATGCTGAGGGGACTGGGGGAACTGGTTTTATCTCCTTGTCCCCGTGGTGCCCAGCTGAGTCCCTTCGTATTTTGGCGAGGAGCACTCTCTTCAGCAGGTCCTGTCCCAGCTTTGCTGTAGAAGCACCTGGGATATGCCAGGGCAAAGCCATGGAGGGGACAGGGGAACTCCCTGCTGCAGGATGCCACCAGGCTCCAAGGGGACAGTCCCATCCTGAGAGATGGGCCAAGGAGGGTTCAAGCTACCTTGGGAACCACCTGTGAAGGATCTTGGCTTGGGACACTGGAGCACAGGGCTCCCCCTGGGCAGCCTGGGGGATCTGAGGAAGGCGATGCAACGTCCCTGGGGACATCGTTCCCCTGAGACCATGCTTGCTGCTCTGGTGGGACAGCATGTGGCAGGGACTGCATTCCCCTGTGCGTGTTGGACAGTGGATGCAGGACAGCGGTGTTGGGGTGAATGCCTACAGTGTGGTGCCCCACACCCTGCCACGTCCCCATGGGACCTGCCTGCCCATCCTGCCCCCTGTGGCCCCACTGGTCCAAGCTGCCCTGGGGCTGCGTGTCCCAGCTCCCTGCGGGCACTGGGCAGGGAAGCCAGTGATGGCTACACCCAGGAACCCTGCGCTAATGGATCTGGAGTTTCCAAGGTCAGGCTCTCACCACGAGCAAGAAAAACATTCCCAGGGAAGGGCCATGGGAAAGGCCCCCCCCCTGTAGTGCTCCCAGCCCCAGCCGCTGCCTCCCAGCTCAGCCTGGCATCCCAGGCCACTCACATGAGGAGGCGGTGGCGTCCCCCCGAGGAGAGGTGCTGGGCGAAGGTGGGGCCACCCTGGCTGCCAAATCTCCAGGAAGGGGTGTGTGGGGTAGTGAGGGTGCCTGGCTGTGTGGGGAGGAGGATGGGGGGTCACGCGTAGGGTGCAGGAGGTCATTTGGAGTGCTGAGGGGCAAAGAAGGGGATGGCATGCTAGGCAGGGGCAGGGGAGAGTTGTTCCAGCTCCCAGCCGGACAGCTTGATGTGTACCCCATTCCTGCTACGTGGATACTGACCCCCATCTCTGCACTTGCAGCCAGGATGGAGCAGCGAGCGGGGCTACCAGAGTCAAGATCTGCAGGACCCACTACGCATCCACAGCCCAAGGTGAGCCCAGGCCTGGCTGGCCACGATGACTGGCATCACACATCCCTGTCCCCATCCCCAGCTCATGGAGCCTTGTCCCTGCTTAGTGGACCCTGGCTGGGGCTCACCCTGCCATGCTGTGCTTTGTTGCAGGAGGGGATGCTGTGGGGGCTGCTTGCCATCCTCTCGCTGCTGGCTGGGCTGGCTGCGGGCACCCTGCGAACACCGCACTGCAATGAGACGCTGGATGTGGCTCCCACACCACGGGGCATGGCCACCGCCAGCCCGGCTGTGGAAGATGGTGCAGAGGTGCCGCTCGCCGCTGTCTGGAGCCAACTGTACGGTGTGTATTAGGGCAGGGATGTCACCCTGGGATGGGGAGCCCAGCGTTATGCACAGGACTCCCGGCCTGGGCACAAGCACAGGGCACGGGGTGGATGTGAGCTAAAAGGAGGCCACTGAGATGCTGGAGCGTGTCCAGAGGAGGGCAACAAAGCTGGTCAAGGGGCTGGAGAACAAGTGTTATGAGGAGCAGCTGAAGGAACTGGGGTTGTTTAGCCTGAAGAAGAGGAGGCTGAGAGGAGACCCTATCACTCTCTACAGCTGCCTGAGGTTGTAGCAAGGTGGTTGCTGGTCTGTTCTCCCAAGTGACAGCTGATAGGAAGAGAGGAAATGGCTTCAGGTTGCACCAGGGGAGGTTCAGGTTAGATATTAAGAAAAATTTGTTCACCAAATGGTTCTCAGGCTCTGGAACGGCTGCCAAGGGAGGTGGTGGAGTCCCTATCCCTGGAGGTGTTCAAAAGACGGGTAGATGAGGTGCTTAGGGATCTGGTTTAGTAGTGGACAGGTGTGGTTGGACTCAATCTGAAAGGTCTTTTTCCAACCAAGGGATTCTAGGATTCTACGCTTTGGGGATCCCCACTCCGTGAGGGGCTGCCTCTGTGCATCAGGGCCAGGCGGGGGGGGCTGAATGCATGGGGCCCTGTGATTTGTGCTGAGGATCGTGGCAGAGCCCTGGGAATAAGATGCTTGACCAGGCACTCACCCACCCTACCAGCCGGTGGACACCCAGACAGTGCCATGTCAGGAAGGGCTGGTGGATTGTGGTCGGGGCAGGTGGGTTCAGTGGGCCCTGGGAGGGTGCAGGACAGAGTCTGATTGTGCCAACTGCTCTGAGTGCAGGGGACAACGCGACGACAGGTGGTCCAGGTGCCACAGAGCTGGCAGAAGATCTCCTGCTGCGTGCTGAGCGCTCACCACCGGGTGCTAGCAAAGCCAAGAAAGGGGCACGGAAACCCTCACGGGGAGCCCGCGGACGCAACTGCCACATCCGCAACCTGATGGTGAAGGTGCGCGACTTGGGCCTGGGCTTCAACTCGGACGAGATTGTGCTCTTCAAGTACTGCAGCGGGTCCTGCCACCGGGCACGCAGCAATTACGACCTGACGCTGGGCAGCCTCCTGCAGCAGCAGCTCATCACTCCAGGGCCGCAGGAGCGGGTCCTCAGCCACCCCTGCTGCCGGCCCACCCGCTACGAGGCTGTCTCCTTCATGGATGTGCAGAACACATGGCAGACGGTGGAGAAGCTCTCAGCGGCCGAGTGCAGCTGCATTGGCTGAGGAGGGGGCTGCCGGCTTGGCCCCAGCTCAATGCATGCCAGCTGCCCCCAGCTCATGGTGTGAAGCAGCGCCAATTCTCAGAAGGGTCTGGGATGCTCAGAAGAAGGGTCTGGCAGAGGAAGATGCCCTTGGTTTTAGGTGGCAGTGAGGAACTGAGGCGAGATGGAGCTGTAATGGAGGATGGGCAGCTGAGCCCCCTCCAATTCAGTGCCAAGCAGCTGGTGCCACCAGCTATGTGGAGTTCTGCCTGGGTGCACCCTGGCTCGGCCCTGGGAGAGGAGCTGGAAGGGGTTCAGAGCATCAGTGCTCACAGGGGTCTCCTGGTGTCCTCACCTGTGTCCTGCCTGGGCTGGTGCTCCCACACCCCTGCTTTAGGGGAGCTGGGGCCAAGCGTCACCCAATGGGACAAAAAGGGGGGGAAGAAACCTCCTTTTTCCCTTGGGCACACTGGGGCTGGTGGTGGCCAGAGCTGCTCTGCAAGGAGGGCGCATCCCTGAGGACCAAGGGGGTGCAGCCAAACCATGGCAACGTGGGATGGAGGACCCACAGTCAGGCTGGAAACAACGCCCAGTGCTCCACAGGGCAATGGGACATGGGCATCTGCTGGGACCCCTGCCCAGCTGCCAGGGGTGTGGCAGGGTCCCCAGCTGCCCCTGCAGTGCTGTGGCACTAAACTATTTATTACTCTAAATTATTTATTTATTGTTCTTGAGCAGCAGCTCCTATTTATGACTTTGGGCCTCCGGGGGCTGGGTGTAATTTAACCCCAGCGCTGCTGTGAAGCCCTGGGCAGCGCCTCATCCCGGCGTCCCTTGCCCCCAGCCCCTTTTTTCTATTATTTGTAAAATTTGAGGGATAAACTCTATTTTTGTACAGTTGCCTTTTCCTGTAGCAATAAAGCGATGGGCTATGTGTCCAACCCCTGCGTGTGCCTGTGATGGAGGGCAATGCCCGGCACGTTGGACATCCGTGGACTGGCAGCAGGGGATGATGTAGTGCAGGACTCCTGTCCAGGGTGCCTTGGCACGCTGAACACCTGTGCACTGGCAGAGGATGGGCAATGCAGAGCGGGTCTCCTGCCGACGGTGCCTGGTGTGTTGGGACACCCGTGGGCTGGTGGCTCGTAGGCAATGTGAAGCTAGGCTGCTGAAGGGGGTGCCCAGTGCATTGAACACCCATGGGCTGGCAGTGGATGAGCAACCCAGAGTGGGGCTCCTGCCTGAGATGGCCGGTTTGTTAGACACCACTGGGCTGGCAGTGAGTTTGCCTGGTGTGTTGCACACTCGTGGGCTGGTAGAGGATGGGCAATGCAGAGTGGGGCTCCTGTCTGGGGATGCCCGCTGTGATGGACACCCATGGGTGGCAGCAGGGGATGATGCACAGTAGGATTCCTGCCGAGGGTGCCCGACACGATGAACCCCGCGGGCTGGCGGTGGGATTGCCCAGCATGTTGGACACCCGTGGGTAGCGGGGCCGGGGGGAACGACGCAGATCGGGGCTCTTGCTGGAGATGCCTGGCGTGTTGGACACCCATGGGTGGCGGGGGGGTGCCCAGCGTGTCGCCCCCGTGAGCGGCAGCGGGCGGGCGCGGAGCGGTGCTGGCGGCCGTGCCCGCCCCGGCTCGGGCCGCGGGCGGTGCCGGTGCCCCGGGCACGGGGCCAGGACTACGGCTCCCGGCGTGCGGCGCGGCAGGGCCCGGGCTGCCCCTTGGGCGCCTGCAGGCGGCGCGGGGGGCGGTGCCGCCGCTCGGGGCGCCGCTGGGCTGGTCCCGCCCCGCTGCCCGCGCAGCCGGTGCCGGTGCCACCGCCCCCGGCGGGGCGGGTAGGCGGGTCCCGCCGCGATGCGGCTGCCCGAGCGCCGCCGCCCGCCCGCCGCCGCCCGCTGAGCGCCGCAGCCATGGAGCGGGGGGCGGAGGCGCCGCCGCACGGGCTCGACTTCACCGTGGAGAACGTGGAGAAGGTGAGCGGGGCGCTGCGGGCCCGCCCGGCGCGGAGGGGAGGGGGGGGAGGGCATCCATTCACCCACAACATCTGAATCACCCCGCCCGTACCGGCTGGCATCCAACCTTCGCCTCCCCCCCCCCCCCAGCTCTGCCCGTATCGGGGGGCATCCAACCCCCCCCCTTCCCTGCCCGTATCGGGGGCATCCCCCTCCCCCCTTGCCGGCCTGTACCGGGGCAGGCCTGTACCCTGGCCCTCCCCCCCACCCCCGGTCACATCGAGGCAGCATCCATCCCCCTCCCCGCCCGTATCAGGGGGCAGCATCCAAGCCCCCCCCCCGCCCCCGGGCTGTATCTGGGGGCATCCATGCCCGCACCGCCCGTACTGGGGCTGCATCCCACCCCTGCTGCCCGTATTGGGAGGTATCCAACAATGCCCAGATCAGGGGGCGTCACAACCCCCCCTTCCCTGCCTGCATCAGGACAGCATCCCCCCCAGCTCTGCCCGCATCGGAGTGGCATTCCATCCCCCCCAGCTCTGCCCGTATGAGGGCGGCATCCATCCCCCCTCGCCCTGCCCGCATCAGAGGGCATCCATGTCCCTCCCCGCCCATATTGGGGGGTATCACAACTGCCCATATTGGGAGGCGTCCCACCTTCCCCCCCAAGCTCTGCCTGTATTGGGGTGGCATCCCACCCCACTCCCAGCTGTGCCCTTATCAGGGCCAGCTGGGACTGGGGGGCCCAGTACGCGGTGTGGGAGATGAAGCTGCTGGGTTCCGTATGCTGGGGCAACCTGGGGAGGGAAAATGATATGGCAGAAACGGGAGCAGAAGGGAGGAGTTGTGTCTCTGACGGGCATCCTTCTGGATCACTGTGCTGCAGCGCCAGGCTGCGAGAGCCCACAGGTCCAGTCCTGGCTGCCCTCAGCATCATCAGTATCTCCATCAGGCAAAGCACGCAGGCTCTCGCCAGGTGCTGGGAATTGTTGGGAATTACGGTTGGGAAAAACCTTCAGGGGGCGGATGGCCTGATTATGCTTCTCCAAACCTGGACTGGTCCAGCCTGCATGCTCCTGCTGATGCTTGAGGTCCTTTCAGGGAGCTACAAGAGTGAGGCTGTGATTGCTGAAACCCGGACTGATCCAGCCCCCATGCTCCTGCTGATGTTGGAAGTCCTCCTAAGCAGCTGCAGGAGCAAGGTTATGCCTCTCTAAACCTGGGATCCAGGGAATGGCCACGGCAAACCAAGGCCTACCAGCTTCACGCTGCTACTGGGAAGATCTCCAAGCAGCACCCGCATGAGGTTCATCACAGAGACCATGGGCACCCCAGCAAATGTCTGGAGTGGTAGCTGAGCAGAAGCCTTCCCTTGGGCGATCTTAGAGGTGATGGGGGCAGGGCAGCAGAGGACACATCCCTGAAGGGCAAACAGCAAGAGAGCACTTTTGGCTTCCACTCACCCTGTAGCTAGATGTCCGCTCCAAGAACGACTGCCTGTCGGTCCATAGCTCGATCCACAGACAGCCAGTGGGAATCCCAGCGTCCTCATTTTTCCTCGATAAGAATAGACCGAGCTCCTTGCCAAAGCGATGCCCACGGGTGTGCTGGTGGGCACATGGCTGGTGTTCCTCACCCATCTCTCCCCAGCAGCTTGCCTGTCCTGGTGGGAGGTGTCAGGTCAGGGATGTCAGGTTTGGAACTGGGCACCAATTGCCTTTGTTAGGGTGGGTGAGACAACCCATCCTTGCCAAGGGAGGTGGGGACAGCGTGGCCAGGGGGATTAACTGATGTCTGGGAAATGCTATATTAATGCAACCTTCTGCAGCTTAATCTGCACATATCCAGGGCTGCTGGATGGTTGTGTTTCTGACTTTCTTTCTCTTCAGCAGACACAAACCGCTCCTTTGTTTGCACCAACAATGAAGGGTGGGCAGTGCCAGTGTGGGGGGCACCCAGCGCTGGCTGGGTGAGGTGGGGTTGTGCCGAGAGGCAGCTTGTCCTCACTGCGCTGCTCTGGATTTAGTCTCCTGCTGCCTGGGAGGAGGCAAAGATGCCCTCTAGGGTGCTTCAGCTCCCCTCCCCCAGCCTACCCGGCTTCTTCCAGTTTCCACAGGCTTTGCCATCTTGGTGGTGTCCTCTGAAGATGCGGCTGTGGACTGCTGTGGGGCTCTTGAGCTGCTGGCTGGGGACAGCAGCATGGTCCCTGCCCAGGGGAAGAAATGGGGGGTGGGATCAGATAAGACTCAGTTGTTCAGCAGCTTGCAGGCCTCCTGTGTCTGGCTTTTCAAGGGAGGGCTCTGAGGTGTTCCTCATACAGAGGTGGGATTTGCTGGAGGCTGGGCTGGTGGGAGGCAGGTGGGTAGACTGCTTTGTCAGAGGTGATGATGGCAGATAAATGATGCTTCTACTGGCCTGGACTCTTCTGCCTGACAGGTTTTGTGCATGTCTCTATTAATAACAGTGAATACTGATTGAAGTCAGGGTTTGACTCCACTCTGAGTCAGTTAGTAATAAGTGCTGGGGTTAGGAACAGCGCCAGGAGCTGGTTATTTCTTAAGTCGACGTTGAAGCCTCTCTAGGTCACCTGCAGTAGAAGTCATCACGTGTGGCAGTGGTAGACAGGGAAGTCTCTGGTGAGACTGTACCCATCGCTCTGTTCTTATGGTGGAGAGGCTTCATGTGCCTGCAAGACCATTCTGTCCCCCTGCTGTTGTTTATTCTGCAGCGGGCAGGGCAAATGCCCCTGCAGTTTTGCAGGGCTCCGGGTGCCCGTGTAGCTGAAGAGCATCATTGCTGTGTTTATCTGGCCTGACCTGTGCCAGAGAGACATGGATAGATCCCTCCAGCTGCGATCAGTAGTTGCAAGGGGACAGGAGGGTGTGGATGCTGTAGGCTGGGCCTTCAGGCAGCAGCCAGGCATCTGCCTCTGTTCGTGAGGAGGTGTCAGGTTGAGGTGCTGCGCTCCAGGAGCCATCTGAAACTTGCTCCCTTTATTTTTTTGCTCTAGTTTTCCATGGGGAGCTCTGCTGTGACACAGAAGGAGCAGGGCTGTGCTGGGGATGAGCCACTGTGGTACAGTTACCGTGTCAGCATCCCCTGGTCCCAACTGACGGCTGCTTGGCTGCTTTTTATTTCTTCTAGGTGTGACCTAGATGCTGCTCTGGCTTCATCACAGCCAGAGCAGACTGGCGTAGCCATGCTGTGTGGACCTGCTGGGCGGCCGGCAGCTCTAGGCTGGCTCTGCTTCCCCTGCATCTGCTGCTGAGCAGGGCTCTGCTGCTGTGGCTGGAGGGAAGGGAAGGCTGGGCAAGCCAAGAGCTTCAAGCTGTGCGGATGCTCAGCCTCCCCGTGCTAAAATGGTGCAGTCTGGTTTGTTCTCTGGCATGATTAAAAGCCTGGTGATGGGGCGACGCTGCCCTGGAGAGGTGGTGCTTCTGCTGCAGAATAAACCCTGCACTGGTGAAGATGGATTGCAGATGTTCGGTCTTTGCTGGCTGTGTCCATCTCAGAGGAGCAGTGCACAAGCAGGACTTGCATTTTTGGTCTCCCCCACGTCAGGGTTGGCAGCACCGCACATTGAAGAAAAGGAGAGCAAGACCCTCATTACCTTTTTCCAGTGCAGCTGAATCTACCCCAACAGGATCCCTCTTTTTGAAATAAAGAAGGCAACGTCATCCCTCTATGAATTTCCCAAGTGCCTGCTCTCACCCTCTTTTTTAATCTGACTCCTTCCAGGTCTTTCCTCCCTTGGCCTGTCTCTCATCCTCTGGGGTGTTTGGAATATTCACTGACGTCTTTTCCCTTGCACATTAGAGGTCTGGCATCTCTGGGCCTTCCAGATTGCCCTGTGCCTCTCTGGAGATGCCTGAAAAATGCACAGAGCCTCTCTGGCAGGATGGGTAGGCAGGGTGTCACGGAGCTGCGACCGGAGCTTACTGTGATGGGAGAGGGGTGGCTTTGATCACTGCTTCTTGGAGATGCTGAGCCTCAGGGATGTGGCAGCTGCCAGGGCTGCCTTCCACCCGGGAGGCTGGGGAGGAGAAACCCAAGTGCATCTGCTTTCCTCAGAAAAAGGTTATTGACTGTCTTTGGAAACCTGATGAAGAGGATGATGAAGGCATTGGGGTAGGGGGGTGGCATCCCCTGTCTGGTGCACCACTGGCAGCGGCTTGGCCACTTCTTCCTTAGAGGCAGCCAACATACGCAAGGTGTGGCAGCTGGGGATGGTAAGTTAGGAGCCTCAGGAGCGGAGATTCTTGCTAAATTGAGGGAAGTTAGGCGTCACTTCATTTAGTGTTTAAGCAGATCTTCACTGCAAAAGCAGATTTCACTCGGGAACAACCTTGACTGAGCACCTTGCTCCTTCCTGTGGCGTGGAGATGATGGGATGAGAGGACAGCACCTTGTGTTTGCCAGGGCTTGGCTTTGCCCTACAAGAGCTGTCACTGGAGCCTCATCTCAGCTCCAATGTCTTATGGAGCAGGAATGTATGAGATCAGCACCTGGGTGCCACCAGGGATTCTCCTCTAAATGCTTGCAGACTTGTTCACCAAAGTGATGGGCAGAAGCATGAGATAGTGGACAGAGGTGTCCACATCACTCTTGCAACTTGTTTGTCCTGGGCTCTGTGCTCCCAGCATTCTTCTCCGTTCCTGCTCATCCTTTTCTTGCACCACCCGCCCCCACTGGGAGCACGTGTCTCCTACAGCCCCATCCCTGCTGGGGACCGCAAAGGCAGTGAAGCAGCAGGAGGGATGCTGAGGCTGTCGAGCCATGTCTGGGCTGCAGCCCCTTCTGGACAGCTGAGGACTCGGTGTGGGCAAGCTGGGCTCAAAAGAGGGGTGCGAAGTGGCAGCACCTCTTATTAGGAGTGAGAAAAACCCCACCGTTATCGGAGGCTGCTGGCAAAGAGTGGGTGCCTTGAGCAGGAGCAGCGCGCCAGGCAGCACTCGGCTTTATTTTGCATCCATTCGCTCTCCTCAGTGCGTCGGCAGGCTGCTGCCTTCCTGGGGCTGCGGGCAGCTCAGCCTGCTCGCCGTGGCAAAGGGGGAACGGGGGGAGGCTGTGGCGCGGGGAGGCAGGGATGACGTCCCTTCTCTCTGAGGAGCCGTGGTGATGGCTGTGCTGTCGCAGGCCTGGAGCGCTGGTGATGCGAGGGTGTTCAGCTGGAAAGGACAGTGAGAGGCAGCAGCAGGAGACATTCTGAGGGTGCTGATGGAAGGAGGCTGGTGGCTGCCAAAGGGCCATGGCCACCATTGCCCCCAGGGTGCTGCAACTGTGGGCACGGAGCAAGGAACAGGGCAGGAATATGATCTGCAGCTTTCCCTGCCGCGTTGCAGACCTCAGAGCTGTATCTGCTGTTGTCTCCGTTAGCTCAAGCAGACTGGCCCATGGAGGGGACTTGTCCCCCCATGGAGCACCCTGGAACGGCAGGCAGCAGGATCCCGCTCTATGGGGCCAGAGTTACATGTCTGGGGCTCCTCTTGTCACCCCACAAATGGCACGGACACAGCCCCTCTCTGCTGGGGACCCTATGTTAATGGATTTACGGGGAGACAGCCTGCTGGCTCTGGGCTCCCTGCAGAAGCTCTGAGGGGTGAGGGCTGGGAGGTGCTTGTGGCAGCTCCTTTTGCCTCATGGTACCAGACTGCGAGCTAAGATCAAGTGCCTTTGCTTGCGAATAGCTCTCCTTGGACTGGTCCCCTTCGCGTTGTCCAAAGCAACCGACGTGGGACCCCTGACTTGTGCCTTTTGGGCAAGCTCCCCTGCCCCAAGGCAGCTTTACTTCTGGCCCTCTCGAGCAGCTGATACCACTCTGGTATCTAGAGCCTAGCCGAGACTTTGGCCGCAGTTTTTTAGGGCAAGGAAGAGCTATCGTAACAGGCTTGAAGTATTTTCTACCAAGCAGAGCTGATGTTGGAGAAAGCTTCTTCCCTGGCCAAAGGGCATAGCTGACAGCTGGGCTGTTTACCAGCTCTCACGTTACAGGTCTAATTGTGGAGGAGGCAGGTCTGGTGGCAGCCACCCGCTCAAATCAGAATGCACAAAGCCTCCCTGTTAGATGTCACTGACCAATTTCATGCCTTCTGCTTCTCCCTCCTGGCGCTAATGAGAACCCCTTGTCATCTCCAGTGCTTCGTGATGGACCTGGGAGTGCTGGCTGAATTCAAAGCCCAACAACAGCTGGTGTCTGCCTCTGGAATGAGGGTGGTGGGAAAGAGTGTGGTGGGCATTCAGGTACCCTTCTGCGGGGCATGGTGCCTCGCAGCCTCCTGTCCCATTCTCTCAGCAGAGGATGGTACTCAGCCAGTGTGTATGGCAGGGTAGGGAAGGAACCGAGTCTTCTCCTAAGGGCATCTGCTGCTTTGAGCTGGACTGGGATACCCATCCTTGGAGGTCTTCTGGAAAGCTCTCCTTTGTGTAGAGCACCAGATAAGGTGCACTGTTGGCAGCCTCAGGGCACGTGCTGCCTTGCCGATCTCTACCTGGCACCCTGCATCCCGTGCTTCGGCCAGGAACCCTCACGGCTGGTCCCGTCCGGAACAGGGTGCTTGGGAAAGGGAGAGGAGAAAGCCAGCAGCCACATTTTTCTAGAACATTCTTCTGACTTCCAACAGCTTGCAGCATGACTCTTCAGCATCAGCTTTGTTTCCATCTTCTAAATGACTTACCATGGTTGGTAGACTTTGCCATCTTACCACTTACCCTCTCTCCCTGAGGTCCTGATTAGCAGATGCTCCAGGGCCCCTGCTGGAAACCTTCCCAGAGGCTCTCTGCGGGACGAATGAGGCTCTGGGGTGATGTTGCTGGGTGATGGACCCCTCTCCAGAGAGCTCACTGGTGAAGGTGGGCACCACTGCAGGGTAGATGGAGCGTGAGGGGTGCAGGCAAAGTGTTGGGATGGTGGTGATGGAAAAGCTGCCTGCATGGCTGAAAGCTGGCCCTGCCCGAGGAGGGATCTTGTGACCTGATTGCTCACCATTCCTCTAATGCAGCAGTAGGTGATGTCTCCCCAGCATGGAGGGGAGCATCTACGATGATCCTGTTGTCACGATGCAGCAGCCTTTTTTTGCCTTAAGCAGCGCCAGAGTCTCTGCTGCTGGGGCTGCGTGTAGGATGCTCCCACTTCAGCCTCGTGCTGGGCTCTGCCCAGTCGCTCGCTTCTCTCCCTTCAGATGGGAGATCCCATAAAAGCACGGGGGGTTGGTTGCTTAGAGGCTTGGCAGGATGAAGCCAACAATCTGCTGCTGCCCTGCTGTGTTGCCCGTTGCCCACAGTGCTGTATGAGGCTCACCCCACATACATATCACTCCGGGGACTCGCTTCAGTGTGCCCAGAGTGTGGCAGTGCCACACGTTCCCTGCACGGCTCCCCACCGTGAGACCATGACGAGCAGAGCTTGTGCCTGGGGAGCTCGTGGGCTGGAAATCCAGCGCTGGAGGTCAGTTCCATCCTCCACACGTGGTGAGATCTGTGCTTTGCAAACCTTGTACTTGGTTAGAGGTTAGGGCTCCTGGGGCATGTGTACAGATTGAGCCTCGTATGGTGGAGAGGAATTTTTCCCCCACAATTTCCTAGCAGGAAGACTATTAAAAATCATAGAATCATAGAGTCATCTGTTTGGAAGAGACCTCTGAGATCATCGAGTCCAACCGTACCTGTCTCCCCACTAAACCACGTCCTTAAGAAACTCATCTACCTGTCTTTTAAAGCCCTCCAGGGATGGCGACTCCACCACCGCCCTGGGCAGCCGTGCCAATCCCTGACTACTCTTTCAGTGAAGAAATTCTTCCTCATGTCTAGTGAAGAAATAAATAGAAAAAAATTAATTAGGGAATGTGTGGGTATGTAAACAGGCTGTGAGGAGATGGGAAGGGGTTCCTGGGCTGGGGAACAGGTAGAGGGGACCACTGCCAGCCGTTACACCTCATCAGGGTGCCCAGCAAGCAGGGAAGGAGAAGAGTGGGATGTCACAGGCAAGGAATCTAAGGTGAGATTTCTTTTGGAAAGAAAATAGGCAGCAAGCTCTGCTGAGAGGAAATAAGAGGCTGAGCCGGTAATGGAGGAGACAGCTGGGAGCTCCAGCCCTGCTGCAGGATGACTCAGTCATCAGCAAAAGAGCAGGGGTAGGAGCCAGGTTCCTGCCCCCAGGAGCGGTTGAACTTTTAGCAGGTACTGCTTGATAGCGAAGTAAGTTGTTGCTTTGATGGGGGGATGACAGCACTTACCTCTGCCCCAGCAGCTGAGTGATGCTTCAGGCAAGAGTCTGAGATAACCAAGAGCTCAGCAAGGTTTCAGCCAGCTGCTGGTAATTCATGTCCTCCTCTTGGCTGCTCTGGTGGGACACATTTCTCTCTCCTCATGTCCTGCTTACCTAGGGTTAAGCTTTCCTGTATCAGGACACATCAGCTTAGTGGGACAGACGCCTGTCCCTCTGCAGCCCATGCTGGCTGGCTCTGTCTCCTATGACACACGTCACAACCACTTTCTTAAAAAGAGGTTATCCTCATTTCCCCGTACTACAAAGTCTTGAACAGAGGTGTTTCAAACGATGGCCCAGGCAATGCCATCTCTGTAAGGTTCCTGACATTTTGTCCTGCTCTTTGGTCTTGCGCTGGGAAGCAGCGGGAGGCACAAGCGCTTGCTTGGGAAGCTTGTTCCTGTGCCCCAGGCTGCCAGCTCTGCGTGCTTAAAAATAGGGTTTAAATCCTCTCCTGGGTACAAGAGCTGCACAAGAATTTCATAGAGCTTTTTAAGGGGGAGGAGAAGGATATATGAGGACACAAAAAATCCTCCGCACCTGCTGGAGTCATCCTCTAATTTGATGGTGGGGTGTGACGAGTGCCTGGTAGCCTGGCAAATACCGTTGCTTTTCCTTGCTCCTGGTGTATGCAGGCAGCGATTTGAAATGAAACACGCTGTGCCAGGCAGAAAACCTTTGTGCTGGAAGGTGAAGTTCACGCAAGGGATAGTTCTGTCCCCCTCCATGTGTGAGGGCATCGCTGGCTACCGGTTACATCCACTCAGGACCAGTAACTACTTAATGTTGGCCTTAAGATCCGTATAATATTCCTCTGCAAATAAAGCCTTGCAGCCTCTGCGAGGCTCTTTGAGTGGATCTGAGCTCTGCAAAAAGCAGTAACTGGAGCTCCCAAATCTGTTGTAGCAGGTAAGTGATGTTCTCCTCCGTACGGAGAGATGGAGTGAGCAGCCAGACTGTTGCAGAAGGTGGTGTTGGAGACAGGGTTAGATGCCACCTCTCCTGGCTCAGCTGCAACTGGGTGGGTTTGGGAATACTTTAGAGGGACTCCATGGAGGGATTAATCCCTGAGCTTAGTGACTATGGGTCTCCAGGGCTCTGTATAACCTGACAGACGAAGGTATCTGCAGCAGCGCTTGTGTTCCTTGGGCTCTTGGAGCAAGCTTTGGGCTACACGTGCTTTCTGAGAGCTGGTGCAGGTGAGAGGCAGGAGTGCGGGTGTGCCCTGTGCCTTACAGCCCTCACGCTGCAGAGGGGTCCTGTGCCCACCCCAGTGAGAGCACATCAGCAGGGGAGCAGGTGGGTTCAGCACGAGTGAAGGTGAGGACAGCAGATGCCTAAGGAAAAGAATTTTTAGGGTGCTGCATGAGAGGAATCTTAGAATCATAGAACAGTTTGGGTTGGAAGGGACCATGAAGGTCTTCCAGTCCAGCCACTCCACAGTGTGCAGGGACATCTTCAACTCAATCAGGTTGCTCAGAGCCCCATCCAACTTGACCTTGAGTGTTTCCAGGGTTGGGGCCTCCACCACTTCCCCGGGCAACCTGTGCCAGTGCTTCACCACTCTCAGCATGAAAAATTTCCTCCTAGTATCAAGTCTAAACCTCTCCTCTTTATTTTAAAACCATTACCCCATGTCCCATTGCTACAGGCCCTGCTGAAAGGAGGGGAGGAACGCTTTGCAAGTCCTCACCTGCTGCCAGATCACTCTCACTTTGCTGAAGCCCAAGGAGAGAGGCCAGCTAAGGCAGGCTGACGGGGGAGGGTGCTGGCTTTGCAGGGCAGTGGCTGGTGGGCAGCCCAGGCGCAGGGCTCTGTGCTGGTGAGCCTTCCCTTGGTGGAACTGGCCACAGCTATGCTCCTCAGCTGCTCTAGGATGCTTCCCTCTCTCTTCCAGGCTCTCCACCAGCTATATTACGACCCAAACATCGAGAACAAGAACTTGGCTCAGAAATGGCTGATGCAGGCACAGGTCTCCCCCCAGGCGTGGCACTTCAGCTGGCTACTTCTCAACATGGACAAGGTGCCCGAGATCCAATACTTCGGTGCCAGCGCTCTCCACATTAAAATCTCCCGGTACTGGAATGACATCCCAGCCGACCAGTATGAGAGCCTCAAGACGCAACTCTTCACCCACATCACCCGCTTCGCCAGCGGCTCCAAGATCGTGCTGACCCGGCTGTGTGTGGCGCTGGCCTCCCTGGCCCTCAGCATGATGCCAGAGGCTTGGCCATGTGCCGTGGCAGACATGGTGCGCATGTTTCAGGCAGAGGACTCCAACGTGGACGGGCGAGCACGGTGCCTGGCGCTGCTGGAGCTGCTGACGGTGCTACCTGAGGAGTTTCAGACCAGCCGCCTGCCGCAGTACCGCAAGGGCCAGGTACGCAGCGTCCTGGCGCAGGAGTGTGGCTCTGTCTTCCCTTTGTTGGAGCAGCTGCTGCAGCAGCAGGACTCCCCGGGTTTCATCAAGCAGAAGGTGTTGAAGTGCTTCTCCAGCTGGGTGCAGCTGGAGATCCCACTAATGGACTGTGAGAACCTGATCCAGGCAGCTTTCACCTCTCTGCAGGACCCGGAGCTCTTCGACACAGCGGTGGAGGCTGTTGTCAATGCCATTTCCCAGCCTGATGCCCAAAGGTAAGGACAGCCTCTCCTGTGCACTAAGGGCTGGGGCTCCTGAGCATTGGTGGTGGGGAGGAAAAAAACTCAGGCTTTTTTCTAGCTACCATTGACCCTGGAGGTGATGATGACAGGCTTTAGGAGTGGGAAACGTTAAAAGCAGCCAGAGGCTCCTGGTTTCAGATGGTTGGTCCTGGAAGGCTTTGCGCCATGGTTGACTTGTGGGGACCGTGTAGTCTTGAGCAGCTGCAGCCCATCTCAACCCTCCTGCGCGTGGGCAGAGGAGGATGCTCCCTTCTGGCTCCTTGTGTAAGACCCTGCAGTGCCCGAACTGGCTCTGGCCAGGGGGACTTCAGAAACCTTCCTCTGCTGATCCACCCAGGGAGATGATTTGTTGCAGAGATAATAAAACCAGGCCTGTCAGTCTTCACCCTCCTCCTGGCTCGGACAGCTCGTGCCAGCCAAGGATTCGTGCTTTGATTGTGGCTGTGGCTGCCCCTGAAGCAGCGGAGCTGGTTCTGCTGGGGCCGTGCTGTGGGGCTCCAAGCTCATCTGCTTGGCTGCGTTGTCTGAGCTGCTGTCAGCTCTCCGACCGATGCCTGCAGAAGGGAAAGTACATCTCCTCCTGTTCCCTTGGCCACATCCCCTCCTGGCTGCTTAGCAACCTTCCCCTGAAGAGGAGTGTTTCCTTGAAGGCTGAGCTGAGCTACTGCTGCTGTGCATCCCTGTGCATCGCTGTGCATCGCGCAGGCTCCGATCCTCTGCAGTAGTGCGGATGCTGCCACTGCGGTTGTGAGCTCTGGTCCTGCCCTTCCCCCTGGCTTCAGAGAAGGGGCAACCAGCATGGCCCTCAGCTCGAGGGGACACCAGCTCCTTGATGACAAGGGAGTTGCATCTGGGAGCTGCAAGTCCTGGTGTGCAAAGGGAACCAGCAGGATTTTGACACATTGCCAGGTGTGGGAAGGAGTTGCCTCATTTGCTAGCGTTCAGAAGGTGACCACAGGCAGCTTTCTGGGCAGAGGCTGTGGGCCAACCCCAGCCCTTGTAGCAGAATTGGTACAAAAAATGAGAAGGTGAGAGAAGGTGACTTGCAGTTCTGAAATGTTGGAGTCACCACCTTCGTTCTTCCCATTTCCCTTGAGTTTCAGGGATCCCTTGGCTTTGTTTCCCCACCTGTGTGCAGGTGCCTGGCCCTGCAGCACTGTTCTTCAATTGCCCAAGTTTTCTGTTGAGTTTTCAGAGTGAGTTTTAGTGAGAAGCCTGACTGAGAGCAGAGTTTTCCCTCTGCCTCCATGCTGACTGTGCCGTGCAGTTTCTGGCCCCGTTTGATCCTGGCACACCAGTGGCTCCCTTACAGCCTCACCAGCACTTGCTCTCCATCCCTCTCCTTAGAAGGGTGACCGGCCACAGCAGAGCACCCTCCCTGTCCGTAGGCGTGCAGGCTATGGCCAGGACGGGGCAGGCAGCTGGCCTGAAAGGCTGCCCAGTGTGTGTGAGCCTGGTGCAGCCTCTGCTCCTGGGATGTGGGGACAGCGGTGGCATTGTCCTGGGGATGCCCTGCCAGGCGGTGTGTGGTGTCAGCTGCTCCAAGGGAGAGCAGAACTGTGCTTGGTGCTGAGGTCCAGGATAGCTTCAGGAGCGGTGTAGCTCACAGAGCCACCGCTTTCCAGCCCTGGTGGGCTCTTGCTTCTCCTTTGTTCCTCGTGTCCTCCATCCTGCATCCCTCCTCCCGCTTCCCCTGGTGCTGGCTGTCCCGCCCCTCTGGCTTTGTTGCTCAACTGCAGCAGATCCAGCTCTTCTCTGAGCCCCCAGGGAGTCTCCTGACCTTTCTGTGTCTTTTCTCGACAGGATGGGAGATCCCTGCTGCTTTTCAGCTTCTCTTCCTCTGCTGTCTCTCGCCTTTGTTTCTGCAGGAGCCTGGCTCCCTGCTGCCCTGGCCTGCAGACTTGGAGCATCCTCGGCACTGGGCTGCTGACATGGTCCTCTCCAGAGCATCGTTCTGTGAGAGGGTTAGTCTCAGGGCTCCCCACTTTCCCACAGGTTCCCGTGGGTGTTATGGACCCTGTGTCTTTCCTCCTCACCCCCTTCCAGATGCCTTCATTGACACTGCTGTGGAGATGATCATGTGGGTGTGCTCTTACCTTCAGCAGAAGGCTCGGTGGCTCATGAGCTTGACTTCTGCTGCTGGAGGTTAGGTAGCCTGTGGATTGTCTTCCTAGGGGAGCGTCACTGTGCAAGGCATCCCCCATGCTGCAACTCCTCACCCCAGGAGCAGCTGGCTGCTGCCTGAGTCCAGGTGGAGAAAGACAGCTGGGACCTCATGGGCAAGGGCCATCTTCAAGCCAAGTTGCTTGTGCTGGCAGCTTCCATTTCCCTGCGTGTGAGCCGCAGTGGGCAGCTTTCCTGCCTCCGAGGTGTTACTAGAGGTGATGCAGCAGAGATTTGTTAGATGCAAAACATTTGCTGTCCTTGCCTGCCAGGCAGGTGGGACCCCTTTGCACCTAGAAGAGATGTAGTGGGCACTGCTGGAGTCTGGACACTGCTCCTCTGTTAGACTGTAGTGTTCCTGAAAAGAAACCTCGGAGGCTTGGCTCTCTGCACACCTCTGGTCTTGGAGGTGGTGGGAAGTTCCCAAGTCGCAGGAGGGCAGGAACAGAGATATTGTTGCATCTCGTTTGCAGAGGAGGCTTGGGCTGGATTTTCCATCTCGATTGAGGATTATCCCCTGGCTGAGCAGGTCAGAGAGCTCGACAGCGCGTGCTGCAGGGGAGGAGCTGGCATGCAGCACTTGGCCGTGCTCCTGCAGCCCGGCGGGTAGTGCGGGAGCGGGCAGAGGGACCTCCACGTGGTGTGTGCCCATGGTGGGAGTTACAGTGCGTGGACGTCGGACTCTGAGCCCTCTCTGAAACCAGCAGGGTGTTGCTGCAGTGATGGAGCTGGTGGGATTGCAGGAGATCAGGTGGGATCACATGGTGTCCAGCCCATCCCTTCCTGTTCTTGGCATCTTGTGCTGAATCTCTGAAGAGGAATTTCACTAGACGAGTTTTCCAAGAGCCTCGTTAGAAACAGGTTTTTAATACTTTGGGTTTTCCCATCAGGACACGGCTCAGATTTTGGAGCGGGAAGGATGAGATTGGTCTATGTGAGCTGCCTGTATCTCCCCTCTGCAGGTTGTCCTCTGTGCTGTGGTGTGGAGAGGGTTGTGGGAAGAGCAGAACGAGGTGCTGGTCCCATGGAGGCAGGTGTGGATGCTGCAGTTTGCTGGCTTTTGAGAAAGGGCTGGACAAACTCACCAAGAAAAATTTGCTGAGCTGCTAAATACCAAGATATCAAATTTTACTCAGGAAGGTGATCACAAATCACTGGAGGGAAACACGTGGGGAAGCGTCACCGTGTGGCTGCCACATTCATAGACTCTTTAACTTGCATTCCCAATCTTTGGCTGCTGGAGATGGGCTGCTCCGCTGGGTGGCCAGATGCTCACCTGCTGGGGTGGTCTTTTCCTCTCTCTTCTCCTGGTCTTGGGATGCTGGGGGTGGGAAGTGGTGGCTGGCAGCAGTGGCAGCAGGTGTGATGTCTGTGTGTTGGAAAAGCTCTGCGCCATGGCACCAGCTGGTCCCTCAGGTCTGGGAAGCAGCACTGACCAGGTGGGGTAACCTGGGGTTCCATGCTGGTTGGGTATAGGGGAGAGGAGCCAAGCTCTGGCTGGCTTGGACATGGCTCTTGGGAGACCAGGAGTCTCCCTCCTTGCTGGGCACCCTTGCGTCCGAGTTGCCCTTACATCTGCTTAGGCAGCGAGCAAAGCAAGGTGATGCTTAGGAGATGTGGTTCACCCAACCTTTTCTAGAAGTCTTCACTGACATGGGATGAATTGCAGCATGAAAGCAAATCCGGGTGGTTCTCTCTGTTGGCTGTACAGGGAGTATGGAGGACTAGCTCACATCCAGATATCTGCACTGCGAATATTTCAAGGTAACCGGTGGAAGGAGGATCCTTGCCATGAGCTCCTAAAGCTGGAAAAACATTTCAGTGTTGCGGAAGAAGGGTGGTTTTGTCCTACGCTGGAGCAGTGGAAGGTCCCGTGTGCCTTTTTGTCAGCTGTTTTGGGCTGACTCTGACTGCAACATTGGCTCCCTGGGAGAGGAGCTGGTGAATTCCCAAATTCTCCATTATCACAGCACTCCCACGGGCATCACTTATGGGGTATCAGAGACTTGAAAATGATTTATGTACAAATACTTGTCCCTTTCATCGTGGGATTTCCTCTGGGGGAGGGAGGTAAGGCAGGGTGACCCATGGCAGCTCAGAGGGGATGCTGAGGCTGAGACTCCCTCTTCCTTCTCTCTTCTTCCACTGACCCAGACCAAGAAGCTGCCACCACCAGTACAGCTCTCTCCCTGTGCTGATGGCACTGATGGTTTTGTTAATTGCTTCATTGGCCACAGCAAGAGCTGGACAGCTGTGCCTCTCTGAGGTGGATGTGCAGCTGTCCTGGCATCAGTGCTCACATCTTTCCTGTGCAGTGGGTACAGGAGAGTTACCATCACGTGTGTTTCTCGCTCTGAGCATCCGTGGCCCCGCACCTGCGTGTGGTGAGGCAGGCAGGGAGTGCAGGGGATAGCTGCAGCTCTAGATAACGCGCCTTGGCGGGCAGGGAAATGGCAGGCTGCTCATCAGCCTCCAGCACGGCCTCTCTCCGGGGGCCCTGGGCTGCGTTTCACCTTGGCTGCCTCCTTCTCGTTGCCTTGGTTACCATCACTTACAGGCAGCAGCGCGGAGGGGAGGCTGATGTGCATGATGTGATGTGGGAGAGCTGTGCTGTACGAGGCCGTGGCTGTCCTGGAGGGTGGGGGGCCAAGGGAACGTGCCTTGGGCCAGCATCCTCCCTGGGTGGGAGTCCCCAGGGGTGGCTGCCTGCTTCAGAGAGTCATGGAATGGTTTGGGTTGGAAGGGACCTCAAAGCCCATCCAGTTCCAACCCCCCTGCCATGGGCAGGGACACCTCCCACCAGACCAGGCTGCTCAAAGCCCCATTCAACCTGGCCTTGAACACCTCCAGGGAGGGGGCAGCCACAGCTTCCCTGGGCAACCTGTGCCAGGGCCTCACCGCCCTCATGGTGAAGAATTTCTTCTTAACATCTAATCTGAATCTCCCCCCTTCCAGTTTAAAGCCGTTCCCCCTCATCCTGTCACTACCTGTCCTTGTAAAAAGTCCCCCCCCCCGCTTTCCTGTAGGCTCCAGAACCAGCAGGTCCAAGGTACATTTGTCCCTGTCACTGGGCAAGTCACCAAGAGGCTCCCGTGATGCGGAAGGGCCTGTTTTAAACCCGTTTGGTTTTGTAAGGTGGGCAGCGAGCCAAAGAAGGGCCCTGGCAGGGAGGATGTCAGCATCCCCAGCATCACAGCGGTGACTTGGTGGCCAGTAGTGACTTTGAAAAGTTAGTTTCCCAGATGTTCACACATGCACCCTCCTGGTTGTGTAAGGATTTGATTCCTGGCCACTACAAGCAGCGCAACCTGTGCCAGGGCCTCACCACCCTCAGCATGAAGAATTTCTTCCTACTGCCTAATCTAAATCTTCCCCCTTCCAGTTTAAGCCATTCTCCCTTGCCCTGTCACCCCAGGCCCTTGTAAAAAGCCCCTCCCCAGCTTTTTTGTAGGTCCCCTACATGTACTGGGAGGCTGCTCTAAGGTCTCCCTAGATCCTTCTCTTCCCCAGGCTGACCAACCCCAACTCTCTCAGCCTGTCCCCACAGCAGAGGGGCTCCAGCCCTTGGATCATCTTCATGGCCTCCTCTGGACCCATTCCAATGGTTCCATATCCTTATGTTGGGGATTCCAGAACTGGACACAGAACTCCAGGTGGGGTCTCACGAGAGCAGAGGGGCAGAATCCCCTCCCTCGCCCTGCTGGCCACGCTTCTTCTGATGCAGCCCAGGACTCGGTTGCCCTTCTGGGCTGCAAGTGCACATTGCCGGCTCACATCGAGCTTCTCATCAATCGGCACCCCAAGTTCTTCTCTGCAAGGAGTGGAGAGCACAGAGCCAGAGAGCACAATCCGGATGTGCCCACGCTGGAGGGCTGTGTGGCTCCCACCAACAGCTCTGGCTGCCCTCACGCAGAGCACAGAAACGTGGGCTGTAGGCAGAGCGAAAAGAGCTCACAGCTCTGCCCTCACTGCCTTTTTCCTGTTCTCCATTGCCTCCAACACTGCCACACTCAGGCGCGGATCGCTTGGAGCTGGTCGTGGCAGTGATAAGTTGGTGCTGGTTGGGGATTGCTGGCAACCCTGCTGGTGGGTTGGGGCAGACAGTGGTAGACGCTTGTACAGAGCTGGTGCCTCTTGGCTTGGCCCATCTCTTCGCTTGCAGAGACTTTGCTGCGGTAGCACTTGGAGCTTCAGCCTTTGTCCCGAAGTTGCAGACCAGGAGTGGAGTCCCTGTAAGCAGTAAAGGCTTCTGGATGTGTCCCGTTGCACAAAGCTGCCTTCCAGTAGGGAAAACTGAGTTGGAGCCCTGGGAGAGGATCAGGAGGGAGGGATGCTGTGGTAGCCAGTGCTGGTGAGTTGATGCCCGGCAGTGATTCAGGCTGTGCTTGCAGGTACGTGAACACCCTCCTGAAGCTCATCCCCCCTGTGCTGGGGCTCCAGGAGCAGCTGCGCCAGGCGGTCCAGAGCGGAGACATGGAGACATCACACGGCATCTGCCGCATTGCTGTGGCCTTGGGGGAGAACCACTCCCGGTGAGTGCTGGGGATGGTCCCTAGAAGAGGGAATGAGCTCGGAGCAGCCCACTGTTCCCCACATGTTGCTTCATCCAGGGCTTGTCCTGCACCCAGTTGTGTGTGTCATGACAGAGGAGCGAGGCTCGCAGCAGCAGTGCCACCCTGACCATGCTCTCTGCTCCCCAGGGCCCTGCTGGACCAGGTGGAGCACTGGCAGAGCTTCCTGGCCCTGGTCAACATGATCATGTTCTGCACCGGCATCCCTGGCCATTACCCCGTCAACGAAACCACCAGCTCCTTGACGCTCACCTTCTGGTACACACTGCAGGTCAGTGGCCATCGTGAGGCAGCCTGCCCGGGTCCTGCGCTCCAGGCAGGGCTGGAGGCACCAGTGCAGAAGGACTGGGGGTCTGGTCTAGCTGTGTTTGGTCCCCAGGGTTTTCTGACACCTCGATCCTTGCAGCTGCTGCAGGGCACATATCTTACAAATGCTGGCCTTGTGGCTTGATTTTTCCACCCCCTGTATTGTTTGGAAGTCTGAGCCAGCCTTTAAGGGCTTCATTAACATAAATAATTAAAACTTCCTGCTATTTTTTTGTCTTCCAGCAGCAAATCTAGTTGTTTAGCCTGTTGCTGCGTGGCTGCACCGGCTGCAGGGAGGGAGGGAGAGTGCCTGCCAGCTTAGTGCAGGGTAGATCCAGCTGCTGGGCTGGCGCTCCTGATCTCTTGGAGGAGGAAAAAGAGGGCTGGGGGCTGATAGTGGCTGCACAGTGTGGGGTCTCCCAGGGCCAATGTTCCCTCAGCCAACAAAGCAGCTCTGCCACGTCGTGCTCTATTTTTAGCCCCCGTTCATCCCCACAGCTCCATTCCTCCGCAATCTGATGCGGCGTGGCTGAGTGTGGGCAGGGAGGGGAGCGATGTCGGTGCTGTGCTGGCAGCTCCTCTGCTGTGCGGCGCTGGGCCGAGGCTCCCCCCTCCTCTCGCTGCTTCTCGGAATGGATCTGAGGATACATGTGCTGGCAGGAGGGCGCCGGGCTCCCCAGGAACCCATCCCAGCCTGCCTCGCGGGGTTCCGAGGCACGTGTACTCCTGGTGCAGGCGTGCTCCCAAGGCTAGGACGCAGCAGGGCAGTTCCACCCCACTGTAACCGTGCTGTCCGCAAATGCCCAAGGGTCCACCTGACTGCTGGAGCTTCTGGCACCTTGCCTCCGCATAACACTGCTGCTGCAGAAGGGCTTGGCATCAGGTGGACCTTGGGGAGCTGGAAGTGCAACCTCTGAGGTGTGGTGGGTCCCACCAGCCCTGGGAGATGCCCCTGAGCCCAGCAGGCAGGCTGGCTCCATTTGCCTTCCCCTGCAATACCTGATGTGTTCCTCCTCGTGCCACCAGGATGACATACTGTCCTTTGAGCCGGACAAGCAGGCGGTGTACCAGCAGGTCTACAGGCCTGTCTACTTCCAGCTGGTGGATGTACTGCTGCACAAAGCCCAGTTCCCCTCTGATGAGGAGTATGGCTTCTGGTCTTCAGATGAGAAGGAGCAGTTTCGGATATACAGGTACAGAACTGGGAGGTTTGGGTTTACTCGTCAGCCGGCTGAGGGTGCAGGCAGCATCCTACCTCTCTGGACCCTGAGCACCATGGGGAGACCCAAGGAGGGACACGGAGGAGATTCATTCCACCAAGAGTGGTTTTGGCTGTGGTGGTGGTGGTATGGGAAGAAGCTGGTGTTTTGGCACGGCACTGGTTGCTGTGCCTAGGAAGCCCTGGGAGCACTCTGGGCTGGGGTTGTCCTTGTGCAAGCAGCACCTGTGTCCTGCCTGGCAGCAGGATGGGAAGTAAGTGTGTCTACGTGTGGAGTATTCTGCAGGTGAGGGGACAGCGTTTGGAGACCCTCTGTGTTCTCTGCAGGGTGGACATCTCTGACACACTGATGTATGTGTACGAGATGCTGGGCGCGGAGCTCCTGAGCAGCCTCTATGACAAACTGGGACGTCTCCTGACCAACACGGAGCAGCCGTCCACATGGCAGGTGAGTGAGGGGACCCAGGTGCCAGGCTGATGGCTACCAGCGCCCCCGCGGACCTATCCTCACCATGGGGTGTTAACAGCAAAGGGATGTGTGAGAGGCAAGGAGCATGACCACCTTGCCAACACGTGTAGGCGCTTTAGGGTCTACGAGGAGCAAGAGCAGGTTCACACACAGAGTCACACACAGAATGACATGAGTTGGAAGGGACCTACAAGGATTGTCAAGTCCAGCTCCTGTCCTTGCATAGGGCACCCCAACATTCACACCGTGTGTCTGAGGGTCTTATCCAAATACTTCTTGAATATTGTCAGGCTTGACACCGTGACTGCTTCCCTGGGGAGCTGTTCCAGTGCTCCAACACCTTCTGAGGGAAGAACCTTTTCCTGATATCCAACCTAACCCCCCCCGGCACATCTTCCTGCCATTCCCTCAGGTCCTGTCATTGGTCACCAGAGAGAAGAGATTAGCGCCTGCTCCTCCTGCTCCCCTTGTGAGGAAGCTGTAGACCGTGATGAGATCCCCCTCTCAGTCTGCTCTTCCCCAGGCTGAACAGACCAAGTGACTTCAGCCTCTCCTACAACAAGCTGCTCCTCCCATCAAGAGGCTGTCTTCTGCCTCCTTGTCGTTAGCGCTGCCCACGGGCCGGGGTCCTTGGTGGCTGCATGGCAGGCTGAGCTAATGCCCAGGGCTGGGGTTGGCATCGGGGGGTCAGTGTGTGGCTCTGATGGTGCCTCTCCCCTCTTGGCAGCACACGGAGGCCTTGCTCTATGGCTTCCAGTCCATCGCCGAGACCATTGACGTGAACTACTCTGACGTGGTGCCGGGACTGATCGGCCTCATTCCCCGGATCAGCATCAGCAATGTGCAACTCGCCGACACCGTCATGTTCACTATTGGTGAGGCCTTGGCTTGTGCACAGGCTGGGCTGGGAAGGGGGAGCTGCTCTGAGATCACTCCTGCCTGGCAGCAAAAAGCAAAGCTGAGCCTCCTGGGACTGGGGCAGCAAGAACCCACGGCACAGTCCTGTGGTCTGATCCAGTCTATTTGTGCAGGGGCTCTGTCGGAGTGGCTGGCTGATCACCCTGTCATGATTAACAACGTGCTGCCGCTGGTGCTCCAAGCCTTGGGCAACCCTGAGCTCTCCATCTCCAGTGTCTCCACCCTGAAGAAGATCTGCCGGGAGTGCAAGTACGACCTGCCGCCCTATGCTGCCAACATCGTTGCTGTGTCACAGGTAGGAGCTGGATGCAGATGGACACGAAGTGGTAACTTGGGATGTGCTTTGTGCCCACCCTTTCCACCGCGTGGATCAGGGCAGGGGGATGCAGTGCAGCAGCTCAGATGCCCCATCTCTGGAAGCATTCAGTGTCAGGTTGGATGGGGCTCTGAGCAACCTAATTGAGTTGAAGATGTCCCTGCTCAGTGCAGGGGGGTTGGACAGAATGACCTTCACGGTCCCTTCCAATCTAAACCATTCTATGATTCTTGCTTGGCACGGGGGAATTGTTGCCTGTCCTGTTCCTAGGCCAGTAGACCGAGGTGTCAGGCTCTCTGTCCTGCTGTGAGCACACAAATGGCAGGCAGTTGCAGACATGGGTTCTGCTAGGCTGCACTTGGACATCTGTCCTTTCCCTGGGGGGTTTGTTTGCCTTGTTCAGAGTGGCATCCTGCCAGCCCTGAACCCGTCAGGCAGCTGGTGCTGCTGCTGAGCATCTTGGATGGCATCCTGGTGTTCAGTCGTCCCTGTGGAGACTGAGCTGGTTCCTGCAGTGCCAGGGCAGGTTGTCCCATGGTCTTTCTTGGCTCTCAAGATTTGGGGCAGATGGACTCAGGAGTCCTGAGGCACTAGGAGGAGGACTGGGCTTGGGGCAGCTGCCAGGGTATGCATGGGAGCAAAGAGGGGCCGGTGGAGGGGATGAGTCTCTGCTCTCAGTCTTGGAGACATCATTGCTGGGTTAAGGAAGCCCTGGCTGAGGTTGGCTCCTCGAGCCATCCTGCTGCAGAGTCCATCGGAGTCAGGGGCTCCCTTTGCTGGGTGGCTGAGGGGGATGACTGGGGGAACAGCTTCCCAAGGGACAAGAATTCTGCTCCCTGTGTGTGGCAGGTTGGGGGGAGTGCATGCTGCTTGTCCGTGCCCGCACTGGTCTCAGTTGTCTTCAGCTCCTGTGTCAGTCCTGGAAGGGAAGGGGCTTTCTGCACCACTCACCTTCCTCTTTCTCTCTCCCCTTCCCTTTGGCAGGAGGTGTTGATGAAGCAGATTCACAAGGTAAGAGGGGCTGGCTCACACCTCTGGCTGGTTCTGCTCGCCCATCCTGTACCCCTTAGTCATGCCTGGCTGATGACATGAGGGGTGCCATGGCGAGTTGGGCTGTCCAGCTTGTGCAGGGCCAGGAGTACCCACCGGCTGCTCCTGCTGTGCTGCCAGGCTCCCACTGCACGTGGGCTGGGGTCCCGTGCTGGGGACAGGGGGGTGGCCCCATGGAGAGGGAAGCCCCAAAGAGACCTTGGCAGTTCCCAGTCCCTCCAAGCCCAAGGCTGGTGAAATGGCAGGCATGTCTTCAGGAGGGAAAAGAAGGGTGGTGATAAGTGTGGGCACAGAGTTCAGGCTGTGTCTGTGACCACGATGGGGTGGGACACTTGTCCCCACAAGGGCTCAGATGGGCTTTGCAAAGGCTGGTGTGCAGAGGTGGGGTGAGTGTTGCCAGCATGGAGATCTCTGGGCACTGGCTGGTCTTTCCATACTGGGAAGAGGCCAGGTGCTGGTGGCAGAGCTCCTCTTCCCTGGGATCTGCCATGCAGATAGGGAGCTGCTCCCTTCCCCTGCAGCGAGAGACACCTAGAGTGACCCAGATAGAGCAGCTCTGAGGCTGCAGCACAGCGGGGCTGTCTTAGCTGACGTGTGGTAAGGCTGCAGGCCAGACAGTGACCTGCCCCGTTGTGTCTCCTCTGTCCCAGACAAGCCAGTGCATGTGGCTGATGCAGGCTCTTGGTTTCCTGCTCTCTGCGCTGCAAGTGGAGGAGATCCTGAAGAACCTGCACTCCCTGATCACCCCCTACATCCAGCAGCTGGAAAAGCTGGCTGATGAAACGGTGAGTGCCCTGGTGCTGCCTCCACCACAAGTGGCTTCTGCTCCTGGCTGTAGCCCTGGGGCTGCTGTGTTGAAGCTGCACTCTTGAACGTGGGCTGGAGAGAGCACAGTGCGGAGAACAGCTCTCTGGCTCTTTGTCTCAGCAGTCCTGGTACCTCAGGATCCCAAAGGCATGACTGTGATTGAGCAGTGCAGTCTGTGTCACACTCTGAC
This sequence comes from Neomorphus geoffroyi, assembly GCA_033558235.1. NCBI lineage: Eukaryota > Metazoa > Chordata > Aves > Cuculiformes > Neomorphidae > Neomorphus > Neomorphus geoffroyi. The sequence goes on along the minus strand of JAUMJM010000024.1, from coordinate 3,192,513 downwards.
TTTGTTTTCCCTGGCAGCCCAATCCCTCCAACAAGCTGGCCATCATCCACATCCTGGGCCTGCTCTCCAACCTCTTCACCACCCTAGACATCAGCCACCACGATGATGACCACGAAAGCACTGAGGTCAAGAAAATGCCAGTGCAGCAAGGACCCAACCCAGTGAGTAGAGCGATAGCTCAATGCTCTTTGCCACAGCCTGGCCAAAGCCTTGCTATTTGCTGCTGGTGCCAGGAGAGGGGAGTTAGTGGGGAGCACAGTGCATACCGTGAAGAGAGTAGTGCTGGTGGATTCCAGCTAAAACAGCTCCTTTAGCTCATCCCACTGTTTCTGAGGTGGGCAGAGGTGGCCTGCAGGATCCCTTTTGTCTGGGCGCTGCTCTGGAGGACAGTTCGGGCTCTGCCTGCCAGCTTTGAGCTGCACCAGGCTGCTTCAGCAGGGAACAGAGCTCCCAGCTGCGGAGGGGAAGGGGACACTGGTCCCTGAAGGTTTGAGCCCAGCCCGTGCTTAGTCTTGAATGTCCCCCCTACAGTGCTGTTCTCTTCAGTCCCTCTTGTTCCTTACAGGTGGTGGTGGTTCTACAGCAAGTCTTCCAGCTGATACAGAAGGTCCTCAGCAAGTGGTTGAATGATGCCCAGGTGGTGGAGGTAACCAGGCTCCCCCTGAGTACTGCCTGCAGCTCTGCCTGTCCTTGCTGACCTGAACTGGAAACAGCAAAGAACAGACACTGGGCGATGCCTTGTCAGAGGGTGTCTTTGGGTTGTCTGAAACCCGTGCTGCATGCTGTCACCAGCAGCATCTGACCATGCCTGTCTGTCTGGTGCTCCAGTCAGCTTGGCTTCTCTCCAGTTACAGAGGCCCTGCTGTCAGCAGGGAGATGCCAAACCTGTGTTCCTTAAGTGAGAAGCTCTGCTTCATCCTGGGCTTGTGTCATCTGGTGTTTCTCCAGTTTTCTAAGTCCAGTAATGCCCATGTACAGTGTCCCACCAGCCACTCTTCCCCCTGGCCCTTGGACAGTCTGCAGCAGTGGAAAGGGTGTTTCCCAGTGTCTGGGAACATCCTGTGCTGCAGCACAGGGCACCAGAGCCAGAGCAGGTCTGAGCCCTCAGCCTGGCTGGTCCCTGACCCCATCGCTTGCTCTTCCCTCCCCTGGGACCCATCCTGGCCTCCCTGGGAGATGTCTCCGGATTCCCGCTGCTCACACTGACCTTCTCCCACAGTCTGTCTGTGCCATCTTTGAGAAGTCCGTGAAGACCCTTCTGGATGATTTTGCCCCCATGGTGCCTCAGCTGTGTGAGATGCTGGGGCAGATGTACAGCACCATCCCTCAGGCCTCTGCCATCGACCTCACCCGGCAGGTACGGAGCCGTGCTCAGGGCTGGGGCTGCCGCTCACCGGGGAGCCTGGGAGACGCAGGGCCAGCAGCAGCTTCAGTCCTTCTCCCTTTCTTGCAGCTGGTTCACATCTTTGCCCATGAGCCTGCCCACTTCCCTCCCATCAAGGCCCTCTTCTTGCTCGTTACCTCAGTCACGCTGACCCTCTTCCAGCAAGGTATGTGGGATGAACTCTTCTTGGCGCTGGGGCTGTTGTCAGGCTGTTGCATGCATGGAGTCTGGAGGCGTCTTACCAGGAATGGCTGTTTTCACTCCTAGCTAAGCTAATGGGGCCATCTCTGTTTCTTGGATTCATCCCAACCCCTGGAAGGTGGGTACCTTCCCTGCAGCGCAGCAGAAGCAGGAAAGCCCTGGGCGAGACTCTGGACTGCTGTGACAGCCCTGCTTTTGCAGCAGGGCTGGGCATCGCGTGCTGCAAGGGTTGAGCTGGAGCTCCAGTCCTGCTTGGCAGGGAGGTTGTGCTCCCTGGGAGATCTCGGGGCTCCTCCAGGGGCCAGAGCTGCTTGTAGTGGCCAGGAATCAAATCCTTACACAACCAGGAGGGTGCATGTGTGAACATCTGGGAAACTAACTTTTCAAAGTCACTGCTGGCCACCAAGTCACCGCTGTGATGCTGGGGATGCTGACATCCTCCCTGCCAGGGCCCTTCTTTGGCTTGCTGCCCACCTTACAAAACCAAACGGGTTTAAAACAGGCCCTTCCGCACCAGGGGAGCCTCTTGGTGACTTGCCCAGTGACAGGGACAAATGTACCTTGGACCTGCTGGTTCTGGAGCCTACAGGAAGGCTGGGGGGGGACTTTTTACAAGGACAGGTAGTGACAGGATGAGGGGGAACGGCTTTAAACTGGAAGGGGGGAGATTTAGATTAGATGTTAAGAAGAAATTCTTCATGCTGAGGGTGGTGAGGCCCTGGCACAGGTTGCCCAGGGAAGCTGTGGCTGCCCCCTCCCTGGAGGTGCTCAAGGCCAGGTTGGATGGGGCTTTGAGCAGCCTGGTCTGGTGGGAGGTGTCCCTGCCCATGGCAGGGGGGTTGGAACTGGATGGGCTTTGAGGTCCCTTCCAACCCAAACCATTCTGTGATTCTGTGGTCCTTCAGCACCTCTGTTTGTGGTCCCTAAGGGGTTTTGTCCTTTGCTGACATCCAGGTGCTGGGTAGGGTGACGCTGTCCCCTAGTACAAGACTCAAAGCTCTCTAGGGAGGTGGGGGCAGCAGGAGGACACCTGCTTCATCCTCACACCACGGTCCCAGCAAATCCTGAGGTGTCACTGGGGTCAATGGCAAGCGAGCCGGGCTTACCCAGAGACCAGGTCCCCAGTTCTGCCAGTGGTGTGTGGATGCGTCTCCACTGGAACCCTTCTGGCTGGGTGCCCAGCAAGGTGGCAATCCCTACGGGCAGCAGCAGGCATGTCTGCAGGAGGAGAGAGGAGGGGACAGAGCCTGAGCTGTGCCAACGCTTGGACATGAGCTTTGCTCAGGCGAGCGGCCGTCCAGCTCACTGTGCGCCCAGGACTGTGCTCCCACCCACCTTGTGGGTCCCCTTCGGTGGGTGGGTGGCCAGCCCTGAGCAGGGTGAGTCCCTTCCGCTGAGCCCACGGGCGGCACGCCTGACCCCACAGGGGCTGAGGCGTGTCTGTGCACAGTCAGCTGCCAAGGTAGGGTGAGTGGTGCTGGCATGGAGATCTCTGGGCACTGAGCTGCTCTCTCCCAAGAGGATGCTGGATGAGACCTCCAGGAGGGTCCTGGACTCAGGATCTCAGAAAGCATCTGGGAATGGTGAGGGAGGGTGACTGTGCCAGGGGCTCCTGAGCAGCTGGTGCTGGTGACAAGCATGTGCACGCCTGAGCCTGGCCGGGCCTGTCAAGCGTTTGCTGAGGTGTTGTCGTTCACTTGCAGTTATCTTCCAGGACCAAACAGTGCTCCGAAGACACCCGCTCAGTCCCCACAGTGCAAAAGCTCTAATTCTCCTTATGGAGATGGTGCCCAGCTAGCCCCTGCTCCTCCTCCTCTTCCTCTCCAAGGACATGAAGATCTCCTCCTTGGCTCTGCAGCACCCAGGTGCTGGCTGGAGACCCTGGGGCTTCAGACCCTTTCCTTTGCAGTTTCTTTCTGTTCTTGGGTTCTCCAAGTTTCATGATTTTTTGTATGTTTTGTTTCTTTAACTTGCTTCAAGCTGCTCATGTTGCCCATCCCCTTCCCCACACACCCTCCTCCCTTACACTCCTGTTTTCACTTGTAAATTCTTTCTGTATCACATAACTATATGATGTTGAGTTGCTGTTTGTATGATTTTTCTCTTAAGTTACATCTTTATTATATTTTAGGGCCCAGGGATCATCCTGATATTGTTGATTCATTTATGCAACTCCTGGCACAGGTGTGTTTTAGTTTCTTATTCATTCACTTTCTGTTCTCTCTCTTTCTCTTTTTAATTCAATTTAAACCTATTTTTAGCTTTCTGTTGACAACGTTTTTTTCCTTTTAGTTGAATATCGAGTTTCTCCATCTGTTTCCGTGGAAGTTGAAAACAAAACATTCTCCTTTAGTTCTGGGTTTGCACCACCCCCAGGGCAGTGCCCTCCTCTGCAGGGCAGCCCCCAGCTGCCACCCCCTCGCCTTCCTGAAGCCGGCGTGGGCACTTGGGGCTGCTGCCTTGGTCATCCTCGGGTGACAGACAAATTGGAGCATAAGTGGATGTTTTCTGACCCATTTCTACCTGCCCTGCAAGGGGTCCCCTGGAGCAGGGATGGGCTGAGCTGGCTGCCTTGCCCCAGGGCCGGTGGGAGGAAGCTCTTGCTGGGGTTTGGCTCTGAGCAATAGGGTTGTGATGGTGTCTGGACCTGCCAGGGTGCCACGCTGCCTCCCACCCCAGCAGCCTCTCGGGGTGGTGGCAGCTCCTGCAGCCTGGGAGTGCTCGTGTGCCGCTGGCACGGCCGTGTGTGGGGATGGTTTGCGTCGGCGTGGCAGGGGCCGTGGGCTGGCTTGTGGGGTTGGCACTCATGTGCCCACTGGCAGTGGTCAGGCAGGGCCAGGCTGTGCTGTGTGTATGTACACCCGTGGGGAGCAGCGGGGGCCCGGCATGCTCCTCGGCCCGCTGTGGCCCTTGAGGGAGAACCCTGGTGTCCTTGGCGCACTCAGTACCCTGCCAGAGGTGCATCCCCTGCACCTACCCAGAGGGATCTGAACAGGCTGGACCAGTGGGCTGAGACCAACGAGATGGGGTTCAACAAGGCCAAGTGCCGGGTCCTGCACCTGGGTCACAACCACCCCATGCAGTGCTGCAAGCTTGGGGAAGAGGAGCTGGAAAACTGCCTGGTGTGAACGAAGACTTGGAGGTGCTGGTTGACAGCAGTCAAACGTGAGCCAGCAGTGGCCCAGGTGGCCAAGAAAGCCAGTGGCATCCTGGCTTGGATCAGCCATGGTGTGGCCAGAAGGACCAGGGAAGTCATCCTTCCCCTGCACTCAGCACTGGTGAGGCCTCACCTCAGATCTTGTGTTCAGTTTTGGGCCCCTCACTCCAACAAGGACATTGAGGGGCTGGAGCGCATCCAGAGGAGCGGAACGAAGCTGATGAAGGGGCTGGAGAACAAGTGTTAGGAGGAGCAGCTGGGGGAACTGGGATTGTTCAGCCTGGAGAAAAGGAGGCTGAGGGGAGACCTTATCACTGTCTACAACTGCCTGAAAGGAGGTTGTGACAGGGTGGGTGCTGGGCTCTTCTCCCAAGTGACAGCTGATAGGACGAGAGGAAATGGCCTCAGGTTGCACCAGGGCAGATTCAGATTAGACATCAGGAAAAATCTCTTCACCAAAAGGGTTCTCGGGCACTGGAACGGCTGCCCAGGGACGTAGTAGAATCAGCATCCCTGGAGGTGTTTAAAAGATGGGCAGATGAGGTGCTCAGGGATCTGGTTTAGTAGTGGACAGGTACCGTTGGACTGGATGATTTCAAAGGTCTTTTCAAACCAAACGATTCTGTGAGTCTAAGAGGGTGGATCTGTGGCAAGCGGGGGTCCGGTAGAGTCACTTTATGCTTCATTTCTGCAATGACAACACCTCTAGCCCTGTGTCCTGGCCTGGTGGCTGTGCAGGAACACCCACCCAGGCAGCTGCCAGAGCTGTGGCCATCCTGCCTTTGCTGCCAGCCCAGGAAGGTGCCTGGCGTGTCCGGGTGCTAAGCCGTCAGCTCTCCAGCTGCTCGGTCCATGTGTAGGTCTTGCAGGATGGAGCTGGCAGGGGGACTGCACCTCACCCCCCTGTGCAGGGTCTGCTCCTCACAGGTGATGCCCTGATCCCACTGAGACCCATTGCATCTTGCAAGCCATTTTGCAGCATTTTCTTCCCTGCTTTTCATCTTGAAAGACGTAACACAATCGAGATTATCAGAAAGCATTTGTCGCTTTTGCCAGTGCAGGTTTAAGAAGGTGTGACCTTTTAACAAGGGGTTTGAACATGATGGGAGGATGGTAACTGTGGTCCGTGCGAAAGGTTCATGGAGTTGTCCTCCCCACCCACTCACTGCTGGCAAGACCTCTGCTTGAGCCCTGTGCCCGCTTGGGGCACAGCATTTCTGTAGATGGAGACCAGAGAGCACAGAGAATAATATCTGGGAAGGAGACCACCTTGTACACATGGTGAGAAGGAAAGGCCGATGGAGGAGCTGCACAAGTGTTGAAATGTGTAAAAGTTAACGTCCCAGTCATAGGTAAAAACCCCTTTTCTTGTTCTCCTCGAGCGGGACAAACAGTAACAGGAGAAAATCATGGAAAAGGATTCAGATCAGGGACACAGAGATCTTTCTAGGAGCACAGAAACACTGGAAGGTCACTCGGAGAGCTGCTGTTGCTTGGAGGGCTTGAAAGGACTCAACAAGCATGTTGGTCTCGCAGGGCAGGTAGAGGGGATTCTGCTGTGGGGGTAGGGCTTTACATGACCCTGGGAGGCTCTTGCACGGTTATTTGTTGTTTCTTTGGGAAGTGCTGAGTTTCTCTCTGGCTTGGAGTCCTTCTCTGTGTCTGGGCATTGCACCTTTGTGCTCTCTTGGAGAGAGAAGTGCAACCGTGCAGCACTTCCATGGGGTGTGCTGTGAGAGCAACCACTAGCCCACCACCACCCACTCAAGACCTGATGTTTTCCTGGGCTCCTTATTCCAGCAGTCCCACAGAGACCAAAGGATCTCATCCTCATCCTCTCTCTCTACCTGTAGGACTTGTTTCAAGGTTTCTTCCTCTTCCTTGGCCGGCCCCTCTTCCCTGGCTCATGATCTGGTGGGGTGCTTTGAAGCCCATCACGAAATGGCCTTGCCTGTCCCTGCTTGGCTCTTTGCTGTAAGGACTTCAAGTGCTGCATAATAGCAGAGGTGGGTCCAGCCTGTCCTTTTCTAGAGGACTGTGCTCTGTGATGAAGCTGTTGAGCTCTTGTACATCCAAGTCAGGGAGACATTTGTACCTTAAAGTCAGAGAGAACTGCAGAACTCTTCAAATCCAATTTTCGTGCGGTGAGGGCTGTGTTTTCATCCCAGCCTGCTCTGCCTGCAGAGCCCTTGGTGAAGAAATGCAGTGAGTTTGGACCCACAAATATGTCAAGGTAGGGACTTTCCCACTTCCATGACTATTTGCTCCTGTGGTTGATCACCTTGGTCGAACTATCGTCCTTCCTGTTTCAAGCTTGCCTGGTTTCTGCAGTGGTTTTTTGTCCTCTCCCTCTGCCAGCAAGTAGTCTCCGACGTTCTGATAGCACCGAAGAAGCTCCTACGTTCTGATACTTGTACATCAGCCCTGTCACCAGCTCACAGGGAGCCACCCCTCCACGTGATGGGTTTTCAGTTAACTTTACAGTGTATTTATTTAAGCCTGTTTGCAGCCTGTGGGACTGCCCAGCTGGTGCAGGTGATTGTTTTGCCACTGTTATTTTGCAACCACTCTTGACAATGTCTGCCTGATCACAAGAGCACCCTGGTGTAAACCAAATGTTCTTTAAGGTCTCTTCCAACCCAAGCCTTTTTATGATTCTTACAGATGCTGGACACCTCTGGAGTTATTGTTAGTACTCAAAGCCAATTGTAGAATAACCAGTCTGCTTTAAAGCTGCTTGGAGCGGTGCTGGCAACCTTTGTGGCGAGATCTGTCTTCAGCCACTCCCCTCCTGCCTCCACTGTGTGCTGGGAATGGTGCAGAGCATCGCTGCTGCTGTGCCTGAGGTGAACATCCCACCTGGAGGGCTGCAGGGTTCAGTGCTGCCCATGCAGCAGGAGCACCCATGCCCAGCATCGCACAACTGTAGCAGTTGGGGTTTGTGCCTGGGTCTGCGTCGGCAAAATCAGGCACTGGTGTTTGGGAGCTCTCAGCTGCTCCCTGGCCAGTGGGTGTCACTTGTCAGCGTGCTCCCGCTTGCAGGTAAGATTTTGGGGCTCTCCAGCCTGCTTCTCCACTGGTGCTGTAGACACATCCACCCAACCCCAGCAGCGCTCCATGGACCTCCCCTGGCTGGGAGCACTGGGGCAGACTGGGTGAGTGGGGCTTTGCCAGGCAGAAGATGCAGGACTGACCTTCTGTGGTGGCACAGCCAGCACCGTCACCCACCTCTCTCCGCCCTTAGGCTGGTCCAGGCTGCATGAAGCAGTCGTTGCTGTCCCCTACACCTGCTCTAGAGTCATGGAGCCCCATAGAGGACATGGGCTCAGCCTCCTCTCTCCTGGGGGGCAGGGGCTTGACTGCTCCTCCCTGGCCCTGGTGCCTGGCTGAGCTCAGGTGCCCTTTCCAAAGCTGGAGGCTCTGCTCCATCTGGTGTGTGGTCTGGGAAAAGGTGGTGTTGCAGGACACAAAGACTTGACCCATTTATTCTGGAGAGCTGCAGACACTGTCTGTGCACACACACACCACCATCCCCAACACCCCCGCTGTCCTCTGTCTGCTGGAGGAGTGGGGTTCAGTGTCCCTCCTTGCCTACCTGCCTCTGAAGAGCTGGACACAGAAAAAGAGCCTGCTCTGGAGACCTGTCTGGGGGCCTCCCAAATGCCATGAAGAAGGACTCGACATCCTTTATGTGCCAGCCTGCTGGACAGCCCTCACCAGAGAGCCAGTGACTACTCCTGGAGCGGCTGCTGCAGCTGAGGCTGTGAGGGGACAACACTCAAAGACCTGTCTCCATCCCAGAACTTGTGAGCAGAGCTGCTCTGGAAGGAAATGGGGAGGACAGGTTGGCAGTTAGAGGCCCCAGAGCTTGAGCAGGGTTTCTGGTGCTGCGGAAGAGCAGTTGGACCTACCTGGTGCTGCTTGCCAATGGGAGAAGCTCCAGAACTGCATCTCATGGGCAGAGAAAGCAGCTCTGTCTACAGTAGACATGTGCATGTGTGCCCAGATTGTGATTGCACTCTGCACTCCCTTGGTGGAGGTGTCCTACAGGAAGGAGCCTCCCACTATTGGCACGCATCCCCCCATGGCACTGACAGAGTGGGGAGCAGATGCTGCAGCAAATCTGCAGGAGAGCTTGTGGGGCTCTGCCTGCCGCGGGTCTGGTTTGGCTGGGAGAAGCACCCTGCAGGTAGGTGGCAGCTTGAGCACGTTGGAAGACTTGTGCCAGCTGAACAGTCTTGCAGTGTGCAGGACTTGGGTTGAAACCAGTCCCTTGCACAGAAGGCTTGTGGTCACTACTGTGGAGCCCACAAGAGGTCCCCAGCAGGGGTAGTATCTCATGGCTAAGAGTACAGCGTTCCTGGCAAGCGTTTGTCTAGTGTTGGGCCATCAAGACAGCAGCACTCACAATGAGTGGATGTGCTTTCAAACCATTGCCCAGCCACTAGCCAGCTTTCTGAGGTTGATGCCAGTGCACCAGGAGGGCTGGTTTTGCTCTAAGTAGAGACCGTGGCTGTGGGCAGATGGCTGTGTGACGTGGACATTGCTGGCTGAAAGCTATCCTTGCTTCCATCCCAGAGAGCAGGCTTGGAGAGCGGTAGTGACCCTGCACACACCTCAGCCCGAGGGCTGCTTTCCCTGGTGTCCTGCTCTCCAAGCTACAGGCATAGGATGGGGGTCATTCCAGTGCTGTGGCTGCTGTCCTGCAGTGGTGGTGAAGACGTGGGTGTCACTGCCTGACATGGCAGGGGAGATGCCCTTCCCATGGAATGACAAATGCAGAGTGAAAAATATCCAGCCAGTAACTGCCCAGTGCCAGCACAGGGGGGACCAAGACATTGCATGGGGTGCCACAGCTCAGGGCGACCCCAGCAGCAGTGCTTGACCCCCCCCAGTGGCTGGTGGGATCAAGTGGCAAGAAAAAAAACAAAGCTGTTCTGTTTTGGGCACCACAGTATAAAAAGGACATCAAACTACTGGAGAGTGTCCAGAGGAGGCCACAAAGCTGGTGAAAGGTCTAGAGAAATCATATGAGGAGAGGCTGAAGTCACTTGGTGTGATCAGCCTGAAAAGGAGGCTGTGGGGAGACCTCATCGTAGTTTACTGATTCCTCACAAGGGAAGGAGGAGGAGCAGGCGCTGGTCTCTTCTCTTTGGTGACCAAAAATAGGACCTGAGGGAATGGCAGGAAGATGTGTCAGGGGAGGCTTAGGTTGGATATCAGGAAAAGGTGGTTCATCCAGAGGGTGGTGGAGCACTGGAACAGCTCCCCAGGGAAGTGGTCATGGCACCAAGCCTGACAATATTTAAGAAGCACTTGGACAATGCCCTCAGACACACGGTATGAATGTTGGGGTTGTCCTATGCAGGGACAGGAGTTGGACTCCATCATTCTTGTGGGTGCCTTCCAACTCGGGTCATTCTGTGATTCTGTAATCCCAGACTTGCTGCTCAGTAACTGCCAAGCAATGTTGGCATCTCATCATCTGTACCCTGGAGCTCAAGCAGAGTGAGCTGCTGGGTCCAGTCTGGGGTTACTGCTTGAACCAGCAGCTGTGCCCTCAGGGACACTGGCATCTTCCAGAGGAGAGGAGTTTGCAGAGGTGGCCGGTTTCTGCTGGACCTGGCATGGCTGCCCTCATCCTGGGAGTGCTGCTGCCACCTGCTCTGCTCTGGTGGGACAGGAACTGTCCGTCCTGTCTTTGTGTCGGAAGTGTTTGTATACGCTGCCGTGGCATCTGTCCTCAGGTCCTGTGGTTGGCGGTCGGTCCCTTGGGAGTAGCAAACTGCCTGGCTGTTGGGTTGATGGTTCCTTGGGGGTGGGGAGAAAGTGATGGTTTCCTGCTGTATTCTGTGAATCTCCTATTTATCATGGGTGTCCAGGTAAGTGTGCATCCAGACAGAGGCTGGCTGGGGCACTGGGTTCCTTGGAGGCTTTCTGGCTGCCTCTGCAGCGCTGGGTTTATGCTGCCTGTCTGTGTGCCTTGCAGGCTCTCAAAAGGAAGCCGGACCTCTTCCTGTGTAGCAACCTGGATGTCAAAGCGGTGTTTCAGTGTGGTGAGTACCATGGGCATGGGCACGCGCTCCACATCGCCCTGTGGAGAAGTCAGATGCTGAGCAGCCAGGGGCTTGGAACCAGAGGGCTGGTTTGGGATGGTGTGTGGCTGATTTGGGACAGCGTGCAGGGTTTCTGGTTGCTAACCTGGGTGCTTTCTGCCCACAGGTGTCCTTTCGCTCAAGTTCCCCGAAGCCCCAACAGTCAAAGCATCCTGTGGCTTTTTTGTGAGTATCATGGCATCGTGCAGCCCCAAGGGGAAGAGCTGCAGCCCCAAGAGGGATGGGAGGGTGGGAGTGGGGCTATGGGTCAGGCAAGGGCATTGCAATTCGGTGCTAAGCTGGGCTGTGTTGCAGACGGAGCTGCTGCCCCGCTGTGGAGAGATCGCCCCGGTGGGACAGGTCGTACATGAGAATGGCAAAGTGCTGCTGCAGGCAGTGCTGGAGGTGAGAGATGCTGGGACCACAGGCTTCCCGGGCAGCTTTGGGCTCTGTTCCTGGGCAGCAGCCTGAATGGGTGCAGGCAGGGCAATGCTGGGTGCTCAGGAAGGTCTATCTGCTCCGTGGCAGGGCGTTGGTGGGCAGGCCTCCCGCAGCCTCATGGATCACTTTGCAGAAATCCTCTTTGCCTTGAACAAGCACTGCTTCAGCTACTTGAGCATCTGGATCAAGGAGGCCATGCAGCAGGATGGCTTCCCCTCGGCCCGTGTCAGCCCTGAGCAGAAGGAGACCTTCAGCCAGCAGATACTCAGGTTTGTACACCTCTCCCTGTGGTGGCTCCGCAAAGCCGCCTGGCAGAGAAGGACCTGGGGTGTTGGTTGACAGTGACTGAACATGAGCCAGCAGTGTGCCTGGGTGGCCAAAAAGGCCAATGGCATCTTGGCCTGTGTCAGACACAGCGTGGCCAGCAGGACCAGGGAGGTGATTGTGCCCCTGTACTTGGTATTGGTGAGGCCGCACCTCGAGTGCTGGGTTCAGTTTTGGGCCCCTCACTACAGGAAGGACACTGAGGGGCTGGAGCGCGTCCAGAGAAGGGAAAGGAGCTGGTGAGGGGGCTGGAGAATGTATGTTATGAAGAGCAGCTGAGGAAACTGGGGTTGTTTGGTCTGGAGGAGGCTGAGGGGAGATCCTATCACCCTCTGCAACTGCCTGAAAGGAGACTGTAGCAAGATACGTGTTGGTCTCTTCTCCCAGGTGACAGGACAAGAGGCAATGGCCTCAAGTTGCACCAGGACAGGTTCAGAGTAGACATCAGGAAAAATGTCTTCCCTGAAAAGGGCTCTCAGGCACTGGAACAGCTGCCCAGGGAAGTGGTGGAGTCCCTGTCCCTGGTGGTGTTTAAAAGACGGGTAGATGAAGCATATGGATATGGTTTAGTAGTGGACAGGTACAGTTGGACTCGGTTATTTCAAAGCTCTTTTTCCAACCAGATGATTCTGTGAATGACCCCCCCCTGCGTGGCCTGGTGTGCCCCTCCTGCTTCATGTTTGTCCTCTCCCTCTGTCTTAGCAGAGAGCGTGTGAACAAGCGGCGGGTGAAGGAGATGGTGAAGGAGTTCACCCTGCTGTGCCGAGGGCTGCATGGCACAGAGTACACAGCAGACTACTGAGCACCTGCCCAGGACCGCGGACTCTTTGCCCGGAAGCCCCCCTATCCTCCCCACCCTGCTGCAGTACGGCTCGTAGAATAACCCTCCACCTAGAATTAACCCACTTGGGACGCTCCTCAGCTAGATTTGGTGGCTGCATCTCGGTGTCAGCATCTTTGTTTCCCCCAGCATGCTCCCCCCTCGCAGGGGACAGGAGTGCCGGCTGCAGGAGGTGGTGATGGCAAGGGGGAAGGAAGCCTGGACAGGACTTGCCCCAGCGTGGGCTGCCCCATGCCCGGGCTACCAGACCTTCCCTGTGGGTGCCTGTGCCCCATGGTGGGGCAGCTGCCCCTGTGCCCACAGCAGTGGCCGGCTGGGCAGGGGGGCTTGCCCCCTGCTCGTTTGTACGTGTGTGGTTGGGAGGGGGGAGACCCTGCACCTAATTATATTAAGAATATTTCTATGTTGTGGCTGTCATTATTGTGGTGCCTGGACTTCGCCTGCCCCTCACCTCTGGGGAAGGGGGTTAAATCAAGGCTGAAGGTGCATCAAAGCCTCCTGTCCCTCCTGCGTGTGGGAGGGATGGCAGAAGTCACTCCTCCTTGCTCTCCTGGCTGCAGCTCAGGGAGCAGAAATGGTCCTGCCCTACCCGAGGGGGGGCTGGACCCTATCCCTGCCAAACCTGGGACTGTTGAGTCAGCACAGGGTGCGCCCTGCTCCTGTTCCTCAGGGCTGGTGAGGGACTGGCTCACACGTACAGCCCTCTGCCCCTTCCATTAGTTCCCCTGCCCACCCTGCACACGTGGTTTTGTTTCTGGGGGTCCCAGTGCTGGTTTTCTGTTCCCTTGGACTGGTTTTAGCTGATACACAGGGCTGCGCTCCCCAGGTGGTCACCATGACTTAAGTTTTCATTCTGGGTTGCCTGGTATCACCCGTCGGCATTCCTCAGCCTGTGTTTTATTGTAGAAGACAACATGCTCACAAGTCCTTTTCAGTTCAGCTTTAGTCAGCAGCAGTAGCCCACAAAAGCCTCAAGTCCTGCTGCTGTTGGCTTGTGCGAAGCTGTGACCTCCCCCTGTAAGGCCAAAGCTGCCCTGGGCTGGGAAACCCTCAGAGGTCAGGTCTGGGCCAAGCACTTCTCCTGGCCCTGCTGCTGGCCTGGCTATGAAGCCCTGGCATCCTCAAACACACATCCAAGTCCTGCTATCCCACCATGGAACTACTGCCCCAAGGCTGCATCCAGTGTGAAACCAGCTGGTGGCAGGTCCATACCCTTGTGACATCCTCAGGGGCGACACCGTGATGGCCAGGTCCCCTCATGGCCCCTGCTCCTGGCTGGGTGCCAGCGCTGCTGCCAGATCAGGGCTGCTCATGCCCCTCATCCTCGTAGGCGATGGCAATCCCTCGTCGGCCCTGCACAGCCTTGGAGACGGGCGTCTGCCCCAGCTGCTGCTCCAGACCCCGCCAGCTGCGGGACTCCAGGAAGGAGGCTGGGAGGAGAGAGAGAAAGGGAATTGTTACCGGAGCAGGGAGGTGGCAGTGGCACTGCCCCTGCACTGGGGCTCAGCCCCACCACAAAACCGTATCACAAACCAGCAGGGCTGATCTCCGCGAGGGCCTGTGTCTGGTCCCTGCAGGCCAGGGCAGTGCTAGGGGTCAGCTGGGGGGTCGGGGGGTCGCAGAGGTGAGTGGTGCGCATCTCCCCCGTGATCAGTGAGACATCAGGAACAGCCTCTGCTGCAGGGACGGCTGCTGGGAGCTCAACATGCGCGCAGGCACCTGCCAGGAAATGGTAACGTTAGCCTGGTGCTCTTTCTGTCCTCTGGCTGCCAGAGCTGGGGCAACTGCAGCCTTCCAGAAGGGGAGTAGGGCAGGATGTGCACCGGGAGGGTGCTGAGCAGCTGCTTACCTGGCAGCAGGTCTCTGAAATCCGTGAGGTAGTTCCCTGTCCATTCACGGGCCGGGTTACAGGCCAACTCCAGCTCATAGGGGGTCACCACGGGCCGGTAGAACTCACTGGAGTCCAGCAGGGAGTTCTGAGCGCAGGCCACGAGGACGAAGATGTCCACCTCCAGGAAGTTGGCCAGCTTGGCTGGGTTCGGCTTCCCCACAGCCAGTGTGTAGCTGCGCTTGCCGGCCCAGCGCAGAAGCTCACGGAGGTGCTGCAGCACAGCCAGGTAGCCCGCCACGCCGAGGGTGCCCACCAGGATGCCCACCACCCGGGCGTCCCGGGCCCGCTCCACCAGGTAGAGGCGTCGCATCAGGACCCGGTTGACATTGAGGGTCTCGCGGCGGCCACAGCCGGTGGCAGGATCAAAGGAGCTGAAGGGGCAGCAGTTCCAGGTCAGCATGAAGTTCGTGAGAGCCAAGCCCTCAGCTCCTATGTAGAACATGGCGCAGTCCTGCAGCCCTCCCGGTGCCTCCACCAGGAACTGGCGGCCAAACTGCCGCACCTCCCCAGGCAGTGCCGGGCCAGGTAGGTCCTCACACACTACCCTGGAGAAAACAATATTGGGGTACTCGGGACACAACTGCTGCTCCAGCTCACCTGAAAGGAGAGAGGAGTGAGAAAAGAGCTGTCCTGCAGAAGGTGGAACAGCAGATTAGGGGTGAGGAGAGGACAGAGCTCAGGGCTGTCAATGTCTGGGCATTGCCTACCTGCTGCTCCTCTCCTGGCAGCTCTGCAGAGCTCAGAGCAACACCAGAGACCATCCCAGAGCACTCACCCATCGCATGGGCATAGACCACGTCACTCAGCACCACCACATGGCTTTGCCGGTCAGGGTAGAGCTCCCGAAAGGCCTCTGCACAGCGCCCGGTGTCCAAGGGCTGCTGCCCGAAGATGTGCAGCACCGGGAGCTTTCTGGAAGGGCTGAGGCAGGCCGGGCCGTAGTGCAGCACTGCCTCGGCACCAGCATGCTCGGCGGCCACTTCGTCCACACAGCAGCTGTAGGAAGAACACGGGGTCAGACAGGCTCTGTGCCACAGAGCTCTCCATCCACACTGGCCCTGCTGTCCCCATCACTGTGAGGGTGATGGAGCACTGGGACAAGGCTGCCCAGGGAGGCTGTGGAGTTTCTTTCTCTGGAGATATTCAAACCTCGCCTGGATGTGTTCCTGTACAACCTGCTCTGGGTGGCACTGCTTTAGCTCAAGGAGTCCCTTCCAACCCCAGCCATTCCGTGATTCTGTGATGCCACGACCCCCTCAGCTCTGGGACAGGGTCACTGTGGCTGATTAGCAACAACATCGTCAGGACATTTCTACCTCCAAGCTTTGCACGTTCCCACATTTCAGATTCCCATGTTGTTTTTGAAGACATTCCACCATCCCAAGGCTGCTTCCCCTAAACCACACCATCCTCGCCCAAGCCTGGCAGGTGCCAGCGTCTCGCCAGCCAGACTGACCTGCAGGGCTGGGCTGCGGATGCCCGACACCACTCTCCACCTCCATTCCTGCAGAACTGGAGTGCAAATGCCCAACACCTTTCTTCTGTTCCTGCGGGTTTGCAGCACTACGGCATTTCCAAGGTGAAGGTGGCTCTGGAGTTCACCCTTTTGCTTTAATTAAGATTAACCTCCACCTTCATGGAGGAAGTGCCCTGCCAGGCAGGGGACGAGCAGCCCCGCTCCTGCCTGCCGAGGGCCCTGGGACCCCCCATACCCACCTGCCATACGTGGTGTCTCCCAGGATGTACATCTCGGCCCCAGTTGCTGCCTCCATCTGGGCTGCGACCACCACCGCGTCTGCCAGGAGCTCATCAGGGAATTGGAGAGCGACCTGGGGTGTTGGGGGTGACACTGGGGGTGAGGGACCAGGCCGGGGTGACCGGCAGCCCCTGGCTTCGCTTCACCCCCCCAGCCCTGATACAAGAAACAGTTACTATTACAAAACGTGGAATATTTTGATTTAATCTAAGGTAGAATTAGTTTTCTATAGAATTCGTTTTCTAACTAATTTCATCTAAGTTTCATTTAAGTAACTGCATTTTTTAAAGTCAGACAGAACGTCCCTCTGAGAGCGTATTTTCCTGACAGGATGGGTTTTTTTTCCAAATAGTGTTTTCCAAGATACTGTTCAAAGAAAAATGAAAAAATCTTGTGTTACATATGGTCTGTGCTAAACAGCTGTGTCTCCTTTTGCAGTCTTTCCCTATCTAAAACGCAAAGTCAGAGCGAGAGCTGGCTCCAAAGCTCCAATTAGCAGATATTTGGCTGTTAAGTTCATAATAAAATCAGTCCTTGGAAAGTAACAGAATATGCATAAGATTTCTGGTAGAATTTATACACATGCATGTAAGTGGGAAATATATTCACAGAATCATAGAATCGTCTGGTTGGAAAAGACCTGTGAAATCATTGAGTCCAACCATACCCATCCACAACTAAATCAGATCCCTGAGCAACTTATTTATCCAACTTTAAAGCACCTCCAGGGATGGTGACTCCATCACTTCCCTGGGCAGCCATTCCAGTACCTGAGAACCCTTTTGATGAAGAAATTGTTCCTGATGTCTAATCTGGACCTCCTCTGGCACAGCTTGAGTCCATTTCCTCTCATCCTATCACTTGTTACTTGGGAGAAGAGCCCAGCACCCACCTCACTATAACCTCCTTTCAGGCAGTTGCAGATAGCAATAAGATCTCCTTTCAGCCGCCTCTTCTCCAGGCTAAACAACCCCAGTTCCCTCAGCTGCTCCTCATAACACTTGTTCTGCAGCCCCTTGACCAGCTTTGTTGCCCTCCTCTGGACGCGCTCCAGCCCCTCAGTGTCCTTGGAGGGGCCCCAAACTGAACACAGAATTTGAGGTGTGGTGTCACCAATACCAGGTACAGGGGCACAATCCCTTCCTTGGTCCTGCTGTTTCTGATCCAAGCCAGGATGCCGCTGGCCTTCTTGGCCACCTGGGTCACTGCTGGCTCATGTTCACCTGCTGTCGGAAATCACTCTCAGGTCCTTTTCCACCAGGCAGCTCTCCAGCCACCCCTCCCCAAACCTGTGACGCTGCACGGGGTTGTTGTGTCCCAGGTGCAGGACCGGGCACTTGGCCTTGTTGAACCTCACCCCGTTGGTCTCAGCCCATCCATCCAGCCTGTCCAGATCCCTCTGCCGAGCCTCCCTACCCTCAAGCAGATCAACACTTCCACCCAGCTTAGTGTCATCCCCAACCGCCTCTTGTTTCGTTATGCATGGCTGACGAGAATGCCCAGTGCTGCAACAAAGGACGCTACCGCTTCCTAAAACTGCAAAAGGAGTCTCAGAGACTTTATCTGCCGGCATTTTCGGTGTAGCCCAGCTCCATCCCCGGCCCCGCTTACCCTGCGGAACCCCCCGCTCCGCACGAAGGCGGCGGCCCGGCCCATCTCATAGAAGCCATCCAGGCTCCCTGGGGCCGGTGCCGAGCCCGGTCGCAGCTCCCGTCGCAGCGCGGCCTCCCCGTCACTGCTAAAGGCCGTCGCCATGGCGCGGCGCGGCACCGCGCCTCAGCCCCGCCGCTCCGCGCCGCTCTCCCGCTTCCGCTTCCGGGCTGCGGCGCCGAGCTTACCAATGAGAATGCGGCATCGCCCTCCCGCCTTCCGGAAACCCCACCCTCCCGCGGTCAGCCAATGGGAATTGGCGCCCTCCGCTGTGCATTCTGGTCTATGTAGTCCCTTGACGGCGGCCGGCTCGCGCAGCCAATGGGCGGGCGCGGCGGGTCCTCTCACGTGACCGGCGGTTCCACTCACGTGACGCGCGCGGGCCAGGTGACGCGCGAGCCGCCCCGGCCCGGCCCATTCAGCCGCCGCCGCAGCAGCCGCAGCCTCAGCAGCCGCAGCCATGACGGGGCTCGCGCTGCTCTACTCGGGGCTCGGCCTCGCCTTCTGGACCACCATGCTGGGCGTGGGTCAGCACCGGGACGGGGGGCGGGGCCGGGGCCGGGGCCTGGGCCTGGGTCAGGGTCACGGACAGGGTCACGGACAGGGTCACGGACAGGGCAGAGCAGAGCAGAGCAGAGCTGGGGTGGGCTGTGGGGCAGAGGCGGCTGTGGGTCACAGGCAGGGCTGGGCCGTGGGGCAGGAGGGGCCCTGTGTCCCAGGGCCGTGGGGCAGGAGGGGCCCTGTGTCCCAGGGCCGTGGGGCAGGAGGGGCCCTGGGTCACAGAACTGGGCCCTGCGGCCGAAAGGGCTGTGGGTTACAGATAGGGCAGGGCTGGGGGGGGCCGTGGGTCACAGAAAGAAACCAGCTGTAGGACAGAAGGAGCCTTGGGTCACGGAAAGAACTGGCTGTGGGACAGAAGGGGCTCTTGGTTACAGAAAATACTCAGTGTGGGGTAGAGGGGCTGTGGGTCACAGACAAGGACCAGGGGCTCCTCAGCCTGGATATCTCCCCCTGGGCACTTTGAGCTGGTCTCTCAGACGGTTTGGACCCGCAGAAGTGATGTGTGATCATCAGCTGCTGCTGGATGTGCAGCTTGTGGCACCCCAAGCCTGCCCAGCCGGAGACGTTAATTTGCTTCCCTGTGTGTGAGAGTAGAAAGGCACCGGCAGCAGTCAGGGGTTGTTTGGATGCAGCAGATCAAGGGAGGTAAAGGCAGGTGCCTGGTTGTTTAGGCTGTGGCAGTTGATGTCTCCTGGGTGGAGGAGATCAGCCTCCCGCTTTGCCAAGTTGCGGCAGCATAAAGAAATGTTCGTCTAGATTGTTTCGGAGCTGGTGCATGGTGGTGGTGCAGCTTGTGACAGCCTGGGCTCTGCTGCTGACAGCGTCGGGCTCAGTGGCACAGAGCGTGGATTTAATACTTCATTAAAGGCAATGACTCCAAGGGGTAGTGGGAAGATTTATGCTGGAGCTGCTGGCTATTTCCTATTTCAGCACAAAGTGAAATGACCGTGAGCCCAGCAGAGGCTGGGGAGACCTTGGCTCTAGCCTCAGCATTTGGGTGAGGGGAAAGACCGAGTCAGAAGCTGAACATATCTCAGTCCCTCGTGTTTCCAGGACCTGGCAATTCCAGTGCTGGGCCCAGGGCTGCCTTCCTGGGCTCCCTGAATCATGTGGCTTGTGCCAGCACAGATGCATGCTGAGAACTTGAGTCTGTTGGAAAATGTTGATGAGCTGAGCCCGGATGCTTTGAACTTCCCCTGCCCTGTTGCAATCCCTTTTCAGGGAAGGGGCAAGCAGGAAGCGGTCTTGCAGTGTTGCAGCAGTGCCTCTTTGTGCTTTCCCTCTGTGTCCCGAGCCCTGCTTTGGTGCTCCAGTCCTGCTACTCAGGCTCTTTTCTCTCCTGCTGGCTGCAGGGCTGGGAGCCAGAGCTCACAGAAAAGCATCCTTCACCCTGTTTCTTTTGTATGTGGATCTAAGGCTGTACCTGCTCTTGAAGAGATGGGAGGTGCCCTGAGGATCTGCCCCGAGCTGGTTGTAGCTTTTCCTTACTGCTCCTGGGCAGTGGGGGAAGCTGAGCCTGGCTGGGTTCAGTTCCTGCTCTGCCAGCCAAGCAGCAAAGCCAAAACACAAGTCGCAGACTTGCCAGGCCCAGCATCATAGAGATCATCCCTGAAGGTCACCAGGCGTGTGGACCGGGGTGCAGCCTTCCACCACGCTCACTGGTCACGGTGGCACAGTTACTCTTTTGTCTGTGTCACATCAGGGGAGGAATGTACCATAATTCTTCAGGAGGAGTGACCAGTGTTACCACTTCCCATTTTGGGGCCAGCTTGCCTGACAGCCCTTGTATGTTTTCCTGGTGCACAGGGTGCTGAGCCCCGAGTTGTGAGTAGAGGAGTTTAGGACACAAGGACAATGGGGACATCGCTGCTGTGATGCTGGCAGGTCTCCATGTGCTGCCTTGCTGAGGCCGTCCCGTGGGATTTCTCCTGCAGGTCTTGACCATGGGCAGGGAAGGGCTCCTCTGACCTGGGGCACATGATCCTGCCCTCTGATTGCTGCTGGGCACATGGCTAGCTTGCCATCACCCTGTGACTTCGGGGTGGGGAAGGGAGCAGCAGGACACATGCAATGGCCTCTTTTCTACTTCTGAGCATTACAAAATTCTCCCATTTCCTCTTTTCCTGGCCAAGTACGGGGTTGGTGACACACAGCCGCTGGCTCCAGACAGCAATGGTAGAGCCGTTCTTTCACTGTCTTTATCTGGCAAGGAGCAGACAGTGCCACGCTGCCCACGCTTATCTGTTCCTTTGGGCCAGGTCTCTGTCTTTTCCAGCTGCGTGCTGCAAGTCATGCAAAGAGCAAGTATCTTCTGGTCTGTAGCCATGTTTCCCTCTCACGATCTCAGGGCAAGGCAGGGTTCCAGTGCGAGCACCTCTCTGCTCTGGCTCTGCGTGGCTGCTGACTGCAACTTGCAGCTGTAATTCAGCGTGAGAGCACTCAAGGTATACCAGCATGAGCTGCTCTTGTAATCCCTCCCTGGAAAGGAAAGGCTTTTCTAGGTTTCTCAGGGCTGCACTTCAGTGTTTCCTGCTGCTGTTGGAGTACACATTTTCTCTGGAAATGCCTAACTGGGCGAAACGCTGAGGGTAGCAGGCATGTCTTGAACATCCACAGCTTTAGAAAGGGGAGTGCTGGGGGGCAGCTGCAGCTTCTGGGGAGCAGCACAGATAGTGGGATGGTGAAGGAGTGACGTGTGATGGTCAGTCAGGACACAGCCTCACTGCTGTTGCCTCCCTCGTGAGAGAGGAGAGCTCACAGCTGGTCACCTGGTACCATGGCTGTCCAGTGCAGCTCAGCCATTGGGAGACACAGATGGAGTATGTGGTGGGGCACAGGGCTGTGGGTTGACCTTGAGCCCCTGCAGCCCGACATGGCCTGTGGGTGCTCAACAAGGTCAGGGAACAGGCAATGGATGTGACAACCACAGCCACTCTCTTCTGGGTGAAGACTGCGATGGGGTCTGGGAGTATCACAGGTCTGGGCTGTCTCTATCCTGTGCTGATGTGGAAGTGTTGGGCTCACTGAGGCTGGACTTTGGGGGTACCCCAGCCCCACAGTTCTACATGCCAGAGCCTGTCTTCCCAGTAACCATCCTGCGCAGAGTGCTGTGCTCCTGTGGCTTTGCAGGTGGGGAGAGGAAGTGGTGGCACCATGCTGACACCTGCTGCCTGCCCGAGCATTCCCATGTCACTCTTGCTTTCCAGGGATCTGCTACACAATATTTGACCTGGGCTTCCGCTTTGATGTGGCCTGGTAAGTTCCCTGTAAATACCGACATCCTCAGGGCTGTGTGAGGAGGTGGGCGGTGTTGGCAGTGCCTGTAGGGAACAGCGCTCGCTTTTGATGGGCAATGGTCACTGCGTCGCAGGGGAACCTCCTTCCTCAGCACAGGAAGGATATGGATCTGTTGGAGAGAGTCTAGAGGAGGCCACAAGGATGATCCGAGGGCTGGAGCATCTCTGCTATGAGGACAGTTGGGGTTGTTCAGTCTGGAAAAGAGAAGGCTCTGGGGGGACCTTGTAGCAGCCTTTCAGTACCTGAAGGGGCTACAGGAAAGCTGAGGAGGGACTTTTATAAGGGCATGGAATGATAGGACAAGGGGGAACGGCTTTAAATTGGAAGGGGGAAGATTTAGATCAGACATTAGGAGTAGGTGTTTTCCCGTGAGGGTGGTGAGGCCCTGGCACAAGTTGCCCAGGGAAGCTGTGGCTGCCCCCTCCCTGGAGGGGTTCAAGACCAGGTTGGATGGGGCTTTGAGCAGCCTGGGCTGGTGGGAGGTGTCCCTGCCCATGGCAGGGGGTTGGAACTGGGTGGGCTTTGAGGTCCCTTCCAACCCAAACCTTTCTGTGATTCTGTAGTCCGTGTGGGTGCGGGTTCTGGGTCACTGTCTGGCACTGAGGCTCTCATGTCCCGCTGTCTGGCAGTGCCCAGCCCATCTTGGGCTGCACAAAGGCGGGGAGTACCTGTTGTAGGGCTGTGCACGGTGACTAGAGGTGCTTAGCCTGTGTGCTAACTTGGGACGCTTCTTCCTTTCCAGGTTCCTGACGGAGACCTCCCCCTTCATGTGGTGCAACCTGGGCATTGGCTTGGCCATCTCCCTGTCTGTGGTGGGAGCTGCCTGGTGAGTGGGGCTGGTTCTTCAGCAGGCTCCTGCTGCCCCACCTTGGTAGCTGTGTATACCCTGCAGTTTCCCAATGCAGGGCAGGGGCAGAACAGTGTGGGCATGCAGGACTGTGGGGCTGGGTGGGTCACCACAGTCATGAGGCTGGATTGCTGGGCTCCTGGGAGGTCTTTGGGCAGACCACCTCATGGGCTGCAACGGCAGTGGAGAGAGAGGAATGTCCTTGACTTTCTGGAAGCCGTGCTCCTGGTCTGAAGAAGTCCAGTGGTGATTTTGGTGACTCAGCAGTTCCGCTTATGTAGGTGATGGAGCTTGGGACCATCTTGTACCCTGGAGTGGACAAGCCAGATCCCCAAGTCCAGAGTGTCCCCCAGCTGCATGCCCGATTCTTTGCTCAGCTGCAAGGTCCTAATTCCCCTATTGAATCCCTCAGCGAGTCCCAGACCCTCCACCAACCACCCTTGTCTGCCACAGGGGGATTTACATCACAGGCTCCAGCATCATTGGTGGTGGAGTTAAGGCCCCTCGGATCAAAACCAAGAACCTGGTCAGGTAAGCACAAACCTGGGTTTAGTGCTCATGCCACGCCTGAGAGGGGTAGGTCCCAGCACGGTGCAGAGGCTCCTGTCCTGTCTCTAGGGTGTTGCTGGCAGAGGTGCTGGTGATGTTTGCTTTCAAAACAAAGAGCCCTAAAGGTGCTGCTTTGAGGAGTCACTGTACCGTATCGCACAGTGAATGAGCCCAGTGCGTTCAAAACAAACACCTTGGGCTTCCTGCCCAAAGTGAGACTTCGCCTGGCCAGACCTTGGGCAGCCCTTCCCCAAAGGAGAAGGGGGCTGGTGGAGGGTAGGGTCCCCTGGACCTGCTTCCCACAGGGCCATCGCACCTTACTGAGGTGGTACAGCACGACCAGCACCTGTCCTGTGTCCTTGGCAGCTCTCCCTTCGTTGAGAGGAAAGTGGTGGGTGGGCTGGGCTGCCTTTCTACCCTTGGCAACAGGGGAGAAGGCTCAGATATGGCCCTGGAGGAGTGTGGCTGCTGTCTGGCTGGGCATGAAGTGGTGGGGCTGAGCCTGGGCCACTATGCTCAGACTTTACCTTTCTTTCACAGCATCATTTTCTGTGAGGCCGTGGCCATCTACGGGATCATCATGGCAATTGTCATCAGTAACATGGCTGAGGTATGGGAGGACCTGGGCTGCCCTGCTAACCCTGTGCTGGCCTCAGGGCTGTGCTGGGGCTGGGCAGAGGGGCATGGGCCAGCATTGTGGGGACTTTGAACACTGTTGTGGCTCTGGGAGTCCCTGGGCTGGAGGTCTGTGTGGTGGCTTTTGTCCATGCTGAAGAATGGGTTGGGGGATCACACACAAGGCAGGTGTCACAGAGCTGCCCAGAGACATGGAGTCAAGGACCAGCTCTGGCCAAAATGTGGCTGTCTCATGCTGTACTGGGGACAGGTACCTCTCCCAGAGACCATGGGCTTGCCACTAACCCTTGTGCTTTCCTTCAGCCTTTTTCTGCAGTCACCCCAGAGGAGATTGGAGCCAGGAACTATCATGCAGGTAAGGACTGCCCAGCACCTGGTGCTGTGGCTGTAAGCATTGCCACACCCTGACCGCTGCCTCCTGCTGCTCCCTCTGCCCTGGGCTGTAGAGAATGGGACTGCAGGGCCCAGCTGACCTGACCTGTGGCGTGCTGCAGGTGTCTGAAGGATACGTGACTCTTCTGCTAAAAAAAAAAAAGCATCTTTTTACTTACCTTCTTGAGGCCTTCCAGCACTGTTCCTGCCTTGGGTAGCAGCTGATTGTTGTCACCTGCTGGCCTGGCACTGCGGAAGCTGGGGTGCAACCTGGAGCAGTCCTCCTCCCCTAACAGGAGGATGCTGCTGGTGTTGACAGCTCTGGGTCTTCTGTCAGCTTGAGTCAGAGCTGCTGCAGCTTGCACTGGGTACAGGTGAAAGGGAGTTACCCCCTGCTCGTGCAGTGTTCTTCTCTCACAGGTTTCTCCATGTTTGGAGCTGGCCTGACTGTGGGATTGTGCAATCTCTTCTGTGGGGTCTGCGTGGGCATCGTGGGCAGTGGGGCTGCCCTGGCTGATGCCCAGAACGCCAGCCTCTTTGTCAAGATCCTGATTGTGGAGATCTTTGGCAGTGCCATAGGGCTGTTCGGGGTCATCGTTGCTATCCTGCAGGTATCCGCCTCCTGGGGCCACCAGGCTTATGTGAGCACAAGGTGCCTGTCACCCTGGCTGCTCTTCAGCTCCAGGGAAACATACTGGGGCTCCAGCACGGTCCTCTGCATTGGGATGGAGAGGCTACTTGCAAGGTTGGGGGTGGCACAGCTCTCCCCACAGCACACTGTGCCTATTTGCAACAGTGTGAACTCTTTGACAGCCCCTTTGAGCGACCGCCACTGCAGGTGTCACCTTGGGTGTACCCTGTGTGATGCTCATGCCTTATCGGTGGGGCTGATAAGCTGTCTGCAGCTTCTATATGGTCCTGGGGTGCTTGGGTGGGACTGGGGTGCTGGGCTGGGGTTTGTAGGGCATGGCCTAACATCTCCTTTTCCTTTCTAGACATCTAAAGTAAAAATGGGCAACTGAGCCTTGTCCAACCCAGCCTGTTCAGCCCGCCCCAAGAGGTGCTGTATATATTTATTTAATGTTTCTATCTTGGACTGGGGCGGGAGCTGCCTGGCAGCAGGAGCGGGAGCCTGGCTATGTGAAGCCCCGTCCCGCCAACGGATCGGCCCCTTGGAAGAAACAAATTTCTCTGTGTGAATTCCGCCCCAGCAGCTTGGCCCAGCCTGTGAGGCCCTGCTGCTGCCTGTCCCCGGTGTGTGTAGAATCAACCACCAGTGCAATGCTGTGTCCGTGAAATAAATATGGTTCTCGTCCAAAAATGCAGCTCTTCCTCTGCCCTGCATGTGCTGGGGAGGCTTGCAGAGATTGAGGGCTGGGGGTTTGGTCGATGGCAAGTTGAACACGAGCCAACAATGAGCCTTGGCAGCCAAGAGCGCCAGCTGTGTCCTGAGGTGCATCAAGCAGACCATCACCACCTGGTCGAGAGAGGGGATTGTCCGGCTCTGCTCTGCAGTAGTGCAGCTGCGCCTTGACTATTGTGTTCAGTTTTGGGTGCCACAGTATAAAAAGGACATCAAACTACTGGAGAGTGTCCAGAGGAGGCCACAAAGCTGGTGAAGGGTCTAGAGAAATCATATGAGGAGAGGCTGAAGTCACTTGGTCTCTTCATCCTGGACAAGAGGAAACTGACGGAGGACCTCATAGCTTTTACTGCTTCCTCCCAAGGGAAGGAGGAGGAGAAGGTTTTGGATCTCTTTTCTCTGGTGACCAAGAATAGGACCTGAGGGAATGGCAGAAAGATGTGCCAGGGAAGGGTTAAGTTAGATGTTAGGAAGAAGTTCTTCACCCAGGGGATGGTGGAGCACTGGAACAGCTCCCCAGGAGAAGCAGTCACTGTGCCAAGCATACAGTATTCAAGAAGCATTTGGACAATGCACTGGGACACATGGTGTGAATGTTGGGGTTGTCCTATGCAGGGACAGGAGTTGGACTTGATGGTCCTTGTGGATCCCTTCTGACTCAGGTCATTCTATGGTTCTATGTCTGATTTGGGAGAGAGAGATGAATTCCCCTCTGTGCCTCTGGCAAAGTTCCTGCCCATCTCCAAGGGCCAGGTGGTGTCCTGCCTGTGTGGGGTTAACTCTGCTGCCTGCTCAGCTTGCAAGAGGTTTGTTCCCCAAGCCCCCCCTGGGCTGTGGGAACACAGAGCTCCACGTTGGAGGTAGGAGGCTGCTGGAGCAGGCAGCTCTGTGCCACCTCTGCCAGGCTCCTGCCAGTGCTGGCACTGCCCCACGCGAGGTGTGCTAAAGGCGCAGGCATGAGCTGGTTTCGGCTGTCTGGCTCCTGTCCAGGTAGTTTAGTGCAGAGGGAGTGTACAATGTCCATAGCCCCATAGTGCAGCTGGGGAGATCCAGAAGGGCAGAGGAGCAAAGCTTTAGTCCCTTCCAAGGCTGCCCTCCAGCCAGCAACTCCCTTGTGTGATGCAGCTGAGGGCCGAGGCTCTCCAGTCACCCATTCCAGGGGTGGGGATGCTTTGTGCGGGCTCTGCTCCCCTCTCCTTGGCTACAATGGATACAGCGCAGGGAAGCCGGCTGTGGACAGCTGGGCCTGCAGCTCTTCTCTGCTTGGGGGAAGGGAAGAACAAGGTCCTCCTGCCTCCACTCTGCAGAGTAGCAGCATCCAGCATGAGGCCGTCATCCTGCTGTGCTGCCAATCCACCTTCACTAAGGAAGCATCTACCACCTGGTACTGTTGGTGCAGCTCAGAATCAGAGCGAGTGCATGCCTGGAGCTGCCCATCTCTTGTTGCACCTGAATGCAACAGGCTGGGGCAGTGGTGGGGCTGCTGGGGGCAGTGGTGGGGCTGCTGGAGCCAGCCTGCTGGGTTTTGCCCTTGGACTAGGGCAGGTGCCTCTGCACAGCTTCTCTGAGCTCTGCCAGTCTCCCAGCTCTGTTCCATATTGTCCTGTGTGTTCTGGAACGGTAGTGTCTCAGCCTGAGGCATGGGAAAACTGCTGGGGCAAACCAAGCCACTGCTCCTGCCAGCTATGGTGGCTGCCCTCTGGGGCAGTAGCCCTGTGTGCCCACGTAATGACAGGGACACGAGCTGGGCACTGCCTGCTCAGAAGAAAGGTTCTCGGGTGTAGGTAGAGTTTTCCTGTCCTGTAAGAAGGCTGAACCCCTGTCCCTTCACATTGCTCCTGCTCTGAGCCAGAGACGTCTGAAAGCCCTGGGAGCTGCAGGGCCATCTGATCAGACCCACACTTGTGGGGCTGTGTTCAGGAAGGAGATGCGTGGTGTTGGAGAGCCTGTGCTGGTGGTAGAGAAGCTGCTCCATGGGTTAATCACCTTGTTGGTTAACAACTGTCTTGAAAGACCTGCCCACTTGCCTTTCAGGAATGGGTCTCACCCTGCCCTGCCTTGGCTTGTTGGGAATCCATCCACTCCCAGAAAGCTCTCTCTGCAAGGTGCTTTTCTGCCTTCCAAATCCTGCCTGCATGTATCATGGCTTTGGCAGGGGAACGGGTTCTGAGCTTGCCCGTAGGCCCCTTGTGAGGACACAAGCCCCACCAGAGCTGGTTTTAAGGTAGTGCGGGTAGCCCACAGCCCCCCTCCCGCAGCCGGTGGCGATGAGGTGAGCACGCCCTGCATTCTCCTGTTCTGGGTGCGTGTGTTTGGGTTCTAGGACTTTGCATTAGGGTGTGCTAAATACCTGCTGCTCAGGCGTGGGGAAAGAGCTTAATCAGGGCTCCAGCGTCCTGCACCTTGTCTCATTTAGGAGCAGCAGCAACAAGAGCTGAAAGATGTTTTGATGCCCCCCGTGTAAGTACTCGCAGGGGAAATGCCACCAGCCAGATCTGAACCAAGAGCTGGAGGCAGAAGTTGGACAGCTTTCAGCAGGGTTTGCTTGCTGGGGTGGAGCAGGGCTGCGCTTCTTGAGTGCTGCTCAGATCTCTGTTGTAAGGTTCTCTTCCCAGGGGAGCTGCTGTGGGGCAAAGGGTGAGCGGACAGGCACAGGGAGAGGCCTCGGAGGAGAGAGGCTGCTCATAAACGGGTGCTGGTGCCATGGGGTGGCTGGCAAGCAGGTAAAGGCTGCGGACGGCACAAAAATTCCTGGTGGTGGGGTGAACTCAGTGGGACCAGCCCAAGACTTGTTGGTGGGACCGATCCAAGACCTGTTGGTGGGACCAGCCCAAGATCTTTCAGTGATGCCATTGTGGCAGGGGAGGTGAAATAATTGCTAGGAAACACCGAGAAACATGGAAAAGTGTGAAGGGGGGAAAGCGTCCGCAAATAGGTTGTGATGGGCACTGAGCCGGCACCAACCTTTGGGAGCACGGGAGTTGCCTGGGTGGGTTGGTGATTGTACCAAAAACACAGTGGGAAGGAGGGAAGAACCAGAAGACCCTGTTCCTGTATCCTGGGAGTGTGCGGAGCGTCCCCAGTGCCGGGCTTAGGCCTGAGAGAGCTGAGCATTCCGGGAAAGAGTGGGGGACATCGAGCATCCTGGGCTGGAACAGGGACATTGACCATCCTGGAATGGAGTGGGAGGCATTGAGCATCCTGAGGCAGAGCAAGGAATATCGAGCATCCCGGGGCTGAGGTGGGGGCACTAAACATTCTCGGGGGGAGGAGGTAGGAGCATCCCGGATCGGAGTGGGAGGCATCGAGCATCCTGAGGGCAGAGCAGGGGGTAGGGGCATCGAGCATCCCTGGGCGGGGTGGTGGAGGCACCGAGCATCCTGGGAGGGGTATAAGAATCCCAGAACATCGAGCGGGGGGGCGGGGCATCAGGCATCTTGGGGGGAGTATAAGCAGACCGGGGTGGGGAGGAGGGGTATCGAGGATCCCTGGGTGGATCGGGGGGGCACTGAGCACCCTGGGGCAGAGTGGGGAGAGCACCGAGCATCCCGGGGGAGGGGTGCATCGAGCATCCCAGGGCAGAGCTGTAGGGGGGATCGAGCATCCCGGGGAGTGAGGGGGATGCAGCGAGCATCCCGGGGCGTGGATAGGGCATCGAGTATCCCAGGATGGAAAGGGGGCACATCGAGCATCCCAGCGCAGAGCTGGAGGGAAATCGAGCATGCCGGAGGGGGTTGGGAGTGGGATGCTTCGAGCACCCCGCGGCGGGAAGGGGGGGGGGCGCGGAGTGTGCCGTCCCGCCCCCTCCCGGCAGTCCCTGTCCCCGGGGCGGTCGGTGCTGGCGGCCCCGCCCGGTGCGGCGCGGGCGGAGCCGGCGTGCGGGCGCGGCCCCGTCTCGCTGCGGCTGTCGGTGCGGCGGCCCGGCCGGCAGGGCCCCCCCGCCCTGGGCATGGGGCCGGCGGCCGGGGCTGGAGGAGGGAGAGGAAGAGGAGGAGGCGGCGGGGGCCGCTGAGCGGGGCCGCGGTGAGTGGGGCCGCTGGGAGAGGCCGGGATGGGGCCGGGATGCGACTGAGGGGGGCTGCGATCCCGGTCGCTTATGGGTGGCACCGCCCCGGTTCCGGGAAAAAGCCGCTTGTTGGGGTTGTTTCTCGTTTTTTGATAAGTTTTTGTGTGTGTCATGGAAAAAAAAAATCGTGGGTGGGGTTCGGTTTTGCTCAACGTGGCCCCTCTCCCTGCCCAGGGATGTCCTGGGGTGGAAGGATGGAGTCCACGGGGGCAGCATCCCCTCCGAAACCAGCATCACCGGCCCCAGGGCTCACACTGAGGTGAATCCCTGGGCACCAGCATCACCGGCCCCAGGGCTCACACTGAGGTGAATCCCTGGGCACCAGCATCCCCACTCCAATGGCACTCACCACACTGGGGTGAATCCCTGGGGACCAGTTTCACCAGCCCCATGGCTGTCTCCATGCTGGGGTAAATCCCTAGGGAGCAACTCCCCAGCCCCATGGCACTCACCATACTGGAGTGAATCCCTGGGGAGCACCAGCCCCAGCCCCATGGCACATACTGGAGTGAACCCCTAGGGACCAGCATCACCAGCCCCATGGCATGTGCCACTTTGGGTTGAATCCCTGGGGATCTGATCCCCACCCCAGGTTGCTTTCAGCCTCTCACACCCCCTGAAGACGCTGTGATTAGGGGAGATGACATCATATTCCATAGCCCCCAGCATAGCAGGTGTTTTTAAGCCCACTCATGTTCTTGGCCTCCCATGGCCGGCATTCGATGGAGTACTTTGCTTTTGTTCCCGTAGAGCATCGCTCTCTGCTTGCTTCATGGACCGCCCTGCTAAGGGGTCCCTAAAACTCGCTCTTATTTTTCACTCACTCCTCCTGGTTGTTGAGACACCACTGCTCCATGTGCTGCCTGCTGCAAGGGGTTTTGGGGAGGTATTCTGGCAGGCACTGGGGGCTGGCAAGTCCCTGTGTCAAGGGCTGTGCTCAGTGACAGCGCGCTGTGACCGTGAGAAGGTTTGGGAGATAATGGCAAACCCAGCTTTTCTCCACAGGGTGACTTTCTAGAACAAACCTGGTTGTGGGGTTGAAGTCCTGGTGCATGCCAGGAGATTCCTGGCCATGGGGACTCTGCTTTCCATCCTGTGGAAAGGTTAGATGCAGGTGGGGCATCGGGCTCAGAGCCCTTTCCACCAACAACCTGGCTGTCATGGTGCATGCCATGAGAATCCTGGCTAGGGGGACCCCACTTTGCATCCTTGTGGAGAGCATGGACTCAGGTGGGACACTGGACTCAGGTGGGACACTGCGCGAGTCGGTGGCTGGGAGAGGGCAGCTGGAGCAGGGTTGGGCCAGAGTTTCTGCTTTGCACCTCAGCTCCGATTCCTGCTTCCAGTCGGTGCTGCTGTCCTGCAGCTCCTGGAGGGCCACACCAGGACTGGCAGCTGCCGGTAGGCTGGTCCAGGCCTTGAGCTGGTTGCCAGGTCCTAGCTGCACTCCTGCTAGGGGTCCTGCTGCAACTCCCTGCCCACCAGGGTCCCTGCAGTGGCACTGGCCTGTCCCAGGGTCCCCAGGGAGACGCCATGCCTGTCCCTTGCGGTTGCCTTGACTTGTCCTCACAGCTTCCATGAGAGCAGGGACTGGGGCAGGAGCTGGGGTGCACGGTGGTGGGGGGGCTGGGAAGAGCCAGACGGTTTGCCTCCGCTGGGGCTCTCTGGTGACTCCTGGCCATGTTCCCAGCAGGGCTCTGGCCCAGTTCCAGGTGTCATGTGGGAGATAAGGGGACCCTGGCTCCCAGAGGCTCCCAGTGTCCCAGGGGGCCTCGCCACCGGCAGCGGAAGGAGAGAGGACCCACACCGCTGGCTGTAAGCTGCCCCCCCCGATGTGACAGGGTGGGCCAGGATGTCCCATTGAGTTGGGCATCTGCTGCGCGGCTGCTCGCCCCACTGGGCACCCTGAGGAGGGCCCTGTGTGCTGCAACCCCCACCACAGTGCTGCTGCTGGGGTGCAGCACTAGAGGAGGGGGAAGTTTGGGATGGGGAGCAGGGAAATGGGGTGCCTCAGAAAGGGGTGGCCGATGAGGGTTCCTATGGTGCCCTTGGATCATCTCAGGCTGGCCGTATTTTGGAGAGCACGACCTTCTCCAAGGGCCCAGTCTGCATGGAGGCTTTTTGCAGCACCCATGGGACATCCCTGTCCCCTGCTTTGGGGATGTTGGGGACAGGGAGGGTGTCTGGCCTGGTCTTGGCCTTGGCAAGCAAGGAGGAGACTTGCTGCGTGGGGCTGAGGACCTCTCTCCTCTTCATGGCTGTTCCTTCAGAGCTGGGGTCTGAACACAGCACCCCCATGGGTACCAACCTGCAAGGCCATCACCTCCTCATCAGGCCTGCGCTGCTCCTGCTGCCCTGGTGTCATTCAGGCTGGGGCTGGGAGCTCAGGCTGGCAGTATCCTGAGCATGGGGTATCTCAGCAGGATCGGGACCGTGGCTGGAGCCGCCCCCCTGCCCCACTGAGCGCACATGTCCACCTGCCCGTGCCCAGAAGATGACCAGGCTGCTTTTGGGGGTGACCCTGGAAAGGATTTGCAAGGCTGTGCTGCTGCTCTGCCTGCTCCACTTTGTCATCATCATGATCCTCTACTTCGATGTCTACGCGCAGCACCTGGACTTCTTCAGCCGCTTCAACACCAGGAATGCCTCGCGCGCCCACCCTTTCTCCAACTCCTCCCGCCCCAACGGTACCGTCCCCAGCTACGGCCCAGCTGGCGCTGAGGCTCCGTCCCCTAGTGCCAAGCCCAGCACCAACCAGTCCACCACCGAGAAACCTTTGCAACCCTGCCAGGAAATGCCTCCTGGCTTAGGTGAGAGATGTGGGGCGAGTGTCGGGGTGAGCTGGGTTGGGGTGGGCATTCATGGGTGCCATCCCTGTCCCCTGGACCCTTGATATGGCTTCCCAGCAGTCCCAGGGGTGGAGCAGTGGAGAAACCCAAGCCTGGAACTGGTAGTAGAACAGCTGGTTTCTTCAGGTTTTGTTTGCCCCGTCTCTCTGCCCCGTTTGGGAAAGGTTTTGGGTGTCCTTTGTCCTCGGCAGTGCCAGTTCCCCTTGCAGGTCCCCCCCGGAGGAGCAGGTGACCGTGACCTGGACTGTGTCCTGTCCTGCAAGCATCACCCTGCCCTCTCTTTTGCAGTTGGGCGCCTGCTCATTGAGTTCAGCTCTCCCATGAGCATGGAGCGGGTGCAGCGGGAGAACCCTGACGTGCGCCAGGGTGGCAAGTACACCCCCCCAGACTGCCTACCCAGGCAGAAGGTGGCCATCCTCATCCCCTTCCGGCACCGCGAACACCACCTCAAGTACTGGCTGCATTACTTGCACCCCATCCTGCGCCGGCAGAAGGTGGCTTACGGCATCTACATCATCAACCAGGTGAGCAGAGCAGGGGTGAGGGGTTAGTGAGGCTGTGATGGGTGCTTGTGAGCATCGCTGAGCTCTGACCCACAGTACGGCGAGGACACCTTCAACCGGGCCAAGCTGCTCAACGTGGGGTTCCTGGAGGCCCTCAAGGACGATGAGGAGTATGACTGCTTCATCTTCAGCGATGTGGACCTCATCCCCATGGACGACCGCAACCTCTATCGCTGCTATGAGCAGCCGCGGCACTTTGCTGTTGGCATGGACAAGTTTGGGTTCAGGTGGGTGCTTGGCAGGGCTGGGATGATGCCTGGCCACCAGCCTCAGTGGCCACCTAGGATAGATGTGGGGTTGCTGGCTTGAATTGCGAATGTGGGGTGATGGGAGAGGGCACAGATGTGGGAGGGTGACACAGAGGAGGGCTGATGCTGGGGGTTGCTGTGGGGCTGGACCCCATCCCTGGGGCTGACGGGTTTGCTGTCACCCTGCAGGCTGCCCTACGCCGGCTACTTTGGTGGTGTCTCTGGGCTGAGCAAGACCCAATTCCTGAAGATCAATGGCTTTCCCAATGAGTACTGGGGCTGGGGAGGAGAGGACGATGACATCTTTAACCGGTAGGTGCCAACCCCTCGCCACCTCGTTGGGGTGTGCTGGGGGCTCTCCAGCGAGCACTGACCTGGCACCTTCACCAGCCCTAGGGCTCCTGTTTTTGTGGGGGACATGCATGGGGCATGCCACATGGTGGAGAGGGATTTATTTACCCTCCAACCTGAGGGTTGGTGACCCTCACAGATCGAACGGGCCCTTCCCAGAGTGCTGGGGGGCAACTATGTGCCTTCCTTGTAGCTGAATCGCTTTGGCGTGGTGGGGCTCAGCCCCTTCGCGCTTTGGTGTGAGCTGCAGGGCAACGAGCCTGTGGGCTCCACCCCAGCTGAGGGCTGGGATGCAGAACCTGGAAGTGTCCAGAACTGGGATGCAAAACTTGGAAGCGCTTCCTGCAGGCATTTCTGCCAGCAGCCGGCAGGCTGCAGCACAGCCGCGTGCAGAGACAGAGCCAACCCCCCCCATCTGCACCCCGTGTTGGGTGCTGAAGCCAGACAGCTCCTGCCTCACCTTCCGTGTTTCCTCGTGACGTTGCCCAGGGCAGCAGCACAGGCTGGCGTTGCACAACCAGCCCCTAATGGCCAAGTGAGCAAAACACCCCTTGCAGGTGACATGGTTGTGGTTTCCATCCAAGGTGGGCATGGGGTGAGGAACAAGCATTGTGTGGAGCTCTGGGAAAGCTTCAGGCACTCCTTAATGTGTGGAGGGACCTGAAGGAAGGGCTGGGCATCGGCTTGCGGAGAATGTAAACAGCAGGGCCTGACCACAGCTGCCAGCCTGCAGAGCTGGAGGTCACCGGGTGGGAGCAGTGCTTTGGGCACTCTTTTGCCGTGAGGCACGCTGCACCCTTCGTCGTGGCACTGGCCCAGCCATGGTTGGAATCTCCAACATAAGGAGATGGAACTATTGGAACGGGTCCAGAGGAGGCCACAGAGATGATCCGAGGGCTGGAGCACCTCTGCTATGAGGCCAGGCTGAGAGAGCCAGCTCAGCCTGGAGAAGAGAAGGCTCTGGGGAGAGCTTAGAGCAGCTTTCTACTACCTAAAGGGGCTGCAGGAAAGCTGGAGGGTCTTTTTATAAGGGCAAGTAGTGATGGGACAAGGGGAACGGCTTTAAATTAGAAGGGGGGAGATTAAGATTAGACATTAGGAAGAAATTCTTCACGCTGAGGGTGGGGAGACCCTGGCACAGGTTGCCCAGGGAAGCTGTGGCTGCCCCCTCCCTGGAGGGGTTCAAGGCCAGGTTGGATGGGGCTTTGAGCAGCCTGGTCTGGTGGGAGGTGTCCCTGCCCATGGCAGGGGGGTTGGAATGGGATGGGCTTTAATGTCCCTTCCAACCCAAACCGTTCTGTGATTGTATGGTCTGGCTTAGCTCATCTCAGCTTGGCACAGTCCTGTTTAAGCAGGGACAGGATTATTTGGGCCAGGGGCTGACCCCGGAGGTCTCTGGGCTGAGGAATGTCCCAGCCAGTGCCTATGCACTAATTCCCCGTGCTCCTGTCCCCCAGGATCTCCCTGAATGGCATGAAGGTGTCAAGGCCCGACATCCGCATCGGGAGGTACCGCATGATCAAGCATGAACGCGACAAACACAACGAGCCCAACCCGCAGAGGTGAGTGAGCTGGGGGGCAGCCAGGACACTGGGCGATCGCTGAGCTGCCTCCAGTCGCCAGCTCCCCTGCTCTGCTCATCTCCATGGAAGTCCAGCACTGCTGGGACCATGGCAAGTCCCCCCAACCTCATCCTGCTCCCATTCCCACCAGATTCACCAAGATCCAGAACACCAAAATGACGATGAAGCGGGATGGCATCAGCTCGCTGCAGTACCGGCTGGTGGAGGTCTCGCGCCAGCCCATGTACACCAACATCACCGTGGAGATCGGCAGACCACCGCCGCGCCTGGCCCGGGGCTAGCGCTTGCCCTGCCGGCCGAGCCACCGGGAGCACACTCTGTGCCCAGGCTGGCTGGGCACGATGGGCTCCGCCCAGGCTCAAGAGCCAGGACTGGACAGGGATGTTTTCTGCCTACTCTGCTGCCTTTTGGAGACAGCTGCCCCCCCAGCCCACCCTTTGCTCCCCAGAATTTCTCTGTCCCCCTGTCCCCACGAGTGTGTTTGCAGGACCCCGCTCCATACTCGATGTGTTGGCGGATGAGCCCGGCGGCCCCCCCTGCGGCTCCTGGCGCAGAGGGAGGGGGCAGCCCTAGCCCTGGTGAGGAGCCCCCTGCCCACACCAGCCCTTGCCTGCACTGGTAGGGTGAGATCCCACGGCTCCAGGAGAGCTGGGGGGGTCCCCACCGGCACTGCGAGAAGTGGGGTGCAGGCTTCCCCCTTCGCCAGCGCCGGAGCTGCTACTGCTGCCCTGGCTGGGGGTGGGAGCAGCCCAGGACCCCCCAGCAGGCAGGACAGTGCCACCCCAGCTAGGCACTGCCCGTGCTGCGAGGAACGCAGACATGACTCTCTGTCTTCCTCTGCTTTAGTCTGGTGCTTAGAGCCGGGCACCGTCTCAGCTCTGCCGAACACAGACCTCCGGTTAGCAAATGCCCCTTGTTGTGCCTCAGTTTCCCCGGGGCTGAGGGGTGGCGGCTGTACCCTGCCCCCCCCCAAAAAAAGGCAGATGCTGTGTGTGTGCAGCCCTTGTCTGTGCCTGCCCTCGCTTGCCTGCCTCACTCTGGGGCTGGAGCTCATTTGAACCCCCCCAGCCCCTCTTGGCAGGTCTGGCATGGGGTGGGGGGGGCTGTCCCATGGCTCCCTTGAGCAGTTTAGGTGACACTGGTGGGGTCTCATCCTTCTCTGGCTTCCTCCCCCTCCAGGCCTGGGGCAGGGGAGGCTGTGGGCAGGAGAGGCTGGGGGGCAGAGCGGGCACTCCATGTCCCTCTGTGGAGCTGGGACCCCCAGCACCCTCCCACACCCCACAGGGGCAGGGAGCAGTGGGGCTGGGAGCGGGGCAGCACGCCGGTGTGGGGGGGGCACCGGTAACTTTTGTACATTTGAATGTTTGACCCTTTTTTTGAGCGTACGTTGAATGCAGAGTTCGGTCGTAGAGACCGGGGTTTTTGTATTTAATAAAAGTTTCAAAAGTTTGTGGGCTTTGTGGGGCTGGGGCGGGGGGGGCGATGTTTCATCATGAGATGGGGCAGTTTCAGCACCCAGTGGGGATGGGGGGGGTGGGTAGCCCTGCCTACCACCTCCAACTTCCTGCTCTGCTCACTCTGGGAGACCCCCAGCTCACCCAGCCCTTGGGGCAGCACTAGGCGCTCCTGCCCTACAAGGTGCCCAGGGTACATGTGTGGCAAAGGCAAAGCCAAAACATCTGCAGGACACTTGCTGCACCCCCTCCTCTTGGGGACAATCCCTCCCCAGCAGGGACAAGCCCCTGTCCTACATCCCCTGCCTTAGATCCAGCTGTAGGTCCAAGTGAGGCAATGGAGCATTCCCACCCCCCAGCCTGGCTGCTCAGAGCCAAAGCTGGGCATCCGAGAGGAAAAAGGCTGCACCCATGGGATATGAGGGACTTCTTACAAGGGTGTGGAGTGATATAACACGGGAATGGCTTTAAATTGGAAGGGAGAAAATTCAGATTAGACATTAGGAAGAAATTCCTCACGCTGAGGGTGGTGAGACCCTGGCACAGGTTGCCCAGGGAAGCTGTGGCTGCCCCCTCCCTGGAGGGGTTCAAGGCCAGGTTGGTTGGGGCTTTGAGCAGCCTGGTCTGGTGGGAGGTGTCCCTGCCCATGGCAGGGGGTTGGAACTGGGTGGGCTTTACTGTCCCTTCCAACCCAAACCGTTCTGAGATTCTATGATTTTCCAACATGCATTCCCCACCCCGGGGCCCCAAAGAAGGGCACAGTAGCACACGACCTCAGGAATATAAATCTCATTAAAATCTAGGATACTTTAGAACTCTACACCGGGAGAGACACTGGCACAGGCAGCGCTGCCCAGGGACGCGCGCGTTATTGCTAACAATTAGAGGTGAAGAGTAGCGGCGTGACACGTGGGGCAGGGCATGGGCACCATGCGGGAACCTGTGCCCCTCGCCGCGATGTGGCAGAGGGGCTCGGGACAGGGCTGGGGGAGCTGGAACGTCCTGCCGGGGCTCAGCACCCACTGCCGCTGTGCCAAACCGTGCTGTGTCCCTGTGCCAACCTTGGGGCTGCGGCACAGGGACCACAGGGCGCTCGCTGGCTGAGAGGGGAGCAGCAGGGTGGGAAGGGTCCCACCCCAAATCGAGAGCTCCAGGTCCTTTGGGCTGGAGCTGGAAGACAGATTTGAACCCACCCTGCCTTGCCAGTGCGTCCTGCTCCACTAATACTGGCTGGGGACTGGGCATCCCCACATGGCTCGGAGCAAGCAGGCTGGCACAGCTCTCCGTGTCTCCACTGGTACCTCTCGCTCGCAGTACCTGGGGGGGGGGGGGTAGTCCATCCCGCTCCCCCTTAGCACCATGGAAGGCCCCTCCTACCCATGCCAGGGCTGCCAGGGAAGAGCTGGACCCTGACTGTGCCCCATCACCCCTAGGCCAGGCTTAAGTGCTCCCCAGCCTCCTGCCCCACTGCAGGGCAGGCAGCAGTGCCAGGCTATGCCCAGCTTTGCAGGTGGTGCCTGGCCACGCAGGCAGGCACCCACAGCCCCATGGCAGAGCCACAGGGTGCTGTGGGGTGGGGGTGGGGCACGAGGGGGCAGAGCACCTCCCCACCTATGCAGCCCCACAGTACCGTGCGTAAGTGCATGCCCATGTGTGCCATGTGCGTGCCCGTACCGTGCCTGTGAGGGACACGCACACACACAACGTGTGCTCTAAGTGCTTGTGTCTTGTACCATGAGATCCCCCTGCCTGTGCCGGCAGCGTGCTTGCCCCTTCTCCCTGTGCTGGCCCAGTGCCTGGCACCGTCCCCTGGGCATGGCCACTCCGCAGGCTCTGAGCCACAGCCCTGCAGTGCCAACCCCCGCCACACCAGCCCTGTGCACACACACCTTGAGCCACCACGGTCCCTGTGTGCCCCAGACCCAGTCCCACCCCACGGGCAAGCCAGGAGGGTGCCCCATGGTGGGGCAGGCTACCTGGCCGTGAGGAACAGGGGGCATCCCTCTCCCCCCCCCTTCAATCCTGTGCACCCCCCTGCAAAGTGCCTCTGACTCCCGGCCCTCCCGGGGCTGTGCCCCCTCCACTCTTGTCCCAGCGTCGCGCACAATGGTTACCGTAAACATGAGGGTTAACGAACGCCACGGGGGGGGGGTGCAGGGGGAGGGGGGGTTAACCGGAGAGGAGGTGGAGGGGTCTTGGGGACGGGCGCTGAGAGCCCCCCGTGGTCCGGTGCAGCCCGGAGCCAGGCTCCGCCAGCGGAAGGTGCGAAAAGTGTCACCGCGTGGGAAGGGTTAGAGGGGGTGCAGGGATGGCAGGGGGTCACAGTCTGGAGTCCTGGCTGTGGGCTGAGCCGTTGCTGCCCTGCACAGGGGAGGCAGCTGCCACCTCGCTCCGGCCCTTCTCCGGCTGCAAGGGCTGCACCTCCAGGTGAGACTCAGTGGAGGGGCTGAAGGCTGGGGCGTAGCGCCCGCTGCGGTGCTCTGCCAGCGCTGGGCCCCAGTCCTTGCTCGCCTTGGTAGCATTTTTCAAGCGCTACAGAAGGAGAGGATGGGCACAGGGTTAGCCCCTGCCATACTCCCCCGCCCCGGCCTCCCAGAGATGGGGGTAGCCCATGGATGCAGTCTGCACGCAGCTGCTGCGTGGTGCCACCAGCTGCGGTGGGCTGGGGGACGGCCCTGGAGGTAGTCCTAAATGGGACATGGACAAGTGAGGGTCTAGCACCTGGCCACCCACCTCCAGCAGCGTGTCCCCCTCGGAGCCGCACACTTTGTAGATGGCGTAGATGGGGATGCAGATGACGGAGGAGAGCGCCATGAGGAAGCCAATGCTGATGGCCCAGGTGGGGTAGACGTAGTCATTGTAGGAGACGGGCTGGTACTGGATCACTGTGAAGACCAGGATGAACTGGGGAGGGACAGGCAGGATCAGCCAGTGGGGAGCAGCTAGCCTGCTCTGTGCTCCCCCAACTGCCTTGCTCTGCCACCCCCTCTTCAGCCCAGCGGCACCCTCCCCAGGGTGGGCAAATACGAGCCCAGGTGGGCTCCCAACCCCCTCCTCCTATGGCCCCATGGTCGCGATGCTCACAAAGATGATGGCAGGCGAGATGAAGCGCCAGCAGATCTGGAAGAAGAGTGGAGGTGGGAAGCCCAGCATCATCTCAATGTCCTTGAAGTAGTTGCGGTGCCCTGCAGGGGCAAGTGGCTGTCAGCCCTGGCACAGCTGGGCTGGGGCCTCAGTGGCACCCCAAATACCCTCCCACCCATGCCCAGCACCAGCTCCAGACCAGGGGTGGTGGGACCCACCAGGCTCCTCACCACCCTGACTGGCCAATGGCCTTGCACGCTTCAGCCAGTTGGCACACAGCAAACTGCTGATTGGCCAGAAGTTAGCACACCCGCTTTCCCATTGGGTGACCCAAGCATCCCTGCTGGCTGATTGGCCACATGCGGTTGCACCTACCGTAGATGTACATGATGGCCACACACATGATGCAGGAGATGACAACCAGGGAGAAGCTGGCAGCATAGTTGTCCATCAGCAGGAGCCAGTAGATGCCAGCCTATGAGAGGGATCTGTTGGCGTGGTTGCCCTGGCAGTACTGCCACCATCAGCAGGGCAAAGGCACAGGCACGCTGCAAGGGCTGGCACAGCAACACACAGCCTGGATACCACCACCACCACAGTTGGCATGGCAACGCCTGATGCCAGGGTTGGCATGGCAACGCTCAGTCTGGATACCATGACCAGTGTTGGCATGGCAACACGAGGCCACCAGGCCTTGGGTGTCACCGTCACCACTGGGCTGGTCACAGCATGGCTGATGGTGGCAGCATAGAAAGGTTGCCATGGCAACAGTACCCCATCACTACAGTCCTGTGGTCACCTACCTGCGTGGTGAGCGGGACACCCAGCAGGAAGCCTGCCACGGCCACTCCCAGCGTCACAAAGGTCTTCCTGCGGATGATCCACTCATTGCCCACCTCGTCCACGATGGCTGTGACAAGTGTCTCCAGCAGGCAGAACTGCGCGTGGGGCAGAGGGGGCACCATGTCACCACCTCAGCCACACCAAGCCAACCCCACCCCAACGCAGTGGCCCCACCATGACCTACCTGTGTGCCCAGCCCCAGGAGGATGAGCATGAAGAAGAAAAGGACGGACCAGAGGGGTGAGATGGGAAGCAGCGTGAGGGCCTCAGGGTAGGCGACGAAGGCCAGGCCGGGGCCATGGTCAGCCACCTTGGAGACATCCACACCCAGGTGGTTGGCCATGAAGCCCAGGATGGAGAAGATGACAAAGCCGGCGTAGACGCTGGTGGCGCAGTTGGTGATGCTGATGATGATGCTGTCCCTGTGGGGAGAGGGTCAGGGCCGGTCATGGGGCTGAGAGGCAGCAGGGGGACTGGGGGGCACGCGGCCGGGCACTCACCGGTAGCAGTTGTTGTGGAACTTGTTGTAGGAGGCCATGGTGATGAGCCCACCCCAGGCACAGCCCAGCGAGTAGAAGATCTGCGAGGCCGCGTCACCCCACACCTGTGGCAGCAGGGCGATCAGTGCTGTGCCGCCAGCCTTGCTTGCCCTTGACCACCCGCTCGCCACCCCTTGTCCCTGCTCACCTTGGCGTTGAGGATCTTGTCCCACTGGGGCGTCAGGTAGTACATGATGCCAGTGAGGGCCCCCTCCAGCGTGATGCCGCGCACGAAGAGGATGGTGAGCACCACGTAGGGGAAGGTGGCCGTGAAGTACACCACCTGTGGGGTGGCACCTCAGTGGGGTGGGGCCACAGGGAAACGGGGTGGCCTGGGATGAGGTGTGGTTAGGGAGTAGGGGTGGACCAGGGGTGGGGTTATGGTCTAGAGCCCAGAGCAATGGACCGGGGAGAGAAGATACTTTCCACAGGGAGGGGCTACAGTCATCGAATCATAGAATCTTAAAGGTTGGAAAAGAACTCTAAGATCATCCAGTCCAACCATCAGCCTGACACCACCGTGCCTACTAAACCATGTCCTGAAGTGCCACATCTACACGCTTTTTGAAAACCTCCAGGGATGGAGACCTCCATATTTCCCTGAGCAGCCCGTTCCGATGTGTCACTACACTTTCAGCAAAGAAATATTTCCCAATACCCAATCTAAACTTCCCCTGGCACAACTTGAGGCCATTTCCTCTCATGTGATCACTTTTTATTTGGGAGAAGAAAAGGATGAGGGAAGGTGGGGCTGTAGCCACCTATTCCTATAAGTGGTGTGGCCTTTCCCCGAGTGGGAGGAGCAGGCACAGATGGCTGGGACCATGGCTGAAAGAGGAGGGGCCATGTCCACAAGGGGAGGTACATTCCCTGTAGGGGAAGGACTATGCCTAGAGGGGGTGTGGGCACCTACAGAGGAGGTGGGGC
This sequence comes from Neomorphus geoffroyi, assembly GCA_033558235.1. Lineage (NCBI taxonomy): Eukaryota > Metazoa > Chordata > Aves > Cuculiformes > Neomorphidae > Neomorphus > Neomorphus geoffroyi. The sequence continues at coordinate 3,150,641 of JAUMJM010000024.1, read as the reverse complement.
TCAAGGGGGAACACGCAGGTACCTTCCCCGAGGACTTGACGCCTTTGATGAGGCAGAGGAAGACGATGACCCAGGAGACACCAAGGCAGCCCAGGAGCGGCAGTCGCACCTCGCCCAGGTTCCCGATGTCATCTGATAGGTCCAGCACATACCTCCTGCATGGGGGGCACCTGGTGTCAGCCGGACCCCGCTACCGCTGCTTCTTCCCCCAGCCACCATTCCCATCCCCAGTACCTCCAGTACTCCTCGCTGGGGCTGGTGCGCTTCTGGGTGGTGTTGAGGAGGCGGGTGAGGTTGAGGGCGGCGTGGCTGGAGAGGTTCCCGTCCAGCACCCCCGCGCAGTCAGGCGTGTTCCAGGGGTTGCTGCAGTATGTCCAGGGCAGCACACGCGTCATGGACACAAAGAAGTAGTAGAAGGCAATACAGATCACCACGTTGTAGTAGATCCCGATGTACGTGGACACCACCATCATCCCGTAGCCCACGCCTGGGAACAGCACCGGGGAGGGGTGAGCGGCACGGTGCGGCACGGCATGGGTACGGCGCATCGCGGTGCGGGGAGAGCAGGCGGTGCTGTTAGCAGCCTCACAGCCACGCTGAGGCACTGAGGTGGAGAGCACCACACGGCTCAGCCCACCACTGTGCATGGGGTCCTCTACCTCTGAACATGCCCCGTGGTGCTGAGGGTCCCCCGGGACACATGGCAACGCACAGCGTGCATGGCCTGCAAGGCTGCAGGCAAACTCTTCAGCTCTGGAGACCTCCTTGGGGAACCATTGGGTGGGGGTCTCTCCTTGCATGGCCATGGTGACCTTAGGGCTGCAGCTATGTGGTGGCATGTAACAGGCCACACAAGCACAGGGACATGCACCCAGGCTGAGCCTGCCGTGGTGCAGAGCACGTTGGAGCATGCGGGTGGGCTGCCTGCACTCAAATGTGACATGTGGGGACATCTCCCAGCATGCAGCGTGGAGGCATCTACCAGGGGAGCTGACAGCGCAGGAGCACACCAGTGTGCCAGGAGGGGCACCCGGAGGGCAGTCCAGCTGCGGCAGGGCAACCTGTGAGCACGGCCAGCACCCATGCACGTGGGCACAGCGCCCACCATCCACGGGGCAGGGAGAGGACTGCTCAGCCAGAGGGGTGATGTGCAGCTGTGTTCAGGAGACCCGAGTGGCCTCTGCAAGAGCGATGCACAGGGGACACGTTTGGTGAGTGCAGGGATGTGTGCGTAGTGCCTGCAGTGGATGCCAGTGCAGAGCTGGGGCGTGCACAGGGATGCGCTGCGTGCAAGGTGTGTGTAATGCCCACAGGGGATGCCAGGCGGGCTGCGTGTGCAGGGCAGCACAGCTTGGAGTGGGTGTGCACACAGGGGACTCCTGCAACGCAGGCAGTGGTGCGTGTGCAAGGCACGCGTGTGCAAGGTGCCTGTGCAGGAGGGGACACACGGGATGTCCAGGAGGTGACACCACGTTCTGGGAGCTCTGCCTGTGGGCACTCCACGCCCGCTGTGCCAGTGGGGACGGGGAGCCCCTTACCTTTGAACATGGGGCTGACCCTCCAGACGCCGAGGCAGCCCTGGCTGGCAAACTGCCCGAAGGAGAGCTCCATGAAGAAGAGTGGGATGCCACAAAACACCAGCATGATGAAGTAGGGGAACATGAAGGCACCTGGTAGGCAGGAACCAGAGGGTGAGAGTGGGCAAAGACTCCAGGTATGGCTGTGCCCCCTGCACTCTGCACCTGGGGCCAGTGAGCATGGCGTGCGGCTGGGCACACACCCCCACCCCACTCCCACAGCCCCATGACACCCACCTCCCCCATTGCGGTAGCAGAGGTACGGAAAGCGCCAGACATTGCCCAGCCCAACGGCGTAGCCCACGCTGGTCAGCACGAACTCGATCTGGTTGCCCCAGTTGCCGCGCTTGACACTCTTGTCCTGCTTGCCCCGCTCCCCGGGCACGGCGCCGTTCTGCAGAGAGATGCCATAGGGTGTGTTAACCAAGGAACCCCCCCCACCAGCCCCATTGGAGGGGTGACAGCCACCGAGCGGGGCTGGGTGGTCCCCAGCATCCTGCCCCAATCCTCCCCCGTGGCAGCCCCCTGCTCCTGGCCACGCACAGGCAGTGCCAAGGAGGGGGGAGGGCACCAGCGGCGCCCCCCCCAGATGAATAGGTCTACTCGGAGCCCGGCTGCGGCGAAGGAAGAGCCTGCAACTCATACAAAGCAGGTCTGGGCACCCGAGCACAAAGGGGCCTCTGTTCCCGCACCCCCCTCCCCGTGCCCAGCAAGAGAGGCCCCGCTGGGTGGCCACTGCCCATGGCTGGGGGACAATGGTGGGACCCCCGGAGTGAAGCAGGGATCCCCCTCAATGGGGAGTGAGGTGCAGTGTCTGGAGCAGGCAGGGGGCTGGATGCCACCCGGGGAAAGGCACCTTGCTGCAGCGGGGTCTTGCTTTCAGCTCAGTGCCCAGCGATGGCACCGTGCTCTGGGTAGCACAGGGGGGTCCCTGCAGGTGGGTCCCAGCACCCAGCCATCCCTCCCCGCAGGGGACCTGGGGAGGGATGGATGGGGGCAAGAAAGGGTGCTTTGTGCAGGCTGCCACACAATGCGAGCTCACACCAGGGACAACAACAACAACAGGGACGGGCGCCCGTCACCCCTGACGGAGACAGCACCCATCACCCCGTGACTCTGTCCCAGCATGGTCCTGGGCTCACACTAATATCATGCCAAGTTCCAGCAGGTTGGGCTCAGAGGGGAGATGGCATTTTGGGGTGCCACAGGAGCCCCAAGCCCCCCCATCACCACCTGAGGCCACGCAATGGGAGCATGGGACGCGAGTGGTGGTCAGTCCATGGCCCCACAGCCCCCACAACCCTACGGGGTGCTGGCAGCCCTAGGAGGATGCCCGAGCTCCATGGTGCCAGTATCCCCACCACAGACACCCCTGTGCCCACACTATTCCCCCTGTTACACTGCCCCCTCCGCGTGTGCCCCCCGTGCTGGCTGACGCCGGCAGCGAGTGGGCCACAAATGGGAGCCGTCGCTTCGGATCTGCTCACGCCGGCGGGGCGCGGGCAGCAGGCGCGGTGCACCTAACCGTATCATTCGATTAGGGCCGGCACAGCCGGGACGTGATGCCCGGCGACTCCGGCACCGTGCTGCCAAACAAAGCCATCTGCTGCGAGCAGGGCCCCGCACGCGCCGGGGGCTGCAGGGGGGGCTGCCAGGGCACAGGGATTGGGGATAAGGGCGATGGGGGCATTGGTGAGGGCTTCAGGCTAGGCTAGAGGGGCAATATGTGACCCCAGTCATGCCCACCACAGTGCCCATGCCAGCACCCATGGGCAAAGGCTCCCTCAGAAATGAGACCGCAGCAACCCGGGGTGGTGGGGTCCCCACCCTGGGGAGTCTTTTGTGATGGGGTGCTGAGCAGAAGGACACTGAGGAGTCCCCAAGGTTGGGGTGGGGATGCCGGCACTATCCCCACGCCGGGGCACACTGCCCACTCAAGCAGGTTGATCCGCTTAAGAAGCCTCTGATTAAGCTGCTCGTACTAATGAGGCTCCTAATGAGCAGCACGGCCAGCGGGGGCGGGCAGCACTCCAGCCTCCCTGGCAGAGGGTCTTGGGGGGGTGACACTGCACAACCCCGGCTCAGCCTGGAGCCCCAGTGCTCAAAGGTGACCTCATCCAGAGGCCAGAAGGCCACCTCTCTGCTCAGGTAACGCCAGCATGACTTCACCCCCATCTGCACTGGGGCACCCCAGCCCTGAGCTGCTTGGCACCAGTGCAAGGAGAGTGCCAGGCCTCTGCTGCCCCCTTTCCCCTTTCCCGCAGCGTGGGGCTTCGTTGCGCTTGTCCGCAAGAAGGGGGCAGCCACATGTGTGCTCATGCATGCACACGTGCGCACACGCTTGCATGCTCACCCCTCCGCTTGCTGCCACCCCCCCTCCCCAAATCTAGGAAGGTCGCCCCGTCCTTTACACTCATTAACCTCCCTCTCAACCCCACACGGGAAAAGAGTCGGGGGCGGCACAGAGAAGCCACACAGCTGGGGAGATGAGACCTGTCCCCCCACACCATCTCACCGCCGTGGGGCTGGGACGGAGCGGCAAAGGGGGAGCTGCGCCCCAGCACGGATGCGGCCACTGTATGGGGGGGCCCTGCTCCCATAACCCAGATTTTCCATGCATGTGCTCCCACGCAGCCCCAAAAATACCTGGCTTGGGTGAAAACATTGACGGGGGGAAGGATGCCCCGGGCACCCCAGATGTCCCCTCGTTCCCCAATACCCTTCCTCCCCCTTCCCCAGGAACATCCTTCCACACATGGCCAAAGCTTCCCCAGCCCAGTAGAGTGGGCATCATCCATCACCTCGCCTGGCACCGGAGTCTTTCTCATGCTAAGCAGCATCGCCTCGCACAATGACAGCTTGGCTGGGGTGCCCGGATGTCCCCCACTTCCCCAAGAGGCCCTGATTTATGGCTGGGAGGCTGGTGGCGGCGACAGGGTTGACGCTGGCAGGGGACATCCCCATGGGACATATCTCCAGTGCAGTCCACCCTCTTTTTCCCCCCTCAAACTGCTCCTCTGGAAGTATTTCAGCCCAGCATCAGCCGTATTTGGCCTTCCCGGAACCAGTGAGGGATCCCCAAATCTTGCCCCAGCCTCCTAATGGGGTGCCAGTGTTGCTCCTGTACAGGGTACCAGTCAGCCCCTGATGTCATCAGCCTGATGTCACTGCTCTTCTCCACGGCCATGGTGATGCGGTCACTGCCAGGCAGGGCAGGGGCTGATGGAAGGTATGAATTAACGCTGATCACATCATTTGCCAAACCAGCTGCTCTTCCAGGGCAAGGAAGTGGGGTGCAGGATGCCTGGGGCAGGAGAACCCCAGCCGGGGGTGGGGGTCCCAAGGGTTGGAGGGATGAGGTGACTTGAAGAGGGGTCCCTACAGATGGGGTGGCTTGGAAAGGGGTGTCCTGGGTGCCGTCAGCTCCTGGATGCTGTGGTGGGGGGTGCCCCCACCATCAGTGCCTGCGCTCCCTGACTGTGGCACATGGAGTAATGAATCCACAAGTGCCAACTCTGCACCAGAGGCTGATGCGCTCTGCCAGCCTGTCCATCTCAGGTCTGCCAGCCCCACCGGCCATCCCTGCCCGCTCTCTGCAGTGCCCAGCCCCATGATTGCCCCTGCCCCAGGGGCAGAGGCATGGCATGGGTACACGGGTACCCTGCACAGCCTGGGTGGTGGCAGTATCAGCTGTGGGTGCCAGAATGGGTACAGGCAAAGGGGCATTCCCAGGGCCAGGACGATGCAGTGTGAAGGGGCATGTCCAAATCCATGGACCCCCCCAGCAATGTTACACAACGCTGGCCACCTCCAGGTCAGTCCAGACTCACTGAGCTGCCCAGCCTCACTGCCAACCCTGAGCACGCTCCGCCAGCCACCCATGGCAGCCCCAGGGTGCCAGAGGGGGCTGGGGCAAACTTGGACATTGCTCGCTGATGCCCATGAAATAGGGGGAGGAGAAGGGGGAGGATCTTCACTATACCCTGCCCCTGCAGCACTGAGCAAGGCGAAGGGATGCTGTGCACCCCTCTTGCAATCAGTAGGTTCCAGAGTTAACGATCACACAGTTGTCAGGCAACCCCTTCTCAGTCCCAACACAGCTGAGGCAGTGGAAGGGCTCGGCGCTGCACTGTTCCCTCCCTCCTTCAGGGAACCCCATGTCCCTTGCTGTGGGGCTTGATGGTGCCACCCCAACATCCCCTGGTGCCTCAGTCCCACAGAGCCACCACCCCAGAGCTGACACAAAGGCACTTGGAGACACACAGCAGTGAGAGATGGCACTGGCACAGCCACTATCCAGCCCAGCCCCCAGCTCTGCCCCCTAAATCCTGCTCTCGCCTCTCCACTGACCTGCTGAGGGGGCCTTGGGGGTCCCAGCGGCCCGTGGCTGCCATCCAGGGGGCCAGGCTGGCCGGCTCGGTGAGTCCCTGGCTTCATTGGCACCTCGGGCTCCAGCACAGCAGCCACACACCCCGCCCGCTGCCTCCGGCACTTGGCACTGCTCCCTGCTTGCCTCCCTGGCCAGGCTCGTCCCCTCGCTGCCCGCCCCGCCGTGGCACCAGTGCCCCACCACGCTGCCTGCCCCAGCACCATCCCTGCCTGCCCCACACCACAGGGATCTTCTGTGCCTCAGTTTCACCCCCACGAGTGTGGCGTCCCCCACGCAGCAGGCACAGGCAGGGCAGGCTGCGCAGCGGGCTGAGCCCCATCCTGCTTAATGAGGCCTCATTAGCAGCATCCAGCTGCCGCACGCTCGGGTGGGCACTGCTGCCCTCCCTGCGGGCACAGCTGCCCATCTGGCCAGGGCAGGGACCTGTGTCTGGAGCATGGCAGAGGGTGACATTCCCTCGGTGTCCCCCATTCCCATGCCCCAGTGTCCCCAGCCCCACATGCATGTTTCTGCCCCTGTGCCCACCACCCACACAGATGCCTGGCTCCGCACACTCAACTCCAACCCCTGGCACTTGAGGGCTGTGGGAAGGGGACAGGGGTGCGGGAACAAGCCTGCCTGCTGGCACATCCCCAGCCTGGTGTCATGCTACTTCAGTCTGACGTCATACTGCTGGCGACATCATGGGGTGTCCATGGCAACCCTCGCAAGGTCACTGCCCCGCAGGGGACCATCTGGCTGGCAGGAGGGCTGTGCCGTGACCCCCATGCCACCTGGGCACCCCACAGCCTCCCTGCTCATCCCCTTGCCAACGTGGGGTGGAATCCTGGTGGGGTGCTGTGTCCCGCAGGAGGGCAGTCATGGGGTGCCCCCTATCCAGGCCCAGGGTGTCCCAGCTGCTCCCAGCCCTGTGCCCCGGCTGTGGAGCGTGGCCAAGGTGCCAGTGAGGCGTGATGGCGCGCCAAGGGCGGGGGGACGGGCTGACGCTTTCGGGCGACCATCTGGGGTCTGGGCAGCGGCGGCCGCAGGCGCACACGTGAACAGCACACGTGTGCGGGGCGGGCACTCAGCCCCCTGCATGCCAGCACCCAGTGCCTGCATCCATACCCTCATGCACCAGCCACCCAGCAGCTTGGGACGTGCCATGGGACAGCAGCACTCAACCGTGCCCGCTGGGACCTGTGCAAGACCAGAGCCATCCCACGCTGTACCAGCTCTGGTGATCCCAGCCCAGCGCTTCCAGTTCAACCTCCAGCCCTGTTCCACATGCGGCCAGGCACCTCCCGTGCCCTGACACCCCCACAAGGTGCCCACACGAGCATCCCTTCATGTCACAGTTCGGCTGCATCACCTTGTCTGGGCCACCTGCATGCCACTGCCTTGGGCACACTGCTCTCCGTGCCCCCGACAGCAGCCTAAGGATGGCACGGTGGGACCTGCCACCCTATCCCAGGGATGCTGGGCCCTGCACCAGCCCATGGAACACAGTGCTGCTCCCCTGGCATCCCAACCAGCGGGCAGAGGGGAGTGCCAGCCCTACAGGGACATGTTGCTGTAAACAGAGGGTCCACATTAGGGTCCTGTCCTTCCCTGGCACCCCAAGTCCCCACTCCAGCTGGCTGGCAGTGCTGGGCCTGCCCCGGCGAGGCAGGGGTGCTGGGCACATTGGGGATGGCTGTGGTTCTCCCAGCCCCTGTGACCCCATCCCTGAGCAGGGCTGCAGGGCTGATACCCAGAACCTGCCCTGGTGCCACCATCCCCTTGCTGGGCTCTGCCCGTCAGGGCTGCCTTTCTCCAGCCCCATTCTCTTGGGGCAGACACAATTCTCCTGGGGCATTCAGGCAGAAAAATCCCCCGCCAGCCCCCCTAGTCGCTGCCCCTTGGTATTCCGGGAAAGGCTCCCACAGCCAAAAGCCACTTCCGCAGCTCCGCTGGCCCCCCTGCTCGTGGCCGCTGGCTGGCGGCACCACACTGCTGGGGGTGTCTGGGACAGGCAGAGCCCCCCAGCCCTGACAGCACAGTGGAAGCAGTGCCCCGATGCCCGTCTCGGGGGGCTGAAGCAATGGCAGGAGCCCACCTGATCCAGAAACCCTGCCCTGGCTGCAGGCTGCCCGCCCTGGGAGTCAGGAGCCACTGGCACTGCTGGAGCCCGAACAAAGCACTCTGAGAAGGACAAAACAAAATGTCCTTAAAGGCTGGGCAAGGAGAGGCTGTCAGACCCTCCCCACTCCCCTGCGGCCCCATGGGGCCCCCCTGCCCGGCCACGCAGGGACTGATACAACCCCTGGAGCTGGCCTGCACCCCACTAGGCAGCAGGGTATCTGTAGGGCTGGGGGAAGGCAGGGGCACTGCCCACCCTCCTGCCTGTGGCTTTGGAGTGAACACAGAGCTTCACACGGGCATCCACAAAAAGCAGAACCTGCAAAAGCAGGATTATGACACCCTTGTTACCCCAGGACCAGTAGGTGGGTGCAGGGTCCAGCTCACAGGTGGGGAAACTGAGGCACAGCTGCACATCACCCTGCCTCCATCATCCCCACCCCCCGCAGGTGAGGCACAGCAGGCACCTCAAGTCCCGCCGCAAAGCCGCCCAGCCTGGGGGCTGCACACGCACCCCTGGGCAGAGGATCCCAGCCGGGCTGGGGGCTGTGGCAGCAGGAGCTGCACCTGCAGGCAGGGAAGAGAGGGCAGGCAAGGATGAGAGCGCAGGCAGGGCCGGTGCTTTTCCAGGTGACTGGCAGGGCTCTGGAGGCAGGCCAAGGAGATTAACTCCCTTCCCCAGTGACCCAGGCAGCTCAGCAGCGAGCACCCGGCCTGCCACGGCTCCTCCGGAGGCTCTCACAGCTTGCGTGGCACAGGGATGCTCTCATGGGGACCTGCCTTCCTCTCTGCAACCCCTGTGCCAGCTCCTCAGCACCCCTCCGTACAGGGGTGTCCCCTTGACCTGCAAATCGAGGGCTGTGAGCCAGGGTGGCCGGCACAGCGCGTTCCAGACCCTGTGGTCTCCTGCCCGTCTCCACCTCTCTGTGCCCCCTGGCCCTGGGGTGGGCTGGTCAGGTACTTCCGAGAAGCGAGTTAAAGATTGACCAGGACCGGGTGGGCACTCCCACACCCGGCTCCCTGCCATGGGTGCTAGGCTCAGCATCACACCGGGGCGATGCCAGCTGCTCCAGCCGAGGTGAGGATACAGCAGCAGCACGGAGCCACAGTGAGCACCCCACACATGCAGGAGTAAATCCCCGTGACAGACCCCCGATAAAAGCCTGGATACATCCCCGTTCCCACCCAAAGGCTTCTCCTGGAGAAATCTTTCCCGTTCCATCGGCTGCCCTGAGCCACCCACACGGCCCACCATGGGCAGGACGGGTGCTGGGCTCCCCACTACAGGCACAGCCAGCGGGGCCACACTGGGACACGCAGGCAGAGGAGGCACAAGCATGCTGGAAGCGCCTGCTGGAGCATGCTACTCCCCTGGCTCTTGGCTTCCCAGGGAAGTCTTGGCTCCCAGCCCTCTGGCAGGAGCGTGCAGTTATTTTGGGAAGCCCCCCCGGGAAGGGGAGTGCCCAGCGATCGTGCTGGCCCTGCCATTCAGCTCCCATCCATTGGGAAAAAGGGAAGAACCAAGCCCAGCCTGGGCTCACCTGCCCGGTGCAGCGCATCAGCCCAGCACAGGAACCCAAACTTGGGGTATTCCCAAATCCCTCACTGCGCGGCAGAGCTGCCACAAACACAGGGCCATCACAGCCCTCCAACAAGCGCACACGCTGCACACATCCCGCATCCACCCAGGGCAGCAAAGCTGTGGCAGCAAGGGGTGGCACACAGCATCCTGCAACACGACGCTGGTCAGGACAGAAGGTCGGGCACCACACCTGTGCCTGGAAAAACCTGGCTCTGCCCATGCACCATGCCACCAACCCTGTCTGGGAGAGCTTGCCAGGTGAAGGCTGAGGGGAAGGATTCTATGACCATGCCCTTCTGGGGGCACCTGGCATGGAAAGGTGCCTGCACCCTCTCTGAGCAGGCAGAGGAGCCACTCGGCTGGGGCTTTCCTGCCTTTGGCTGCCCGCCTGGAGAGCTGAGGTGAGCGATAAGCCCAGGCAAAGCGCCTGAGACAGGCGATAGCATCTCCAGGCACAGCAAGACATCGCACCCAGGGAGCCCCGCAGGCAGCAGGCTCGAGGCGAGCAGCACCCAGCATCTGCCCCACGGTCATCGTGCCGGGGGAGCACAATCCCAGACGGGTGTCCCAGGGGCACCGGGCCTTACAGGAGCCCCTCTGTTCCGCTCCCTGTGCCAGGTGCTCTAGGTCCCTAAGGCAGTAGCCCATGCCAGCCCTCTCCCTGCACCTCGGCACTTACCAGCAGCCCCTCGCTGCACTTATCGGCCATCCCTGGAGGCTGGAGCACGGTGCCAGCTGCCCGCCGTGGGGTCCCTCACCTGCCCGCTCTCCCTTGCACTGGCTGCGCTGTCAGCACCAGCGTGCTTCAATCCACCTTCAGAACGAGCTGGAAGAGGAGAGACACCAAGAAAGATGTGACTGGTGGGGTGGGAACATCCCCGTTCCAGGCCACCCCCTCCCTTCAGGAATCAGGGGGCCGTGCCAGGCAGGTCACTCCCCTGTACCCAGAGTGGGGCTGGTGGAGGATGCAGTGCCTGGAGCTGGGTGGGCTGATGGTGGGGGTCTCTTCCTCTTGGCTCCCACCCCCTCCAGCACCTCCAAACCCCCTGGCACCCACACAAGCAGCAGCTCCCAGGTGTTTTCCAAGAAGCAGTTAAAGATTTACCCGGTGTGGACAGACGACCTTGCGGGCAGCTGGCTGCTGGCCTCCTGGTGGGTGGGCGTCAGGGGCCGTGGGCAGGAGCAGGGGCCCCGTGAGCTCTGCCCCGCCGAGAGCTGGAGCTGAAGTGGTTGCAGCACAACGGCAGCGCCGGGACTGGGCGCTGAGCAGGGCCAGCTCAGGGCTCAGCTGCCGCACAGGACACAGATGGGAAACGATTGCCTTCTGCCCCGGTGCATCGCGTGCACGTGCGGCGCAGGGGGGCCGAGCCACTGGGATCTGCCAGGCGCCAGGTGCTGCCAGACAGGGCACGCGCAGCTGCCACCCCTGCCCTTACCCCTGCGCCAGCCTGGGGCTGCTGGGGGCCGCAGGGGTGCACTGGGGCCTGACCTCACCGAGAGGGACAGCCACTCTTGCGAAACCCGTTTGCTTGTCTGCGTGACAACACCGGTGTTTGCAGATCCCACACCAGCACTTGTTCGCCAGCAAACGACCCCTGACCCCCACCAAGGGTCCCTGATCACTGCCACCACCAGCAGCCAGGCACCTCAGGTTCTGTCCCCAGACTGCCAGGGGTCCGGAGCCACCAGCAGAGGGGCACGAGGCCCTGAAGCTGCAGGGAGAGAGCATGGGCGGCAGAGATAAAGAGCGGGAGGCCCAGGAGGATGCAGGGCGAGCCCCTCAGCCCTGCCCACAGCCCCTTCAGCGCAGGCAGGCTGCTGCCAGCAGATACCGCATCCCACCGCCACCAAACCCCTCCCCAGGAGTAGCTGCATCTCCAAGGGGAGCTGAGATGTCACTGCCACAAGTCTGGCTTGTTGCAGGGCACAGGGACCTCTCAGCTGTGGGAGGCACAGGACCAGCAGCCGGACCTCCTCCCCACCACACACCTATCACCAGCCAGCCAAGACTGCCCGCCCTGCGGCCTTGAAGTCAGCCAGGGGATCCATTCTGTGTCCCGGGAGGGACAAGGGGACGTCCAGCCACTCCACCCAGGGTCTGCCAGGTGCTGATAAGGCTTCGTGCCTGCATAGATGCTGCTTTGGCTCCCAGCCTGGCAAGGAGGCGAGCGCCCAGCCAGGCGCAAGGCAACGATGGGATGGATGCAGGGATGCCCAAGGCTGCGCATCCCCTGGGAGAGCCAGGCAGGGGTGGGGACACAACGCCTTGGTGCCCCAGGGTGGCTCTTCTGGAGCTGCAGTGTGCTCCTGCCTCAATGCGAGACCGTGCCCGCGGGGACACCTGGGCACCCACGGGGGCTCCAGGCTGGGGTGTCACCCCTTGGCAGGGAATGCAGCTCATGGTACCCAGGGGATGCTCAGCTGCAGGATGGAGTCCCCAGCCCTCCGGGGCACCGGCAGAGCTGCTGTCACCTGCGAGGCCATTTCCTCTGCCAGCATCTACCGGGGCTCCTCGGTACCCACGGGAGGGGGGCAGCCGGCAGGGCTGCCACCACCCTGGTGTGTCCCCTCCCTAGCAGGCCGGGATGTCACCACCCCGGTGTTTCCCTCCCCGCTTCTCCCTGCAGCCCCCCCCGCGTCTCCCCGGACCCTCTCGCCGCCCAGACCCCCCCGCCCGGTGCGGCCCGGCGGCGGGGGGGGCCCGGTTACATCAGCCGCCACGTGGTGGCTGCTCGGCCGCCCCGCCCCGGCACATGCCCGTGGAAAATTACCGGCAGCCCCCCCTCCCCGGCACCGGGTCGGGCCGCCCCGGTCCCCGCCGGCTCCCCCGGGGTCAGCGGCGAGCGGCCGCGCTCTGCCCGCCGCGCCCCCGCGCCCCCCCGGTACCGCGCCCGCGGAGCAACAGATGCGGGAGCGCCCGGCATCCCGCTCCCGGGGACATTCCCGGGGCCGCTCCCGGTGTCCCCGGGGCCTCCCCCAGTGTCCCTGGTCACAACATCCTCCTTCAGCCGCCCCTGGCTCCGGTGCTCCCGCGGCAGGACCGGCAAACATTCCCGGGGGGGGAGGTATAGCTCCGAGGGCCATTCCCGGTGCCCCCGGTGCTGTCCCGGTGTCCACGGTGCCGCCGCCCCCGTTACCTAGCATCCGTCTCCCCCGCCTCCCCGCTCCGGCATCCCGCTCCCGGGAGACAGACACACACGCTCCTAGGGCCGTTCCCGGTGTCCCCGGTGTTCCCCCGGTGCTCCCGGTGCTCCCCCCGATATCCCCAGTGCGGCTCCCAGTGTCCCCGGTGCTGCTCCAGGTGCTCTTCCTGGTGCTCCCGGTGCCGCCCCCAGTGCTCCCGGTACCGCTCCTGATACTCCCGGTAACGCTCCCGGTGCTCCCATTGCTGTTCCCGGTGCCGCCCCTGGTGCTGTTCCCGGTGTCCCCAGTGCTGTTCCCGGCGTCCCCGGTGCCGCCGCCCTGGAGCCCCCCGCCACCCCCGGTCTCCCAAGCATCCTCCCCTCTCCGGTTCGAGCCGAGCCGGGTACCGGTACCGGCGGAGGTGGCCGCCCCTTACCGTGCCCATTGCCGGTGCCGGTGCCGCGCCAGGCCTGGAGCCGCCCGCGCCGGTGCTGCCGAGTTAATGAAAGTTTGGCGGTTTGGGGGGGCTGGCACCGCCCCCCGCGCTCCGCCCCCCGCGCCGCCGCGCTCCCCAGCGCCCCGGCCGGGGGCAGCGCCGGGGGCACCGCGGAGGGCGGCACCGCGACGGCAGGGAACGAGAGACGCGCAGGCACGCGTGGGCTCACAGGGGACACGGGGATACGCGGGGCACATGCACACGCGTGGGCACATGGGGATACACGGGGACACAGGGACACCTATGGGCACATATGGGCACATATAGACATGCGTGGGCGCACGGACACACATGGCACACAAGGACACGCATGGGCACACAAGTACCCATGGCACACACAGAGGCACATATGGGCACACACAGGCACCTATGGGCACATGGACACACATGGCACACACAGACACACAGGGACACCTATGGGCACACACAGATACTTATGGGCACACTAGGGCACACAGAGGTACAAATGGCATGCACAGACACAGGGTCACTTATGGGCATACAGTCACACATGGCACACAGGGACACATGGGGCACACGGACACACATGGCATCACAGACACGCAGAGGCACATATGGGCACATGAGTACACATGGCACACACAGGCACGCATGGCACACATAGGCACACAGGAGCACACACGGGCACACAGGTACACAGGGGCACCTATGGGCACCTATGGGCACATGGGTACACATGGCACACAGGAGCACCTGTGGGCACATGGAGCACACACAGACACATTGCACACATGGGCATGCACAGGCCCAAGTGGTCACATAGGGGCACACAGTGCACTTGGCACACTGTGCCACACAGCACATACTGGGAACCCACGGGCACTTGCAGCCCACACACAGGTCACAGGCATGTGGACACCCAGGGGGACGTGCAGGCTGCACAGGCACATGGTGCACAGGGACATATATGGGGCATACGGTCACACATGGGCTCCTGCAGGGCACATGTGCACATACACATGTTTTCACCCATGGACAGGAACACTCGCAAACACACACCAGGGCACAGCATCATTACCAACTCGGGTGGGTGGTGGTGGTCACAGGCTCCAGCCAGGATCTGTGCAGTGAGTGTGATGTACACATGCGCGTGTGTATGTGTGTCCGTGTAGGGGGTCCATGCACACACCTGTATGTCCACGCATGTGCGTGCTACAGCAAGTGTGACTGCTGACACATGTACACACGTGTATGCGTGCGAGGCCCTGCACCTGGGTCAGGGCAATCTGCGGTTTCAGTACAGGCTGGGGGACAACATGATTGAGAGCAGCCCTGCGGAGAAGGACTTGGGGTGCTGATTGAGGAAAAGCCTGACATGAGCCGGCAACGTGCGCTCGCAGCCCAGAAGGGCAACCGAGTCCTGGGCTGCATCAAAAGAAGCGCGGCCAGCAGGGCAACGGAGGGGATTCTGCCCCTCTGCTCCTCTCTCCTGAGACCCCACCTGGAGTCCTGCGTCCAGTTCTGGAATTCCCAAATAAGAAGGATATGGAACTGTTGCAAAGGATCCAGAGGCCACAAAGGTGATCCAAGGGCTGGAGCACCTCCCATGTAAGGACAGGCTGAGAGAGTTGGGGTTGTTCAGTCTGGAGAAGAGAAGGCTTCGGGGAGACCTTAGAGCAGCCTCCCAGTGCCTGAAGGGGCTACAGAAAAGCTAGGGAGGGACTTTTCACAAGGGCCTGGAGTGACAGGACAAGAGGGAATGGCTTAAAGCTGGAAGGGGGAAGATTTAGATGAGCCATTGGGAAGAAATTCTTTATGACAAAGGTGGTGAGACCCTGGCACAGGTTGCCCAGGGAAGCTGTGGCTGCCCCCTCCCTGGAGGGGTTCAAGGCCAGGTTGGATGGGGCTTTGAGCAGCCTGGTCTGGTGGGAGGTGTCCCTGCCCATGGCAGGGGGTTGGAACTGGGTGGGCTTTGAGGTCCCTTCCAACCCAAACCATTCTGTGACTCTGTGATTCTATGAAATCTGTAAGTGCATACCTATGTGTACAGGTGTGGATGTGTGTGTGCACAGAGGTAAGTGTACGTGTCTGTACCCACAGGCATGCACATGTATGTGTGCATCTACATGTGTGTGCAAGCCCCTGTGTCTGTGTGTACTCATGTATGGGTATGTGTGTACATGCAAACACACCCACACGCAGGTATGGATGCACGTATGGATACACGCATACCCATGATTACAGCAGTGCATGTGTACCCCCGTACCCACGCACATGTATGTGCGCCCTCGCGAGTGCAGCCGGCACACCCCCCCGCAGCCCAGGCCAGATGTTTCCAGTAATGCATGACGGGTGCGCCAGAGGCCGCCCCTCGCTTGGCCCCTCGCCGAGGCCTTCCTTCCCACTCCCGCTGGGCTTACCGCGTGCCGGGACGGATGCCTGCACCCCGGCACACTGCCCTGCCCCTGGATCCCTCCCAGCTCCCAGGGTGCGCTGCACACAGGGAGCGTGGCAGAGGTGCACTGGGGGCCCTGCACCCCACAGCTCAGCACCCCAACAGTACAGCCCTTCCCACATCATTGCCCTCATCCCACTGGGTGCTCTCTGATCATTTCCATCTCTGCATCCCTGCAATCCATGCCAGAGCTGCCCCCCTGGTGCTCCAGCCGACTTGGGGAGCATCGCTTACTGGGGAGGATGCCTTATTGGAGAGCATCCCTTACTGGAGAGCATCCCTCAGTGAGGAGCATCCCTTACCTGTCTCTCCACGGATCCCGGTTGTCCCCGCAATTTGCTGCCTGGTTAAGGAAATCCTCGGCATGGAGAGGGATGAAGGTGGGGACAGTGTTGTGGTCGCTGCCCCAGCTACTCCCAGCCACCTCAGACCTGCCAGGGTGCCGGGCTGCAGGATGGGAGACAGCACCAGCAGGCTCACACGCCAACACCGCTTTCGTTTTGCAAGCGTGGTAAAGGCAGAGTCAGGGCACCCACAGCAGGAAGGGGAAGGCAGCAACAAAACCAGCAAG
Organism: Neomorphus geoffroyi; assembly: GCA_033558235.1. Lineage (NCBI taxonomy): Eukaryota > Metazoa > Chordata > Aves > Cuculiformes > Neomorphidae > Neomorphus > Neomorphus geoffroyi. The sequence continues at coordinate 3,134,386 of JAUMJM010000024.1, read as the reverse complement.
TGCTCAGGTCCTCCCCATGCCCTCCCAGCACCAATGCAAGGTTGTTCCAGCCCAGGAGCAGGGTTGCTCGCTCCTGGCTGCACACGGCCTCACAGCCCAATCTGCAGCCCAAATCCTGCATCCAGCATCCCACGCCCAGCCTCCTGCACCGCAGCCAGAAACCAGCTGCAACCCACACCCCTGCCCCAGGGTCTGGGCTTTGGAGAGGAGCTGCCAGCCACGGAGTTGCAGACTTCATGCTTAAGGGATGGATTTTCCTGGATGAAACTCATGCTTTCAAGCCCCGGCATGGCTTCATGCAGACAGGGCTGGCTCCAGAGCTCCTGTACCCAGCATTTTTAGCCTTCCATAAACCAAACCCAAGGACAGGCTTTGGGGTATGCCAGGTGGCACAGGCTGTGCTGGCCACGCAGGGACCAGAGGCCCCTGTTTCCCAGCCTTCAGGGCTCCTCGGTGTCTCTCTCTCCCTTCTGTGCCTCTCCTCTGTGGGCTCTCCTGTGTCTTGACCTGGGGGAAATAGGAGGAGGGGCCCTGCATTCCCCACTGGGTCAGCGAGGGGCTGCACCCCTGCAGCCTCTGAGATGCTGCAGAGCCCTCACAGCACACTGCACCTGGGTGCAAACACCCTCTCTCAAAGGAGCCTGGGCACTTTGCACAGCTGTGGTTTTGGCCAGGGTCCTGCTGTGCCAACCAATACGTCCCTGGTGTTTTGTGGTACCCAAAGCCATGGGTGGAGCAGAGGCCAAGGATAGTTTGAGGGCTGGGAGGCTGCGATGCCAGAGGGATGCAGGGTGGATGCAAGCCTCCAGCCTGTCCTTGTGCCCTCTTCACCCATCTCTCCCCTCCTGGTAGCAATCCCTCCCCTCTTTGTGCACCCATCTCCTTCCCTCCTCAGCACCCCTCCTCTAGCCTGGCAGGTGTCACAGCATCCCCCAAGATGCCATGGGGTGATGGGGGTGATGCTACAGCACCCCTTCCCTGGTGTCATTCAAATCTGTGGGGTTGCTTCTCTCCTCTATGGGCAGGTGCAGCGACCTCATGGTGGCCAAGGCATCTCTGTAGGGGACATGGGCTGGTGTGCCAGTGGCATCGCTGCCGCAGCAGTACGTCCTCCTCTCTCCTCTCCCATCTCCATGGGTGCTGTTGCCTGGGAAACTGTGGGCAAACGCAGGCAGGGCTCTAGAGGGGTAAAGGGTGAGGAGGAAATGCCAGCTTCCAGCACCTGAGAGAGGGCTGGGCCAGCTGAAATGCCAACCATCTCTGGAAATTTCCCTTGTGCCAGGCCTGTGGCACGGGGCCATGGTGACCCCTGAGTGCTCAGAGCCCTGTTTTGGTCCAGAGCGTGTCCTTGAATTTGGAGGTGCACCAAATGCAACAGGATTTAATGCTGCCCCTGCTGGGTGCCCAGCATGGGGGCTGGCTGTGCACCTCCCTGGTGCATCTCATCCCGCTTCCTGAGCACTGGATCTGGCCCCAAATTCTCCTGGTAGGGGGGGTGTTACACACAGACCTGGGGGCTCCGTGCCCTCGCTGCCCTAGGTCATACACCCAGTGCTTGTGTTTGTGCCAAAGTGGGAGGCAGGATGTGGGCAAAGTTCGGCTTTGGCACAATGGTACGTCACCAAAATCAACTGGTTTTCTTTTAAACCAGCTTCTTGGAAGTGACTCACAGGTCCCTAGGATATGCGTCAGACCCAAAGGAGACCGGGCTGTCTGGGGAGCTGCAGAGACCAGGGTACCATGTGCTCTGGGGTACCCTCATCCCAGTCCCCCAGCTTCCCACCTGAGCACTGGAGCCTGGAGAGGGAGCAGGCTGGCAGGGGACACCCTCTGCCATCAGGATGGAGGATGTGAAGGCAGAAGTCCTCACACAGGCTGGGTGTGCCTGTTCTGGGGATGACACATCTGCCCCTGCATTGTCAGGAAGGACTCCACAATGTGGAAGGAGAAGCTCTGGAGAAGAACCACTGGCTTGTGTTTTGCCCTTCCAGCTATCCCATCTTTCTTTTCTCCCCTGCATGTTCTCCTCATCCTGCCCAGCACACAGGGAGAGGAACTGGTCCGTGACGGCATGTCATCTCCTGCCCCACTGCTCCCGCGATCGTATCAAAGCTCTTGGAAAATCCCCTGATTTGCCAGTGATTTGAAGCCACGCCATGGCAGTTGCCTTGCTCTTCAGCAAAGACCTGGCATGCCTGAAACACTGTGTGGCTGTGCCGTACCCTTGTCCTAGCACTGCCCTACACACCGGCCCCCCGTACCTGCTGTGCCGAGAGCTGCCCCTCACCCAAACCCTGCTGTGCCTCTGTCCCAGGCTTCATCCCCTTCACTTTCCTCCCAGGCTTTGGCCAAGTGCCACCACCTGGGTGAGAGCCAGGGTGGGTGAGCATCACTGCTCCTGCTGGGAGCTGTGGCCCCAGCAGCCACAGGTCCTGGGGACTTTCCACTCCCGTGACTGCTGGTGACCTAGGAAAATTACCTCGTGGAGTATCCAGCCAGCCTGGGAGAAGCCCTGGCTCAGATGAGCGATGAGATGGGTGGGCAAACCCGCAGCATTCCCAGGTCCAGTGGCTGTGGAGGAGGAAGCCGGGTCCCCACGCTGCCCTGTGCTGCTCTCCCTGTCGCTTCCGTTGGCAGCACACACAGCACCCAGCTCAGAGCACAAGGCTCGTGTTTCACACCGTGGACATGTACGCCCAGCGAGGACAGCCCTGGGCACAAAGGCTCCATTGCTGGGAGCTCACGCTTTGGCTGCAGGTTTGGGAGCTGTTGTTCCTCTGTCTGTGCTGGTTGCAGCTGGCTGAGGCGCACGGAGTTGTCTGGATGGGTTCAGCATCACCAATGTCTGCCTCATACTGGGCTGCCTCATCCCTGGGATGCGGCTTTCCTCTGGATGTGGGGGCCAGTGAGGTGCTAAGGACTCCATGGGAAGCACATGCACCTCCCCTAATGCTGCCCAGGGCATCACCCAGCTCCTTGCCCCAGAACAGGCTCTGTGCTGTGGAAAGCACGACAGCTGGGGTGCCTTGGGCTGCCTAAAATAGCTGTCCCCACTCCCCTCGCTCGCCTGGCCGCTGGAAGCGATCCCGTGACAGCGCCCCACAGACCTGGAGGAGCTGGAGGCAGCTGCCATCCTGCTGCAGTGCTCAGCCCACCACCCACAGCCTGCTGAGCGTGCAAGCCTGGGACAAGCATTGCGTCCCTGGGACAAGCAGGTGTCCCTCTGCCCTGACGCACCCATGAGTGCTCTGCCCAGTGGAGAGTGAGTGGCCACAGCCCTTGGGCTCTGCAAACCCACCTTTGTCCCCAGACAGGGATAGCTGTTGTGCGGAGGCTGGCCAGGGCTCACAGAGCTGCTCCTGTTGCAACTTGGCAGCCAGCCACTTCCTGCAGGGTGCTGCCCCATCCCTGTCCCAAGCCTCACCCCACCACCAACCAGCCATACACAGGGACCAGGCTCACACCTCTGCCACCACGTCCCTGTTCTCCACCGAACCAACCAGCTGTTGGGCTCTGGCAGGAGGGAGTTGTGTTGCTGCCCTGCCTGGGGTCAGGCAGCAGAGTGTAAAATGTACCTGGCTGGGCTGGGAAGCATCCCTGGGGTGCAAGGTTGTGGCTCTCCCTCGCAGAGTGCATGGGGATGAGGGACAGGGGACAATGGCTGCACCAGCAGCCTAGCCAAGCAGCCACCAGCATTTGCCCACTCATGACGTTTGCCAATGTGGGCACAGAATCATAGAATCACAGAATCAAAGAATAATAGAATCATAGTCAGGCGGAAAGGGACTTGGGAGTGCTGGTGGACAGGAAACTCAACATGAGCCAGCAGTGCGCTCAAGTGGCCAAGAAGGCCAATGGTATCTTGGCCTGCATCAGGAACAGTGTGGCCAGCAGGACTAGGGAGGTCATCATCCCCTTATACTCGGCACTGGTCAGGCCACACCTTGAGTACTGTGTCCAGTTCTGGGCCCCTCAGTTTAAGAAAGATGTCGAGATGCTGGAGTGCGTCCAGAGGAGAGCGACGAGGATGGTGAAGGGGCTGGAGCACAAGCCCGATGAGGAGCGACTGAGGGAGCTGGGGTTGTTTAGCCTGGAGAAGAGGAGGCTCAGGGGAGACCTTAGTGATCTCTACAACTGCCTAAAGGGAGGTTGTAGTCAGGCAGGGGTTGGACTCTTCTCTCAGGCGACCGGTGACAGAACAAGAGGACACAGCCTCAAGCTTCGCCAGGGGAGGTTTAGGATTGACATTAGGAAGAAATTCTTCACTGAGAGGGTAATTGTTCATTGGAATGCGCTGCCCGGGGAGGTGGTGCAGTCACCATCCCTGGAGGTGTTCAAAGAGAAATTGGATGAGGCACTTAGTGACATGGTGTAGTTGACAAGTAGGAGTAGGAGTAGGTGTAGGTGTAGGTGTTGGGTCATAGGTTAGACTCGTTGATCTCAAAGGTCTTTTCCAACCTTATGATACTGTGATACTGTGATAGAATCATAGAATGGGTTGGGTTGGAAGGGACCTTAAAGATCATCCAGTTCCAACCCCCTGCCATGGGCAGGGACACCTACCAGTAGACCAAGTCCCTGTTGATAGTCCACAATTCCACCTCCTCTGCATTTTTGAAGGTAGTGAGGAGGAAGAGGAGCTGAGCTCACCCCACAGTGCTCCATTCTGCATGACACAGGGCTTTTGGTTCCCCTCGGGGCATGCACATGGTGTAACCAGCCACGCAGACCCACACCAAACTTCCATCATGTGATTTCTCTGACCCTTGCTGAAATTCCCTGTTGGGAATTCAGCCAAGAATCATGGGGATTGGCCATGGGGTAACACACAGTGATGGCATGGGGCTGGGCACCCTGGGAAATAGCAGAGCCTCCTGCAGCTCTGACACCTGGCCAGGAGATGATGGTACTCTGAGGACTTGGTGACCCATGTAACAGCAAGGCCCAGATCTGTGCTGTGGGCATCACTTGGTTGTGGGGTAGGCACCGCTGGTTAGAAGCCTGTAGAGAGCTCATATCAAAACAGCAGTAGGAAGTTCTCATGTGGACATCTTTCTTTTCAGCAGTAGAAATAATGAATAGAGCTGTTTTCTGGTGAGAAAATTCCATAATAGCTCAAATGACTGGAATTGAGTAACCTTTTCCCCTGATGAGATCTGCATGGCATGCTGTGTGTGGACTGGAGGTCTGTTTACAGAAATACAAAATCACAGAATCATTTGGTTGGAAAAGATCTTTAAGATCATCGAGTCCAATCATACCTGTCCACTACTAAATCACATCCCTGAGAACCTCATCCACTTGTTTTTTAAATACCTCCAGGGATGGTGACTCAACCACCTCCCTGGGCAGCTGTCCCAGTGCCTGAGAAACCCTTTTGATGAAGAAAATTTTCCTAATATCTAATTTGAACCTGCCCTGGTGCAACCTGAGGCCATTTCCTCTCGTCCTATCACTGACACCTGGGAGAAGAGCCCAGCACCCACCTCATTACAATCTCCTTTCAGGCAGTTGTAGACAGTGATGAGGTCTCCCCTCAGCCTCCTCTTCTCCAGGCTAAACAACCCCGGTTCCCTCAGCTGCTCCTCATAACACTTGTTCTGCAGCCCACTCACCAGCTTTGTTGCCCTCCTGTGGACGCGCTCCAGCCCCTCAATGTCCTTGGAGTGAGGGGCCCCAAACTGAACACGGGATTTGAAGTGTGGTCTCACCAGTGCTGAGTACAGGGGCACCATCACTTCCCTGGTCCTGTTGTCCACACTCTTTCTGATCCAAGCCAGGATGCCGCTGGCCTTCTTGGCCGCCTGGGCACACTGCTGGCTCACGTTCAGCTGTTGACCACCTTCCCCCAGGTCCTTTTCCACCAGGCAGCTCTCCAGCCACCCCTCCCCAAACCTGTGACGCTGCACGGTGTCCCAAGTGCAGGACCGGGCACTTGGCCTTGTTGAACCTCACCCCGTTGGTCTCAGCCCATCCATCCAGCCTGTCCAGATCCCTCTGCCGAGCCTCCCTACCCTCAAGCAGATCAACACTTCCACCCAGCTTAGTGTCATCCACAAAATAACTGAGGGAGCGCTCACAGAATCATAGAGTAACAGATGCTTCACAGCTGAGGGTTCCTGCATCCAAAGGGGTCTCAGATTATCTGTAGTGGTCTGTCTATAGTGTGAGCATTTGAAATGATGCTTGAAAGAGTCTGAGTGCCTTTCTCACCGGGATCACAACAAACCAGCACCTCCCAGTGCAAAACAAACACCAGCTGTGTTTGGAGTTGGGGTCACAGAGCAGGAGGGGGCAGCTGTAGGACTTGGTGGTTGAAGTCCATGGATCTCAGGATAGGAAGAATTTGTGATGCTGATGGAGATGACAGGGTGCTCTGGCTGCTGCCTGGAGGCACGGTCAGACACAAGTGTTGGGGACCCGTTAAGCTACGGAATGTCCCCGGTGCAGATGCGGGGGTGGGGTGGGTGCGGAGGGGAGCTGTCAGCCCGAGTGGGGCGGAGGAGGAAGGCAGGGTGCCAGGGTGTCCGCTTGCAGCCGGGAGGGCTGGGAAGGGGCCGGGCTCCCTCTGCGGATTGAGGCCGCTCACTGCAGCCGCCGGCAAAGCAGTCGGGGCCGGCTGCTGTGGCACCCTCAAGGGATACTGGCATCCTCAGGGATGCTGCCATCCTTAGGGATACTGGAACCCTCAGGGAGACTGGCACCCTCAGGGATGCTGGGACCCTCAGGGATACTGGCATTCTCAGGGATGTTGCCATCCTCAGGAATACTGGCACCCTCAGGGATATTGGGACCCTCAGGGATATTGGCACCCTCAGGGATATTGGTACCCTTAGGGGTACTGGGACCCTCAGGGATACTAACACCCTCAGGCATGCTGGCATCCTTAGAGATGCTGCCATCCTCAGGGATGCTGCCATCCTCAGGGATTCTGTCCCTTGTGGGCAGTCGGGACAGCCCAGCGTGGGTCCCCTGCACCCTTGCTGCTGGCAGAGACAAGGGCTGTCTCCTCCTAGGGTGCCTTTGTGTGTGCCAGTGCTCCCCTGCAGCTGGGCAGCCATGGTCCTCAGCGCAGCCCCTGTTCCTGGGGAGAGCTTGCAGGAGCCCCGCATGCAGAGCTGGAGGGTCAATCCCTTCGGGGCCACTGCCCAGGGCAGTGATGGAGTCTCCTTCCCTGGGGGTGTTCAAGAAACCATGTAGATATGGCACTTGAGGACATGGTTTAGTAGGCACGGTGGTGTTGGGCTGACGGTTGGACTGGATGATCTTAGAGGTCTTTTCCAACCTTAGCGATGCTATGATTGTATGATTCTATGTTTCTATATCCCTGCCCCTGTGCTGCTGAGAGCATCCCTGAGCCTGAAAACAAGCTCCAGAGTGCCCAGGGACAGGGACAGGCAGCCTCTGAGCACGGCCAGGCTCTGCCATGCAGCTTTGCAGCCCTTAATGCGACTTGGCAGCAGTAAGGGAAGCAGGGGACAAAGGGACAGCTGCAAAAGGCTGGGAGAGATGGCTCAGGACAGGGAGCACCCGGGTGCATGGTTGCTGTGGGGTGGAATGCTGGGGTGATGGGCATGCAGATCCTGTTCAGAGTGACAAGCCCTGAGCTCCCACTGCTCAGAGATAGAGTTATTTAGAACTTTTTAGGTCCAGGCGGCAGGGATTTTAGGGCAAGCTGAAGGTGAAAGGCTTGATGTCAGAGTAGGATGAGGTGCAGCACATGTATGGAAGGACATGGGGCTGCCTTAGCTGTCAAGGGTAATCATAGGCTGGTGGGCATCACATCTGTCCTGGACAAATGGGGGAAATTGGGATAGGATCTAATTAATAAAGACTGAATGGGTAGGGATCCTAATTGCCTTTGCCTCGTGGAAACTCAGCCTCGCCTGTCCAAACCTTTTGGGTCACTCTCCAAGACAAGGAACTTACTTAATAAAGACACTGGTGAGACCAGCAAGTTGCCTGGTAAGACGAGCAGGGTGGCACGTCCACACAGCACGGGGCTGCAGACGCTGAGGGATGCTCAGCACCTCGCAGAGGGTCTGCATGGGACATGGGGCAGCCAGCCCTGCAGGTGCTTGGAGGCTGCTCTAAACTTCACTGCAGGGCAAGGGTAATGCCAAACCACTGCTGCTTAAGCTCGGCAGATCCAGCTCTGCAGATGATGCTGTAGCAATGAGGACAGAGCAACGCATCCAGCTTTTCACCCAAAGCTGGGTGGAGGGGACAAAGGGGCAGGAGGCCTGGCTGGCAGGGGACAGCAGGAGTGCTGCCCTGGGGCTGAGGGACTGTGAAATTGCATCAAAGGGCTGCAACCAACGGGATGAGGTTCAACAGGGCCAAGAGCTGGGTCCTGCGCTTCAGTCACAGCAAACGCATGAAATTCTGTGAGCTTTGGGAAGTGTGACTGGGGGTGTTGGTTGACAGCTGGCTGAACATGAGCCAACAGTGACCCAGAAGTGACCAAGAAGGCCAACGGCATCCTGGCTTGGATGAGACACAGCGTGGCCAGCAGGAGCAGGGAATTCATCCTTCCCCTGTACTTGGGATTGATGAGGCCTCACCTTGAATTCTGTGTTCAGTTTTGGGCCCCTCACTACAAGGACTTTGAGGGGCTGGAGTGTCTCCAGAGGAGAGGAACGAAGCTCGTGAGGGGGCTGGAGAATGAGTGTTACAAGGAGCGACTGAGGGAAGTGGGGTTGTTCAGCCTGGAGAAGAGGAGGCTGAGACGAGACCTTATTGCTCTCTGCAACTGCCTGAAAGGAGGTTTTGGTGAGGTGGGTGCTGGTCTGTTCTCCCAAGTAGCAAGAGATGGGACAAGAAGAAATGGCCTGAAGTTCAGATTAGGGAAGGTTCAGATTAGACATCAGGAAAAATTTTAGCACCTAAAGGGTTCTCAGGCATTGGCACAGCTGCCCAGGGAGGTTGTGGAGTCACCGTCCCAGGAGGTGTTTAAAAGATGGACAGATGAGTTTCCCTGGACAGGTATGGTTGTTAAAAGATCTTTTACAGCCAAACGATTCTATAGAATCATAGAATCATAAGGTTGGAAGAGACCTCTGAGACCTATGATTCTGCGAAACGTGGAGCTCCAAGAGCCAGGGAGCGGGAGCAGCGGGTGCTCTGCTGCCGGCAGAGGGAGGCAGACACCGAGGCGGGGGATGCTCCTGGCTGCCAGAGGCATGGACCCTGTGCCATCACCCCCCGGGAGCCCTGTCCCTCCAGGGTGCCCCATCCTGCACCCCGTGGAAGAGCTGATGTTCCCACAGCCGTGTATCTGTGTCTCACACCCCACTGTGGATGCTGGTCCTGACCGTGCCTCTGCGACCTCTGGAGCTCCTGCGTGGCCACCAGCACTGGCTGCTGCCTGGGTGTGTCCCCAGCTAAATTTAAAGGACTTTGCGGTATAAATATCCTCGATCATAAATAAACAGAGAGGTTAGATGTTTATCAGGGCCTTCCTGGCAGACTCACTCCAGCGTGCCGAGCACTGTGTGCAATGCCTGCGGTTCTCCTCGGGCTGTCACCTCTGCCAGCAGCACAGCTGGGTCCTGTGCTGCCCAAACAGAATGGGGGACAGGGTCCTGCCACGACCCTGCCTCAGTCCCACGGGACCCTCCAAGGAAAAGGTCCAGCAGCTGCTGTTGCCCCTTTGGAGATGCTGACTGTGGATATTTGCTTGTGGGAGTGCAGGTGGCCCCAAGTCTTATCCTGTCCCTGCTGCCAGCCCTGTTACCCTGCTGCCCTGAGGACAGGGGGCAGTGGGGCTGGCAGCCTGGCACCCACTGTGGCTGATGTGAGGCACAACCTGTCCTGCCCAGGGGATCACCCTGGGGACCCTGGGCCTTGAGCAGCCTGGTCTGGTGGGAGGTGTCCATGGCAGGGGGGTTGGAACTGGATGGGCTTTAAGGTCTCTTCCAACCCAAACCATTCTGTGATTCTATGGCCTATGGCCTGTGCCACCACTGCTGTGGCCCTGGGGACCCTGAGACACTGCTGGTCCAGCCCCAGAGCTGGTGCATGGGGAGTCCCCAGGCTGTGCTGGCACTGTCCCTTGGGGACAGGCCACCATGGGCCACCGTGGGCCATCATGGGAGAGAGCCAAAACCAGGATGAGTGGCAGGGCCGGGACGACAATAGGAGGAAGAGCCAGACTACAATGTGTGGCAGAGCTGGAGATGCTGGGACAGAGTCAGGGAATGTGAATGGGAAGTGAGAACCAGGCAGAGCGGCAGGAGGAGCCCCACGGTGCTGGCAGGAGGCTCCCATGGGCTCACTCATTGCTCATGGGTTGTCCCAGTCCAGAACCCATCTGCCCACCATGAGTGACATGCATGGCTACTGTAGATCCACCCCATGCTGCAACCAGCCTGTGCACACGTGGGTGCATTCACCCCCTCCTAACCCTGCCGGTGGGGAGCTCTGAGGATCTGTGGGTGCCCCCTGGGAATGAGGGCTTTCTGTAGGATGTACAGCAGAGGTGTCAAACTCATGGCCCATGGGCCAAATCCAGCCCTCCACCTTGTTTTATCTGGCCCAGCACCTTGTTTCTACCCAATGGCAGTGCTGAGCTCCTTGCCCCTACGCTCCTGCCAGCGCGCCCGTCACGTGTGCAGAGTGAGGCTGTAGGAGAAGGAGAATAATGGGAGCTGTGAGTTTGACACCCCTGATGTACAGCATCTCTGCAGCCCATGGGATGGCACCAAGGACACAGTAGCAGCTCTCTGCCCCCACCTGCCCCCTATCTCTGTACTCCAGGCCAAGCTTTTGGCCAGTTACTCCCAGTCCTTCCTGGACTGTCCATTTCCATCCCTGTCCCGCACCCTGCACCTCTAAGTGTCTCTCATTGCTCACTCCTAACCAACCTGCCTGAGCTGTGCTGCACAGTCTGTCACGCAGATCCCAGCGTTTGACCTCCTGCCACACGCAGGGGTTTGAGCATCCCTCCACAAGAGTCAGGAGCTCCTCTGCGAGCCGTAGCTGTGCCAGGAGCATGGGCTTAGCTGGAGGTGGATGCTCTGATGGGGATGCTGCCTTAAGCAAAGCCCCACTGAGCTGCACCATGCCATGCTGTGGGGTGACTCTGGGGCTGCGGGCATGCTACGTAGACAGCAGGTTAGCCACACCTTGCAGAGGTGTGAAGGAAAACCTCTGGCACTTCGGCTGCTGGTAAAAGGTCACCAGAATTTGCCTGGAGCCAGTCCTCAGTGCTGGAAAACTCTTCCTGGCTGGCTCCCATCCCTCCTCTTCACCATCTGCAGCCTGGGGTTAATGAGTAGCTCCAGGGTACACAACTGGAGGGTCATTAAACAGCAGTCGAACAAGCCGGGGCTGCCAGCAGCACTCAAACAAAGGGGGCTGATTCACTGTTTGCCCTGCAGCAATATTTATTCTGTCGGGGAGTGAGGGAATGTTTGTACGGGGCAGGATGGCAGGGCGACACGGGGACTGTCAGAGGAGGGTGGCCACACCGGGAAGAGGACCACGCACGCCGCCACAGTCCTGTTCACTGCAGGCAGGCTGCCTGGCATGGCCACACGTGCCCTTGGCTCAGCGGGGTGTCCCCATGACCCCCAGTGTGTCCATCCACCCTGGAGAGCTGACATCACCAAGCTGCACGGGGCCAGGCTGAGTGTCAACTTCCCCCAGCTTGCTCCAGCATCCTTACTGGCCCGTTGTCCTCAGGACCTCAATCTGCTCCCAAGGGAGGCAGGGAGCTGGGGGGGGGGCAGGGGGATAGTGGTGGGGGTATCTGGCTGAAGATGGAGAAAGCCTCTCCGGCTCCCTGCAGGAAACATCTCTCCTCCACCCTGGTGTGAAGCTGCTTGTGACTCAGGGGTAGCAGGGAGGGGTGCTGGGGGGTCACTTGTGTCCCCACAATCCACACTTGTCTCCTTTGCTGTCCCCAGAAAACCAATTGGAGAAGGTTGCTTGCTGATTAACTCACTATCTAATTAGCCCTGACTGAAGATGTGTCACATACACACTTGATACATATGTGCACATGCACACGTGTGTCTGTGCACACTCGGCAGTCCCAGGGCCAGGACACCCACAGGGGAACACGCTGCATCCCCTGGGAGATGCTAAGACAGGAGAGTTGTTCGGCAAAGACGCTTCTTCATGCCAGGGCCTGCCACACAGCTGGCTTCCCTAACACAGCGGTGATGGGCTGGGGCATGCAGGTTATACCATCCCCGTGAGCCCTCGAGCCGCTCCAGCTCTCAGCCTTCTTGGCACTGTCTGGCACAGCCTTTTCCCACAGGTGTGCACGTACTGTACCTTCCTGGGGCATCTCTGCATCCCATCTGGATCACCCTCCCACCCATGTGCAGGGATGGGAACTGCTGGGATGTTGGTTGCCGGTGGCCATCGGGGTCAGGAGCTGCAGCTTACTTGGGCATGTCACCCCAGTGTAAACACCATGCTGGCTGTGATGGCTGTGCATGTGCAGCTGCAGGGTGGGTAAGCAGCTGGCACTGACCCTGACCTCCTCCCCAGCATCCGACTGGAGTGTCTGGATTCACCTCTGTGGGGCAGAGAGGTCCCAGCCAGGTGCCCTGGCCCAGCAAGCAGTGCTGCCCGCCCTCCCTGCGCAGGCTCATGGGGCAGCAGCCCACCTGCACACCCCTCCCCACCCCTCCGGGCCCTGCAGCATCCTGGGCTGAGGGCGGAGGGGGGCAGATTCCTTTCCAGGCGGAGGATTTCTCTCCTCGGGAGCAGTGAATTATCCCCAGCCCGTCGCACGCGATCCATCTGCCTCTCCGCCCGCTTGCTTGCCAGGCTTCAGGCACGATGTTCGCATGGTGTCCTAGGTGCACCAGGGTCCCACCTGTCCACACCCGGTGTCCAACCTTGTCTCCCCATGTCCTTGCAGCCTCACAGTATCTGAGCACTGGCTATGTGACCTTGGCTAAAGGGGAGACTTGCACCTCTGTCCCCAAAGCCTGAGAGTATCCTCAGCACCTGCAGCAGGGTTGGAGCTGGTCCTACTCCTCTCCCTCCTTTACCTCCTGCTCCTGGGTACAAAAATCCAGCTCAGCCTATGCAGAGCCAGACCCTGTCCCCAGGTCCCAGCAGCCATGGGCTCAAATATGTGTCCCCTCTGGTGCCAGCTGATGTGTGCCCCTGTACTGGGGCACCTCATCCACCCATCTTTTGAACACCTCCAGGGATGGGGACTCCACCACCTCCCTGGGCAGCTGTCCCAGTGCTTGACCACCCTTTCAGTGAAGAAATTTTTCCTGATATCTAATCTGAACCTGCACTGGCACAACTTGAGGCCATTTCCTCTCATCCTGTCACCTGTCCCTTGGGAGAGGAGACCAGCACCCATCTCGCTACAACCTCCTTACAGGTAGTTGTAGAGAGCAACAAGGTCTCCCCTCAGCCTCCTCTCCAGACTAAACACCCCCAGTTCTCTCAGCCACTCCGCACAAGACTTGTTCTCCAGCTCCTTCACCAGCTTTGTTGCCCCATGATGGCTTGATGTGTTTCCCAGCTGGGACCAGGATCCTCAGGCCTGGGGGTGACACTACTGAGAATGCCCTCCCAGCTGAAACCTGGGCAGCAGAGCTGGAGCCAGGACTCCTGGGTGCCCAGTCAGGCTCCCACAGCTGAGACATCCCCTTAGTTTAGCACTGCAGGGGGGTGGGAATGGCCAGAAATTGCTGAGTTCAGCCCTTTGCTACCTGGTCTTTGCCCGGGGCATCCTCATCCACCTGCATCTGTCGGTGGCAGGACCAGAGGGGACAAAAGCCTGTCATTACCCAGCCCAGCAAAGCCTCCCTGTGCCCAGAGCCAGCCCCCTGCCCCGTTAATCACACTCCCCTTTTTAGCCAGCCCCTCATTCAGCCCTGATGAAGGGGAACAGCGGGGGATCCAATTAGAGCCGAAATGACAGGCTGGGGCAGGGATCCTGCTCCACCTGTCCTGGCAGTGCAAATCACTGCTGCCCCATCCAGGGTGATGTACTTGCTGATTTACACCACAGCAGGACCTGGCCCTGCTATGGAATCACCACCAGTTGCCCCCAGAATTCCTACTTCAGCATACAGTTTGGCTCCTGCCACGGTCCCATCCCTGTGCCTCCACCCCACTGCCCCTGTCCCTGAACCCCCACCCTGCTGCCCTGTGGGACTGTGGAGACTCTTGGATCTCCCCAACACGGCCACCCCAGCTTTCCTAACCCAATCCACTCCTTGGGACACTCGTGGCACTGGATGGGACCACAGGAGCTGGGCACATCCAGGCTCTGCCAGGGCATCCAGAGTCATCAGTGGCCCCAAAGTCTGGGTCCTTGTGGCTGGTACAGCTTCACCCTGTGGGTGCTGGCAAGGGGAGGGCACAGGGCACACTGCGGGAGCCCAGGCGGGGAAGGGTTACGGTCACAGCAGGACTCTGTTCCCAGCACCTTCCCAGCAGGAGTTGTGGGGCTCATTATCCAGATGTGATGGGAGGGAATTCATTAGGGATGGAGAGCCGAGCTCAAGGGCCCAGCCTCCAGGCACTGCAGGGCTCTATCCCTCTTCTGCCAGCCAGGATCCAGCCCTGCTTGTGCAGGGAAGAGACCCCAACTCACCAGTGGGGCTGATCAGCCCCATTCCTGATGCCATGGGCTGCCCCATCCGTGTGCTCACCACTTACCTCCTGTCCTCACACCCAACACCCTTGTGCAGTGGCTTCCAGGACCTGAAGGTCTCCTGGAAACATTTCGGGTGAGGGGAGTCATCCTCACGGTGCCTTTGGAGCCCTTGGATTTGATGAAGGTACCAGGGGGATTTCTAGCCCACGGTACCTTGTCTCCAGGAGACTGTGCTACTGGGACCCTGACTGCCCCTGTGCTTCCCAGGCAGCCACTGCTCCAGGTGGGGAGACTTCGGGGTAAGTACAGACCCCAGCAACAATGCTCATCACTCCTTGTAGGAATAAACGGACCAGGTTAGGGTGCCCAGGGGCCTGCACCTCTCCTGTCCCAGCCAGAAGTCCACATCCTGCCCAGCAAAGCCAGGAGGAGAGCATGGAGGCACAGCCTAGCATGGCCCAGGGGGAGGATGCTGATAGGAACCCTGATATGGGTCTGGCATCACCATGGTACCCATGCCCCACACTCAAGCTCTCCCTGAAGGATGCTCTGGGACTATGCAGAGCTGGCAGGGCTGCTGGCTCGGTGCCAGTGGCTTCTTTGGGGCTTAACCCGACCTGTTTCTTCTGCCATGCTCTCTGCCTAAGTTTCCCCATGTGCAGAAGGAGGAGTGGGTGAGCAGGTGCTGCTGTGGGGGCTGGAGTGGTGGCACAGCCTGAGCTGCCCTGGACAGGCTGCCCTGCAAGGCATGGCAGGGCTTGGTGTAACAAGCAGTTCCCAAACACCTGTCTGTTGCCACAGCTATATCCCCTGCTCAAAACCACATCCTCACCCTGGCACAGATCTGTGGGCGGCTCTGGGCAGGGAAGGGGTTTTGTATGGGCAGCATGAATTTGGTCAAAGATTTGGCATCTCCCCAAGATCGAGCATCCCTTTGTGGTGGGTACCATCCTGCACAGTGGGAGGGAGAGCCTGGCTCACCAGAGCCATCTCAGCCTGACTTTGCCTGATGAGCTCTCAGCCCTGGGCAGCCCCTGTTCTCCTGCCTAGTTCTGGTGGGCACCTTCTTTGTGGGCTCCAGCACCAGGAGATGCCTGTCACCACCGGCACTAATCCTCCTGGCATGTTCTCTAGCTGCGGCAGCAAACCAACGGCGCCCACGTTGCCCGCCCAGGCCTGACTTGCCCAGCCAGTCTGGCCACCCCAACCGCCCGGCAGAGAGGCGACAGGTTTCTCCCTGCACCTCCCGATCCTGGTGTGACTCAGTGCCTGCCTGGAGCCAGTGTTCTCAGCCCTGCTCCCTTGCCACCTGCCCGGCATCACCCAGGCAGGGCAACTGTGGCACCGTGGGGAGCCTGCTGGCACTGGGGTGGGATGCCAGAGCCAGGGCATGGAGCTGGGAAGCCAGGGCAGGGGCCAGGGCGATGTGTTGCCCCAGCTTGATGCTCCAGGAACTTGCCCATCCGGACTGGGAAGAGGCAGGTGCCAAGCAGCCATCCGGGAAATTGTGGCAAGACCCAACACGACTGGCCTGACAGGCTGGGAAACAGCCGGAAAGAGCCAGCCCGGCCCCTGTGTCACGGCTTGGAGCCACCATTTCTGGGGAGAGGCACCAGGAAGGGCTCAGGGCTGCTCCCCAGCCACCTGCTTGCACGAGAGCTCACCAGCCCGCTGCCAAGTGAGCTGGCAGCACTCAGTGTGACACCGCTGTGTGCTGGGAACTGCTACTGGGGACACACACACGTGTGTGCATGCATCAACACACACCTCATGCACCTTGCAGCGCGTCCCCCTCTCTATACACGCATGTCACCCCACTATCACCACATCCCAGGTGTGCACAGGCCTCCCCACACACGCGTCCCCAAACACGCTGGGCATACATCAGTGTCCCGTCCCCCCACCCCCACCCCTGGGCGCCTCTGCAAGCGTCCCCATTGAATGTGTGTGCAACCCTCGCACCCGCCACATCCATGCCTTGCCCATCCAGCCCCCATGCCATGGTTTCCAGCCCCCACGCGCACACCCGTGACACACGCAAACCCTCGTGCGCTCACACACCTCTTCACCCCACTCCTGCCTGTACCCCATGGCTCAGTTCAGGCTCCCCTGTGCTTTCATGCTGCATGGGGACACGGACACGAGGCGCAGTCCCACAGACACCCCTAGACCACACATCTCCATGCTCCTGTAGGTCCCTCATGCACACTGAGCCCCCACCCAATCCCTGGAGCTGACCCGCCGTGGGGCTGCCAGGAGTGTGTAGGGTGGGGGTCCCATGCACCTAACCGGTCAGGGGCTGCCAGGAGACCCCACCACCCCCAGCCCTCAGCTGATGCAGGAGGTAGCAAAGTTGGAGTGAGGAGCATCCTCACCCCGTGCTGACCCCAGTAGGCACCTGGTGCCCCGTCTCTCTGCATCCTAACCCCACGGCCTCCCCAGCACCCAGTGCCACCAGCCAAGCTCTGTCTATGTGCCCGAGGCCTCAGCGGTGGCTACATTTGCAAGTGCCAGGCTGTCCCTGGTGCCGGAGGTGCCACTCCTGGCATGCCCGCATGTGGATGTGGAGCAGTGCAGGTGGCCGCGAGCAGGGGCTGGGGCAGGCTGGCTGCCGGCAGGGTGAGGTTGCTGGCAACACCGCTGCACTCTTCGAAAGAGTCAGGCGAGCCGGGACAGGAGGCAGCAGGAGGTTAGTGAGACTGCATGCAGTGCCCAGAGTCAGCAAGCTGCAGCCCAGAGCAGTGGCAGACGATGCAAACCCCTTCCCCAGGCTGCGCAGGGTGAAGGGGACAAGGGTGGGTGCTCCCCTATTCCTCATAGGGTGCAGGATGCCCAGCATTAGAGCCTCTCCTATGAGGATGGGCTAAGAGAGTTGGATTTCTTCAGCCTGGGAAAGAGAAGGCTCTGGAGAGACCTTAGAGCAGCCTTTCAGCATCTGAAGGGGCTGCAGGAAAGCTGGGGAGGGACTTTTTACAAGGGCAAGGAGTGATAGGACAATGGGAACAGCTTTAAGCTGGAAGGGGGAAGATTTAGATCAGACATTAGGAAGAAATTCTTCACGCTGAGGGTGGTGAGGCCCTGGCACAGCTTGCCCCAAGGGAAGCTGTGGTTGCCCCCTCCCTGGAGGTGTTCAAGGCCAGGTTGGATGTGGCCTTGAGCAGCCTGGTCTGGTGGGAGGTGTCCCTGCCCAGGGCAGGGGGTTGGAACTGGATGGGCTTTAATGTCCCTTCCAACCCAAATCATTCTATGATTCTAAGATTTCTTGGAGCAGGAGCATTTGCTGGAGTCCAGGGTGGGAAACCCAGTCTCTGGGCAAGGGAGGGCACCATGGAGGGTCCACATGCACCCATCACCTTGTACAGAGCACGTGTGGCACAGGCTGTCAGCACAGCCAGGCAGAGGTAAAGGTTTTGGCAGCGGAGATGCTGGTGATTCAGAGCCAGAAGGAATGTGGAAAATGCAGCTCGGCCACCGCGCCACGTGAGATGCAGGCAGGGCCAGGCCTGTCAGCACAGCCAGGTTCCAGTGCCGCGTGCACTGCGCCGCGCACAGCGCCACTCAGTTGGGGCAGCGAGGGCACCCTGCTGACGAGGCGCTACCAAGGCCCTAATTAAGTGCGTGGGTTGCCGGAATGGGTTCAGCTCGCCATCCTCCGCAGCGTTGAGCAACCATGCGGCTGGCTGGCATGGGATGCTGCCCACCAGGCTGCCAGTAGCAGCTGTCCGGAAGGTTTTTGGGAGCCCAGGGGCTACAGGCTCAGCCCCTGCCCACTACAGCCCTATGCTGGGTGATGTTGGCGGGTGGCAGCTCCACTGGTGATTGGAGTTGCTGAGCAGGGTGAACCAAAGCCACCTGGGCTTCCCCTTTGTGTGGGAAGTGAGTGCCCCAGTTCCAGGCTTGTGACCCCCACCATGATATGTCACTACCCCGGTCCCCATGGTTGCTGTCCATGCCCCCATTGCCCTATGGGCCCTCCAGCCCCAGTCCTCCCTAGTTGTGTTTGCTCCCAAAGAGACCTCATGCTGCTGCAAGAAGCTGTCCAGGGACCACCCAGTCCTCCCAGGGTGTCATTTGGAGGAGCTGCTTCTCCACTCCCAGGAGGCTCCAGCCACCCTAGGACATGCAGAGGATGGCCTAGAGACCAGCTATTGCTGGTAAGGCCTGGAGCACTGGCATTTGCAGGTGATATTGCCTTCATCGGGGATGGAGAAGACCCCACAGCAGCAGACAGCAGCTCCTGGGCATCCATGCTTTCCACCCGGGGCAGAGCTAGCAAGTGCCTTTGGGCAGAGCCACCACGTGCCCAAAGGGAAGTGACCGAGGGGGTTTAATGTCACAGGGAGAGGGAAAGGATGCAGAGAGGTGGATCCCAGCTGGTGGCTTTCCTGGGCCATCCCAGGAGTGCGGGCAGGACTCGGGCTGGGGTAGGAACGGGACCGGCTGCAATCCAATTAACCACGGTGTTCAGTCACCAGGTCAAAAGTCAGCTGAGTGAGGCCACCAACATGATGAATGGTAAAGGACAAGCTGCAAAGCACCAGGGGGTTGTTGGCATCTTCTCGTTCCCCCAAGACTATGCTGATAACCCCCTCCTGCACCAGAGGCAGGTCCTTGGGGTCTAGGTGAGATGAAAACAGTGTCCAGAGATTTGATTTTGGGGGAATAGCCAGGTGATGCTTGCCTGTTTGTTCCCATCCTACCAAGGGACAACTCAGAAAGGTGAAGAGCCATGGGCAGAGGGGTTCAGGAACCAGGGAACAGCCCAGAGCAGTAGTTTGGGATCCAGGGAGGTGTTTACTGACTCAGATGTCTGGAAAAGGGGGTGAGAGCTGAGGCCATAGCCAGGATAGGGATGTCTAGGGGCAGAGGGCACCCTGTGGACCACAGGCAGTGAAAGGCAAAGGGGCAGAAAGCTGCAGGGTCAAAGTGAGTCAGGTGCGTGTCATGGCCAAATAAAAGGTGAGATGTTTGGATAAGAACCACAGCTGACTCAGAGTTTCCACCTCTTCCAGAGGCTGACCAAGGTGGATGGCCAGGGACCAGCTGGAACCCCACTTTACATGGAATCAGTGCAGCTGGAACCCCACTTTACATGAAATCAGTGCTGAGAGGAGGCAGAGATTGTATCCTGGTTCCTTTGGGACCCCAGAGCCCAGATCTGTGGGCGCAGAGCTGCACCCACTGCTGCCTAGGGCTCCCATCCTGGGGGGGCGACACAGGTCCCAGCAGATCCCTGGGAGGGAGATCCCAGTAGGGGCCAGCAGCCAGCCTGGGAATCTGGGCTGAGAGCCCATACCTTCCTGGAGTGCTGAGGCAGAGGCTGTTTGAATGAAAGAGGAGAGATTTCCCCCTTATTAGCGGGCTATTAATCACGTTCAGTTTTTTTTAAATTGAGCTGTTGCACAACAGGTTGAGTAACAGCCTAATAACAGGCTGTAAATCTCAGTTTGCTCTCCGGGAGATTACAGATGTTAATAACAGATAATGACCCACAACTCAGGAGCTTCTCCTCTCCCCCACCCCTTTGATCCCTCTGCTCTGCCCCTTACTGTACCCAACCCCCAGGATGGAGCAGGACTGTAGGGAACCCCCCAACAATGCAAACTGTCAGGGAACCCCCCCCAAAGTGCAAACCATCAGTTACACCCCCAGCCCCAGCAGCAGAGCTGGGGGCCGACTGCCCAGGCTTGCCTGAAGAATCCAACCCCCTCTAATCCCAGTAGCTCCTGCAGCTTCCTTGCCACCACTGTTGCCATGCCCTGCATCCCTTCAGAGCACTGTTTTTGGAGTCATTGGCTCCATGCACTGGCTCATGCCACCTGTATTTACCCGTTGGAGGACAGGGAGCAGCAAAGCATCAGAGCATCCATCCCTGGAGGGGCTGGCTGGGAGCTGGTGCAGGTCCCTGGAGAGCCTGGGGACCCTCAGGACTGGTGTGAGATGGCTGGGGCAGGCAGAGCTCAGCCCCTACACTGCCAGCCCCAAGTCTGCCTGCTGCCAGATGCTTGGCACAAATCTTCTCACCCCATGTCCTCCTGCCTGCCACCAACCCAGGGGTCCAGGCCTCATGCACAGTGAGGAGCTGCTCTCAAGCTTGCTACCACCCTGGGTGTGACAGGACCTGAGCACATCTCAGGCTGCAAGATTCCACTGCACTGAGACAGAGATCCACTTGCTGCAGCAGAGGAGCTCATCACCGTGAAACCTCCTGGAGACCTTTCCAAAGCTGGTCCCCTCCCACTTCCAGCTTGTTGTCCCATTCCTACCTGTCCTCAACCCCACAACCAAGAGCTCCCTTCCCAAAATGAGTGCTGACCACCTGGACGCATCCCAGCAGGACTTCCCATCCTCCCTGCGTGCAGGCACATGCTGCCTGCATCCTTCCTCTGGGATGTGCACACCCCTGTGAGCCCTGGGGTGGCTGGGCAAGGTGTTGCCTGCACGAGGCTCAGCTCAGCCCGAGGTGCTGCTCTGGGGACAGGGACAGCCCCCAAAGGGCTCCTTCTCTCCCTGCCCCATGCACCAGCTGGGAGCAGGAGGATGGAGGGACATTGTGGGAGGGGTTGGGCGGATATAGCTCTCAAAGGGGGGAAAGGGAGGAAAAAGGGGTGGGGGTTGAGTTTCTCTTGTCCCCTATCCTGGGTCTGGCACCATCAGGATGGGGCATGGGAGCAGGGTGATAAGGGATGCTGCAGCCTTTGCCACAGGGCATGGGGTCCCTCCATCCCCAGCCAAGGGACATCAGCTCCACCCCCTCCAGCATCCTCCCAGCACCCCACAGGATCTGAGTCTGTGCCCCCTGCCGCAGCAGGAGCCATGGGATGGGGTACAGGAGGAGTCACCTGGCAGGCAGGGCTGGAGAGGGTGCTGAGTAACCACCAGCTTTCCCTGCTGGGAGGGGGCCACCACAGCCACCTGCATCCTGCTGTGTTCCCTGGCCACAGTGGGCAGCAACAAGCAACTGGCAGGCAAGGCAAAACCCGCTCCCCTGTCCCAAGGGCTCCTTCCCCTCACGCAGGGGGCTCCCAACCATGCCAGGAGCCTGGCCCCATCTCCAGCAGGCCTGATCAGGCATGGGTCAGGCAGCAGTGAGGCTCCATCCCCTGTCCAAGGCACCCGACATCCCCCACCCTGCTCAGTACAAAAGGATGCAGAAGATTGGGGGGTCCCTGGTGCAAGCAGTCCTGCTGCACTGTGTGTGCCCAGACACTGTGTACACAGCAGCATCATATGGCAGCAGCCACTGGCAACAGCGCTGGCACCACTGGTGGGGTACAGAGGATGGGGAGACAGCCGTGTTTGCTTGTGAGATGCAACTGCTGGCTGGGAGCCGTGGGCCAGCACCCCAGGCAGCGCTGAGCTGGTGCAGGCAGGTTCCTTCAAGAGCCCCATGCCACCCCTCTATCAGATCTGGGACACTGTTGTAGGATGAGGAGAGCTCCTCGAGGCAGGGTCTGATCTCCAGCAACTGCCTATGGTGAGGATCAGGCAGTGACCCAAGGGGACTCTGGGTCCTCCCAAGCTGGAGGCATAGGGCCAACAGCCCATGGTGTGGGCTCACCCAGCACATCTCTGGATGCAGAGATGCCTCAGGTCTATTCTGCCTGCAGGTGCAACAATGACGGGAAGTGTCCTCTCCACACCCAGGAAAGGTGTTCGGAGGGTGCCCTGGGGAATGCAGAGAGGAGGAGCGAGGAGGAAAGCACTTTCTCAAAAGGAGGAGATGCTGGTCGATCTGCAGGCACAGCTCAGGGGATGCAGCAGCCACAGCCATGCCACCCCAGGGTGCTGGCTGTCCCACCCAGCCCAGCCTCCAGCACCCAGCACCCCGTTAGGCAGATGCCAAGCAGCGCTCTCCGTGCCGGTACGTGGCAGCAGGGCCACTGGTCCTTTCCTTAGGGACACTTCGCAGCAGGATGAGGACAGTGCCACTCCCTGGCGCAGGGAATGCGGGCCAAGGCTGCCCCAGCCAGTTTCCTTTCAGATGTTGTTAGGAACCCTGCACATGAGTCAGGATGTTTGTGGGTGCTCCTGCCCCGTGTTGGCCCCACGGCCACCCCGGGTGGGCAACAGGAGCTACAGCCCCTCCTCAGCCTCTCCACAGCCACGTTCCTCCACAACCTACACGGGGACAACATCTCCTCTGTGCAGCCGTACAGGGAAGGAAACCTCAGCAGCAGGGGTGCAAGCAAGGGCGCAGCGGTGTCCCCAACCTGCCACCCACCACCCTGCCTGGTGGTCCTTCTCCATCTGTTCCTTGGACTTCCCCTGCTTCCAGGAACAGGATGGCAACCACTCCAGAAGTGATGGAAGTTGGCAGAGGGTGCAGCAGTGTCTCCATCCTGGCACCGACCACTCTGGCTGGTGGGCCTTCTCCATCCCCATTCCTTGGGCTTCCTCTGCGGTCGAGGGGGGAGGGGGGGGGCTCCCAGGAGCAGGGTGACAGCCACCCCAGCAGTAACGAAAGGTAATGGAGAGAAGGTTTGTGGTCAGGAGGCTGCTATAAGAGAGCCCAGGACCTTTGATATGCAGAAGCCTGATTGTATTAGTGGGTTTAGTGCCCGAGCAGGCACCCAGCCCCAGCTATCAGGGGCAGACAAGCTGCTAAGGGGCCCGGCTCCCATTTTAGATGCAAATGACCCTGCAATTGTGGACTTGGAGGGGAGAAGAATCCCAAAATCACCGTCGGGTGGAAGCAGACCTGACTGAAGACAAAAAGGTTCCCAGGAGGCTTGAGTAGCCCCATAATTGTCCCATTGATGCCTCAGGTGCAGAGCATCAGAGCCTCAATGCCTTCCCGGAATCAGCTCCTTTTGCGGGAATTGTAGATTCCTGGAGGAATCTCCCACCATCCCCACCACGAGCCCCGGCTGCCCCCATGCTCCTCTGGGTGCCACTAATGTCCCCGGGGCAGGGGCTTCTGCTCCAGGGCTTGGAGCTGGGCTCTGTTCCCGGCTTTGAAGTGCATCAGATTGGGCTAATGGGGAGGTGCAGCCACTAAACCCGTACCCAGAGGGGCCAGGGGAGGTGATCCTCCACTCGGGGCACGGGGTGGTCATGGGGAGGTGAGTAAGGCATGGCCAGAGCACCCCTCGATGTCCCCTGTGCCCTCTGTGGCCCCATTTGCACCAGGTGAGCTGGAGGAGACTCACTGGGTCAAGCCCGGATTTGAGTCACTTTAGGAGCATCCTGGCTCCCTAAATCCCCAAGCGCTTGGAGCAAGGCTGGGCCATCATCCTGGTTGGGATGTGGCAGTCCCCAA
The DNA here is from genome assembly GCA_033558235.1 of Neomorphus geoffroyi. Classification (NCBI taxonomy): domain Eukaryota; kingdom Metazoa; phylum Chordata; class Aves; order Cuculiformes; family Neomorphidae; genus Neomorphus; species Neomorphus geoffroyi. The sequence goes on along the minus strand of JAUMJM010000024.1, from coordinate 3,110,540 downwards.
CTCCCCCAGGGCAGCGAGGAAGGCTTTCCTCCTCCTCCCAGTAGCATCCCAGAGCTGTTCTACTACCCCCGGGGCACTTTGAGCCACCCCACTTCTGTCCCCTAAGCTGCTGTGGGCTCTCTCTCAAGCAGGAGGGGGGAGGCTGCCCGCTGCCCCACAGCTCCTTGTGGCCAGCCCTGGGCTGGAAGCCTGTGAGGGCAGGGTACACAAAACGTTTGGTGTGGGGAGTGCCTGGGTTGCGGGACTGGGCTCCCCTCTGCACGGTCCCTTGCCCAGTGCCCTGGGGACAGCTCAAAACCCAGCCTCACAGAGCCCCACAGCTCCACGGGGAGCTCCGCAGCCCCACAGAACCCCACTGCAAACCCACAACCATCCCCCCTGCGCCCAGCAGCCCCAGCCCCAGAGCAGAAGGAGGGATGTGGAGCCATGCATGGAGGGCAGCGGCGGGGCCAGGGTGGTCTTAAGTTCTGAACTCCCAGAGATCCCTTCCCCAGCCCTCCTGACTCCCCCTCCTGCATGGTGTGGGCTCAGCCATGACCTGGACCTCTGCTCCCGCAGACCTCCTCGCCCTCACGAGTTCAGTCAGGCCTCGTTCATCCTACCTCTCTGGGAGGGGAGATGACTTTAGGGCTGTCAGCCCTGGGAAGGTCCCCCAGGTCCCTTGTATCCCATGATGGAAGGGAACCAGGGGAGGCAGGGAGGCTGAACCGGCATGGTAGGGGACCTTGGGGTCCTGCGCTGTGCCTCACAGTCACTGCCACTTTCCAAAACAAGGAGACAGGCGTGCAGGTGCACAGGACCTCTGCGTCCATCCCTGCAAACCCGCATGGCTCTGCTTTGATGTAGGTGGAAAATTCCCTGTTTGGCTGGGAATCCGGGGGCCTGGGGACTCCCAACACCAGCCACGCTCAGTGCGGAATTAAAAGCATGTTTTGTTGGAAAGATTTTTCCACTCCTGAGTGGGGAGGTGGCATCCAAACCTTATTTTCCTTTCTGCACTGGGACACTTGCCAGCGGGGCCAAGGCATCCCTGGGGAGCCACGGGATGCTGCAGCTGCATCGAGCCCCTCACCGGCACATGGGAGATAGTGGTGAAGCAGGACCGAGGTGCAACGTGGAAGATGGAGACAGGGGAAATGGAGGCCACTAGAGGTTGGGTTTGGGCTCGGGGCTGTTTGCCTGTAGCCCAAACACGTGCTGAGGTCAGGCAGGGAGCCGGCTCGGCTGTGGATTTTAAAATAGCACCTTGTGTGCCAAGGACCCTCCTACTCTGCCACGGGCTGGGTGGATCCCAGCCCCGCTGTGCACCTTGTGTTGCTGGCCAAGTGCTGCATGCCTGGCCGGCTCTGCTCCAGCGCTGCAGCCGCTGCAGGGCCAGGAGGCAGCGAGGAGCACGCTGGCTGCTCCTGCACTGTACTCGTCCGTGGCTGTGCACCAGCCCAGAGACAATCAGCCTGCAGCCACCCCTGGGCACCATCCAGCCAGGGGACACTTGTCCCCAGACATCCCCTGGGCAGGCTGCTGGGCTCCAGCCCCTTAGCACGGTGCCTGGAACAAGTGGAGAGGAGCACCCTCACCTCCTGGCATCGATCCCAACAGCTGGAGTTCCCAGGGACCCTTTTCCCCAGGGTAGTGGTCCCTGCTCTGGGACTGTGCTCATGGGATGACAATGACCTTTCTGTCTGCTTCCCACAGGGCTTAGGGCAGGACCCACCTGGGGTTGCTACACCAGGGCCACCCAGGGAGTAAGGCGGAGAGCAGAGTGCGTGCACAGGGAATAAGTTCAGGCTTCCCCCTAATTCCTCTACCTGGGGGACTGCCCTGCTATTCCAGCACTTGTGAATGGCAACCATATCCCCTCTGGAGCAAAACCTTGTGAGATCCTCCTCTCCGAGGAACCTGCAACCCTGCCAGCCTCAAAGGATGCTCAGGGACTGAAGGCTGCAATAAGGACCTTCCCTGGTCTTTCCATATGTGGGTGCTGCCCTGGGGGACACCAAGGCTCTACCAGAGCTGGGGTGCTGTGGCTCCCAACCAGCTGACTGTGGCACCATGTGCACAAGTGCCTGTGGACAAGCTTACAAGTTTCCTGGGGTTTATGTTCATGCCACAAAGCTTCAAAGCTTGATGGGTGGTCTGAGGCAACCCCTCTTCGTCCTCAGGGATGGCTGCAGCCCCAGCAGAAAGGAAGGCAAGATTCAGGCTCTGGTCTTGCAGAAATCTTTCTTCATCTCTCTACTGCCTGCCCAGATTTGTCTCTGTCCATCCTTGGACCAAAAGCACCCAGAGGTCCCCTCCATCTCCACTGTCCCCACTCTTCATGGTGCAGATTTGTCTCTGTCCATCTTTGGACCTAAAGGACCCAGAGGTCCCCTCCACCTCTGCTGTCCCCACCATCCCTGGTGCACACCGGCACCATCAGCCTTGCCAGGGCAGGTGAAGCAGCCGGTTCTTTGCGTGACTCATGCCGAAATACATGACGTTCACCATATTTCAAGGCTTTCGGCTTGGATGAGAAAAACATCAGGGCGTGATCTGCTCTTAAAACACTGGAGGGACTTCTCTTTCCACTTGCTCACACTCTATTTTTGGGGGGGGAAGAAAAAGTAACATTTTTAATAAAAAAAGTATTTTGATAAAAAATTATTTTGATTGTTTAAACATGGAAACCAGACAATTAAGCAAAATGTTTTGCCCTGATTTATTAAAAAAATACAATGAGAAGATTGTCCAGGTCCTCAAATATCTCCCAGCTGCATGCGGCAAGCGTGTGGCCCTGCAGCCGGACATGCTGCCGGACACGCTGCCTCTTCCCTCCACCCCAGCCCTTCTGGCCAAGCTTTCGGGTAGGGTCCAGGGAGCCAGGCGGCCGCTGTGCCTGTTTGCCGCCTGCCTACGGGGCCGTGCCACGGCCATACCCGTTCTGCTGAGACTGTCCTGGCAGCTCAGCGTGGTTTCGCTGCTGCGTTTGCTCGCAGGGTTATCTGCTGCGGAGCTGGTGTTGGTTTTGGCACGCAGCGCCGGGACCACACCTACTATTTAAATACCACAGCCAAGAGCTTGGAGGGGGGAAAAAAAAAAAAAAAAGGGAAAGAAAGAAAATGAATATGAAATATTTGTTGCGGTTTGGAGATACACACACACACACGCAACACAAACACACCAGCCCGGCTCCGGGTCGCTGGCAGCTGAGGAAGGAAGACTCCAGCTAAGATTGTCTTCAAAACCACGCTGGCAGCAGAGTGTGCTGAAGGGAAACCCTTTGGGCCAAAATTAGCCCCTGCTGCATGCCAAGCCAGAATCTGGTCTCTCCCAGGCTGGGGAAGCTGGGGCAGCCCTGGCGGCACAGCCAGGGCCAAGAAGCTGTGCCAGCCTTTCCCGGGTGGCTGCCTTCCTGCCAGGTTGGGAAAAGCGGGGAGAAGGGTGCCAGGCTTGGAAATCCCCAGGGAGGCAGCCCTCGTGGGGATGGGAGGGTTTTCCCTCTGCAGTGCCCTAGAACAGCAGGTCCCTAGAAACACCCATGGCGGTAGCAATGCTTGCAGTGGGGCCAGGGCAGCTGGGGTTGGAGATGGGCAATGCTGCCACTCAGTGCTGGCATGGGATAAATGGACACCCAGTAGCCAAAGATGAGCTGGGGCTGGCAATGAGGAGGTTTAGATGTCCCCTGGGTGCAGACGGTTCTGGCCACTCCACTACTTTTGGGACCACAGATCATCCAAGATGGTCTTGGTGACATTGTGACCTCACCAGTGGCACCAGCACCATGGTGGATGGGAAGCACTGCTGTTTGCCCCCTTTGTTTGCGCTGGCCCCAGCGAGGCAGCCACTGGCACAAAGCTGTTGCGGGGTGGCCCAGGGGTGCCGAGGGGCTGTACTGTGCGGTGCCACACAGCAAGGCCTGCTGAGGCAGCTGGAGCAGGTGGATTACCACCACCTTCCCTTCCCCAGGCTCTTTCCCGGAGAAGTTTTCTAGATGATCTCACTGGATGCATATTTCTAAATTGTTTGGTTGATTGTTTCATCATCGGAGGTCAATTAAAGAGAAGGCGAGTTCCTGTCGCTCCGCTCTGAACCCCTTCGCTGCCAGAGCCCCAGAACAAAGGGAGGAATTGGGCTTGGGCTCAGCCAGCTTGGATTCCCATTTGATTATTTCCAACAAGGGAGTGAATCTATTTTGAAGCCGGTATTCCCAGGGGGGTGAGCTCAGCGGCGCAGCACATGAGCAGGGACAGGGGAAAAAAAATTAATAATCCAGCCTTTTGTAATGTGTTGCAAACCTATTTACTAGCAGGGAGGCTGGGTAATTAAATGCCACTTCCTGGAGCAGAATGAAGCAGTTTTATGTATCGTCTGCGCGAAGGGCTTTGCTCCTGACGGCGGGGCAGCCGCTGCTCCTGCCAGACGCTGTCGCTCATGGGAGGATGCGCTTTCACGGGCTGCGTGTGTACAACTGCACCAGGGCTGTAAGCTGGGGCCAGCAGCCAACGCTGAGGCAGGTGGCATCAGTGTGACTTGTGTCCTGGGGTGTGGGACAGCTTTTCCGTGCGATGCCCTACTGCGTGTGACTTACACTGCTGAGGTGGCTGCAGGTGGGGAGCTACACAGGAGGAAGGACAAAATGAGATGTCCTGGAAAACAGCTTCCACACAGAGCAGGACATCTCCCTGGCTGTCACCTACTGCTCATCCTGCCATCCCTCAGGATGTCCCCCAGCACCTCGCTCCGGGGCTGTGTCCCTACACGTGCTGGTGACCCGCAGCACAGCCCATTTGCTCAGCCCGTGCCACAGCTCCTGTTGGAAGGTTGTTTCCTTACCAGGCTGGCAGTGCCCCATGTATGACGGCCACACCAGTGCCCAGCCTCCAGAGCCAGCCGTCCTTTCTCTGGATTGGAAAGTGATGTGGATCAGTGTGAGGCTCAAGTGCTGCACTTTCCCTGCTTCTGTGCATGGGAGAGGGAGGTTTTCTCCACCCACTGATAGTCCAGGTTTGTTGGAGGTTGAATATCTTAGAGTATCGCCGGGGAGGAGGGATGGAGGCTGCTCAGAAAAGAGTGGCAGAGATTTTTACTTGGCTTATTTGAAACTTTTGTAGTCAAATTGCAAATACATGATGGACAGTTATTAAACCCAAACCAAATGAGAGAAGGGCTCTAACGCACACATCCCCTGAGCCGCGCAGCTGTACCACGATGCCCACTGCCAAATTCCCCATTCAACCTGATGGCACGGCATGGCATGCTGGGGTTTTTTTTTTAGAGATTAAATCAGAGATGTTGGGGAAAATATTCTGCATTCCTCCTGACCTTCCCTGATGCTCGTCAGGAGCCACAAAACACTAATTCCTCCTTTAACCCCTGGAGCTATTAGGGTGGCACAAGTCCTCTCCAGTGCTGTTGTTGTTGGTGACCAAAGCCAGTGCCTGTGCCGTGGCTGTGGCCGGGGGTGCTCGCCAGGCCAGGCAGCCAGATACAGCCCTGGGACAGCACGTGAGCGCATGTGTTCACACGTGAGGCCACGGCTGCGAGGGCCAGCCGGCCACCCCATGCACATCACGCTGCCGACGGAGGCTGTCAGGAGGTCTCTTGGCACTGCTCCTGGTGTGACGTCCCCTCCGAGTGGGGGGATACCCCATCCATTGTGGCACTGGACCCTGCGGCTCTGTGCTGAGCTTGATGCTTTCAGCTTTCCTGTACCAGTGAAAGTTAAGCAGTGGAGGAAAAACGTTGCCGTATGTTATAGAGGAAGAGAGGTAAAAAGGGCAGGAAATTTGCACCATGTCCATTTCCCCTTGGCCCCCGGCCGCTGCTCATTCCGGATTCGGGATTTGCGTAGGCAGAGTTAAAAATAACAGGGGTATATAAAGAAGGACCGAGAGGGCTGTGCTGGCCCTGCAGCCACCAGGGCACAGCCAGGCAGCAGGCAGAGATCAAAGTAGGATGCGGGCCAGGCGTCGCAGCGGGGCTGGGAGCGCGTGCGGGATTTGGGGGCGCCATGCACCAAGGGTCCGCATGCCCAGATCTGCTGGCTCGGTGGGCATTCTGGGAGCTGGCAAATCTGGCAACCAGCAGCATCCCCAAGCAGGGAGCAAGGACCACCCGTAGGAGATGGGGCCACGTACATTTCTGTAGGCAAAGACCACCTCCAAGCCCTGTCCCTCCACAGCATTTACACCGCAACGACATTCACTAGAAGGGGCTTGACCTGTCTCCCCTGGGCAGAGAACTGTGCGAGGAGCCTGGATGTGGTCCCCAGCCACAGCACCCCATCCCAGGAGCAGGCTCCCTGTCAGTACCTGGCAGTCCCACTCCTTGGCCTTGCATCCCAGTGCTCCCCAAGTCCAGAGCAGGCTGGGCGGACACAGCAGCTCACTCGGCCGGTGCAAACGAATCTGCCCTCTGTGCCCTGATAACATTGTGTTTGTTGCAGAGCGGGAAGAGCCTGCCAGCACACGATAAGAGCAGATGACTTTACTCTGGACCCGCTCCGGATTGAATTATGTTTTAATTTCATTTTCAGTTCCTCTTTTTTTTTTTTTCTGGAGGGGAAAGGGGTTTGGGGGTGCAGGCAGGTCTTGGGGCTCCTGGACCCTTCTTCATGCAGGCCAGCCCCATGCAGTGAGGAGGACAGAGAGTAAATCCCACACAGATCCACTTTCTGCTCTCAGGAAAGTAACCCCAGAGTGTCACAGGAGCCCAGGGGGTCCTGCTGTGCGGGTCCCCATGGCACCTTCCTACAGGGTCCCCTGCACGGCTTCGGGGGCTTGACTTTTGCTTTCCAACGAAGCAGAAATTCTCTGGGTTGTGATACCATGACTGGTGTTAAGAGGGGCTCCCCGGGTCCCATCAGAGAGAGGGCACTGGAGATGCCCCGTAGGGGAGAGCTCAGCTTTGCTCCAGGCTCCTGACTCCAGCTGATGGATCACAGGGGAGGACGCAGTGTGGGTGTTTTTCATTTTGCGGTGTTTTGTGAGGTAGGGGACAACCCTGGGTCTCCAGGGGTTCCTGCCACTGCCAGGCAATCCAGGCACCCACACTATCTCGGGAAGAGCCGTATAGCATCGCACCCCTGCCCACCCCACGAGTGGGGAGGAGAACATGCATGGCACGAGACCAGGGATAACCATTAACCCTTTCCTCTTTGGCCATCGCCTGGGCCGGCAGCCCTTCCCACCCTCTGTTTGCTCTCCTGTTGGGCTGCCGTTTGATCTCCTGGGATGTCAGCGACTTTACAGCCCACTGTAGTGGCGCAGGAGATAATCCATGTTTCCTAAATGGGCTTCTGTCAACAATGGACTGTGTACACACCGGCTGCTCCTGCTTGCCTCCCTCTCAGCTCGGAGGATGCTCCTGCCGGGACACAGTGCCCATCCTACGGCCAAGGGGCCAACAAGGAACGCTCTGTGCCCACCCCACGGCTCACAGCAGGCAAATCCCTCCTGTGCCCCCCTCCCCAGCTCCCTGTGCGGTCAGTGCTGGCAGAGCTTGCGTTGGTGCAGTGCCTGGTGTGGTGCCGCTCCCCTTCCTCAGGAATATCCCATATTTGCAAGAAATATTGGCTGTAAAAATTAACGTGATCTGCTGGTGATGTTTCTCTTAAAATAAGCCAGTTCTGCATGGGTACAGATGCCAAAACTGCCAGGAAAAGGGGAAAACCAAGAGGAATTAGTGCTTGTCTCCTGTGGCATCTGCTCTCACTTATCTATAAAAGTTTGGGGCAGGAACTGCCTTGCTATTAATTATTATTTGGCCAAGAAACAAAGGATGGGATTAACCCATGACTTAAATAAGCTACTCTGGGAGCCAGGCTAAAAGTGATCTCAGGTGCTGCCCACACGCTTCTTGCCTTTGCCACTTCGGAGGTGACTTTTTCTGAGGAAGGATTTTGCAGCTTGTGTGTTTCGACCCGCCGGCTGGCATTAATAAACCCACTCCCTCGCCAGCAGCCGTGCACGCGAGGCTCAGGCAGCGACCCAGCATATGCTCTGGAAACCAGGGCAGGGATTCTTGGTAAAAGGGGGAAGATCTGAATCGTTGTTGTTCCACTGGATTACTGAAATAATTTATTGCAATGCTCCACCCTTATAATTAAAGCACGGTGATGAAAGCAACTGGTAGAGTAGCTTTGGCTCCTGAAGCAGCGTGTGCGTGTGTGTGTGTGTGCGCGCACCTCACCTTTGGTGTTTGTATTTGTTTTTTTTTCAAATTGACTCCTCAGTTCTGAATAGCACAAGGCAACAGCCTCGGTTCTTAGAAAGGTATCTGGGGATGAAAAGCCCCAGAAAGCAGGGAGACGGGCTCCAAGAGATAAGAACCATTGCTCCTTGATGAACCCAACAGTAGCAGGGCCATTCCTGGTACTGGCTGGCTAGGGGCCAGGCGAAGAAGGTCTCGCTACAAGCTGGATAGAGTGGCAGGGAGCCCCTGGGAACATCTGCCCAGTGTCCTGTGTCTCCGTGCCACATTCTGGTTTGCTGGTATGGAGCAGGATACCTGGTGTGTCCTGCGAGGTGGGACATCCCAGTCCTCTCATGATCTCTGCCATGGAAAGCTTTTGGGCAGACAGCACTGTCCCAGTGGCTCCATGGGGCAGGCAGGGTCAGCCGGCCAGTCCATGCCCCCCACGGCAGAGCGGTCGGAGGCTCGGTTGTGGCACTGGTCCCCAGGCAGGACAGACAAACGTCCCAGAGGGGCTGCGGAGCGAGATGAAGCGATGCAGGCAGGGTGCCAGCCCCACGGCAGGGTCTGCTGGGCAGTTATCTCAGCTCACACACGCACCCTGAGCGCGGCCAGATGCGAACTGGTGCGTTCTGGGCTGCTGATTGTGTCTGCGACAGCGTTCGTGTGGGGGTCGCAGCCTCATGGGTGCCGTTACATGAAGCAAATGGTTCGGAGAGAGTGGAGCTCAGCCAACTCAGCCCAGCTCCCTGGCTGGCAAGGACATCCATTGTGGTGGCACCTTTGCTCGTTGACCCACTTGGTGTGGTGAGCACTGTTCCCACGTGGGTGTGCTTTCAGCTTTAATCCCCACACTAAACCTCCCAGAGTGGGGTATGGAGCTCACATCCATGCACACTGGGATGCAACATAGAATGGTTTGGGTTGGAAGGGACCTTAAATCCCATCCAGTTCCACCCCAGTTGCCATGGACAGGGCTCGGGCTGCTCAAAGCCCCATCCAATCTGGCCTTGAATGCTTCCAGGGAGGGGTCATCCGTAACTTCCCTGGGCAACCTGTGCCAGTGCCTCACCACCTTCACAGTAAAACATTTCTTCCTGATGTCTAATCTACATCTCTCCTTTTTCATCTTAAAAATGTTCCCCCTCATCCTATCGTTCCAGACGCTTGTAACAAGTCCCTCCCCAGCCTTCCTGCAGCCCCTTCAGGTACTGGAAGGCCGCTATGAGATCTCCCCAGAGCCTTCTCTTCCCCAGCCTGGACAACCCCAGCCCTCTCAGCCTGTCCCCACAGCAGAGGCTTTTTAGTGCTGGGCATCCTGCACCCCAGGATGATTTCTTTCTGCTGTCCAATCCAAATCTTCCCAGTTCCAGTTTAAAGCAGTTCCCCTCGTCCCGTTACTACTTGTCCTTGTGAAAACTCCCTCCTCAGACACGGCCACTGCCCTTGCCCCACGCGGGGCAGTGACTTGGGGGACCCCCAGCTTGGTGCCCTCCCCCCTCCCCCGAGTCACTCGTGTCGTGGGGGCGGGCAAGAAGGACCCTGGTCTTTGCGATCTTCACGGGCACCCCCGCCCCGGCGTGGGGCAGAGCGCGGGGTCCCCGGCGTGGGGCAGAGCGCGGGGGGCCTGCCGCGTCCCCCCGGCTGCAGCCTCGGGGCAGGGGCGGCCTCCGCCCCCCCGCGGGAGGGGGCGAGGCTTGGGCCCCAGGACAACCAATAGGAGGCGGCGGCGGCGAATAGCAATGAGCGGCGGGCCAATAGGAGCGCGGCCACGCCGTTAACAGCGTGTGGGCGCGGGTGGCGCAGAGCAGCGCTGCTGCCGCGGGGAGCGGAGCCGGGCTCCGCGCTGCCCCTGCCCCGCGCCTCGCCCCGCCATGGCGGCGGCTGTGGGCGACAGCGCCCTGCCTTCCATCTCCACCTTCGCTAACCTGTTGCCGCTGGAGGAGCGGCCCGCGGACATGCTCAGCGTAAGTGCCGGGGCGGGGGGAGCGGCGACGAAGAGGGGCGCGGGGCAGAGCAGCCCCGGCTGGGGCAGCAAAGTGGGGGACGGGGAAGACCTGCCCGGGGGGATGGCAAGCATCCTCGGCTGGGGCTCAGTGCGGCCAACGGAGTACGGGTCAGAGCAGCCTGGGCTGAGGCTCAGAGCAGCCAGAGGGGGCGGAAAAGCGGGGTACGAGGCAGAGCAGCCCGAGGAGGGGCGGCAAAAGTAAGGTGAGGGGCAAAACAGTCCAGGCCGGGGCGGCAAGTGGGCTACGGGGCAGAGCAGCCCGGGCTGGGGCTCAGAGTAGCAGGAGAGGGTGACAAGTGGGGTACAGAGCAGAGCAGCCCGGGCTGGGGCTCAGAGTAGGTGGTGGGAGGCAGCCCCTCCCTCTTAACCCCTCGGACAGCTTTTGGGGAGCCCCACCGGCGCTAACCACCTTCTCTTCCCCCGCAGAGGATGCTGCAGCAGGACGGCAGCGGCTCCGCCGTCAAGCGAGAAGATGACGACTTGGGCAAGTTCGTGGACTTGGACTTCATCCTGGCGCACACGAGCAGCGGCGGGCAGGGGCCACCGGGTCCCAACTACCCATTGCCCGAGACCCCCGAGAGCTGCGGCACCACCTATGACAGCGACGGCTCCTACCCCACGCCGGGCAAGTTCCCAGCGCCTTACCCCGAGGGCCAGGGCCACAGCTACGTGGCCGAGCTGCTCACCCCGGACCTGCCCGGCCACTGCGACCTTCAGCGGAGGGAGTACACGGAGCTGCGGGTGCCCGGGGGTGCCCCGCACCATCACCCCCATCACCACCCAGCCCTGCATCTCCCTCGCCCGCTGCCCCTGGACCCCTCGCTGCCTTTCGGGCCCCGCATCAAGAAGGAGCAACCGGAGGAGCGAGCCTGTATGCTGGGGCTGCAAGCCACCGAGTACCTGGGGCCGGCCGGTGGCGAGCACAAGCCACGTGTGGCACCGGGAGCGGTGCCAGGGCCACCGCTGCCTTACCCAGGCTTCCCTCACCACAGTCGGCTGGGTCCCCCCGAGGAGCCCCTGCCCGGCGCTGACCCCCACCTCCTGTCCGACCTCCCACCCCACTACTCCATGGCCCCACACCGCTACGCGCCCCACTTCGCCCCGCAGCCGCCGCAGTTCCATGGACACTTCAGTGTTTTCCGGGAGCCCCTGAAAGGGCCGGGGCCGGGGGGGCTGCCTGGGCTATTGGTCACACCTCCCAACTCGCCGGTCCTGGAGTATTTCCCAGCGGGAGCCCCCCCACCCGAGGACTGCAAGCCCAAGCGCGGCCGCCGCTCGTGGGCGCGCAAGAGGACGGCCGTGCACAACTGTGAATACCCGGGCTGCGGCAAGACCTACACCAAGAGCTCCCACCTCAAGGCGCACATGAGGACCCACACGGGTAAGGGGCACGGGGCGGGGGTGGGGGCGGTGGGATGGGATGGGATGTGAGGACCCCACGTTAAGCCCTCTCCGGGGGTGGTGGCATCGGGAGTGCGTGGAGAAGACCTTCCTCGGTCAGTTCGGGAGTACGTGGAGGGTCCCCGTGGTGGGACCGAGGGGGGAGCTCACGGAGAAGACCTCCTTGGTCATTCCAGAAGCACACGGAGGGTCCCCGTGGTGGGGCCGGGGGTGGGGGGAGCGCATGGAGAAGACCCCCTTGATCAGTTCGGGAGCACATGAAGGGTCCCCATGGTGGGACCGGGGGAGGAGTCCACGGAGAAGACCTCCTTGGTCAATCCGGGAGTGCACGGAAGGTCCTCGTGGTGGGACCAGGTGGGGAGCCCACGGAGAAGACCCCCTTGATCAGTTCGGGAGCACATGGAGGGTCCCCGTGGTGGGACTGGAGGAGGAATGCATGGAGAAGACCCCCTTAGTCCAGGAGCACATGGAGGGTCCCTGTGGTGGGATGGGACGGGATGGAGACACCCAGAGAGACCCTGTAGCCAGCAAGGGGCTGCACGGAGGGGTCCTGCGTGGGACAGGGTGCGAGTAGGGCTGATCGGGGAGTGCTCAGGACAGGATGCAGAGAGAGCTGGGCCCAGATGAGTGGTGGGGAAGGGCTGCTTTGGGGTGTAAATGGAGAGTAAATCTGCAAGAAGTGGCTCCTTCCACGGCACTACCACTCAGTGGGTTGGGCAGCAGCACACAGGGACCAAGGAACTCCCGTGCCACCCCCCTTTCCTGGCTTCAGGGGCCGGGTGTGCTTGAAGAGGCAGGGTCTGGGGGCACATGGAAAAGCCCCCCTGACTGGGCTGGGAGCAAATAGAGAGGGAAGACCCTCTGGCAGAGCTGGGATGGGGCACATTGTGTGGCTCCACAGCAAGGATGGGCAGGGGAGCACCCACAGTTTGAAGTGAGGCAGGGGCACATGGGGAGGGGTGCCCAGAGAATGGGCACGTGGGGAAGGGCAGGAAGATGGGGCGGACAAAAGGAAAGGTAGAGCAGGCAAAGGTAGGCAGGGGACAAGTACACAGAGAGGTGCCCTTCTCTCTCCTAAAGGTGGTGGGCAGGGGTACTTCCTGAAAAGGTGAGGGTGCTGGGCAGGGCAGCTCAGGGATGAAGGCATAGGGAGGATGAGGACCGCCAAGCCCACTGACACTCCCTCTCATCTGCAGGCGAGAAGCCCTACCACTGCACCTGGGAAGGCTGTGGCTGGAAATTTGCCCGCTCCGACGAGCTGACCCGCCACTACCGCAAGCACACAGGTCACCGACCCTTCCAGTGCCACCTCTGCGAGCGGGCTTTCTCCCGCTCTGACCACCTGGCCCTCCACATGAAGCGGCACATGTGAGCGGCGGGCTATGGCCGGACTCGGTGTCCCCAGAGCCAGCTCACAGTGTAAATAGTGTCAGGCTGGGGATGGCACTGGGGAGCAGCCCGGCCACCCAGCCCTCTCTGCTTGTAGTCAATACCTAGTTTTCTCCTCCTGCCCCTGCTGTGAGAGCTGGGCCCGGCTGAGTGGTGGGGAAAGGCTGCTTTGGGGTGGCGATGGGGAACAAAGCTGCAAGAAGTGTCTCCAGCCCTTGCCCAGGCACCACCACTCAGCTCCCCATGCCTGGAGGGTCCCTCCTAGCCAGGCACCTGGTGAGTTGGGGCAGGGGGGCAGCAGGGATCTGTCCCCAGAGCTCCTAGCATGTATTTGGCATCAGCTTACAAAAACCCTTTCTCCTTCGGAGATCTTGGCATCCCGCCCTGGCTCCAGGGTCTTTTGGTGGCTGACTCTGGCTGCATTTCTGCCAGATACTCGCACCCACTGGGTGCATGGGTCATGGCATTTGGGAAATGGGTTGCTAGTCTTCTCGGTTGTGGCCATCAGAACAAACCTCCTGACCCAAAAGCCCAGGCTGGCTGGGGCAAGGGTGGGACATGACTGTGGCTATAAAGGTTTGCAGGGGTTGGCAGCGCAGTGACACCTTGCACACGGAGCAGGGGAGGCTCCCGTTGCCAGCCTGGGACCCTGTCAGGCAGTCCCATCCCAGCTGTTCCCACAGGTTTCCTCTTGGGAGCCTGAAATGGCTCTTGTCTGCTTTCATTTGTCTTGTTCTTCCCCTCAGGATGACACCAGGTACTGCTGCAGCTGCCTTCCCCATGCTGCTTTTTTGAAACTTAGTGTGTAAGGGACAGCGAGTCCAGCTATAAATGCCCAGGTCTCTGCTATACTTGAAACTTTTGTAGAGGGGAAAAAAAAAAAAGGGGGAAAGCTCAAAAGAAAATGAGTCTTTTTATGTGCAGCTTCTGCAAAGCAAGTTGTAAATTAAACAAAGCAGTAATATATAATGTTTCTGGTTTTTTAATATATTTTTTCTTCCAGCTGGGAACACAGATGAGTCTCAGCTTTGGGAAGTGCACTGTTCCCGTCTGTGTATATTGTTAATTAACATTTCTCTGCTTGGGCACGTTAGGTCTCTCGCACTATGAAATGTTACTTTTCTTTATATGCAAACTGTTGAAATATTGTGATCTGCTGTATAATAAATAAACAAGACGTAAACATGAAAGAACCAGGAGAGTTTACTTTAAAGCTTTCTTCTGAGAGAGGAGAGGGTGAGGCTGAGCTTGCTTGTCAGTAAATATTTACATCGATGTTCATTTCTGCTTAAGTTGGCTGTGGAGGATCAATGGGGAACGCCCAAGCCTCGGCATCTGAGCAGCATCTCCTGTGCAACAGCTCTTGAGTCACCCCACTTCCCCGTGCCTCAGTTTCCCTAATCTGCAGATGGGGCAATTGCAGCACCGGGATGGCGTGACTGGTCCTGGGGTGAGTCATTGCAGAGGGAAACGGCAGCCGAAACCGTACCGGGAGCCTCGCTGGTCCAGTCTTTTTCCTGAGCGGTCCTGTCCCGCTGTCCCCCGCAGCAGGAGCTCTGCAGCATCGGCCTTGTGGTCACAACTGGGAGATCAGTGGTAGCTGCCTGGTCCTGAGTGCTGTTGCCCTCCCAGGGGTGGCCTGGCAGCCTGGTGGGGTGTGGGGTTCAGGTGCTGAGGTTTCCCTGCGTTAATAGGTGGTGACTCAGCACAAGCGCACTGGCAGGTCCCAAGCTCAGCAAGCAGGTCTGGCTCCCTCCCTCCCATGGCTGATTGCCCGTGATGCACACATCCCTCTGAAGGCTGGGGCTTGTCCAGACCTGACACCATGCTCAGAGTGCAGGGAGCGTGCCGTACAGGCTGTGCGGTGCCCTGGCCCAGGGTGATGGTGGCTTCCTCCTTCCTTGGTCACTGCCGCAACCCCAGGCAGCAGGTCAGGGCTGGGGGATGCCCTGGGGCTCCTCATCCCGCAAGCGGAAATGGGATGTAGCTGTGCTGTGAACATGGGCTGGGTAGGGCTGACCCTGCTCCATGCTTGCAGCTGTGGAGAGTCAAGCTGGAAAAAGAGATGGGAATGGTAGAGTGGGACTGATGCTTGCCAGAAAGGTGGCAAGCATTTTGGGGTCAAGCTGAGTGCCCCAGGGCCAGCACCTTGCCTTGGGGGATGCCCTGAGCAGGTACAAAAGTGTGAGTGTCTCCAGGCAGGGTGGCAGTAGCTTGGGATGCCATGTCCTGCCTGCGGGCGTGGGCATGGGACCAGGGGACTGCATCCACAGGTGTCACAGATCCACCAGGCTCAATCATTTGTCCTTTCCACTGCCACCTCCGTCCTCCGCTTGCCCCACTTTCTGAGAGGTGACAGTGCTGGGACAGAAGTGACTTGTGATGGGGTACTAAGAGGGGGAGTCTTGTTCCTGGGATTCCCGGTACCCAAGGGTGAAGGGCTGATACCAGTGGGGTGGCTGGAGCAAAAATCCTGCCTCTTCCCCCAAGACTCGTTTGAAACGTCACACGGAGGGAGAGGGAAAGGTGTGGGCTGTTTGAATTAGCGATGAGTCAGGCTGGCAAAGCCAGATGGGGAGAGAGTGCGTGCCTGCGTGTTTGTGTGTGTATAAGTAATCTCTGGCTTTGTGTTTTTATTATGATTATTATTTTTATTTCCAGGGGAACGATGAATTTCTCCAACCATCCCGTCCCACTGGAAAGGCTGGCTCTGCTGTCCTGTCCTCCCTAAGCATCCTGGGAGCCAGAGTGACGGTCCGTGGCTGTTTTGAGGTTCAGCTCTGAGATCAGAGAACAAACCAGTTCTTCCTCGCCTTTCATCATCGCTGCGCTGGGGCGGGAGCGAGGCCTGGCTTTGCCACCACTGCCTTACATGGAGACAAGAGCAGGGGAAGGTGCTCCAGCTCCTTCTCTGGGAAGTCATCCCAGCTTCACTCCCCTGGGCCCTGGGCAAGGTGCTCCTTCGGGCACACGGTGGTTGCAGGGACTGTCATGGCCGGGATCCTTGCCTGGACAAGGAGTGGCTGTAGTGGAAATGGCAATTACGGTTAATTTGTTGTTAATAAAATACACCCTTTTTGAATTGCCTGGGCCAAGACATACTCTCCGTTGGAGGAGGGAGCCCAGGCCTGTTCCCAGCAAAACCTGCCTTACAAAGTGATGAGGGCAGCAGGAAAGCACCCTTGGCAATGCTGAGGAAGGCAGAGCTGGGGCACAATCCCTGCCTGCGGTCCGTGCACCCATGATCAGCTGGAAAATGCCAGTGCCAGTCAACCAAGTGAGACATTGCTTTGCAGGAGATAGGGCATTAACAGTGTGTCCTGTGTTGGAGGACAGGCAGATGTTCTGCAGTAGCCAGGCTGGTTCCTGAAGGGCTCATTTATCCACATTCAGCTCCTGAGACCATGGCTGGCCCAGCCTGGGATGGGTCTTGGTGGCTGGTATCACACACCAGGATGCTGCAAGCATGGTGCAGAGGGAAAATTGGCTGGCAGGGCAATGCCATGGTGCTAACACCACCGTGCCCACACCAGGACCACGCAAACTCCACTCTGGGACATATGTCCTTCTACTAGCTTGGCCTTCCTTTCCCCTGCCATGGTCACCTCTTGGCAGAAAGGCCCCTGGGAACTACAGAAAGGTGATACAAAGGACCCTGAGCCCTACTGCAAACCTTAAAGCTCAGTTTCATGGCTTTGGGATGTAGCTGAACCAGAAGAGTGGGAAAACAAGTAGGGAAGGAGCGAGGCATGGAGAAAAACCTCCTGACAGAGGAGCGAGTCAGGGCTGCAGTGTGGTCTGGAACCTACAGTCACCTGCCAGCAGGAGCAGGTGTTTCATGGCTGAAGGGAGGGTGAAAGAGCAGCTCTGGTGGGCTTCTGTCCGCTGGGAGCGAGCCAGCTTATGAGGATCCTCCATGCTGCAGCAAACCGATCCCACAGAACTGATCCAGGGATGCAGGGATATGGGGAGAAGGAGGGGTTGCCAGTCGGGGAAGGCTCCTTGCACTGGGCTCGACCCTGGGGTTGCTGTGGTCCACGGGGACAGCATGGAGCTCAGAAGGGGATGTGGGTGCTGGAGGTGGGACACAGCCTGGGTGCTCAGGATGATTTGAGGTGCTTGGAGGAGCTGACATAGACTTTTCCTGGTTACAGCACAAGGTGGGAGCTCAGGTCCTCAGGGAAGAGGCATCCCTGCTGAAGGATTTTTCCAGGGCTGGTGTCCCCCTTCCTGGTGGGGTGGTGGGAAATGTCCCATCCCTGCCACAGTGGGAAGGTCAGGCAGCCTTCCCTCATGTCCCTGCCACTTGGGGTGGGCCAGGCGCCGTGATAACGGGGCTGTGGCTGTCACCGCACCCTTAGGAAACATTTGGCTTCAGCCACCTGAACCCATGGGGAAGCGATAACTCCCTGGCTCGCTCACCCTGCCTGGACCCACACCTGGTCCTATCATGCCTTAGTCACACACCAAGAGTTTTTCCACTACTGGGCCCCAGATAACCTCCTCCCGCCCCACTGGCCACAATGTTTGCACTTGTCTTTCTCTGATGGTGCCAGGCCGGGAGACACACACACCTTGAGCCCTGAGCTGGAGACATGCACACCTCTGGCTTGGGGCCACCTTTGACCATGCCTGGCAGCAGGACCACGGGCGGAAGGCATGAAGAGCATCCTTTCCCTAGGACCCTAGTGGAGGGGGGGCAGCTGGCAGGAAGGAGCCAATGCCTTCCTGCCAGGGCTAAATCATAGAATGGTTTGGGTTGGAAGGGACATTAAATATCATCCGGTTCTGACTCCCTTCAGCAGAGACACCTCCCAACAGCCCAGCCTGCTCAAGGCCTCATCCAGCCTGGCCTTGGACACCTCCAGTTGTTAGCATCCAGAGCTTCCCTGGGCAACCTGTGCCAGTGCCTCACCACCCTCATCATGAAGAATTTCTTCCTAATGTCTGATCTAAATCTTCCTGTCCCCTACCTGCTGGATGGCACTGATGTTACCCAGGCTTGGCAACCTGTGCCTGCAGGATGGCAGAAGGTCAGTGATGGGGTTGCAGTGATAGGACAGTGCTACTGGCTTTTGCCGTCCCCCTGCCAAAGCCCGAGGTGCACAAGCACTGGGTTCCCTGCCTTTGCTGACTTTCACTGACCAGCTGCATCCCCGGGCTCTCTCTGTGCCTTGGCAAGGCAGGGCCCCGGTGCTCCAAGGAGATGACACGACTGGATACGTGTCCCCATGCAGGACTCTCAGGGTGCACCAAGTGTGTATCGGTTTACAAAGGTCTTCAGCTGTGCCCCTTCACTCTTGATGGCTGTGCAAGCTCTGGGATGCTGCTGCCCAGCAACTTCACCTCTGGCTCCTTTGAAGGCGCTGCTGATTAGGTCAGCAGAAGCACCCAGCTGATGTGTTTTGCTTGCAGGTCCACAGAGCTCCATGTGGGACACAGCCCTGCAGTGACTCCCACACTCAGAGGTGCAGGGGAGGTGAGCTGGGAATAATGCACCCCAGCTGCCCACCATCTCCACCTTTGATGAGGTTAAAAAGCTACTGCTGCAGAGAAAGGATCTCTCAACTCATAGTGGACTTTGTTGAAGAAGAGTGAGTCGATAACCCTGCACTGGGGCAGAACTTGGGCTGAATCCTGCTGGGATAGGACTGGAAGCCAGGCTTGAGCAAGTCAGGCCTAAAAGTGGGGGATATAATCAAAACTCAAGGACATCGAATGGCCACCTGTCCCTGGATTTTGTTTTGGGATTGGCTGTGTTTTCTTTAAGTGCTCCTTAACAATGTGAACAAACTGTGAACGATCTGCTAGCGAGGGGCAAAAAGGGAGGTCTGGTCTTACAAAGCTCTCCCTGGAGGTGTAGCACAAGACTTGCCAGTCAGGCAAGAAGGGCAAACTGTGAATGCAGCGCTGGGAAAGCCCTTTCTCCCTCTGTGGACCCCCCCCTTATCGAGCGTGAACCTCACCTCCAGGCCAGCTGCGGCAAGACAGCAAGGAAGGGTGCTCTAAATGATTAGGAATGGCCACACATGCTGATGGGGAAAGGGCTTGGAGGGACGCCCATACAGACTGGGGAGGGAGAGGCTGGAGAGCAGCCCTGTGGGAAGGGATCTGGGGGTTCTGGATGATGGCAAATTGAATATGAGCCAACAGTGTCCTGAGGTGCACCAAGCACAGCATCACCAGCTGGTCGAGGGAGGGGATTGTCCTGCTCTGCTTGTGCAGCCCCACCTTGAGCACTGGGTGCAGTTCTGGGTGCCGCAGTATAAAAAGGATACAAAGCTACTGGAGAGTGTCCAGAGGAGGCCACAAAGTTGGCGAAGGGTTTAGAGGGGAAGCTGGATGAGAAGCCACTGGTCACTTGGGCTGTTCAGCCTGGAGAAGAAGAGACAGGGGAGGACTCATAGCCGTCTACAGCTTCCTCACAAGGGGAGGAGGAGTAGCAGGCGCTGATCTTTCTTGTGACCAATGACAGGACCTGAGGGGATGCCAGGAAAATGTGCCAGGGGAGGGTTAGGTTGGATATTAGGGAAAGGTTCTTCACCCAGAGGGTGATGGAGCACTGGAAGGGAAGCAGTAATGGTGTCAAGTCTGACAATATTCAAGAAGTGTTTGGACAATGCCCTCAGACACATGGTGTGAATGTCAGGGTGTCCTGTGCAGGGACAGCAGTTGGACTTGATGATCCTTGTGGGTCCCTTCCAGCTCAGGACATTTTATGATTTTATGTGGCAGAGCTGAGAGCAAACAGGCAAGACAGGAGAAACCTTGGGATCAGCAGTCCTTGTGGCAGGAAGGGCCAAGGTGGTAAAAGCCATCTCTGGCAGCGTGGGAGGGGGCAGAAAAGGGGTTAAATGATTCCTGAAGAGAACAGATGACACTCAGGGTGTCACCAGTTCCTGTTGGGAAGCACTGGTGCAGAGTGACATGCCAGCACCCATGGGAAGGGATCGCGCCAGTGGGATGGGAACAGTGGTAACTCCAGCACAGCCTGGCTGTCGTTGGAGGGCCATGTGCTTGAGTCACAATGGCACAGTAGGGCTCAGCTCATCCCAGGGCTGCTGCACAGAACAGATTCCCTCAGGGATAGCCCCCTCTCCTGGGCTATCCAAGGTGGCTGGTAAGTCCCTGTGGATCTCTGACCCATGTCAAAACTTTCTGCTTTGGACAAACCTCTGCCAGGCAGCTTTGCTCCTGCCTAAGTAGTGGGAAGGTGATTTATCATGGTTCTCCCTGGCCCCACAGTGCTGTTTTCCCCGCTCCTCCCCACATGAAGAGGAAACAGGACAGTCCTATTAATAGAACTTTCACTCCTGGCTGCCTTCAGGTAAGCACTGCAGCTCTGAAGTGCTTTGGGAGGGTTTTCCTGCCAAGCACGAAGGTGAGGAGTGTACACTTTGTCAAATGAAGCCAGGATGGTCAGCACAAACATGCCACGTGGTGCAGCGGCTGCCTGGCAAGCAGCCACCTGGCACAGCGGGCAAAGCCAACATGGGCTGGTGGGGAGAGCGGGAGGGTACGACAGCCACGAGTGGGTGCCTTGGGACCCAGCAAGGAGATGGGAAAACTCCTTATGAGTTCTGCTGAGAATTGGGGTCAGCCCTGAGACCCTTAGGAGAGCAGGGCAGCAGCCGAGGCAAAACCCAGTGACTCACCATCCAGGCCCTGGGGGGAATGGGAGCACACTGGAATGCTCTGCACCAGGGGAACCAGCAGCCCAGTTCACCACCTCGGGCAACTGGGGGGTGAGGATGGGAGCACCCTGTAAGGCCCTGTACTGAGGGAACTTGTACCCCAGCTTGCCACCTCAGGCAACTGGGGGCAATGGGGGGAACACCCTGGAAGGACTTACGCTGGGGCAACCTGCATTCCCAGCTCGCCACCTCAAGCAACTGGGAGATGAACATGGGAGCACGGTGGGAGCACCCCGAAAGGCCCTGCGCCTCGGGCAACTGAGGGGTGAGGGTGGGAGCACCCTGTAAGGTCCCGTGCTGAGAGATCTGGTACCCCAGCTCACCACCTCGGGCAAGTGGGGGGTGAAAGGTGGGAGCACCCTGGAAGTCACTGTCCTGGGGCAACAGGGGGGCGAGGGTTGGAGCACGGTGGGAGCTCCCTGGAAGCTCCTGCACCGGGGGAATTGGTACCCCAGCTCACCACCTCGGGCAGCTGGGGGTGGGTCAGGGTGGGAGCAGCCTGGAAGTCCTGCAACCCCCGCACACGGGGCGCCGCGGGCAGTGGGGGGCAGCCCCGCAAACCGTTCGGTCCCGTTCCGAGTGAGGCCGTGCTGCCCCCAGCTGGCACGGGAGCGAGTCCCACCCGCAGCGCGCCCTCCGCCCGGGGCGGGAAAAGCGGAGCGGCGGCCTCGGGCGGCTCCGCTGCTGCCGCCGGGCTGTGGGGGAGGTGGCGCCGGGCCAGACAGCCCGGACCTGCTGGGCACGGGGCTCGAACCTGCGTGCACCTCGTCACCTCCCCCCGCCTCCCCCGTGCACGGGGTGCGCCACGCAAAGCGCTCCGGGCACTTCCGGGCGCGCTCGGCGGGAGCGGAAGTGGCGGTGCCCGGGCCTGGTGGCGGGGACACCGTCCCAGGGACTGCGGAGCCGGCGCCGGTGGGTGAGCGCGGGTCAGGGTTGCTGCGGCTCCCACCGCGGCCCCGCGACCTCCCCAAGGTTCCCCGGGACCCCGTCGCGAGGCTGCGGGCCAAGGGCTCGGTCGGGTGGGCCGGCGGGACCGGCCGGATGCGGGGCCCAGTGGTTGGGCCTGGCGGGGGGTGGGGAGGCGCCTGAGGGCTCGAGGGGTTGGGAGTGCGGGATGCGCGCGTGGGATGCGTGTGAGTGTGAGTGTGAGTGTGTGTGTGTGTGTGTCTGTCTGTCTGTCTGTCTGTGTCTGTTTGTCTGTCTGTGTGTGTCTGAGTGTCTTCAGGGGTGCGTGTGGGTGTGTATGCGCGTCTATGGATGTGTGTGTGCACATAGAACCACAGAATCGGCGTCTGTAGAGGTGCGTGTGTGTGTATGTATGTGTGTGTGTGTGTCTGTGGATGCATGCATACGTGTGTGTATAGAGTCACAGAATCATAGAATGGTTTGGGTTGGAAGGGACCTTATAGCTCATCCAGTTCCAACCCCCTGCCATGGGCAGGGACACCTCCCACTGGATCAGGTTGCTTACAGCCCCATCCAACCTGGCCTTGAACACTTACAGGGAGGGGGCATCCACGTATATGTGTGTGTGTGCGTGTATATTCGTGTCTGAGTATCTGTAGGGGTGTGTGTTTGTATATATGTGTGTTTGTGTGTGTATACATGCACATGTGTTTATGTGTGTATAGAATCATAAAACGGTTTGGGTTGGAACAGACGTCAAAGCCCATCCAGTTCCAACCCCCCTTCCACGGGCAGGGGCAACATCCACCAGACCAGACAGCTCAAGACCCCATCCAACCTGGCCTTGAACACCCTAGGGAGGGGGCATCCATGCATATGCACGCGCGCGTGTGTGTATATGTATTTCTGAGTGTCTGGGGTGTATATGTACGTATGCCACTAAAATGATCAGAGGCCTGGAACACCTCCCCAGTGAAGAGAAGCTGAAAGAGTTGGGGTTGTTTAGCCTGGATAAGAGAAGGCTCTGAGGAGACCTTGTAGCAGCCTTTCAGTACTTATAAGAATGATGAGAATAAACTTTTTACCTGGGCCTGTAGCAATAGGACAAGGGGTAATGGTTTTAAACTAAAAGAAGAGAAGCTTAGACTAGATATTGGGAAGAAATTCTTTATGCTGAGGGTGGTGAGACACTGGCAGAGGTTGGCCAGGGACATGGTAGACGCCGCATCCCTGGAAATATTCAGAGTCAGGTTGGATGGGGCTCTGAGCAACCTGGTCTAATTGAAGATGTCCCTTCTCACTGCAGGAGGGTTGGACTGCATGACCTCTAAAGGTCCCTTCCAATCCAACCCATTCTATGATTCTATATACACATAAACACACAAGTGTGTTTGTGTGTGCATGGGATAGAGATGCACATTAACCCCGGCCCCCTGGTTCCTCCCCTTTCCCAGAGCTGGAGGGGACAGACAGGACGGCGGCAGAAAAGGCCAGTGAGCAGGCGGAGAGATGGCGACGGGCGCAGATGTGCGGGATATCCTGGAGCTGGGCGGCGTTGAGTCGGAGAACACGGGCACCATCAACAAAAAGGATATTATCAACTCAGATAAGGTGAACTGTGGTGCACTAAGCGGCTTCTGCTTGTTTTCTAGGCATTGACTGACCTTGCATGTGGGGTCTGTAGTGAATATTGGGAAAAAGATAAAGTATGTTCTACCGTAGTTTGTTTATTTTCAGGTTTCCTAGGAGTATCTGGAAATGCCTGGAGGGTCTCAGTCCTGGGTTCCTGGTGTTCGTATTTAACTGTGCTGTGGCATTTACGGCAGCGTTTAAGTTGCAGTTGTGTAAGTGAGCTGGGCCTGGCCCCAAGGCATTTTCAGCTCTGTCTAAAATTCCCATTTTGTGGAATAAGGATGAAGTGTGCTTACCATCTAGCCCCCAAGAGATGGAAATAATACAACACAGTCCTGTTTTAGAAGAAAAAAAAAGTCTGGCTTGATTAAACAGTACCATGGAACCAGTCCACGCGTGGGGAAGGTGTGTGGCTTGGATTTTGGGAGAACTGGGATATGTTGCCTGTGGGAATGCGGGCAAGTTATTAAGCTCTACACTGTCATGTGCCTTCTGTGTGGTAATAATACTATTGTATGTTGTTGCCTTCTGCATTTTAAATTCAGACAATAATAGCTTGGCTGTCGCATGCTTTGCGAGGTATTGTGAAGGTCAATTCGCGAGTCATTATGAGATGTGGAGGTGCTTGGAGATGATGCCTGGAAGGTGAAATCCCCAGGAGCTCTCTGGCAGGAGGTAGTCTGACTTGTAAAGCCCGTGTTTTTGTTTGGAGAAAAAACCCAAACCAAAACCAGACACACACAACCACACCACCCCTGCAGGTACCTCCTGACTATGTTTGCCTCCACTGAAATGTCTGTCTCTGAATAAAAGCACAGTGGTTTTGTGATTGTCTTGCTGGGGACAGCACATTTAGTGTGATTGGTGTAATGGAAACCTGATGAGTTTCGGTAATTTAAAGGCTGAAATACTAAAATCACCAGTTTTCAGCTGTGTTGGTGAATAGTGTGTCTGGTGACCAGCTTGTTGGCTGAATTCAGCCTGTGTTGTTCCACTGAGTGTTTGGAGTTGCGATTTCTTTGGTTTAAATGTGTTTGAAATCAGCAGAGAGCTGAAGGAGCGCTGATGGCTGTCTTTTGGAGCAGAGAATAAGATGGGTTTCTCCTCAAATTTGCTGTAAGTGGAAAGAGAGAGGAAGGGGAGAGATGCAGTGAGAGGTTTTGGGAGAAGCGCAGGATGCTACTTGCAGCTGTGAGCGAAACATTCTGAGGTTCTACAAAGTATGGAAACTAAATCACACCAAAGGTACTGCACTGAGCAAGCAAAATTGCTAATAACAGGGCAGCACTTGCTCAGGAAATAGATCTGTTCTTAATTAGAAAAGAAACAGATTGATGTCTTTAAATCACAAGAGAACCATGAAGTACTTTCCAGTCCATTAGTGACTGAGAATGTTAAAATAAAAATTACCAGGCATAAAAACATTTAAATCAGCAGGACGAAGTGATTCTTTCTCAACTCCTAAAAGAGCTGGCTGAGCTGATCTATGGCCTGCTGGTAATAACTTTTAATAAATCTGGGAACTCTGGGGGAATTCCAGAAGCCCATGTTTGAACAGGGGGTGTGGTGACCTGTGGGTAACTGCCTCAGCTGGCCTTACATCACTCCTGGGCAAAGTGATGGGCATGGTATGAGAAAGGTGTTTGGGAGTGAAAAGGTGCTGGTATAACAAATGTCTGCTATGAAGTTTTATGGAAAGTAGTCCAAGCTGATAGGTTATCACTTTTTTAATGGGATTTTGAATTTACTTCGTAAGAGGTGACTGTGTGGATTCAATACCATTTATGATACAGTGTCGATTTTATTACTGCAAAATATTCTGATTTAAAAGTTAGTAGCATTGTGGTAAACAAATACTTAGAAGTAGTAACATGGCTGGTAGTTATAAAGATGGCACTGTTAGTCCAAATGTTCTGGACTACTCGGTAAACTTGGATCACTTAAATGAAGCAAACCCTGTTAATGTGACTCTCATTATATGTATCTGATTCAAAGCTAATTACTTTATAAATTTTTATACATCATATGGGGTAGATTGTGTCTCAGAAACCATCCACTCTGACGTGGTTTTAGGGGCCAGATTGAGTTGTCTGTGCTAAGCTTCTAGGATGAAGAAACTATGTTAAAAAAATAAGAATTCTTTGCTGTATAAATGGGAGAGCGGAGGTGGAAAAGGGAGTTTACTTTCGTAGGTGATACTGGTAGTTTTGGCCTAGGGCTGGTGCAATGGCTTGATCACAATTGGTCAAAACTGAAATTGATGCAAAACAAAGTGACAGAAACTAAGAGAGGGTGGGGAGACATTTCTTATTATTTTCTCTAAAAGGGAGAGAATCACTCAATTAAATGCATTCCTACCTTCACGTGAGGACAGTGCTCATCTGGTAAAAAAAGGCTTAGTGCACCGGACCCTGAGAACTAGAGCCAGATGTTCAACTTGGAATTGAAGTGTGTTAGCAGCAGTAACAAGTACCTGAGTACTGGTGAGTGCTGTCACTGAAAGTGGGCACGTTTTGTCTGTCAGTGCATTCCACCAGGAAGAGGCACTTTCCTGGAGAAATTCAAAGTGTCTTAAACCAGATAAAAGTGAAAACCATCGCAGGGTGCCAAGTTATGTAGTTTAATGTTCCCTCAGGGATTGCTGCTTCCAAAACTAAAATGCAATTCTTCTTTTTCAGAAAAAATCCAAGAAATCTTCAGAGACTTTGACATTTAAGAGGCCAGAAGGAATGCACCGAGAAGTTTATGCGCTCCTCTACTCTGATAAAAAGTAAGAGCTTATGGCCACCTGTGCAGGCTGTGGGGTAGCCTGGGCATCTTCTTGAAACCACGGACAGTCTTGCTTCCAAGATTGATTGCCTTTAGTGCCTGGGCCATGCTTGTATACTTCTCTCTTAGACATTTGTGGACAGTCACTCTCTTCTTTCTTACAAATTTGAGGGGTTTTCTCTGTGTAGGAGCTGAATTAGGTGCAGGCACACTAGGCTGGTGCAGATAGGACAGTGTTTACAGAATCAGAGCATGGTTTGGGTTAGAAGGGACCTTAAAGATCATCCAGTTCCCACCACCATCCCATGGGCAGGGACACCTCCCACTGGATCAGGTTTTTCAAAGCCCCATCCAGCCTGGCCTTGAACACCTCCAGGGATGGGACATCCATGACTTCCCTGGGCAACTTGTGCCAGTGCCTCACCACCCTCACAGGAAAACATTTCTCCCTAATATCTGATCTTAATCTTCCCTCTTTCAGCTTAAAACCATTCCCCCTCATCCTGTCCCTGTGTTCTTACTCTTCTGTATGCAGTTCTCTTTTATTCACAACTGGGAATAGCACCTGCTTTTATTTCTGCAAAAAGAGTTCTGCTGCAGCCTGTATTTGGCTTGTTGTGGGTCGTACCCTTGCCCCAGAGGTCTGTTGCATAGTTTGCTTTCCAGATGGTTTTGTTCAAACCCATCTGTGCTACGTGTTCTGTCCTCTGATGTGGGAAGCATTGCAATCCGGAAAGCACAAAACCTGGAATAAAGCTCAAACTTGGGTTTTCCCACAATGAACATCGTTGTGGCAGATCCCACTCTGAGTCTGAAATCTCTTTGGGTTTGTCCTGGGCTGATTCCTGCTTTGCTTCATCCAATCCTTTTCTCCACTGCAGGGATGCACCTCCACTGCTGCCAAGTGATACAACTCAGGGTTATCGAACAGTCAAGGCAAAACTGGGGTCCAAGAAAGTCCGTCCTTGGAAGTGGATGCCTTTCACCAACCCAGCGAGAAAAGATGGAGCGATGTTCTACCACTGGAGGAGAGCAGCAGAGGAAGGGAAGGACTACCCTTTTGCCAGGTTCAATAAAGTAAGTGGGAGCGCTTTCAAGGAAAACCATATAAATAGCAGCTGGAAAATGCCCTTTGGTCAGATTCTTCAATGTCCAAATGGGAAGTTGGTTCTTTTGGCACGTGAAGGCTCATATAGGTTTGGCAATTGCAGTTTGAGTTGCAGCATGGCCTGCAGCTGTGAGACCTCAGACTGTGATGTCTCCATATCTTTTAAGCTCACTGGGCTCAGTGTGTGGTCAGAGCTTGCTGGAGCACTACTGTGTTTCAGGTGTGCAGTCGTTGATTTGATAAGGAGGCACTGGACGATCTAATTCAGTACCTAATCAACATTCTGTCCCTGATTACAGGCTCTGGGTAGTAAAAGATACTCTATTCTGAGCAAAATGTTAAAGTCATAACTCTTCTTATTCTGCCCAATATGAAAAAAATCGCTTGAGCTTCATGGCCAAAATGCTGCCTCTTGGCCAGATTCCAACCCATTTGCTGAAATACATTGCATTCCATCTGAAATTGCTTCTGTGGTATCAGTGTGGTGCAGTACCTTGTTCTTTGCATCTTACATTATATTGTCACAATGTGTTGTTGTAATGTCCTGCTGTCTTTTGTCCCAGATGGATCTGCTTTGAGTGGCTTGGGGCTTTCATGTGCATGCACAAAGGAAACTACATCAAGATTTATATTTCAGAGTCAGAACCTCCAGAATTAGGAAGGGGCAGAGTTAGGGTTCTTTCATAATATAATTTAATCCCCTTCATCATGCAAATCTGAAGGGGAAAAAAAGAAGCGTGTGCTAACATGTTTCCACAAAAGCTCTGCTTGCTCATAACTGTATACAGCATTTTAAGTTTGTAACCTACAGAGCATCAGCTCTAACAAAGCCTGGCTTCCTGCAGAGTTAAGTGGTTGGTTGACCTTAGAAGACTCAAAGCTCTGACTACTGCTTTTCCTCTTGCTGGGACATCGGTAAGAGCCTCCCGTGGCATCTCTTCTCTGATGTGTAGGGTGGAAGTCTGAAGCCTGACTCAGCCAAGGCGCCTACCTAGCTGAGTGAAACTTTGGGAGTGTAATTGTCTCTAAGACTCCACTGCTGTAACAGTTTTTCGCTGAGTTCAACCAAGTTTATCAGAGGGGGCCACACATGGGTGTTGTAATTACATGATTCTGGTTTCCTTAACTTTATCAGGTACTGTGAACTGGCAGACAGAAGAGCCTTCAGCAAGGCTGCAGCCTTTAGATTAGTGGTGCAGTCTTTTGCCATCTGTACATGAACAAATATATCATATTAGGATCAACTTGTTATGCTTGTGGATCCATGGTTGAGAGGGTAGAAGGCACTGATGAGGAGTTTTGCAGACATTTGCTATGTCAGAGGATTTTTATTTACTTTTCTGGACTCTTCTGTGGGTTCCTTCTCACATACTTGATGCCTTTGCCCAAATCTCTCTCTCCCCTTACTCAACATGACCTCGTTTTCTGGTGTAGTCTGTCCTATTGCTTGCCCAAGCTCTTCAACCCATCTCCTCCATCACTACTCCGTTGCTTTGTCTTTTCTCCATGCTTCCGGTCTCCAAACTGAATACCTCCTCTTCATTATGAGATCCCAAATGTAAGCTTAAGTTTCACAGTGTACACTGAGCCTTGATCCAGGATGTGAAATAGGAATATAAAAAGAACTTCACTGGTGTTAGAGCAAAGGTGTCTCTCAACCAATATTCTATTTCTGGCTACTGCTAGTAAAGGGGTAGGGAAAGAGCATGAGAATAGGGCAAATACAAAGCATTTTTTCCTAGCTTCTGGTGGTCTTTAGCTTAAGGATATCTTAACAGGAATTGGTGTTTAATAATTCTTGCTAGGTATGTTCGTGGCAGAATGCTGTTTTGTGACAATCCAATGGTAATGAGTTCTTCAGGTTAATCTTGTCTGGTGTGCAAAGGAGCTTTCTCCTGTTCATTTTAAACTGCTGAGATCTTGTGTTGCATGTCACAATGAATTGACCTGGCTAGGTACTGTGTTTTCAGTAATTTGACATACACATACCCTTCTGTGCCCTGTCTCACCTTTGTTGTTCTCAAATATCTTTTCTTTTGAAACGAGTAGACTAGGAGCGAGCATTTCACTCACGGAAGCATGGAGGGTTTGGGCATTGGTTGTGTTTCTCGTTATTTCTGTGATCATTTTTACTGTTCAGTTTGTCTTTTCACTGCTGCTGAGCATTGTGCTGATGTTTTCACAGAACTTTCATGGCTCCAGGATCTTTACTGAGCAGTTTCAGCCAATTTAATGCCCATCTTTGTGTGAGTTTATAGTGTGAAATGCAGGACTGAGAAGGGTTTTCTGGGCCATTGAATCCTCTTCTTGGCTTTTTCAGGTCCTGCACCATCCAGTTCCTTTCATAAACTGATCAAGTTCCTTTTGAAAAGCACTTAGAGTTTCCTGCCCCTGTGCTTCCTTGGGAAGCTGTTCCAGACTGTCTCTGCTCCAATTCTCATTTCCAGGTTAAATTTTCCATGTTAAATTGACATTTCTTTTCAAGCCAATTTCTTTGTCCTTGTTTCAATCATTCTTTTTTTCTTGTGGGTATTCCTTTAATTCCACTTAGCATACTTGAAGCCTGCAGTCAGATTCTCTTTCAGACTCCCTTTGCTAGGCTTCTTTCTCTTCCAGTCTGCTGTGGGAAGACAAGCTCCCCACCCCATTACTCATCCTTGTTTCTTTTCTTTAGGCTTGTTCCCATTTCAGTTCATCTTTCCTGAACAGGGGTCAGTACAGTTGTAGCTGGTGTTCCTGCCAAGATCTTGTTGTGCAACTGAAACCTTGCCAGTTTCTGCTGGAAATTCCTCTCAGGGGGTCATATATGCATTTTCATGGCTACGTTGCATTTGAACTTATAGTTATCCCATAGTTGTCCAAGTTTTCCACCTGATGAATTCTTACCTCTCACTTCACAGCAGTTCTCACTTGAGCAACCATGAGTGGGGTTGAGGAAGTGTTTTGGGGACTGCTCTTTGCTCTTGTCCTGTTTTTGTCTCTGATCAGGCATCTGCCACCTGCGTCTCCATTTGCTGCAGAGGGCCCTGCTGGCTCTGTGTGTGAGTGCTACTCTAGAAAATACCTTTTTATTTTCCATGATGTACATAGGACATCCTGATGGCATCTGATGGGGTGGCTTTTCTCCTGGTGGGAGTGGTACTTGAAGGTTGAGGAGCAGTGCATCCCCAGGAGATGTGCCTCACCTTTAAGCTTCTGTGTTTAAATAATGGACGAAGGGCAGTAGAACTAAAGAGGCTATTATTTCGGGCTCAGAAATGCTCCTCTGAGCTGTATGGTGTTCATGAGGGTGACCCTTCTGGTGTAGGACTCAGGAGGACACGGATGACACAGAGGTGTTGAAGCATGTGTGCTGCTCACTTGCACACAGTGTTTTCTTGTGGAGGCAAGGCCTCCCCAGACTGGGCAAAATTCCACTGCGGGAGTGGAGGGGGTGAGGAAAGCACAGGCTTGGTTACAGTTTTGCTTTACCATGCGCTAGGGCTTCCACTAGTACAGTGAGTGTTTTTGCTGTTCCTTTAATACTCATGTGATACTTGTGTTCTGGATAGGGCCGTTACAGAGCAGTTCCAGGCAGGGGAATTTGGCCTTTTAGGCATCTGGGACACTCTTAAGAGTTTGACTGACAGTTGGTCCTGTGACTCTTCTGGAGAAAGGGTGGATGAGGAAGGGATGGACAAATTTGTTTGCTCAGTTTATGGCCCTCAATTGTACAGCACCCAGCCTTTCAGATCTTCATGCCGCTGTCTGCACCAAACATGAAAGTAGGTTGTGTATCAAAGCGAAAGGTGTGCTAAAGGCTATAAACTACTGCTCCTTGCCTTTCTTGTTCTTCCCATACAAGTGAGGATGTCCCAACCCAAGCAGAGTCGCCTATCAGAGCAGTTTATGTCAAGGTTTTGATGCTGCTGCATGGGAGGAATGCAGGGAGGCTGGCTGAACCTTGGTTTTGCTCTCGTGTTAGCCTGACAATTTTGAAACCTATTGTCAGGATGTGGGCTGCAGACCTCTGCCTGTTCAGACACCTGAAATAGTTTTCAGCCTCCCTGTCAATGGTTCCTGGTAGGCTCCCCAGAACGTCATGTTTGTGGCCCTGGGATCAGACATTGCTCCTTATCCAATCCTCTGCCTGCTTATTATGTTTCCTACCAGGACTCATTGCTTAGGGTCCTGGCAACCCCCTCATGGGACCAGTGCTGTTTACTGTTTCCATTGTTGATACAGACAGTGAGATCAAGTACACCCTCGGCAAGTTTGCAGATGACACCAAGCTGAGTGGTGCACTTGTCACACCAGAAGGACAGGATGTTATCCAGAGGGACTGGACAAGCTGGAGAAGAGGGCCTGTGTGAACCTCATGAGGTTCAACAAGGTCACGTGCAAGGTCCTACACCTGGATCAGGGCAATCTTTGGTTTCAGTACAGGCTGAGGGATGATGTGAATGAGAGCAGCCATGCAGAGAAGGATTTGGGGTGCTGATTGGTGAGAAGCTTGACAGGAGCCGACAACGTGCGCTCGTGGCCCAGAAGGGCAACTATAATCCTGGTCTGCATCAGAAGAAATGTGACCATCAGGGCGATGGAGGGGGTTCTCCTCCTCTGCTCTGGTGAGATCCCACCTGGAGTATTGTGTCCAGTTCTGGAATCTCCAACATAAGAAGGATATGGAACTGTTGGAATGGCTCCAGAGGAGGCCATGAAGATGATCTGAGGGCTGGAGCACCTCTGCTGTGAGGACAGGCAAAGAGAGTTGGGGTTGTTCAGCCTGGAAAAGAGAAGGCTCTGAGGAGACCTTAGAGCAGCCTCCCAGTACCTGAAGGGGCTACAGGAAAGCTGGGGAGGGGCTTTTTACAAGGGTAAGTAGTGACAGTATGAGGGGGAATGGCTTAGAATTGGAAGGGAGAAGATTTGAATTAGAAATTCATGCTGAGGGTGGTGAGGCCCTGGCACAGGTTGCCCAGGGAAGTTGTGGATGCCTCATGCCTGAAGTGTTCAAGGCCAGATTGGATGGGCCTTTAAGCAGCCTGGTCTGGTGGGAGGTGTCCCTGCCCATGGCAGGGGGTTGGAACTGGATAGGCTTTAAGGTCCCTTCCAACCCGAACTATTCTGTGATTTGGTGATTCTCCTGTCAGTGTGCTGCTCTTGTTCTTAGCTTGTGTCTTGGCCCTTACCAGCTGGCAGTGAGGAAGGCAGTGCTGCAAGAGAGCTACCATGTTTTTCTGTTCTCTGCATAGACAGTGCAGGTACCTGTCTACTCGGAGCAGGAGTACCAGATGTATCTCCATGATGATGCGTGGACCAAAGCTGAGACAGACCACCTCTTTGACCTGGCTCGGCGTTTTGATCTGCGCTTTGTGGTGATTCATGACCGCTATGATCACCAGCAGTTCAAGGTGAGTCCTGGGGGCCAAGGTGCTGCTAGCAACCTACTGCTATGGAACGTGCAGGGCTTGCTGTGCTGCAAAGACCAAATTACCCTTTATGTCAACTTAATTAGAGGAAAATAATGAATTATTGGCAGCAAGGAATATTGAATTTCCAGCACAGGGCATTGCTGCTTGCTTTGTTTGTAATTAAATCCACTGTGACTTGTGCTCATTCCATGTTGTGTTTTATTAGAAAGTTAGAAGGTTTGACTCTGCCAGGAAAACAACTCATTGGTCCTTGAAGATAAGGCAGCTGGGGAGTTTGTTTAGCTGAGCAGGATAAGTAGCCTGGATTCTAGTCTAGGCCCTGTGAGAAGGATCTACTAACGGTCCCTGGGGACAGAGATCTTGTGGTCTGACCTGGTGCAGGCTTTTGTCATCTCTGCTGTGAAACAGGGACCATCAGTGTCTGAAGATGATCCTAAATCTCCTGTTACTGCTGGATTCATGCCTCCTGGTGACATGGGGGAAGGATGTGACTCCTACAGAACAGCTCTGAAGGCTGGAGGTTTTTTTTGCCCTCTGAAATGCTCACTTGAAGCGCCTGTAGCAAAGTGCCCAGCTGGGCAGCCCGAACTCCTTCGGTGCTTGGAGTAAGGGAACACAGCTCAGACTCCATGTAGCAATGGGCAGTGAATTGTTGCAGCTGATAACCTGCTTGATTATGGCTTGAACAGCCATTGTCTGGAGCAGCTATGGGGAGACCTCTAGTGTGTTTGTCACAGTTTCCTGTTCACAGGAAGCTATCCTTGCATCCTTTTATCACAGTATCACACAGTATCACAGTATTGTAAGGTTGGAAAAGACCTTTGAGATCATCGAATCCAACCTATGACCCAACACCTACACCTACTCCTACTTGTCAACTACACCATATCACTAAGTGCCTCATCCAATTTCTCTTTGAACACCTCCAGGGATGGTGACTCGACCACCTCCCTAGGCAATGCATTCCAATGAACAATTACCCTCTCAGTGAAGAATTTCTTCCTAATGTTAATCCTAAACCTTCCCTGTTGAAGCTTGAGACCGTGTCCTCTTGTTCTGTCACCGGTCACCTGAGAGAAGAGACCAACCCCTGCCTGACTACAACCTCCTTTTAGGCAGTTGTAGAGATCACTAAGGTCTCCCCTGAGCCTCCTCTTCTCCAGGCTAAACAACCCCAGCTCCCTCAGTCGCTCCTCATAGGGCTTGTGCTCCAGCCCCTTCACCATCCTCGTTGCTCTCCTCTGGACGCACTCCAGCATCTCAACATCCTTCTTAAACTGAGGGGCCCAGAACTGGACACAGTACTCAAGGTGCGGCCTGACCAGTGCCGAGTATAAGGGGATGATGACCTCTCTAGTCCTGCTGGCCACACTGTTCCTGATGCAGGCCAAGATACCATTGGCCTTCTTTGCCACTTGAGCGCACTGCTGGCTCATGTTGAGTTTCCTGTCCACCAGCACTCCCAAGTCCCTTTCCGCCTGACTACTCTCCAGCCACTCTGTCCCCAGCCCAGAGCTCTGCATGGGGTTGTTATGTCCAAAGTGTAGGACCCGGCATTTGGACTTGTTAAACCTCATGCTATTGGAGTCAGCCCATCTCTCCAGCCTGTCCAGGTCCCTCTGTAGGGCCCTCCTACCTTCTAGCAGATCGACACTTCCTCCCAGCTTGGTGTCATCTGCGAACCTGCTGCTGAAGGACTCGATCCCCTTATCCAGATCATCAATAAAGATATTAAACAGGACTGGGCCTGACAGTGCTTCACTGCTGTATTGTCTCTAGCCCTCAGCTGTACTGTTGGACCCTCTGGTGGGTGTTTTTAAAGCAGTAGCTGTGAACCCATGATAGTGAATTGATGCAGTTCACTGTTAAAGTCCCCCTTCCTGGTGGTTCCACCAGGACTGGCAAGGCTTCTCCTAGGTTCTGTGTCTTATACCCTATCTGACATATACCCAGTGGTCCTTAGGTGTCTACCACAAGAAATTTTGGTTGGTTCTTTCATAATGTTGTCCTTCTGTGATGTCTTCCACAGAAAAGATCAGTGGAGGACCTGAAGGAAAGGTATTATCACATCTGTGCCAAGCTGGCCAATATTCGTGCTGCTCCAGGCACAGACCTGAAAGTCCCAGTCTTCGATGCTGGCCATGAGAGGCGAAGGAAGGAACAGCTGGAAAGGCTGTACAATAGGACACCAGAGCAGGTAACTTGGGAAGAAAGCATAGCTGCTCCAAATGATTTATGCTAAGTTGAATCAGTAGATGGATGAAATAGGCCAGAGGAGGGGAAAGGACAGGAGAAGAGCAACACGTAAGTACTGTTTTTGTTGTTGAGTTCATGTCATTTTAAGGAATACAAAAGGGCAATAACTCACAAATCTGACTAGACAGGAAAGAGGGTGAGCAGAGTTATGGTCTCTGGTAACTACCAATGCCTTCTCTGTGTACAAGTCCTCTGAACAGAAACAAATTCTCAAATGAATGCCCTTATAAGTCCCTGAGAACCGTGGGGAGAGAATTATTCCTTAACAGTGAAAATATTGCCAGAAAACATCAAAGACTGTAAGTCTGCATGTTTATTTCTCCTCTTCATTGAATCTATGTAATGGTCCCAGGGTTTAGAGGTTAAGGAACTGTGTGTTCCCTGAAGGCTGGGGGAAAGTATCTTTTTCTGATAGTAGACCCCTCTAATGACAAGTTCATACGTGTAATGACTCTGCTTGTCCTTCCTATATTGGCAGGTGTGCTGCTTTGCACAGCTGATCTAGGTTCTACGTGTTCTGTCTGGGGAGGGGAGCCAACTTTTCGCAGCACTGCGTTTGTAAGCACAGTGTATTTGGGCTTTTTTGCCATTCTCTGTGTGCTCTTGGTCTGGAGGCGGGATTAATCATTTATGGATGCTGCTGAGGGGTGCATCATGGATGTTGTGAGTGGCATTGCCGTGGATGCAGGGTAAGGCTATGGAGCAAAATGTGCTCTGCAAATCCAAGATACTAAGCAGGGAAGCTTTAAGTCGTTCCCAGGCTGGCCCAGAGCACAGCTGTTATCGGTAGATGGCCCCCTTGCCTTGCTAGGCCTCCTGTGCTGCTCTGATTGCCTTTACGTGCTGTGGTCTGCAGGTGGCAGAAGAAGAATACCTCATCCAGGAGCTCCGCAAAATCGAAACCAGGAAGAAAGAGAGAGAAAAGAGAACCCAAGACCTGCAGAAGCTCATCACAGCTGCTGACACCACGACTGAGCAGAGACGTGCCGAGCGCAAGGCTCCCAAGAAGAAGCTGCCACAGAAGAAGGAGACAGAGAAGCCTGTAAACATTTCTCTTGTTTTCCCCCTTTTTTTTCCTCTTTCCTCTGCTTATGTTCTGGCTGGGTAATGTGTTTCCTTCAGCAGTCCTGCTGGAATCAGGCCCTTAGCTCTTTCGAGGAGAATAGCTGCTGGCTGCCTTCTGGCAGATGCTTTTTGGTTATGTCTTTTGAAAGAAGATTGGTCTAAGGCAGCTGTTGTCAGACTCCTCTGGTGTGCTCTCTGTCTCTCTCCCATTTGAAAAATGAAAAATTCCGTTTCCCTTCCTGAGAAATGAGAGGAAATGATGCCAGCCATTCATACCTCACAGCAGGGAGAAGCATCTGTCTCCCTGCTTCTCCCAGGTATATTCTGGTACTGCTGTGCAGGACTGCCCCACAAACCCATCGTCTTTCACCTGCCTTCTTTTTCTAGCCTAGATTTCCTTTTCCTTCCCCGCTCGTGGGTCTCCCCAAGCTCAGTATATGCCCCTCTCCTGATCCTCAGCTGCAATCAGAGCAGCCTAGTGGGGGATTCTTGAATTCTGGGAGCAGTTGCTTCTTATTTCTACCCGAGCTGAGCTAAAGCCTAAGGAGCCCACAACACAGGTATCAATTTACATTTGATGTTACCTCAGTGTCCTTTTCCAGAAAAGAGAACAGTGTCGCCTGCACTAAATTCAGCACCTTCAGTAGGAAAGGGCTGTTAGAAAATCTCAAATGTTTCTAGAGGCCCTGAGAATTCCTGTTCTTCTGCCTTGTGAACTGAGAGCGCTTGTGTCTGCATTCTCTAAAAGGGTTTGTACAGAGAGAGGAGCGAAACAGTGAATGCTAAACAGTTACTGCTTCATGAACTATGCTTAATGGCCACCACTTCCTTAAAACATTGTTTGGTTCCCCTTCCTCGCCCCTTTATGCAATTAATGTATTATCAATGGACACCTTGCACATTTAATTCCTTTGAGGGTTGATCTGGTAAAGCTTAATCATGGCTGGCATATCTCTTTTTAAAGAAGGCAGCTCATTGGTGGTGGTAATGGAAAATAGGGTGGTGATGGAGAATGGGGCTGGAGAGATGCTGAGGATGCTGAGGTGAAGAGTCCAGCCCTACATATTGCCTGTTGGCTGGTGCCTGTCTGCAGGCTGGGAGTGGATAGGCACGCCAGGGTGGGCAGAGAAGCAGTTTCTGTTGTTGCACTAGCATCATTTCAACCATGACAGAGTCCATTAGGAGTCAATTACCAACTATAGCTGGGAAATGTTAAGAAAAAAATTGCATTTTAACTAAGAATTTGAATCGGGAGCTGCATCAGCATCATTTCAACAAAGGAAAATCATTTACCAAAGAGTCAATTGAGGTTGAAGCGTTTACAGCGTGTACAGGCACGCCAGGCAAAAGAACCCATTTAATTGCTTATGTGCTGAGTGCAGTCAGAGTTGTCTTGGCTAAGGCAACGATGCTGATTTACCCTCACTGCTTGTGTCAGGGTGTTTAGCAACAGGCTGAGGGGCAGACTTCGGAGAGTCTGAAAGCCAGCCTTCATCCTAAGGAGGCAGAAGGGATTGGGTTTTGATTGCAGCCACCTTTGTCTCTAATAATCCAAGCAGGGAGGCTCCATCCTACCAAAGATCAAAGTGATCCCTACAAGTTCGAGCCCTCTTGGTAGTTAGAGAATACTTTTTCCACCACGGTCATGTTTAGAAATCTCGTCCTGGGGCCTCTGTTTGTTGGACTGATCACAAATAACTGAAAAAAAATCTTAATGCCTGACCATGCAGAGCAGTTTGCAAGGTGTCACCTCAAGACCAAGACATAGAGATAGCAGTAAGAGATGCGAGAGTCATTGGCAGGGAACTTGAGGAATTGTGCCACTGTTCTCCAGCATCTCTTAGGATCTTGGGACAGCCCTGGTTGTCTCAGCCCTGTGTGGAACGAACAAAGAGAAAGCAGTAGAGCCTCTCTGCAGAGAAATGTGGGAGCAGCAGGACGAACGCCTTCTCCAAAAAAATTGGGAGATTTGAGGTGACTCTTCCTTCTGGAAAAGTGTGAATTTTGCAGAGACTGTGTCTATTCTTATGTTGAATCATGGGTATTGCTGACCCATTCATAGGACCCTGCACCATGCGGTACACAGGGCCCTGCAGATAGCCTGGTTTGATCATTTAAAAGTTTGCTCACCTTGTTCTTTGTTAAGCAGCACAGATTTTTAAGGGGTTGCATTTATTTTCCATTTTGTTGAAATGCAACTAAATGCTCTACTGCCCAACAGCAGCGGCATGAGAAGTGTGCTGCCTTGTGTTGCTGTGGTTAAAATGTGCAGTGGGGAAGAGAGAAAACCGGCCAACAAGTGGGTGAATGGCAAAACATGTATGAACAGCAGGACGGGTGCAGTCCTTACACCCTCAATGGTGGACTTACGTCTGTTACAGATCGGAGGTTTCTCAGCTCATTCCTTGGAGGGCTTGTGGTCAAAAGCTGAGGTTTAGGGAAGTCCTGCACTGTTTTGGTCAGTGAACTGGGTCTGAGTTAAATAAGGATGATAATGTGTAAATATTGATGTGTTAGTATGAAGGGTAGCATTTAGGGTTGGGGTTTATGCTTGTGTGGCTGGGTGTAAGGCTCTGTGTAGAGCGGTATGTTTAATCCAAGCAACCAAAAATGTCTGAGCTCTCCAAAGATATCGTGAACTGGAATCTTTTTCTCAGTGAATTGCTTGGGATTTTCCCACTAATCCCATTGCTTGGGATTTTCCTCTTGCCTGAGCTCCAACATGTGGCTGTGGCAGGTGGTCCTCTGTCATAGGAAACAGTGTTTCCCCTTCAGATAGTCTCTATATGAAATCTTGTTTCTTGTGTTTCCTCCATCAACACATCCTGTTTCGATCTCTTTCAGGCTGTTCCTGAGACTGCTGGCATCAAGTTTCCTGACTTCAAATCTGCAGGTGTCACGCTGCGAAGCCAGAGGGTAGGCTGTTGTCCTGGTCCCTTGGGACCTCTGTTAATGCCTTTCAGTCTGCCTGTCTGTCTCCTTGTCTCCTTTTATAGCTAAAGAAAGTCAAGTTCTTGCCTCTAAAATAAGAAAGGAATTCCATAAATGCGGAGACTCAGAAACCTGGAATGCTGGCTCTGTGGAAAGCCAGCTCATTGCCTTGCAGAGGCACCTGAACTTACTGGTGTTTTACTGGTGTGTCTGCTACACTGGTAGATACATGTGATGGACTCGCATGGAGCTGTCTAGTCCAAGTGGAACTCGCAGCCAAACGTAAGAGGCCTCATGGAGTGCACGTGTTAATAGATGAGAGGGGCTTTTAAGAACTGGATTTTCACGTTGTGTCTTGAAAAAAGAGTCACATGAACTCAATTTTTAGCCTTCCTATTTCCATTATCTTCAGAAAATATTTTATGGGAAAGCCTCTGTCAGACAAATATCCCTGGGAAAAGAACTTTCTTGCTGTTTTATCAGCAAGACTTGATGCCTGTCTCTATGGGACAGGTTTTGGGACACTGAGAAAGTTAAACTTGCCTGGCTGACGGAATGTTATCAGAGGGGGTTTGATAACAAAATCCTGTTTGCCCAGTACAAGTGCTTTTTATTTTCTAGCCAAATAAAATAATCCTTAGTTGCTTTATTGTAGCAAAGGTGCAGAAGTAGGTTCCTTGCCTGGCAGTCTCACCTGGCATAGTAATTTTCTAGGTCACCTTTAAAGATTGTTTTATGGGATGTTCTTTTGATGTCGAAGTAGTTTCAGATCTTGCTGGGAACACCCTGGGACTGTTAAGAGAAATGTGTTTGGGATCACGCTGCTTCAACGCACAGGTGCACGGGCACATTAGAGGTGGTGGTATGGCTCAGCAAGGTCACTGCTGGGGGTATCTTTTGGTGTACAGTGGCCACCAGCTGTGTGCTACCTTTTTAAGTGAGGGGCTACAGCCTTGAGGAAGTCACAGGCAAGTGACAGGCAAAATTGCAGTGCCTGTGTTGAGATTTATGGAGACGTGGCAGATGTGTTCTCTGGCACGAAGATAAATAGAGATTTATTTGGATTTTGAAAAATAGTAAGTGATGGTTGGTCTTTTCTATTTTTTAACCCTCTCTGGAAGAGAAGCTGACCTATAATGTATCAGTGATAAGAACTTCTGACAGAGCCAGCAGCCTTTCCGTGTGCCAGACACGCAATTCGAATCCCAGCCTATGTGAAAACGGATGCCGCACACATCTCCCTGCTCTCGTTAGTGCTTACAAAATGCAGTGATAAACTGAGTCAGAGCAGTTTGATTCAGCAAGTTTCAGCCTGCAGTACCCAAGCTCCTGGGATGACCTACAGTAACTTTCCATGCTCTGCTTGAAATTTTTAAGGAGATATATGCAGTTATTAGAAGTACCAGTGGTTTGTGAATTGAAAAAGATTGCAAATTGCTGATCTAGGTGAAAAAACAACGCTTTGCTTGGAAAATTCAACAGCAAAATGAATTAATTTGTGACTTTTAGCCAATCATTTGACTTCCTTATTTGAGTCTCCCCTGTTTTTAAAATGGAAGCCGATAGACCCGCTTGCTTTACATATGGGTGATAGGGAGAATTAAATATGTGAGGTTAGTATGGGCATTTTGAACTGGTAACAGATGCTGAAGATAAGTGGTATGGAGTTGACAATCCATGCTAATAATCTGAATTATTTTACTTGTGGGGTTTACTTGGCAAACCCTCTGCACACCAGTGGGATGGAACCGATAAGGGTGGGAGCCAACTAGGATTGAGTCATTGGGGTGCTTTGCTGGGAACAAGTTCTCTGGCAACATCCAGCGTAAGATATTTTTGCCCTGAGCACGCAGGGAAGTGATTTCTAAAAGTTTGTGACATCCCACAGTAAGTTCTTTTGCCTGAGGACCTAAAGAGCTACTCACCTGAAGGCTTCTATTGTCCTCCTTTATTTTGTACTTTACTACTGTGCTTTATGCCTTCGTAGTTAAAGAAAGCTGGATCTTGCACTGAGATCAGGGACTCAACCTCTGTCACGTGTGAAAAATGTACCATATCATCCCCAGGATAATAGCATTTATTCTTTGATTAGAGAGATTCTTTCTTTTCCCTGAGGATTTGCAATTAGTCTGAAAGTTGGAGTTAAAATTAATTTATAGAAATAAGTCCATCAAGAAAAAGTTAGCAATCTGCATTCAACTGAATTTGTTCTCAGTAGTTTTTATGACAACAGCCTTGGCTTTTCAGATTCCCCCTGTTCTTAAAGCTTACAAAATCTTATGCACAGGATGAATTTGAAGACTTTTTTTATTCTCCCCTAGGATTAATGGTCACTTAAGGCCATTATTCTTCATAACTGAAAGTTTCTCCTTCAGCAGAGGCTGAAGAGTAATTTCTCCAGTGAGTTTGACAAGCTGCCTTCTATCACAATGACTTCAGTCTCCCATTGTTCTCCATGGGGCTGTGGCCACAGGCAAAGAAGGCCACAGCCCCTGTGCCCTTGCTCCACGTGGGATTTCCCCTCTGCCTCCTGACAGCACAGACTGCAAGTTTCTCTAAGGCAGCAGGATGCTGGGCATTATGAAAAGCTCTGTTTTAATTCAAGGCGGTGTGTTTGCCTTGGTGCCACTGAGAACAGGAGGCAGTAGCAGATGTTTTGGAAGGGGGCAAGCCTTTCATAAGTTTCTTGAAAAGGAATTTTAGACCTTTGCCTTTGTTAGTAAAACAGTGCTATGAAAATAACAGCAGAAATGTATTATTAATACGTTACTTGTGGAAAACTTCCTGTCATACCAGGTCTGCTCAGCTGGGAGGGCAGTCAGTCAAAGAGCCAGGAGAAGTGAGAGATGGGTGGGGAATCTACACAGGGAAAGGAGAGGAAGAGGCTAAAAGGAAAGCAGGTAGCTATGAGGAAGGAAAGCTTTGCTGAGAATCTGCCTGAAGGGGAAGGAAAATGGGAACTGTTGGACTTGAATCTTTTCCAGGGTGCAGACAAACCAACAATAACCACCCGTTTGTGATCTGGGCATCGTGTTACTTCTGTAGGGTAAAGCTGAGTTTGAATTCACCACAGTGTTTCTGTACTGTGTCATGTTCAGTGTTCTTTTAAATTTAACCTTTGTCTTTGACTTTATTGTGTTCAGAGCACTTGACTTCGACGTACTTAACATCTCTTCAGTGTCTTTTAAGTTGCTCATCTTCTCTGTCAGCCTTATCTGCAAATTTTAAGCTATGATTTCGTTAACGCTGTTGAATTGCTGGAGCGGTGCTTTTAAGAAGGAAGGGAATGGGAAAGGGTGAACATCTGTCCCCACTCCTGCATGTTGAGGTGTAAGTTGGTGTCCTTGCTCCTTTGTTGTGGGTTTGGAAACAAAGGAACTGGAAGAGAATTGATTGAGTGATGTCTCATCTGGAACCAAAACAAAACTCGGGGATGGAAAGGAATTTGGAGAGATCTCATTCTGCAGAAAGGACTGAGGGATGCTCTGGTTTAGTCATTCAAAGCCGTCCACCTCCCCTCAGAAAAGGCTTCCAGCCTGACTCCGTCTGCTAACTGGATTCTTGTAGACAATTTGCTGGTTGGACCAGTTAAAAAAGAAGTAGAGGGAGGAAAATTACAAGTGTAATTTTAGTACCCATTGGTTCAGATATTCGTGCTCACCAGCCTTTAAATATTTACTTTTTTTAGCACTGACTAATGAGTAAGAATTTACTGTGGTTGCGGGGAGAATGTGTGTGTGTGTGAGTTCTCTTCCATGTTTTTTTCTTGGAGTGGGAACTGAGTGCTTACTGTGACTCCAAGGTGAATGATATTTCTAGAGGAAGATGGGGCTGTATGTATATGTTTAGATGTGTTTATTCTCCATGTTTGATCTGACCCACAATTAAATGGCCAAGCACGCTGCCTGTTTACTCTGCATCAGAGGCTGTTGGCTCTGTTCCTTCCCTGTCATTAATGCAAACCCAGACCTCATCGGCTGAGAACATGTGAAACATCTGTCTGTCCTCCTGTGATCAATACTGTCCCTTCAGAGGTTCAGCTTTGGAAGCAGTTCCATAAAATATCAGTTATTTTTATTTGGATTTGATAAATTTAATTACTTGGAGCAATTAATAATTTATTTGTTTTGTATTGATTGCACTCCAAGGCATCCTAGTATCAATCTGATGGAGATCAGCACACCCTTATTAGGTAGGAAAGTTTATGTTTCCAGATCTGAACATCCCATGGATTAGTGAGCTGAGATGTGCTTGTTGCTTCTGCCAGCAATTTTTCATTAGCAAAGTTGCATGTTTTGCACTCTACAAGAAGGTGGATAAGACTAATTTCCATGGGGAGCCCGACAGAGGTGTGGAAGGAAAGCAGTGGTCTCATTTCTGTAAGTAAAAGTTATGAACAAATGATGCAGGCTGGATCCAATACATGTTGTGGCATTGCCATCTATTTCTTGTATTACATGTCCTTTAATTAGGGCCAAGAGAGTGCTGGTGCGTTTCCTAATCAAACTCCTGCCTGTGGAGAATGAAAGAAGATGAAAATATTGAAGTATTTATTTTTAAAGAGAGCAGCAAAGGGTACAAAACCTTGAATGAACTAGTGAAGGTGAATACAGCTCTTCTCTTTCTCTGTTCTCATTCTTAGCTAAAGTGAAAGGCAGTTAAATTGCCGAAAGAAGATGCATCTGTCACCTTTTTCGTGGAGCTCTTTGGTGTGGGAGAGCATCTGGACGAAAGCCTTAGTAGGCTCTCAAGTATAAAGAAAGCATTCTGGGTAGTGGGGTCTTTTAAAATAAGTTGTAGTTCTGGAAAGGACTCCTCATGTTGGTTCTTCTGTTGAATCATCAGGTACCAAAGAGTGTCTGTGCAGTATGAAGCCTCGTGGTTTTTTGTCTGCCAGTCCTGGACCAGTTTGAGAAGCTTTTACTCCCTTTGTGTGCCCGTAGTTGCCCAGTGTTAGGTGTCATTCATCAGGCAATCTGATGGTATGTAACTTGTGCAGAGCACCATGTATATTGCTTTTTTCTTTCATTAGCATAACCAATATAATGATCAGAGTGTAATTAGTCACTGTGGTTTAGTTGCACTTGTGTAAGTGTAGTTTCAGTTAAATTATTTAAGAGAAAGGCAACGGCAGTTCAAGACTGGATGCGTGTTTTGCCGCAGTTTCTTGGATGTGTGTCTGGTCTGGAAGTTTACATAATGTTCTTCTGCTATTTGAAACTGCCCTCGGGGTTCCTCCTCTTGTGGCCTCTCCTAGGGCTCTCCCTCTGTTCATAGCACACTCTTCCGTGCTCTTGACTTGTTTCAGTCAGAAACTGCAGCCGTTTCTGTTCCCTGCAGCTGCATCTGCAGGTCTCAACTTGGTTTCCACACCCATAGTGAGAGACAGGGGTAGGACTGTACGCGAATCTACAGATCTCCTGGAGCAGAATGCTGTAGTGTCCTACTGTTAATGTGCTTTTTACATAAAACATCCTCCCATAAAAATGTCCTATTCTTTCTTCTGCACTGTGTATTTTACTGTTTTTCCATAAACAAACACTTCCTGTAGACCTTTTGCATTTGTTTTACAGGCTTGCTCTATATTTAAAGCAAAATGTGTTTAAGGGCAAGGAACTCTCAGGACTGAAGTGGCAGATAAGATTTGCTTGCCAGATGACCTTC
This sequence comes from Neomorphus geoffroyi, assembly GCA_033558235.1. Classification (NCBI taxonomy): domain Eukaryota; kingdom Metazoa; phylum Chordata; class Aves; order Cuculiformes; family Neomorphidae; genus Neomorphus; species Neomorphus geoffroyi. Next base: position 3,066,128 of record JAUMJM010000024.1, on the reverse strand, counting down.
TTCTAAAGGGCAGGCAGTCCTGGCAAGATGTAAATTCTTCTTGTCTTCTCAGGTGTCTTGTTTCCTCTCAAAACCTGTATGTCAAACGGGGAGAAAGCTGACTCTTTCCAGGTTATCAGCCATCATTTGTGTGAATTCCAAGTCATTTTCATTTTAGGCCACTTGTGCTGGGTCGAAGCAATCTGTACCCCCTTCCTAAGGGGAAAAGGGTGGAAGAGTGTAAAAATCTTGAAGACATTGTTACCTGCACTGGTGAAAACCCACCGTGCTGAGACATTGACTCCAGGACCCTTGGTTTCTTTAGGAAGTATCTCTTGGCTTTACCCCTTGAATCAGTGCTACAGATGCATAATGAGGCATTAATGTTTACAGGATCAGTGAGCTACTGCTTTGCCATATGCCCGAGTGCACTACGCTTCTCTGGGATCTGTTGGCCTCCCTCATCCTTGACAAAGCTTTCACTAGACATATTCCTCTAACAAGTAAAACTGGTTTAATTTGTTAGGAGGATTCAAGTACAAAATGTTTATGTTTACATGATTGACTTGGGAATTTGTAAAGTGTGTCTAGCTTCAGTTAAAAAAAACCCTGAGATAACCCTTTACAGAAGTTAATATAGAAGTGTTTTCTTAAAAGATTGGTTTATTTAGCATTAAGCCTCATTGATGGAGCAAGTTGATGGTCATGTGCCATCCCAGAGTGATCACTGTGTGTTTAATGTGTTACATAGCTCAGCAGCGATGGCATAGCCATATGACTTTATTTTTATCTGTCCTAAATCCTAGTCTGGCAGATTGGCAGGCACTGATGTCAGACGTGGGGTCCATGGCTGTAAGCTGGGGCAGAGAGAAGCATCAATATTCATTGAAACGAAGAATACCTCTGCAGTTCCAAACTTTTCTAACTTTTGCATGTATCCATCGCAGTTGCCCATCCGCCTTTCCTTGTGGCACTTCAGTTCTGAGCAGTAAAGTGCTTCAGATTTCCAGAAATGTGCACATTCATTTCTGGAATTGAACTTCTCTGTAGGGTTTTTTTAAATCCAGAGCTCTAAGCCTAAAGTGCTTAATATGGCTCTTTCCTTCCTTGAACCTTAAAACTATGCAGGAGTGGAGGCTCTCTACTCCTGCGGGGTAGAGCCATGCAGCCGGGAAAGACTGACCTTCTTTCCCCATTTTAAGCCAGAAAACACAAAAAACCCCATTATTCATTTGAAAGTTTAGCACTCCTTCCCGGAAACCCACTAAGCAATTCAGTACTCTAAAGATATCCATGAAGAAAGTGCCTAATGAGAAAGTTTTCTTGCTGCTGAAATCATGAGGAAGGTGGTTTTCAATGTCAGTGAGCTATATTATAATGCTGAACAACAATGCCAGTGCTGGTGTGTAAAACCACGGTTTATAGCTGTATGGACACAGGTCAGATGTGTGGAGTTTTTAAGATGAATGGTTTTAGGACAGTCATATTGTTTAGGGCTGGGGAAGGTTGAGTTTAAGGAAAAAGCTGTCTCAAAATTGAATTAAAATGAAGTGAAGCATCAGAGTGGGCGCGTGTGAAATATCCAAATACCATTGATTGATTTAAAACCCTTGTATTTTGGTGATGGACCAAACAAAAGGTGGCATTGTTTTTTAAGTTGTGAGCATCAGAAATAGAGCATTTCTGAAGAATGCAATAAACTGAGAGCAGGACGTTTAGGATGGCTGCATAGATATAATCACACGTGGGACCTAAATGAACCTGTCTGCAGGACCTACCTCTCCATTCCTGGTGCAGATCCCTGTGACAGCTTTTACCTGCCAGGTGGCAATGCTGTAAGATATCACAGGGGACTGTGTTGCAAGCTCTCCTCTTCATTACTCCTCCAAAATATCCTCAAATACATTTACAACTATGTTTAAAAGTATTAGCCTAAATTGTGAAAATGGAACGCACACAAAAATAAATGAACCAAGTCTGTTTGGGGAGACTGCATGTCCAGTTATTTCTCATCATGTTTGTTCATTTAATGAATTTTACCAATTAGCAATTAATTTGCAGTAGCTCTCCTAGTCATTAGTGCGAATTAGCAAGGCTTTGTTGGTGGAATGTCTTGAACATTAAAAGAAAATACTATATCATTCAAAACCTCAAGGGTGCTCCACAGTGAGATCCTCTGTAGAAATCAAACTGCTCAGGGCCACCCCACAGTCTCTCCGTCCCTGCTGTGGAAGTGCAGTGGACGCTGGGTTCATCTGTTTAGGCTGCATGGCCCAGTTCATTAGCCGTGCCTTTCTCCTTCAGAGAAGAGCAAGCATAGAATGACCTGAGTTGGAAGGCACCCACAAGGATCATTTGAGTCCAACTCCTAGTTCAGCAGACAGGGTGAGTGCCGGTGTAGTCCATCTCCCTCAGGCCATGTGAGGCTGTGTCCCAGGATCAGCAAGGCTCCTCTCTGCGCAGGTAGGCTCTGGTTCTGTGGCTTCGTGGTCTTGAGTCGCACAATTTTCTGTAGCTCTTTATTTATTTTTCTCTTGGTACACACAGTTCGTGTTTTTAATGCAGGTTGTTTATAGCAAGGACAAAGGATTACAGTCCTTAAATCAAAAGCAACGTTGGTGTAATTATAAGCGCAGGCTGGTGTTGCAAAGAGGGCTGTAGGGAGAGGCTGTCAAAGGAGAAGAGCATCCAAAGTATAGTAACCTCAAAAATCCTGGCTAATCAGTTTTCTGACAGGCGTGATCTGTTTCTCAGGTATTATTATTATATGGGGACTTTAAAGATAATAAATAACAATAGTAGTCTGGTCTAAGGAAGGGAAGAAAAGGGCAAGTGCCATTCACCTCGGAAGCTGTGGTTGCTCACTAGAGTTCTCTGAGGAGCATAATTTTTTTCAGCTCCTGGGGAGGACTCGATCCGTGACAACACCAGGAACATCCTGGGAGCCATGGTGTAAGCAGTGAGATTGCCCTGAGTGGTGTTTTCAGCACTCTGGTGCAGCTCTGGACAGCTACTTAAAAGACCAAAATAAAGAAGGGCTTGCTGAAGTAAACTTGGGCTTATCAGAGCTGTGTGGAACATGAAGACTTCTTTCTTGCAACAAGGCAGCTCAGCTAACGGACCCTGGCTAACAGATGATCAGCAGCATTTGAGTAATAGACTGCTCATTTAGCTTTAATACATTTTGCATAGAGAGCAATCAGCCTTCATCAGTCTTAGAGATGAATTGGCTTAGCCAGCTAAATTCTAAAGATATTAGTTCGACAGCAGCCACATAAATCATAACATTTTCTTAATGATGGTAAAATTAAAATATACTCTTGCTTTGAGAAACCAATGAAGCCTTCCTGTTTGCAGGCCAGATCCTCCTGCCTGAATTAAAAGGAAGCTTAATTGATGTGTTTTTAAACTAAACTCACAGCACTGTTCCTTCTGAGCATCTCTAGCATTGCTTTCTTTGAAGTTAAATTAATTTGTTCTGCCTCTCCCCGCTCCATCCTCTAATCATCAGGAGTGTCAGTGAAGACCTTCGCTTGGTATTCATTGACCAGACTTCTGTGGGATGTGAGCAGGACATACACAACATCACAGTTGAAGGGTTTTCCAGCTTAATCGTGTTGCCAGAAGCTCCTTGAACTAGTGGAAGTCTCCCAGGAGAAAAGGTTTTGCTCTTCCTCTAACCAACAAACCAAGACCTCCTGTCTGTCCACCTAGCCTAGGCAAGCATGACCTTCTGCTATGTCTTGTCCTTTGTTCTGGAAGCTGGCTTGAAGTCCAGGAAAGGGAATCCTGCCTTTAGCTAGAAAGACTGTGATGTTGGTGTTAGGGGCAGGAGTGAAGGCAGACTCTCAGGGTTGTGATAATCACACAAGTATTGTGTGTCCAGAGCTCTTCAATGAGGGGGAGCTGGGCTCTCTTAACTCTGTGTCCTACGAGTTAAGGATAGCACAGGCTAACTAGCATACTTCCTACAGCTGAGGCAGAGCTGGGTACACTGCCCACCTTAAATGTTCTGTGTGATTCCTCATGGAGCGGAACAGTTCTCTGGACCAAGGCCTCTTGCTTTCAGGAATGTCTTCCTGGCACTCCAGGCTAACCAATCTGTCTCCTGCTAAGCTGTGCTAGGTGACCTTTCCTTCCTTGGCATCCCACTGCTAGCTGCAGTGCGGCACCCACTGCATAAACAGAACCACGTCCTCTCCCGGTGCTCTGGGCTCTGCTATCTTAGAGCTCTATCCTGTCCTGCTTTTCAGCAGAGCCTGTGCAAGCAGTCTGTGCAGCAGAGCTCCTGGGAACACCTATTTTAGTCAGGTTCTGCTCAAGTGAAGAAACTGGACCAAAGACTTGACTGAAATTGAAATATCTGATACCTTTGGCAGGCTTTGTTCTGCTAAAACAACCATTCTGTGATCAACTGTAAAGATTTAATCTCTGAAATATGAAATACACTGCTGTGCAGAAACCCCAGCTCTAAGCCAAATACACTCAGGGTATAAAAAGAGGACAGAGAGGTCCTCTAATCCTTACCTGGGCTGGCTGTTTGCATAAGGGTGAGTTTTCCTTCTTCTTTAGTGCTCCTTTTGGATAGACCTCCTGGTCCTTTGCTGGAGTCTTAATTGTGGTAGTAATGTGTAGCAAAGGGACTAAGTGCTGCTTAGTGTATTCTGGGAAAGGCACGTTCCGCTGGACTGCTCCTTGGCGTCTGTACTCTGGGTTATTGACTGAAACGATGTGGTGGAGGAGGCCAGTTTTCCCAGCAGGTGGGTTTGTGGAGCTCCTGATGGGAATTGTTCAGCCATAGCTGAGTTAAGGTTGGTGCTTTCACTATTCGGGTATGTGCATGCAGTGCTCCTGTGAATTAAGAAGTTCCAGATGGTGTCTTTTGTTATCATTTTTGTGCTGGGGCAGTGAACGCTTTGGAAAAGATAGGAGACTGACACTGGGCTGTCTGTTTTGGGGGATTTTGACCATGGGACCCTCCAGTGAGCTTACCTCAGCAGCTAGTTTGAAGGTGGAGTAAAGCACGGCTCTTCCTTCAGGTGATTCCCAACCTGGTGTTACAGGATGGTGGCTGGTTTGGCCAAGGTTGGAGCCACGGATCAGTAAGTGGTGTGCAGGATGGCTGCAGGATGCTTTCACCTTCTGGCTCCTCAGTGACCTGCTGGGCAGCTTGGGCTGGTGATGGTGAGCTGGGTGGAGGTGTGAGCACACCTTCCCAGGGTTGGATATGGAGGGTCAGCCTACTACTGCGTGCAACAAGGTGTTCGACACAGCGGTGTCGAGAATCATTTCGTTCTTAGTCTGTCTTCCAGCATTGCTGGGGGAGGAAGGTGCTTTGGATATGTCTGCAGGGCTTGGAAACCTGTTCTCCCTCCATATTGTGGCAGCTGTATTTGTGCTACTTGTAATCTAATAAACGCTTGGTCTGAGCAGCCAGCACTCCTGCTAGAGCCCAAATGAATGCAGAGGAAGGACCCTGCTAAGTGTATGCATTCTTCCTCTCCTGGCCAGCTCCAATTCCCTTTCATAGCTCACATCTGATGCTTCCTCTCTCACCTAGCCCCTTAGCTCCGATGTAAATGTGTGTTCACACTTCTGCCAGTCAAGTAACTGTGCTCTCTCTGTCTCTCCCCTTTGTTATAAAGCCTGCTCTGTAAATGAATCCCACAGGTCTGGGGCTCAGCAGGTAAAAGGAGAAGTGAGTCTGTTAGCGCATGAGTCTAATCAGGCTGGCTAAAGCGAATAAAGTAGGGCAGCATTGCACATTAGCCGCTGTGTAAATGAGCCCTTTGATGGGCTGGGCACCGCGGGAGAGGGTTTGAAGCCAAGAAGAACTTTTGTTGTTAATTCAGTGACACATGGAAACTGTAAAACAGCGTGTCTTGCACACACACGAGAGAGAAAATAAAAGCCCTCACGACCGGGCTTTTCAATACCTGCCCTCGGACCTAGTCTGAAAACTTTCAGCCCCTGTCTCCCTCTCTCACCACTTGATTTTCCTTTCTCTCCCTTTCTTTTTTTGTTCCCCCTGCACTATAAAAAGAAAAGCTCTCTTGCCTTTTGAACTAGACGGCTGTGAGTGAGGGCTATCTCTGAGCTGTGTGGCTCTGTTACCTTTGTGTTCCAGATGAAACTGCCAAGCTCGGTGGGACAGAAGAAGATTAAAGCCCTGGAGCAGATGCTGATGGAACTCGGAGTAGGTGAGTAAAGGGGGCACGCGAGAGAGAAAGAGACACACAGAGCTTGCCTTTGTTCTCGAGATGGGCTATTTTTTCCCCTAGTAATACAGCCAGTTTCTTGAATAACAGTATGTGAATGGTTTTTAAAATATTTTATGTGTTTAAAAAAAAAAAAGGAGAGAGGGTAAAAGCCAGAACAAGATGCACAGGTTTTTTTTTTTTTTCCTCCCAGTAGAAAAATGTTTTAAAAGAGCCTTTGTTTCTCCCTTGTTTGGGCCTTTTTAACCATCAAGAGAGGCAGCACAGTATTAGGAAGGCAAATCTCAGCCTTGCCGGGAGAGGTACTTCTAAGCGTGTTGGTGACCACAGCACGCGCATTGTTCAGGGCTGCCCTGTGTTGCTTTCAAGCTTCGTTTCCTCTTAATTTACTGCTCGCAGTGGCAAGTCCAAAATGCGTCTGGGACTGTTCGTCCCCCCTTTATAGGTTACATGCTGTGTGAAAATCTGGAGCATCTCTGCTGAAAGGCGAGTAAACACACATCCCTCACTCTTGAACTCCAGTGTCTTAGCGGCAGAAAGACGGGTTCACTTAACATGTACAATACCTGCTCGTAGCTGGAGGGAAAGGAGTGCAGCCCATGGCTGGCTGCTGCCCTCCATGCACTGGGGACAGTTTGCAGGTACTACAGGTTCCCAGCGTGCAATGCCCCTTGATTTAGCACCTGATGATCCTTCCCCCCTGCTATGGCTGGGGGGATTTTTAAACTAAAGAAAAAAAAAAGAAAAATAATAGTAAGAAGGCCTTATTGGTGATTGACAAGAGATTACTGAGCCTGCTTCCAGCACTGACTTCTGTTAACTCATGTTAGATTTTTGAGCCAACTGATTTGTGGCTTGATATGTTGCCTCAGAGTGTGTGTCTCTCCTGCGGCTGGTGAAAGCAGCTCAACCAGGGTGGTTTCCCCTTTTGGCTTTAAAACCAAGGGAGTTACCATCTTTGCTTGCTAAGGAAGCCTTGGGGAAGGAGTGAGTGCTTCTTAGAGCTCACTTTCCACAAGGGTAAGGAAGGGTTCCTGACTCCTCACTCCTGCCTTACAAAATCCACATATCTTAAGAGCTTCCTGGTGCTCCAACCCTGCTGTGCCTTGGAGTGCAGAAACACACCTGGGCTTTTTGTTGGTGAGCACAGTGCTAGCAGGAAAGGGTCACGTGGGCAGCCCTGCGGACAGGAGGCCACTGCTGTGTATCAAGACAAATGCACAAAGCTCCATCCTTTTTGTCTCCTGAACATGCAGCTCTTCCTGGCTCTTGTGTGCATATGTGATGGGCTGCAGCAAAACGCACAGTGTGGGGAGGGGATCTGCCAGCCACTGCTATGGGCAGTTCAGCTCTGCATCAAAACATGTCTGTAACACAGCAGCAGAGCAGTTCTCTGCTTCAGCCCTGCCCCGGGAGGAGCAACAAGAGAGGCAAGGGAGCTCAGCCTGTCCACCCCTTGTTGGTGAAGGGGACAGCAGGAGCTCTTCTGTCCTCTGCAGCAGCGTGTGAGGGCTCGTTCCCAAGAGTGAACGCCCTTCGCAAGACCTGGTAGGTAGCGAGGCTCAGTTGTCTGGTCTGATCTATGTCATCTGTCATCCTTCACTTGCTGAGTCCTGGACTTTGCAGGTTCACCCTTAGCCAGAGCCAAAGGGCAGCCTAGAAATTCAAATCTCCAACCCTTAGGGATGTTGATTGCTAGTGAACCATGTGATGGGAGTGAGGCTCCTGGCGTACGTTTGTGTGAACTCAGCAGCCAGGACATTTCTAGAGGTCTTCTGCTGTAGAGTTGCAGGTCTCGATGTTTAATGGAACACCTTTTTTCTCCCTAGACCTCAACCCTATGCCCACAGAAGAGATCGTACAGATGTTCAATGAGCTGCGGAGTGACCTGGTGCTGCTGTACGAGCTGAAGCAAGCCTTTGCCAACTGTGAATACGAGCTGCAGATGTTACGGCACCGCTACGAGGCCCTGGCCAAAGCTGGTAGCATTGGCCCCCTCAGTGCAGAAGGTGCCCATCCAGATGGCCAGACAGGGCTCGGCATTGAGGAAGGCAAGGGAGATGCCAAGGACCAGATCATTGATGTAGTAGGAGCACCACTGACCCCCAACTCGGTGAGAAGGAAGGTTGCGGGGGCAGAACAGGGAGCACTCAGGTCTCCGACACAGATGCCCTGACAAGCGGTGGGGATGCTGCCCTGCTCTCCCTCCAGGTGTGCGCGTCCAAGGGAGCACAGCACGCCTGTTCCCCCCCAGGTCCCAGTGCTGCTCTCTGGGCTCGTCTCCTGTGCTGGACAGTGTTCTTGGTGCTATCGGTGGGGTCAGCAGGGCTTTCTACATCCTGCATGCAGGCAAATGGCTTGACGTGGGTGCCACCGTGGACCAGAGCAGCAAGGCTGCTTTGACGAGAGCTTGCACTAGGGCAGCAGCAGTGACGCCGGTGCAGCTGCAAGGCCTGAGGCATTTTCCTTCTAGACACAGCCCTCTAAGGGCTGCCCGGCAGAGAGAAGCGAGTGGGGAAAGCAGTCTTGAGATGATGAGCCATAACCTGCCTGAGTCCCTGGGGTCAAGCGGTGGTGCTGCCTGGAGCCGGGAGGTTTGGGAAGGAGAGAGGCGTTTGAAGAGCAAAGGATTGTTTTTATACCCTATTTCCAGTGCTGAGAAAGGAAAGCCAAACCTAGGGGCTCTTCCAGTGTGAGCCCTGTGACATGTACCTCTGCAGGATGCGAATTGCCAGCCTCTCCTCCCTGCCTCCATGAGGCTGCCCAGCCCCTCACCACTGCCTCAGGGCCAAGGGTTTGCCTGGGGGTCAGCTGAGGTTGCTTTCCCCTCTGCGCAGTCCGCTGGCGCAGCTGAGCCAAACTGCCTGATAAAAGCTGCCCATCTCCACACAGTGGCATCCCCAACACCTCAGACATGCTGCCCCTATCGCGGCACAGACCTTTATCTTCTAAAATGTATAATGTATTACAGGATATTGAGAACACCTTATCTGTCAGTGGCAGAGGCGATACGTTAATCTGGACTTGAGCAATGTCCTGTTTGATTGTGACAATATGGAGTCGTAAGGAAGCGTTCCGCTGAGACAGGTTCATGTTTGCAAAGGGGTCTTCTGAATGTTTTTTTTTGTTTTTTTTTATCCTAATGCATTCAATCTGAAACCTCACCCCTCCCTGTGGTCTGGAGTGTCCTGGTTTGCAAACTTTCTGGGGCTGATTCAGAACAAACTTGCTCTCCCTTGAGACTTTGCTTGCTGGGAAGGTGGGAGAAGTGGTGATGATGGTGGTGGTGGCCATAGCTGCAGAAGGAGGGAGCCCATGTTTGTTTTTCTGACCACCTTGTTCCTCAGTGCCCCCTCCTGGAATTGGAAACAAAGACATGGGCCCAGGCAGCACAGAGAGGGTTAAACTGACCTGGTCTCTGACATATTTGAAAGAAATATAATCAAGTTAATTCACTGCAAGGCAAATTCAGTACCTAAAGGGCCCCCATGTTAAATACAGCACTGACCTTTACCGGCTGATTACACAAAGACGACACAATTAGATTAGTCCAAGACAAAAGGTCAAGCACATTCACACTGTGACCATTTTATGCTACCTTTTGAGGGGGGGAAAAATTACATCCCAGCTGGAGGGGTATCTTGGAGAGGAGGGGAATGAGGCTGCAGTACCATGTTCTGCCTGGCTCAGGTGTGTTTGAAGAGTCGGGCAGGGCCTGGCACTGTGCCTATCCTGAACCTTTCCTGCGGTTCTGGGTACTGTTGTGGTGGGAGACCTGCAGTCTGCATCCCACAGCCAGCTTTTCCAAGGATGTGCTGAGCTGAGTGGAGGCTCTATGTGGTGATGCTCCCTGCCCAATGCTGCAAGGAGCAGTCCCAGTGCCTCTCACAACAGCATCATGGCTAAAATCACCTTCTGGAACATCACTGGGCTGGGGTCAGCACTGAGAGGGGAGGCAGCTGGGGTGGTCGCTGGCTGTTTGGCTGGTGGGATGTGTTCATGTGTCCCCACCCTGTGCAGTGATAACTCTGAGGTGTCCCGGGGTGCAAGGGGGTGGCGTGGGAGGCAGGCCCCTCTGCCAGCACAGTGCTTTTCCCTCCCCCTGGGGTGCTTGCAGCAGGGGCAGCAATTTCAGTAGTGCAAGTGAGCAGCTCTCTGTAGAGCGGGTGTTGTGCTGGGACATCTCCAGCCCATCCACTTGGTAGCATGACACACAACGCAGTGGTGCTTTGTAGTGGCCTTTCCATTCCTCGCCTGCTGCAGCTGTGGCCACTTGTGGGTGATGCCTTGCCCTTCCCTCACTAAGGCTGCTTCAGTGGTTTAACCCCACCACGTCAGCCTTGAGCTGTGTTCAGGTGAGTGCAGTGCCACTGAGCTGCCCGGGACCCTCGGGGTGATCGTGTAATCTCCCTGTTTCAAATTCCCCTGAGTTGAAGAATCCCTTTGTGCTGTCTGGCACTGCCCATCCGTGGCACTCCACGTGTTGGATTAAGCACAGATTAGTTCAGCCTCCAACCAGCTGCTCCCCTGAAGCCAGATTTGTTTCCCTAGAGAGAAGTATCTTGCTCCAGATGTTGGAGGAAGCTAGTGGCAAAGCCAGGAATAGGAGTAGGAGCCCTGCCTGGTGTGCCTGGATCCCTTTCCAGGAGCTGGCATGAAAGGGCAAAGGCACGGCCGGGGTCCTGAGATACTGATTGTGGTGACAGCAGGCTGCCACTTCCCCCTTGGCCGGCGCTGGGGACGGGGGACATCTGAGCTGGGCAGGTTAGGAGAGATGTCTGTGTGAGACAGCAATGAGACCCCGTGGGAAGCCCAGCGCTGTTCTGCCCTGCCGTGTCCACTGCATTCCTCCTACCCTGGCTACTTGTCCACCCTCTCCTCAGGGCTGCAGTGCCCAGTGCTGACCATTAAAGCTGAGCTCGGATCCCCCCAGTGCCGTCTGCCGCTGACCCCGGTAGGGACTTTACTCGGGGCCTTCGGGAGGTGAAAGGTGAGCCGAACTCGGAACAAATTAGTTCCAAGCAGAAGTTCAGCCAGTTACTCCAGATTGGATCCTTTGATTTCCGCAACTCAGACTCCACTCAGTGATCTGTAATGAGTGACTCTCAGAAATCCTCACATTGCAGCACTTTGTTCCTGAGCTCACAAGTCAGCCCATTAATGGGTAAAGGAAAGGACCTTCAGTCTAAGAAGTCTCGGGTTCAGAGTCAGAATTATTTGACTTTTAAGCTTCCTTTATCTGAACTCCTGCTGACTTCTTGTTTTCTGAGCCTGTTTGAAAGCTAGAAGTTACATTGTTAAGATCAAACATTCTCTCTTTCCAGATGGAGTTACAATATCTGTCTTTTATATATATATATATTTTAATATATATATATAGTGTATATATACCAGGGTGTATATATATTCCTCTCTCCTTTTTTTTGTAATCGTTCTTTCCATTAAAGGAAACTAGACTTGTAGGCTCTTGTAAATTATAATGTAAAACATTTTTTTTAACCAGACAGTTCCCAATTTTGCCCAAGGCAACTGGAATAGCTGCACCACAGAAGGCAATAGGAAGGTGATTAATATGAATTTGTGACATATTTGAAAGATGGGTCTTTTGCCATATAAAGATTATCAAACACATGTGCTCTTCCCCATTAATTCCTCAGCCCTCCCAGGAAAGCCACAAAGCCCAGCTTCTTTGTTTCCAGGGTGGGTTTTTGTTTTTTTAAATGTACCTTTCGGTCCCCTTGATTACCACGTATTTGATTTTTATAGGGCATCTGTTCACACTGCTGTGTGGGTTCTCTGGCCCTTTTATTTTCCTGTTAATCGGATCCCGCGAAGGCAGCCGTGCCAGGGCCTCTGACGAAATCCGTGTGTGTGTTGTATTTAACTTTTAGCCGTGCAAATTCCATGCTCTGTTTGCCGTCTGCCCAGCACCCAGTGGGGACTGGGGGCCGCCTTCCTGCTGGGGGAGGGAGCAGGGCCTCCCACCACGCGTGCTGCTGCTGGGAGCACACGTGTGCGGGACCAGCAGGGCTGGGTGGGTCTGGTTCATATTGGAGAGTGTGTCCATGCTACCTTGTCCATCCCCTGGGGCGGTGGCTTCGCAGGCTTTTGGGGACATTGGATGGCTGCAGGGTGGGGCATGGTGGGGACCTGATGGCAGTCACCATGCCTGTGCAGCATGTCCTGCAGTGCCAGTCTCCGCAGCTGCCTGCCTGCACTGAGGCTCTGGCACTGCGTGCCCCTATGGCACCCATGTGGCAGCTGGTGGCTCTGGCATGCCTGGAGCACCCACCTGGATTTGGGTTGTCTTGCCACAGAGCCTGGCTTTGGGTGCTGGACCCACGCTGGCCTTGCAATAAGTCTCACTGCAATGCAACGCCATGGCCAGGGTCACGTTCTCCATCTGTCATGGATGGTCCCACTTTTCCTATGTCTGGATTCAGCCCTGAAACCTTGTGGGTAAGGGGTGAGGCTCACCAGAGCCCTGAGTCTTGCTCAGGCCTAGAGATGCACGCTGCCCAGAAATGAGGTGGGTCTTCTGAGGAGCCATGCTTCTCTGTGAGAGCCTCCTGCTCTGCTCCTAGACCACTTCGTGGTGGGTCTGGATGGTGGAGGAGCATTTCCAGGCTCTGCCCTGTCCCATGCCAAGCATCCTGAGCAAAGCTGACAATAGTGTGGAGCTGTTCTGCCCTGCTCCTTAGGGTTTGTTGCTGCCAGCGTGCTTGTTCAGGGCTCCTGGGGCTGCTGGGCTGTTGCAGAGCGCAGCCCCTTTCTCCTGATCACTCCCAGACCCGGCACCACAAAGATGATTGTGGCAAAGCCCTGTTCCTGTCAGGGAGGTGGTGTCCCCACAAGGGTGCCATCCCAGCCCCTCACCACTGCTGGATCAGCTCTGTCTCTTCCCATCATGCAAGGACCTGGCTTTGCCTTCTGGTGGGCAGATGGCAGAGTGGTGCATTGGGCACTGCCAGGTGTGATGCTGGAGCCTTGTGCCCAGCTCCAGGACTGGCAGTCGTGTTTTCCGTGTGACCTGAGCGCTCCCACCCGCCAACCCTGGTTTTTATTTTGGTTCCCGTTGCCCTCTCGGAGCAGAGAAAGTGAAGGGAGTCAACCTCCTCTGTTAAGAAGGTGGAGAAGCTGTGAACCCCCTGTGCTGGGTGAGGAGGTGCAGAGCTGTGTGCAAGGTCTATGCTGCCCTGTCCTGCAGCCCTGAGTGATGGGGCAGGACCAGAGCCTTGCTGGGAATGCTGCTGTGCTCCAGAGAATGGTAAGACCCATCTTCTGCCCAGCACCACAACCCCAGCTCCATCTCTGGAGAGGTGCAATCCCCTGACATTGCAGCAGGTGCTGGAAGGTGGCTCTGAGGCCGCTGCTCCACCCAGGGCTGTGCTTGGTTGCCCCATGCCTGCTGATGCTTCCCGCAGTTTGTTCTGGTGAGGCTTTTTTACATGGCAGATCTTTGTGAGCATCCCTGTAAAAACAGAACCCATCCCTTGTTCTAGGGCAGAGTCATCATTAGTCCTGGTGAGCCTGCACAGAGCAGGATGTGATGTGAGCTGACTTGCCTCCACCCTTGGCAGGCTGGGTGCTGCTGGCTCTACTGGGAACCTTTGCTGCTGGTGGCTCTCCCTGAGCCCGTCCACCTTGGTCATAGAATGATTTGGGTTGGAAGGGACCTCAAAGCCCATCTGTTTCCAGCCCCGCTGCCATGGGCAGGGACACCTCCCACCAGCCCAGGCTGCTCAAAAGCCCCATCCAACCTGGCCTTGAACACCTCCAGGGATGGGGCAGCCACAGCTTCCCTGGGCAACCTGTGCCAGGGCTTCCCCAGCCTCACTGTAAAAAGTTTCTTCCTAATGTCTTATCTAAATCTCCCCTTTCAGTTTAAAACCATTCCCCCTCATCCTACCCCTGCAATCCCTGATAAAGAGCCCCTCACTAGCTTCCCTGCAGCCCCTTTCAGTACTGGAAGGTTGCTTTAAGGTCTCCCTGGAGCCTTCTCTTCTCCAGGTAGAACCGGAACGCTCTCAGTCTGTCCTCAGAGGGGAGGTGTTTCAGCTCTCTGATCATCTTTGTGGCCTCCCCTGGATTTGTTCCAACAGCTCCATGTGCTGAGGACTCCAGAACAGAACGCAGGGCTCCAGGTGAGGTGTCACGAGAGCAGAGTAGAGGGGCAGAATTCCCTCCCTTGTCCTGCTGTTCATGCTTCTTTTGATGCAGCCCAGGATACAGTTTGCTTTCTGGGCTGCCAAGCGCACGTTGCCAGGTCTCTCATCCAACAACACCCCCAAGTCCTTCTCCTCGGGACTGCTTCCAGTCCTTTCTCTGCCCAGCCTGTATTTGTGCTTGGGATTGCCCTGACCCAGGTGCAAGATTGATGTTAGCTTTGTTGAACTTCATGAGGTTCGTAGAGGCCCCACCTCCCCAGCCTGCCAAGGTCCCTCTGGATGGTTGTGGGGCTGCTCCAGTGCTGCTTGCGATGGGCCACGGAGCTCCCTAACAGCATCTCCCACGCGCAGCCCTGCGAGGCTGCTCTCTTCCAGCACCCATGTGTGCCCACGCCTGCCTTGCCTGGCTGAGGAGGTGTTCTGGCTGGGAAACACTAGTGTTCTCCTCAACACTCGCTCTCAGGCCCAGGTTCTCCTGCTGCCCTGTGCAGGGCAGAGGGACACCTCTGGCTTCAGTCTGCTCTAAGCGGGGCCCCTGGTCCCTGAGCCCCATGGTTTCCAGGGCCTGGAGGGGCTGAGGCGTTGCTGATGCCGCGATGGGAGCCTGGCTTCATGCACTGTCACCATGGGCAGGGGTGGCCATGGCTGCGTGCCCTGCTCTGGGTTGCTGCCCTGCCTTGCTGGCTGCCCACGCCGCGTCCCCTTTGCGCTGCCTCTCAAGTGTAACCGGTGATCGATCCGCCGTGACAACGTCCTCTGAGTCACATTCTTGCCTGCAGGGATAAAGGGCAAAGGCCAAGTTCTTAGTTTTCATAGAAAACTAATTCGACGACTCCATCGAAAATAGGTCAATAAAGCTGATCAGGGGCTGCACAGAGCAAGCCGTTGAAACCCCCGTGACCTTTGCTCAGAGCAAGTGGGCTGGGGCTGCTCCTTCCCTCCAGAGCTGCCCACTCCGTGCCAGCTGGCCAATGCTGTCATTGTCACCCGGCAGTGCCATGGTGCTGGGCAGGATCCCTTGGGCAGCTGGACGTGGTGATGGTTCCTGCACGGCTCCTGTGTGTTGTGGCGCTGGGCTCATGCTGGCTCTGTTGTCCCAGCACCCTGGGCAGAGCCACACTGGCTCCACTGGTGCAGCGGAGATGTTTCAAGTGCGGTAGAGGCTGTGTGGTTACAGCATGCCAGGCTGAAGGGCGGGTGACAACATGCCATGGGGACACAGTGGTGGCTGTCACCCTGCACTGGGCAGATGCCAGTGGGACATGGTGGTGGCTGTCACCCTGCACTGAGCAGATGGCTGCATTAGGGCATACCTGTGGGTGCAGCCTGGCTGAGACAGGCTGGTGGCATCCTGGGCATCTGGGACAGAGCCATCCTGGAACACAAGCAAACTGAGGTAGTGGAGGAGACTCTGGACCCACTCACGGTGCCCAGTGGGTGCCCATGTTGGGAGCAGGGCTTTGCTCCCAGCCATAGGGAACCTGGACCTCCCTTCCAGAGTCAAAAAGTTCACCTGTTTGGGGAGCATGGATATGCTGGGGTGCCGTTCCCTGCTGGTGGGCACCCTGCTGCCAGGTTCGTGGGTGGCTCAGCCCCACCTCCACCCCTGCACACACTCGCACATGTATGGGCACAGCCCAGGCTCCTTTACCCCCAAACTTTATTCATGTGGCACATTTACAGCAAGGATTGGAATAACTAGACAATGAAAATGCTGGGTTTGCATTATCGGTTGGTTTAACTGGAACACCACACACCATGCAGTCATGTACCGCCAAGTTCAGTGCCTGTATTGCCCTTCTGGCTGCCGTCACCGGCTTCGCTCCAGGCCATGCACGCACGGGCCCGGGGCTGCAGCCTCCCTGCAGGTCAGCGCCCGGACCAGGGCTCCATTCAGCAGGGCCCCGGGGCTGGGTGACACCAGGGGGGACGTCTGCCCTCAGCCTGCCCCATGGCTGCCCTGGGGAGCCCACCCAGCCGGAGGGGATGTGCTCGGCAACTCTCTCAGCCAACAAGCCAGCTGCTGCTGAGCGGCCGCGGGGACCTGCGAGGGGCACGGCATGGCCCTTGGGGACCTGCGAGTGGCACAGCATGGCCCTTGGGGACCTGCAAGGGGCATGGCATGGCCCTTGGGGACCTGCGAGTGGCACAGCATGGCCCTTGGGGACCTGTGAGGGGCACGGCATGGTCCATGGGGACCATAGGGGGGCTGAGCCTAAGCTCAGGAACCAAGGGATGGGGTCAGAGGGAAGCGGGGTCAAGGGCTTGGGGCAATTTGCAGCTCCCCTGCTCGGGTACCTGTGGGCCAGCGCATGCTGGCACGTCCACCGCCGGCAATGGACGCGGTGCTGCGGCGAGCCTGGCCCCGGTGGAGCTGGAATCGGTCGGCGGGGCCGAGGCAGAGCTGGGTATCTCACCCAGCCCCGCAAGAGGCACAAGCAGACGGGACGGGGGTCCTGCATGGACACTGTCGCCTCCCTTCTGCCACCCACCTGCCCACCTGCCGGGCCCCCTGCGTCCCACTGAAGGGAGCCCTCCGGTGCCCTGCAGCCCCCGGTGGGGCTGCCAGGGGCTCTGCAGCGGAGAATACAGGCACTTCACCTTGAACATAAAGAGACGGATCGCGTTTGTCACATACAGGAGTCAGAGAGGGGTTAGTGTTGACTCAAAAAGGGGAACAGGCGCTCGGGGGACAGGCAGGGGGCTGGCGGGGAGGGCGAGGGGCCGTCTCGACACTGCTGAGGCTCCGTCAGCCAGCCTCGCTGCAGCAGCCGTCGGGGCCTGAAAACATAAAACCAGAGAAAAGAAAGAAAAAGGGAAGGTGGGGTCGGCCCATGCCAGGGAGGAGATGGGGGATGCTCTGACTACGGGGTGGGAGAGGGAGGACAGGGTGGGATATGGAGGGGGGGATGGAAATCGGGAGCCAAAGAAAAAAAAAACCAAACTACGAGTCTAAAATGTGGTGCAAGCGCCCTACGCGGCTGTCCGCTAGCATGGCATAATGTCCGGAGCAGCCCAGAGAGGGAGTCACATCAGGTCTACACAGATTTGCCTTCCCATATATACAACCTCTACTGAAGTTAACAGCTGAAATTGAGATTTTTTGTGTCGGTTCCTCTGGCCTCGGTTGCCATTTTGTTTAAATGCTGGAGCCCATCCTCCCCGCCTCGCCGGCGCCGGGCACATGCAGCCCTTGCCTGGCTTGCCTTGGGGATCAAAAGGGTTTGGAGGTCTGCTTGAAGATGAAGCCTCTATGGGCCAGTGTCTTCATGATGTTGGCGATGTTCTTACAGTCGTCTGTGGAGAGAGCACAGAGATGCCAGGTTAGAGCCAGGATCCACCTGGGAGCTGCTGGAGCAAGCCCTGAGCCCATGCTGGGGCTGTCCCTCCTGTGTCCACATCAGTCCTGGCACTCTGTCCCCAGTGCCTTGCACCAGTGTGGAGTGAGTGGGGGGGGGGTCCTCTGGCTCCCCAGCACTGACCACCTGCATCCCAGCATAGAATCACCTGGTTGGAAAAGACCTCGAGATCATCCAGTCCAACCACACCTGTCCACTACTAAACCAGATCCCTAAGCACCTCATCTACCCATCTTTTAAACACCTCCAGGGATGGTGTCACCACCCCGTCCTTGGGCAGCCGTTCCAGTGCCCGAGAATCCTTCTGGTGAAGGAATGTTTCCTGATGTGTAAGTATGGCCCTGTGCCACACTGGGATGGATCCATGCCTGGGACCTGGAGGCTGCCTGGGGCAGTGGCGTCACCCAAGCCATCGACTGCTGCATCCCTGGCTCCCCCAACCCATGGGGAGCTGGTGGGTGGGAAAGGCAGCATTCCCACCAGCTGGCCCCATGCTGGCCCCAAGCTCTTGGCCAGTGGCTGCTTTGCTATGAGCCCAGCGCCAGCGACTTGAGCCTCCTCTTCCAGCATCCCGTCCCGCGGTGGCCCTGACCAGTGAAGGGGCTGTCCCCATGCCGGGATAGGGACAGCAGGTGATGGAGCTGCTCTCCACCAGCCAAGCAAGATCATCTATTTCCCCTTTCCCTCCTCGGGCAGGGGCCACATGCCACCTGGCCCTCTGCTTGCCACCACGGTTTGGGGTCGTAGACATCCCCACCAGAACTGGTTCTTGGTGCTGCCCTGTGCCCGGTGAGCCACAGCTGTCCCTGGCATGGGGCCACGGACCAAGCAAGTGCTGGTGGCTGACCGGCAGCACTGTGGCCATGAGAGCGAGCGGTGGCTGAGAGGGGGAAGGCTCCGGCTGGTGTTATTTACCTGGGACTTAAACACAGGCACCGTTTGCTAAAATAGAAGCCGGGCTTAAATTGATTCCTGGTGTCTATATTTCATGTTGAAAATTGGCTTGTAAATCCATGTTTTGATCTATGAGGGCCGTCTCCTTAAGAAAAAGCAAGAGTAAATGTGTAATTTCTCCCTTGACAGCACACGGCGCAGAGGCGATCCTTCTTCCCGCTCCCCTCCGTTTCGGGACAGCTCCACTCGTTCCGATTACCACTCTTTCTTCCTCGCCCCACGCCTTGATGTCTCCATTTCATTACCGCCCGCCCATTTATCAAGCTGTTACCGTAAGGGTGACTTTGCCCACTTGCGTGTGGCAGCGGGGCCCGGCTGACACGGGGAGAGGGTGCCCCGGGAGGGGGGGCACAGGCAGGGCCCCCCTCTCCCCGCCGCTGCGGGATGGATGTTGTGGTGGAGGGAAGGCTGCATCATTACTGATGTGTAAATGATAAAGAAGCCTCCACATCCATCTCCCAACTGTAAATCCAGGGAGTGCTTTATAATCAAGCTACAGCGATAATAATGTGAAATTAGGTCTCTCTATCAACGGGAGGAGGCCTTTTAATCACGGCTTAAAGGGTGCAAACGCTGTTTATCATAATTGAACTGTATCCGGGCTAATTGTGGCCATATTTCACTGTCTAGGAGACAGCAGGCTGCCTGCTGACAGTGCCACGTGCCGGATTGAGGGCCCTGCACAGACGGGCAGCGCTGCCCTGCTGCCTCGCTGCTCCCTGCCACACCAGCAGCCCTGCCCAGCCCCGCTGTGCCCGGTGACCCGGTGGCAAAGCTATTGCCTCACTCCCAGTATCAGGCTGGCAGCACAGGGAGCTTCCCATGTGCAGCTCCCCAGGGAACTGCCCTGAGCTGCCCGGGACCCTCCTGGCTGATGGCTGGCAGTGGGAGAGGTAATGTCCCCATCAGAGCTGTGTCCCCCCAGGCCCTCTCATGGCACCCCTTCCCCCCGCCCGTTGTGACAGGCCAGGGAAGGGAGCAGGGCATGAGGCCAGCCCAACGTGTCCCCAGCCCCACCGGCCAACGTGGGGTCAGAGGCGGGCTCGTCTCTCTGTGCCTCTGTCCTCTCCGCTGGCTGTGGTGGCACTGATGGCTCCAGAAGGATCATGGAGGTGATGGGTGTCCTGCCCAGCCAAGCCAGAGTGCCAGCTCCCAGTGACACTTATTCCCACGCAGCCAAGTCCCTCGCTGTCCTTAGGACCCCCTGTTCCATCTGTCTCACCCCTGGCCAGCTGAGCCCCCAGGAAAGCAGCACCAGATCTGCCCCTGGAGCCACCTTCCAGTGGGACCTAACAGGGAAATGGTGGCTTGAAAGCTGGGGAAAGCGAGGCAGGAGAAGTGCAACCCCAAAAATATAAATCCTGGCCTCTGAGCTGTGGCGGCTTGGATTTGAATGTGGCGGCTTGGATTTGAATGCATGGCCCTTGCTGCTGCCCTTGCCCACTCCCGGGCATCCTGGCCCATCGCTCTGGGCCAGTGTGGGCTGCCAGAACTTGCCCGTTGCTCCATATTCCTGAAAGGGGAACTGCACAGAGACCTGGCAAGTAGCCAAACTGGCAGCAGGACCTCATGGCACCTCCTGGCACCCCCGAGCTGGTCCCTGGGCAGAGCCTCTGGGACCACTGTCTGCTTCCTGAGCCCCACCAGGTATCGCCCTGCTGCGCTCTTGTGCCAAGTGCCAGCGCTGGGAGCTGCCCTGCTGCCACCTTGCAGAGCCAGTGGGACCCCAGCGGGTCAGTGCCACCCTCATGCCTGGCACCGTCCTTGCCGTCCCAAATGATGCCACGACCCCCTGGCAGCGGGAGCGCCAAGCTCATCATAAGTCATTTAGTGAGACTCATTCCAAATCAGCAAAGGTAAACACGCTTATTATAATTATCCATGTAAAAAAAAAATCAACAACAGCAGAACAACTTTCTAATATGCAATTACAGCCATCTATTGATTTTACAATGTAATCCGCTCCGATTGATTTAATAACACAATTATAGGCTGGCTCTCGGGATATTAGAGTGGGAGATTTTCATAAACTCCAAAGCAAAAAACTAAGCGGCTTTTAAAACAACACAGTCAGATGGCTGTTTGGGGAATTATTAGCAATATGAAATCCTCTAAATCTGGCCGCCGTTACCTTGTGGAAGGAATTTCTATTACAAAAATAGCAATTGACAGCCTAAGAGGGCGCGAACGGGATTGCTTTGCTGCTCTTTCAGCACTTAATCCATCCAAAGGTGACCACGGAGCAGGGTCTGAGGCAGGTGAGGGGGGTTGGCAGCCCTGCCCACCCTGCACCCCATCCTGGCTCCCCTCGGGGTGCACGTGGCTATCACAGGGCTGCCTGGCACCCAGGCTGGCACCCACCGGCCCCATCCCATCAGGGTGACCCTGCCTGGGAACGCGGGATGCAGACCCCATTGCCACCCCTGCCCCGGTGCACCCAGCCCTGGACACCTCCAGCGGCTGTTGGGGTGCCCCCCCTGTGTCTCCAAGCCCTGGCAGGGGGACACGTGGCTGGGGTGAAGGTGGCTCTGCCGGTGCCGCCCAGGCGCGCACGCACGCGTGCCCCTGCTCTCCGCCCGCTCGTTCCCTCAATGTATTCCTGACTTTATGGGCACATTTTTCTTGTCAAGCTGACAGGGTTGCTAAGTGGATTTCTCCCTGATATGCGGACGGATTATCACATTACTCCAATGTCCTACACAAACATATTACTTTATATTCAATAGCCCTAATGAATATAAACTGCTGCTTCTTTTTTGGGGGTGGGGGGTAATCTATAGATTTTTAATGAGGGCACTATTAACTCCCTCCTCTTTAAAACAGACTGAGGTGCAGCCTCTGAGTAGAAAATCAATGGTGTTATTGTAGGAATATTGTATATTGATATTGTAATAATAAGATGCAATTGATTTAGGGGTGTTGCGCGGTGTGTGTGGAAGGGGTCAGCCTGGGGTTACCCTGGCTCCTGCCAACCCAGCGGTGGCTCTGCCCTGCCTCCCTGCCCCTCGCCTTGTCCTGCGGCTTCCGAGTGCCGCGGTTGCCCTGGGACGGCCGAGGCTGAGCTCACCCTGAGGTGCTGGGTCCTGGCCACCACTGGGACCTTCCCTGGCCAGACTGCCAGAGCAGTGCGGGTGATGTGCCAACCCCCATCTCCCCTCGGCCCGGCTGGTGTAGGGTTTTAACTCTTCCACTGGGTGTTAGCGTTGCCCACTGCAACACCGCGCTGCCTCCACACCCCCATCCTGCTCCTTCTGTGTGTCGCCCAGCGCTTGGCCGCAGTGGCAGCCCGGGACAGCACGTGCACACACGCAGGGCATGAGACCTGTCTTTTATTTAGGGCTGGCGTTTGCTGGTGTTGGCTGGCTGCCCTTGTCCTTGGGAGGGCAAAGATATTCCCACCGTGCTGCTCTGCTGGGATGGAGGCAGAATCCCCCGAGCCCATGGCACTGGGCTCGGTGCCAGGTGTGCAGCCTCCCTGTGGCCGCTGCAGTGGCACTGCTGCCAGCCCAGGACAAGCGCAGGGACTTCAGCAGCAAGGGGCTGGCGCGCGGCCGGGACACGATGTGGCTGCACCACGGGAACGGGCTGCCAGGAGAAGTGATGTTCACCTAGGAAGAGCACCACCTTCACAGCCAGGCACTGGGAAGAAGGGAGGGGGCCACATCCCTGCTTGTGCCATCCTGCCAGCATTTTGCCCACCTCCCCATGGGACCAGACCACCTGGCCACTACTCGGAGGGCCGAGTGCTGCTGCGACCGCCGTGTGCTGGGTCGAGACGCTTGCAGTGCCAGGAGGGAGCTTTTCAATCCCTGCAGCCGGCCTGGGCGCACTGCGAGCGGCTGGGGGAGCGCGGGGCCCCCCTAAACGTGCTCATTTGGAGGCAGCCCCGCCGCACCTGGGCTGCAGCTGGGAAGACGGATCACCCCCGGCCCGAGCTGAGCAGGTCCATATTTAAGCTGTCCCCATGCTTTATGGGCTGTACAAGAACTGATGCTCGGGCGACGAGGGGCCATTTGTCAATGTTCTAATGGCAGATTACTGTTAATGAATAATATCACAGCTCCCTGCAAAGCGGAAACAGGGCCGCCCTACGTCTCCCCACTGCCCACCCCAGGTGACAGCAGGTGGCCTTAGGACTGGTGGGAGCTGTGTGGTCCCCATGCAGCCCAGCGCTGCTGCCGGTGTCCCCGGCAATCGCCGAGGGGAGCGCTGGGTGCTGTGTCCCCCGTGGTGGGCTGTGTGCTCCCCCTGAGCGGGCAGGTCCCCAGGAGGGGACAGGAGTGACAGTGTTTGCCCAGCACGTGGAGCCAGGCTCTCACGAGCCAGAGCTGGAAGGGAACTGTGGCTGCTCTGCATCCATCCCCACCACGACACGCAGGCAAGGTGGGGACACTGGGATGCCCAGCCACAGTGGTGACAAGGACATGGCAAAGCTCCCAGCCTGAAGGGATCTGTGGGGACACTGAGGATGGTCCCGCCACGCTGCTTCCAAACGAATGGCCTCATAATGCTGTGCGGGGCGAGGGGCTCTGTATGCCCCGCACAGCCAGCAGGTATATTAATAGGTGGAGCTGACAGCGACGCGCAGAATATTAAGAATAACTTACCTCATTATCTGCAATTACGTTACTGCCACACACCTCATTTCTTCACGAAGAAAAGAAAATTAGTTTTATATTGACTCCATCCCAGTGCCTCCCCTGCCTGCCCCGCCACAGAGCGCCCGCACGGCGCTCGAGAGGGGCTGGACACAATTAATACTCGCCCTGTCCCTGCCTGTTGCTGTCCTTGTCCTGGAGGGATGGGATGCTCATCCCACCCCCTGCACACTGGGGTTAGTGAGGCTTCCAGATCCTGCCCACCCCAGCTGGAGCATCCTGATGGTCCCCAGGTCTGTGGGGAGGTGACACTGCCACGCATCCCCAGGAAGCAGCCAAGCAAATGAGCAGACCCTTCCAGCATCCAGCTGATGCCCGGGGCTGGGAACTGCCACCCCAGGGCTGACACCCCTCCATCCTTCACGCTGGGGACCACTCTGCCCATCATGCACACACCGTGCTGGCCCCTCTCAGGGCAGACAGAGCTGGGTGGCTGGGGGCACAGCACCACAGGACACCCGGCTGCTGAGACACCTGCAGGCTGCCCAGGCAATGCCATGCTTGGGGGGAACCTTGAGATCAGGTGCCTTCCAGCTGGAGAGGGCGGACAACAGGCTCTCTCTCACCATCCTCAACAGCTCCTGGAGTCCATGAGCTGAAAGGCACCGACACTGCTGGCACTGAGGGTGGCACAGGGTGTGCAGAGCCCTGGACCGTCTCTGCGTGTCCAGCATCTTCGCAGGCTGGCAGCATCCCTGGGCAAACAAAGCAAGCGCTGCCATCACCCCCTCACCGGCCGGCAGGGAAGGGGAGCGGCGGGCCCAGCAATACAGGCGAAAAAGCCAATTTCATCTTTATTAGAAGGAGATTTCTCTTTTAGTAATAAGCACACTTCAAATAATTAGCGTGTTTTACGTAATAATGAAATTATGGAAATGCAGGCCACTTATTCAAACAAGTCACCATTACCATATTTTTAAATATTAGACTTAATTAGAGTTTATCACTTCAGAGAAGTACGAGGAGTGGAGATTTTTTTCCCTTTACAAAAAAAATCCTCATAAAGTGTTTATTAAGAGCGGGTAAGAAGGGGATAATGATCTGTTTGGAAATTAAGGCAATCAAACATTTAATGCTCTGCACTCCTGTAGGCAAAAGCATTCAAATGAGTCAATTATACATCCATTATCCAGGCACGATTAAACAAGGCAGGACGGGGAATTTGTCCTCCGCATCATGCGATTGTCGCCAGGACTTATGTCCACTTAAAGGCAGCTAATAAAACACTAAACTTGGGCGAGGAGAGGAAGGGAGGACTGGGAAAAGGGAAGAACAAGGGAAGAGAGGTGGCGGGTCAGCGGGACCGCGGAGGGGCGAGGGTGGGAGGTGGGGAAGGACGGAGCCGTGACTGCATTCCAGCCCTTCATAAATCAAAGTAATTAAGTTAACATGAAAATCAACTTCACCATCCCGTTAAATTACAGCATTTGCATATTAGGACTCAAATGAAGTGGGCGAGGGGGGCGGGAAGGGAGGAGGGAGTTGGGGAGGGGGGCTGGGTCGGGGCAGAAGGATGGGGGGGGGGCCCAGGCACCAAAAAAGGAACCATTTATTACGGTGAATAACTAATTTCAGAATTTATAGCGCTGGATTTTCGTTCCCGTGCCATTTATATTACAGAAGGAAATTAAGGGGCGGGCAGGAGGCTGGCTGGACATCTTTCTGCGTTATTGCTTGTCTGCCATTTGCAAATCATTATTAATTGTGGCCCGTGTCGCTGGTGCGGCAGGGCAGGGTGCCTGGACAGCCGGAGCAGACACACATATCTCTTCATCAGGACCCCAGCCGCTCGCCCTGGAGAGCCAATTACCCCTCCCTGATTGGTATCAGATAAGGAGGGAATTTTTACAAATTAGGGAATAAATAGAATTTCCACACGTGGAGCAGGGAGGGCTTGAGAGGCAGTAATGAAAAACGATACATCACCATCAGCCAGACAACCCTATTCATACGCCGATGCATTACGCTCACTACTCATAATCCCGCCGAGTGACAGACAGCCGCCGAGCCAGAGGGGAGTGCGTCCCGCCGGCCGCCCGCTCCAAATCACAGAATCACCTGGTTGGAAAGGACCTTTGAGATCATTGAGGCCAACCGTACCTGTCCACTACTAAACCATCCCTGAGAAACTTGTCTACCTGTCTTTTAAACAAACACCTCCAGGGCTGGTGACTCAACAGCCGCCCTGGGCAGCTGTTCCAGTGCCTGAGAACCCTTTCAGTGAAGAAATTTTTCCTGAGGTCTAATTTCAACCTGCCCTGGTGCAACTTGAGGAGGCCTCAGCATGGAGTGTCTGGCCTCGTGGCACAGCCTCTGTGGTCTCATTGGCCACGCACCTTCTGCTCAGCATTGCTGCCCGGTGGGTGGGGACAGACCTCTTGGCAGAGGTGACGTGGCACGGGAGCCACCCCTGCTTTGCTGCCCGCAGGAGGGGCTCAGCAGCATGAGCCTCCAAACTTTGGGCATTAAAGTTGGCAACCGGGCACCTGGCTGCACCCCAGCCTCTCACTCACCTCTCTGTGGATGATGCACATCTTCCCCAAAACTATCCAGCCCGAGCCACGCTCTCAAGAAGCCTCCTCGCTCCCTCGGTGGCTCAGTATCCCACTAGTACAAGACCCCTACCTGATTCCGGACAAGAATATACCTTTTTATGCTATTAAGCCCCCTAATCATCCCCACAGCTATCAGCCCTGCTGCTTGGCCAGCCCTGGGTCCCCCTGCTCCGACAGGGTGCTGGTGTCACCCTGTGGGCACAGCTGAGGCTCAGGGATGAGGGAGGCAGCTCCACGCTGACCAACCACGGGAGGAAAGGATCGCTGCCGCACGATTCTGCTCTGTGGGAATAGGTTTGAGTCAGGGCACCTTCATCTCCCCATGAGCCCTCAGCCAGGGCAGACCCAGAGCCATCAGCTGGCTCTGTTCTCTGAGCCAAGCACCCACTTTCAGACTCTGAGCACCCACTTTCAGACCTGAGGACCCACTTTCAGACCCCGAGCACCTACTTTCACACTCTGAGCATCCACTTTCAGACTTGAGCACCCATGTTCAGAGCCTGGCAGCTCCCCACGGCAGCCCAAACCTTTGCCCTGGGATGCAATGGAGCTGAATGGCCCCAAGAATGCAGCCAGCACCCAGCTAACGGGGACGTCACATGTGGCCAGTTTTGGAAAGAGCAAATCCTGGAAATGCGGAGACCTCGCCGACATTCGGGATCCCAGTTTGTGCCGCACTCCCCAGCGTCGGAGCTGCGCACCTCCATGCCCGTAATTAGCTCTCCCTTATGACAAGCACGTCACTAAACAAAATGCTCGGCAGGAGATCAATCTCGCCTGTAAGTCACGCAGCCTTTAATTTATTCAGCATACAATGTCGCTCCACCGCTGGCTTCCTGTAATTTATACCGTACACTGCCGTGTATTATTTAACTCGTCCGAGTGTTTTACAGCTTGCCTGAAAGTTGCCGTGCAAAATAAAGTCAGGTCTGGGGCACTGGTGAGGTGCAGGGAGGTGCAAGCTGCTCCCTTGCTCCGGGGCTGCTATGGGGACAAGGTGATGGTGACAAGTTCCTGCAGAAGTTGGTGGCTCAGGGTCCCTCTCCAGGGCTCTGTGGGTGGGAAAGGGAACAGGACACGGGTTCCCACTGCAGTGCAGTACATCACAGGCTCCAATGCCGGTGCTGCCTTAGAAGAGGCAGGAGGAAAGGACTCTTGCCTGCTGGGGCTGTGGAGACCCAGCTGGACTTGGGGATGGGACAGGGCAGAGGTGCGCCCTTTGGCTGTGCTGGATGCCAGGGATGGCCAGATTGGTCCCTGTCCCACACGTGCTGCTGGAACACAGCCAGGGATGCCAGAGCAAAGTGCAGGGAGATGTCTGGGTTGGCTCAGCAGATCATAGAATCATAAGGTTGGAAGAGACCTCTGAGATCATCGAGTCCAACTGTGCCTGTCTCCCCACTAAACCACGTCCCTAAGAAACCCATCTACCCCTTTTTTAAACACCTCCAGGGATGGTGACTCCACAACAGCCTCGTCTCTTGGAGAAGCCCGGACAGATGGCAGGGCTGTGGGCAGCTGTCAGAAAAAGACGGGGCAGGCAGGACAGGTGAGTGAGCAGGAGTGCTGCTGGCATGTCCTGCCCCACCAGTACCAGCACAAGAGAGAAGTCCAGGAGATGAGTGGGAGATGGGATGATGCTGCAGCCATACTACCAATGCCACAACCCATCACCACCCTGGCTCTGCACAGCCAGGACTGTCACTGCCACTGGAGCAGGTCCCTTGGGATTGAGGGTGGAACTGGTGAAAGGAGGCAGCCCTGCCAGGATGGTGGGGCTTCATCCCACTGCAGAACACTGGGGTTTGTCCCATCACCCCTTCTCCTGGTGCACATCCCAGAGCAGGTAGGACATGCAGTGGGATGGCTCCTTCCCAGTCCCTCCAGCAGGACACAGCAGCAGCGGCCAGACCCTGAGCGCAGGAGGGGAGTCCTGCCCCCAAACTGGGGTAAGCACTGGGGTTAGACTGGGCTGAGAGCCAGCTGGCAGCCGGTGCAGCCGCTGCGAGCAACTCACCTAGAGCTTGTCTTTGGCCGTGCGGCTGGATGGAAACAGGCAGTGATGTAGAGCTGGATAGCCTCCCAGGGAAGGTTAAAACCTCTGTTCAGTGCAAAGTTGCCATATCTAAGCACTTATGATCAGGATATTTATGGCTAGTTTATTCCAGGCTGTTAAAGGCAGCAGTAGTTACCCACAGATAAAGGGAATTTGGCTCCCCTGATGCCTTTTGTCCCCACGGCAAAGGCACGCTTGGCCGCAGCCAGGTGCTTGTGGTGCATAACTCACCCAATGGTCCTTGACAGGGCCGGGCATGTGGGTGCTTGGCATGGCAGGGATGGTGGCTCTGGTTCTGCTGTGTGGCAGCTGCAGGGACAGATGTGGGAGATGCTGTGTCTCCCTGACTGATGCTGCTGGGGACCAGGAAGTCTCCAGGCTGCCGGGAAAAATTCAGTCTGCCTCCCGTATCCCCTCCGTGTGCTGCCATGCCCTGCTCTGATAGAGGGTTTATTTAGGGCAGCAGAGGGGGTTTTGCAGGGTATTTTCAGCCTCACAACCCCCCTGTCCACTGGCTCCCTTCCACATCCAGCTCCTGACACCCAGTCCCACCACTGGGATTGGGACCCTAATTAGGGAGAAATTTCAAGGGAGAAATGAGAGTTTATAAAGCCGAGTTTCTCCTGCCTGTGAGTGACACGAGATGTCAGAGGAAGGAAATAAAAGGCAAGGATGCAATTCCTGTGCTGCCGAGAGTGTGTGGCGAGTCCTAATGGAAAGTTCTCCGGCTCTTTAAAGCTTGGTCAGATGGCCTAGTTATTGCTTTAAAAGGACCCAGAATCAAACCGCGGCGCCGCACTCGAAGCATTCAAATAAAGCGAGCAGTGTTTCTGCGGGTCCAGCGAGGCAGAGGCAGGCGATTACACAGAGAAGGGCAGGCCTCTTTATCTTGGAGGGAGACCTACCTATTTTTAAACATTAGCTCCAAATCAGCAGCTCACCTCTTTGTCTCACACAAACCCTCTCTCGCCTTCTGGAGGAGAGATCAAACGCCAGCCCTGCTGCCATTGTTTCTCTCCCAGCGAGATGGATGCAGGACTGTAATCTTCCCACAAAGCTGCATGCTTCAAAGGCATCAAAAGTGCTTATTAAAAGTCCTAGGAAACTAATTTAATAACATCCCAAAGGCTGGAAAAATCAGTGCTGGTAGCTCAAAATATAACCTGGCGAGGGAGGCGGGCCCCTGTTCCACACGACTCCGTCTGCGGACGGCTGCACGCAGGGCTGGGGTACTTCAGCACGCAGATCTGCCCCACTCCCCGGGGTGTGATGACCCCAGTGCTGCCTGGGGATGCAGCCAGGTGAGCGGGAGCGTGGGACATCCTGTCCTGATGGCACAGCCAGCACAGCTCACAGGGGACTGTCCTCCCACTGATTGCTGGAGGCGGCACAACCGGGACAGGGACTGTCCACCTGCCCTGGCTCCATGGCTCAGCTCCCCTTGTTGCCATCCCAGATGCAGGATTTCAGGACGAAATACTGAAAGCACTGGGAGGCCTTTGCCAGCTGTCTCAGTGGCTGCTGGAGTGGTGGCTGGCCTTGTGGCAGCTCTGTGCAATGCTCGTCCAGAGTGACGGGCTGGAAGGAGGCAGACACATGCTGGCCCTTAGGTGACGGACACGGACAGGGATATCAGCCAGACCTACAAAGCCACATCAAGAGAGACCTGTGTGATGTGTGAGACAGACCTGCACATCGCCTTCCAGTATCTAAAGGGGCTCCAGGAAAGCTGGAGAGGCACCTTTTACAAGGGCCTGGAGTGACAGGACGAGAGGGAACGGCTTTAAACTGGAAGGGAGAAGATTTAGATTAGACATTAGGAAAGAATTCTTCATAATGAGGGTGGTGAGGCACTGGCACAGGTTGGCACCCCAAGTCATCAACACCCGAAGGTGTTCAAGGCCAGGTTGGATGTGGCCTTGAGCAGCCTGGTCTGGTGGGAGGTGTCCCTGCCCATGGCAGCGGGGTTCAAACTGGGTGGTCTTTAAGGTCCCTTCCAACCCAAACCGTTCTATGATTCTATGAAGACTATGGTGCCCTAGAGCTATGGGTGGGAGAGCGGGAAAGCACAGGGCTGCTCCCTGAAGGCCATCTAGCAGGGTCATGGCCAGATGGGAGAGGACACCTCCACCTGAGGTGACACCACCAGCAGCACCATCTCAACCTGCACGGCTCCTGCTTGCTCCATTTCACTTTGCTTCCTTCTCGGCTTTCCCTGCCCCACAGGAAGTAATTTTGGCACTGACAGCACCAAGATCAGCAGGTTTTGTGAAGGCAGAAAGAGTTAAGTGCAAACCTAACATGGCACTAACACAGTTTTGGCTTCACCTTTGTAATTTTTAAGGGATGGAGGCAGGGAAAGAGGTGTAGGAGACAATCTGGAATTGTTATCACTAGTATTAATGAACGCCCAGAGGCATCGAGCAAGAAGCATTGGAACGGGATGTGCTTTGAGGTCCCTTCCAACCCAACCCATTCTGTGATCGCCCACAGGGTTGGGCTGACACATGTGCCTGCCCACTAACATGCAGCATTCACACTATGTGCAGCATTCCTGCTGTCCACGTGCAGGACACGTGCTCCCAGCTGCAGCAGCACGAGGACTGTGCTCCCTTGTATCCCCCAGCGCCAGTCCCTGCTCCCAGCCCACAGTGGGCATCACATGGGACCTCAGGGCTTCGTCCTGTGGGAACGGTGCAGGCTCCCATGGAAAGGGGCAGGGGATGGAAATTAACACTCCAGCCTCTGTCTCATCCTGCCCATTAGCGGGGCTGTTTTACTCCGGATCATTAAATATGTATATCTTATTACACGCCTTGTTACAGTATTGAGCTCTATTGACTGATAATAAATTCCAAGCATCATCCTGGTCATAAATTTATCTGGAGATGATGAAGACTCAATAATCTAGTCATGCAGATAATATGATAGGGCCTTAAAAAAGATCATTACATTATATGTCAAAATTAAAAGTGAAATACACTTTATTAACACTGTTTCCACACTCGGGGCCATTACTTGTTATATCCCCTCCTGCCTTCCCACCCACCCGCACACTTCCCTTGGGTGAGCCAGGCTGTCAGAGTTCTGCCCTGGCAGGAGCCTGGCAGAGGGGTAACGGGTGACAGGGAGCACGGACAGTCACACTGGGACATTTCAACTTGGCCCCAGGGATGCAGGACTTTGCCTGGCACAGCATCTGCCCATGGGACAATGGCCTCGGAGCATCTCCAGGTGTCTCCACGAGCTCCGTGCCTGGTGACGCTTGCTGCCTGCAGGTGGTTTTATCGGCATATCCTGCCGTAGCCATCAGGAGGAAGGGCAGCCTTGTCCCCAATCTTCAGAAGGACAAGTGACCTTCTCCAGTATCAGGTCTCCTGAGAAAGATGCCCACTCATTTGGGTTAACCTAACTCCTACTTGACAGCACCTCTCCGCTAGGCTCTGGCAAGCAGCAGAGCCAGGATGGGGGTCTCCACACTGGCCACACTGGCCACACTGCAGTGTGGCATGGTCAGCCAGGGGGCAGAAATGGGGACGTGGGTGCTGTGGGTGTCCCCTCCAAGAGGGGAGAGCTCCCAGCAGGCTCCTAGTGCCCTGGTGCCGGTCTCACTGAGCTGCCTGTCAGTGGGATGGCAAGGGCTGTGTGCCTTCTGGCCACCCTCCACAGGAACTGGGGCTCAGTCTGAAGCCAATCCTCTCCTTTAACAAGATCACAGCTATTCAGACTTCTGTGATGAGGGCAGGTGGCTTGTGCCCCTCCTGCCTTGCAGATGTTCAAGCGTCCCCCCAGCACAGGGTCTCTCTGCCACCTTCCTCTCCAGCCACACAGGGTGATGAACGCTGAGGGGGGGCCCTGAGGATCGATGCCGCGACACGGATCGGCTGCCGGGAAAAACCAATCGCAGATCAGATGGAAAGCGACTTCTTCTTGTATCTGCCTGGCTCTCGCTGGGATAGATTGGCTGGAGAAATCCGATGGCAAGAGGAGACAAAAGGGGAGGCGATGGGGAGAGGAGGAAAGGGCTGATAATGCTCCTGCCTGGCCGCTCTAATCTGTGACAGCCTGAGGATTTGCTGAAAACCATTATCACATTGCTCTCCCTTCTCTTGTCCCTGATAAAGCCCCGGCTAATCTGTTTGTTGCAGGTATTGAATGAATGCATTTAGCGAAACAAGGGGTGTGCGTCTCCCTGCCCGTGGAGCATATTTTTTTCCCTGCACCTCTGGCCTCGCCAAGAGGCAAAAGGGGAGAGAGAGGGCAGGGATGGGTTTGGGTGCAGCCTCGCTGTGGGTACAGGCTCTGCCCACTGCTTGGCACAGGGGAAGCCATCTCCGCTGACCACCCTTTGCAAGTTGTGGGGAGCTTTTCTCTAGGACTGCCTTTAATCTTCATAACGCAGCTCATGGAGAGCAGCAAGTGAAGCCTTGGGGCTGGTGGACAACCATAGAATCATAGCGTGTCCTGACTTGGAAGGGACCCACCAGGATCATCAAGTCCAACTCCTGTCCCTGCATAGGACAACCCTAACATTCACACCGTGTGTCCGAGGGCATTGTCCAAGGGCTCCTTGGTTATTGCCAGGTTTGGTGTGACTGCTTCCCTGGGGAGCTGTTCCAGCACTCCACGACCCTCTGGGTGAAGAATCTCTTCCTAATATCTAACTGAAACCTCCCCTGACACATCCTCCTAGCATTCCCTCAAGCTGGCACATCCCAACCAGGAGCACGGCTGTGCACCCAACCGCACCCGTGGCAGAGCAGCTGAGATGGGGGAACACAGGAAGGAGCGACCCCTGCATTCCAAGAACGTTTCAAGAACAGAGCCCAGCTCGGCTTGTGCCTGCCTGTCCCAGGGCTGACCTCGGCCCTCCCCTTGTGAGAGGCTCCTTTTCCAGGGAGGAGATAATTCAGTGGCTGTGAAAGCCCAGACCCGGGGCTCCCGCAGCCGCCTGTTACAAACAGTTCTAGTGGAACATTAATTATAGTAATTTAGCCGTGGAACACTAACTGCAGCCAGTGCAATAGCATTCAGTACATTAGTGGCTATAACCCACTCCTTAAAAAAGACATTTGGCTACTGACAGCTGATAAAATGAGTTGTGAAGCATAACCAAGGGGAGGGGGGGGGTGTGTGGAATCCTAAGCACACTGGGAGGGAGCTGGGGGGCAGCTGGATGGGGGGCAGGCAGAGGGGCAGGAGGTTGCAGGCACCCTCCTGCTCCCCACGCCGCAGGCAGGGCTCGGCGCACGGGGGGCGTGTGGTGGCGTCTCGGCAGTATGTCAAACAGAAGGACATTTCCTTCTATCTCCCAGCCACCGCCCCAGGGCACAATCCACCTACATTCAATCTTTACTCCACTACACATGTTTCCTTTCCAGCCTCGGATTATTTTTTATCATCAAATTACCGTGGTGATAAGATGGAGTAGATGTGATAGCGAGTAGAGCGCCCTCCCCTCTCCCCCCTCCCTAGAATCCCTCTTCCTTCTGCCACCCCAGCAGGCTGGGGGTTTATCCAAATGTCAGGGGGTGAGGAGAGACCTCCTAGCAGCTGGATTTGCCACCTGGGACCAAACCACAGCTGGCACAAGCGCCTGGGTGCAGACAGGCAGCATGTGCCACATGGTCTGGGTGCTCACCAAGCTGGCTGGAAAACTTGTGTGGTGCCCTGCTGCGGTGTGGGACATGGCTGGCAGAGCTGGAGCTCAGCATCTGCTCCCTCCTGCTCTGCTGCAGCATCCTGGCTCCCCTCCTTGCACCCGATGTGCCAACTGGGCACTGGAGGTGTGACACTGGCTGTGTGACACTGGTGAGGCGGCAGGGACAAGGGGAGCCCCGCCACAGTCAGGAAAAGCACGGCTGTGCCGTTTCCAGTGCCACGAGGCCCTGCTGTGATGAATCCTCCCCATCTCCTTGTTTACTCCAGCCTGCAACAAATGAGTCCCTGCCCGTGCGGGGATAGCTCATCCGGAGGAATGCTCTTTCAGGCCTCTCCCCCTAATCCCTATTAATTTAAATAATGCTCGGCCACTCTTCTCAAACTATTTATTATTTATCAGGTTTGTTTATTTGTAGCTAACAGGTAGCGCTCAGCATGCGTCCCCGGCACAGGGACAGGGCCGTTCATCACCTCGGCTCCCCCGCCATCCACCATCCGTCAATTACTCCTGCTTCCTTTAATTAGTAATGAGGACTAATATCTCTGCCTGGGATGGTGGCTGGAGCGGAACATCCCTCCGGTGGCATCCAAGCAGCACAAGGGAGGGAATGAAAAATAAAACCTGCACGAGGCTGCTGCTGTTGCTGCTGCTCCCGGACGAGCAGGGGTGCTCATCAGCCTCACGCACCCCTTCCGAGGGCAGTTTCGGTCCCCAGGTGTTCCCTGTAGACCAGAGGCTCCTACCCTGGGGAGGTGATGCCAGCCAGGTCCTGATCCACATGTTCCCCTTCCTGCATGACTGGGCCACCCCAAACCACAGGGGATCCCCTGCCAAGCCTCAGCTGCTGAGCTCCGCACAGGTATCGGTAAGGGCAAGCCTAAATTAAATGCCCATTAGAGCCTGTGGCCCCACGTGGCGATCCTGGGGAGCTCTGTATCAGAACATGCCATCCACAGGCAGCCTAATAGCGAAGGCAGCACATGATATAAATGGAGCCCCTTTGATTTATTGACTGGGAGAAGTTTTTACACGATAGCCCATTAAGACGGACGGCTCTGTTTACAGCCAGGCCATCTAGCTATAGGGACCCTGAACTGGATGGTGTGTTTTGCTATTGCTCTTCAGGCAGACATCTCATTAAGGGGAACAGCATATGGAGCTCTCTAGATCTATACTTCACGAGTCCTGAGGGAGGCTTTTACCATTTTTAATAAGCGGGCAAGGTTAGCAAACCTACCACGCGGTGACCTCCCCTCCCTGCGCGATGGATCTCCCTGAAACACAGAGAGCTGGACTCACTGGGTGCACGCGGGACTCCATAAATCACCTCCCCACTGCCAGCCAGGGAAACCGGCTGGGGTCCGGCCACGCGGTGCCGCATCCCAAACGGGGCGACAACGTATGGCTCAGCACACCACTTGGTGAAGAGCGGTACAGAGCGTGCCCCTGCCCATCACACCCGTGGGGGTCACGGGCAACACGTGGGCAGCTCAGTCGGCAAAGGTGCTTTAAGGCGAGAGCATTAACACAAGAGCTGCAGTGCAGGTAACGAACCCCCCAGCTGGCAACAAATCCCCCAGCTGGCTGCTGAGGGGGTATTATTCCGTATTCAGTAACACGGCTGTTTAGGAGAACAAGTAATCTCTAGCAAAGACCTCCGGCTCTTCTCCGATCTGATAAAGCCCTGCAGCCTACAGGCAAGCTGGCCCTGCGGGGACTGCTGGAGCTGGATGCCGTGGCTGGGCTGTTGGGGCAGAAGGAGGAGCAGGGAGGCAGGCACGTGGCGTCAGATGCTGAGGGATGGGGTGGACACGCTGCAAACAGCTCGCACAGGACACTCTTCCAAAGCCAAAGGGTTTTTGCAAGGTTTAGGTGCTCCTGCTCAGGCCCCATTTACACTCTCAGGTACAGCAGCACAGACATATGGCCTCAACACAACAGGTAAGAGATGCTTACGTGCAGAGCTCCCACCACCTTATGACCTGGGTACACAGCTGTGTGCCCACCCACTCCTTGACAACAGCAGTCTGGCTCTTACCCACCAGCCAGACCTTAAATCTCTGTTTTTCTCTCCTGCGGTAGCAGCAAAGCACTAAAATCATCACTAAACACTGGTGCTTAACTTGCACATCTAAAATTCACACCATGGAAAAGCCTGCCAGGAAAGCAGGAGACTGAAAACGTGATTGCTTCATTTTGAGAAGTCTGCCTGGCTCTGGCTGGGAAAGAGGGAAGGGAGAGAAGGACAAACAGACAGACGCAGTGGCATATTTGGGTCGCTTTCTGGCAATTCTCTCAAAAACAGTGTGAGCATCTTTGAAATGAAATTTTGTAGGCGATTAGCTCACAATGTGAACTTAATTGCTTTTGGTATTTAAAAAAACCCATTAAACTAAATGGCCGAGATATTGAGGCTTAAGCAATGGCTGCTTCCAATGCACAGTAACTACCAGCCTCATTACTGGGACGCCAATTCCAGTGGCGCAAGGCGCAGACCCATGCGACGTGACTGGTGTGGCTGTAACGCTCCTTCCCAGCTCACAGCCTGTGGGTGAGAGGATCAACAGCAGAGAGAGGATGGTTCAGAGCAAGGCTGGCATGGAGAGCATCCCAACAGTGTGCTGGGCTCCTGGCTCCCCAAAGCTTCCTTGTTGGACCAGACCTGTGGGTCTGGAAGCCAAGGGAATATTGTGTGCCTTTGCCTCGGTGGGAGGAGCAGCAGGAGTGGGAGAGTCCCACATCGCAGGAGATCAGGGTGACCTTCACCCAGCCACTTTGGTCCCTGTCCCTCGGGGATCCCACGGTGCTGGCACTGCCCTCACTTGGAGAGCTGTGGGTGCGCAGCTCCCATTAGTGACTATTAAGTGACTCCGAAGGTGAGCTTGGCTGGTACCACTTTTCCCTGGCGACAGACCCAAAGCTGGGACTTCACACCTCTTTATGTCACCCCTGTGCAAAGGCGTTCTCCTCCACTACAGACCCATCAGCACTGCCCTGCTTCGCATTTGGTGCCGTAACACAACAGAGCAGCCCACGGTACTGCTCTCACCTTACTTTACTTGTTTGTTTAAATTATTTACACTCTCAGATGCAAGATTGCTCTCCAAAAGGAGCATCCTTTTGGCTGCTGCAGCTTTAAAATGACTTGCATCCATCACTCAATCGCTTTCAGGTCAAACACACGCTCCCGACTTAATGACCACATTTCCGCAGCAACAAATCTGTCACTGCTGTTTGTTTAAAGCCAACAATCTGTAGGAGCTCTGTGTGCAAGGATTGAATTAACTCAGCAACTGAATGACTGCGGTGCCAGATCATTCAAATTGCACCTTTCCTAAGATCTTCCAGCAATGTTAATTAATGTTCCTTGGGTGATGTGCAACACGCTGCAATGCACGGGGCTGCCGGCAAGAGCAAAGCCCGATCCCTGCAGGTCTGGGGCCACGGCTGTTGGAATCCTGGCTGCCCCAACCCCAGGAGCGCGTTGTGGGGTGTGTGTTGGGGAAAAGCAGGGACTGGGGGCTCCCCTTTGCTCTAACGTGACCTATCCTGGTTTTCCCCAAAGTTTGGCAATTCAGCCCAGATATTCCATGCTGGATGTCTGACTCATGCTGATTTTTTTCCCCAGGAAATTCCAGCCTGAACTGTTAACACGTTGCCATCAACAAGAATGAAAAATATGTTGCTATTTCCCTTAAATTTCAGCTATTTGTTGTTGGTTTTTTTAGTGCATGCCCAGATGTTTTGGAACAAAGCCTTGAAGTCTGTCGGGAAGGTAATTCTGGGGCCAGGGAAGGTTTTGCATTTCCCATTGGAATCTCACCAACGTTGGGCAAAGTCAGCCCTGCCCGTGGCCCCAAGTGGCCGCACGTGCACCAGCATTCAGCCCTGGGCCAGTCCCTGCTCCCAGTTGCTGCACCCAATCCAGGCACCTGCATGGGGAGCGGGGACCCGGCTCTCCGGGTGCTCGATGACTTCCTCAGGAAGCACGAGGGGAGGAAACAGCTTCATTGAAACACTTGCGCCAACAAGAGCTGGAGTCAGGGGGCAGAAGCAGGAGGAAATGGTGACAAGGAGTTGGTGGGGCTGGTGATGGTGAGAGCTGAAATGATACCAGAGACCTGGGGGAAGGGACCGGGACAAAGAAACGAGGACAAAGAGCTGGGATGGGGATGGGGAAGCAGACTTAGGCTGGCAAGATGTGCACAGAAGGAAGGAAGGAGTAGGATTCAATCCAATACTAAGTCACCTGTGTCTCCTGCTGCCATCTGCAACCTCCAGCTACTCCAGCCCTTGCCCAACACTAAGTCCTTGGTTCAATGTCCTCGTTCCAAGCCCCTGGCCCCAGTCCCTGTTTGTCTGGAGCATTCACACCTCCATGAAGCAGAATCAGGGTCCACTGGGGAACCTAACCTGGAAAGCCAGAGCCCTCCCTCAGACTTCCCTTATCCCGCTGTCGTTGATTTGGGCACCATTCTAATCTTCACCTGCCATTGATTTCAATTCAGCTCCAATTTTCTTCTTTGACCTTCTCTCATCCAGTCCCCACTAGCAAACAGAACACAAATCCTCAAAGCTCCTCTTCATTTTTCCCCGTGATATTCCAGTGTGTCCCAGTCCCAGGCTAGGGAAGGCGATGACCAATGCCTGTTTGATTCCATGGACACATCACTGCCCGCACAAATATCCTCAACTGGGCACGTCTGCCCCAGCTCCAGCATGGAGAGGGAAGCTTTGATGATCTGACACCATCCAAACCACCACTAGAGAAAAGCATGACAAAGGGACTTCTACATGGTTCCCTCCAGGACAGCCACCTTTTTTCTAGCAGCCTCTGGGCCCAAGGGACATGTGGGAACACTCCTGACTGTGCCCAGGTCTCAGCTGCCAGGTTTGCATCCAGCACCCATACTGCTGGGGAAACCTTCTTCTGCTCACCCCAAAACTGGTCGGTCCATGCCAAGCTCCAACCCTGTGTGAGCTGAGATGCTCCAAAGGCAAGTGGAAGGAGATGAAGTGGCCATGAGCTAGAGGAAGATCTCCCCTTTGCCTTGTCCCTGGCGTCATCCACCAGGCACACAGACTGGAAGCGTCTGCTCCCAGCTCCCCGATGCCCCTGCTGTTCTGTGCCATGATCTGGAAGGGGAGCCAGCCATTCAGAAACAGTTAAAATCAGATCGCAGTGTGCTGGTGCGAACAAGCACGGGAAGACAGGGTCCTAGACAGTGCCTGGGAGATGTCCCCAGAAAGAGACACTGCCAGCACTGCAGGGAAGGGGGGACAGGATGGGAAAGGCATCATCCCTTAACACCCACCCCTTACTGACACCCCAAAATGAGTGGGGAATCTCTGCCAAGGCTTCTTTCTCAAGAAAGCCTGGTTGCCAGAATTTCAGCTCTCCTGGGGCCCTTCTTTTCCTGGCAGCAATTCACTATGTAAAGAGGTTGGATATTTATAATAATGCTCAAAGTGGCCACTTTGAAAATCTATATGTCTCTAGGCTCCCTGTACATCATAATGTCAAGTCTGTGAATGGAGGCATCCATCAGAGGCCTCACATCACAGACCTCGGAGCTGTGATAAACACTCGGGAAATGCTCGCTGAACCCCGTGTACCATTGCTGCCTTCTGGGTGAGACTTGATCTTTGAGGGGTGCTCCCATGGGGACTCCTCCAGGAGAGATGCCACTGGGTACTCGTGAGTCGCTGATCAGAGATGAGGATGGGAG
This sequence comes from Neomorphus geoffroyi, assembly GCA_033558235.1. Lineage (NCBI taxonomy): Eukaryota > Metazoa > Chordata > Aves > Cuculiformes > Neomorphidae > Neomorphus > Neomorphus geoffroyi. The sequence goes on along the minus strand of JAUMJM010000024.1, from coordinate 3,026,790 downwards.
CAGCGCTTGCGTTCCTCTAGCCAGAGCCTTTCCTGCTGACCCTTGCTGTCCCCCAGGAAGGGGGTTTTCCCTCCAGGTGAGACCATCTAAGCCATCTCCCTGTTTCCATGCTGTGGGCACAAAGTCTGCAAAAAGGCAGCCTCCACCTGGGAAAGCCCCAGTGCTGGAAGGGTGGTGAGCGACAAGGACTGCAGAACACACCCCTCCAATGCCAGTTCTACTCTTGGTCATCAGACCCCCATCCTTTGGCCTCTCCAACCCCAGGATGTCCTAAGCCTGACTGACGAAGACTCGGTCAGTAAGGGGGTCTCAGTCCCCATTCCCAGCAGGAAAACCAATGCAGGGAGCAGAAGTCTCTACTCCAGGACACCAGATATCAAAGCTGACCCCAAAGCCACGCTCCAGCCCACTGCTCCTCCGTGCTTGCAAGGATTTTCTACACCTCTCCCGATCTGAGGACACAAAGCCCACCCCTTTGCATCACCTCCTTGAGAAGCCAGGCAGGTGTCCTGCCAGTGAGAAGCCTGCAGGAGACCAGGAATGCCGCTGTGCCGGCAGCGTGGCAAGAGGACGCGCAGGCTTCACGAACGCTTTGCCCAGGCTGTTCTTAAAAATTTATTACTCTGTTGCAACATGAAAAATAAGACAGAGAAGTAATCATTAGTATAACTATAACTCCCCGTGCAATAGTCCCACTTGTAAATTGAGATTTATGATTGCAGCTGCCGATATTTTAGAGGCTGGTGCAGGCAGCGGTGGCAGCACAGCCCGGATACGCGCTGCCCTGCTGCAGTTACAGTTTATCACAATCTGCAGAGATTATTGCAATGAATAATACACAACAGGCTGGCAGTGAAGAACTATTCCCGATCAAACGCTTCTGTAAACAACTGAATAAATAATATTGCTCAGCCCTTCTTTAGACCCCTTGGAGGCCCAGGGAAATCTCTCATTACTCAGCAGGAGAGGCAGCGGGGGCTTTGGAGATACCATGAAGGAGGGACACAGAGTGCCCAGTTCTGGAATCCCCAACATAAGGATATGGAACTGTTGGAATGGGTCCAGAGGAGGCCATGAAGATGATCAGAGGACTGGAGCCCCTCTGCTGTGAGGCCAGGCTGAGAGAGTTGGGGTTGGTCAGCCTGGAGAAGAGAAGGATCTAGGGAGACCTCATAGCAGCCTTCCAGCACCTGAAGGGGCTGCAGGAAAGCTGGGAGGGACTTTTTACAAGAGCAAGTAGTGAAAGAATGAAGGGGGATGGCTTTAAATTGGAAGGGGAAAGATTCAGATTAGACATTAGGAAGAAATTCTTCACACTGAGGGTGGTGAGGCCCTGGCACAGGTTGCCCAGGGAAGCTGTGGCTGCCCCCTCCCTGGAGGTGTTCAAGGCCAGGTTGGATGGGGCCTTGAGCAGCCTGGTCTGGTGGGAGATGCCCCTGCCCGTGGCAGGTGGGGTTGAATCTGGATGATCTTTAAGGTCCCTTCCAACCCAAACCATTCTGTGATTCTATGATCCTGGGAACTGGTATTTGCCAAGCAGACAGCTCACCCCACCATTTTTTGACAGGAAAGGATGCCAAGATATTGAAAAGCCCTGCTCAGGGTACCACAGCTCCACATGCAGCTATAACAACCTGCTTGGACAGACAGAAAGGTACTGCTGCCCTCTCTTTTGCTTGGCAAGGCTTTTGCTTGCTTCTGATATCGAGTTGGCAGCAGGTAAAGAGCAGGTTCACAGGGGCAGCCTGGCCTGCAGGCAGCCAGTCTTGGTCTGCGGCAGGGATGGGGATGCTTGTGGCCAAGCTCACCAGCAGCGGTGCTCCACACGCTTCTGAAATGTCAGCAAGTAACGCATCGTGATCAGGGTTGTGTGTCAGCAGCCGCAGAAATGGCATTTCTCACACAGCTCAGAAGGATAAAGTTCAGCTCCACGACGCCCTGGGTTCCCCCGCTGCAGTGAGCTCCAGCTCGGCCAGCACGTGGTGCTGCCATGGGCACCAGGGCTGCAGAGACCCCAGCCCAGAGGGTGAGCAGGGGGGATTCAACCCTTCCCCAGCAATCACAGAATCATAGAATGCTTTGGGTTGGAAGGGACATTTACAGGCCACCCAGTCCAACCCCCCCGCAGGAGCAGGGACACCTTTGACTCGGTCAGGTTGCTCAGAGCCCCAATCCAACCTGACCTTGAATGTTTCCAGGGAGGGGGCCTCCACTGCCTCCCTGGGCAACCTGTGCCAGTGTCTCACAGCCCTCATTGTAAAATATTTCTTCCTTCTCTCCAGTCTAAATCTGCCCTCTCTTAGTTTAAAACCATCACTTCTTGTCCTGTCCTTGCTAAAATGTCTGTCCCCAGCTTTCCTGTAGCCTCCTGTCAGTACCAGAAGGCTGCTCTAAGTTCTCCCAGGAGCCTTCTCTTCTCCAGGCTGAACAACCCCAACTCTCTCAGCCCCTCTTTGTATGGGAGATGCTCCAGCTTTCTGACCATCTTCATGGCCTTCTCTGGACCCAATCAAGGGGGGACCCAATCCATGAGGGCTCCAGAGCTGGATGCAGGACTCCAGGTGGGATCTCACCAGAGCCAAATAGAATCCCCTCCCTTGACCTGCTGTCCACACTTCTTTTGATGTGTGCCAGGATGCACCACCATGCAGAGGTGCTTTATTTACTCTCCAAATATCTGTGCTCAAAATGAGCAAAGGAGGAACCCAGAAGGAGCTAAGGGAGAGTTATAACCACCTCAGGCTATAAACCAGCCCTGCAGTGGCTCTCCAACACTCTAGAGCCCTCGCACCATGCTTTCCCATGGGTAGGTGCCCACGTGCCTCTGCCCGAATACTCCTGAGCAGGGAGCACCCCTCTGCAACCACATCCAACCTGCTCCCAGGGTTGTTCCCTGCTGGCTGAGAACAACCATGTATGGGCCCTGCTGTGGCTGGAAAAGGATGAGAGAAGCAAAGCAGGAAAGTTTGCATCCTTACCTCAGCTTCTCTCCAGCATCTCTATGTATGTAGGAATCAGCTGCAATTAATCCCCCCTCAGCTTGTCCCGCCCGCTTCATTACCTCCCCTTGATGAGAACCATCAGTGGGGCCTGTATGATTTTGCTAATTAGCCTCACTTCGTTTATCATTTCCATTTTCTCCCAGAGACGCTCGGCTTGCTGGGCGACAGCTTCATCTCCCGCTGAAACAATGCGGCTCCTTCTGTGCCTGTCTCACTTAGCGCTGTCACTGCAGCCATTATGAAATTGGGGTTTCATTTACACACTAATTAAACATTACAGCTTGTTCACAATTACAACACGGGGATGAGGAGGTAACTAATTACTTAAGAAATGAGCTAACATTTATCTCTGATTTGACTCCCCCCCAGCCCGCAGCCCTCCTCTCCAATCAAGATTAGAAATTGTTGTTCAATGGTGGCAGCCCAGCAGATCCCTGCCCACCTCTGTGTGTGCTGTGTCCCAAGACCCCAGTGTGGGGACAATCCATCACCCCCTAATTGCAGCTGGGATGATGGGGGGCTGTTCCAGCGGTGCCAAATTACGACGAGCTGTGATGCTAGGGGTGCATCCATCCCAGCCAGCCCTGCCCAGCGATGTAGCAGACCTGGGACAGCCTGGCCATGGTGGCAGGAGGCACCACGAACCCCAGCACCTATCGGGTTCTTGCCTGTTGGGTTAACGCCTGGCTCTGCGCTGGGGATGCCAGCGCACCCTCCTGATGGGCAGCTCATCCTGAAAAGACATTTTCTTCAGGGAGGAATTAACATTTAAAACTGAGAAGCACTACAGTAAATAAAGCAGGCTGTCACTCGGATCCAAAGTGAACACCAAGGGTGGGCTTGGGACACAAAAACGACTGGGGAGATGGGTTCTTAGGAGCAGGCAAAGAGAGAAAAGAGGCACGTGCCCCTTCATTTCACATCCCTTGGGGTGTGTAGCCAGCAGCCCTGTGTTTGGCCAGCAAGGGTGGGTGCTGCTGTTGAGCTACAGATGGGTTAGAGAACAGAACAGCAAAGAAGGTTGACAGCAACCACAATTGTCTTGGGATGGATGCAAAGCAGCAAGCGGGCTGATGGGGGAGAGAGGCTGGAGAGGCCAGGGATGCTAGTGCAGTGCCTGGATGCTGCTGCAATGCCTGGATGCTGCTGAGATGCTTGGATGCCAGTGTGGTGTCTGGACATTGGTGCGATGCCTGGACACCCCTGCGGGCTCTGGGAAAAGGCAGCGTTACAGCAGGGCTTTTGAAACACAAGAGACTCCCCCATAAACAGCCCTAAGCACTGGAAATGTTCTCAGAAAAAGTACCAAGTTCAGCACCAGGCAATTAAGGTTCTTTTGCAACTCTTAACCCATGATTTTGAGACAAAGAATTTGGCCCTGGCATAATTTGAACTGCTAATAGCTTTCCTGATCCCAAGTCAGAGAACTGAGCTGCAGCACTGGCACAAAAAAAATCATGGGAGAAAATTCATAGCTGCTCTCTGGGGGTAAGGGGATGCTCTCTTTTTCCCTCCAAGCAGCTTAAAAAATAATGATCAGGAAACAGTTAAGCAAAAAGGGGGGTGAACTGATGGTTTAAAAAAAAAACCACCTCACATCACTTTATAATAATAGTAACAACTCATTCCCATAGTTTTTATCCTTCCTGTCTTTAGCCCACAAAAAAAAAAAAAAAAAAAGAAACCCTGAGCTAAACTACTGACACTGGCTGGGAGCTTAGAACTGCTGCATCAAACAGAGCCCTTGAATCTCCTGAACATAATTGTGCTGCCCTCTAACCTCAACCTTCAATCAGTGCAGTGTAACTATCTCATTTTAGCCTACAGGACACACCCCTCTGCTAACTAGCAGCCATATTCTTCTCATTAGGAGACTGCTCTGGACGGGAGCGCGGAGGCACAGCCGTTGTCTCTCTTTTTCTCTCCCTCTCTGCCTCCCTAGGCTGTTATATATGGACTTCTGGAGGGGGAGAGCACTATAGCACAGGGCTTTGTGGGTGCTGGTGATGGCCCAGCTGCCAAGCTCTGAGTCCCCTGGGCATGCAAGCAAAGCCAAATCGATGGATCTTGGTTGGGAACTCACAGGATGGCAAAGAGGTCTTGGCCCCAGTACTCCCAGCACTGGGTGGAGAGCTGGAGCTATGGGATGGAGCAGGTTTCCCAGCAAGATGCTGCTGCTGTGCCCTCCACAGAGCAAGGTGCCAGGGGTGCCACCGGCTATGGGCTCACCCCTCGTGAAGGGTCCCGAGGTGGCAGTGCCAGGGTATGGGTCCCCTGCCTGCTGGGGCCAGGCTGAGAGGTGGTGGCGGCCAGGGGCACGTGCATGTCCTGGCAAGCCAGCACTGTGCGTGCTGCCGAGGGATGGGCAGGAGAGCAAGGGCAATGCCAGGCTGGGGCGCAGCAGGGAGATCTGCACAGAGACAGCTCTTCCAGCCGGGCGGCCACTCCTCCTGCACATCACAGGCCTACGTGGAATTAACAGGGAGGCTAATGACAGTGGAAAAACCTACCCAGGGCTGCCAGGTGCTCTCCAGCATTGGGGGGGTTTGCATCACATCACTGGGTAGGGGGTTTTCATGGTTAGAGATCAGCTCCGCACCGTGGGGCAATGAGGCAGGGTGTTCCTGTAGCCAACCTAGCACAGCAGCCCAGCCTGCTGGTCCCCCTGCACCCCTGGGTCACCACCGGGCCAAAAACTGACAGGAGCTCTCAAGCCCTGCTTGACACCATCCCTCAGAGACCTCCAAGCATGCCAGGTGGACACATCAGATGGCATCACCGGACATGGTAGCTCGGTCCCAGCAGTGTAGCCTGCTCTGCCTGCCCTTAGCAATGATGGCGATACTGCCTCCTCTCCAGGTCCTGCACACCAGCAGCACCCAGTTTGGGGTCCAGGCTGGGAGAAGCTGCTTGAGCCCTCGCTGGGTTTGAAGGACCCAGCTCCCAAGCGGAAGCAGGATGGCTCAGGGCTCTCTGGGACAGAGAGAAACACTGCTGTCCCAGCACGGCACCCGCTGCGAGGCTCTGCTGCAAGACTGGGAACAACCTCATGCTATGGAGGATACAGGAGCAGATCCCTTCTGATCCCACTGCAGATCCACGAAGTGAGTGAGGCCACAGTGGGAAAGGGCAGCAGTTTGGCTGGCACTGCCCTCCTCTCCTGTCAGAGCCCTTTGCCCTGGGATTTCAACGTGTCAGCAACTTGGCAGCAGGGGAATTACACCGATTTCTGTAAGGACAGGGAAAAACACCACACGGGACAGTTTTCCATGCCTTGGTGCCCACCTTACCCACTCAGCAGCATCTTCCCCATCCAGAACTCGTCCCTGCATCCTCTGCTGAGTTATATCGGCCATTAACACACTCCAAGTTTGTTATCTTAAACAGGCTGCTCAGGACACGGGGCAGCGATCCTTAAACCAATTAATGCGATCCTCTGATTTCAGGGGAGAATGAAGAGGTGACTGTTGGCGCGGCTGTGAGGCAGGAGTTACGGGTCAGAGCCTAACAGTACAGAGGTACCCTGAGCTCTTAGCAAGAGGCGGGGGCCAGCGGGCAGCTGCCAGGCCTGGCTCCTGTCAGAGCTCTTCTCCACAGCCTCAGCCCTCATCCAGCGCCGCTTCCCAGGCACCGGGGAGAGCAAAGGAATGCAGCACCGCAGCACCTAACGGGCGTCCGGAGATGCTGGAGCAGGTCCAGAGGCCATGAAAATGATCTGAGGGCTGGAGCCCCTCTGCTATGAGCACAGGCTGAGAGAGTTGGGGTTGTCCAGCCTGGAGAAGAGAAGGTTCTAGGGAGACATCATAGCGGCCTTCCAGTACTGAAAGGGGCTACAGGAAAGCTGGGGAGGGACTTTGTAGCAAGGCTTGTTGTGACAGGACAAGGAGTGATGGCTTTAAACTAAGAGAGGGCAGATTTAGACTGGATAGGAGGAAGAAATATTTTACAATGCGGGCCGTGAGGCACTGGCACAGGTTGTTCAGGGAGGTGGTGAAGGCCCCCTCCCTGGAAACATTCAAGGTCAGGTTGGATGGGGCTCTGAGCAATCTAATCGAGTTAAAGATGTCCCTGCTCCTGCAGGGGGGTTGGACTGGAAGACCTGTAAAGGTCTCTTCCAACCCAAAGCATTCTAGAATTTGATGCCAAAAGAGCCTCTGCTGCCCTGTGCCCAGGTCAGGGCTGCCAGGAGGAGGACAGCAGTGACGATCATGTCACAGCGCTCATCCCGGCACAGGGGACGTGCAGCATGGTGGGAGCTCCCCTCTGCCATGGTACTGACGGTGTTCGGCCTGAGGCATACAGGCACCCTGGGGTGCCAGGGGCAGCATCACCCTGTGAGCCAAAACTTTCCTCTTTTTCTTTCTTTGCTTGGCCATTTTTAAAAGCAAGTTCTCTCTTAGCGAAGTCTTTTGGGGGAGGTGGAGAGAGAGTAGGAAGCCAAAGAGAATCGTCTTGCTAGTCAAAGCCTTTAACAACTATTTTTAATATCAGGCAGAGGAGCAGGATTTTGAAATGAAACAGCCGGTGCCTCTTTGATGGGTGAGCTACAGATCTTGAAACAAGGTCCATTCCCTCCTCCTTCACTAACTAACAGCCATATTTCTCTCATTAAAGACAATCTGGCCGTATTTTCAAACTTCTTAACAAGGCGATCACCGTAATTTGAGATTTCTATTATCCGTGCTCCTATTACAGCAGTCTTTTAAGCAGCTGGCTTTTTTTTTCTGCTTTCTTTCCCCGACTTTGTCTCTCCCCTCAAACTGCCATCACTGGTAATGACGTGCAGGAAACAAGAGCGCCAAGAACCATCTTTTTCCCCCCTTTCTTTTTGGTACCAGGTTGTGTGTGGGTAGCAATAAGGAATAAAATACAAAGAGAAATGAAGTTTGGTTATCTCTTATCTGGAGTTTGGTTTTTAATCCGCCCAGGAGCGCAAATGAAGCCAATGCAGCATCTTATCTCTCCCATCGATCATATATCCCCCCTCCCCAAAGACTCCCAGCTCTCTCCCCTTCCCAAAGGCGCCCGGCCACTGCCCCCTCCCTGCCCCATTAGTCCTTCGCTGGGCTCTGCCAGATGGATGCAATTTGCATAATATCACCGGCGGAGGCTGGCAGATCAACCGGGGTCAGGCTCTGACATCTCCAGCACAGTCTATCTCCAAGTGCTAATTTGGACTGCATTGATCTCTCTTTCTGATTTCTTTGTCATTTACGTCTGCAACGGTTTGACAGGAGATACGGAGAGAGACAAGGGGGGAAAAGAAGGGGAGGGGGGGCAGAAGAGGAGAGAAACAAAGATTGTAGTTACAGATGTCTTTAAGGGAAAAACCAGATTAATCCAAGGACTCCTCTGAGGGTCGCAGCTTTGAAACATCCTAATTATCCTATTCTTATGAATTCCTGTACAGACTTAGAGGGGGGTCTTGTCAGGGAACTCAGAGGAATGGAAACTTGTTAAATAGCAGTGTAGTCTCTCCAGCTGGCTGCTACCCCTTCCCCTCCTGCACCTTGCAGTTGCTTCTCATTAGGTGAAGCGGGGCAGCTTCAAATCCGGCGTCCCTTGCTGTCACAGCATTCCCTCTGTACCTCTGCTTGCTCTCGTTAAAGGCAGATCTTTGGTAAAACTTGGGCAGGAGTCTTTCCTCCGCACAGAGGGGGATGACAGCCACCAGCCCTGCGCTGCCTGGGGGAGGCAGAGCCAGGACAACATGAATGCTTGACCCCTGGGGACAACTGTTGACCAGAGAGGGCCAGCATCATCCTCGCAGTTCCCCAGGATGCAGGTGTGGAAGGGCAGGTTTGAGGACACATTGCTGCTGCAGGACAGCACGACGTTAAAAGACGCCTTCCGCGAGTCCACTGCAGAGCAGGGGAAGCAATCAGTGCTCTTAATTGAGATGTTTATGTTCATTAACAGGAAACTCTTCCCCTCCTCACAGGTAAGGGAAGACGTGCCACCATTTAGCCTCGTCTGGGACACATCGCAAAGAGACACCAAGGCACCAAAGGAATCCATGGGGAAATCAAAATGTCACTTTGTGTTTTACGTTGCTACTTTCTACAGAAAAAGCTCTCTGGAAAGTTAATGATCTTCCAAGGCCTCTCACCTAACACGTGTCTCGCTGTACCTGAGGATGCATCACAGCGCACAGGCAGTGGTGTTTGTTAACAGGAGCAGGAGAACAAGTGCTAGCAAAGATGTTTTACCCACCAAACACAACGTGGGGCAGAGCTCAGACAGGGTTGTTCAGCAGCGTGGGGCGGGGATAATTTGCAAGGCTCAGCCATGAGGTTGGACAAACAGCCAATAGTGGGATGGATCCAAGGCAGTGTATGGAATTCCCTGGAACAGATCAGTTCACATCTGCACGCTCCTGGGTTTGGGACTGGCTGCTTGGTAACACAGAGCACACATAAACCAAACCATCAGCTCTACCAGTGCTCCCAGTATGCCAGCAACAGTTTAGAGTGATTAAAAAACTTAGCTCAGAGGTTTCTCAACTGTCACTGGGGAAAGGAATTGGGTTGGGTGTTGGGCTGTGGATCACAGCTGGCTTAGGAAGGAGGGACAGCAGAGCCAGTCTTGTTGCCAAGGGAGAGAGTCCCCACTGCTGGTGGGATGAGTCCAGGGAAAGCCTAAAACCAGAAGGCAAAGGAGGTGGGGTACAGCAGGTGTGCCAAAGGGCAGCTCCAGGATGATGGCAGTGCTGTTCTGCTGAGATCAGCCACATCTGGGGCTTAAGACAGACCTTGGCTGATCTACAGCTGCGCCTCCCAGGCATCACAGCATGGCGAACAGCAGATAATTCACAAATCCCTCTTAAATCTTCAGCCTGACACTGATGCTACAAGTGTAACTGCTTCCAGCCAGAACACAGGGGCTCACACCCACCTTCCACACATCCCAAGTGAGCGGGCACCCTGGCCTTCCCCAGGGCTGGGAAGAGCACACGGCAGTACCCCAGCGTTTTCCAGGCAGCCAAAGCCCTGCATCCTATCTCACCCTGCCCTCCAAAGGCCACTCTCTCCGGGGACCAAAACCCCTCAGGCGAGTGGTAAGGTGTGATGAACCCATCACACCCCTCCAGCAGGGGCAGTGGGGTCGGGTTAGCACATGTGCCCCCATCCCAGCGGGCGCAGGACCAACTTTCGGCAGGGTAGGATGGAGGGGTGAGCGCAGTCAACACAAACACTCAATCATCCTTCCTTTCTTTCTTCTGCTCCTCCTTTGTTAACTGCAGGAAACAGCTGAAAGACCTTGAGTTTCCCATTGTAACGTGTATGGGAACAGAGCTGCAGTGATCAGAACATACCCCCCGCTGCTCCCGGGGAAAAAGGGAGAGCAGAATCCTTTCTAAAAAGGGTTTACGATTAGAAGAGTGTTCTGTCACTCCGGCGCGCAGTAATCCACTGCGCCACCAAGTCCCTTCAGAGAGATGTCGAAAACTTAAATGACTGAAAGCAAAAGAGCCCCGGCTCAGGTTCCCAGGCAGCCAGACATCCTAATTATCTTTAGATCCACTCCCACATGGAGGGGAGAGAGCACACAAGAGTGAAAAAAAAAAGGAAAAGAAAAGAAAAGAAAAAGAAAGGGGGGGGGGGGGGAAGACTGTCACATTGCTTTTTTCTTTTTTTAAAAGCTTGTCTCCGCTCACTGCTTTTCCAGCTGTGACACCTCTCACGGTAGTTAATTAGAATCATGTCACCGCGTTAATGCGCTCTGACTGGACTCTGACAGACGTGCATCCTCGAACCGGCCACCCTGACCGACCCACCCCTCCTCAGGGATGCGGAGCCTGGTGTTCATGTTGCTGCCCTGTCCCCGTGCCCGCGGTCCAGCGGGTGTCCCGGAAACGCAGTGCTGGTCCCTGCACCCTCCCACACTGGGAGCTGGGATGTGCTGCCTGGCCCCGACACCCGGCACGCAGCCGCTCCACCTGTTCTGGATCTGCCTGACCTTTACAAGCGTTAATTCAAAATGACACTGCTCATTTGATGACATTTCTGTTGATTTTTACTTAAGTCTCTTTTAATTATTTAACTTGGAGTCTCTCCCCTTCCGCCTTGGGCTGGGGCCGCTGTGTGCAGGGCAGAAGTCCCGAGGCAGCCCCGTGCCCCACTCTGCAGCCTAAGCCTCGTGCTTGGCTCTTGCTCTCGGCATCCCTGGCCAAGGGACGGAGTGGTGCAAACAGTGCTGCCCAGGGCATGGTACCAGCTGCGGACCACCACAAAGAGCCCCAGAGCAGGGTTTGCCTGCTCTGGGAGCATGGGGTTTCCCAGGGCTTCTCCTGTCCTCTGGGAAGGATGAGGAGGGTGAAACTGTCTCCCCACTGGGATGGGATGGAAACTAGTCAATAAAACAGAGGGGAGTTTCACAAAATGTTGTCCCTGTCCCCTTGTACTTCCTGCCCCACCAGATGCCTCAAGGGTAGCTGGGGATCCCACAGATGTTGAGGGGCTGCAGGCATCCCTGTGCCCCTGGGTGACCCAGGAAAATGAAAGAAGGAGAAGGAAAAGGAAAGCAGGGAAGAATGAGAGGAGGCTGAAATAAAGACAGCAAGCTCCCAGGACTACAAGCTGCCAGGATCACACACTCCCAGCACCTTGCAGGGTGAGGCAAAGCCTCATCAGCCCCCACTGAGCTCTGGGGGAGAGAGGCAGCACTGACAGCCAAAGGCACCCATTACCCACTGTCTGCCACCACACTTAGTGAGCGTGGCCCTCGCCGCCCTCTCCTTCAATGTCAGCGCAGAGAGCAAAGCCACGCTGCCGGGACACGCACAGGCAGAGCGGTGCGGGGAGAGGGATGGCTCTGTAGGGCACAGGCACCTCGGCAGGCGCTGGCCCGGCTCCCCGCAGCGGTGGCAGCTCGTGGTAGTTAATTAGAATCGTGTCACTAAGTAAATGCGCTCTGACTGGACTCTGACAGCCGCTCACCTATGACACCGGGGGCCAGGAGACAATCCACATCAAACTACTGCAGTGTGACCCTTTTAACACAAAGAGTAAACTCACTGCACATTGAGTTGAAGCTCATTAAAACTGTCTACTCTGCGAGCATCCCATTAACCTCACTGTTAAAAACACGCAATTCCTCTTCTTCTTTCTGAGGCCTAATTAATGCTCTGGATCAGGAACAATATCACACCCTAACCTTCCGAGATTTCCAATCAGTAAATGAAAAGAGAGAGATGGAGCCGGGAAGGCACGGTGGCTTGCTGGGTCGCTCACCGCATGGGCTCCTGACCTGCCCAGGCAGGTAGGGCTTTTCCATTTGGTATGGCAGAGATCCCCACAGAGGGAGCACGGCACAGGGAAGAAGAGGAAGTCCCATGTGGAAGCTCACTGCTCGTGGGTTTACACCAGCTGGTGTAAAACAGCCCGGTGGGGGCATTGTGTCAAAACAGGTGCTGCTATGGGACCAGATCTCCTGGTCGCCTGGGATGGATATATGCAGGTTCACCAGCATAGGACAGCAGCCCCGTCACCCTCCTTCCTCAAAACAGAGCCCACTCCCCCCCTAAATCAGACATTTAGAACTAAATCTAAAATCATAATAATCTGTGTGCCACAGTCTAAACTTTAAAGATTCAATTATATTCAGTTATATTCAAAAAAGACCAGTGGCAAGGGGTAACATCATTCTTTAATGATATCAATGCACTGGAGGTGGAAGCAGAGCTGACGAATGAGAAACAAACTTTCCCAGCAGCAGCTGCTTCTCCAGATTTGGAAACTTTACTTTTTTCCACGTATTTTCAGTTCAATAACTGGCTCCTTCAGAGCTGAGAAACAACAAAGGACTGACAAAAAAGAGGTGTGCCTTGCATCTTTCCCATAATCCGGGAAACAAACAAACCAACAAACTAAGGTAAGACAGGAGGAGATGTGCTAATTGTAAAACCTTGAAAGGCTTGTCGCCAGAAACACTCCTTCAACTCATCAGTCACTTTGGCTTCATGCACCAGGTGTCTCTAACTAAGAACTATTCTGTGATTTACTTTTTCTTCTGTATTGAGTATACGAAAGGGAAACAGGGTTTTACTAATGAAACCAATTCAAGTTACCACTGGATACTTCAGCATGGAATTCCAATTTTCATCTAAAAGCATCACAGCTCAAATCATGAGAAATACTTTAACAACCACCTCCTCAACAACAAACAGTAATTCATCATTTTCCTAATGCAACAAATACCTAAAAACTAACACCAAAGGCATATTATGTTACATCAGTAATTGATCAAATTAAATGTATCAACTATATGATCTCTGACAAATAAAAGAATAACCAGATTTAACAACAGGGCAGTGGTAAGGGGAGCTGCACTTGGTTGGATAGGTACAGTCAGTAAAAATTCACTTTTTTTAGGGAAACAAGTTAAAAAAAAAGAAATGTAAAAATAGAAAAAAAATCAATTACTGAATCCAGGTGCCCTGCTAGCTAATTTAAATCACAATTACAGCCTGGGATTTTAATCCTTCTGATTTATAGGATGAGATAAGATGATAGGATGAGAGGAAATGGCCTCAAGTTGTACCCTGGGAGGTTCAGATTGGATATTAGGAAGAATTTCTTCTCTGAAAGGGTGGTCAGGTACAGGCTGATAGACAAGTGGTAGAGTCCTCATCCCTGGAGGTGTTTAAAAGACAGGTAGATGAGCTGCTCAGAGGCATGGTTTAGCAGTGCACAGGTACGGTTGGACTCCGTGACCTCAAAGGTCTTTTATACCCAAATGACTCTATGGTCCTACGGTATCAGTGTCTGAAACTCAGTAGAGAGACCCCAACACAAGAACCCAGCCCAAATGGCATCGAGTCAATGAACGCTTGTGTGAGAGTGCCAAGACCCCCATTAAAAGCTGCAGCTCTTTCTTGGCAAGCAGTGCCTCAAACACATGTTTGAAGAACCGCAACCTGTACATATCTGTAAGATGAGTAACTTCTTGGCCAGACTCAACTTCATTTTGTTGAGAGCCAAGAAAACATCAGACAAAAAAGAAGTTACACACCCCAAAATCCTACAGCCCATTCTAAGGCTGACACCCATTTAATCCATATTTGAGGAGCGATGGAAGCTGCCTAAAGTCCTCTCTGGTCCTTAGAGCCACATTACCAACACAAGAAAAGGCATGAAAGAACAGGTTTTGCACTTTTCCCATCTCCCAAGGATTTTCTGCATCCTTATTCTCTGGAGTGGAACTTTTTCCTTATTCTGCCTGGCACTTCTCAACGAGCTGAAATATTGACATTTCCCCCTTTTCTTTACCTTTTCCTTCCCAAGAAAACAATTGCAGCAGGCCCTTGCCCATCCAACCCCAAGGCAGCTGTATTTGCGATGTATACAAATACACTTTGCTGTATTTCATAGAAACATGGAATGGTTTGGGTTGGAAGGGACCTTAAAGCCCATCCAGTTCCAACCCCCCTGCCATGGGCAGGGACACCTCCCACCAGCCCAGGCTGCTCAAGGCCCCACCCTACCTGGCCTTAAACACCTCCAGGGAGGGAGCAGCCACAGCTTCCCTGCACAAGGCGACACAAAACACTTCATGTGATACAAAACACTGCACTACTTACTCCTCAACAAGATTTGCAGCTCTCTTGCTCATGAGTAGAAGCCAGACAAAAGCGGGAACACAAACCCCAGTGAGTGGCTTGCGGCTGTGTGTACAGCCTATGTCCCAAGGGGATGTGGTCCAAGACTCCACTGTGCTCCACCACCAGCTCTTTCTGCCCGCATGCACCAGGTGCTAAAAGTGAGGTTCCTGTCTGGAATCTGGCTTTGGCCTTGCAGGGTGCCCTGAACTCTCGGGCGTTGGACAAGATGAAAAAGAGGAGATGAAGCGTGGAGTGGGATTGGTCCAGAGCACGCCAAGTGCAAGGATTTAGAGCAGATATCTGCTGAACCAGTGAATCAGAGACTGATTTGAAAACAAAGCAATACACAACCAATCAAGCAAGACAGCAAAATTCCTTGCAAATCATTTGCAGGAACAAGTGGCCATCCACTGCAATTTTTCTGTCAGACTTCAAGGGAAACATCCATGTTGCACACCTCTTCATAAGTGAGCCAAGGCTTCACAGGGCTGCCGGCATTCCCCCAGACTGCTCCTCACGCTGCTGGGAATGAGGCTGTGTGGAGGCTCTCCTGCATGGCACGGTATTTGTGAAACCGCTGTGGCTGGCAAACACAGTGCCTTCTTGCTCCCTCCTCAGTAGACTTTTGGAGATCAGAGACCCATAAGAGTTATGAAAATCAGAGGCTGACCCTGGTCACACCCACCTTGGGCAGCTCTGGGGATCCTCCTCCCAGAAACCCAACTTTACTCGAGCTTGCTGCACCCCAGGAGCAACCACATAAGAGAAGGGAAGCTCTAGACGGCATGGGAGCATCCCCAGAGCCACAGCCAGCTCCACTGTGGGCAGCAAGAGGCAGGCAGACAGTGTGTTTGGCCGTTCTCCACTCTTCTCCAGCAGCAGTCCTTGAGAAAGGGTCATTTATTCAGCTGAATGGGCAGGGCTGTGTCAGGAGCAAGGCTCATTGCAGCCAGGGAGGGAAGAGGAGGGCAGCCCTGGGCAGGGAAAGGGATGGCTCCTCCCAGCCCTGAAGCAAAAGCAGTTGAGAGCGTGAAGGAGAGGGGTGAGGACTGCTGTGGTCAAGGGTGACTGTGAGCAACTGGGATGACTGTGCCCAGTTCCATGGGATGAAACAGGAAGACTCGGCTGTGTGGGACCAACAATTATCTCAGGACAAGGCAGCAAAGCCAGATCCAAGGCAGGCAGGCTACCTCTGCAGTGAGCAGCCCCTCCTCGGCCGTGGCCTGGGGATCTCTCAGGCTGTCACTAGAGCCAACTCCTGATCCATGACTAGGACCTGAAAAGCCACCAGGCTGGGAAATAAAGCGGCCATAAGGCTGGTGCCCTGACAAAATGCCATGCAGGCAGCAGCATCACCCCAAGCCTTCTCCCAGGAGGGATGGAGGATTATAATTAACGGTTTTAAACTGAAAGAGGGGAGATTTAGATTAGATCTTAGGAAGAAACTTTTTACTGTGAGGGTGGTGAGGCCCTGGCACAGGTTGCCTAGAGAAGTCGTGGCTGCCCCATCCCTGGAGGTATTCAAGGCCAGGTTGGATGGGGCTTTGAGCCACCTCATCCAGTGGGAGCTGTCTCTTGCCATGGCAGGGGGGGCTGGAACTGGATGGGCTTTAAGGTTCCTTCTGACACAAACCATTCTGTGATTCTATGATTATCAGGCTCCAAAGCCAGCAGCCTTGACACCATGGGCAACAGCTGTGCCTGGGGCTCCCAAGCTGGCCAGGAGGAGAAGCCATTCCTGGAGCCATGCCTCCAGCTCACTCCCAGGGGCTCAGCCTCCCATAAAGCCATCAGGCATAGGATGCCAGTGGCCGCGTCTCTGCAGGCAGGGGAAGGATTGCAGATACCCAGGGCAGAGCTGCTCTGAATCCAGCCCAAATGGAAGAGCCAGCAGCAAAAGACAAGGCACGTGCAGACTGCTGGCAGTGCCAGGGAGATGGAGATAGTCACAGAGCTGGCCTGGCAGACTTCATAGCACCCACTAAACTCCATTCCAAACAGTGTGTGAAGTAGGTTTGTCACTAGGACAGAGCGCTGCAAGATGGGAGCTTGGCTGCTGGGCCTTGACCTGCTGCTTCTATGCAGGCACTCCTTCCCTGTACCGGGAAGAGCTGGGAATGCTCTCCCATGAGGGGAGTTCGCCAGAAATGAAGAAGCAAACCCTTCCTAAATGATTGGAGCAGGGAGGGACATGAACAGCATCTCTTTGAACTCCATCAGGCAGAGACTCCAGTGCAAGACAATGGCACTGATATAAACACGGGCAGAAATCACTGGCAGACAGATGATACTCCAGAGCTGGGGACGCTTTGTCAGAGTAAGAGATGACAGCATCAGAGAGCTCTTGCCATAAATAAAACGAGGAAAGACAAGGCACAAACCAACTCTGCATCCCCAGGAGATCCCAGGAAAAGCCTGAGCCCCCAGAGCAGGACACGTACACACCACTCCTGCAGTCCCCACTCCCTCCCCGTGATCTCCCCAGCATGGCGCACAAGCAAGGCAAATCTGCTCCCAGGCAAGGAAGCAAATTTTAATGCTACCTCCGTCAATAATGCAACCAGATCCATAGTTCAAAAGGAGCTTGCTAATTAAAAGCTGGTGAGCTTTAAATAATTCATCTCCTTAACTTGGATTGATTGGAGAGTTTAATGGTTAGAGTCTTGAACCAATATTAAACAGCCTCCTCAAGGCCCAGGTAGCAGGTGACTTTTGCAAGTAAATCTTACCTCCTTGCAAACTTTAAAGCTCACATGTCACCACGGATGAAGGGCTGGGAGGCAGAGGGAACACCTGAACATTGGTCTCCAAGAGGTGATCCAACACCTCGCAGAGAAACAAGACAGGCAAGAGCGATGCAGCCCTGAGTTAGAGCCCTGCCTACAGCCCAGTAAATCTGAGCTCCTGCCCGTACCGCAGCCTGCAGATACACAGTCTCAGTGTCCTGGGCCAGGTCTCCTTCCTCGTATTACTTTGATCCCTGGTGCAGAGGAGCTAGGGAAATGTCAAGCTCTGCCACAGTGCACAGGAGTCTCAGTTGTTTACCTTGGAGCAGGACCGTGAAACTCATCATACATGTGAGCAGACGGGATGACGATTCAGCTTCCAGCTGGGGCCATGCATCTTCACCCTGCAGTGTGTTTCCAGCCAGCTCCTGCGGCCCCACTGCCTGGCAGAGCCTCCATTCCAAGGACAGATGCAGCTTCCAGAGCAGCTGGAGGACTGGTCCAACAGTGAGAGCATTCGGCCCAGCCTGGGGACCCTTGCCCAGTGCTCCAGGCACAGAACAAGCCCTGACGCTACCCGCATGCACCTCCAGCCTGAGCACTGCTAGAGGTGTCAAGGAGGGGAGAAGTTCCCCAGCCTGAGGTACAGGCAGGTGTGTTTGGCACACGGCGAGCTCATCCATGTACCCATCCTGCCCTGACACACCTTTGTCCTTTTCCCCAGTTGAAGACCCTGCAGCCCTTTGGCTGGCTCTCAGCACCCCAGCCAGCACAAGCTCCCGGAGCTGAGGCACATCCAGCAGGCCCAGAGCAGCAGCCATGGGTACGGGAAGGGCGCGGGGCTGTGTCACTCACCTATCCCGCTGTGAGGCCTCCCTATGTGCTGTAGGTTCAGTCCTTTGTTCATGTCTAAGAGCCCGTTCTTTGGCCAACTCCCCATGGCAAAGCTGTACGCCTGGAAGAGAGAAGCAGAGGGTCAGATGGGTGCACAGCCATGTGCAGACATGTTTTGTCTCACCCAGGTCTGGCTGCTCCCTGGGCTGGCGTGGGTTCGTGTTTGCCATGTTCAGTGCGGCCCCATGCATCACTCCCGCAGCAATCCTGGAGCCACCCGCACAGAGCACCCTCACCCTGGCCTGTCCCAGCTGGTACTCCTCAGGTGTCCAGGGCCTCTGGTGGTGTCCTGTACAGGTGACAACACTGACAAGGTTTGCTGAGCACTGTGCTGGACTGGCATCACCTGAGGCCATCTCTGCCACACTGGGGTAAGCGGAGGCTGTGAGCTTGTCACACATATCCCTGGGCTGCCCCCAGACCATACCCTCGTTCCTGCTTCATGAAGGATGGGGTGGGCAGCAGGAGTCAGAGGGATTTGTAAGGGGGTGTCCATGCCCAGGCAGGCCTGGCTGACAGCCCCCTTCCCCTCCAGCAAGCACAGCCCTCTCAGCCTCCTTCTCCTTTCCATCCCTAGACCCCAGTTGCCTTGGGGCTCTCCATCACTGGGAAAAACTCCAGTGGGAGCCAGCACTGCTCACCTCACTGCACAGAGCCCACAGCCTGGCCAGAGAGCCTGCTCCATCTCTGCTGTATCCCCTGGCACGACTTCCACCAGAAGTGAGGCAGCCAGGAGCCCAAGCAGCACAGAAACCCACCGGACAACGCCAACATGAAAGCAGCCAGTCCTCCGTGTCACACGCATTGCTGTAATTACAGCCTGACAGGCACGTATCTTCTTCATCTTGAGGAATTAAGCTCAGTGCTGCATTGTGAGCAGTAAGAAGGGCGCGTGGGCTTAGCGTCGCTCATGCCGGCGCTATCTCTGCTGCCGTGAGGGCCATTGTCCCCTGATGAGATCAGGTCAATCCAGCAGCCCCTATCTCCCTCCTGCAGCGGGGATCATCGGTAACCACAGCCGTGGCACGGTGGGGCACTGCTGACCCCCTCTGCGGGCTGGGAACGCCGGGCGAGATGCTCTCTGCAGCGGAAACGGGGCTGAATGGGGTGAGCAGAGCTGAGTGGTCACCTCACCAGCCCACCACCCATCTGCATGCCACCGGGACCTGCTTGCCAGTGCCTCTGTCCCCGCTACCGGCTGCTCTGCCTCTGCACAGCCCCTGCTGCCGGCAGCCCCCGAGGAGCCACGTTGCTTGGGGGAGTTCATTTCCTACTGGCCTGCGTAACCATTCACGCTGGTTTGTTACTCCTGCCTTAGCAAAACAGAGGGCTCCACAGATAATTAATAGACAGCATTGCTAATCCTGTTGGGAGATGATTAGCAATTAAAACTCCTAATTAAGTCTATGCATAATTCACTGAAATTACCCTTTGTGTACACAACAGGGAGGTTTCCTTTGCCTTCAACAAACACGCTCTGGTATCTTCATCACCACGGCTGGCCATGGGGCGGGGGGGTGAGAGGCCTGGGTGCAGGATGGGACCCTGTCACCCACCTGCTGGGTGACCTCGGGTGGCAGTGGCTCTGCGTGTGGCTCCCTCTCCTGGGCTCCATCCCAAAGAGCAAGCCCAGGCACAGCGCATGAAGGTCCCTACTCTCAGCACCAGCTGGTACAGGTCCAGGGTTGCCAGCAGTGGGGGGCATCCCTGGGAGAAGGGTGGCCCTGTAGGCTTTGAGGAGGACAAATGAGACAGAGAGGAAGCAGGGCTCAGCAGGATCTGAGCTCCCATATTGCAGGCTGCCTTCCTAGCCCAGACACATCCCTTAGACCCTGGCCAGAAGCAGTCAAGGGAGAACAGTAGGAGGTCGGTTTGGCGGGATCCTGGAAAAGCCATGGGGACAGCTCAGGAAATCTCCTGTCAGCTGGGTGCTAGTGCCAACCCCAGCCTGCATCCCACGTCCCTGCAGCAGCAGCATCAACGAGGAGATGGTGGTGCTTGCCTTAGCCTCAGGATCGGCCCCAGACCCATCTTTGCATCTCCTTCTGCTTTCCTAATCAAGGTCATTCCGTACTGTCGCAATACCTGAGCAAACTAGCTAAGCAGCTGGGGTGGAAGTTGGCCTGACCACTGAAGGTCAAGTGTGCACTTATGCATATTCAAAGCTGCCTGCAGGATCGATCGGGTTTTAATTGTTTTTCCTGGGGTTTTGGAAGGAAGTGCCAGGGGCATTGATCAGTCCCAGACGAGGCCACGCACACTTCGGGGCTGGCAGGGACCAGCGCTTCGTTGCACGCAGAGGGAACCGCAGGCAGAGATGACACCAGGCCAGGGCAGAGGCCAGCCAGCCCTGGCCGGAGGGAGGAGCCATCGCTGGGCTGCATTGGAAAATAAAGTTTTTTAATTAAAATTGGCAATTCTGAGCCGCCTGCCGGCAGCAGCCACACAATCAAAAGCAAGGAGCTTTGCTGTTTAATATTTAAAGACAACGTTTAATCTTTAAACAGGAAAGTTCTTCTTCTGACTGTTAAAGCGCAGCAGAAAGTGCCGGAGGCTCGCTGACGCAGGGCTCCCCAGCCTGCTGGGGTGGCTGGGGCTCTCCCGCCGGCTTCATCAGCACTTGTCCCTACAGCAGACCATGAGAAGGTTCAAGATGCACCTCGTTCGCTTGCAAGCCGAAGGATATAAAAAAAATGTACTGTGAGGGTGGGGAGGCCCTGGCCCAGATTGCCCAGAGGAGTCCTGGCTGCCCCCTCCCTGGAGGAGTTCAATGCCAGGTTGGATGGGGCTTTGAGCAACCTGATCCAGTGGGAGGTGTCCCTGCCCATGGCAGGGGGGTTGGAACTGGATAATCTTCAAGGTCACATCAAACCCGTGATTCCGTGATTTTATGAAACATGCCATGAAACCCTTTCTGCCAGGAAATCACGTTTATTTGTCCTTCCCTCTGGTTCAATCCCAGTGCTGCAGGGACTGGGTTGTTCCCTTCTAGGTCAGATACTGAAGCAAGGCCAGCACCCCATGGCATTTTATTTTCTCCTCCATTTTAATTAACAAAAAATGCAGGCAACTTTTAAAAAAGCTATTTTAAAATTATTTTGGTCAAAATTATGATTTAGAAACAAACTCAATGCCTCCAATCTGCTAAAACCCACCCAAATGATGTTTGCAGAGTAATTTTCAAGCAGCTTGAACACAATTATTTCCATTCATGCCAGCTCCCGGAAAGGTTTCCCTTTCTTCCTGATTTTGTTTGTAATTCTATGAAGGTTGCATTTACCTCTCTGCCAATGCTGCTCTGAAGTCAGATGATTATTAATTATATTTATTTACTTATACAATCCCATAGGCATACGCAGCGGTTCACAGGCAAATACCGCCCTGGGTCCCTGATGTAGGGATCTCAAATCAAAGGTAAGCAGATACTCCTGTGATAAATGTGAGATAACAGCAGCAGGAGATGAGGAACAGACTGTGTTTCCATGCATAGGGCCAACACCACGGATAATCCACGCCCTACTAAAAGTGCCACTATGGAGAGGTAAGTCCTTAGATAACCCGCACCTCAAATAACCTGGCAGGACATCTGAAAAACAGAAGTGGGGAGCTCCTGGGGGTACAGCAGCCTGGGCCAGGGAGGTGCTGCATGTGCAGAATCACAGCTGGCTTTAGAATGAAGGAAAGAAGGTCTGAGATCATGGAAATGGCCTCAATTTGTGCCAGCGCACGTTCAGATTAGATATTAGGAAAATTTTCTTCACTGACAAGGTTCTCAGGCACTGGCGTGGATGCCCAGTGGAGTCACCATCCCTAGAGGTATATAAAGATGGGAACATGAGGTTCTCAGGGATGTGCTTTAGTAGTGGGCAGGTATGGTTGGGCTCGATGATCCCAAAGAACTTTTCCAATCAAACGATTGTATGATTCTATGATCATTCTCCTGTTGCACTGGCTCACAAAACTTCCCATGACTATGATGTATCTGCCTCAGTTTGCAAACAGGCTGAAACAAGAGTTCCATGGGCCACTTCCAGTAGCACTGAGAGTCAAGGATGGTCCTTTCAGCTGAGAGAGGAGCACATGGAGAACACATCAGTGAGGCTGGGCAGTGCCACAGTGCTGCTTGCAGGAGAGGTTTAGATTGAATATTAGAAAAAACTGCTTTACCAAAAGAGTGGTGAAGCATTGGAACAAGCTGCCCAGGGCAGTGATGGAGTCTCCTTTCCTGGAGGTGTTCAAAAACCACATAGACATGGCACTTCAGGACATAGGTTAGTGGGCACGGTGGTGTTGGGCTGATGGTTAAACTAGATGATCTTAGAGGTCTTTTCCAACCTTAATTATTCTATGGTTCTATGAAAGAACATGGGTGGCATTTGCCCAGCTCTTGCAAAACACTGCTCAGTTTGGCACCGCGTTTGCCTCGCCTGCCCTTGCCGCAGTCCCAGTGCAAACCAGCCCCCGTTCCCAGCATGGCTGGGTCTGATACCCTGCTCCCTGGAGCTTGTTTGGGTTACACACCATGGTTTATAAGCAGCACAGCTGCAGAGAAGATGTTCCAGGGGGTCAGAAAATTCCTGGAACTGGAACTTGTCAACCTGATGTATTGATCTAAGTGGACTGAATAATGTTCCATCATTTATTTATGGGGAAGTGCCCGGCACACTTCACAAAAACTGGAGTTCGGCAGTCACATTAAGGCAAGATTTAACATCCTGCATCATGCAAACAGGGCACCTGCACAGAGGTCAGGATGCTTGCTTCCTCGGGGAGCCCCACAGATCCTTCCCACACGCACAGACAAGGATGTGGCTGGTCCTCATGGAGCTGCTGGAGCTCTGCTAGGGCAAGGCAATGCCTCCAACAGAGCCAGCCCTGTCTTTTCCACACATGCTGATGCTGTGACCTGCTCGGCCAGCCCCCAACCCCTCTGCCCTCCACTAATACCAATGACATTGCAGCACCCTGGGCGCTTCAGCTGAAGGGCAGGGGAGTAGAGGGGTTCTGTGCTTTGCAACACAACCATGGCCACAAACCACAGAAGCAAGAACTGCCAGGACCAGCACAGAGCCTCCTCCTGTCCTGCCCAGCAACCCTCTAGTTTTTCATGTCCCATCAAGATGCTTTAAATGTTTCACCCGCTAATTGTAATTTTAATATTAATACAGCCACTTTCAGCCAGGGAGAAAATACTTCCTTTAGGAAAAGTCCTCCCAGGAGCAAAGAGACTCCATGGTTGGAGAAGATGCTGGAGGGTGGGTACTAAAGAATTAAAAAACTAGTGACTTTTGCTGAAAGTTTCCATTGAGAATTTCCAAAAGATGCTGGAGAAAAGCAGGTTTTAAAACAAAAAGTGTCCAAGAGGTCTTCCCAGCTGCCCTTTCCCTGCCCATGGTGTCAGCATGTGGTGGGTGCCGGCCGTGGTCCCCCAGGACGAGGCCGGGCACAGCAGGCAGCCAGTTGGAGCCGACCCCCCTGACATTTTTGCAATGGAGAAAATGACTTTGCGACAGCAAAAGCATCTTCACCGTCTTATCATGTCAGCTATGCGTCATGTCCACCCAAAACAAGCATTTCCCTCTAACCCCCCTCATTCTGCTGCTGCCAGGATGAGGTATCATCACTTTGTATGGTGGGAACAGAAAAAAGAGGTCACGTCTACAACTAAGTGGGCTTTTAAACACAGCTTAAAATGTTTGCAGTGCGCCCCAGAAACTGCGAGGTTTTGGGGCTGGGGGTGTCTCTGAGATCAACCCCATAAGACACCCAGGACAGTGAGGACTCCAGGGTGGTCCCTTGACTGCATGAATCCCATTTTAAATGCATGAATCCCACCTCAAGATGGGATGTGGACATTTCTTGTTGGAATTTATCGCCATGCAGACATTCTGGCAAGACACAAGGCAAATTTAATGACAATTAGGGCTCGACCCCCCCACCAAATGGTTTAGTAGCAAGGTTGCTGGATCGGGGCTAAATGCAATTAAAGAAGAGGTAGGTAATGAACAAGCAGCTTGTCAAGCCCCACTGACAACGGCAGAGCTCCTCTGCCGCAGGGAAGACATGGAGGAAAGCTTGTCCGGCAGGATGGAGGCACGGAGCCCGGGCTGGCTCAGCCCTGGCAGCACTGGAGTCTGCTACCATCGCTGGCTGTCAGGAGGCAGGAGCTAAACCCAGGTGGAACGTGTCCCTTTTAAGCAGTTTAGTCAGAAGTGCTGCTGCATTCACAGCTTTTCAAGTATTTTTAAATCACTTACAAAAGCAGGATTAAACGATCAGGAATTCCATTTAATAGGACAAATAAAGAAATAACAATCTACTCCATCAGCCCTGCGAGAAGCAGGTTTGATTTAAGGGGAAAAAAAATAAAAAAATAAGTATAAAAGAGGGAGAGAAAAAAGGAAAGGGGGGTGGAAAAAAAAGGATAATGTGTGTTTACTCAAGCAAAGAAAAAAATATTTAAGTGATGTAGGGGAGAAGATTGCAGTAACTAGTGAAGAATAACATCGTCTGCTTTGCTGTCAAATCACACAAGAATTTCAGTAATAGATTCTCATTCTGACACTCAATTCAATTCGAAGGTGATCCTGCTTTATCCCAACACATCAAATATTAAACACTCGTATTAGCCCGGGTGCCGTCGCCTTTCCCGGCTTAGATGCGGCAGGAAGCTTTTCCCCCTACTTTCTCTCACTCGCTATAATATTCTCAATGTTATCTAAACATGCCTTCATACACTGGGGTTCCTTATCAATCCCATTTGGGGAGGGAAGGGGGGGGTACTTAAAATGGTATTAGTTTGGGGGGCTTTTATGATTATTATTATTTCCAAAGCTTTTCAATTTTGTGTGGAAAAAGCTTAGAGAGAAAAAAAAAGGCGGAGGGAGGGGAGGCAGCGAGAGAGGGAGCGAGGGAGCGAGAGAAAGTATAAGAAAGGGAAAAGCAGCCAGCAGCTCTTGTTTGACTGATGCCTTTCAACAAGGGCAGTCTAGCTTGTCAAAGCCCAGGCTCGAGATGAATTGGCATATCTATTCAGCCTGCCTCTGGATGTCATGCAATACAGTTTCATATTCCCAGATAAGGCACGATAAGCAATTGCTGCCCTGACACCAACTCCATCCATCCCTGCCTTGCTGTCCGCGCATGTTACACATCTCTGCTGCGCCGCTAATAAGAGCCATTTAATTTGTACAAACGCAGCGGCAAGAGGGGCCTGAGAGACTGCAAGAGGGGTCTCCCAGCTGACCAGGTACCGCATTAACACCGTTCGCATTTAATTACCTTTTCTCAGTGCACCAAACTCCCCAACCCCTTGTGAGTGGCACTGGGTACACAAAAACAATTCCTGCCCAATGTGGCACCTGCTGAAGCCTCAGATTAAACATCTGTGCTAATAATTAAGGGGTTAGGGTGACAAAAGCCAAGGGTGTTTGCCCTCTGCCAAACAAACCTGCAGTGCTACTGAACAGGAGGTGGTTTGGCTGGGGTTTAGACATGGGAGGGCCCAGGAGAAGATGTGAGCGCTGCCATTCCCAGGGAACGTCCCTCTCTGGAGCACAAACCCTACAAAGGTTGTGGGGGGGACAAGAAGGGCCAGCACATCGAGCATGGGGACACCATGAGTGGGTCCTGCCCCACTTAGGTGGACGCAGATGCTGCCCTTGGAAACTCCTGCCACTGCCAGCACCCTGCAGCATGAGGATGAGATCTGGACACAATCCTCCCACACTGCTGAAAAGGTGCTCGGACCCTGCCTGGTCACAACGACACTTGAAGGTTTTTCAGAGAACAGTAACACACAGCCAACTTCCCCTATGTCTTGGACAAGCTGGGAGCCCTCGGCACAGGAGCCACCTTGCCAGCCCTACCTGGCCTTCGGTAAACCCAGCTGGTGTCCACTTCAGTCCATTTGCAAAGCTGCTTGTTAAAACAGCCACATCTTTATGTCTCACATCAGGCAGTAAATTAAACAAACACAAAGATGAACGGTCTGCTTTTGGGAAGGTGAGCACTGGGCACACAGGGGCTGCCTGGCTCTGCCTACCTTTGGGAAGTGCTTACAGCGGTGAGGTGCCCCCCGTCCATGGAGGAGGACAGGGCAAGGTTAAGGGAAGGCAGCAAGATGTCAGATACGATGAAGAAGATGCAGCGTAACTGTACATGCTTTCTCCTTATTAAAATAAGCAGCCCATATCATCAGATCTCTGTCCATAGGAGCACTGCAAAAGGGGAACTGAGGCACACAATGATCTCATGCCTGCGCTTCTTCCCATTCAGACACAAATCTGAGCAGTCTCAGCTTACCCGTGTCCCAGCAATACCCCCAGTCAGCCACAGCCACACATATTCACTCTTAAAACTCTTCTTAATCTCACAAGGGGCAGGATGGACCCTGTGGCCACTGACAGTCCCGCTCCCAGATGCATTTGGATGCCGTGACCCTGCCAGGCAGTGGGGAGGTGTCCCTGCTGCTGCGCAGGATTAGCACGTGCCATGGCTTAGGCTGCAATAGAAACACCCTGGTGTGCCTGGCTCCAGAGTGTCAAAGTGCCAAGCGGTTTAGGCTTCACATTTCCTTGTATTTGAACAAGAACAGTCTCTGCCTTGCTCCCAGGCTAGGGATTATCCTGGATAAAATGTTCTCGACTGCTGTATGCTCTGCGGCTGGCGACACACTAGGTTAATGCCATAGAGACCTGGGTACAAGCCCTGGGTTTGGTCACAAGCAAAACAAATCCACAGGTCTGGGTCCCTGGAGAGCTAGGAAATAGAGCTGGGGAGTGCTCAAGCCAGTGCTGGCCCAGGAGCCGGGAGAGGCAGTGCCAGAAACCACCAAGAAAGCAGAGGAAGGATGGGGGCTGCTGGCCGGGCTGGGAGGTCTGGGCTTGGGGTCAGGCTGCCGAGCAGAACATCGAGGCAACCCAGGGTCTGCTGTGGAGACACAGGGCTGGAGAACTCATGCCCAACACCTTTCCCAGTCCAGGACAAGTGGCCCTGCCCTGGAGCCACAGGTCATGTCCGTCAGAACCGGGCTGCCTTCTTGTGGTTTCCCAGCATTCCTGGCTGCACCACAGGGTGATGGGAACCCACACTGGGTTACGCTGATGTATGAAATCAGTTCCCAACTGGAGATACCCAAGCAGCTCCCAATCAGCACTTGAAAGGCGGAGACACATGATGACCAGCAGACAGCTACCAGGAGCAGTGGCACTAAGTGGCACTAAGCCTTTCCCTGCCACAGTCCACAGCTGGCAGAGTGGGGAAGCCAAGTACAACACCGAGGAAAACCCATGAACGCACTTCATGGATAATTCACTGCAGCCACAGTTGCCTCTCCACACAGACAAGAGTGGACCAGTCTGATTCTGGTTGCTCCTGGGGAAACTCGAGGTTCAAGAGGAAGATGTCTCCAGCGGTGCTGGGAAACAGGCAAATGTTGGCACTGCCCCAAAACCAGACCCCCTGTCAGCCCCTGGGTATGTGAGGACAGAAAACGGCACGACTGGGGCTCCAGCATGAGCTGCAGAGCTGAGCTGCGAGGGCAGCAGCGAGGTGGACGCGTCTCCCCCTCCTTGGGTTTAGCTGCAGATCAACAACCATCAGAGCCCTGCGGTTTTGCCATATCACACGAGGATGGGTAACGATATCCACTGATCATTCTCTGCTTCTCTTTCCAGGGTAACAAACGATGGCTGTGATGCTCAGATGTGCCCCACACTCCCCCAAACATGCATCCCTTTAATCTAACCCTTTCCCAAGTAAACCCAGTGCTGGGCTCACTGTGAAAACCTCCAAACCTTTCCGAAGGGGGTATTTTCCCCCTCAATTTCTATTTTTACACATGCACACACTCGCCTCTCCCTCGCTCGCTGTTTAATTTCCGTGTGAGAGGGAAGCAGGTGCCCGTGCTCCCGTGAGCTCTCCCTTCTCTAGGTTTTTTTTCCCTTCTTGGATCCTGCCCCATTAGTTTAGTGCCCAGCCATCTGCGACGTCTCCTGTAATGCTGTCCCCCTTGTGTACCAGGGAGCTTTTCCATTAGCGCCTTTAATATTCTGACACCTTAGCACAGGCTGCTATTACATTCAAACACTGATCGCCCTGTGAAATTACATCGCAGGGCTTGCTAAAATGGAATTGTGTATAATCAGGCTCCTCCATGCACTGTCAGTCCCATCACAAATACAACGTAAAGCAGGCTTATGGATGGGCTTAGCAGCTGCTACAAGTGTATTTTTTTTTAATAGATGAAGTATCCCTTATTTAAAGCATTTCCTTAAGAAAAAAAAACAACCAACAGTGAAAGACAAATCAACAGCTGCTGCACTATGTTAACCATACCAGCGGTCTCTTAAAAACATGTTATTTACTAAGGTAGCTATCTGTTTATCTATAACTATATCAGAGAAGGAGGGTGAGATAAAGATAGTTAAACAGACAGCCGAGGAGATATCTGCCACTGGGAAATAATAGCTAAATAAAAAGTACCATTATTTACTCCAGAGAGAGGAGGAGGGAGAGCCGGTGCTTTTCTCCCAGTGCTGCAAAACCACACAGCAAGGAGCTGCCGCGGGAGACTCTGGTTTATAAGGGCACCCCGAGCCAGCCTGCACATGCCCCAGCTTGCCTGGTTCCAACCCGCTCATGTCCCCACAGCTGCGGCAGGGAAATCTGGGGGATAAAAACCACCTCAGGAGCCAAGCACCACACCTCTCCAGAGAGACTGTGATGCAGGGAAGGTGCCCTCTCACAGGGGTAGGATGGAGGGATGCTGGGGAGGCATGTTGCTGCCAGGGCTGGCTTGGTGGGACAGCCCCACACTTCCACATGGGCTGAGAGCGGCTCAAACTAAGCCAAAATTGGTCACGGCAGAGGGTCTGGGTGTATTCTTGCAGGGAGGGTGGTTTCTGCATGGCCGGCACACAAGGGACTGACTCCCCAGCTAAGGAAGTGATGGATTAGGACAAAGGTGTTTCAGGGGGATGCAGGAAGCAGCAGGGACACAGATGATGTGTCAGAGAAATGAGCTCCTGAGCTCCCCAGCTTGGAGTTCAAAACGCTGCCTCTTACCATGCCCTAAAGGTTATTCTGTCTGTCTGCTGTGAAACGCGACGGCGCATCGCCTGAAGGGAGATTTCCAGAGGCGCTGTGACCCTTTCGCTATCTCCTCCGAGAAGCCTCTGCAGGAATGATGAGATTGTAGCTCATTTCCACACACCTTGAAAGAGCCGGGCCGGATCAAACGTGCTGGAAGCAGAAGCAGCACATCCCTGGGACTCATCCTCACCTCTTGGCAGGGAACGTGCTCTTGTCATAACAGGCTGGGAAACCACATCCACCCCACTGAAACACTGATGCTCTGACATCGCCTTTCATTCTAAACCAGGATGGAAAAGCCAAAACACTGTCTTGTTTCACTGTGTGGGAGTAGTTCTGCTCAGGAACCACAAAGTAAAACCCAGTAGCAGAACTGCTGCCCTTTGGAAAGAAGCAATCTATTCCTGTGCAAAACATGGATGTGACATTTTGACTCCAGTTTTTCCAGTGCAAAACAAAGTCATTTGTTCAGAGCAGACACCCAGCCTCTTTGCACCACGCACAGCACATCTCAGCACACGGTGCTCTGGACATTTTTGGAAGGGATACGTTCACTAACAGTTTGGTTGCTGTGCATAAACATGCCAGACAGGGAGGATGGGAGCAGAGAGGGCAGAGACCCACGGACAGGTTACCACGAGAAAAAAGTATTAAGCTGAAAGAGGGGAGAGTCAGATGAGATATTAGGAAGAATTTTTTTCCTGTGAGGGTGGTGAGGCACTGGAATGGGCTGTCCGAAGTTGTGGATACCCCATGCCTGGAGGTGTTCAAGGCCAGGTTGGATGAGGCTTTGAGCAACCTGATCGAGTGGGAGGTGTCCCTGCCCATGGCAGTGGAATTGGAACTGGATGATTTTTAAGGTCCCTTCTGATCCAAAGCATTCCACGATTTGATGAAAAGCACAGGGGAGGCGCTGTATGAATGCATGTCCGTTCACATTGCAGGTGTGAGATAAGGCAATCCAACCCTTCGGTTTTCACCTGGCATTATCAAGTGCAGGTGCTTGTAAGATGGCAGCAAGGGAGAGCTGCTGGGTGACCAGCAGGTTCATGTCTCAGTCTCACAATCTGTTCTTAAAACCCAGGCCCTGGGGGATGAGAAAGAAATCAGAGAGTAATCCTGCAGGATCTTCCCACTATTTCCATGCACTTGCCTGCACATCTTATCACATACATCTCTCCCTCTGCTCGCATCCTGCAACTCTCCACACTCTCATGTCCACCATGGCTGTCTATGACCTCCAAAACTCACCTCTGGCATGACGCAGAGAAACTGGCCCATACAGGACAGACCAGAAGGGCATGGAAAGATGTGCCCTGCTCCCTCTCACCTCCTCTTCTCAGACAGTGTATTCCAGGTGCAAAACCCAATCTTTCATACTTGGCACATCACAAACCCAATAGAGCCGTGGGGGCCACTGATTCTGCAAGAATCAAATAAGACAGAGTTTCTCAGCACTTCTACAAGAGGCAAAGCCGCTCACAGGAGAGGCAGCTGGAAGAGCAAGAGAAAAGCAGGAGAGTACAATGCACAAGGCACCAGGGAAAAGATCAATAAAGATTAGGAGGGCAGCAGCCGTGTCTCTTGCCTATGTCGAAGCCTCTCATGGCTGCAGTGAGGGAACACCAAGGAAAGTTAACAAGGTGCTGCCACGCCGGTGCCTGGGGATGATACCTGTCTAATCAAAGGTAGAATTTACACTGGATCATCTAAGCAGCAGCTCTTCCTCGTGATTGTTGACTCAGGTCAGGGTTAAGACTGAGGAGGTTAAAGCAGAGGCGCCTCTAAGAGCTCTGATGGATGCAAACACCAGGCAAACAGGCAACACACGTAAGACCAGCCAGCACAGCCTACCAGGGCAGCAGGAGGCAAAACTGAGTGTCCCTAATTTTGATGGAAGAGCAAACATAAGGAGATGGTCCAACGAATCAGGCAGCACGGCATGACAGAATCGATTTGGTGACAGGTCAGGAAAGCAGAGAATAAAGGGATGCAAGAGGAGGACATGGCAAGGTCCTAAGTTAAGGTTATTAAAGGAGGCATGGGGGGATGAACTGCAGCAGCTACAGCCGGGCAAGAGTCTGGGGCAGGACTGTCCACCTGGACTGGGAAAAAGGGACCAGCACTGTGTCATGGTGCTGAGAAGGTCCCAGAGATCATGACATGGATGATTCCTTTGGGTCCCCAAGGCCTCAACTCACATCTCCCAGGGGAGCGAAAGGCACCTACATGGCTCTTCAGTGCCACCAGACTCACGAGGCAAAGCTCCCACAAGGACACAGGCATCAAGTGCCTCCTGCCACAGTCAGCCAGGGTCTCCTTGCTGGACGAGCTGGGGCACTCTGGTTATGACTTTTAGCCCTGCCTGCAGTTCTGTGTGTAAAAAGGCGCTGAGGAGGGCCATAACACCCAGCCACACGGATGCCCCTGGGCCCCTCTCCCTGAAGAAAGAGGCATCATCGTTTTGCCACTGCTGAGGGCCAGATTCAGCGGCTTGGCTGGCCTTTCCCTGCCAGTGCGCCTGGGAAATGCTATTAAGATTTGCCTAGTTGCTGCCTGCCAATGATCAGGAGGAGGAACAGGTCCTAGGACCAAGTGCTCAACAGAGTTATTCCTGAGCATGGTAGCAGCAGGATGATCTCCATGCAGCCATGGTGCAAGAACAGAGCTGTAGGGTCACAGAACACTCATCTCACCCCCATCAGCATCCTTCAGCTGCCCCGTGAACCCGTTCCTAACCTACACGTGCTGCCTTGGCTCTGGCTGTGGCTGGTGGAAATACGAGCAAGTGAGAAGAAAAGCTCCCCCCAGGGGGTGGGAGCTGGTCTGAAGCAGAGGGCTGAGATGTGACAAGGAGGTCCATGGGCTGTCTAGAAAGTGCTTAGCTGGGGACTGCCTGGCTTTCCCGGCTGCAAAGCCATGCCAGGCAGCCTGCCCACCACCTCCTGCCAACGTGCCAGCAAAGAGCGAGTGGCTGGTACGGAACAAGGTGTCCCAATTAGCTCTCCACTGATCTAATTAGATCACCGCAGAGAAGACTGGAACTGGAAAAACAACACAGCTGCCTCCTTGACCAGACACTCAACCTTTCCCGCCTGCAGCATTTTATTTTTCAGGTTTTTAACTTGCAGTACATTTTTGGTCCAGCTCAGCAGAACCCGCCCTGCCTCGAGCCCTGCTGCAGCTCCTCACCAGCAGAGAGCAATTAAGTGTGTACACAAACAGGCGTTCAACAACTGCAAACAGCATCCAAGCTCTCTGCTCCTGCGTCAGGGAACAGCTGCTGGGGTTGGAAATCAGAGGCATAAGGAGAAAGACAAGGGGCATCAGGAGGCTGAGCCTATCAGGAAGACATGGCAGAGCTCATCAGGTCCCTCTCACTCCCTCCGGAGTGACAGCAAACCATGTGAGCGCGCCTGCCCTCCCTGCTGCCGCCCGGCACCACCCCAGAGAGCTGGCAAACGAGCTTCAAACCAGCCCGCTCCTTGTAATCGGAGTCAGTCAGTGTGTGTGTTATGCTTGAGTTGATGGCTGGTGTTAAATTCAATGCCTTGAGTATTGATTTCCTCGCACATCCCGGACTTTGTTAAAGGGTTAGCTGTGAACCGAGATCAAAGTGAGGTTAACTCGTTTCTCATAAGTGGTAAAGCAGACCTCTAGCAAAACCAGGCGCCGGGCCTCCTCCGCAGAGGATGCTCCGTGCATGTTGTTAGCTACTCTGGTTGCCTTGAAAGCCAGATAAAGCCACAAAGCTGCCTCAAAGCAGGGAGATAAAATGATCCCGACAACTTCTCACAGACCCTCAAGCTATTATGAGTGCACAGTGGGGACGGGCAGCCTGAGCCAGCGCAGTCCTCCTCCCCAACTCGTCCTCTCACCACAGGGAGCTGCTCCACTTGCTTGGCCATGGGAAAAGGGGGGAAGCAGGCCTTTGTCAGCTGCACCCCAAAGAGGCTGCCCTTGAGGAGCTCAAGAGATGGGGAGAGCCCTTCCCAGGAAGACTGGGAGATGAGAAGCCTCTGGGGGACCTCACAGCAGCCTTCCAGTACCTGAAGGGGCTACAGAAAAACTGGAGAGGGACTTTTTCGAATGGCCTGGAGTGACAGGACGAGAGGGAACGGCTTTAAACTGGAAGGGAGAAGATTTAGATTAGACATTAGGAAGAAATTCTTCACGCTGAGGATGGTGAGACCCTGGCACAGGTTGCCCAGGGAAGCTGTGGCTGCCCCCTCCCTGGAGGTGTTCAAGGCCAGGTTGGATGGGACCTTGAGCAGCCTGGTCTGGTGGGAGGTGACCCTGCCCATGGCAGCGGGGTTCAAACTGGGTGGTCTTTAAGGTCCCTTCCAACCCAAACCGTTCTATGATTCTATGAAGACTATGGTGCCCTAGAGCTATGGGTGGGAGAGCGGGAAAGCACAGGGCTGCTCCCTGAAGGCCATCTAGCAGGGTCATGGCCAGATGGGAGAGGACACCTCCACCTGAGGTGACACCACCAGCAGCACCATCTCAACCTGCACGGCTCCTGCTTGCTCCATTTCACTTTGCTTCCTTCTCGGCTTTCCCTGCCCCACAGGAAGTAATTTTGGCACTGACAGCACCAAGATCAGCAGGTTTTGTGAAGGCAGAAAGAGTTAAGTGCAAAACTAACATGGCACTAACACAGTTTTGGCTTCACCTTTGTAATTTTTAAGGGATGGAGGCAGGGAAAGAGGTGTAGAAGACAATCTGGAATTGTTATCACTAGTATTAATGAACGCCCAGAGGCATCGAGCAAGAAGCATCCATTTCAGATGAACATCTGTCAACAATAAGAGGTAACATTTCAAAAGTAGCTAAGGTACTTCAGAGCTTCAATTGCATCAACCTCCCAGGAGGCTTAAGCACCCAAGTTATTTCTAACCACAGGACCTATGGTCCCTAAGTCATCTTGTCATCAATGCTTTTTCTCAACCCCTCTCTTCTACTCCGAGAACTACTTACAGCACAGTCCAGCTTTCCAGCAGCCACCTTATTCTTCAACCAGATTATTTTGGTTTCAATGGCACTGTATCTTCTGCTCCAAGGTTAGACCATGACCAGTCCCCACCTCTCCCAGGAGCCATGCAGCTTCAGCTGAAGAAAATACAGCACACGCTTCCCTCCCATCCCTAAAAAAACCCAACTCAAAGCAATCCAGCAATGCTGGTGGTGCAGTTCCTTCTACTACAGCCCATCATGGGGATGAAATCCTCAGAGGGAGCTTTATTCCTGATCACCTACGGTCACATTTGACCATGAGGTTCTCCCTAGAGTGCTAAACAGGTACCCCTCGATCCCTTCTCCCCTCTCCCAAACTCCTGCCACTCAGCAATCCCCTAGCAGCCTGTTTGTTTTTAAGTGAAAGGTTTATACCAAAGTGCTTCGGGAATATCTGCTCAGTGCTCAGCATACCAAGTGCTGAAGATTTCACTTAAATTCTCAGCATCTGTGTATCTCAACTAAATTAAGCTATTTGCTATAAAAGAGCACAATGACAGTAATGGAATAATAACAGCATTAATAAAACACAACAATCCTCGAATGAGAAGCGGATGCATCAGCTAGCTTCAACCAAGAGAAGAAGGCTATTTTAAAATCATACACAAAAACCATCTGGGGGTGGAGAAAACCAACAAAAGCTCTGAAACTCAGAGGTCAGGCTGAAATTATGTTTTTAACCTCAAAAGAAAGATGCTTGTGAGAGCCTTCCCAGCCAGCACGCTCCCACACCAGCTGGAAATGAATTTCCACGGCTCCCAGCAAAACAAGGGCTTGCAAGGGGATTGCTGGCTCCACAAAAGGGGGGTGGGTGTACTCTTAGGAGGGAGGACACAGAATCGAAAGCCTGAAATAGAAAGGACCCCTCAAGTATCAGCAAGGTTTGTAACCCAGCTCCCGGGACAGGCGCATTGGAGCAGGGGTGATGCAGTGCTGAATGTGAGCTAGCAACGCAGGGCCAGATGCCAGGGCATCATTATGCAAACATCCAGATGTCTAAAGCTCACCATGCTGCAATTCCCCTCTTGGTTGGAAGTCTTCACTCCGTACACAAAATCTTCCTCTTTCCTTCTTTTTTTTTTGGTGTGAGGCTGAGATTAAACACAGCACCTTCAGTTTCAAAGTCACCTGCACACCATCCTGCAGGGATAAAACAACCCTGGGGACCTGCAGTAGGCTTGGGGTCAGGAGTACCTGAGTCCTAATCACAGCTTTGGGAGGCCACATCCCTTCACTGGTCCTCTTTACAGCAGGAGGAGAGTCAGAACTCAGTGATGATCAAAGCAACTAACGCACATTAAGCTGTGTCTCTGAGGCCTCCCAACAGCCCCATCCTGCCCAGGGCAACACCCCACACTATCACTTGCTTTGGGGGAGACTGAGAGGGTGGGTAAGAGTTGTTTCCCTGGAAGGGGAGGAGATGGAGGAAAAGGAGAGCTCTGTATGTTCACCACCAGCTTCTTCACTGCTGTGATGGGAAGGACCAGGAGCAGGTTTGTGCCGGCACCAGCTCAGGTCTTTGCCGTTGCCCTTGTTAGCATATTTTGTTAGCTCAAGCCTTGCCCAGCCCCCCGGGGCAGAGAAGGCAGAGTCCTTGCCCTGCCCAGGGTCAGGTTTAGCCAGCTGCCTCTGCATGGGGTGTGTGATAGCAGCTCCTCTCCTCACCTCAGCTGTTCAGAGCCCATGTGCAGATCCTCCTGAGGATAACGTGGCAGAGACAGATGTCCCCTCTCCTAACTGACATGGAAGGAAACACAACCTGGGTCACAGTCCGGCAGACAAGCTCACTGCTGCCTACTTGCCCTCCACAGCACAGCCCGAGACAAATGCAGGCGGCTGAGTGACCTTTGACTCCAAAAAAGGCAGAATTAGGCAGAAGGTGGGGTGCAGTTGGCTGGCTTTCCCACAGGCACCCTGGTCAGGTTCTCCTTGCCTTTTAAGAAGGAGCCAAGTGCAGCTGGTAGATCACTTGGAATGGCATCCATAGCACCCAGGCTTGTGTGCTGCAGGACGGCTGGAAGCCTTCTAGGTACAGGTCCGTAACCCAAGTCTCCTCACTTGCACCCTGACCTATCTCCTCCAGCTGATCCACAAGAAAGCACTCCCAATTTATATCTTTATAAATTCCTATGGAGAAAAAGCCAAAGCAGCAGTGCCCCAGACTTGAACAGGCTCCAAGTTTCTTTGTTTTCATTACAATTTCCAATCCTGATGCTTTTTCATTTTTTTTTTAGCTATTTCTGCTCTGCCCCCCTGGAGGTGCTGCTGTGATTGAATGAAACACGACCCCAGGCTCCAATAAGTGTATTTCAATTACATCTGTCACCATGTAACAATGTAATGATATATCATGTGATATTAAATCCATGGTAATCATATCAGCGATTTTTTTAATAGTGCACTAATCACATTATTACATCTCAATAATTAACAACAGAAGGCCGAAAAAACTTGAATACAAAGCAGAAAAGCAGAGGATCCACAGCTCCTATCCAGAAGAGGCCCAGAGGAGAGCAGGATGGTGTGGCAGTGCCAGGTGGGCACGGCACAAGAAGGAGCAAGGGCATGGGAGTTTGGTACCATTGTGCAGAGCACAATTCTTCCCCAGTCCCAGACTAAAGGAGGAGTGAGTATTTTGGAGGTGGGAAGAGACACCTGGTACATTACATCTTGCTCCTCTCTGCTGCTCCTGCACTGTCCCTTTTCCTCCAGCAAACCAACTCCTCTGCTCTTGCAAAGGCATTGCTGCAGACAAGCAGGGCTCATGCCCCACTGCAGAGGGAAGGACGCTGTCTTGAGAAGAAAGGACCAATCCCACCAACACATCCTTACCAGACTGCTGGAAGAATGATATTATTTTCTGTCTCCCCTTGCACCAGAAAGCTAAGAGAAGCTAAGAGAGCACTCTACCTCACAGACCCACTGCAAGGCTTAAAGTCACTCTTAATTTTTGCAGAAATCAGCTTAAATCTGAAACCCAATGAGAATCTTCTGGAGGGATGGGGTCCTCTGGATCACCGCCTCCACCCCAAGCTCTCATCCGCATGCCTGGAGCAAACTGGGGCTGGACTCCAATGCAGTAACATACACACACATCCCCCTGTCCAGAAAGGAGCCACCCAGTTCTATGCAAGTAGGCTGCTCCCTCCAGCTCCCAGCTGTATCGGGAGTAAATTCTTGTGGGATGAGGGCAAAGACACGTGCAAGGTGGCAGGGAGCTGCGGGCATAGGGAGACCTGTGCTGCACCATCCCTGGCTGTGACAGAGCTTTCTTCCAGTTGCAGACTGGTCAATCTAGCAGTTTCCACATCACAAGCTGATCTGAAGAGAGCCTCATTACCTGCCTTAAAGTTCCAGCCAAGCACTTAGCTCTTAAAGACAGGATTTAAGAAATATTTGACTGATCATTTCTCTCCTCATTTAGTTCGGCTGCTCTGAACCAATTCAACCTGTGAAGTTGAAATAGTGAGAATGGGAGGAAATGTGTGTGCAGGCAGTCACACCACACACTACGTCCCAGCTCCCCACCAGCTCTGCCCAAAGGGTCAGATCCTGGCTCAGCCTAGTCCTCACAGCCTGTCCTGCACCAGGTGTGCCCATGGGGCATTTTCCAACACCAAAAGGAAGCCACCTCTTCCTTCCCCCTGTGGAACAGGCATCTGGGGGGATCATTAATTCCCCAGCATCCAGACAGCACCTTTATGTATGCTTGGAAATGTCCAGTGCAGCATCCCAGACCTGGGAGCAAGGGATGAAGAGAGGGATGAGCCAGTCAGGATTGACAGCAGCACCATCCTCACATCTTCAACTGACCCAGGACAAGTCCTTCCTGTTGTTCTTCTCCTCCTTGTCCTTTCTCCTACTCTGTTTTCCAGCTCCACCATCCCCACAGCCATGCCTGCCCACCACAGGTGCTTCCCACCACACTCTTGCACACCCAGAGGAGCCCTGCTCCTCACCCTGGGGCCTGGAGCCTACAGAGGGGCTGCGGGGGCACCCAAGGAGACAAGAAGACTCCCAGGACCCAACAAGAGTTGCAGCAGCAAGAAGACGGGGTGATCCTGCTGAAGGGCAGGCAGGATGGACAAACAGATGCCTCGTCGGCCAAGGCAGGCAGTGGGACTTTCTTTCCTTCCCCCATCCCTTCCTTTTTCTTTTTAATTTCGTCTCAGAAGCCACGATCCTTTAAAGATGTGCACGTCTCATTAGCTCTACCTTGACAATCATTAGGTTCCTGCCAAGGCAGGAGGAGAGCTCAGCCTGAGCGTGGGGGAGTCCATTACCTTGTAGTTAAAGGGACACTGACAACTCTGGGCTGCCCGTGGTCTGACTCCCCCTTCAGAGCAGGGTCCCTCCTGCACGTCGCTGCTCCCCTCCCGTACTGAGCAATGGTCCCCTCCTCAACACG
The DNA here is from genome assembly GCA_033558235.1 of Neomorphus geoffroyi. Classification (NCBI taxonomy): domain Eukaryota; kingdom Metazoa; phylum Chordata; class Aves; order Cuculiformes; family Neomorphidae; genus Neomorphus; species Neomorphus geoffroyi. The sequence continues at coordinate 2,988,048 of JAUMJM010000024.1, read as the reverse complement.
GGCAAGATGCAAACCTTGCAGTGCTGGGTTGTCCTGTGCCCGCCATCGATGCTCCCCTGGACAGGCTGTAGGGCCAAGTCCATACCTACAGCCTCTGGGGAGAGTGGCACTGAAGCACCCAAACCTTCCCAACATGTTCCACATGGCCTTCACACAACCACATCTTGCTTCAGCAAATGCATGCTCCCAGGCCGGACCACTAGACCCAGATCCAGCTGTGACAGCAAGCACCAAGCCTAAAATGTCCACAGCACAGGGTGGGGTGAAGACCACCATGAGGGCACCAGAACAAGGGCACAGTCATCATGTCTGAATGCCTGGTGGAACAACTGCAAGAGTTCTATGCTCATGGACCAGCTTCAAAGTGTACTGTATCCTACACCTATGAGTCTGCCCCTGGCTTTTCTGGCTCTGTAGGGCACAACATGGACCACCACACACTCAAGGATGGGGATGAAGAAGGGTTCAAGTGGGTGAGTGTGCCGTGGGGCAATCCCAGGAAAGTACCCTCCTTGCTAAAGATGCTGGTTCAGACAGTCCTGCTTTGCCTCACAGCCAGGGTCTATTGCTCTGCCTGGCTGTCATAGAGGCGTAGAATTGCTTGGTTGGAAAAGACCTTTAAGATCATCGAGCCCAACTGTACCTGTCCACTGATAAACCATATCTTTGAGAAATTTGTCTACCCATCTTCTGAATACCCCCCAAAGCTGCTGTGTACTCCCAAGGCTTGATTGCAGGGGACCTGATTCACATTGTGCAAAAGCAGGACGCCTCATTCAGGAGACTTCAGGGGAACGACCCCATAGCAACTTTTTCACCTGCCTTCTCCCAGCCCCACAAGGCCTTGAAGTCTGGTGCCATGCTCAGGAGGCCAACGCGGCAGGGTGCAGCCCTGAAGAGATGATGTTGCTTCTTTGTGCCTTGCAGGATAGGAGCTCTGCTGCAGCCACACCAACTCCCTGCTGCTCTCTGGCAGGAGACAATAACGCGTGGCCATGGTTCTAAGCCATACCCCAAGGAAGGATCCCACCTCCACACAAGGCTGTCCAAGAACTTGACAGGACTCTGTTTGAAAAAGATGTTGAAAGAAATGATCTCTTTAAGTGCAATGGGAGATATTTGTCTCTGATTTACCCTTGGCTTTTTGCTCTGGTTCAGGTAGGAGCGGTGTGGGATGGCTGGCAGATCTGAGAGCATGGCACGCCCCAGCGGGCAAAGCGAGCAGTGCGGAGGAAGGCGCGAGTCAGTTTGGAGTGCTCCCCATTTATCAAACTCACGCAGCCCGCCAGCAGAGCGAGTCTTTCTATCATTACAGCTCTCAAAATCCGATTCATACCACTAATCCTGCCTTCATTCTCCCAGATTAATAACATCTCTTTCAACCTTCACAGTGTGATAAATAGACAAAGAGAGAACAAAAGGAGAAACAGAAGTGAGAGAAAGAGCCAGAGCAACTCCACATAATAAAGAGAACCAAGAAAGGGGAAAGGAAAAAAAAAGGGAAAAGAAAAGGGAAAGAAAGGAGCTGGCACACTTGACTCTGCCATTTACTTTAGCAGATTCTCTCCGAGAGCTCCCTGCGATCTTTAAAGAATGTAAAACATTGCTCAAAGGAAAGGCTCGTTAGCAACCCTGACCAGCCCAGGTTTGCTGGAAATCTTTTCACTTCCAGCCTCCGCTCAGGTCAGTGCTGAAAATGAGTTTGTTGGTTTCTCATCCTACTCCTCCCCAGACTCCTGCAGAGGTAAAGCCTCCAGCACACGCTTGCTCTCCCCTTTACTTGCAGCAGCTTCTTGGAGGAAGATGAGTGGGTTCTCAGCCGCTGTCTGCTCTGGGGATGTCCCAGCAGCTCAATGAGTCCAAGACACAAGGGGAATGGGGGTCTTGACCAGTGTCTGCTCCGGGGGTGTCCCAGCAGCTCAGTGAGCCCAAAACACGAAGGGGATGGGAGGTTCCCAGCCGGTGCCTGTTCTGGGATGTCCCAGCAGTTCAGCAAGCCCAAAACACACCACCAGAGCAGCAGCACCCTTGGGCTGGCACAGAAAGGGCTGTCACAGAAGCCAGGACCACAGACTGAGCTTGTGATGGGGATACAGACCAAAACCATGCGGGTAGCAGAGCACATGTGGGGCCCCATGCCATCAGTCTGGCTGGAGGGCACCCAGGGGATGGGATGAAAGGGGAAGCTGGTGTGGACACAGCTGTACTGCAGCAGGGGTGACACAAGCCCCAGCGCTCCAGGCTGCACCTCTCCGCCTCATCCCCTGGCAGGGAGCTCTCATCCTTCCCCATGCTGCACAGCCTGGACCTGCACATGGGCCACCCAAGTCCCGCTGGTGACAGTGGAGACTGGAGCTTCCCTGTCTACTCCCATTGCTCAGCTGTGCCTGCTCCAAGGCAGCCACGGGCACCCCCACCAGGAACTCCTCTGCTCTGGTTCATCTGGAAACAACTGAACCACAGGGAAAGCGGATCCTGCAGCCCAGGACCTCAGAAAGCCAGTGCCACTGGCCCTGGGGCACACAGATGGAGAAGGTTAGCCATTCCCCAGCCACAACCTTCACTCAGCTGCGCTGCTCAGCTTCTCCACCCTGCCACACTGTATTGAACACCCCATGCAATCTCTGAGCTATTTTAATAATTAAATGTTTATTGGCACATTTTTCCCATGCTCCTTCCAGACTTGCCTTATTTTCTTTCCAGCAAGCGACTTCCCTTGGCTCAGCCCTTCCATAGGATGCACCACCTGCAAAATGCTTCCTCTGCTCCCCCCAACAACCCCCTTCAAGCCCAGTCCGTTGGACTCCTGGCGGGTGCTGTGCACACCGAATAACCGAGCCTAGATGCATTTCTGGCCAGGATGGTGCTCTATTATTGCTCTGCATTCACAGCCCCTGTGCAGAGGCTGGGCTAGGTTGGTTTTTTTCTCTCTCTTCTTTTACACTGTTCCATATTACTCCAGGCTTTGAAGTACAGAGAAAAGCAACACTCGATGTGCCTTTTTTTTTTTTAAGCTATCTTTATCATAGCAAATCTTTTCCTTCTCTGCTGTGTCGCTGGAGATAGATATCAAGCAAAAGAAAGTCTCCTCTTCTAACAATGGATTTCCCTTCCCTTCTGAACTTCAAATAGAAAACTCTTATCTACAGCCACAGTTGACCAGAAGAAGAAAAGAAAAGAAAACAGACATATGAACTGAACCTGGGCTCTCTTTCTATTTACTGAAAAAGATTGTGCTGGGTTCTTCATACGAAGATGCTCTGAACATGTTTATAGCATGTATTTAGTCACTTCACTAGATATCCCTCCACTATGGAAAAGCCACCTTTCCTCCAGAACAACTCTCTCTGCTCCATGCACCCTCTGCAATCTTTGCTTAGCAAGCTCCATGTGCTTGGGCCATCCAGCACAACAAAGCCTACACCTAAAGCTGGGGACAGCAAGAGCTCTTCAAACTCAGTGAAGAGTAACAGCAGCAATGCCCCTGGCTCACATAAAACATCGCTACTGTACAGTGCAAGTTGTTTAAGTGACAGGATGGATTACAGGTCAGACTTTGCTGGCTGTACTTGCACAAAATGCCTTGCACAGCGCTGGCTGAGACCAGGCTTCTTCAGCCACCCACGATCTACCACACGCATGCCCTGCGCAGTGCCCAGGCACTGCTGCTAGTGCCAGCCAGCTCCTCTACGTGTTTAAAGATCTCCCTTTGAACCCTCCTCTTGCCTTTGACAGAGCCACTCCAGGGAGAAACATACAGAAACACGAAACTTCTCTTCTCCACTTCAGTCTCTGGGTTCAGCCTTCTCTTGCCTTGGCTTTCTTCCCCTCCAGCTGCCTGGTCTCTGGAGAGGCACTGGGTCCCAGATGGATCGAACACCCACCTCCTGGGACTCAATGAGGTCCTGCCTGGTCCTCTTGGCTCTGTTGCTGCCAAACCACCTGCACCCCCTGCCCAGCTAACAGAAATTGAAATGTGAGTACTGTCCTTAAGAGTTAATGTTTCTCCCAAAGTCACAGTGCCAGGACCAACTGCCTTCCCCATCCCCCAGTATGTCCTACCAGGCAATCTGTGCTTCTTGAAGTGTCCTCACCTTCAGCCGTGACAAACATGGTCCCACAAGCCTTGGGGAACCTGGACTCACAACCATGGGGCACCTCCCGGCCACAGCCATGGAGCTCCCCTTCTTCCTTATCCTCTCAAACCTACCTTGAGTTCAGGCACAAATCTATTCGCACAGGGCAGCTAGACAGAAAAACCATCCTCCTCACCACTTGTGGCACCATGGGCTCTGCCACCACAGATTGAATCAGCTACTGCTACGTATTGTCCCTCAGCCTGCAAGCAGGACCCCAGCTGAAGAGACTTGCTGCTGGAACTGGAGCCAGAGTCCCAAATCAATCAGGGCAGAGAGGGCTGGAAACATTCCAGATCATTTTCCATTAGAAATAACCATTAGAAATAAGAAGTCTCCTTAATCAAAAGCCAAATCTCATTCTCATTAGGAGAATTTGAGCTCCCAGCCAAAGGGAGGATGAACTCCCACCTGAGACATCGCCAGGAATCCTCCACAGTCACATATGGGGACAATGTCTGAGTCTGAGCTCTGCCTCATTCAGACCAGAGACAGTTTTGGTAGCTCTACCTGGCTCCAAAGCAGCCCTCAGCCAGGAAACCCCAGCCCGCAGCCCCAGCTGTCCGTCACGCTCTCCTGTGGTTACCCCTCAAGAGCTTTCCAGGCAGCAGCATCATTTCTTTCATGTTAAACTGCACAAAGCCCCCAGCGCTCTTCCCTCGGGACAGTCCCGGTGTTGCAGAAGGCTCCTCCCTGTGGAGCTACAATGGGAAGATCCATCAGACAAAGCACCTTCTCTTCAAGCTGTCTGATGACAGATGTTCAGTCAACGGAGCGGTGGGATTGGTGGAGCACCGCAGAAGTGCTCTATAATTCCTGCTCCTCTCCTCCTTCCTCAGCGCCTCCCGGGAGAGATAGGATGATGGACGGTGACATAACTGACTGTTCCCAATCAAGGTAATGTAAGTAATGACAGCTGACGTGATTCCTGGAATGTGCAGGCAGTGCTGGCCCACGTGCCTTGCCTACCATGGGCAGCATTGCCAGAGCTTGTGGAAAGAGACTGCAGCATGGAGTCCTGGCTGGGGGACAGGGGAAGAAGAGCCCCAAGACGCAGAGGCTGGCTGCAAATAACTCATTACATCAGCCTGCAAACCAAGTGGGAGCCAAGGGGATGTGGGTAGCACCTATCTTGTTGAGTAAAACCCCTCCTGGGCTGGGCACAAGGCCTGCCTCAGACCTGGACACTTCTTTACTCTCTCTAGTGTCTCCTGGGACTGAAATATCCTGGGTCCTTAGGAAGTGGTTTGCTGGGGTCTTGTCTGGCCTCTCAAGGTCTGACGAGGCTTTTACTGCTCTGGCCCTGCCCCTGCTCCCCAGAACCCCATCAGTGACCATACGGAAATGGGAACATTAAGTCAAATAACCTGGAGCGCACCTCCCCATGAGACTGGCACACAGGCAGCTTTTCACCATCTGAACCCACAGCAAGGGGGTGCAGCAGCCCCAGATCACACACACGGGTGTACGGAGACTCAGAGAGGGAAAATACTGTGCAGGCTCATAGCTGCAGTCCTCCTCCAGAGCCTTGAAATTAGCAGGCAAATTTAACATGCAGAGAAGCGACCGATTAATAACCCAGCATTGACTTAAGAAGACCTTGAATAATACATAGTGCTTGTACACGGAAGGGGAAAAAGTCAAGTCCTTCTGCTTGTCAAGTGTATCTGCCTCCCAAGCACCAACACTCGACTAGAAGCCTCCCTGCCAGCCAGCCCCAGCTTTAAGCAGCTCTTCAGAAATGCCTTTTGCTAAGATGAATGGCAAAACTTCGCGCCAAGTTAGACTGGCATTTGGACAGGTCCAAGTATAGTGTTGTTTTAAATGTAATTAGCACTGTCTGGTAATAAAGTTCCTTTAAAGCTGCCAAGAGGCAGCTGAGCCCTTACAGCCCACAATGATGTGCCATGAAGAAGCCCCGTGTTGACCAGGCTGATGGGTTGCCACAACCTCTCCTCCACGCTGTCTGCACCGCAATCCTCCCAGCAGCTCGGCCATGTCAAGGAAAAGTCAGACCTAAATAGATAAAAGATTGGCAGAAACTCAGCTGCAGGTGGTGGGCTCCGCCACACAATGATGACAGCAGATGAAACTCTGAATGGACTATTCCCTTCCACAGTTTGGTTCCAACTTCTGTTTAATGCTGGTTTTGGTGCGAGACACTGAGCAGTGGTATCAACATCCCTGCATGGTGCTGTCTACTTTCCTAAATAATGATGGCTGGAGAAAAATCTGCTTCCTTTTGGGAATATTCAGAAAAATGGTGTTTACCTTGACAACAGCCACTATTTTTGTGTACGGGCTACATACACAATGCCCATTGTGAGAAGGGTGGAGCACTGCAGAGCACCAGGGATCTGCATATCATCAGTGCAATACTGTAAATTTCCAATGCCTTATTTTTTCGGAGGGGTAAAATGGCACTTCAGACAGAGGAACCAATCGTTCTGACCCTCCTGTGCAGCCAGCCCACCAGGACGCTGTGTGGATTTAATGCCTGCAAAGCAATTCGAAAGTAAAAAGCATAGCAAACAAGCCTTGTGGCTGAAGCCCAGGAGCAGGAGACATGAGACCTAATTTCTATTCCAATCTTTGATACGGACTTGCAGGAGAATCTTCCAACTCACCTGTGCTTCAGTACCCCCAGAATATTATCTATTGAGTGTTATGAGCCTTAATTAATTCATATCTTTAAAGAGCTTTATCAGCTTCTGCCTGAAGACCGAAAGACCGCTGCTATGCAAAACACGAGCTGTGTATGACATAAGGTCAGAAGGCATTTAAAAAAGCAGCCACCCAGTGCAAAACACAAGGGAAAAGATTTGAGCAGGAAACAGGATTTGCCTTCTTCAGATGTAAATGAGTGCCAGCTAGCAGCAGAGCTCCAAAGACACACATTTTAGCACTGAGAAGTGTTTCTACAAAGGGGACCTGGAAAAAATGCAATAAACAGCCTCAATTTTTAAGAGTTTGATTTCCAGAGCAATAAGTTCAGAATCTGAACCCAAAGAAAAGATCCGTATTAGCAATCAAATCCAATCATTCCAATAATAAAGAAGAGACATCCGTACTGTGCAGAACTGTTTCCAGAGAGAAGTTTGTTTCCCCAACCCTTTCACACCCTGCAGTGGCTCAATGGAAGAATACTTAAGAAGTTGCAAGTTTGGTCATAATGTGTAAAAAGCCCCTGAAATGCGACATCATTTACTCTTCTGTGGTATTGCTCAGCAGAGCTAATAAATCTTGCATGAGCAGAGCTGATTCTAATTTTCTAATATGAAAAGGCATTTGGATTGAGAGAGAGGGGAAGATAAAAGTAATTGAATCTCCAATAGCCCAGCATCAGTGACAAGAAACATCCTACTACGGACTCCAAGGAAGAATGGCTCCCCCTCCTCCCTGAACCACACTCACCCGCTCGCACATCCAATTCTCCCTGCTTTCTGCTCGCCACGTCTCAGTCTCCCCTATTGACAGGACGTGGTTTTAAACACAGTTACACAAGTTATCATTTCTGCCTTTTGATCAATCTGAATTTTCAGGACAATTACCCTCTTAATCAATGATTGCTATCAGCAGCCCCTTGGATTCTTCACCAAGGCAATCGTGCCGCCAGGGCAGACGGCGTGTGCATATGCAATGAAGCTGCGGGGAGGCACAAGTCCATCTTCCCCTGACGTAGTCGTCGGCTGAAAGGGTGGAGAGCTGTGAAGGCCACTTCAAGGAACACCTGACGTAAAAAATAAGTGAAGGGAATTAAAAGGGACATTGTGCAAGGTATCTGTGGCACAGCCAGGCTGGGAGGACCAGGGACCTGCTGAAAATATCACTGAGTTGAAAAATAAACCAACTAAAGGAACAGATTTACCATCCACTGAAACCATACATTTAAGAGCTATCTATAGCCAGCACTAACTGCTCCTAATGAGGCTAATAAAGTCCATTTCCAATTAAAGACTGAGACTATTAGAAGAAGGGAAGGCAGAGAGGCAGCTTTTAACAACCTCTAAAGACGTGGGCTTTGGATTTGGGGTTTTCTGGGTCTTTTTTCCGTCAGAAATTATTGAATATCACCCAAATGCCCCTAGCATTTACAAACACAAAGCTTGCCTCCTGCCGCTCTTCCCTGGCAGGAGTATGTGTTTCGATAATTGATGTTTGCACAGAACCTCAGCTCATGGAGGATGCGACTCCTCCGAGACATCTCTCACCACCACAGAAATACAGCCCCAGATATTTAGGCATCAGAAGAAAACCCAAAGCAGCCAAAGCCCCATTGCAGGGGCTGTGGGTTGGCTGGGGGATGAGGCTTAGCACTCCTGCTCTTATAGGACCACCAGCTGGCCATTGGCAGGCTCATGCTGGTTGAGGGAGGTGATTGTCCTGCTTCATTCCCCACTGGTCAGGCCCAACCTTGAGCACTGTGTGTAGTTTTGGGCACCACAGTATAAAAAGGATTATAAAGCTACTGGAGAAGGCCATAAAGTTGGTGAAGGGTTTAGAGGGGAAGCCATATGAGGAGTGGCAAAAGCCACTTGATCTGTTCAGCCTGGAGAAGAGGAGACTGAGGGGGGACTTCATAGCAGTCTACAGCTTCCTCACAAGGGGAGCAGGAGGAGCAGGCACTGGTCTCTTCTCTCTGGTGACCAATGACAGGACCTGAGGGAATGGCAGGAAGATGTGTCAGGGGAGGGGTTAGGTTGGATATCGGGAAGAGGTTCTTCACCCAGAGGGTGTTGGAGCACTGGAACAGCTCTCCAGGGAAGTGGTCATGGCACCAAGCCTGACAATATTCAAGAAGCATTTGGACAATGCACTCAGACACATGGTGTGAGTTTTGGGGTTGTCCTATGTAGAGATAGGAATTTGACTCGATGATCCTTGTGGGTTCCTTTCAGCTCAGGACATTCTATGATTCTATGCTGCTTGGCTTGTGTTTTGGGCATCTCAGCCCAGGCAGGGAGAAGGAGCACAGGGCTCCCACCCACACATGGCTCTGTGCTGCCCTCTCAACTACCTTACAGGCTTCCCCTGGGCACAGGGCTCCTTGACATGTCATTCTGTCCAGAAAATAGCTCAGAAACACCCAGGCACATTGCGTCTTTCTGAATAGCTCTGCAGGAAGAGAAGCTCTGTCTTTTCCCAGGCTTGGAAAGCACCCCACAGCTCTTAGGTACTATCAGCAGTCAGAAGTTTTGGAACCTGGAGGACAGCGAGGGAAATGCTGCTGGAAGGCAGCTGAGCTCCTGCAGGGGTAGGTGGAGTGGTGACAGAATGGTGGTTTTACCATCTTGACCACCAGCTCAGGCTGGCAGCAAGCAGCAGAGGCAGTGCCAGGTGAGACTGGCGGGCCAGCTGCCTCCGCAGGCTGCTGGCTGAAGGAGCTCTCTGAAAGGCACAGTATTTCAGCAGCTATTTTACATGGAGAATTGCCGATCAAAGATATCCCCACTGTGTACTCCAGAGCAATAAAAATAAAAAAAACCCACAAGAAGAATTCTTTAGGCGGGTAATGGGCATTTTATTCCTTTTTATGACACTAAACATAGGCAGCTGGCATAATTACACCACAATAAAGGCATAATGTGCACCTAGCAGAACAAACTCATACTTTTGATAATTAGGCAGAGCAAACACAGTCTGGGATTCAGTCATACGGCTTCACTGTCTCCTGAATCTGCAGGAGCCCCCGGCCCTGCAGCACGTCAGCCCTATTCCCACAGCTGGATTTAGCTGGGCTCCATGGGGAAGGCTGAGCAAGCAAAGCATCACCACAGCTCTCCTGTACCAAGAGGATCGGCCAAGCAGCTTCACTGTTTCAAGCAGGCTGAGGGCAGGGAGGTGCAGGTTGGGCCCATGTGTAGCTCCTGAGAAGCAGTCAGAGATGGTGCGGTGCAGAGCACTGATGGAGGATGTCTGTCACCTCCCAGTCAGCATCAGGAATGTATCTGGGAGCCACAAGGGCACGTTGTAATCTCTGCGACTTGAGCTTAAAGACTGACCCCACAGACAAAGCTGCAGCACAACTATGTGGCCAAATCACACACGGTGCAATGGCAAAGGGAGACCAAAACCACAGGAGAGATGCAGAGCTCTTTCAGGTTTGGCAGCTCTGCTAAGGCCAGCTCAAGGAACTGGAAGGGCTGAGTAGAGGCATGGGGACACATGTCCACAGCAAGGACCTTGACCAAATGCAAGGACAGTGTCCAGAGCAAAGGTGGCCCCTTTGCCAAAAGGCAAAGACAGAAGAGAATGTCCCAGGCAGGCTGGAAGATCCTAACCTACAGATACAGCCATCTTGGACCTGCTGGAGGCTACCAAATAGCTCCTTGAAGGCTTTGTCCTCCCATTAGTCCTGGTGGTCCTGTTAACCTGCAGATCTGCCTCCTCCAAAACACATCGGCAGGCAGCAAGCACGCTTCTCTGGCAGCTGCAGGCATCCACGCAGGACAGCTCTTCCCTGAGTGAGGAAAACAGCCAAGGCGGAGATCCTAAATGATCTCTAAAATATTAATAGCATCAATCAGAGCTGCGCTGACAGAGGTTACAACACTGGCAGAGCGCACAGCCCAGGCTTTCCTGAAGTTGGCAGAAGACCATATGCTAAATATCCAGAGTTTGTTTAAAAATGCATCTACAGGATGCATGCAGGAGAAACGCTGGCAAAATGCACACAGGAGAGAGACCAGCTCAGCTACACTCCATCCTATGCAGTTTAATGGAAGTTGGTGGCTTTAAGGTATATTGAGTGCAACGCAGAAATGCTAGAGTGTCTTGGCTCAAAGGAAGGTGAGGGGAGTGGAGCTGATTCATCATTCATCTGTGGACAGGGTGCCCAAGAAAACATTAAACATCATCAATATGAGCTTTTTCAACACGAGATTCAATATCAAGAAGGGAAGATGTGAGCATCTTGCCTCCACACCTACTGTCACCCAGCAGGGCACTGCTGAGAACTGGATGAGCACTGAGGAAGCTTGGGGAGGCTGCAGGCAGCAATCTAAATCATGACTTCAGGACAGCCATTTGCTTAGGTGCTTTGATGCCCCACAGAGCCAGCAGCAACACCCATGTCAGAGCATCCAAGGAGAAGATGGTCCCAGTCCATAGAACACAGAGCCCAGACAACTGGGAAACCAGGATAGCTCCCGGCTGGGTTCCTGCTTTGGAGTGATCGGAGCCTCCCTCCCCAGCAGACCATGAAAGAGGCGGAGAAAAGCAAAAGATGAGCTGTTTCCTAAACAAAAGCAGACCACATCTGCAGTCTTTCCAGCCAGTTCTTAGCAAACCACCATGACAGATCCAATCCATGGACTACAGGCAAAGAGCTCAAGCAAGGAAACCTGCAAGTGCAGAGAGCAAAAGCTGGGATGGAGCCTGAACTGCTGTGCCAGCATGGGGGAAGGGCAGCAGGAGGCTTTTACTCCCAACTCAGGAATCAACTTGTTTAGTAGCCTTAGGGATATGAGGGATTTAATTAATTAATTTAATGAGTGTGAAACGCTCTAAGTTATTAATATACAAGTTCCACTACAGTATCTCCCATCTTCCAGTTCAGCATCTCTTACTGCTTTACGTTGAGCCCATAAGAAGCAAAAGCCAAGGCCTCTGGGTAACGGGGTGCAGGCTGCACTCCCACACCACCCCAGCCAAAGGAGCAGTAGTGAAGTCCCATCCCTTTCAGCAGGGTAAGTGTATGATGCTCAGCACAGGGCACGGGGAACACCTCATACAAAAAAACCCTCTTTCCACTTACTGTCAAGCCGATCGCTACCATAAACCATCCTGCTGCTGCTGCTGGTGGAGGTGGCAGGGAGTCACTCTCCCTCTGGTAGCCCTGCTGGCTTGGTAGGACAATGAGTACTAATGCTTTAACTCCCAAGGCTAGAAAATCTGACTAACCCTTCATCTCTCCTGGAGAATTACACTGGTCCGGTGCTGTTTATTATTAAATTGGAAGGGGGAAGATTTAGATTAGACATTAGGAATAAATTCTTCACGCTGAGGGTGGTGAGACCCTGGCACAGGTTGCCCAGGGAAGCTGTGGCTGCCCCCTCCCTGGAGGGGTTCAAGGCCAGGTTGGTTGGGGCCTTGAGTAGCCTGGTCTGGTGGGAGGTGCCCCTGCCCAGGGCAGGGGGGCTCCTACATGGAGCTCCTGTCTTAAATGCAGAGAGAGGACACAAGTCCTTTCCCAGGAACTGAGCAGTTGGTTTTATACCCACATAAAGCTCCAGTTAAAATGCTGGGATGCAGAGATGCTCTGCACCCTGCCTGATCCACGGGACTCTGAGAGAGGCCAGCTTTCACGCATTGTGCCTTCGCCTCCCTGCTCCTCCTGGCCTGGAATGCAGCACACGTTGCAAGATTATTGTAAAACATGCCCTGCCTCTAATCCCGTCTCCTCTTGCCTTGCTCTGGTATTGACTGGGGAGCTGTGTCAGGCCCAGGGTCAGGCTTGCCTCTCACAATATCAGGACACGCAGAAGGCTCCAGCCTCTCCAACTGACCACAGTGTGCATGAGATATGGGAAATCACAGCTTGTCCCACACCTTCAGGTAATCAAGCGCATAAGATTGGGTGCCCGTAGCTTCTGCCAACAGCACTGGTGCCCCGCAGGTACAGCCACAGTCCTGCCTGAAGCTGAAATGCCAGACCTGTGCCAGACAGACACCTGCTTGCTGGGAGATCGAGGACCCAATTCTGATCATCCTTATGGTTTCCCTGGTTTGCTCCTGGGCTGCCATGCCAAGGGCGTATTACAGGGGCAAGTCTGGATGTCAGTGTGTGGCTCATCAGCCACACTGTGGTCATGTTGTACACACAACTACCCTCAGCTACAGTGAGCATCCTACTGGCATCCCAGTCACACTATGACCTGCCCTGCAGCAATTTCCTGCCTGCCCAGACCCCACTGTGGGGACCATCAGGCCACTTCAGCCTGCATAGCCATGACACTGCAGAAAGATTTCTTATCAAAAGCACATCTTGTTCAGATTTCATTGTGGGTCATTTTACTTTCTTTTGAATGCTCTTTTCAAAACTTTGTCTTTGGCACCTCCAGCACGCCGCCCCAAAAATCTGCAGGACCACGAGAGCCAGTGCGGCTTCTTCCTCAACCTGCAAGCAGCAACCAGACTTGAGGTGTAAAGGTCTGAGCAGTGTTTAACCTCAGCAGCAGTGCACACGCAGCCAGATGGGAACCGGGAGGCTCTTCAGTGCAGGGGACAGATGTTCAAATCCCCCAGCAAGGGGAGCGTAGGCACAGTGAGGTGCAGCTGAGCAATATGGCACTCAGCAGGAGAAGCAGCAGGCAAGGACTGAGCAGCTGCCTCTCCACCTTTTGCCTGCAGGCTGCGGCGATGTGCGTGTAGAAGAACCACAAACACCAACCTGCCTCCAACCACCTTCATAGACAAGGATGCTTTCGGTAAAGCAACCTTTGCAGTGCACTCAGCAAACTGCTGCTTACGAGTTCATCAATGAAGCAAAACTACTGCACTGGTTAAAAAATCCCACAAAAGCAACAAATTCTACTCTCTGCTTTGTTCAGGCTGTGTGGGGCCAAGTAAGATAACTGTGTTCCTCAGTTTCTCTTGAAACACCACCTTCCTGCCTTATTTGAAAGTCCTCTATTCCATGCATGGCACCAGCAAGCCCTGGTCCTTTCTGGAGCCTGAAGGCACTGCCAAATAATAAAGGCTGCCTTAGGATTCCCCCAGTGCCAACATCCTGATCTGGGCAGACAGCATCAGGAGAGGAGTGGAGACTGCACATGGCACCCTTCTTTCCCAGCTCAGGTACCTTGAGTCTCAGTGACCTGTCCCAAGGAAAGCAGACACTTTGGGTCCAAGCTCAAGGGCGCAGGGAGCGTCACAGAAAACACAGTAGGAAGGGCAAACGATGACCCACACTGCCTGCTTCAAGGCAGGACCAGTTCCACCCGAACTATCCCCACCATATTCTTCTAAACTATAAAAATTTCAAGAGCTAGAGGACCCACATCCCTGCCCTCACCCACAGAGGCTGTTTACAGATCTCCTTGCAGAATGTAAGGACAAGATCAAGAGCTGTCCACCACAACCACCTGGAATAAATTCCTCCCATCCTCTGCGGACTTTCATTTCTCCAAAAATTATTTCCACTTAGTATTCTCCAAGCTGAACAGCCCAGATCCCTTGATCTTCCCCTGGAGGTCAGGTCTTCCAGCTGTCTTAACCCTTCTTCTGTCCTCTTCTGGGCTTTCTCCACCTGTGCCAAGTCCTCCTCGAATGCAGTTTGCAAAACTGGTTTGTTTCAAAGGCTACAACAAGGTTCCAAGTACCTTGTCCAGGAAAAGAGGTGAGATTTTAACACACACCTACTGCAATTTTAATACGTGTTAGCAAAAGAGAGTGTAGGAAAAACTGATGATAAAGAAGTTGATCTGTTTGAGATGCCATGAGATGAACACATGTTAAAACACATGCAGGACAGCTATGGGAAGGAAGGACAGAAGGACAGAAGGAAGTTACAGGAAAAGCTTGCTGTTAATGGCAGCACAAAATAGTGATGTGTCCTGTTTGCACTGCAGAAGCTGTGTCTTCCACATTACAGGACATTGTCAGAGGTTGTCTTTAACCACCCAGCAGAGTCTAAAGAGCAGCGAGAGAGGAACAGGCTGTGTGTGCCCAGCCCACAGCCTTCTGCTTGGCAGGAGTTTGGCAGCAAGAAGGGTGTTCTTTCACACAGGTGGGGATTTTATGGCCAAAAGGAATTACTAAACTATTCTGCTATTTTCCAAGCCAACTTAGCTACTTGCTGGTGAGCCAAGAGCTTACATTAACCCTCTGGGGAACACATATTTCCTGTGTGCTCCTCAGACACTTCGTATAGACACGTGCTGCACAGAAAACTGCTCCTGCACTTTTAGGATGCAATTAAAAAAACACCAACAAAAGCCAAGGGAGAGGGAAACACACAGAACCATTTGATTCAGGCGAAGATGGACACTGCTCATTTCTACTCTCCTGGGATAGGCATGTATGTTATCACTCAAGTCATCCAAAACCAGTGAAGCCTCCAGGCTGCATCTAGAGCCCCTCTCAGCTGTAGCAAGACCAGCTCCTGAGACTGCAAGAAAAGGAAATGAAATGCAAGGCTGGGATCATTACTTTGAAACTATAAGCTCGTGCCACTGAGCCAAAGCCTGTTATATCGACACGGGTTTGTGTCACCCCAGCAGCAGAGATCATTCTCCATCTCCGCTTGCTCAGCCCCCTGCCTCCCGGGACAGCTGGCAGCACGGTGCTCTGCGATGCTCTGTGAAGTCTAGTTACAGAAAAACTCCCAGTGCCTCGCCCAGCAGGTTAAACTTATAGGGCTGAGCTACTGTGGAGCAAAAAGTACCCTGCTGACTGCTCCACGATGCTTAGAAGCTCCTGCAAAGCACAAAGGGCCACGTGTAGAGGAGCAAATAGAACCCCCCCCGAGTTTCCTTCCCTGGGGGGATGTCTAGAGCAGGGGTGTTGCTCCTTAAAGCTTCTGATATTTGAAAGGCACTGAATTTGTACCTCAGTTGTCACACAACATGCTCTTACTCTGTGTCTCCAGTCACCAGCCTGGGCGTTCACCTCTGAGGGAGGGAGACAACCCTGGCTGCCAGTGAGTCCTGGGCTGAGAAGGTGGAGGGCAGAGCCCTGAACAATAACTACTGCTTGCGCAGCCTACACGTCGTGCCTCTGCTTTGTTTTATGTGGAAGTGGATACCAAAACCAACCCTGATGGCTACTTCGCATTATGTGAGTACCCTATCTTAGCATGCATTGCAAACCCACCACATCCACAACCTCTTGGTCCATCAGACTCTAACTTCTAGGGAAACTGAGGCAAAGAAGTCTGATTGATCAACCCCCCCCCGTATCACCTTCTAGCAACTCCAGGAGAAGGAAACAGAAAAGACTGCCAAGAACTTGCAGACTCTCATCCCAGCACAACCCCTCTGCTTGCTGGTTTTCCTTGCAAATGTGTTTTTACACAACACTTCTTGCTAAATAAGGGGAGGACAGGTCACTCAGCAGCAGGACAGAGAGGGCTGCTCCTTTAAGGCCTCTCCTGGATGCCCTTTCCCTTTGAGATGACTATCCTCGACTCCCTCCTCATCTCCTTGCCTTTGATTTAAGAGTTCCTCTCCTGGCCCTGACAGTAAGGTATTTCTGTCCCACAGATTATAACTCACTCTGGGCTATTATTCAACTCCCAAGCCCTGGCCCTGCTGCATTTAGTCCAAACATAATATCCTTCATGCATATATTATCTGTCTCCCTATTATCTGGAATCATTTCGGAATTAAATTTCAGTCCTGCAATATTGGCTTGAAGAGCGGCTCGCTTTATGGGCTAGTCAAAGGTTAGAATACCAATCAAAATAACACTGCCGATGCAGAGAGACATTTTAATATTCCAAAACCCGGTAATTGTAAAAGGACATAATATTTTTTCCCTGATTACCCCAAAGGCAACACATGTTAACAAGGCAAGGGAGAGAGTGAAAGAAATTTCAGAGTTCAGACAGCTGCACGACAGATTTAAAGGAGAAGTCATGGGCAGCTGCTGTGCTCCAGCGCCTGGAGCAGGACGGCTCCCCTGTCCAGGCCGGCAGTGCCATGCTCGCCAGGATGCCATCCTCGCTGTCCCCAGCCTCGTGGTGTTTGTTCCACCTGTGCTCCCTAAAGTCAGCAGTCATCAAGGGTGCTCTCACTGCAAGGTAAAGGAGCAGCCAGAGCTACGCCAAGTCGGACAGCTGAAGATTATCACAGCAGATGAACCCATCGTGATCGGCTGGTGTGATCAGCACAGGTCATGAGGCTGCTCCACATTAATTCCTGCTTGAATCAGAGCTGATCTTTTTTTATGAAAAAACTTTCACTCCTGAGCTGGAGAATCCGCCACAGCCTCAGTACATTGTTCCAATGGTTAATTACCCTCACTGTAGAAATCCGCACCTGAATTACCTCACTTTGGCTTCCAGATACTGGAACTGCTTCTGCTTTTGTTTGCTAGAGTGGAGGAGTCTCTCACCACATTTTGGCTCTCCCTTTAGGTAATTAGGGACTACAGCCAAGTCTCCCTTACCTCCAGTACCTTAAACGGTTCCCAGAGTCTTTACAGCAAGCGTTCCCGTGGGTCTTGCAGTTCTCATGCAGACTTCAAGTTTCGAGAATCCTTCCCAATCAAGAGATGGAAGTCAGTGAGACCCCATATGGAGTCCTGTGTCCGGTTCTGGAATCCCCAACATAAGAAGGATATGGAATTGTTAGAGGGCTGGAGCACCTCTGCTACGATGACAGGCTGAGAGACAGTTGGGGTTGTTCAGCCTGGAGAAGAGAAGACTCTGGGGACACCATATAGCAGCATTCCAGTACCTGAAGGGAGCCAACAAGAAAGCTGAGGAGGGACTTTTTACAAGGGCAAGTAGTGATGGGACAAGGGGAAATGGCTTTAAGCTAGAAGGGGAAGAATTAGATTAGACATTATGAATAAATTCTTCATACTGAGGGTGGTGAGGCCCTGGCACAGGTTGCCCAGGGAAGCTGTGGCTGCCCCATCCCTGGAGGTGTTCAAGGCCAGGTTGGATGGGGCTTTGAGCAGCCTGGTCTGGTGGAAAGTGTCCCTGCCCATGGCAGGGGGTTGGAACTGAATGATCTTTAAGGTCCCTTCTAACACAAACCATTCTATGATCCTATCTGAGTCAAACCAGTCCCTAAGAAAGAAGTGATCCAGGCCCTCTGCTCCTTCCCACCACTGCCTGTTTCTAAACCCAAGCAGTCACCTCTTGGATGCAGTATCTGCACACCTTATCGAAAATGATTTTTATGTTTCCTTTCAGGGCATTGACAAAAGTGTTAAATAGAAGAGGTCTGAGAAATAGATCCCTGTGGGACCCCACTAGGAAGACATGCACTCCATGATGATTACCCATTTACAATTAAATGCTAGGAGCTGTCAGTTTGCTCGTTCTTAATCAATGTAATGTGTGCCATGTTGATTTTGTATCACTCTTGTTTCTTAATCAAAATGTCATAAGGTACCAAGTCAAATGCCTTCCAGAAGTATATTACATTGACATGGTTACCTTTATCAACCAAACATGTAGTCTCATAAAAAAAATATCAAGTTAGTTTGAAAAAGATCTAGTTTCCATAAATCCACATTGATTGGCATTATATTACCCTCTTTTCATTCTTTATTAATCAACTATGATATCTGGCTTTTCATTACTTTGCCCAGAATTAATGTCAAGCTGATAGGGCTATAATTACTTCATCGGTCATTCCATTTGCCCTTCTAAATTACTGGTAGAACATTAGCTTTCTTCCAGTCTCCTAGAACTTCTCCTATGTTCAAAGACTTATTAATGGTCCAGGAGTTCTCAGCCAGCTCTTCGAAAACTCCTGTAAGCCTGCTATGTAAAATGTCAACTGAAAGCCACCACTTAACTATGTTGTAACAGCAAATCTCTTGCTCAGCGATACGGCATCCTCTGCCTTTCTGTAAATGCAGAGCAAAGTGTGTATTCAACATGGTTAAGCTGTGAGATTTGGGGTTGTTCAGCCTAGAGATGAGAAGGCTCTGAGGAGACCTCACAGTGACCTACCAGTACTTAAAGGGGGCTACAGGAAAGTTGGGGAGGGTCTCTTTATCAGTGAGGGCAGGGATAGGATGAGGGGGAACAGTTTTAAGCTGAAACAGGGGAGATTTTGATGAGACATTAGGAAGAAACTTTTTCCTTTGTGAGGGTGGTGAGGCACTGGCACAGGCTGCCCAGAGAAGTCATGGATGTCTCATCCCTGGAGGTGTTCAAGGCCAGGTTGGCTGGGCTTTGAGCAGCCTGGTCTGGTGGGAGGTGTTCCTGCACGTGGGACTGGAACATGGGGTTGGAACTAGATGGGCTTTAAGGTCCCACTCAACCCAAACCATTGTAAGATGACGATTTTGCTGTTAGAAGCAATTCCTCTGCTTCCTTTCAACTATGAACCAATACCATTGCACAGGCACTTTTCTTTCCTAATCTCCATGGAAAAGACACTCTTACTCTCTTTAACCCTGGAGTCACACTTCTCCTTTTGTTTCATTTCACAACCTCTCCCATTCTTGCCTCCTGAGAGAGACTTTCCAAAGCCAAGAACTCTGCACTTGGGGGTGAGTAGCACATGAAAGCACAGCTCCCACTGAAGAAAGGTGTGACAGGGTCTGAGAGCACCCACCCATGCTACAAAGCAGCAAAGCACTGAGCACTGTGAGCATATGAGCAGCTCTTTGCAGTTAAGTGGCATTATCTGTTGATGTGCTCGGTGCTTTGGCCATTAAGTACTGTGCCTGAGGAGTCCTCCCCCATAATTTCTAACCTTACTAGGCATTTCATATTCCCTATAGCCAATACTCAATAAACAGGCAACTGATAACAATCACAGTAAGTCCCCAAGGAGTTTGACCTCAGAAAGGCAACTTCCAGGCATATGCGCCAAAAAATAAACCACTTCTAATCTGAACCCATTTCAACACTCTTTGTCCAAAGCACTCAAGATACTTGAGCACCAAGTGTCTGCGAAGCTCTCTGAGCTCCTCCTCCCACACAAACTGCAGAAGGAATTGTTAATTCAGAGGAGAGACAAAAAGCTGTTAGCAAATCTTTGTTTGTTTAGGATGTGTTTATTTCTAGTTGCCAAATATTAACAAAAACATCCTATTACATGCTTCCTCCTTCAGATTTCACAAAGTGAGTAGGTGACCTTAAAACATTTGTGCGTGTGTATTAACAGTTTGCTTCCAGGCTATGAGTATCTACAGACCAATAAACAGTGGGCCTGGAAAAGGCCAGCTCTGCACGCAGCCATGTTGCACTGTACTCCCCAAGGCTCCATCAACTGGGGCCTCCAGGAAAGCTGGGGAGGGGCTCTTTATTGGGGAGCACAGGGATAGGATGAGGGGAAACTTCTTTAAACTGAAAGAGGGAAGATTTAGATTAGACATTAGGAAGAAATGTTTTCCTGTGAGGGTGGTGAGGCCCTGGCACAGGTTGCCCACGGAAGCTGTGGCTGCCCCTTCCCTGGAGGGGTTCAAGGCCAGGTTGGATGGGGCTTTGAGCAGCCTGGGCTGGTGGGAGGTGTCCCTGCCCATGGCAGGGGGGTTGAAACTCGGTGGGCTTTAAGGTCCCTTCCAACCCAAACCACTCTACAATTCCAACTCTGTCTTGTGATGTCCGGAGAAGGAAAGCTGCATTCATCCATGCACATTATTCAACCCTTGCCTTTCATAAAAACTTTCCTGGACTTCAGAACAATGTCAAACCAGGACCAGGTTTCTGTCACTTCTAAAGCAACTGCTATTACCGTATCTAAAGACACGCTGCCCTTTGTAAACAGAAATCAAAGACAGTCACACGTGCCAGGACAGATCTCCTAAGGAAGGGTCAGCTCTGTGATGGGCATGAAGATTGTCTTTTTTTTTTACACCCCCTCCCCCAAAATTTGAAAACCCAGTAATAAACCCAAACTCTTGGTGGTCAAATAAAACACTCCTCTGTTATCTTTCAACTGCATAATGTCCAGAGAAGAAATGGAAGATCAGGACAGTGCACAGAGTGTTAAAACCAGCTTCTACAACACAGTTCTAGAGTCACAGAGCCCTCAGGCATCTCTGTGTCAGCCGTCTGACACATTATGCTGTGCTGGAAGAGACAACTACACACAAGTATGGCAGAGGTCTCAAGCCAGGGAGAAGCACTGGAAAGATTTATTTACTCTTTCACACAATGCAAGAAAATGAGCCAACAGTAAGTTTGAAAGAAACACAAGGACCTGCATCTTCACACAATCCATGAATAAACAGAGTATAATTAATGCATAATTAAACAGCAAAACTCATTGCTGCAGGGTGCTGTAGAAACTAGAAGCACAAGAGGATTCAGAAAAGGATGTACAAGTTTCTGGTAGGTGGACATTGTAAAAAGGTGGGCCCTAAACACAGTGGTCCACAGACAGCCATCAGCTCACAGTCCTTGAAGAGACAATTGGTGGGAACCAGAGAAAGCTGACTTGAACCATGCTTTCCTTGTTACACCTGCAAGCATCAGATACTGACCTCTGGCATGGAGAGGATCTGGGTTATATGTTTGGTCTGGCCATTCTGACACCTTCATCATCCTTCTAAGGTGTTTCTTGCACAAGCTAGTTGTAAGAAAACCTAGCTTCATCCCCTTTCTTCCACCTTCTCACTACATCAAACCACTCTCCACTTTGTGATGGGCTCCCAATAACCCAATGGTGCTGGCACTCCAGCTGCCCATCAGGTTTCCCATTCCCAGGATCCCAGTCACCCTGCGATTGCTGGTGCCCCAGCCTCAGCCTGAGACAGCGCTGGCTCCATCCCCACAGGGTGAGGATTCATAGAATCACAGAATGGTTATGGTTTGGGTTGGAAGAGACCTTAAAGATCACCTGGTTCCAACCCCCCTGCCATGGGCAGGGACACCTCCCACCAGCCCAGGCTGCTCAAAGCCCCATCCAACCTGGCCTTGAACCCCTCCAGGGAGGGGGCAGCCACAGCTTCCCTGGGCAACCTGTGCCAGTCTCTCACCCATCACAGGACCAACAATGCTGCTAACTCAAGCAGGACATGGAACGATAAACCACACAGGCTCCCGAAAAAGCAAAGGGAGCACAAACGAGAGCTAAATTAGAATAAGCACTAATGAATTTATCCAGGCTATGTGAGGGTACTCTCGGAGCAGCAGCTTGGTTGTAGCCATAGCAGCTTTCCTTTTCACATAAATCTTGACCCACAGCCTCCTGCTTTCTGCACTTATTTCTTCACTGGTGCCCCTCGTTCCTGACATCAAGCACTTTCTGCTATTTCTATGCTGAGCATCCAGCTCCAACGATGCAGCTCAGGTTCTGCACCACAGTCCTAAGCCACGGGGCCTCTGCGCATCGACATGACAGGCACATAAGGAGAACTGGCAGCCGGGATGGCGGCTCTCTATCGAGATGGTTTAGGGGGATATATGGAATGTTGCAGCATTCAAAGAAAGCCTCCTCTGCTTTCTGCTGCCCTGCCACAAGGCTGAGCTAATCGAAGTGAAGAACATGATAAACTCTCTGCCCCGAGTCAGCTCTGCACTGACAGTTCACCAGAGATACAAGATCGCTCAGTGACATTAAAAATGTCAGCAAACACCGATCAGGCTTGACGGAAGGGATGCATTAGCAGGCTGGGGGGGCATAGGGCAAGGTAAAAATTCAGCAAACGCGGTCAAGTGCACAAGCAGCTTTTCTCCTTTTGTCCTCCACAGAAGGCTTTTTCACGGATCCCAAGGCACTGTGGCCAGCAGTCAGTGTGGAGCTCAACACCACCTGCACGACCAGATCCATCCCAAAAGGTTTCCTGGGGCAACACAAGCAGCTAGCAGGGCCTGACTCCCGTCTTCAGCTTGCCTGAGAGGCAAGTGTTGGATACTCTGAAAGAGGCCTGGAGGCTCAGGGTGAGTCTCAACTGCTCAGAAGTGACAAGGGAAGCAGTTCATTGGAGAATGAACCCTGGGAAAGATTGACTCACCACCTTGGGAAGAGGGACTGCTGAGCTCTGGAGATTCCGGCACATTGGCAGAGGCAGCACAGACAAGAATTGTTTCTTCAGATGATACAAAATGGAGACAAAGAGGAGCTCAAGCCATGTGTTGAGGGAATTTGCAGAACAAATGCAGAGGGGATTTGGAATGTACTTCATTGCTGCCGCACTACACACAGGTACACAAACACATCTGTCCAACACACACTTTTTCATACACAATACCACTCTTTTGCCTTGCCTTGTGTTTGCAGCAACAGCTCCTTAACTCAACTGGGGTCCTCTCGGCATCACTGCTTGCAAGCAGAGACCCAAAGGACAGACAGGTAAAATGCAGGTGGGGCCATTCTGTGGGAAACCACTCCTGGGCACACACGTCATTTACACTCACATGAACTGTTATCTCGACAGCTGAAACATCCATATCTCTGCATTACCCATGACCTAAAAATTAGCTGTTTCACACCACTCCTTCTCAACACCTTCACTTCATGGATCAGGTCAGATGCAGACTCAGCCTAGGAGGTATCTCTAAGTCAGGAACATGCCAAAGGGAGAGGAAAAGGGGTCACCTGAGTTCTGCATGGAAGAGCAAGGGAGCGAGATACCTCTCCAACCTTATTGGCTCACACTGGGAACTCACTCGAAAGAGACTGATGTCCCATTCAATCCTGGGGCTTGGCCAGAACAACTTACCTAAGCTGGAAATCCTCTCTTGTGAAAACACACAGGCGGTTCTCCCATAAGCATTCTCAGAGAGTGGGGCAGTGAGTAGCACAGAAAGATCATCATCCTAAGGTAAGAGCAAACCTCAGGGCAAGCAGCTCCTTAGCCACAGACCAGGAGAGTTCCTTGCTCTCCTCTTCACCCTGGGGCACTTCCCAGGAGAAGTGCAGGAACTCTGGAACTACCCTGTGTCACAGGGCATGAGATATTAGACAGTCAGAAAAAGCTCAGATTTTTAAGAGATTAGAGAGGTTGGAAGAAGATGAATGTTTCTCCCACATATCCCCTCTTGCATGATCTGAAGAAGGTTGGAGTCTTACTTTGTAGAACATATCTGCAGAGGGCCACAACCCCAATCCATGCACCCCCATAATACAAGCACAGCCTGTGACCCATTCAGAGAGCTGTGCAGGTGAAAGCTTTCCTGCAACAGCCTCCCTCCTACTCCTGCCTTTAGCTCTGTGTGTGGTTCTTCATGGACGCTCACCAGTCCTCAGCTTAGTACCACGGTATTTGCTGAAGCACAGTACACGAATGCCTCTCTTGAAGAACAGCCACTTGCCCGATGCCCACATTATGGTGAATCCCAGCTCCTAACATGCTAAATCCAGGAGGCTTGAACTATGGGATAGAGTTGTAAGTCATTCATCCTGAGGCCCAGAGGAGGAGCACAGTTGGATCAACCTACTTCTTAGTGAACATCATGGTACATAGGGATTCTTTTTTTTAAACATTATTATTCCACAGCCATCGACCTGCTGGTTATATCGCTGCTATCCACTCACCGCAAGTTTAGTGAACTTCAAATGGCGATCATTAATGGTCACTGAACTGCAGAATGCCCCAATGTGCTTTCAGATTTCATTTACCAAGGACCAGCAATCAGCCAAAAGATTTGCTCTGACAGCAGGGAAATACAAGACCCTTTGACAAGTTCAGCCTGGAATGTGCTGCCAGCATCCCTTGTTAAGTTCATGTTCTACCCTATTTGACGGAACAGATCATGCAAATTGTCCTCCTGCGGCCGCTCAGCCTGTCACTCACGCTTCCATTTAAAACAATAAATAAATAAAAGAACAAAAGAAAAGCCCACAAGTACAACGAGCTGTTTACAAGCAAATTCCACTGACCCAGACCTCTAATTATCAGGAAAAGGCACAGAAACCCAAATAAAACATTAAATTGGATGGGGGAAGGGACTCTTACTCATTCAAAGGTTTAACCAGGAGGGCCACTCTGGTTTCTCTTGTGCACAGACCCCAGCCTCCTCCCTCACTCTGCTACTGCTTGCAATCACACTTGTTCTTTTCTTTCCACTTCGATTCGTGGCTTATGGCATCACCACATTTTTCGGTGCAGATGGAGCAGCTGTGCCAGGAGACCCTGTGGATGCACAGCAGGCTGCTCTTTAACCACCCAGAGATGGCATAGAGCAACAGAAGGCATCGGACAGTAAAATCCAAGGTATTTTGCTTTGCAAGGTGATTGCTGGTTACTTAGGTGAATGTGCTGCTGAAACAGTTCCTCTTCCCCACAGTACAAAGGGAAACATTGATTTTTATTGGGGAATATTTCCACACATTTATCAACCAGAATTTGATCTGAAGGGAGCCGAGTTCATAGGAGCCTTACACGGCTGCAAAACAAAAAAGAGTCAGCAGTACTGGGGCCAACACAACCTTTCCTGAAGAGGGGCCTCACAGTGTCCCACTATTATGCAGAGACACCGCACTGTGCCTGCCACAATGGGATTCTCCCCAGCTGCAGAACACATCCCATCAAGTACAGTAAGACTCTATTAGAGGAGATACAATAGGGAGCTGGAGGACTCGCTCAGCCCAGCTTCTGAGAAAATAACTCATTTCAATGCAAAACAGCAGTAGTTATTAGACACCTCCTTAAAGAGGAAAGGAGAAGGACAAGGGGAGGGGGGAGAGAGGGAGGCAGGGACCATGGCAGTTTGCACAGAAGTACCTTTTTCAGATTAATCCACTGTTTGAAGTAATCAGCAACCGGCAGCCCTAAGTACTGGCATTGTCCTGGTAACCTGTAAAAGAGAAGAGAGAGCAGGTTTGATTCAATCAGTGTCCTGACAACACAAACTCTGTTTTCTAAGTGCATTTCATTCTGAGATGGAAGAGACTCTGAATCCTGCTGTAACACGCTGCACATCAGAAGGATCACAGCCCTTGGCAAAAAATTCACGAGAGCATAGCTTGGCTGAAGACTTCCATACATCCAGCCACGTCCAAGCTGCTGACACCTTTGATATGGAACATTTTGAACAGGAGCTGTGTGCAAATGCAGCACGCAGCTCTTCTCCACAGCACGTAACACAAACACGAACACAGCACTCCAGCTGTCCTTAGCTAAGTGAACTCACCACAAATCCCTGCAAATACATTCTGCTCAGCCAGTGGCCTACAGGGCAGACGGAAGGACTGACAAGTCACCTGCCATACCCTGGTGCTTTTCCATTTGGCCTTTATGGTTAAAACATGGAATGAGATGTGAGGAAGGGAAGGAGGCACCAATGCATTCGATATTGGGTTGTAATGTTGCAGGACCAACTTTTTAGGGCTAAGAAAGCAGAGGCTGTTTTCCAAGAGGAAGCAGTGACAACTCTGAAGATGCAAGGTGCTGCACAGTCTCACTGTGGTTTTGAGCACCAGCAGCCAGAGCTCCAAGCACACATCAGGCTGCTCTTTAACCACCCAAAGAAGGCATAGAGCAACACAAGGCACCAGACAGTAAACTCCAAGGAATTTTGCGTTGCAAAGTGATGGTTGGTTACTTAGGTGGAGGACTTAACCTCTCCCATCCTATAGCAAGCCACCAAAACAAGGCTCACAAAACCAAAGGGCACGGGTAAGGGAAATGGATTGCCTGAAGTGACAGCAGGACCCCAGGATTTGGAAAGCTGTTTCTCCCACTCCATGCCAATGCTAGTGTTTGCAGGGGCGTTAGGACATGCCCCTCAGATGGGGAAGGGTGAGTTGCAGAGCCATGCAGGGAGATGAGTTATGCGGGTTTTCCCCGGCCGGTTTGATCTGATCAAGAGTAATTGATGGATCTTGTTCATTCACGTACTGCTGAGCACGCCTGGGGCACTGGTCACAGGATCTTTAACTGAAGCAAAGGAAAATCCCAAATAAATATGTCAACTAAATAAATGACTAAATTAGACCCGTTTGTGCATGTTAAAAGCCACAACCCCAGAAATCGGCTTTTGCACACAGAGGGGGACGGGGATTCTCACAACTTCCTCAGGCATCTAGGGGCTATCAGAGGAGGTTGTAGGGGAGGAGGGAAGAGCTGTGAGTGCCAGCATCAGCTGTTCAAACATCCCAACACAGACCATGTGCAGGGCAGAATCTTCTCCCACTCTCCAAGTGAATAATCCAGACTGGACTTCAGACTCAGAGGTGAAATTCAGGAACAAGCTCTTGTCAGATGTGGATACCAGCTAGAATCAGTGTTTTGAGCCGGGGTGCACCATCAGCACCTCACGCAATACCTGAGTGCTCAGCCCAGTTCCAAATCCTCTGGAGAACAGGGTAGCATCTCTTCAGCCCTACAAGCAAATTCTCAATAAGGAGATGAAGGAGGGACATAGATAAGGCACCTGCGGATAATATGAGGCTCAGGGCAGCGCAGTACCAGAGTGGTTTGGTCTCAGTGCTGCCTCAATTTCTATTGGAAGGAAAGGAAGGAAGCTGGCAAACACTTCCAAGGGAATCTCCTGGGAATATGTGGTCAACAGAGCCAGTGCACGCTGGGCCCCAGCAGTGCGCTGGCTTTGTGAGCCCTGTTTAGGCTAAGAAAGCAACAGACTCTTTGTGCCAAAACCAGGTGCCTCATCCAGAAAAGATGTACTTGCCATCATTTAGGAGCAATAATTCAAGTCATACAAACACATCTGAATAAAGTGGTCCTTCCTAGTAGGAAGCCTGTCAAAAACATGAGCTTGCAAACAGCAGGGCTATGGCGATTTGCAGGGTAAGCAATATGACTTGACAGCACAGTCTCATTTCTGGGCACGGCTCATCTGATGCTAGCACCATCGTGCTGAAATAAACCACCTGGAGTCACTCCTCGCAATTGCACAGCCGTCACATAAATAGCAGCCTGGTTCATGCATTTTACAGCCATTACACATATGTCCATGACATCCTGTTGTTTAGCAGACCCCACTGGCCCCAACCAGCTTGCTAAGAAAGCTCTTCCTCTAGAAAAGCTGTTTCCTATTGGCACCCAAATTTTCAAAAATATGACTATAAAAGGAACCATTTAAAACAAACAACTGGTCTAATACAGACAGATAATCAGTTTAACCTCTCCACACACTGCTCACATTTAGCTGAGAGGATGATGACAGCAGTTTGCAAAAGGTATGTTACTAAAAGCTTGGTTTCTCCTCCCCAACCAAGAGGTTTTCATTAACACAGGTCTCAGCCTACCTCCAGTTGGAGGAATAATTATCATCTCACTTAACTTTTGGATAGAGCCCAGAAGAAGCAAGTACAGCATCGTTCTTGTTAGCCACAGGAATTGACAGCTAACTACCCAGTGCAATGAATGACATCTAAAGCTTTTCCATCCCTGTGGGACCAAAAGGCCCAGCAGACTGGACAGTCTGGTTCTGCTTCCATCCCGAGACTGATGGCAGTGTGCCCTGGGCGCTGGACAGTGGGTCTTTAATTGGAGAAAATAAATGCTCCAAATAAATATGTCAACTAAATAAATGACCCATTTTGGCACACAAGTAACAACCCCAGGAACTGCCTGTGAAGCCACGTGACCTAAGGACATTTCCCCTCCCCCTTGTGCGCCCCTCATTTCATGCTCACACTAGAGAGACTTCAACAGGTTTTTCAAGCAGTACGTTCATGCTATAACCTGAATGGGCTGTTAGCAGCACAGACCAAAGCATCAGTCTGGTCCCTGAGCTGGGAGAAGCAGGCCTGGTGGCTCCAGGCCAGCAGGGATTCAGCCACTCAATGTGCCTGCCTTTAGCAAAGGATTGTTCTATGGGACTGTTCTAGTCTGGGTTATGCAGCGCTCCTGGCAGAGCGAACTAGGCTCCCTGGTTGTTGCAGGAAGGAGAACATCCCTGTAGTGTCTTTTCCCCAGCTCCAAGCTTGTCACCTGCAGTGGTTCTCCACTCCCCAGCCTGGTGACCAGGCAGGAGTTTCTCCAGCATCCTCTCCAGGTAAGAGTGAACAACACACATCTGTGGCTCTCCTGGGGTACAGGAATGCCAGGGCCTGTAAGGAAGTATCTCTGTTTATCAGGGCCACTGTTCACTTGAGCAGCTTATTTGGGAAACATGCTCTTACGCTCAGTTTGTCTTCTTGCTCTTGCAAGAGTCAACCTTGCTCACTGGTGGCAGCTTTGCTTAAGCAAAGAGCTCAGGATTCAGCCATGGCGCAGGTAAGAGAAAATAAATGATGGCACATTTCACTGCATACAACATCCCATTATCCTTCCAGCTTTTGAACAAGGTCTTGCTGCCTCCCCAAACATTGAAGCTCTCATTCCCTGGGAAGGAAGCAGGCTCTCAAAACCACACCATCAGACAAACACCATGGCTTCAGGTCTGACTGCACTTGATAGAGAAAATGAAACTTGAAAATGGCTGTGGGATTTTCCAGCCTCCATGCAGCTCTGGTAAAGCCTGTCCTCCCAGCAGCAGAGATGCGAGCATACAGCCTCTGCCCACTTCCAAGACACAGGCCCCCTAGGTGAGGCACTGGCACAGGTTGCTCAGAGATATCATGGCTGCCCCATCCCTGGAGGTGTTCAAGGCCAGGTTGGATGGGGCTTTGACCAGCCTGATCCAGTGGGAGGTGTCCCTGCACATGGCACGGGGTTGGAACTGGATGGGCTTTAAGGTGCCTTCCAACCCAAACCATTCTATGATGATTCCATGACACAAAAGCAGGTGACAGCAGGTAGCATGTCCTCCTCTGCCAGTCAAGCAAGTTCAACTCCTCCTTAGGTTGTGGTGAGCAGGGGCAGCTCTGCACCATTTTCAGAGAGCTTCATCATCCCAGCCTCTTACTTTCATCTAGCCTTGCTCCTCCACTCTGCAGGGTAAATGGAGCCTGGAGATCAACGGGATGCAAATGGGAGGCGAGGTGATATGGCTGCATTTTTCCCGTTGAAGCTGGCTCTCTCCAAGGCAGCAAGAAGCGCACAGCTCGGCGGTGATAAACGGCCTTGCTTTAGTTATCACTTTCCTTAAGTTAAGGAGAGCAGCCTAGTGATGGATGGGCTGGAATTCGGTTATCAGGGAAGGCTGTCAGCCAGAGTTGCCTATCTCCACACACATTTAGCAGGGCGTCATTATGCGATGGCATGGAGTTAAAATATGACCAAGGGTATTGAAAGAAAAAGAACAGGATTAAAAAAAAAAAAAAAGGCAAATTGAGCAACAATAAAGGAGCATGAGGCAAGAACGTTATCGTACTAGTGACACCTTTTATCTCGGTCTGGTTAGCTAAAGCAGGGCACAAATTGGTCCTTCCTCCACTATTGTATCCTCTTGTACAAACAGTGGCAGATAAAATGTGTCACCAGTGCGATAGCATATCAATTTAACCCTAATTATCTAGGGGGTCAAACTAAGAAATAGGGGTTTCTCATTTCAACAGGTTCCTCTGTCTCTGCTCCGAGCCTCCACATTAATATGGAAGGGGGAGGGGGAGCCGTAATTGATTTCCGTCACTCAGGTGGTCCTTGAGTATAAAAAATTAATGCTTGATTCTCCCAACTAATCAGAGCTGGTTAACGTCCATCTGCTTCTGGGTTCAGGATGTCAGGAGACAAAGAAATTGGGCCACTTTCTACACACTGGGTGTATTGATATTGAGCCAGTTAAAAGAACAAGTCCCTCTGTGGGAAAGATAAAGGGACATTAAATCTTGGTTTTTATAGACCTGGTCTCAGCCTACCAAAAAAATCCATGCCCTGAAGACCTTGAGTTGTAAGAGATGCAAAACATTTTAATCGTGTCCCAGTCAACCCCACTGCACCAGGCTGCAAAGGAGAGGGCAGGCAGGCTCCTGCCCTGGAAATCCTTCACTGAAGGAAGGCTGGAAAGCCTGAAGGAAGCTGCTTGGATGCTGCAGCAACAAGGCGATTGCCAAAGAGAGGAGCTGTCAAACCATCTCACCAAGGCTGGTCAAGACATGGCTCTGGACCACACAGCACAGAGGTGCTGCTCTGTTTTGATGTAGAGTGGGATGACTACAGGCTAAGAGAACGGCTTCGGTGCTCTCTCCTAACAGAGAAATTTAGCAAGGAAGGAACGTCCTGTGCTAAGACAGTGGAGGTGTTCTCACAGAGAAAGAGCACCATGACAGGCAAAGCCACATCTGTCTGCACTGAATCTTGCATGAACTGGGGCCAAGATAGGAATTTAAAGCAGTTAAAACCACTCCCTCCAAAAGAGCCAGCCTGGCCAAACTTTGCCAAAACCACCGTTGGGCCAGGAGGGCCCCAAAGCCGTGCAGCCAAAGCATTCACATGCAACCAACACACAGCAGAGCCCAAGCCACGCTTGCAGCCTGTGGAACTTGGAACATACTGACCCATACCTCCAAAAAAAACCTCCAAACGCCAATTTCCCCATCCCAATAATTCCAGTTTGACTGGAGCAGCTTTCATGTGTAATCCAAGGTTTTAGTAGGTAGTTGGTAGGTAGATGTCTCCTCTCCAGCACTGGAGACGCTATGCCCACTCAGTGCAGAGACAAGAGCAGAGCCAGTATCCCCTCATGCTCCTGTCTAAAATGAAGAACCAAAGGCAGAACCCCTTGCCAAAGCTCTGGCACCGCATTCACGCTCTTCCGCCCCATAGACCTACCAAGGAGCCAGAGAAGCCCACCTGCCCTTCCTGCCTGCCAGATGAGCCCTTGCCGGGTGACTGCACCCTGCTCTCACCAGGCACACCAATGGTGCCATCCCAGACTGTCCCCATCACTGCAGGCCAAACCCTGGCACAGCTGCATTTAAAATTCACAAGCAGCAGCTGTGGAAAGAGAACACATTTGGAGAGGGGCTGAAAAGCTCTAGGCTTTCACAGAAGCCCTGAGACAAGTCCCATCTCCCTCCCTCCCTCTTTGCTTTTCAGTTCTCTCAGCCACCTCCAAACTTGTCACAGTGCAACAAGCCTACGAGCCGCACATCAACTTTAAATATCAGCATGCGTGAAGCAAGGACATGAGAGCAGGGAAGTGGGAACAGACAGAGCAAGCCTCCATCGCCTGTCAGGAAACACTAATGAATTTCAACACCAGCAGCCATTGCCTCAGACGGGCTGGCGAGAGGAGGAAACGGAGTTACAGCGAGGAGCCTTTGCAGGAGCAGCCTGCCTTTTTTCAAAGCCCCCTCTGTTAATAAATGTCACTGCTGAGCGGGCTGCAGCAGTCCTCCTCGAGTCGGGATGGGGTGGGTCGGGCGAGAGACAGGCGACTGACAGCACTCAGGATGCCTGGGCAGCACAGCCTTTTCTTCTGCTGCATCCCCAGACAGGAGCCAGTAAAAAGAAGCAGCTGGGACATCGCAGTTGGCATGAAGCTGTCTTCCATTAAGGTCCCAGTATCTAAATAACAACTTCCACAAGGAGCCTCGAGTGTGACCCCAACACTCCGCAGTCCCATTTACTGGGATGGATGGAGGCTCTACAGGAAATGGCCCTTGGGATGGGCAGGGGGATGCAGAGACATCCAGCCACACTGCTTGTGTTCCTGGCAGCAGCAAAGGGTTACAGAGCTGCCTCTCCCTTTGCTAACACAACTGCATTCCTGAGGCAGCACAGGAAGAAGCATCCAGCACAGGGCACCGCGTGGCAACCGCACCGATGCACAACATGAAGGTCAACGCAAGTCTTCTTTACAAATGTCAACCTGTCATCTCTAGATATTAATGAGGGCTGACCAGCAGCTAAAATGCATCCATGCTCCATTAGTAATAAGAGAGACACGATGCAGGAGAAGAGCACACACCACAGCATGTGGAGGCACCAGTGGGGCTGCAGGGCCCGGGGAGGTGTGGTGATGCACAAGATAACTAGTGCCACTCCAGCTGCCCAGGAAGGAAAGCAGTTGCCACACGAACCCCTTCACTGGAGTGTGTGTTACATTTTTCCATCAATCTTTAATTGGATTAGTGTAATGAGGCCAAAAAAACAAAAATCCAGGCTAAGCAGTGAGGCTAATACCTGGCACTCTCAAACCTTCCTTTCTGTTTCTGTGATGCCCATTCTCGACAACACACTGCTTTCTCTCTCTACCAGGCATATTCCTGCCTAGGAAGCTTCAAAGGTAAGCTGCAAGCCTTGGGACTCGCAGCAGCACTGGCTGAAGTGTCTGAATGCCCACCACCCATCATTTGTTAACAGCCAAACCCCCTCTTGCTGGCTGCTAAGAAATTTGGGAGAATCTTAACACCCACGCTTCCCAAGCAGCCAGCCTGGGAATGGAAAAAGCTGTTACCCCAGGCCAGGACCAGAGCAAGGTCGACACTAGGAAAATAATTCTGCCACAAAAAGCACATAGGGCAAGTGGCTCGTTGTGACTCACTCGTCCTGCAAAGCACTGTGTGCCTTTCCACTGCCATCAACCTTAATGAAACATGAAGGCATTTAACACCATGCGAGATCTGGCCCTTTTATGGGTATCTGTCTGTGCGTCAGCGAGATGCTGGCAGAGATGCTATCTCAACATTAAAAGCAAGGCAGTAACACAGCAGGTATTCAGCCTTCAACAGAAGATGTTCATCAACAATTGCACACACATGATGCTACAATAAATCTATGTGCTACTGCTTAACAGCTTCTCTTAAAAAGATTCATAGCTCTATTTACTGGGTCTGATTCTGCTGCTATGCATGTGGGAGTAAATCTGGAGTAACTGTACCTGGAATTAGAAAGCAGTCAGCGAGAGCAGGATCAGAATTGAACCTTTTGATTTTCAAATAGCTACTTAATTACCATGCAGGAAACCAGAGCTTGCTGGCTCCATGGTTCAGCTGAGGTTAGGAGTGCAGCAGGCAGAAGCTTTGCGAGTCCTCCAGACTGCTGAAGGGGTAGAGCAAATGCTCTCACCAGCCCTTTCAGACAGAGGGGACAACTGGGAGGACTTCCCTTTGACATCAGAAATGCATCACGCTGCTCCCAAGGAAAGAGAAACTGGAAAGACTCCAAGGATGCTCCCCAGCCTTGGGAACCTGACACTATGAAAACCTCTTAAAAACAGATTTCTACATACAAGTGTGTTGTGAGAGTCCATCTGCTTACTAAATACAACATCGTGCAGTATCTCAGGAATAGCAGCACACAAAATGGGATGCTGTGCACACCTACCGCACAGGCATATTCCCAGTGAAAGCGACCCACCATGACTGCAGGTGAGATTCCTATCATCAGGAAAAACTCTTCACCGTGCAGGCAATAAAGCACTGGAACAGATTCGTGGGGGCTGGAGCATCTCTGCTATGAGGACACGCTGAGAGAGTTAGACTTGTTCAGCCCAGAGAAGAGAACGCTCCAGGGAGACCTTATAGCGGCATTCCAGTACCTGAAGGGGTTCCAGAAAAGCTGAGGAGGGACTTTTTACAAGGGCATGGAGCAATAGGACAAGGAGGAATAGCTTTAAACTGGAAGAGGGAAGATTTAGATTAGACATTAGGAAGAAATTCTCCACAATGAGGGTGGTGAGGCCCTGGCACAGGTTGTCCAGGGAAGCTGTGGCTGCCCCCTCCCTGAAGGTGTTCAAGGCCAGGTTGGATGGGGACTCTTGCAGCCTGGTCTGGTGGGAGGTGTCCCCGCCCATGGCAAGGGGTTTGGAACTGGATGCTCTTTAAGGTCCCTTCCAGACCAAACCACTCTATGATTCTATGATCTCCTTCCCTACAGACACTCAAACTCATCTTGAGAAGCCCCTGAGCAACCTGATCAACTCTGCTTTGAGTAGGGGGCTGGATTAGAGATCTCCATTTGAATTACTCTGTGATTCACACTGCAGCGGAGCCTGATTACACAGAGCGTGTCCTTTCTCCGTCTATGCGGTCTCTTATTAAGTCTTTCACACAGACACTAATTTAGTAATCGCCTGGTCCTCTGCATACCAGCTGTTTTAAGAGGGAGCGTTCAGACTCCTGCTGCAGAACACTAATTACACACCGAGTAAGGGAGTATATCTGATGCTATGGATACACCCACAACGCATCATGTCTAAGCCCCCTCAAAACCAAAACATGCATAGAAATTAGGCTAAAATTAAATGTGCTTCTGCCATTGGAAAAGCACTTTTCCCCAGGAAACCAGTGCCTGCAGGAGCTAGAGCAAGGCGCTGCTCTAGGACTGAGAAGACACATCCTGTCCCAGTCCTTCCTTAAGTCTGGTGTGCAACAGGCAGGAGGAAACTGCCTCCTCCTCCACGTCTGGCATGTCCAGACCATTTAGCGTAGAAACTCTTCAGGACAAGGGTTTCTCTGCTATGAGTCATAAACTGCTTAGTGTCTAATGGTAAAGCCTATAGACGCTTAACATAATACAATCACGTCACTTAAAGGCCATTAGTCTCCAGTCTAAACAGCACTTTTCCAGTCACAAAGGGGACCTGCCAACTCGGGAAGGCAGCAGAAGGGATGTGGGTGACCAGTCGGGTCACCAGACTCGCAGACACCCGACATGAAGCTGGACAGAGCCCGACCAAACACCGTGGGGGAAAGTCGTGGCAGCTCTAGCAAGCAGAGAGCTTTATCTTTTTGAGCTTTCTTGAACCACTTTTGTCAGCTGAAAGCTCCCGCCAGCCAGGTGGAAAAACTCACCATCTCCAGCCATGGCTGCACCACTTGCAAGCGGGGCAGGAGCCCTGCAGTCACAGAGGGTCTCCAGCCTTCTACATTATCTCTCTTCCCACTAACTGAAGCAGATCATTTATCTACAAGAAAATATAGCATTCTATCTTGTGATGCTGCTTAAATACCTGTTCTTTCCTGGCACCATATCTGCTGCCCGCTGGCACAACATCACCCAAGTCTACCCTCTCAACTGAGTTCTAAGATTGCCTCCTTTTCCTTTTCCCCAATAAAATGAAGACAGAAATTCTATAAAGAGCCAGTGGCATGGGGTAAACCCCATCCCATTCCCTCTGATGATACACATACAACAGCTCTACGGGCTCTCGGCACAGCCTCCAGGCTGGCAGCAGCAGGGAGCCTGGCATGTCATGTAACAGGGTATGAGCACAGGTTTCTGTGCAGCTGCAAATTACACCTGCATGAGGGGAAACAAGTTTATCTCTTCCTTGTGGGGAAGAGCCTGAAGAGATCGCTCCCCACCTCCAAGCACAAGCTGCCATTAGTATTTGCTTCGCTGGAGAGAGGGAGCAGCGAATCCTCCAGAGCAAAGGACAAGTGCAGCAATTAGGATGCAGGGGCTGCGGGAGCTGTTTAACAGCACGACCCAGAGGTCAGCACTGCCGACTCCCAGCCCTGCATAAATATTGTATGAGTTGGGGAGAGGGGCTGTTGCAGCCACCCTCTGCGCCAGCCCTCCCCCCTCCATCGCCACTCTGCATCTAGCTAGATACGCCAGCAACATTATTTACAGATGTGACAGTCAGGAAAATCACTTGAGTAACTAAGGGAATCAGAAAGAGGGCTGCTCGATGAGGCAGGTGCCTAAGAGAGGGCTCCCACCATCACCTTCTGCTTTCCCTTGCAGGATGCTCCCCTGCCAGACAGCCCAGCCCGTTCTCAAACCAGAGGATGAAACACCACCACAAGCAAGGAGGGGAGGCTGTGAGGTCCTCTCTCAAACACTGCCCAGGGGTGTGATTATCAGTGCTGTTGAAGAACACTTCAGCCAACAGCTGCTTTCCAGTCTCCTGTTTGTACCTCTGCTAGACCTTCCCTTTGGAGGGAGCTTTACAGCAATACGAGAGGCTTTATAGAGACCCTCCCCTCAGACTCTATCCATGTAGCCCTGCAGAAGGGTTCCTACTCCATCCTCGTCCCTGTAGAGTCTCCCCCAACTGCTCAGTCTGGTATGAATCACCTTCTTCACGTGTGACTGGTCTACTGTTTATTCTCTTAGGGATCATCTTGACCTGCAGCTTCAGCCATACTGATTGGCACCATTCCTACTGCATCCTCGAAGGACCTCTTGTTCCTCTACCCATTTTTTTCCCTGGAGATGCCAGTCAACCACACATTTGCCTTGACACTCTGCATAAATACAAACCTACTTTCAGTTTCATCAGGACTGGAGGTTCACAAGGACAAGGACACAGGACACTGTACCAGCAGCCCATGAATTCCTAGGGGCACACTGCTAATAAACATTACTGCCCAGGGCAGCACACAAAAGGCTGTAAGATAGGAAACAGCATGGATGTGCTTCTGCTCATGATACCCCTCCAGAAATTCCTCTGCTGATTTGTGGCTGGTTGCTGAATCCAGGCAAAGCAGAAGCCCAGTCTTAACCATTTGCAGCTTTCCTGAACTCACTGTGCAATTAATGGGCTTAATTATCGATGGCAAAGGCAGAGAAGGGAGGAAAGAAAGAAAAAGCCAACAAGAAGGGAATGATACGGGGGTGGCGGGTGCCAAAGGTCTCCGAAGATCTTCCCTCAGCCTAAAGCAGAGACAGAGCCCCTAGCCGCTCTGCTGCTCCCACGGCCCTGCTCTAATGCTCCCTGACATGCCTCTGAAGACAGCTAGCTGTTTGCAGTCACCACCGTGATTTGTTAGTAATTATTTTCACGGTGTCACATTGCTGTCACTCTCTTAACAAAGAGACAGGCAGCCCGAGGCTGCCTGCGAGAAAGAAGCAGCAGAGAAAAGGAATTGTCAGGCACCCAGGGATCCTCTTTGCTTCCTGGGTTTCACAACCAGAGTCCTTACCAGCTTCTGAAGAAACTTCTGAGGAGAAGTGGCAAGTCAGAATCATCTCCCATCCTGGCCACAGCAAGAGGAATTAATTACTTAGCCCGCTCCTAATTTCACCTTATCTGTAAATCCAGTGCAAGACCCAGATGCTCAGAGCCCCTTAAGCCAGCGATTTGCTTCAGGCCTGCAGCAAATGCAAAAAAACCTTTGGCAACTGATGACTTTTAGAGCTCTCCTCACAAGCTCCAGTTTCTTTTCATGTGGTTGTGCCATTAGAATGTGCTTCCCAAGCAGGTAAGGCTGATAACAAAGCCCTGCCAAAACACATCACCCTCAGACACACTAACCCTCCAGACCAGCCACGTGTGCTCTCCCTATACCAGTCTCATTAATTCCAACACACTGCTGTGCTCCGCGTGGCAGTAACATTTCACTTGGCATTTCGCAGTGCCAGGGGACCTTGGCAGCTTCCTCACACCTGAAATACACAGTCTAACGGCTTTCCATCTCTGTTTTCTCATATGCAGCGCAGTGTCTTGACAAGAACCTCCCCTTGAACCACCTCCTATCCATTCATCCATCCATCTCGCACGTGCTGTGCAACCAAAGCCATCCATCCTTCGGCTGACTTGTCAGTCCAAGGTAATCACTCCTTTCCCAGTAAGCATGGAGCTTGCTTGGACCCCCAAGGATGGAAGCTATTTTGGCACCTGAAGTGTCACACAATATAAGGATATAGAGATGAAAGACCGAGACACCTGGCCAGCCAGCTCTTAAAGCGCTCTTGATCTCTATGCAGAAAGCAAGTGGACTTCCTCCAGAGCAATTCAGAGTTTGAATTACTCCTGGCAGAAATGTTCTTCTCCTGTATGCTTACTGATGGTGCACAAGGGTCAATCCCTGCAGCCGCAGGGAGACTTGGGTATTAATTCATCGTCGGAGCACAGGGAGAATTTGGGAATATTAAGCCTCACAGCCTAAGCAAAACCTTCCTGCAATTAACTGCAT
Organism: Neomorphus geoffroyi; assembly: GCA_033558235.1. Taxonomy (NCBI): domain Eukaryota; kingdom Metazoa; phylum Chordata; class Aves; order Cuculiformes; family Neomorphidae; genus Neomorphus; species Neomorphus geoffroyi. The sequence goes on along the minus strand of JAUMJM010000024.1, from coordinate 2,949,674 downwards.
GGAGGAGCACTGACTCAGAGGGCAGCTCCTTTTCAGGGATCCTTTTAATAACCAAGAAATGGCACATACATACTGTGAAGAATTAGGATCACCATTGGGAAGCTAAATGGTCCATAAAATGTAACAGTTCTCTTCAGAGCTGGGAGCACAGCAAGCTGAAGGAGAGGTCTTGGCAACCTCCCACCACCCTCCTCCCAGTCTGCAGGGGACACATGTGACTCCAGGCAGGGACATGGAGCTGAACTCAGCCAGTGCCCAGGCACCTCCAGCACGCTGGCCGACGGTCAGCACTGAGACCTGGCTCAACACCCAGATGGAAAAACTGAAGCAGGGAAATTAGAGCTGACCAAGAGGCACTTACAGAGGAAAGAAGAAGCGTGTCCCACAGTAGAAGTGCTTGGCAGAGGGGAGGAGAAAGCCCAGCTCAAAGAGAGGCAGACAAAGCTGGTGGGACCACGGCAGGATGAAGTCCTGGTCAGCATGAGCTTCCTGTGCATCACATTGCTTCCTCAGTTTTCTTCTCCCCAAATCCTCCATTCTGCTCTTTCTTCTAGCACCACCTTCATGTGCCTCATGCCATTGCTAACACCATTGCTAAAAAATTCAGGGTGCCAGATTGAGGGCAGCACCCTGGTCAAACACAGAGAAAAAGGTGACTCCAACAAGGACTCACCTCAAAAAGTTAGTCTGCAGCTCCAGTGTCCTCCTGAGAGCCTTGCAGACACTCCTCACCCAGACATCCACTCCTCAGGATTCAGAGAGCTGCTGGACAAGGCACATGAGAAAATGCTTGAGGGAAAATACCAGGGATGACCTCAAGATGGCCCAGTAGGTCTTTGCCAGCCAGGAGCTTCAGAAGCAAAGGGACTGAACCCATCCAGGAAAATGGCTCCCAACAGGAAACAAACAGGCAAACAAAATAAGACGCTTTCAAGAAAGCTATTGAGTTACACAAGTCTTGAATAGAAAACAGGAAAGATGCTGCTCCCAGGTTGGCAGTATTTTTCAAGCGAAGCTCTCTAAGCAGACAAGCCACAAGAGCACCACTCCCAGCCAAGCCACTGGGAGGGTGGCACTGGCACCAACACACAACTGCTCTGCTTCGGCTGGGAAGTAAGAAGAGCTGAGATCCAAAGGGAGACAGCTGACATTTTAGCCCCAACATGAAACACTACAACTGTCTAATGCTAGAAAATAAAGCCAATAAAGAAAATTCACACTTTGTGAAGTTAATCTTATTTTTCACACAAGCCACAGACAACAAAATTCAGACAGCAAACAACCCTCCAGTGGTTTATCCTCTGCAGTGCCCAAGCCAACCAGCTTTCCAGTTCTCTCTCTCTCCAGGCTCGCTCATACAGACAGGGGCCAGGGTGTACTTTCGACCAAATATTCATTATAGACCCACTGGTTTTGAAACAGTTTTGCCTGAATTCATTATTCACACAATTTACCTCAACGATTCCTGCTGCAGAGGGAATTATGGTTTCTTACTGCATGAGCAGATGACACCAAGAACAACAGCTTGCATTCAGTTCAGGGTGACTGTTGCCAAACACAGCTTAAGTTACCCACAGATGGAAAATCTACCTTCCCCATTCATTACCAATAGTTCAGTGCTGGAAATAAAGTACTTGATGCAATGCCTGTCTCAGACTGAGACAGGGCAAGACACTATCAGGAGAGAGCAGTACCTTGACACCGCTGCTCCTCTTGTGCTTTCCTTTGAGCTAGGTGTGCTACACTGTAAATTTACTTCAAGTTTCTCCACCATCTTTCACACTCTTTCCAACTTCTTTGGTCTTAATTCCCAGGCAGCAGAGTCCATGCTCCCCAGAGTGTGTCAGGCATCACAGCTCAATAAATCTGTGGCCGCTGCAGCCATGACTATGACAAATGTCTTTTCTATGACATGCCAGACAAGTAGCAGACCTGAAGGTGATAGTCCATTGCATGATGATCTCTATGCAAAGATTTAATGTCCAAAGCTTAACCCAAAGGCATTCCCAGAGTCGCATATCTCTGAAAACATAACTTGCAGAAGCTCATGCAACCAATGGATTTCAAACAAAGGCAAGAAGAGGAGACAGCCAGAGGAACCACTGCAAAAGGGTAACAAGTCACACGTGCTATACTAATTTTAAATAAGAGAGTACAGAGGGGAAACCTTAAAATCCAAAATTTATTTTGCCTAAGTGGTATCATTTCCTTTAAAAACAAAAAGCTGGACTGCAGGGTCGCAGAAGCAAATGGGGTCAGTGCTACTCCCTGTAAGTGCTACAGAAGAGCATGCTCACAAAGCTCCATCGCTTAGCTCTGGCAAAGCACTTTAGGATGTAATTACATGAACGACTCCATCAGCAAAGCTGACTCGGAAGGTTCCTGACCCTGGATACTCAGTCCTGTCCCTGCGCTGTAGTTCACACCACCCTCTTTCCTTCAGCCAATGTAACCATGTGAAGAGATACACCATAGGCTTGGTCAGGAAAACAAGCCCCACTAAAAGCAACAACAAGCAGTTAATCCAAGGATCTTAGCTGAAAAGGAATTGTTTTATCATTTTGAAGTACAGATTATCATGCTATCTTTCTGTTACCAACTCGCTCTTCTTACTCCTAAAGCCACTCTCTGAACATACCTTCTGCCCTGCTGCCACTCAACCAGCCCACCCTACGCCTCTCTCCTGCCTTTCCCCAAGCGGTTCCACTCACTCCGTTCAGCGGTTGACTGCAATTCCTCCCCCAGGCAGAGGTTACCAACCCCTTCCCAGTCCTGTGATAAGGAACAGCATCACATGAATGTCATCAGTCCTTCATTCATGACCTAAGGCTGATCTCAAACCAAGCCTCCAGGATAGAAGGCTCGAAAGATGAACCCATTGCCACAATCAGAGCCGGTCTGAGGCAAGCATCTTCTTCCCAGCCTGCGTGACTTGTAAAGGAAGAATTAAGACAGTAAGATAAAATTAAGCAATGGTATAATTTACTGCTCAGAATTTACTAATATGCAACCTAGGAAGAGCACCAAGGGCTATAAACATTTCAAGACACTTCACCATGGTTTATCGCTATATTAGAGAGTACTTGCCTTTTAACACTTATTTAAGAAAATAAAAAAACTTCTGAGCAGCAGCTTCCTGTAAAGACATAAATTAGCACATTCTGATCAGCCACGGTAAGGGCAGTACAAGCATCTCATGTTGGGAGAATACAGACCCAAGCCTACATGCATGTTTACCTACATTCAATGTGTTTGCAGAATGATCCAAAACTTGCAGGAGAAGGATTAACCCATGCTCTTGAGATTAAGGCGCAGGTCTGAGATTCAGCACATGTGGCTTCAGCCCCCTTCTCGGCCTCTGCCTGCCTGTACGACCACAGGCATCCCACTTAACCTCACCACAGCTCAGCTCTGCAGCTATGAAGACACAGTAAAAATGCTTCTTTGGTTGCCAAGATTAATTCACATTGTGTTTAAGAGCAGGCAAACCCGTTTCATACACAGAGGGAGGCAATTTGACATTTCTGAGGAGATAAACCACACTAAAGAGCTTACATTACAAGGGCTCAACCCTGGCAGAAACCGAGTACCCTCTTCCCACTAAAACCATCTCCGGCAGTCAGTGGCTCACTCAGCCCTTCAGCGCCACATTACCCTCGCCACCCAATGCTACATCAATGCACTTTGCTTAATGACTAGTGGCAGTTCCTTCCTAGGTGCAGGATGAGGTCCAAGCACTAAAGCAGACTACACCAGGTGTCTGAATCTGGCCCTGGAGCTGTTAAACTTGGAGGACAGCTCCTTGCAATAGGCTAAAGGAATCCTCCTGCTGAGCACTCGGAGGCCCAAGGACCGTGTGCCTAACGAGGCTGTATCCCCACTCATATTTTAGCTTGGCAGGTCTGGTGCTCCTTTCATCTTTTGCTTCAGGTAGCTCTCTTTAATTAATAACATCTCTGTGTCGACACAGGGAACTTTCCACCCAGAATGAATGGCCCTCTCTCATTAGAACCACGACTTGTCATGATGTATTCAAGAGCAGGAGTGTGATTCATTCCCTTGTCTAGGAACGAGGGGTGTTGCTGGGGGGTGTGGGGGGAGAAGAGTCTCTGTAATGAGTGACTGATATTTGCTGAAGTTGATATGCGACTCTGTCGTCTTGAACTGCCTTGTCAGGACAAGCCTTCAGAAAGGTGATGTTCCTACTCAAGAGGTTCTCCTCATTAAAGAAATTGCATCTTAACAAGAGAGAAGGGGAGGGGCAGCAGGAGAGCTGCTGTCTCCCCAACTCCATCCTGGTTCACACATACCGAGTACTGAAAGCTGCTTGATTCAAGCGCAGCCAGTAGAGGATCAGCACTCCATTTCTGAGCCGTCTCACACAATGGGCTCACTCTGTCAGTGTCCAAATCCCTTCCAGCAGGGACTCCTTCTGATGGTGCACCACACCCATGACAAAACCTTTGGTGGCATAGCCGAGGATCTTGACTCATGCTGAGCCTCTGTGAGTGCATCCCAGATGTCTAGGGTCCTCTTCTGGGCACCCAGCCCCTTGTGACTAGTGCTTCCTGTTGTCGGAGGGCAGCCAGACCAGCAGCTCTGTGATCTTCCAAGAAAGCTCCAACACTCAAGAGAAAGCAAGTCTTACCCACATGTTGTCTCATTCCCTGAGATCCTTGAGCCAAGCAGAGGCTTTGGAGGTCCTTTAGCAGCTGAGTTTCCATCCTGAGTGCTGCAGGCTCAGGTAGGGCTAGACACCACTAGGAGAGAGCAGTTCCTTGGCAATGATTGCTCCTCTTGTGCTTCTCTGAGCTAAGAATGCTACACATACTTGCAACTCTTGACTTTGACAGGGCTATATGCCCACCTTGTCCTCACATCCACCACTGGCAGTGTTGTAGGTTCATCATCTTTATTCCATCCACTAAAGAAGTGAAACTAAATATCCAGGTCATTGCTGGAGAAGCCAGGAACAAGGCTGCATGGTTTCCCACCAGCAGCCAAGCTAAGGAGAACCGAAGGCAGGAACTGCAAACCACAGCTTGTTTTGCGGACAGCTGTGTAAGTGGCTGTCATTACTAAGGAAGGTGAGAAAAGGAGCAGCAGAGTTAGGAATGGATCTGCTCCAAGTTGCCATGAAGGGCTGCACTCGCCTCATTGTCGTGAATTCCTCTGGAACCTAGTGGGGTTTCTACCATTCAATGCTTCCACCAACACACTCCTCCAAATGTGGACAAGCAGCACCTTCTCTCACTGCCCCAGCGCTTTCCATGCTCAGTGGGTGGTCTCAACAGGGTAGCAAAGGACACCAGCTACACCGCAAGTCTTGAGGAGAAGCACAGGGTGATTCGCTGGAATATATATCTCTGAGGCTCTCCCTGTCTGAACAGCCTTGTTTCAGCTCTCTGCCTTCCCTCTTTAAAAAGAGATGCTCAGTTCTGCTTTGCTAAACCCTATTTGGCAATGTGTCTAAACACAGGCAAACTTAATTAGTTCAGGAGGGAGACTCGGCATTTGTGGTGACGGATAAAAGTAATGGGAAATGAGACAAGTCAGAGCTGGCAGGGAGTCCTCACTCAGGCCTCATTCACTGGCACAGCGCTAATCAGATGTGATGCTACACACTGCTGCACCCAATCGGCGATGGAGCGGCGTGATGTGCTACTCACCGAGCGGCTGCAGCCAGACTCCTGCTATCCATGTGGTTGGAAACACAAAATGTATTTTCTGCTTTGCCCTGGAGACGCTTCAGGATTGAATTTTGAAGTTAATGGTTTAAAAAAATTTTTTAAAAGGAAGAGGAAGAAATGAACCACTCACTGCAACCTCATGGCCAGGAGTGGAGTCTTCTCTTCCAGCTGACTAGTGAGGCACAATCCATGCGAGAGACCACTGCAAATGGCGAACTGAGCATCTCCACTCCAGAACTGCATGTCCTGCTGAGCCAGCTGATCCCGCAACCCCTAGGGTTCACCAGAAATGGGGCTCATCTTTATTTGCCCACCATAAAGCTCTGAAGTGGAAAAAAAAGCCCATCCCGAAGGCTGCCCTCCCCACGCAATTTCCCAGTTTGGATGTCATTATCTGGTAATCTTGTTATCCCATTTTGAAAGTATGGAAAGATGTGCTTTGAGCAAAGATAACTCTGTTCCTTACAACCACCACCAAAAATGGTAAACTGGACCCTCAGAACAGCAACACAGGAGTAATGAACTGAGAAAAGAGAAGAGATGAGAAACAGAAAGTTTAGCACATCCTTAGAGCTGACTTCATGCTGGTCTCTAATGAAAGTTTAAACATGGTATATGAAGAAAAGTAAGCTTTGTCCTTAACTTATACCACTAACACAGGAATTGGCAATATACACCAGCTCTGGACATGGCCCCAGCAGAGACCAGGATTTTGACTCAAAAGCTCACATACCGCGCCCCTGTCTGGAGTGCAGCAAGTTTCTCATCTCCTCTAGCGCTTGTGCTGCTGCTTTGGTCCTCGTGTCTCATGTCTCACTAATCACACCAAGAAGAGGCAAGGAGCTGCCACTCTACAAAGACCACTCTGCAGGGAAGAACTAGTGCTGATTGCTCGCAGGCAGGGTGCAGTTTATTTAGGCTTCCAACTTGGGGAAACCAATGGCACAGTGAAAACCAAGTAACACTACTAACGAGTTGTGGCTGTCAGTTTAGCATTGGATGTGTCAAGCCTGTGCTTTACTGGTGTGATAACAACAGGAGTCTTTATCCAGCACTCCAAGGAAATGAAAAGCTGAAGTGAGATTACAGGAATCCAAGTGAATTCAGCACAACATGACACTGATCTGCAAACACCCTACAGATTAGACTTATCTAATTTGTAGACATTTAAATCATTTTTTTAATACAACATTTTTAGGTTGGTGGTCTAGCTATTTTCGTAACAAAACGCGCATGTACACTGACTCTTGCGGATCCCAGTGCAGGTTCCCACCTGGTGCTCTCCAGGCACAGTCACCCAGCTGATGGAGATGACCTTAATGATGAGAACTCTGATGAAGCATGCCAGACTTCGCTTGTACTCTCTTTCCAAAGCTTACTCCGTGATTCACATCCAGTTAGTGTGCCAAGATGACAAAGAGTAAGCCTTGCATGCAAAAGTCAGGTAAAGCCCATTGCTTGATTTGGGTGTACAGAAACAGAGTTCCATGTACGTGCTCAGAAATATCCATTCCTTTGGCAGGAGGGTTGGAACTGGATGATCTTTAAGGTCCCTTCTGACCCAAACCATTCTATGATTCTATATTGAATAAAAGGGAAAGCATCACAAAGCTCCGATTTAAACCTTTCTTGGGGTTCTGAAAGGATTCATTCACTATACAGAATATCCTAGACGGTGATCTCACACTATGTCCAGCACCTACCTGTTTTCTTATACAGTCCTTCACTCCAAATTATGCATGGCAAATGATTTTCCTAAGAAATAAAAACTAGGGACAGTCAGAAGACTGTAAGAACAAAGACGTATGCACTACAGGCAATCATGGAGCTATAGAGGCCAGAAAAATCTCCCTCCCCTTCCATACTCACATCACTTTCAAATCCCAGTCTCCACAGGTCACAAAAATCGACTTGACGCTGGGATCTAAGAGGCCTTCCTTCGCCATCCACTCGTCAACCCTCTGAAAGGAAGGCAAGAAAAGGGGATGAGTTTTGCAGAGACAGGCCAAGCCACAACAGTTAAACTCAGATAAGCTGCTTGCAATCAAGAGAGAAGAAAATTGTGATCTTATCCACCCTCTCCCTCTCTTTCTTCTTTCTTTGCTTGCCATCTCAACAACAGCACGTTTGGACCTTTGAAGATTTCTGATAGGAGACATCAGGCAACCAGAGCAGAGATGATCTTATCAGACACCGCAGCAGCTCTGTTCGTGGAGGGATGGAAGTTGTATGATGTTAACGGGACGCTACAACTGCGCTGTTACTTGGCATTCCTCCTCTGCTTTTCCCCTCCCTGTACCAAATAGGCTCACAGTGAGGGTAACTTTTGCCCCCTCCAGGGAGGAGAAAAGATAGGCATCCCGGAACGGCATCCCTCATGGACCGTATTTCTCACATGCTCCAATTTATATGGCTCCCGGAGGACATGGGAGAGGGGGAGAAATGGAAGGGCTGGGAACACACCAGCACTGTGCGGCAGTAACAAGCAAAGCCATACATCCCACTCTTCTCCAAGCTGGGTCTCTCTCCTCCTTACAGTTCTAAGGAAGTACTTGTCCAGGGTACAGTGTGGATTTAAAGTGAATCCACTATTCCTGAACAGCTTCCCACAGGGACAGATGTTCTGGATCCACTTCAGAAACCGGTCATGTTAACCTGAAGGATGCACATCCACCTCAGGGATTAACCAGAAGGAATGAACCTAGACTAAAACTCGTGCATAAATCCTTATTCCAGCTAGAACTAGCAAATGATGTGCTCGAAATCTTAGGGCACCAAGTGAAAGGAAACCAGCCACCATTATGCAGCTTCACTAGCAGCATTTCCAGTGCTTCAGCAAGAGAAATCCCTCCTCTTTTCCCTTGCTCGACATCTTCCGCTCCTGAATAAACCAGCATGCCCCAGAAGCTGTCTGACCTGAATCTCATTTTAACCTATAAACACGCTGTTGTATGAACACCTTTTCGGTCCAAATAAAATAAATCTACAGCAATGTTTCCGCACTCTAAAACCGGAATGAATGGTTCTCTGTAATACTCCAGCAGCGAAGTCTGCTCACCCATCCAGGCAAAGAGGGCTCTCCCTTCTGGGGAAGCAGGCGCAGGCATCCATATGCTTACAGACACGCATTGCTGCTACACGCTCTCTGGAGAGCACCAGAGAGAGATGGGGCTTTGCATGGATGCAAGATGTCACCTTCGCACAGCACCATCTTCAGCCTCGTGTCACTGCTACAGCTTTTCTGGCAGAGGCCGGAGCCGATTTTACAACAGCCCTCTGAAATAAAGTTCCCCCAGAGCAGGATTCAGCCTCTCAGCCACACTTCTGCTTCCATTGTGCTGCTGGGATTTTCCAGCCAGCCCTGCACGAGGTTCCTCGGACTGAGGGACAGCAGTGGTAACCTTTCTAAACTCCCGGATGTGAGCGCCCATGAAGTGCTGTCTCCATGGGGGATTCTAAAGCCTTTAATTTGATTTCCTCAGATAAGCAATTGTTGCAATTATTCTGATTAGGAACAATTGGGTAACACAGCAGTGGAAATCCTGACAGAGACAATGCATCGAACACCAACCTGCAGCCCAAGCAGGCTCTGCTTGAGAAGGTTTCCTTTACTATTTGACTACCAACAAAAGCTATTGATGGAGAAATATTTCCAAGATAATCAAGCACTAAATGCTCTACAAATTCAACATTAAGCAGATGGCATTATTAGGGCTATATCTGCATTTGTACATCCTCCAGATTAGTTTTTAGAGGCATTTTCTTTCCATCCTACATGTACTATTAAGCATTTAAATAGGTAGAAAAAATTAATTTAATAAAGAGCTGAGGAAGGGGAAAGAAAATGAAGGCAGAAGCTCCCAGAGCCGTGGTCTCGAGCAATGTCTTGGTGCTTTAAAACTGGCTTAAGCAAGAATCGCCTCTTCTCCTATTTACCGGCAGGAGCTTGGATATCTTGTCAGCACCCTTGACATGAACAGCTGGAGATGACAGATCAATGGTTCAATACTCTCGGCAGCGTGTCACCAACGTGACAGCAAATGTTATTCTAATGAAGCTGTAATCATAGTCAAATTACGCGGTTCGATTCTCAGCAATGGGAGGGTGCAGGGAAAGAGATGAAGAGGGGACGACAGGACCAGAGGTCAGAGTTCAGGAACTAAAGGTTACTCTGCTTACCTCAAGCACTTGCTGGAGGTTTGGCTGCCCATCCACCATGCCTTGAATAATCCCAGTCAGCTGAAATGAAAGACAAACAGAAAGCAGGTGTCAGAGCAGCACTCAAAAGATCATTAGAGAGGTCTTCTCTCCTGTCCATCTTGCTGCAACCTTGCGGCTCCTGTGACCCACATGGACATTGTTGAGGAGCTGCAGAGGGACCCTGGCAGCTTCCCAGCCATGGGCAAGGGCACAGCTTCATCCCAAACACAGAAACATAGCAGGGCTCCTACCAACACCATAAACCACCAAAACCGGGCAGGATCCACTTGAGGAGCAGTAGTGCCCTCTGCTTCATGTACTGGCACGATGCCCAAAATGCTGCCCCTTTTCAACATGCATTTCACCAGTTTTGACGCTGACTCGCACAGGCAGCAGTATCTACCAGGGTCTCAGGTCATGCCCTGCTATTGCAGGGACACCAAAACTGCACGGTGTTAGCTGAACAGAACAGACCCCTACTGATAAGTGAGAGAGAGCAGACCCAGTCACCTTCCTCGAAATTGTATTTAAAACAACTGTATGAAATATGAAGAAAACCACTTTCTTGCAGAACCCTGGTCTACCCTATCTCTTCTAGCTAGTGACCAATGACAGGACTTGAGGGAATGCTAGGAGGATGTGTCAGGGGAGGTTTCAGTTAGATATTAGGAAGAGATTCTTCACCCAGAGGGTGGTGGAGCACTGGAACAGCTCCCCAGGGAAGCAGTCACACCAAACCTGGCAATAACCAAGAAGTATTTGGACAATGCCCTCGGACACACGGTGTGAATGTTGGGGTTGTCCTATGCAGGGACAGGAGTTGGACTCAATGATCCTTGTGGGTCCCTTCTAACTCAGGTCATTCTGTGATTCTATGATTCTAATCTTTTTCAGGAACAGTTTTTTCTTAAGGAACAGGTCAACAGATAGTCCTACTCACTGTATCCAGACTGCCTGGTTAAAGCTAGACACATGCATAAAGAGATGGCAGTCTCAGGGGCCTCTGTCTGTGTCTGCCCAAGATAGCTTGCGGCATATGGAAAACAGATAATTTTTCTGTCTGCCTTCCAACTGACAAAACTGTCTTTTACCATATCGAATATCGGAGGTCACTAGCTTGCCATCAATGCACCCAAGTAATTAAAAAAATCATTATTAAAGCAAGTGCACGCTACAGGATTTCACTTCATATGGCACATTCCCGAAGCTACACATCTTGTGTGTTTTCATAAAATAAAGGTCAAACGCAGCCTAGAAGCATGCCCTGCTGCCAGAACACGCAACCCAAGCCTCCAGAAGCCACAGCGTTCAGTTGAGAGGTGCTGACAGCCCCCTCATCATCCCGGAGTAACTCTTCCACGCAGATCAGCTCAACCTACTCGTAAAACATAAGCCTTCTCACAAACTACGAGGCTCCGCTTTATTAAATGTGGCAACTGAAAGAAGCTCAATGGTTCCTACCTCTCCATTTCTTTGGCTGCTTGGCTTACAGAACTGAACTTGGAGACAGGAAAAAAAAAAGAAAAGAGATTAAACTCCAATTAAACTGTAATTACATTTAATGAATACCAAATACCTGACTCACTGAATAAGCTGTAAGTGGAAAGATTATTTTCTCATAGTGACTTCCACGGAATGGTAATATATACCTTTTAGGGAAAGTATTTTAATTTTAAGAATGTAGAGTTCCTCTAGGTGGGTTTCTGAAGTTCATCAAGCCATTATGAGGTGGAATTTTAAGGAAGTGGAGGGACACAGACACTCTTTTATATTCTAGGAAGTGTTTTCATATTAATCTGTATTTTAATTGGGTAACAGCTGCTACCTACAGACTTCCCATACACTTAGAGGCAAATAGATTTGAGAGATTAACACACGATTCTTTAGAGAAGTTTTTAAAGCTCAGTGGCTTGGTTTTTTGCTTTTCTTGCTGTGTCTGACACCATGCGTTCACCTCGCAGAGGTGGACAGCTCACCTACTGCGAAGTGCTAGCTCCGCTTCTCAGAGGGCAGCTCCAATCAAACCTCCAGAAGCGGATGAACGATGAGCTTTTGGGAAAGAATCATAGAATCATGGAATGGGTTGGGATGGGAGGGACCTTTAAAGGCCATCCAGCCCCAATCCCCCTGCAACCAGGAGAGACACCTTCAACTTGATCAGGTTGCTCAGAGCCCTGTCCAACCTGGCCTTGAATGTTTTGAAGGATGGTGCTTCTACCACCACTCTGGGCAATCTGTGCCACTGTTTTACCACCCTCATTGTAAAAAGCTTTTCTTTACATTTTCTTTAGATGTCTAGTCTAAATCTACCTGCTTTTAGTTTAAAACTGCTACATCTTGTCCCATTGCAACACGGCCTACTAAAAAGTCTGTCCCCATCTTTCTTATAAGCCCCCTTTAAGTGTTGAAAGGTTGCAATAAGGTCCCCCCGCAGCCTTCTCTTCTCCAGCCTGAACAACCCCAACTCTATCAGCCTGGAGAGGCGTTCCATCCCTCTGATCATTTTTGTGGTCCTCCTCTGGACCCAATCCAACAGGTCCACATCTTTCCTGTAGTAAGGATGACAGGTAACCTTTTGGTATCATGGTCAGCACTGATGTTAATTGTTCCTTCAGGACTGCACCTGTTCAGTTCTGCACGCCTGATGGTCATGGGAGGACAGGGAGAAATGGCCTCATCTAGATATTTCCTAACAGGATGAGGGAGGGACGGGAAGGCAGACGCAGAGGTCCCACCAAAGAGTTACTGCTTGATCTTGCCCAAGACTCCTTCCCTGCCATGCCAAGCAAAGTGCCACCTTATCCATACAAGACAACATTGCCAAGCACATGTGCACATAAGATTTGTGCTGCAGAAACCACAACACAAATAAAAAGGGATATACCTGTTCCATGGATACATTTCAATACAGGTCAGAGAGTCCTCAAAAGGGACAAGATTTCTACTCTCTCACCCTTTCTGATCCTTTCTGTTATCAGTTGTGTCCATCTTAACACCCGACCTAACGCATTGGGTCTGTGCTGTATTATCTGGTCTTGCAGCTTTGATAAAGTATAAAAACATAAAACTGCACAATTGTAAAGTTTCTCTGGTGATCCCAAGAAGCACATGGCACTTTTGTACATAAACAAGCTATAAGGCATTTATCTTTTTGTACTTCTACCGTCTGCTCCTTCAGGATAAAATCAATAAAAACTAATCATAAAAAGTGAGCAAAGTACCATGAAAAAGCCCGTACAAGCCCCTTCTGTGTAGAGGGAACCTTTCGCTTAAGCTCCTGGCATGAACTTTCTTGGGTATCAGACAAACCTCTTACATCTTTCAAAGGGCATGATGAGCTTTATATACCCAATATCAGCTTTTAACCACTTGCAAGCACTTTCCACCTTCTCTTGTCTAAATGTTCAGCTCACACCTCATCATAAACAAATGACACAACTTGTTGTTTTACAAGAGCTGGTCGAGAGAACAGGGACCAGATGAGGGTTACAGAGTGAGACAGTGCTGGAAGACATACTCCTGGCAGGGGAGGAACCTCTTGTAGCCAGTGGAGACACCAAAAGCAAAGCAGAGTTATGCCCTGAGGCACAAGCTCTCCACCCTTGCAGACACGCCTGCTGTGCTGTCTTCTCCAAGAAGGAACTCCAGACCCAAGGAATAATGTTGAGCAACCTCAGAAAACCTCTATATCAAGCAGTCCTATTGCTTCCCTGCAAAGGCAACAAGGGGAGGGGAGTAGCCCAGCAGACAGGCTCACATGTAATGTCAACACCATTGCTTTCCTACAGAGTTTATCTGGGAAACCATCGTATTTCTACTCCACGACAGTTTGTTGATTACCTAAGCACTTGTCTCTGGTGTACAATCTGATAATGAGGCCTGGTCTTTCTTTGTAGACAAAGAGGCCAATAAATCTCACCCTTTGTAAGTAGAGGTGCCTACACAAAGTCCTTTACCGGCATTTAGCAAAATGGGTATTTTTCAGAAAACATAAAGCAGCTGAAAGTCAATGGCAAGTGCTGGAGCTGTGCTGGCAGCGGCTCCCCAGGAGCTGGACACACAGTACGTCCCAGATGTGTCCCCACGGTCTCAGGGGCACCTACACCAGTGGCACAGGGCTGGCCCCTGAGCCAGCAACCCCACAGGTCTCTACACAGCCCCAACGGCACCCACAAAAAAACAGTTGCAAATACAAATGGATATTTTTGCAACTGTTCAATAAGGTACTCATTACAACCAGCTCACCTGTGGTTCTTAGGGCAGGGTTTCAAACTCAGCCCCAGATATGGGGCCCAGGGACAATCCCAGTTACCCCTCCAGCACAATCCCTAGTTGCCTTCCCTGCAGATATTCATAACTTGCCTGGACGTTCTCCTTGCAACCTGCTCTAGGTGAACCTGCTTTAGCCAAGGGGTGGACTGCAGGATCTCCAGAGGTCCCTTCCAACACCTACCATTCTGTAATCCCATTCCCTGGACCCCACAGCCAAGCCCAGAGGGACAGGGGCCACGCTGCACACCAAGCAGCACAGTCACATTGGGGGTTTGCCCAGGAACCAGCAGCTTCCAGGCTTGGATTAAAACCAGCTCCCTAACCCACAGTGTTAATAACAGAGAATTCGCCAAACCTGGCGAGTTGGACCATTTTGTGCCAATACACACCGGTGGGGGTTCTGCGATCACTTTGTCTGCTGGCCTCAGCACTGCCCACTTTATCTAACTCTGGACACAAGACACCAAAGTCAGCAGCAGAATCTGCAGCTGGGACACCCATGCCCATCCTGGGGACTCCTGCAAACACATGGCCTCACTTGCTGAAGTCTCCACACAGGAGACACGAACCTGAAGAGACACAAAAAGCTGCTCCAGGCTCCTGAGAGCAAGAGATGTCAGAGACACAGGCACCACGGTGCATGAGCATTAGATGGGCTGAATGTCTCTGTCACAAGCTTGGTGAGGTTACAGGAGAGTCCACCTTCTCAGGAGGCAGCAGGTTGGAGGCTCCGTTCAGCTCAGACAGCCACACCACGCAAGTTACACAGACCCTTGTGCAAAAACAGACCCTTGTGCAACATTTAGCAGCAGAGGGAAGGATGCAACACAGAATAAGGAATTTTGGGAGATCAGTGAAACAACTTCTCTCTAGAATGTAGATGATATGCAAAATTAAGTTTTTGGGCTCTACTGTAGAAGGTGACATTGCTCTTAGCAAAGATCAGGTGCAAGCTGTGAGATTTACCACATTTGTACAAGCACATGTCCAGCAAGTCTCATGGGGATATGGACAGCCAAAGTAGTTGTCCAGCCTTCTACTATTAAGGTTGCAAAACTGTTTCCATTATAGCCCTCTGTTTTCACACATTTATAGCTTTCTGAAAGTCCCTCTCCTGGGAATAATGTTTTCTGTGCTTAGTATTTTTTTTTAAGTTTAAATAAAATACCTTCAGCTGGTTTTTAGTTACAAGGGAATTAAAAAAGAAAAGAAAAGCATTTGTTTTTACAATGTGGAAACATGGAAGGGGCTGGTGGTGCTGGAGGGGACTCTACTTAACACAGAGGAGCCATTTCTCATCAAGTTAGCACATGTGGGACAAGCACTTCAAAGACCTAAACCTGAAGGCACAGAGGGCAGGGAAAACACACGGTAGCGTCAATGATCTTAGATGAGAACAGGACAGAATGAAGAACTGGGATACCCTGATTTTCACAGTACTTTAGTCACTGAGTTGGTCAGTATCAAAACAGGAGAGTAACAGGAGAAAAATCCCAAAGCAAAAGGAACTTAGAAACTCTGTTTTAATGGCTACAGCAGGGAGGAAGAACACACTTGCAGAAACAGTTAACTGTTTTGAATGAAGAAAATATAATAAAAAAAAAAACAAACAAAAAAACAACTTCTGCTCCTCTATTCCTTTGAACCTTATGGGATCACATTTTCCACCTTCATCTTCTTGTCTGTATTTGGGGAAAGGTGGCCGCTGCTAGAGAGCAGCTGTCCTCAGCGATGAGAGTAACTAAGTAACAAGAGGCCACTTCTCCAGCAATCATTTCAAGTGCCCCACAAGCACGACATCAAAAAGAGTCTTAAAAACACCGACGTGGGTTACCCTACCACTCTGAAGGGCTCATCAAAACCCAACAGGCAGGCCCACAGAAGACTCATTTACAGCCTCTGAACCAAGCAGCAGTACAGCACTTTCTTCGCTCGGACCATGCTCTCTCTGAGCTTCCCCACCGAAGAGCAGCACAGCAAATCCATGAAGAGCTCACAGAGAGGCTGCAGGATTTTAAACACCAGCTAACACGAGTGCTTTTGTTTTGTGGTCACCCAGGAAGGCATTTGTTACCTGTAAGTATGACTGATCTTAGTTAGCAGAGACAGAGTTATTTATGAATTCAAACTGAGGTCTTTACATGCTACTGCAATGACAAAAATGATTCCCCTTGTCCTTAGCTCGAGGCTGGCATGACATCCTGCCTTGCAGCCACACCATGAAGAGGCGACCCCAACCCCTGGTGCAATGGAAACCTGCTTCCCAGAGAGACTCTTGGAGCACCAGGGAACCTTTGCACTTTACCTCTGTACAGAAGGGCGTAAGCTGGGGATGCACCACAGGCTGAACATACATGTGAAAGGTGGATTCGATCTCCATCGTCCTGCCATTCAGCTTCAGGATAGGGAATTCGATGATTTCCTGAATAGGGCAGAAAGAAAAGCAGCTGTTCATTTAAAACACACAAAAAATGAAGCTGGAAACGATCCCACCTAGCAAGCTGGCTACAAAAAGAGGGGCTTGACAGTCCTAAAAAAACCAAGCCTGACCTGAAGCTCTGCATGACGAGGGGGAAAGTTGTGCTGGAGCACAGATCACATCTAACACCGTGAGCGTGGAGGATGATGCCAATGCTCATTGCAGCCAGGATGGGTGGCAGGGATGCCTGTGGGCTCAATGTTGCAACCACACACGCCTCTGCCTACACCGAACCTAAGGAAGATGGTCTGGCACCACTGACGTGTGGTAGCACCACTCAGTGAATGTGGAGAGGCACTTGCAATGGGCTCACGTCTGTTTAGCAAGGACACCCCAGGGTCCCTGCCCTCCCCAAGACCACTCCCACCCTCTCAACCTTGCTGTCCTGTTGGAGGACACCACCAGACAGATAACAGGAGCTCCTACATGAAGCATCTCCTCCCCAGGAGAAGCTGAGGACCACTGCTCTCCTCCAGCAGAGTGAGAAGAGGAGCTGGAAGCCCCCCACCCTCAATCCGTCCCTACAGGATACGGCACAGTAGCAAGCCCTGCTTAATTTTCCTCTTTGCAGCCAATTTATGCTGATAGGGAAATAAAAATGTTCCTTCATCAGAAGAATGTTCAATTATTTGAATAATCAGCAATCAAAAATTTACATGGACCTGTTAATAAAAAGTTTAAACAAATCCAGTTGCGATGGATTTCTCAATTACTGAAAAATATACATGAAATTAAAAAAGCCGACCACTGAATAAAAGCGATAAAATCCTTTGTGTTCACCCCCCTCCTCCACTCCCTCTCTTCCTTCCAGTTTAATGTAAGAGGAGAAGTGACAATTTGTTTGGTGTCTTTAAAGAATAATTTGTCTATGTTATTTAATAGAGATGCATGGCACCAAGGTTCTGGAGTGCAAATGAGCCCGCTGAGTGATATCCATGCAACAAGCCTCTGAAATCACTTCTGGAGAGAAACAGAGAGGGAGAGAGAATAAAAAAAAATATTGCTTTTTAATATTCAAAAACAGTTTGCAAAATTTAATCAAAGCAGAGCAAAAGCTAACATTTTTACCACTTTGACATTTTTATTAGCGCTTTCATAAATTTTTAAAACATGAATGGAATTAGTTTAACAACAACAAAAAACTGCCTGAAAACATCTGGAAGAGACAAATAAGAAATAATAAAAAATAAATAAAAAAAAGAAATCTAACTCCTGTGAGTAAAATTAGCATGTGGAAAACGCAGGCATTGCAGAGGAACTAACACAGTTTTTGGACCCTGGCTGCAACATTCCTAACCCGCAGGGGGAAATTATCATGAAGTCATACATATGAGTTGATGACATCACCGTGTCAGCAGGCGGAGAGAGGGCAAGAAGCTGGGTGGGAAAATGGAAATAACAAATAATTTAAATATCCAGAACAAACACTCGATTTCCACAGTGGGCAGTCTGTGGCCACAGTGGCCGCAGCAGAGCAGCTCCCCGGAGCAGTGGGCACACAGCCCAGGGCACGTGGGGAACCCATGCTGCTGAGATGGAAAGTCAGGAAAGAGATTAAAATGAAATAAAGCGTTGACAGTGCTGAAGTGCCCTGGTGTAGAGACCAAGCAGTCAAGCTGCAGGAGATGCAGGGCTTAACCATTTCCCCATGGTTGGCTGTGCCATGCTCACTGTGTGCTGTGCAGGCTAAGGCAGAGCAGAGGTTTGGGCACATCCTTCCCTGCTGGGAGTCACCAAGTTTCCCCAAGAAGGAGACAAAACTCCACCCATGGGCTGAAGGGGGAGGAGGACAGAGGAAAAACACCTGAGCATCACTCAAATTGTTTGTTGTGGTGCAGCCAAACCCACAAGCCTCAGTCACACACAGGACCACCCATGGAAACATGAGAATCTGAGTAAGAAACACTGGACAGAGCTGATCTTCCCTTCAAAACAGCTACCGCAGAGAGGTTCCCAATGCAGCAAGTTTCTATTCAGAAGGAAAACAGACTGCACAGTCTGAAGCCAATGGATGGGACGTCATCACAGAGCCAGGCTTAACCCCAGGATAACACCACCCCATTCTTTAAACTGGGCTGGGGCAGTTTGTTGCCCCTTAGGTCTGCATCTCACGCAGAGAAGCAGGCAAGTAAGATGAGCATTCCCCCTCCCAGACAGGGACACGCACTGGCTGGATTTCACAGCAGGGCTGCGTTGTAACGCCAAGATCGGTCCTAAGGGACCAGAAACATCCTCAGGGGCCATCAAGCGGCTCAATGCAAAGCAGGACTGAAAGACAGCCCTGCCACTGATCTGATACACAAAGGCATCGCTCGCCTTCCAGAACTAAAGGCAAAAAGCACTTCCTGGAGGGTTGGATTAAGACAGACAGAGGAAATAAAAACTTTACCAAAAAAATCGTGGAAAATTTAACAATATCCAGAACTACTGCAGGTCTGTGGGAAGCACAGCCAGGAGAGGGGGTGGAACCCTAGGAGCGACTTGAGCGTCTCAGGAGAAAGCACAGCCGCTCTTATTTGGTCAGTTTTTGAAGCAAGTGGTAAAGGACCTTTCCCAAAAGGCTGTTCATCTGCACGCTTCCTGTAGCAGAGATTTTTCCAGTCTCTGGCAGTGTTTGCTCCGCTGGTATCTAAGGCAACAGATACCAGCCCCATGAAATCAGCCCCACTCCTCACTAACGACGTTAGCCAGTCCTGCAATGAAATTTAACCTGTGACACTGCTGTACTTTTCATTTAAACTTTCATTTGGAGAGAAGCAGTGTTTGGAGACTCTGCAGTTTGTCCTGCTAATAAAGACAAGTGTTGGGACCTTTAAAGGTGCCATTCATCTTTTGCCTTTATTAAATTCAATTTTCTTAAGCCCATGATACATCATGAAATTAAGAGTTGACATTCCTGCAGAAACAAAAATATCTATCAAACATAAACAGAAAGGGATGGAAAAGGAAAAAAAAAAAGAGCCCTCTATTACCAAGAATTTATGGTTTGAAGTTGATCTGTTTCCACTTCCCCCCCCCTTTTTTTTTACAAGCATATGGTTTGTTTTAGATATCCAAAATGTTATTAGAGATCTAGAATTTCATTAGTAATTATTATGAAATGGTGAGCACTTAGACACACACGCACACAATCCCCCAACACCCCGGGATGCAGGCAGGCAGCCGGGCGCTCTCTCACGTTGCACAGCTGCCCAGTGAGCTGAACACGCTCAGCAACATCTCCACCGTCAATAACCTCCACTGCCACCTTCTCAGGTGGGAAAGGTGGAGGTGAGCAGCACAAGCGAATGAAAAGGAGAGGCTCACTGATATTTCCTTCCTTTTATCAGAACCTGATCGTTCGTAAACACTACCTTGAGATGCTCACACCTTACCAACCACATTCCGACTCTAGTGGTGGTTTGGGCCAGCAGCATTTGGGGCTTCTAAGTCTTTCTCCCTGCCCCCTCCCAGCTTTTCCTTATAGCTCAATCAGAAGTTATGGATGTGCTGAAATAATGCTGAGGGTGTCCAGAGGCTGCAAATAGCCGCCAGCCACCAGAAGAACAAATGTACCCATTTGAATTTTGCGAGCACTGCAATTAGGTATTTTATTTAGCACTGCAGAGTAACTTGAAAGGAAATCCAGGATTCAACCCACCAGCAATAAATAAGCAGCTTTTTATTTTCCTTTCATTGTCATGAAAAGTTGAACATGTTTTCTGTTGAAAAATTCTGCACGCGGCTCCCAATTACAGGCATTTGCATTTATATTGTTGGAACACAGAGCTTCTAAAATCAATATTAACACGCTTAAAGAAAAAGACATCGGCACCCTGTCCCTCCCCTCAGCTGCGCCCCCAAACGCGCTAACAATAGGAACCTACAGAGCCGGAGGCTTATACGTATCTATTACCAGGTCCACTCTGTTTACAGCAGTCTTGCATTTATGATTTCATGCTACTTCAAGCAAATCTGTGTGACAGCTTGCTCAGAATTTTTGCCTTTAAAAAAAAAGAAATTATGGGTCCCCAAACAGAGGTCCCAGGAGGAAGCCTCCCATGCAACCTGGTTGTCCTAGGCCAGCAGGCTGAGTAGCAGCAGGAGGCTGCAGGGTGACTGCAGAATGGCCAGGGACTTCCTTTTAAGAGAGATTTGAAAAATTCATAAGGGCACGTGAAAGCACTGCTATAAACCCAGCCTTTCCCTACCCAATCATCCTAAATGAAGCTCCTCTCCCTTTAACACCAGAGCGGGGATTCACAAATTCAGCTGTCTTGATCTTGTTGCTAATAAAAGAAATGAACAAGCACACAACTATACTCGCTAAATAATTTCCTGTAATGGACAGATTGCTGGAGTTCAGAGAAGAAAGCAATCTGAAGTTACACTAATTCACACAGAGGAACCTTTTTGCTTATCCTTTTGGATCTGGGGAGCAAAAACATCACTAGATGAAAAGAACATAGTGCCCAGCAAGAACTTCCTGGCTCTCAAAACCTTTTAATCTAGAAGCCCACGTACGAAGCAGACAGGGCACATTTAGGACACCGATTCATTATATTTGAGGAAGACTGTGTGGCCTATTCAGTTCGAAAAGTACCAGAGAATAATTTATCCCTTATGCCCACCCCCATGTGAAGAAGTTTAATAAATACACGAATAAATGATAACCATAAAAATCAGAGCTGACTGTTCAAAATGCAGTAAAAACAAGCCGAGGCCATTGAGAGAAAGTGTTTCTTTCTGATAAGGAAAAGCATAAAACTTCCAACCAAAAGACCTCTCTACACCTTCAAAAAAGGTAAGGGTAGAAGAGGCACGGGAGTGCCCGTGGAGAGGGGATGGGCTCAGCACTAGTGCTTTTTGCTCAGGGATGCTTCCCCTCTCTGTCTTTAAAGAAAAAAAAAGTCATTTTATGCACAAGGAGCTTATTTCTTAAACAAACACTCGTGTTTTTGATTTACACCACGGGCTGCTCCTAAATAATTTATGGCGGGTTAAATTTATTGCACAGCCCTGGCCGGCTGCAAATTCGAATTGCCAAATAATTAGATTTTAGGGCAATGCTTATAAATTATCCGCCGATTTGTCCGGACTTGTTTGTCAGTTGCTTTGTGCTTCAGGTCATCTTTGGCATTTCGCTGTTTGTGTTTTAATTGCTGATTTACACTTTGACAGATGAGAGTTGATGCCTCCAAGATCGAGGAGGGGGCGGGGGGGTTGAAGAGGAGGAGGAATCAGAGCCTTTAAAGCCTTGTGATTCTCCTTTTTTTTCCAAGGCAATTAAAATCGAAAGGGGACATAGTAAGGACAGCACTAACCTAACAGATCTGCATCCTCAGTTTCCATTCTCTGCCTTAATTATTTTAACTAAAGCTGTTTCTAAGTGAGCAGCCTTGCACTGGCTCTCAGGGGCAGGAACCAAGATGACCTCACAGGTCTTTTCTCCACTCCTAAATTTTTATTAAACCAACCAAAACAAGTACCATAAAGGCAACACCGCCACAGTGAGGGACAGCAGAACTTCTGCTGCATCAGGGCTACAATGACTTTCCAAAGGACACCTACCTGCACACACAGTGAGGAGTCTCAAGACACCTACCTGTACACACAGCAAGGAGTCTCTCAGCGCTTCTGTCCCATGTAAGTTACTGATTAACTCCATCAAAAGGCCCTTGGGGAAGCAGTTGACCCCCAGATTTCTTTTTCCATCACTACCAGGGCTTAAAGCACACATATACACCCCTCCAACAATTTAACACGTTTAAAACAACTGTTACAGCCCAGGAAAGTGTGAAGGGAAATACAAATCAAAATCAAAACTCAGGAGAACTGGCAAGAATATGGAAAGATCATGAAATACTGGGATAAGATGATGTGTAGAAAAATCCTGCTGTCTGATTGCTGACTATCCAAGGTTTCATCCTACCTCTGCTCTTGGGTGAACCTCACTGCCTATGCCCAGAACTCAGGCACTAGAGTCAGGTGTCAAAGGCTGGATTTCCTCAAAGATCAAATTTAAGTTGCATTTTGGGTTCTGCACTGGCATCAAACCTGGCTCTTATTTTTAGGTGCTTCCTTACAACTGTGAGGGTGAGGGACCATTTCTCTTTCTTTAATGGAAGCTGAAATTCCCATCTAATCACATGCCTCCAGGAGCTGGAGCTTTAAGAGAGACATCTAGTCCACGCACCTGCCCGAGGGCAGCATCACCTCCCCCTAAATCATTTCTGACTGCCTAGGCTGTTTTTACAGACTCCAATAAGAGAGACTCATGTGTTCCCCAGGCACTCTATCCTCCTGTTTCATTAGTCTTATCATTAGAAAGTTTTTCCTAATGTCTAATCAGAATTTCCCTTGCTGTTGTTTAAATTTGTGCTGTGGGTGGGAAGAGCAGTCAGACACAAGCCAGGCCATTGCCTTGCTTGTTTTTGAAACAGAAGACCCCATCATATATACCTTCCACTTCACTGCACTAAACACAACCCCAATATCACCCACCCTGTGCTCACAGTTCTGTGTTACAGATCCTTTGTCACACTCAATGATTTCTCTTTTGGACCCTCTTGAAACGGTCTCAATTTCTTTTTCAAGCATGGAGTACAAAGCGAAACTCGGCTTCTCCAGCTGAGGTCTCTTAGATCACCAAGAAAAGGAGGATCCACGTGTCTCCCAAATGACATTTCCCCCTAAACTTATCACTGTTGTCTTTGGGACTTCTTTCATACTTGCCATTGTACCTGAAATCTCGACAGCTGGCTCACAACCCTTCTCCTGCCATCCTGAACAAAACTTTTGGTAGTCATTTGCTCCCAGGCTGGTTCCTGCCTCTCAACATCAGCATCAGCTCACCTGCCAAAATTGACAAAGCTATTAGGTTGGTGCAGAAATAATTGCAGTTTTTGTTGTTGTAAACTGTGATGCTTATTTAGATTAAACTTTTATTTAGCTGTGTTCATCTAGTTACCATTTTAAAGCACAAAATTAGCTCTACTTATTTATGCTAATGGCTTTGTTTTCACTGTTAATTCTTTTTTATATTATGCTGTCAAATTAAAGATGGGGAAAAAGCAAATTCAAGCGATTTTGCTGGATGAGTTCAAAGGGGACATAAACCAGCAGAAACTGCCAGCAATATCAATCAAGCATTTGGCCAGGGGATCATCAATGAATGTACAGCTCGACATTGGTTCCAAAAACTTCATAATGGAAACGAGAGCCTTGAAGATGAGGAGGGTTGCTGACATCCTTCTGCAATAGATGGCAACCAATCGAGGGCCATTATTCAAGCATACTGCCCCCCAAAAAACTTGGGAGGTTGCACAAGAACTAAACATTGACAGTTATTCAACATTTGCACCAAAATGGAAAGTCAGAACTTTCCACAAATGGGTGCTGCATGGGGGTAAGGAAAACCAAAAATATCACTGTTACAAAGTCTGCTCCAAACTTCTTTTGCACGACAAAAGCGCTTCTTGATCACATTGTGACATGCGATGACAAATGGATTTTATACAATAACTGACAAGATTCCACTCAGTGGCTGGACTGAGGTGAAGCACCAAAACACTTCCCCAAAACAAAGCTGCATCAAACAAAGGTTATGGTTGGTTTTCAGTGGTCAGTGAGCGGAATCATCCACTACAACTTCTTGAAGCCTGGTGATAGCATCACAGCAGAGAAGCATTGCCAGGAAATTGACAAAACACACCAAGAACTGCAACGTTTACCTCCAACATTGGTCAGTCCAAATGGAGCAATTCTTCTCCATGACAACATCCGACCACGTGTCTCACAAATGACTCTGCAGAAGCTGCACAAACTGGGCTATGAAAGTCCACCTCACTCAGCTTACTCAACAGACCTCTCTCCCACCAATCACCACATTTTCAAGTATCTTGACAATCTCCCACAAGAGGTTTTCCACAACCAAGCAGCAGCTCAAAACATCAGCTCCAAGACTCAAGAATTCTATGCGACTGGAGTAAACAGACTTGTTTCTTGTTGGCAAAAATGCATAGATTTTAATGGCTCTTATTTTAATTAATTAACACCTTTTATTCTGAGATGTACTGCTTTACAGTTAATGGCTAAAAACAGTAATTATTTTCACCCCAGCTTAATACTTTGATCTTTCCAGCAGCACCCAGACATCACAAATAAGGCAGAACCTCCCTCCTCTTTCCATACCTGGGATGAGAAACGCAGACCAACAGACATCAACATTTCAACTTATTTCTCCAAGCACTACTGACATCTACTTAACCACCCAGGAAATCTCCATCAACACCGTCAACAACAATTTAAGCTTGACAGTTTGGGGGAAGTTTAGTACTCAAACCAGATTAAAAACAGCACACACACATTCACAGATATTACCTTTCTATTGCAAGACGACAATTATACTATATTCTTTTCCACATCCACTCCTTTCTCCCACAGGCAACCAGCCTGTAGAGTCCCCATTGCAGAATTATCAAATCATTTCAAGACTCAACCTCTTCACCTGATATTGAGCAGCACAAACGATCAATGTTCCCAGCAACACTGAAACATCTGGGATGGGTAGAGAGGGCATGCTAGCGCATGTAAATGAACACCCAGGGTTTTACAGACATCACAACTAGCTGCTGGTGACAGCGCATCTCTGCCTGGCAGAGAGGAACTAAATAACATAATGAAGAGCTATTTTGCCAGCTAACAAGTGCACAGACCAACAAAGACAACACAGCGATGGTTGCACAGCCAGCTTGGCACAAAGTGTAAGAAAAGCATAAGACTTACGCATCTCCTATGCTCTTCTCACCAAGAGCTGAGCTGCACTTTGTCATGAAGGTTTTTTTGAAGACTAAGAAAAGACCACCTTAACACAGCCAGATCATTCCCCATGAACTACAGCAGCCTGGAAAGCCATGTTCCTGTGCAGCACTAGATGGAAGAACACTGACAGGTTTTAAAAAACCATGCTGGGAGGGATGCAAAACACCCGTCCTGGGAAAAGCAGCAGGAACACATTGATCATTGGTGACTGCACGTGCCAGGAGTCACGCGGGACAATTGCAATGAACGTACAAACCTGTGGCACCCGTTCCCTTCACTTCAGAAGTGCACATGGTGTGAACATTTCCAGCCACACGCATTACCCTCATGAGCAACTTTACGGAGATGCAAAGAAACCTGTAAACACAACCCAGAGGACCTGCACATTCCTTAGCAAGCCTGGATCTTTTCTTTTCAGGGTGACTGCCACTCAACTGCTTTCTGCTGTAACA
Organism: Neomorphus geoffroyi; assembly: GCA_033558235.1. Classification (NCBI taxonomy): domain Eukaryota; kingdom Metazoa; phylum Chordata; class Aves; order Cuculiformes; family Neomorphidae; genus Neomorphus; species Neomorphus geoffroyi. The sequence goes on along the minus strand of JAUMJM010000024.1, from coordinate 2,923,779 downwards.
ACAAGTCTACTTAACTTTGCAACTTGTCACCTAAACGACGTGTAATGTTTGCACAGCTAAGGATACAGTGTTCAAACAGCACAGGTGGGGAATTGCTCGCTGGGATGCATAACTGATGTGGGGTCTCCGCACGCTGTGAGGAAAAGGGCAACATGACTGATTGCTTTAAAGTAGTCATCTCATCGGGTTGTCAATAACCAGCTGAAAGCTAAGCAGGTTGGGTCAGGTTAGGACTGCATCAAATGGCCACCAGAATGCCTTGGTATTTTAGGCTTGTTGCTATAATAATGCTGGATTTATATCTTTAAGAAATGGCTTTGATTTTTTTCTTTTTCCTGCATCAGATGTCTTGCCTGGTGGTCTCGTGGTTGTGCTCTCCAGGAGATTTGGGTTCAGTAACTGTTCATGTTTTCTAGCTCATTTGGTTTAAAATAAATACAGCTAATTCTGTTGTCTGAAGCCATAACTCGCCCTGCCAGATTCATATGGGTCACAGCAAGGTTGTCCCCACTTACTGAGAGAATGAGGGAGGTCTCCAAGGCAAAATGACTGCCATGGAGAATGCAGCTCTTGAGGGCTACATAGTCCCTGTGTCTCAGACCCTGTAGAAGCCTCTCCAAAATGCTGGCCTTCTCTCTTTTAAAATAAATACATCATCCCCCATAGTGATGAAAATAAGATTTTGCAACAGTCCAACAGAACTGCAATGAAACATATGAGATCGGACAATAGAATTAAAGAACAATATCTCTTTATTTTCAGATGCACCTTGCAGGATGCTGAGCTATGGATACTCATGTGCACTTCAAAAAATTTCTGGTTGTTCAGAGGAACTCGCTACAATGCCTCAAAAAGTTTTTTTTTCAAAAGATTATTCAAAAAAACTAACACAAATAGAAAACTCCAAGTGAAACAGCTTTTAAACAAACTATTTCCTACCACTCTAGGAACTGAAAGCATTCCAAAATAAGAAGAATGGCATAGAAAGCAGCCACAATTGGCAAAGACATGATAAATATATACAGGGGTTTTAACTTACTTTTAGTAAAAAGTGAAAAAAAAACCTTAAGTGCATTATGTGCATTTTTAATGGCATTTCTCTAGAAACAACACTGTAAGAAGCTGAACTGAGCCCAAGCTGCATGAAGACAGGTAATTGCAGATTAATATTCCACTGTAATACTTATGCACGAGAATGCTGAGTTAAAGTTGCCATGGGAAACAAGGCTGAATTTCTTCACTTTTCAGCAATTCATGACCATCCTTAATAAAGGTTTTGGCAGGTGATTTCTAATGCACTGAGCTTTACCGCCACACAAAAACTGTGCAAGAAGAAAGCTACTACACGGGGATCTCTAGATAGAAAAAGCAGGCACGGGCACATCTCTGGTATCCACCTCTGGATAGGATTGTGACAGTCTGCATTACTTTTTGAGTCATATTTTGCATTCCTATCCTGGCCTTCAGCCTGGATTGCCTTGGTCCAGGCTCCACAGAGCACTGACTGAAGAAAGCAGAGAACATACTTTGCAGCCTGCTTCCCAGCAAACCAATGGTCCCTCCATAACCTCTTTCCACAGCAGGTTTGTGATTGCAGGGGTATATTAGAACCATAGAATGGTCTGGGTTGAAAGGGACCTTAAAGATGATCCAATTCCAACCTCCTGCCATGGGCAGGGACACCTCCCACCAGACCAGGCTGCTTAAGGCCCCATCCAACCTGGCCTTGAACACCTCCAGGGAGGGGGCAGCCACAGCTTCCCTGGGCAACCTGTGCCAGGGTCTCACCACCCTCAGCGTGAAGAATTTCTTCCTAATGTCTAATCTAAATCTTCCCCAATTTAAAGTCATTCCTCCTCATCCTATCACTCCCCGCCCTTGTAAGAAGTCCCTCCTCAGCTTTCCTGCAGCCCCTTTCAGCTACTGCAAGGCTGCTTTAAAGTCTTCCCTGAGCCCTCTCTTCTCCAGGCTGAACGACCCTAATTCCCTCAGCCTGTCCTCACTGCAGAGGTTTTCCAGCCTTTTGATCATCTTTGTGGCCTACTCTGGACCCAATTCCAACAGCTCCATATCCTTCATATGTTGGGGATTCTGGAACCGGACACAGGACTCCAGGTGGGGTCTATTCCCATTACAAGATGAGTCTATAAATCATAGCTGCTCAAGAGCAGAGACGCATCATTCAGTTGTCCCTGCCACGAGAACAAGACTATGGATGGAACTGGTGAGACTGCGATCAACGCAGCCACTCCAGTTGCATCTGCCCACAACTGCTGGCCAGAACCGCAATTCAAGGGAAAACACCTTCAGTACTCTTTTATACCAGCACTCAAGGAAACACAGCCTGAACCCAACTTAACCTTGTTGTGCATTTGTACTTAATATTATCTTACAGAAAGACAGGCTCCCATTTGTTAATATGCTTTTGCCAATCAGGAAATATACTACGATTGCCTAAATTTGCTTGTACACTTAAAAATAAACTAGCAACTGAACATATGCTTATTCATGGTCTCAGTGTTTACAGTTTTATATTGAAATGGTGAACTGAATTTTAGGTTTCTTGCTATAATAATGCTGGGTTTATAGCTTTAAATAAGAAATTGCTTTGATTTTGAATTGAAATGTTCCATATTTATTAAAGTATCAGGTATGTCCAGTTTCATTTGACAACAGTTATAATTAAAAATTGCCCCAAAATAACAATCATATAAAATGCATTGGAAATACATAGGATATACTTGATATACGTAGGATATACTAAAGAAAAGTAGCAGAATATTTCTGTATTTAAAATGTGCTGTTTAGAAGAAGAAGGGAAGCATCATCTGTAAACAATTTATTCTTCTACCTCTGGTCACAACCTCCTTCAGCAACTGGAAGATTGGAACATTTCACACCCTCCTCTTACAGAGAGTTTGGAAGAGGCAGATTGCTCATTCCCAATTGATTATCAAATCTGAGGGAAACTGAGACATGAAAAAAGCAACTTCATCATTACCAAAACCAGTTCAGCAGCTCAGCAGTTCTTAGGTCCAGCTCCTTCTGCCAGTTCAGGGGTCTGATGCTCTTTTACACTTCCAGGTAGCAGACAACATATAAAGCTTGAATATTATTTGTTTTTCATTTAAGTGGCTTGAATAGATTAGACTAGGGATTAACATCCTCTGTAGAAGTCTAATTTCAAATTCAGCTTTGAACAGATGCGATTTCTACCTTCAGACTTTTTACATTTAAAAAGCTCACCTCTTTTCATCCACTCTGCTGAAGTTGAAGGCAAGATACTTGGCTTGCTGACCGCAAGAGGCACACCCACTCACTGCATTAATAAAATAAGGATAAAGGAAGCCGTGGATCTGAGCCTGGGGAGCTCCTTAACACAGTCACTGAAAGCACTGACCACCATAAACACTGGTGTATACAAGGACAAAGGGACAAAAGAGTGAGACTCCCACTTATTAATGCATCTTCTCTTGTGTAGCTAAAGCACCATATGTACCCGACCATAGGCTGACAGCATATAAAAGCAGCAGGCACTTATAAACTCTCAGCAGACAGTAAAGGGAAAAGAAAGTCACAGAGTTAGAGCTGAAAAATGAAGCACACTGCCACCATCGTGGTTCAAGGTCCACCAGCCTCCACAGAACAACAGCTCCCACCAGACCCCACTGGGCTTTGGATCAAATCCCAAATGCACAAGGTAAGCTTTAAAGAGATGCAAGGGGCCAGCCATAAACATCCCTTACTGCCAACCCCTGCCGACCTTTGGCTAAAACACTACACAACACAGGCTGTGCCTCTGTTCTTTCAGGTTTTTCCATCTACCCAGCTAGGGCAATGCAGTTAAACCCCACAGCTTCTTTTCTCTCTGGGATGGTATCACTACTCATAAATATACCCAAAAAGCCCACGAAGCTAAGTTGCTGCTTTGTGCATACAAACACGTGCTTTGATTTAGGGGGATATCTGTTGAAAGCCATCAGAAGTCAGGACTGCAAGGATGCCACCACTCCTCTGTGGGTGTAGGGCAGGGAACATGAAGGACTCTCCACGCCCAACACAGAAGTGGTAAAGCAAAGGGCAGCAGTGATGAGGCACTCAGTCAGTGGTTCCAGGCACTGGAGCCACAATGCAGACTGCTTCCCACAGGAATATGACTGTCCTTGACCCTCCTTGATCCCTATTACAGAGGCCATAGCACGAGACCTCGGAGGGAGACTGGGCAGCGTGAAAGGGAATGGAAATGAAGGAGACTTCAGGGCCCTGAAATGAGGATGAAGGACTTCCTCAGGGATCAAGCCAGCAAGGTAGTAGAAGAGCACAAGGAAGTATAGTGGGATGGGGAGCAGATGTGGCAGTCACACACCTTAGCATTGATAAAAAGATAGCTCTGTCAGTAGTTTCGGCTGAGAAGATGGAATATTTGAAGAGCACATAGTGAGAAATGTGAAGTGTGCTGCACAGTGGCAAGTGCACTCTGCAAGACTTTTAGGTTGAGCTTGCTAAATTTACAGCTATGTCTATCCATGTAAAGTAATCTGGATCGCATTTTAGCTCTGTATATGCAGCCTCCTCATCAAAGCCCAATGCACTTCAATTTCACTGTATCTGAACTTCTATTTTGCAGGTATTACAACAAAGGAAAAAAAAAACAACCCCCCAAAAAAAGGATCAGGATCACAGTGACCTGACCGGTCCTAGCTTCCAGGTCTGTTCTCAGCTTCCAAAACCTGTCTGCCACTGCTCCAGTGAAAGATCCTGCCACTAAAACCTTGCACAAAACATCATTGCAATAGATGGCACAGTTAGTTCACCGTGACACACAGCCCAGCAGGGGACAGGACAAAAGCCACGCTGCTCAGCATCAAGGTATGACGTAGGTGGGGGCATCAGCTAAAGCCGCATTTTATAAAGTTGCCCGAATCCAGCAGGCACCTTCAGCCTTTCCAGCTACACCAATTCCCATGTAGCAACAGCCAGTTCTTTATTTGCCAAACTAATTTGTTGGTGAGAAGTGAGGGACTGACAGCCCTTTCCACACATGATGTGAGGCAGACAGGCACTGAACATAGCAGACTGGAAAAACAACACTGAAGAACATCTCCACCTTAAAGGTGCTATCTCGCCAACAAAATATATAGCAGATCTGCATTGGCCCAGACCATTACTTTCCCTGGCAAGGTCTTGGGGACAAAGCTCCTTAAAACAGTAGTAATCATATTCCACTCATGCTCCTTTTTACTGCTAGCTGTAAACTAGCTCCACATGCATCATGGTTTTGCATCAAAATGTGCACCGACCAAACCCATATCCAAAGGGACAAGGTAGATCCAATTTACAGCTTTGACAGGGCTGCGCACCCGAGGCGGAGTGCGCAGGAAATAGCCTGACGTCTCACTTGGAGAACGGTTAAGACCTCACTAAGCAGAGCCGGATGCAGAGCCATAATGGTCTCCCACAAAGACCGAGCAAAAGAGCAGGGAATTTGCTGTCCATCTTTCAGGAAACATGAGAGGCAGGTGGTGCAGGTCAAGGCACTACTGCAGGAGAGAGGAGTCAATTTTGAACCCAACCAGCAGCATCCTTTTGACAGGACAGGCCCAAGGGAAACCATGGCCACACTGGGAAGTGAACACACTGTATCAAGTCACTTCAGAAACGAGATACTATCCTGGAAAACACTTCACCTTGAGTATATTCCTAACAAAGCCAATGGAAGTTACTCTGACCCACTGCTTCTATTACTGGCAAGACCAGTAAGAGACCAATTGCTTGGTAGAGGTGGGTGAGAAGCCCAAGTTCAATTTAGAGACTAAGAAATTCTCCCTGTTCATCACCAACTCAATATTAGTCTCTTACTTTTTAGCATGTTTTTCTAATTTTAATGGAAATGCTACGTCCATCCTGCTGACAACTGACAATGTATTTCCTAATACACTCTACACTGATCTGGAAGAACTGTCTGTAGAAAAACCTCTGTATTTCATCTGGATCTCTGTACATCTCAAGCAGAGGGCACTGGAAAACCCCTCTGAAGCTGAAGTCTTCCGGTCTCATCACACTCGAGAGTTAAAACTCAGGTAAAGTAACTTCAGCAAGATCAGACAGCTCAAAATTATTGTTCTTCTCTACTTAGAAACACCATTACATTGCACATATTTATATCATCCAAACTATTATTCTCCTAAAGCTGCTGGCTACCAACAGCCTTTTTCTTCGCAGAATCGAACAAGGTTGCCATGAGTACTTTACTAATGCAGGTTCCCAGCCAGAAATTTTTACACCATCCCCAGTTCAGGCAGATCACAAGCATGCATGAAGTAAAAGATGGTTTTGGTAACACATGAATTGTCACTTCCTTGATGGAAATCAGGCTCCCTCATTTCATTCCCACTGAACTGGCATTGCTCAGGTGACTGGCAAGAGCAGGAGGACCAGCAACAGAAAGAAGGTCAAGACAAACTGAGTGAGAAAACAAGCAACCTCGCACCATGCTTTTTCCTTTCACCTCTCAGAACAGCAGCGGCAACTTGCAAGGGGATAATTAATGGGATTGACTATTTACCTGAGGATGAATCTGTGGTTTATCACACGTCGCCTCAAAATCCAGCACTAAGAAGTAGTGATATCTCTGTGGAGGGAAGGATGACATTGCTGCCATGGAAGCTCCAAAGCCGTGGGACGCCAGTTTCCTGCTTACGATGGAGCTGTACCCTTTGAGAACACCAGCCGGGAGGAGGGAGCACACAGCTTGTCTTGCCCTTGGAAGTAAGTTTTGGGGAAACCTTGCTGCTCCAGTATGGAGGAGTGCTATCATTGAACATCCAGAGGCATCTGAAACTGAAGACAGACTCTCGTTACTCATGCACACATACATCTCATCTCCGCCAGCATCTCTCCACTGTTCTCCTCTGACAGGGATTCCTCTGTGCTTCCCGGTGGAGGTGCCAGCACAGCAAACCTGAAATAGCACAGTAACCTGCTCTAAGAACAACAGATGGCATTTGGACAACGCAAGGTGTCCAGAATCGCAGGCAACTGTAAATTAACCACTGCAAATGACTCTAAATTAAGAGCTATGAGACACACAACTGTCATGGCTCCAGGCACCAGATCACCCACCTCATCCACTGAACCTTATCTTAGCAGAGCATGATAGAAACCACTTAAAACATACAAAATGTGACCTAACCACCACTGAAATTTCTGAGGAGGCCTTTTGCCTTTTCATATACAACATAACTTCTGATGCATGGCAGGAATTAAATACAGCAATGCATATACCAACACTACCGACCATTCAAACAGCCTGGCTGTGAAACGCCTGTTAGTCCACCAAAACCTCCCACTTTCATGATAAATCCATGTGTTTGGTGCCTGGATGGCTCCTCCTCAGGGAAGTTCTCATTTGCTCTGGGTACGAGGTTTCTCAGATATGTGATTCTAGTGCTACACTCAATTTCTTACTCCAGGTATTTCTCAGAGGAGGATACTGGTTCAACAAACTCACACACTTCCTGCAGGGACTGCAGGAAGCGTGGGAATACAAGCAGGACTCTACAGGTTAAAGTCTCCCTCCCAAAGAAAAACCTTACCCCTGATGCTTCTGCTTCTACTTCTGGTATGCCATCCCTAAAGGTGTTCAAGGCCAGGCTGGATGGGGCTTTGAGCAACCTGATGTAGTGGGAGGTGGGGGCTGGAATCAGATGATCTTTAAGGTCCCAGATATTTCAACCCAGACCATTCCATGATTTTATGATTCTATATTTAACAAATGCTATTTAATAAACTACATTATCCACATGGGGTTTCCTCCTGTCCTCCCTCAGCCTTTTTCTTTTAAAATGCTGCAGGAAAAACTTGACAAGACTGTTCCTGTCCAATGTGGGCCAGCCTGGGGGCTGTTCACAGATGCACATTTATTCGTTCGAGAGTTCCAGCCAAGCTCATGGAGGTGTTACACAGCTGCATGCTGTGACCAATGACAAAAACAACAGGTGAATTGCAACAACCCATTCTTCTCAAAGATAAGAGTACCCTCTGTAACTGCGTGTGTGTATGTGTGTATGTTTATATGCCTACACACGTACACACGCCTTGCTACAAAAACACAGAGATGTCAATCCACCCCCGCGGTTGGTCTTACTGCTCGTGGCTCTGGCCAAGAGCTCCATCACACCACGTGCTACCCACCCGTCTGGATTCTGAGCTTGGCCTCCTTGCACCTGCGCTCTATTTCACTCTGTCGAGAAGGGCAGGGAGCGCCCACCGCAAAACGGGAAAGGCGAAAGGGAGGACTTGCCGCCCGCAAACAATGTTGCTGTTTGCACAAAAGGCAGCGTTTGCTCTCTCTCCCATCCGTTAGTCCGTCAGGTAAATAACGCACGTGCCAAAACACACACTTAATGAGGTAAATAATATGCCTTGAATAACGGCTAAATCTGTATTTACCTGCGAGACCAGAGAAACTCGGAAGGACCAGATTAGGAGATAATTGCGGCTGAGCAGGTTGTGTGCTTCGGGTAAACACGCATTTGGTAACCTTCCCTTTCCAAGGTTTTGAGTGAAAGGCAAAAATCAAAGAAGCTAGGAGGTTTAAGACTCAGCCACTGCCCACAGTGCCAATTCCATAGTGCAAACGTGCCCCCACCTTGTGGTGTTCACGTTTCGAGGGGCTGCTTGCCTTATTAAAGCAGCATACCCTAATACTGAAAACTGAAAACTCAAGTTAGAAAACCATGACGAAGAGCTACTCTGCAAACTCAACACTGCATTTACCCTAAAGGGGCTCAGCTCTACCTATTGCTTTTCCATCTACAGCTTTTACTGTCATTAATAAATGCATTACAGCCAAATAGAAGTTAGTTATATTCACTTCCAATCTGCCCCAGATAAGAGATATTTAAGGCATACGTGCTTTAAATCTTCAAACTACCAGCTATGAATCTCAAGGCCCATCACAGCAAATATAATATCTCAGAATAAAGCAGGTTATAAGTTAGTTACAGTAAAACCTGGTCTTTAGCCTACTGCATAAAGTAAAATATACAGTTGGAGCAGGCAGGCTCCAACCCCTATATCAAACACAGGCAATAAAACATACCTTATCCACCCACACACAGAAAGATCAGTACTTCCCTAAAGTATCTTAACTGGCAAGATGAGGACATCAGGCATAACCAGCAAGACCAGGGCATCAGGCATAATCCACACAAATCTTCAGGCTGGCCTGCACCACACACAGCAGTGCAGAGGTCCTGAAGCCACTGAGTCCACGCTGCAAGATAAACCAGGCATCTCAAGCAGGTTTAGGCACATTACAACGTGGATGTTGTAAAACAGCTGCAGACTGTGGCAGGTCTGTGCGACATAAGCACTGTGGGACATCAGCAGGAGGAAACAAGAGCTAACACCTACTGCCTGCTTACACCAACAACTTCTGCAGTGGTCCATGTCCAATGACAGGATCAGGCTTGCCATCCTAAAAGCAGCCTCCCTCCCTCCCTCCTGTGTAGCAGAGGGAGCAATGCTCTGAACAAAGGTGCACAAGTGGGGTATTGGATGCTGATACCCCTACACACATGGCATACAAATGAGAGCAACCCCACTGCGAACTCCACTCTTTGAGCCAAATGAAGTTTTAACTGCATGTTTACCCAGCCAAGACTCCAGGTGCCCTGGAAAGACCTCATATCATCTTCTTTGGCAAGGTCAGAGTGCCTCAGAGCACAAGAGAGCTTGTGAGCAAACACACTTTATTAGAAGTCATGTAAAGCATTTATAACAGCAATGACAATGCAAAGCACTAGTAATTATCCCATATTTTTTTCTAACAGGCAACAATGCAAGCAACGCAGCTTCAAAAATTAGAAACCCAGCTCTATCCATATAAATCCACATGTTCAGTGATTCCATTTCCAAACCTACACAAAACGCCGCATATATATTTCTTACGCACACAGGGTCAGATTATAATCTCAGACAGTGCAAGCTGTCACATCTGGCACTCAACCCCACTAGGTTAATATTTCATATCACACCACTCCGATTCCTTTCACAGATACGTATGAAACATAATGGGACCATGAACTGAGGCTGGACCTCAGGAATTATTTTGACAGATTGTACACAGACCTGGGAAAATGTGACAGCACTTTCCATTCGCAACACCCAATAACATGGGAAATGGCCACGTGTGGTGGGCTTCAGCTGGAAGTTTGCATTAAGTGCTACACAACAGCATGTGCCATGTGTGGAATTAGTGGCAAATGTCTTAAAAATAATGAAAACAAAAATTAATCTCTGGATATCAGGTGCAAGTAAGGGGTCAATCTCAGGCCGACCACAGCTCTTGCACGTTATTGGTCCAAGCACACAATACAAAATCACAACAGTTTTATTATCAGCAAGTAAGGACACCAGCAGAAAGTGCCAGCTGTAGGCACTGACTTGCCAGGAGCCCCACCGAGCACAGAGCAGGAAATAAGCACAGGCGGCTGTCACAACCCAGGCTTCCCACTGGGGAAGCTGCTTAGGGGCAACCACAAGCAGCAAGGAACAGGACAGGGAAGTCCTGCCACATGAAGGGCACCAGTGAAAAAAACCAGCAGGGCACTGGAAGTGCTCTCCCCACCTGTGGAACAGCCCTAAAGCCACACACAGAGAAGGACACCACGCAGGCTGCAGAGGATCCACATTCATCAGTGGCAAGACAAATTAGCCTATGAACCTAAGCTTAATGGGTTCTTTGCACATAACATTAATATTTACCACAACTAATTAAAATCACCAGGCAGCAAGAGAAGGCATAAGTTCAACAGCTTGCCTTTAACCCCAAAACATTCCCCTTCACTGTCCCCTTTGATAAGCTGATGTTGGGTACAGGCAAGAAGACAAACACCTAATTTCAGGTTGGAGTGGTAACCCAAGAAATGATATGTGTTACAAGTGCCTCCATTTACATGTTAAATCACTTTGTTATGGCAATATGGCCCTTAAAAATAAACAAACAAAAAACCCTGCACTAATCTAAAGGACAAGGCAAACTGAAATTAAAAACTAAAAGCAAGCAGGCTCTGGAGTTGTGCACCTCAGTTTATTCCCTGTACAAAGCCTGGGCAGGGGCAGCTGTGAGTCCTGTCTTCCAACAGACAACTGAAGTCAAGGCTAGAGCAACCAAACCCAATCCAAAATGTAAGTCAGGTTTGTCTTATTTTATTACATTGGAGTGTCTTCTTTTATTAAATTATAAAGAGTAAAAATATATGGTAATAAAGATGGCTTTTGTAGAACAAAATTGTATGCATTTAGCAACACCTGGAACAGAATAGAATAAAAATGCAGGACTTCCATTTTGGGAGCTGTTCAAATGCGTACTCAGAGGTCAAATGTGAGCCCGTATTTCAGTTGTGTGATGATATAACTGAAGAACAATAGAGATAACTCCTTTTTCTTTTTTTTTAAAATCAACTTTAACCTGAAAGCAAATATTTCATCAGATGAACTACAGTCCAAAACCGACAGTGCCTGGCTAAGCGTACGTGGCAGGAAATGAGAGACTAGGAACAGAACCAGCTTATCCACTGTCACTGTCCACACTGGCCAAAAAAAAATACAGAAGTGAAACAAACAACAAAACACAAAGCTTTTAGAACCGTTTTAATAACGTAACATGATTTTAGACAGGTAAATTTGCTTCTTTAATTTGTTAACCTCACAACATCATCCCCTGAACAGGAATCCCGCACATTTCCATGGTTGCACTCCCTTCACCTGTGGCTGGGTTTGTCTCCAGCACTGCCAGAGAACCAAGCCCATGTCTGGAAAATCCATAATGTAACAACTTTCCCAAACCATGGCCGCGGGATGCCTGCACGCTGTCCCATCATTAATCACCTGGGACACAACTTGGCATTAATCAATTTGGTTTTACAGCACTCCACAATCACACCCAGCCTCTTCCCACCACAGATGAAGAGGTCCCTGTTCTCGAGAACTTACAATCTAAAACTAGATGCAATACAACAAGTAGGGGTGACAGCAGAGAAGAATGAGGGTGACAGGAACAAAGTCAGGCAACCACTCATAGAATCACAGAATGGTTTGGGTTGGAAGGGACCTGAAACATCATCCTGTTAAAACCCCCTGCCATGGGCAGGGACACCTTCCAATGGATCAAGCTGCTCAAGGCCCCATCCAACCTGGCCTTGAACACCTCCAAGGAGAAGCAATCCACAGCTTTCCTGGGAAACCTGTGCCAGGACCTCACCACCCTCATTATGAAGAATTTCTTCCTAATGTCTAATCTAAATCTTCCCCCTTCCAATTCAAATCTGTTCCCCCTCATCCTGTCACTCCTTGCCAGTTTACCAAGTCCCTCCCCAGTTTTCCTGTAGCCCCTTTCAGTACTGGAAGGCCGCTATGATGTCTCCCTAGAGCCTTCTCTTCTCCAGGCTGGACAACCCCAACTCTCTCAGCCTGTTCTTATAGCAGAGGTGCTCCAGCCCTCTGATCATCTTCTTGGCCTCCTCTGGACCCATTCCAACAGTTCCATATCCTTCTTATGGTGGGGATTCCAGAACTGGACACAGGACTCCAGGTGCCGTCTCATCCGGGAGATACGTGTACCTCGGTAATTTAATCAAAAGAATTAATTCACTCTACACAGGCACTGGCTTCCCTCTATATGGCCATTGTAGAAAAGATCAGTGAACATGGAAAGGATTGTCTAAAGGATGGAAGGCACTCTCAGCTTAAGGAAGATCTCTCCCATTCCTTGAGCTGGTTCTTCCTGCTGCACTCCTTGGCTGATATGTCATAGGCATCACAAGATATGTCAGCTGTGTTAGAGCACCAGAATCTCTTCCATTGTGATATCACAGACGTGTTGGCTTGTGAGATTGCAATGAGCAAGGCTGAAGGCACCGATTACTTAGGGAAGCACTTGCTGGGGCTACAGCACCCTACGAGCCTGGGAAACAAACACATCTCAGTTCACTTGACAACACAGTGAAACCCACATGAGATGCCACACTGGCAGGACGTGTACTCATCCAAACAGACTACCCAGAAGTCTTCCCAATGATGCACAGTACAATTCCACTCCAAATTTATTAGGCCACCTCTGCTAGGCAACCCACTTTCGTCAGCTCCTGGACTGGTCTCCTAAGACAGGCTTTGCTGTGTATTTTTAAACTTTCTCCAAGAGTAACTGTGGATATGCAAACAGGTCTGAGCTGGAGTCCGAAGAAGTTCCACACAGTAAAGGACTGGTCACTTAGAGGAAACGCAGAGGAAGGAAACACCAAAAATTAAAACAAAGCAACAAGAGAGATGCATACAGCGGAAGACTGGAATGCCACAGTGGAAGAGCAGATTTGGTATTAAAGAAAAGAACAGCTAGAGAGGATTGAACCAAGAATACTCTTGTCCAGCCTCCTGCCTCTCCATGGGAGCCATAAGAAAATGCACCATGGGGAAGCTACACAGAATGCGGTTAACCAAGCCAATAGTTCTGGGAGAAGAGAAGGAGGCAGGGCTGCCCTTCCCTCTCGGTCTCACTCTCCTGCTGATTACCTTACACCAGTTCCTAAGCTCATGTGGCCCCTCCATGAGCCGATTCAGCCACAGGAACCTGTAAAAGGACTAATGCAGTAAGAAAAAAACACAGTTAAAACAAGATAGCTTCCTGCTGGTTTAGTGACACAAATTGGCTCTGGGCCAGGCTGGGTGAGCGCCAAAGCTCAAAGGAGAGGACGGGCCCACGCTGGCAGAAGCAGGAGGGAGATGAGCCATTGGGAAGCTGTTGGCCAACTCAGCTGCTCACCAAACCATGTACTCAGATCAGGATACAAACACCTGGGATGGCGTGGCACTTTGCAAGAAATGGAGAAGGTATCTTGGCTCTAGCAGCATAAACACAAAACTTGAAGTCCGAAAAAACATCGGATCATCCTGTCTGAACCTCACGTAATGCTGGCCATAAAGCTCCCACGTCATTACTCCTGAATTGAGCCCAAAGCCTTGAACACCTTTCAGAAACGTTTCTGGCCTTGAATTGCAGCATCAAGTATGGAGGGTCCCCACTACCTTCAGACAGCTCGCTCCAATGGCCAATCCATTCAATGTCAAAAAATAACATGTCTTATAGTTTTCATTCAAAATTTCCCCAGCCTAGTCTTTGGAGCAAGTTCTGAAATTTATGGTATTTCATTGCTCTCAATCCACAACAGAGCTCCTGGAGCCAGGAGGAAGAGATTTGTAGCTACTACGCTTCCAGTCCATAAAAGCTCCTATTGCATATTGGCCTAATTTAGCGGAAAAGAGACATAGCGGGCCACCTTTTGTTTAATGGAATCTAGCATGCATAATTACTTGATTTTCATACACATGAATGCCACAGTTGTTCCAACCACTTTTACAGCCACACACCTCCATTAGCTGAAAAATGAACTTGAAGGTAAACACCTGAGAGTGCCAAATGAAGCTCAGTCTGGATTTAGGGAGACAATACTTGCATTGCTCGCTACTCTGGTCATTTCTGATCTTTGCAAACAAACTCCAGAAGCGTTAAAAGAAAGTCTGTACTGTGCCAAAGCTCTGCCCTGGTAGACAGGCAAAAGCTGCGCAGCAGCTGCAATGGGGCATGTTTTTCACACAACCCTATCTCAGTAAGCCTGGAAATCCAGTCAGGGAAGATGTTGACCCTAATATTCAACCACAGAAAAAATAACAACTGTAACAAATCCGACTGAAATTTAGAAAAAAAAATATTTGTTGTAGTTGTTGCTGTTTGGGAGTGAAGTATCTTTACCTGTGCAACACATCCAGAGCAAATAGAACTTCCCAGCTGGCATGTGGCCAGCACATGTAACTACTCTCCCGGAGAGAAAAGTTGCCAAAAGTTGCCAAAGCAGCAATAGCCAGCACCTCTGCTCTAGGTTATGCTTCCAGAGCCACAACTTGTCCTCCCCTCATTCCCCTGCTTGCCATGGCACCATGCTCAGCACTACGAGAGTAAAACACCAGGAGCCCCTGATGACCATCTCCAGTAATACCACTTGTGTCAGATCCAAGGGCAGACTTGTGCCAAAAGCAGAGCTGATTAAGAGCCTCCAGTGCTCTTTTCTACAGCCATAGCAGCCGGTCCTATACTGTTTACCTGAACTTCATCAGATCTGCACTCTGCAGTCTTGCTGCCCTTTACTGGCATCGGCTACTGGATCGATACAGGGGCAGAGCCAAGTGCAAAAGCTTCACACATTTAACTGTCTTTCAGAATTCCATTTCCAAAATTTAACAGGCGAAAGAAATAACATTAAAAACAAATAAAATCAAGGCCTACCAGAGTTAACAGCAGTAAAATAAGATAAGCCCCAAAACAGCTGTAATTCGGCCTCCTAAAGGAATCAAATTGAAGCACCTCTCAACTACAGAGAAGTATCTGTACAGAGAAGTATCAGTGTATACTCAATCCAAACACTTCTTTATCTCGCAAACACACAAGCATTTTCTTTTTAATGAGTTTCTTCTTTGGGATTTTGGAAACACTCAAATCTCTTTGGTTAAACACACTAACTTAAAAAAAACCACAAACACCAAAAATCCCAACCCATCACTCATGTAGAGCAACCCAAAGTTTGTGATGAATAAGAACCATAAAAGGGTGACTCTTTAAAACAAGACAAGCATTTAGTCCTAAAAAATGAAAATGAAAATTCAGTTGCAAAGGCCAGAATTCAGTATTTGAAAAGGGAAACAAAAATATCTGAAATTAAGTTTCCCAAGTTGACGCACTGAAAAGTAAGAAACTGGTCTTCTAATACAGTACTTACTTGAAGAATAATTAATTCTTGGAAAGAAAAGTTCAAAGCCCAACTCCCACATCAAGTGATTCAAGATGCTACATTGTTGCAAAGAGCAATTAAAGGATACAATAAATCAAGTTTCGATTAAAAAAACCCCAATCTTCAAACAACTGTCTCACAGCATCTGATGGGATAAGCACCTTTGAGCAGTACCTGCCTGGATACCCGCATCTCTCATCATTCCCGAATGCAAGCATTAACGTATTAGAAAACTTGCTGGTCCCTTGCATCGCAGCTGAAAGAACATTAAGAGTTCAGCCTAAGCAGTAGCTGTCAATCCAACCATTTCTGAAACCAAAGCCCAATAAGGAAAAGAGGTAAGTAAAGAAGTAGTAAAACAAACAGACTTATTAGCAAACAGGCCAGCAATGACCACATAAATCCACCAGACACAGGACTCAGATAGAATGTAAGGAGTAAATGACAACACCTTTTCATACATCTCAGTTTAGAACACCCGTAGCAGTACAGCAGCAAGGAAAAAACAGAAGAAATCCCTACGAAACGAGTAAACAGATCCTGCACTTCTAAGCCTTCTCAGGTTCACTCCAGGCTCAAGATCTGAGAGATGACCAGTTCAATTTCACAAGATAAAAAACATAAGGAAAAAACCCACATCCAGCCTCCTGCTCCTCAATCACCTCAGTCTGCGAACCACCATATCCCAAAGGAACATGGAACCCCCTCACTGCCGCTGTCTCTCATCTATCCCACTCCCTGGGCAGTTTCCCCAAACTCAAGCCCCAGCAGCAGCTTCCCCTGCTCCGGTGGGGACATGGGACTCTGCTGCCACCAACACCCTCCAGGCAGTGCCCCAAGCTCCAGGGGAGAGGGGAAGAGAAGAGGGAGAGAAGAGGGAGAGAGGAGAGGAGGGGGGAGAGAAAGGAGAAGGGAGAGGAAGGAGAGGAGGGAGAGGAGGGAGAGGAGGGAGAGGAGGGAGAGGAGGGAGAGGAGGGAGAGGAGGGAGAGGAGGGAGAGGAGGGAGAGGAGGGAGAGGAGGGAGAGGAGGGAGAAGGGAGAGGAGGGAGAGGAAGGAGAAGGGAGAGGAGGGAGAGGAAGGAGAAGGGAGAGGAGGGAGAGGAAGGAGAAGGGAGAGGAGGGAGAGGAGGGAGAGGAGGGAGAGGAAGGAGAAGGGAGAGGAGGGAGAGGAGGAAGAGGGGAGAGGAGGAAGAGGGGAGAGGAGAAAGAGGGGAGAGGAGAAAGAGGGGAGAGGAGAAAGAGGGGAGAGGAGAAAGAGGGGACAGGGGAGAGGAGAGAAGAGAGAGGCGAGAGAGGAGCTGAGCCCACCCGCACTCCTCCCCTCAGCACGGGGCCGCCTCCCCCGTCCCCAGCGGCCACCCCACCCTCCGCACACAGGCCCAGGGCGACAGCCCCAGCTCAGGCCCCGCTGTCACGGGGGGGCCCAGGCCGCGCCCCCCCCGGGCCAGGCCTCCACCCCCCGCCCCGGGCCACAGCGGCCCCACGGCTTCGCCAGGCCCACCGGGCCGCGCCGCCACCCGCTGCCCGGCAGTGCCGCGAACCCCCCGGCGCCCCTCGCGGCGAGGGCCGCCCCAGCCCGGCCCTGCCCCCCCGGCCCGCGGCCGCTCCGCACCACGAGTGCCCAGCGCCGCCACTCACCCCCGCGCACTCTGACCCCCGGCCCCCGCGCCGAGCGGCGGCGCCGCCGGCCAATCACAGCGCCGTTTGCCGCCGCCGGCCAATCGCAGCGCCGTCTGCTGCAGACGGAGGCGGGGCTTCCTCCCCGTCGCGGTGTCGCGCGGGGCACCATGGGAGTTGTAGTTCCGCGCCCCTCCGCCATGCCCTGCCGCGTGGCCGCGCGCCGCGACGCCGGTGGTGCCTCAGTGGCCTGGCTGATCATGGAGTCGTGGAATCAAGGAATCATGATGTCAGGAAATCATGGAATCATAGAACCACAAAATCATAGAATCATACTAATACCAAAAATGCTGGCAAATAAACTCTTTAAGAATAGTTTTGAAGTTTTAGGGAACAGCATCCTTTATTGCAGCACTGGGCACAGGAGGGAGTGGTTTCCATCGCTCATGCATAACAAGACAAGAGCTGGTCACTGAATATATATCCAACTTACATGAACAGGTATAGATTCAGCCAGCAATCTCATGTATATTTACTGCTTTCCAAGGACCAATCTTAAGAACTTCACAACAGCCAAGTCTCTGCTCATTAGAGCTTTGAAGCCTGTTCTCTGGCCTTGCATTCTTAGATAAGAAAAGAAGTGTTGTCTTGGAACAGCACTATTTAAAAAATATGCTATCAGAAGAACAGTCTGTGTCTGTCTAACTTTCAAAAATACTGTCACTGAGATATCGCTCAACTGAAGTTAATCAGAAAAGCAATTCTACAGAAAACCAACTCTACTTTAGTCAAAATATTCCACTCTCTGCAATTACAACCACTTCTTATATCAATGGAATCATGGAATCATAGAATGGTTTGAGTTCGAAGGGACCTCACAACATCATCCGCTGAACAGGAATCCCGTACATTTCCATGGTTGCACTCCCTTCACCTGTGGCTGGGTTTGTCTCCAGCACTGCCAGAGAACCAAGCCCATGTCTGGAAAATCCATAATGTAACAACTTTCCCAAACCATGGCCGCGGGATGCCTGCACGCTGTCCCATCATTAATCACCTGGGACACAACTTGGCATTAATCAATTTGGTTTTACAGCACTCCACAATCACACCCAGCCTCTTCCCACCACAGATGAAGAGGTCCCTGTTCTCGAGAACTTACAATCTAAAATTAGATGCAATACAACAAGTAGGGGTGACAGCAGAGAAGAATGAGGGTGACAGGAACAAAGTCAGGCAACCACTCATAGAATCACAGAATGGTTTGGGTTGGAAGGGACCTGAAAGATCATCCTGTTAAACCCCCCTGCCATGGGCAGGGACACCTTCCAAGCTGCTCAAGGCCCCATCTAACTTGGCCTTGAACACTTCCAGGGAGGGGACATCGGTGACTTCTCTGGACAGCCTGTTCCAGTGTCTCACCACCCTCATCGTGAAGAATTTCTTCCTAATGTCCTTTTCAAATCATCCCTTAAGACTTTCTCTGGCTCCATGCCCTAAAATATTGGACAAAGACAAGCACTGGAGTGCAGAGATCACTGACTGTGGCTCCACACAAAGCAGGCTGCTTGCGCTTTCCTGGCTGCCCGGCTGGATCTGCCTGGTGCCCCTGCCTTTAATTGCATTGCTGACTCTTCAGGCTGAATTTATCTTTTTACTCTTTTTGTGTGCAGCCTTGAACCTGGGGGGCCTGAATCATGGAAGTAGCATGTCAGAACTATAAAAATATCAACAGCAAACCATTTAATAATAGAAAGAGTTCCTTTAAGCCCTCTTAGATTTGGCATCTCTCAGCCTCCCACCCACATAAGCAAGGATAATGTGAAATTTTACTTCTAAGCTTAGCTGTATCGCTGTGATTTGTCAAGCCCTTAGTGACTGATGTGTGGCTTGCCAGGAGCTCAGGAGAGCAAATTGAGAGCCTTTGCACAGTGGTGTTCCTTGAGCAATCTGCTCCTGCCCTTCCTTTATCAGGGATGGAAACTGGCTGAGACATGCTTGAAACTACGCTGCAACCCCACAACTTGAAATTTTGAGGCTCGCAGCCTGCCTGTGTTTCTAGGGCCATGAGAGAGGAGACCTTTTCCCTGCTGACCTCTGCATCTAGCAGTAAAAAATAAAATTTTTCTCAGTCTAGACAAACAATGAATTGCCCACAGATGTGTGCATGTCCTTTTGTTAGCCAAGCCTCGTGCTTTTTCCCAGGTTTGTCAGGCAGCACAGCAGGCAGGAGATTTCCTCTTGCCCATTTTTTATTGGGTGGGTGAACCCCTTCTCCCATCTGAGCACCTACAGGGGGGCTTCCACCAGTCTCAGTGGCCCCTCTGAGATCCATGTAAGTTGTCCTCCAAAGACTGCAGGATAACAACATAGGTAACTTCAAGCAACTGCACTTTCATATAAGCCCTTTTTTTTCAGTCATGGCTTTCAGCTGCCAGAGAAGTCACCCAAACCAGTTTGAGAGCCATGTCACTGTTTCTGTAGTGTTCATATCTCAGCCTGTCTTATGTGATTGTGCATGTCTCAAATCAACACTGCAGGTCACGGAAAATGTCACCTACAGATTCATCTGGCTCGGTCCAAGCTTCTGGAGAAATGAATGAGGGTGATCAATAGGTATCGTGTAGCCTCCCCATCAATGCACATGGCCCCTGTAGCATCCTGGTTGGGAACAGTTCTCCTCCCCAGGGGACTCAGCCAGCGGCTGAGATAGGAAATGCAAAAGTGGACGACTGCCATAGGGCCCCGGGCAAGCCATGCTGAGAAACTGGATCATGCATGTGGGGAAAAGTGGGTGAAAAGGCTGATAACTGCTCATCAGGGTCACCTTTTTTATTCCTGGTAGCACAGCCCATGCCTGTCCTGCTACACCATTGCCTTAGGACCGAAAGAATCAGCCACCCATCAGTCTGAGAGCAGGGGAGTGTGTTTCAGAAGCAGCTCTGGTCTCTTAATTGCTTGTCCTAGTTTGGAGGTTTGGGGATGGCTTGAAGAAGCCCAGAGGAACAGGTTCCATGCTGGGGCGGTGTCTGGGCTGTCCTAATTTACACGAAGGACTGTGTTCACACACTAGGTGGAAAGGGCAGCTGGAATCTTCTGGCTCTGCCTCTCTCCCCTATGGCTGGAGCGGCTGTGCTGCTGCCAGCAGAGGCAGCAGCCCGGTCTGCAGTTACCTGTAAGTTTTATTTGTATTAAAACCCAAGCAGTTTCTTAACAAAGCATCATTTCATTCAGCACAGATGTGCAGCTACCTCTGGGCTGGTGAGTGAACAGGGCTTTACAAGAAGGCGGCAAATCGGTGGGGCAGGTTAAGGCAGAAAATGCCGAATAATACCACCCTGACCCTGCGTGGCAGCTCCAGGGGTTCCTCCGTGTGAATAAGGAGCTAAGCCCAAAGAGCTTAGCACAAAATGAAGCATCAGGTCACTGCCTGCTGCTGGGTCAACACAGAGGAGGAGGGAGGATCCTGGCAACTGCTATCAGAGCCCTGCTCTGGGCGCCTCCTTCCCAAGGACCCATGGAGTACAGTTCTTTTAAAAGCAATGGGATTTTACATGATTACGGCACAAAGAAACATCACCTCATTTTAAAGGCAGCTCCTTCAGTTCTGTGCAGCTGCTTATGCTGAATGCAACTTTTAAATGTCTTATAATACACATGACAAGTAGTCTTGTATCACTGTTTTCTACTTAACAAGTTAATAACGTGCCAACCCAAATCCTCCAGTTACTAACGCCACCGGTGGGACTCATTAACCAATGTGAACACATATTTAAGGGAATACTAATATTCACAGTGTACATTTTTATATTCATGTTGTCATTCTTGAAACCACAGCTCAGTTCACGTATTCCATTGAAACATTTGTTTGCAGAGGGTTTCTCCCTCCCTTTCCCTCTAAACACATATCCTATTGCGGAGGTATCATTCTGGTGAATGATATTAATGACAGCTTGTCATCATGGAAAGCTATTCCTAGCTGTCAATTAAAGGGTGTTTTGAAAGAAAGCAGCTCATTCAACCCCAGTGGGAGCAAACGTGTCTCGTTTTTTGACAGTGACCCCCTTGATGAATTTGGGAGCAGCAGCAACAGCAGCTCTGAGGGGTCAGGAGATCTGCAGGTGCAGCACAGGGCTTTTGGGTGGCAACGACAGGAGATGTTAAAGGTGCTGATGTCCTCAGCAAAGGAAAGGCAAAAGGGGGGGTGTCAGATCCTAAGAGCATAGACCTCCTAGGAGTATACTCCTAGAGCATACTCCTCCTAAGAGCAACCCACATATAGGAGTATAGGCCTGGAAAGGAGTCCCAGGGATACAGACAAGATGAGTCTCTTCATCTTGTAATGTAATTCCCCATCCAGCATCCCAGTAAATTTATTAAACTCCATCTCCAAATATGTTTGTGTACTTGCCCATGCTAATCCAAGCTGAAGGCTCCTTCAGGTCTTCTCTGCCTGATAGATGGGAAAGTTCCTCTAATGCCCAGATAAAATGTATTCATAACTAGTTTACACTAATTTACCTTGGTAAAATAATCCTTTGCTTTAACTTGTGGGGTTTTTTCCCTCCCTGGTGTATTTATAGGCAGCCTTCAGATCCCCGTCATCTTTGTCATCTTTGTTTTGCTGGGCTAAACAAACCATTTTATTCTCATGTCTTCTCAGCACCTTGGCTTTCCATTTCCCACACCACCCTTGCAGACCTCGTCTGCACCTGCTCCAGTTTCAATTAAATTTTCCTGAGCATGCCCAGCCAGGCTGGTATGTGGTATTCCCGAACTGGGCTCCAAGGTCTTGTGTGATATTTGTCACTTGACCCTATAAATATCACTCATATAAACATGCTTGATTTCTGTATTTCCCCCCTCAACGGGGTGGTCCACTCTCAGGGATTTCTTGCTCCTTTTATTTTCCTAAGCACTCCTTGCACAGTAATAAAAATGTACAGACTCAGTGGGGATCTGTTTTAACTTCAAATGTGCTGATTCAGTTCAAAAACCATTAATTCAGCCGGAATCAGGGCCATGGGGTGGAAATCCTTTTCCAGTTAAAACAGAGGTGAGAGGGACGGCCTTTGGCAGGCTGGGAAATGAAGTGCATTAGAAAAACATAGCAGGACATCAGAAAGTGGCTGTTGATTGGGCTGTATTAACCAAGGACCAGGAAGTAATGGACATTTCAGATCAGGATGGGATGTCTCTACAGAAGATCTGCTGGAGCTTCGATTTGGGCAAAGCTCTGGGCTTTGATGCATGGGACCATTACATTTCTCTAGCCTGTGCTTTGCTGGGCTGGACTTGATTGTCCCTGCTGGACATTGCATTGACTGCATACACAAGGCATTGTGTAAATCTGGCCAGATAGGCTGGTCCTGTCTCCAAAAAAATTGTGGATGCCCCCTCCTTGGAGGTGTTCAAGGCCAAATTGGATGAGGCTTTGAGCAACCTGATCCAGCAGGAGGTGTCCCTGCCCATGGCAGGGGGGTTGGAACTGGATGATCTTAAAGGTCCTTTCCAATCCAAGCCATTCTATGATTCTATTCAAGAGCACAAGTGGTTGCAATGAAATGCAGAGCAAACACAAGCAGAACTGTGTAGTTTGGGCTGCATCTCACTGCGGTTCCCCTCTGCCAGGAGCTGTGCGACCACCCCAGCTTGGCACTGGATGTGAAACTACCAGCAAACTATGGGCTTCAGAAAGCAGGAGCAGCCCTGGGTAGGTGGCTTGGGTAAGGTGAGAGGGTGTAAAGTGCCCAGTAAAACCACCTTTTGCCCCTTACCCCCTGCTTTGTACATGGGTTGAGCAGAAAAACTACGTACATGTGCCAGGAAGGCGTCAGCACTGAAACACAAAATAAAATGACCGCTCACCAGAGCATTTCCATTAGATGTTTGATTGAAGGAAAATGTAGGCTAAACATGAGGAGAAACTTCTTCAGGCTATGATGAATTAAATGGTGGGATCACCTCCCAAGAGAAGCAATGGGAACCATGAAACCAGCTTCTTACAGCACCGTAAAATGTCCCGTCGGTGCCAACCCTATTCCGGTTCGAGGGAGCTGCTCTGAATCATCTACCATGTCTTTTCCAACTCTCACTCCTAAAAATCAGGCCGAAGAAGTACAAAGAAGCACAAATGGTGATGTCAATTTGCTCAAGAAATACAACCTTTTATACATTATTGTGTGTCATAAAACCCTTGTGCTTGCACTGTATACTTAATCTTGATATTCCAATGCCATCCACAAAAAAATTCAGGCTTAACCCTCACAGTTTATATTGTCACTATAAATGCTGGTAAAAAAATATTGTACAGTTGGGTGCCGTTTATTCTTTATATTTTAATGGCTATAGCAAAACTCCATTGCTAACTAGTAAAAAAAAAAATTAAAAAAATAAAAAGTTGAATGTGTTTTACAGCTCTGTCGTCATGGGAAAGCTGTATTTCAAAGTAAGGGCATCAAGAGCAGTGAAACGGGACATTTTTAAACATTTTTAATGGGACATTAAAAAAAACCCACTTCACCAAAAATCTTTTTGCCAGTATTTTAGCTAATAGGGTTGCAGTGCATAAAGGCAGGGTTCTGATGCCTGCACAGGCCACCCAATACTGAGCTGCTGCTCAAATGTCTTGAACTCTAAGTGTAAATGGAAAAAACATCTAAAATTAAGCGTTTCTCCTGGAGGAACAAATTGCTGATAAAGCAAATCTTCCCATAGGACAAGCACACCTGCTGGAAGGTAAAGAGACATTTTTATGTGTGGGATTTTACCTCAAGATAAAATACTTTTCACGGGTAGTCATATGGAAGACAGCTGGCCAAAAATAATAATAAAGGAATTTGTGTCCCTTGGGAAATTCTGAGGTTTCAAAAAATATCATTTTTGACCAAAACTGGGACAAAAATTCTAGCACTCTGATTTTTTTTCATTTAATGACAGATTCCCAAATAAAAATAGTACATTTATTTTCACTTTACTACTTTGACATTTCTTTTCTTTTCTTTTATTATTACATAAGTCTAGAAGCCCAAACCTTCCATTACACCAAGCTGTTACGTTTCCTTGTGCTGTACATTACATCAACAGGCGTAATTGCCACCCATTTTTAAGATCCCTATTAAACCAGCTAAGTTTTTTCATGAAACTGAGTATGAGCAATGATAAGGAATGAACCATGACTGAGGGTTGGAACTGGGTGATCTTCAAGGTCCCTTCCAACCCAACCCATTCTATGATTCTGTAAGGATCCCCGTCACAAGCTGTGGGAACAATGGGGTTTTTTCACTCCTATTTTTCAAATGTGCTTTTAAATGATGGTCGTACAAGATGAGAGCAGTCGGGAGGACGAGAACCACCCAACTCAATCCAAACAAGCACAGGGAATGTGAGGGTTGAAAATATGTGAAGCAGCTCTTGGGGTGATGGCTTGCAGGAAAATGGCCTGGCACAAGCTCGTCATTGCTGGTGGTTTGATTCTTGCTGCACGTAGGGAAGTGAAGCTTTGCAAAGGGAAAATATTGTACCCAGAGAGTGCCTGGCTCCCCCTTAGCTCAGGACACCCCGTGGTTTTGGCCAAGCAAAAGGGGTATAAACGGAGTAAAACAATGCTGTCGGAAGGAGATGAGGAAAAACCCCAAACATATGAACATTTTGCCTAATTTTTCAGCAAAAGATTGGATAATGTTGATACATCCTAGGAATTGCTTCCAGTTACTCCAGTCAGTGTTTTCTGGTATAAAACTGGCCTGTTGGAAAAAAATTGACCTGATGTACCATGAAATCTTATGTTCATTATTTATTTGTACTCATCCGCAATGTTCAGCAAAACTTTCTGGATCCAAAAATCCTCTAAACTGCCCCGTAGAAACTAAATCATTACCTGGCTAGCAGTAGCCACTGCTGCTCCAAGCATCCAGAGGCCAAGTCTTTAGAGCATTTCCTAAATTCCTGGCCGAGTCCTTTACCAAACTTAAGTTCTCACCTCTCCCTCCAGAAACATGCACCTCCCAAGGGCAGTTAAGCAGCGAGATGAGCAAGGATTTACTGCCTGGTGTAATGGGCTGAAGGTCAGACCCTTGCTCTTGCATAACTTCTGTCTATGCTGCTTTAATTTCCCCATCATCTCCCCCTCTGTTTATTCTATTTTCTGCCTAAGGTCTTTCCTCTCCAGTGTTTAGAGACCCTCTTTCTTTTTCCAGCCTCTCTCTTCCTCCCGTCATTTCCCCCAGCTTGCTCCTTCCTTCCTTTCTTTCTTCTTTCCTTCCTTCTCAGCTCTCTCCCTGGAGTTTCTATTCTCTCTTCTCTCCTCCCTCTCTTCTACCAGGACTTCCCCTCCTGCACCAGAGGCATTTATTCTGCTGGGGCAGGGAGGAGAAGGACGTACTACGTCCAGACAAGCCTTAGATGCTGACATCCCAGTTTTACCAGGACCAGTCACAGCTCCTGCATCTCCTGCTGCTTTCAGTCTGCAAGTACCAGCTGTGTGCTTTGCCACATTGGGGTGGAAACACCTCAGGGGTCCCAGCAGAGAGTGCAAAGGGGTCCAAAGCCTGCAAGTTTCCTTTGAAACCCAAGAGAAAGAACACACAAGACCGAATGGTGCGTCCTCACATAGACCTCCTCCTTTGTTCTGCCCTGAAGCAGCTGAACTTTGAAATGTCAAAATTCCCTTTCCCCACACAAATATTCTCACTTATGTTGCCATCAAAAAGCACAGCTGAGACCACTGAAATTCATCACACCTGTGATCCACGCTGGAGGTAGAGACAGCTTCTTGCTGCTGAAGAGGCCAGCGTAGTAATGTGGTACCTTATCTCTAGTGCCGCTGACTTTGGTCTATTTAATTTTCCCTTTGATTTTAATATAGATTTATTGAAAACAACAGTTATCAAAACAAACTGCACTGGCAAATTGGTGTCCGTCTGTAGCTGTACAAGCACCTATAAAGCTGCCAGCGTATGAAATAAATGGTGCTATATGGGAGGTCAGTTATTGCAATAGAAGTTCCCCAAGGATTTGCACCGGGCAGTTTAATATTTTTCTTATTACCCTCTTTTCTTTTCTACTATTTATGCCTCTCTGTTTAAATTTAAAACATACAGCCACCTGCCAAGACAAGCCTCCCTGATAAAATCATCGCTGGTAAACCTTTTCATGAGTGGGCTTCCCTCAGAGTATGGGTAAATACTGATGTGTCCCATTCAAAAGACAGGCAAACGGGGGCAGGGAGGCCAAGTTTTCTTCCAAAAAGGCATCACCACTTGGACCAGCTCTTTTTTTTTTCGCCTGTCTTTGAAAGGGTTTGTCCTTACCTTGAAAAAAAATCAACCCACCTATTAAACCCCTTATTCTTGATGTACTATTTTACCTCCATTCAGATTCTATGGCTGTATCCCACCTCACACAAATAGTACCTGGTGTCTGTGGGCTCCTCCCTACGCATGGTGCTAAAAAAAAAATCAAATCTAATCATAGTCTAAACCCGTTCATCAAAAGAGATAAGAGGGTTTTTGTACTGATCTCCACATCAGGAGAACACAAATCAAATAACATAACTGTCAAATGAGGAGACGGGGTGTTTAAATGCCTATAGAAATAGGAACTCTAATTACCGAAACATCTATAATGTAACTAATATTATTTACATTAGAGCAATGCTAATCCAGACGAGGGTTAATGTCCCTGCTCCGAAAACATTACAGTTTAAATAGACAAGAGGTGGTGGGAGGATGGAGGGGAGCATCAGTGTGCTCACGTCTGCTGGAAGGTGAGGGATGGAGACATACTCTTCGTGATAGAAAAGGAGAGGATGAAGCAGAGTGAAAATGCATAACAGTGAAGGTAAATTTAGATGTAGCCAGAGAGAGCAAGCGACTTGTTCAGCCTCATGCAAGCTGCCTTGAGGTAGGGGAGCGAGGAGTGGCGGTGGGGTGGAAAAGGAATAGAAACCATAGATGGCTGATGTGAGTCTCTTACTCACAAAAACATTACTCAGCAGTGGGCAGTGCTTAGATGTCACTGAGTCATGGGCAGTCTTCCACTGCACTCTGCAAACATCCATTTCACAGTTAAAGATCTCCAACTAACTCTCCTTAAATCCAGAATGGTAGGTTTTCAGACCAAGCTGCTCCAGGTGCACCTTTGTCTCCAGGTGAGAGGCACCAGCCATCATCTAGGGGCTCCAGGAAACAAGGCATCTTGCTTTGTTTGACAGAGAAGAGGTTGAACTGATGGAGAGCAAGTAAAGCCCTCCATCCTCTGGTCTTCCAGACTAACTCACTGCTCAGCCTGTCAACATGCAGGCAACCCACCCCATGCACAGAACTGAACCTTTTGACCTTAAAGTCTACTGTCTGGAGGACCACATCCAACTTCCCCTGGCCAAAAGCACCCTCCTGCTTCTAGGTCTGTACAAATTGAGGGCAAAACATTAAATAAAGTGCTTTGTCCTTTATCCACCGTGGTCTCTGGCAGATCTTTCCCAACTTCTCAGAATACTGATAAGAGGACACAGTCTCCTTCTCTTCCGTCCTGCCCCTTCCCACACTCTCAGTGCAAAAGCTCAACACTTGCATCCACCAATCCTTTAGAGACCATCTCAGGTCCTTCCTGTACGGCCAAGCTATCCCAATGCAAGCTGGGCTTAGATATGACCTGTTTAGACCATATTCCATTTGATGTGAATTGATGAAATGAAGTACAGATACAAAGAGCAAGTATAACCTTCTATAGATAAAGCTATTGAAGTATCAAATACAGCTCTCATCTCTTCTTAAGTGATCTCAAACATTTCTCAGCCCTTTAAGAAAGATTCTGTATAGAATAACATTCCCCCACACCTAAAGCAAGATTAAAATCTTCTGCATTTAGAGGGAAAGCATCTACACAATTTGGTGCTGGACCCAGAGGATTTTCCAAGGCTCTAGTAAGGGTTCAGCACAAAAGAGAAAGCCAGCAGACAAGAGGCAGAGCATTAACAAGTCTGAATGACACGTGCAGCCAGATTGTCTGCTTCGCTGACAATTGATGCCATCCCCATTACTGGGAAAATATTGTAAGCGTGCTTCCATAGCACTCTGCAGCTTATTGCTACAGAGAGCCAGGGTTTCTTGTCATGGCCTACAGGTTTTGTGAGCTGGTGTAAAATGCCTTGCTGTTCCCGCGCCTGACTGTACTGGTGGAGACAGCCAAGCACAGCCAGAGCATGCCTCTCCAAGCATCTTGTGTGCTTTGGGATTCTGTAAAGTAGCAACTGGATTATGAATACTACTCTGGCACAGCTAAAGAGAAGCTCAGTGTTAAGTCTGAGTGTTGAGGATCAAATACAAAATGGGGAGGGGGGGAATAAGATCTTCGGAACTTGTACAAGGAGAGCACAAGGATTGTCACAAATGCTCCTGTAAACAACACCACGGAGGTATTTCAGTTAGACAATTGATTCTCACCATCACCAAGCAGTATGGAGGGCAAGGCCAGGGGGCAGGAGTCCCTGGGCAGTGGGGAGGTGCAGGTGAACACGCTTGTGGCAGCCTTGGGGCAGGTAGTGGAGGGCTGGGGGACTGGACCCCATTAGACAGGGACCATGGGCAATTCTCTCAAGTAAGGCTCTGCTACCAAAACAGCAGAGAACCAGAATGCTAGAGCGCTCCTCTTGTTTCTGTTAATATTCCCTCTTCACTCTCTCTCTCTGTTTCTTTTTCTTTCACTCCTGAAGTGATTCATAAGGAAAGACAAGCGATTTGCCTCTCCTGGCAGTGGAAATGTGACACAAGCATGTGGTTTCACAACTTCACATCCCTCTTTCATTCTCCACCTACAGTCAAAAGGACCCTGTAAGAAAAACAGCTGTGGTGGGCAGGCAGAGCAGGGGATGGGGGAGAGGAAGGAACAAGAAGAACTGGAGGCTGAGGCAGAGCATCACTGTGAATCATAGCAATTTCCTCTGATCCTGTTTTATCATTGGGGGTGGGAATCTAAAAGATACAGAACCTGAGTGAACAAGGTCAAATTAAATCACATTTCCAAGCTGGAGAAATGACTTTTGCCTGCAGCAAGAGAGGTGCACAACATGAATGAAGGAGGGAAGGTTCGTGCCACCAGGCATGCTGTATCCAGCTAATGTAAGACAGAGGGAATGTGTAATTAGCCCACTGAAATATAGCCCTGCAGGAGGGCTCCTGGAGGAGAGGGGGGATCACACCAATTGAACGTGTAAGAGAAAGACCAGCGGAGATTTTATTTCAAACCTATTGCTCCTTATGGAAGACAGCACATCCTTATCTTAATGGACATGAATTCGTATCTAATGAGATGACATTACTCAACAGGGTCACCAACCCATGCACTCTGAAGACATAAGAAGGGGATCCTGAACATCTTCAGGACAATTCAAACCTGACTCACCTTCAAGAACATGAATGGGAGAAAGACCCAAATGCCACTGAAACTCAAGATATCCTACAAGAGCAAACAAATTATCAGGTCTATTAAACATCTCTTGGTCAAAATCTCTGAGTGTTTCTCACTTGGCACAGCCTTAAGGGAGGGAGAACAATGGTCTGCCTGGGTGGCTTGATGGACCAATGAAAGAATGGATGAAGTCTCCTGATAATCAGGCAAAGAACACATGACTGGAAGAAATGTCCTTTCACATACTTCACATACAACAAGGAGGAATTTACACACAGCCTCCCTAGCTGTGCATGATGCACTGCAGGCACGTGGGAATTGATGGGTCTGCCTTAGGGAACCCAGTGTCTCAGTGCTAACAAAGGAAAGTGGGTGAGATGATGTGTGCAGGTGCTGGCTCTCAGCTCTGAAGCACCTAATCTGGGGTGCTGTCATTGAATATTTGAATCCCCAGTATCCCTCATTCCCTTCAATTTTGACTAAAGTCAAAAACACAGGAGTTTGGAGATGGACCGGACCTAGAGTTCACCTAATCCATGTCATGCCCCTGCGGGCAGTGGCACTGCCAAAAGGTATAGCAGGCATGCAAGGAACCTTGCAAAGGGAGATCACATTGGCAGGACAAGCCATTCCCTAGGCTGGTTTCTTCTCCAAGCCAGCTCCTGGTCTACCCTGTAGTGTAAGTGTTTATGACCCTTCCAAAGTTTATTGGTTTTATTTGCTATTAAAATTCAAACTATGCATGCGATATGCAGAAACACTGAATAATTTTGTGAATTCCAGAGTAAACTCTGCCTTATTAATCCCTTGGGGAGCTGAAGTCCACAGGAAAATTGCAGATGCAGTAAGATGTTAGTGACAGGACAAGTGATGGGACACGAGGAAATGGCCTCAGGTTGCACGGTGGGAGGTTTAGATTGGCTATTAAGAACAATTTCTCTTCTGAAAGAGTGGTGAAGTGTTGGAACAGGCTGCCCAGGGAAGTGGTGGTGTCTCCATCCCTGGAGGTGTTAAAAACCGTGTAGATCTGGTGCTCTGGGACATGGGTTAGCAGGCACAGTGGTGTGGGGCTGACGGTTAGACTGAATGATCTTGGAGGCCTTTTCCAACCTTAATGATTCTCTGATTCAGTGATTCTAACAGTCACAGAATTATATATCATAACAATGCTCCTCTAACAATTGAGGCAGGCATTCAAAGGGTTGTGAGATGTGGGGTGCTGGGAGGGAATGATGGGATATGGGGCATTGCAACTGGATGGCAGAAAAAAGCTGGATGAAGAGAAAGTTGGGCCAAGATAAAGAAATTTTGAGTGTACCAGTTTCTGAATGGGCTAGAGGCAAGTATTTGCCTGTTTTAAATAATTTACTGCTAGAGTAATGTGAACTGGATTAAAGGAG
Source organism: Neomorphus geoffroyi (assembly GCA_033558235.1). Taxonomy (NCBI): domain Eukaryota; kingdom Metazoa; phylum Chordata; class Aves; order Cuculiformes; family Neomorphidae; genus Neomorphus; species Neomorphus geoffroyi. The sequence goes on along the minus strand of JAUMJM010000024.1, from coordinate 2,892,509 downwards.
AAGAAAGGAGCAAGAAAAGGGAGTGGGAAATGCAGGTGAGAAGTGACTCGTGAAAAAGACTGGTAGAAAGAAGATGTGTTTCTTGGAGGAAGATGGGTAATTTCCCAGGAGGGAAATAGTGAGAACTAAGCATAAAGTCCTGGCAATCAGCAGCAGGGGTCTATCTCAGTATGAAACCAAAAATGGCCCAAAGTTGTAAGAAGAGATTGCGAAAATGGTCTCTGAAGCCAGATTTGGTGACTGAGCTATGGAAGAGGTGGAGCTCCAGAGCACATGGCGCTCTGAGAAAGGGAAGGGAGGAACCTGAGAAGGAGTGAGGCTTGGATGGGTCCATGCAGCACCCTTCCTCCTGCGAGTACCCTGATGGGATACATCAGAGTCTGGAATCTCTGCACTGGGGCTGAGCAGAAGGCAGACTAGGCAGGCTGCTGGGTGCTGACGCGCAGCCTGGCAGCAGTAGGAACAGGCTCCAGAGTCATCTGCTGGACCCACACTGTGGTGGGGACACACCAAGACATCCAGGTTCTGACCCAAACCTCCAGGGAGGGACCAATGTGGCAGAAATTCCCCCTCCCCTGCCCTACTGCAGGAGGGGTTTGCTTCACTGGAGAGGAAGTTTTGCACAGACTTCTGCAAAGCGCAGGGAGAATGCAGAGAGCGAAAGACGTTTTATTCTGCTTTCTTCTGAACAGAGGTGGTTTTGTTATTTCAGCCTGGATTTCCCCCCCTTCAGATTTAACCTCCAACTCCTGTTAAACAGACAGATCAGTCTAGGGTAAGAAAATATTTGTATATTTGGTTATTATTATTTTTTCTAGGGAGGAATACCATCTGGTTGGCATGGCAACGGTGCTGTGGGCCACCATAAACACTGGATCATTAGCACCAATGCACTGGGCTATTACATAGGCCTGGCCATCAGCGCGGCTAAGGTGTGTGGGTTTATGGTGCAATCCCATTCGTATCGCAGCATGGGATTTATCACAGCAGTCACAGGAGCGAGCACTACAGTTGATGCTGAAGTCCAACCTTACATAGGACCGACTGTACTGGCATAAAGCATTTTGCTTTGAGAGAAGGCAGGCACAAAGCCTAGGCTTGTCTTAAGTCACCTGTGGTGTGTGAACCGGCCAGTGTCTAATGCTGGACCACAAACATGGTAATAAGCAGCACTTCGAGCTGCTAAACAGCATCCTCTGTGTTACATAGCATCATGAGAAGATACACGTGCATATAAGGGACCAATGTATTTCTCCCTAAGAACAGCCATTCCCGTCACCGTGGATGTGAGGGGTGCTCAGCACGGCTCTGAATTTGATCCACAAACTGTATGTTCTTGGGAGAGAACAACTTACCTTTCTTTTCACTCTAAAGCACCGTTCAGCTTATATATCTGTAGCAGATATTAATAACGATCATGCTGCACTTGGCTGCTGCAAACTCTGACTGATGAGAGCAGCCCTAACTCACACAAGTTTCCAATTGATTTTATCTCATGTTAGGCTCTAACTAATCACACCATAGAGCTGCCTTAAAAGCTCACTAGATCTGTCCTGCTTGGGTTAGCTTGTCTGGCTAAAAGGAAAAGGTGGGGGTCATTTCCAGTTCTCCACTGAACTGGAGAGCCCTGTATCTCAGGCAGGTGCAGCCCTGTGTCCCTCCAGGCTTTGCCCCTGCACCAGCCTGTGCAGACCCAAAAAGCAAACCCAATGTGTTGCCTGAGGTGCCGTCACAGCAAACACCAAGAAACATGGATCTGTTAGAGTGAGTCCAGAGGAGGCCACAGAGATGATCGGAGGGCCAGAGCGCCTCTCACACAAGGACAAGCTGAGAGAGTTGGGGTTGTTGAGCCTGGAGAAGAGAAGGCTCCAGGGAGACCTCATAGCGACCTTCCAGTAGTTAAAGCCAGCCTACATGAAAGCTGAGAAGGGGCTCTTTATAAGGAAGTGCAGGGACAGGATGAGGAGGAACGTTTTTAAGCTGAAAGAGGGGAGATTTAGATTAGATATTAAGAAGAAATGTTTTCTTGTGAGCTTGGTGAGGCCCTGGCCCAGGTTGCCCAGGGAAGCTGTGGCTGCCCCCTCCCTGGAGGTGTTCAAGGCCGGGTTGGACGGGGCTTGGAGCCTCCTGATCCAGTGGGAGGTGTCCCTGCCCATGGCAGGGGGTTTGGAACAGGATGACCTTTAAGGCCCCTTCCATCCTAAACCATTCTATGATTCTACGGAACAAGAAGAGCAAAGCCTTGCTTGTGCTTTCCATGGGCCAAAGCAGGAGCCACCGCTCTGAGCTGCTCTCGGACACGACTCCAGCTTCTCGTGGGTTCTCAGGCACAGTTCAATAGCTTTGCCTTAGTTTTACTTGATCCCATTAATGACAAAAATGACAAACACATATGCTTTGCCTTTATAGCTATTTCACGCTTTGACATGATCCCGGGCAAGTTACCTATGCTGTCAGTGTGATGGATGGTGCATGGAAGGGGGGTTGGACAGGTGTAGCTCTTGTCACAGGGAAATATTTTTCCACACCATTAGCCTGTGGAACTCATAGCAACAGGGTATTACTCGGAGAGGGATTCAAAAAAAGCCCTGAAGAAAGAGTGAATGCTTGTACAGAAAACAAGTGTCCAGAGCTATAACAGCAAAGATCAGAAACAATTGATAGGGAAGGATGCTGCGTACTACATGTGGTTAAATCACACAACTTTGGATACTGAAGCCATGGGGACAACTTTCCTTAGGAGCATAGTGTCCCAAGTGTGACTCATTTTGGGCTCTGGACATCTTAGCCTAAGCATCTGGATCTGGCCTTGGCTTTGGAAATGATAATATGGCTGTTGTTCACTTGTAAGCAGTGTTCCTCGAATGGTTGATGTTGTTACTTGTTGTGCATCTGCCACCGAGTGTGCAACCTTTTCTGGGGGGAATGAATTTTCCAAGGGGAAGGCCATGTAGGAAATAGTACCGCCAGACAATGGTTTAGAATTAACCCCTAGCACTCATCTGCAAACTCCTAGGCATGGTCTCCAACCAGGAGCACGGTCTCCAACCCATGCTGCTGGGATTTGGTGATGAGGAATATCTAAAAGTAAAATGGCATCTTGCAGCAAGCCCTGAGAAGCAGAACCAGGGGGTTCTCCTTGATCTCCCGTCTTACTTAGCTGATTTTACAAGAGGTCTAGGTGATAGTACTGATGGAAAAGAGACGCACACCTCTGTTGGCCATGGACGGCCTGGATTACGCTGAAGGAAATTTTCTCACTACTAGTCCTACGAGTCAACGAGTCATACAAAGCACTGTGTCCTCATGGTGGGAGGACCAGTCACCGACAGTATGCCAGCCCTAAATGTCAAACTCCTGGCAGATATTATGACTTCAACACTGCCTCTGCCAGATTCTTCCTCTGCAATAGACGAGGGACTGGCAGAGAGCAGTCACAGGTGGCTCAGAAGACGAAGAGATCCCATATTAGCTCTCCTGAGTTGTGGGGCAATCCTTCTATCAATCATTAGAGTAAAGCCCAGAGCAGCTGCTGAAACCAGAATGAATTCATAGGTTAGTCGTTATCTCAGATGTCCTTGCTAACAGTATCAGAGAATGAAACATGGCAAAGGCTTCAAGCTCCTGAGTCCTCCTAGAACATAACCACCAGCTTATTGATGCTTAAACCAGAGCCATGACTCTGATAAAACCAGGGGACAAAAACGTTTGGACAGTGGGAACTACAGCCTCTGGGCAGCACTTCCCAACATCTTCTTCAAGGAGGAGACAAGTCCTTCTCCCAGCTATGTGGGCAGGGTGGTGGTGGCACGCTACTGAGACACTCTGGCTGTAGCCAGCAGAGGGCATGGAGATTACACACGCCAGCCAGCCACCCACCCCTCGCTGGACGCGATAGCTGCATTGAAGCCTAATAATTGCAATAAAGATTTTGTTATAATTTAATTAATTAATGAATTAATTAATCGGTTTCCCCTCCTCCACCCATACTACAGACAAAAGGATACAAGGGATGACCCAGGTCTAGTGGAGGGGATGGTGCCAGTGACTTCAGGATGTGATCCCACACTTGCAGAATTGTTGCCAGTACTTGTGGCACAGTTTTGCCCCACACTTTCTGTAGTTGCTGCTATAATTCATCATATTTCTCAATCTTATTGTATAAAATAGCAGCTAGAGGACATGATGAGTGAAGGCTCTCATGTTTTACGATTTGTATGCTGGTACTGTAAGAATCCAGCAGGCTTACAGTCAGAGGCACTATTCTTGGTGGAAATTACACATACACTTGACTTTATGTATTATTGGTAATCCTATTGAAATCTGTATGCATAAAGTTAAGTGCATCTAATCAACTCTGTAGGTTCAGGATTGTATATATTAATTTAATTTAGACTTCAGTATTTAGCACAGCATTTGCAATGAGAAGGTACCACACCACCACAGCCCATAACGATCTCAAATTTTGTTTTAATATTAACTAAAAAAAAAAGAAGAAATTGAGGTGTCCTCTATTACTCTTAGAGACGAGCAATGCAGACGAAGTTAAATCAGATGTTCAAAGTTATTTTAGGGTCCAAATTATCAGGGTAGAATATATTTCAGTGGAAATTTTTCCTAGGGGCCTCTGTGCATATCACAGCTCCATGGTGGTGCAGGAGGCCATGTTTATGGATCCATTTTCAGGATCAAAACCCTCATTAGTAATACAGATTAATGGTAATTACAAATATAAATAACTTGAGTGTATCTTCTCATTTTCCTCTGAAGACATTGCTCACAGGAGCTAGCTAAATGCCAGGCTTGTTCCCTGAAACCAAACTGTATTAAGTTCTTGTGTAATGGTGCAGTAACATAAAAGTTAAATAAAGCTGCATAATTTTTTTTTAAGCCTCAAAACACGGAGCTTGATTCTCAGCTCGCATAAATTGGACACTGGCACAGGATTCAGATCTTTTTTCCATGTGAAGGAAAAAATAAAATTGCTTTTTGGCTAAGAACAAAAGAAAGAAGTTTTAAATCCAAGGGATCATTTTTCATGATGTTGTAAGTACTGAAAATACAGCTTTATAATAAAAGCACTTTTTAAAACCAGAATTCCATAATTGCGACTGCAAAGCTGTAGCACAAACTGGGCTGTGCCTGTTCACAGGCTGAATGTTTTCCTCAAGATCCCTGAGAGATAAGGGTTGGATTTTAATGAGGAGAAGAGGGTCCCTAGGGAAGGGAAGGGAAGGGAAGAGAAGAGAAGAGAAGAGAAGAGAAGAGAAGAGAAGAGAAGAGAAGAGAAGAGAAGAGAAGAGAAGAGAAGAGAAGAGAAGAGAAGAGAAGAGAAGAGAAGAGAAGAGAAGAGAAGAGAAGAGAAGAGAAGAGAAGAGAAGAGAAGAGAAGAGAAGAGAAGAGAAGAGAAGAGAAGAGAAGAGAAGAGAAGAGGAGAAGAAAGAGCTCCAGGGGAGACCTTTTAGAAGCCTTCCAGTACTTACAGGAAAGCTGCAGAAGGGCACTTTTTCAGGGAGTGCAGGGGTAGGATGAGGAGCAATGGTTTTAAGCTGAAAGAGGGGAGATTTAGATGTGATGGAGGAAGAAATTTTTCCTCTGAGGGTGATGAGACACTGGCACAGGTTGCCCAGAGAAGTCGTGGATGTGGATCCATGGAGGTGTTCAAGGCCAAGCTGGAGGAGGCTTTGAGTAACCTGATCCAGTGGGAGGTGTCCCTGCCCATGGCAGGGGGGTTGGAACTGGATGATCTTTAAAATCCCCTCCAACTCAAACCACTCTATGATTTTATGATTCTAAGTATGTCAAAACTCTGATGTTATTTAAAATGTAGTTCATCTATACTACGCTATGGAGTATTTACCAAAATCCTCAGCTGGCTGGTCCTGTTGGTGTGGAGCATGCCGCAAGATGAGTGTCTTGGAAGTGTGTATGGTGCCAATTAATTCTGTATGCCCACACGGATCAGCAGGACTCGTGTGTTGGGGCATGTCTGTACACGTATCCTCTGGAGCAGCTATTTCCAAAGAGCTGTTAAAAATTATCAGCCCCAAAAAGTCACAACTTCAGTTAATCAAGGGGGAACTACAAGATGTTATTCATGAGCAGAATATATACACAGTAATGCTTGCTCACAATTGTGAGGGATTTTTAGCTGGAATATCTAAATGCCAGCTTTTACACGAAGCAGGAATCTGAACCCATCATGCCACGGCTGATCCATGGAAGAAGGCAATGCCTGCTGCCTGCCCTACCAGCCTCCTCCCTCCTGCATACAGCGTGCAGGAAAGCAGCAGAGGAGCAGATGCCTTGAAGGGGAAGGATGCTCTTTTTGTTGAGCATCATCAGCCTCCGTATGGCTGGGCTGCTGTTCAGAGCAGGGACCAGAGCTATGATGGTTACGTGAAGAATCAACACGAAGCTCCTTTACGTAGGTGCTTTCCCAAGTTGAAGAGCTTCAAATGTCATGACAGTTCATTATAAAAGCCTTTTTTTTTATTTTTGGCTACATTTACTACAATTTCCAAATATTTTTCCATTAACGAGGAACACAAGCACTCTGACTGTCTCCCAAGTGTTGTAGGAAGGATGGGTGAACTTCAGCCCAGCAGAGAGGCGAACTGCTGGGGTCTGCACAGTGCACCCAGTTAAGGCCTGGGGCCACGTTTCGTATTGTACCTGTGAACACTTTTATAGAGGTTGGGGCATTTAGCAGTCCCGTGGAGAAACCAGCCTGTATGCTTTAGTAACGAGACACTGCTGACACAAAAGTTGTTGGATGACATAAGCACATAATCCCTCACTCTTACTCTCACACACATACGTAGGACCTAGCCCAAGTGGTTAATGATGCTGACAGAGAGGACTTCTTTTTTTCAGTGTATGTTGTACAGCAGAGTCATATTTTGAGGATGCCAATGCAGTTACACAAGAGCCAGAAAATGCTGCTCATGTTCTATTTTTATGAAGAACCTGAAATTATTTAGCATTTGAAGAAAAAACAAAACAGTTTGCTCTTGGGTGAACTAAATCAGTCTCTCGGATCAGCCCCTGGTGTACTTCACAAGAAACAATGAGACAAGTGTTTCATTGGAGCCTCCATTGAATGCTGGCTCTTCCATTTCCTACGACCGGCAGTTTTTGCTCGGGACAATCCTAGGGCTGGCAGGGGAGCCGACTGCAGCCAAGGAGCGTGTGTACGAGAGGGTTTGTGCCGAGCTGCGACATGCATCCAGGAAACATTAAAATAGCATTGTGCGTGCCATGTGTGCGTGCTGTAGTTGAAGAAACACGGGGAGTGTGAAGTCCCAAATTCGTACTCTGGCTCTGCTGGGGATGTCCAAGGCAAATTTGGGGATGCCATGAAATCTGTCCATCTCTGGGCAACCCTGAGTGCCAGGAGGCACAGCGGGGTGCTTGGGGGAAGGCTGCGTGGTAGTGAGCATCCCAAAGGGCTGGAGGGGTACGGGGCTACCCCAGGGGCTGCCTGGGGGACCCTTGCAGCATCCCGCTGCAATTTGGGAGGGAGCTGCACGGTGGAAAATAGGATCGGTGCCAGGGATAACAGCGGGTGGGCGACGCCGGTGCGGAAGGGCTGGGGGGGAAGTGATGCCCCTGGAAGGGGAGCAACCCCGTGATGCCCCGTTTGGGCAACTCCGGGGGCTGTGCCTGTCGGGTGGGCGCCAGGACTGGACTGCATTTCCCATACTGCCCGAGTGCCCTAATGTATGCAGTGCTCAGCCCGGCTCTGTGTGTGTGTGTGTGTGTGTGTGTGCGCGCGTGCATGTGTGTGTGTGTGCAGGCAGGAGTCCCTCGGAGAGTGGAGGCTCATTCACTGATGAGAGCCGGCACTGAGAGGCAGCACTGCTCCTTCCCTCGCACCCTCCCGCCCTGCTACATGCGAGCCGCGGCCGCGCAGCGGGGCCAGCACGCCCGGGACTCCCCCGCTCGCCGCCGGCTCCGCGCAGCGCTCGCCCGCAGCCCCACCGTGAGTACCGGACACCGGGGCTGCCCGCCCACACGCAAACTTTGCAGGGCAACTTTCTCCCCCCCATACACCCCTCCCCACCCACTTCCATCCCAACCCCCCGCGCCCTTTCCCCCCTTCCCCCCCTTCCCCTTTCTTCTTCCCCCTTTGCCCCTTCCCCCTTTCCCCTTTCTTCTTCCCCCTTTGCCCCTTCCCTCTTTCCCCCTTTTTCCCCTTCCCCCCTTTCCTCTCTTCCCTCTTTCCCTTCCTCCTTTCCCGCTTCCCCTTCTCCTCCTTCCCCCTTTCCTCTTCTCACCCTTTCCCCCTTTCTCCCTTCCCCCTTTCTTCTTTTCCCCTTTCCCCTTTTTCTTCCCCCCTTTCTCCCTTCCCCCTTTCTTCTTTTCCCCTTTCCCTTCCCCCTTTCCCCCCTTCCCTTTTCTTTGCCTCCTTTCCCCCTTTCCCCTCTCCCCCCTTCCCCCTTTCTTCTTTCCCCCTTTTCCTTCTTTCTCCTTCCCCTTTTCCTTTTTCTTCCCTTCCCCTTTCCCCCTTCCCCCTCTCCCCCACCCCAGCTCCGGGGAACCCGGGAGCCTCCCGTGCGGCGGGGAGGGCCGGGTGGGTGGGGATCGCCATGGCAATGCCGAGGGCAAAGGCAGAGGAGAAAAGGGACCCCCCCCGCACTCTCGGCGAGCCCCGAGCTGCCCGGACCCTCCCCCCTCTCCCGGTGCCTTTCCCGGGGTGGGGGGGGGAGACCGGGAGCCGCGGTGGGGATCAGGTGCGGGGGACTCAGCGACCGGCACGGCTCCCTCGCTCCGAAATACCCATTATTATTATTTTTGAAGTGTATTTTCCCCCCTTTATTTTTCTGGCGGGGCAGCCCGGGCAGTTATTTCCTCGCTTCCCCCCGTTCTCTCCGCCGTCGCTCCGGGCAGCGACAATTTCATTTCCCAGCGGCTGCAAAACAAAAACTTTTTTTCAAAGGAAACAAACAGATCCACGCACCCGGGGTTGGGAATTCACACACACACACACACACACACACCCGCCCCCAAATGCGCAAACTAAACCTTTTATTTAGCAATAAAAATATCTGAAAAAAAAATAAAAACCCTCGCCAGGCTTTCTGTGTGCTTAAACACAACCGGTAATTTTATTTACTCCGAAGCTTTCATTTTTGCAGTGGTGCAGCCCCCGTGTGAACTTTTAGTTTTAAGTCGTACCAAAAATTCACGATCCCCCGAACCCGAATTGTTTTTGGAAACGCACACCCTTAAACTGAAGTTTGTCCCAGTATCCTCGGGTCCTTCATCCCTAAAAAGCTGCCACCGTTGCCAGCCCCCCCACCCCCCGGCTGCTCTCAGGTAGGAACCGAACGCCTGGATCTCACATGCGGTGTTGTTCTGGTTTTATTATTGCAGAGAAAACAAAGGTAGAGAGGCGGTTTAAATTATCAGCGTTATTCAACGAACGGGCTAAAATTACTTCGCATGTGAATCGCGTAGCTTGGAAAGCCAGAAGAGGTGGAAGGAATTGTCCCTGTTTTCGCTTTAGGGTCCTTTAGAAAACTTTCTGGATCACCCAGCGATGCGAGAAATCGTAGGATTTTCTTTCTCTTAAACCACCGAGCCCAGGGAAGTCTGTAAATAGGTTGGAAGCGTGGAAAATAATTCCTCACCTTCAGATCTAAATACATAAAACCCCATCTGGTTGACCACAATGAAATCATTAGGAACTGTCTACTTAAAGAGTTGTATTGAATGCTTATCCTTCCCCACAGGAAATGTGGATGGTAAGTGATTGTTGCAATAAATCCAAACAACTCTGGGCATCTTCGCGTTTGATCATCTTTGTGACTTTGGGGTTGAAGGAAGGAGGGAAGAAAAAAAAAAAAGGGGGGGGGTGGGGGCGAAAAAAGGCGACTTCACGGGAGGGGAAAAATTCCCGAGGATGCAGGAGAGGAGCAGCCCCTTCTGCATCCCCATCGTTTGCTCCCCGGGGCCGTTCCCGCAAACACCTGTTTAATTTTACCGGCTGCGTCTCCTGGGTTTATGTTATTCGGGTTTATTTAACGCCCCTCTGGGAGGAAAAACGGTACCGGTACCTTGGCTCGGCGGGCGTTGCGGGAGGCACCGGTACCGGTACCCGCTCACCCCCCGGGCCACTTCGCTTGCGGTTTCCCCTCGGATTTCGCCAAGTTGGGAGCGGGGCTGGAAGCCGCGGGCCAGCAGAACCCCTCGGTATGTTGTGGGTTTATTTTTTTCCGTCTTTCCCTCTTTTTTTTTTCCCCCCTTCTTTCCCTCTCCCCCGTCCCCCCGCCCCTCTTGCGCTTCCTCCCTCCCGCAGCCGCCGCCGCGGGGAGCGCCCTCCTTACCCGGGGGCTTCCCCTCCCTTTTTATCTTCAAAAATCATAATAATTGTTTTTGGTTTGGGTTTTTTTTTTGTTGTTTTAAAGAAGAAGTTTGCAGCACAACAAAAGCGGGCGCTGCCCTGCCCGCCGGAGCCGCCCGGGTCGGGACCGATCGCTCCGGACCGATCGCTCAGGCTCCTCTGCTCCCCGCTCTCCTATTTTATTTTTTTCCTCTCTTTTGCCCTTAAACTGGTTTTCGCAGCGGCTGCAGTTGGCATATTTCAGGCGTTGGGAAAAAAAAATTAACTGTTTTTCCTTTGTATCTTAATCCAGTGATGAGAGCTCTCCTTTGTTGGCTTTCGAGCTTGCATTTGTTTTATTTATTATAGGGAAATCCAGTTTGGTTCAAATATATAATCCATTTGAGCACTTAAATCCCCAAACAGCTGGCATTATTTTGTTTTATAATCTTTGGCTTTTCGGTGCAGAGCATATTTCTAAATTCCTACTTGACATTTATGGGGGAAAAAACTTTTTAATGTAAATGGATATTGTGATTTTTTTCCTGCTTCTTTCCTAATTTACATGCACCATCAATTTTCCTGGATTTCCTATTGTTTTAATATTTTCTTTTTTTTCTCCCCATAACTTGTTAATTAATTTTTTTCCCCAAGAAAACTTTGTTTCTGGAGGGAAAAAAAAATGTTAATTTGCCCCATTATTTTAATCTCTGGCATTTGGAAATGGTTGAGAGACCGCAAAAATGCAACCTGTTGTAGAAACCAGAGTGGTGTGTTTTCTTTATTTTAATCGATAGCAGAGAGGTGATTTAGTAATAGGAACTCCGAGTAACGTTTTAGTAACAGATCTGCAGATCCGGTGGCTGCGTATGGGGTGTGCATGTGCTTGCCTGCATGCGTGTTGCTTTGCAGGCTGATTAGCAAGTGGGGTTTACACTTACAACCAGTGGTCACTGCTGGTTTCTCCACTTGCTGGGTGTTTGTGATCCCTGCTAAATCCAGCTCTGCCATGGCTTCCCCTACTTTTATCTGACTTTCCAATTAACTACTTCAGCGCAGTGCCACCACCTCGCTGAGCAGAGGAACCAAAACTGAGGTGGAGATAACTGATTACAACTTGTTCCTGGGTGAGAGATTTCTTTTTTTTTTTTTATGGTTCAGGGCGAAAGGCTGTTGGTTCAGTTTGTCTTTGGTTGTGGTGTGTTTAGCCTTGTTATGAGTAACGCACACGATGACACAGGTGATTTGTATACACCTCAAACAGAGCAGCGCTAAAACCCACGAACGATGCACACAGGTAGCCACGGGAAAAAATAAAATTAGACTTTAGTTTCAGTCTGTTCGTCTAACCTTCATCCTTGGTAGACGGTTTATGTAGCTTCATAGATTGATCTCCACCCCCCTCCCTCTCCTCCTTGTTTAGTTAATTCAACAAAGACTTTTTGCAATCTGTTTGGAGTTTGTCTGATGCCGTGGAAAAGTAGCTGCTGATTTATTTGGTTGCTTTTCGATTTCTGTCTCTAGCCCGTCTTTTCTCCTCCTTTCAGCGGGGATGTCAGCTGTTATTACTTCCTATTGATCCCTTTGCAAAGTGAGAAGTGAACTAAAATTAATGTCAATTCCACTGCTCGGATCAATAGCTGGAGTTATTTTAATCTGGATTTGCGCGAGGTGCTAAATTAAAAAAAATCAGCATAGAAGCAGAAAAGTAGCAGTTCCTCACTCCGCCTGTGCCCACTGCCTTCCCGGCACCCAAATGTTCCCTCCAGCTGACTACCCCGCAATCCATATTATTTTAATTAAGGAGGTCAGTTAGTTTTCTTATTTTGGGGTTCTGTATTTAAACCTATGACATTTTGACATTGGGAGTGTATTAACGATAGATTTTCATAATGACTGGTCCACCGCAGTGTAATCCGTCCGTATTGCTGGGGGGTGGGGAGGTGCTGGGTGAGAAGGCAGCAAGAGAGAACGAAAAAGGAAGTGGGAGCTGAAAAAAAATTGAATTTGGCTGGCCGAGATATTGTAATGTGTGGATTTATTCCCAGCGTAATGAAGTTTGCAAACGAATAAACGGCCGTAGTGATTCACAGTATCCTACAGGAGTGTCAAGTGTTGCAGCCAGATTACTAATTTATGAAATACGTTTAACGTAATGGGGTGATGGCACAAGTAAAAATAGAAAAGGAGGCAGAGGTGGTTGCTTTTTTTTTTTTCCCCTGGAATCCCTTTTTTCCCATGATTGCTCGGTTTCACTTCCATGGTAGTGATTGTTTCTGAGAAAGGTGGCTTATTTGCATGCATATCTTTAGGTATATAATCATGGGTGCATATATATATATATATTTACACAGTCGTATAAGCCCCCAGCAACCCCAAATTTGCCAGGGGCTTCAGTTTCCTGACCTCCAGTTTTTGTTCATCCTTGCGTGAAGCAGCAGAGCGAGTGTACCCAGGACTGCAGCGCTGCCCAGGATGCCCTTGGCATCCCTCGCTCTCCTTCTCCCCCTCACTCCCTGTGAGGAGACCCCGCTGGGAAAGTTATTTAAAATTTGGAAGAGAGCAAATCCGTTAATGAGAGGTACATAATCTGGTAATTTAGCAGTGATGGGTGCCAAATGAGGAAGCGGAGAGATGATGTCCACTCATCTTCACAATTAATAACAGTCAGTGGAGCGGCCGGGTACAGGGTGGGAGAGAGGAAATGTTATCACTGAACTGCATTAAAGCCCCAGACTGGATTTCATACACTTTGTTAACCTAGGCTCCCTCATTCATGGAGTACAAAAGGCACTCCATTAGGGAGACACTCTTTCACTAAGTTTTATTTGAGATGTTTGACCCTCTGGATTTAAGAGGCACAATTTGTAACAGCTTTTTATTATTATATGATTTTTCTGGCCCTTTGAGCTCCAGCGGCCAGTATATTGTTTCAAAGTTATAGTCCTTGTATTTTAAGCTGGGTTGTAGGGCCTGAATGGCAGGCGGCGGAAGCTTAAAAGAAAAGACAAGAGATTGATTGGGGGAGAAAATAACAACACAAAAAGCCAGAGCGAACTGGGGGAGATACAGAAAGGAGCCTTTTCCCTTCTTTCACCCTAGGAGGGGGTTGTGGCTGGCTGGGTGGCTGCGGCCAACCTGGGAGGCTCAGCAAGACGCGAGGCAGAAATTTTGTTAACATTTCCCTCTAAATGTTAATGGCACATCCAGGGCAGTTTACAAATCTACTTAAGAGTGAGTGCATTAGGAACTAAAATTACTGATCCATTCTCTCTTGTCCCCGACCTGAAAGGCAGACGCTTGCAGAGATCAGATGGCAGAAACACCCATTATGATTTTAAATATTGTCAGAGACGCCAGGCGTTTTGCTGGGGAAGTCTCTTCTCCTCTGGCTAACAGGGACTGTGTATGCATGCACGGGTGTTTGTGTATTTGTAATAGAGCCCATACACAGTCACAGTCCTGCATTCCAGCAGTGTGTGCGCATATATACACACACACCATATATATATATATATGACGGTATCAAGTGCTGTGTACGCAAGTGCTTACCTACATATGCTGAAAGAGTGAAAGAAAATACGTCTGCTATGTGAGTCTTAGGCAGCGTGTACAGTACAATTATGTACTCTGACTTATTTGGTAGCCACATGCAGTAGATATTTTTATATCGGTTCCACACACCCCCCTTTGAGCAAATGAGTTTTGTGTGTATGTGTGGGCATTCTCAAGTTTATTGCAATTATGCGCACGTGCCTCTTTTGCCATATAAAATTCCAATTATAATTTGGAGCTACTATCTTCATTTTAGACCGAACCTTGTTTATTAGTAGGTTATTAAATCTGTGTGTTATTATATTTGGTTTGCCTTTTATTCATCTGTGCTGGATGATACCCTTTAACCTGGAGGGCCAGAGCTGATTCCACTAGTGTGTGAAGTTGTCTATTGATTTTCTTGAATGAGAACAGTGGCGCGTCTCCGGCCCGTGGGTTGTAACACATGTGGCCACCCTGCTGCTGAAGCATCCCAGGGAAATGAGTACAGAAACCTAACCGGTTGTGTTTTCTTTTCTTTTCTGTTTTCTTGCAGTGTTTGGAAGGTGATGATGCTCCAGTAATTTCCCGTGCCCCATTCCCAAGCATCGCTTTTCTTTCCTTCCAGGGAAGATCGTTCCGCTTGTGATCCTGCTGAGGAAAGAGACTCCGATGGACTTACACCGGGCAGCGTTCAAGATGGAGAACTCACCCTATCTCCCCAACCCGCTGGCCTCCCCAGCACTGATGGTTCTTGCCTCCACTGCTGAAGCCAGCCGAGATGCTTCCATTCCCTGCCAGCAGCCGAGGCCTTTTGGGGTCCCCGTGTCAGCAGATAAGGACGTGCATATTCCCTTTACCAATGGCTCATATACTTTTGCCTCCATGTATCACCGGCAAGGTGGGGTGCCAGGAGCATTTGCAAACCGTGACTTTCCTCCATCCTTGCTTCACCTCCACCCCCAGTTTGCACCCCCTAATCTGGACTGCACCCCGATCAGCATGTTGAACCACAGCGGCGTTGGGGCTTTCCGCCCATTTGCATCTACTGAAGACCGGGAGAGCTACCAGTCAGCCTTCACACCGGCCAAGCGGCTGAAAAACTGCCATGACACTGACTCACCCCATCTGCGCTTCTCAGATGCTGATGGGAAGGAGTATGAGTTTGGCACACAGCTCCCCTCCAGCTCCCCTGGCTCCCTCAAAGTTGATGATACAGGGAAGAAGATTTTTGCAGTTTCTGGCCTCATTTCCGACCGGGAGACGTCATCCAGTCCTGAAGACCGAAGTGACAGATGTAAGTACCTTCTTTGACTTGTTTGGTTCTTCTTCAGTCGTGCCTCATTGAGTTACTCAACAGGTGATTGTCCCACAGTGTTGTGGTTCTTGCTGACGGCAGAGGAAAATCATCCTTTCCTGCCTGCTAAACGCAACCACGCGACACTGCCTTGTCTCTTCTAAAGGGACATTGACAGGTTTTAAGGTGAGGTGCTCTTGAAGGAAACTTGTCTTCCAGCACACAGCTGTTGACCATGCAGAAAGCTGTCCATGGCCCAGTGCTAAGCCATAGGTACTGGTACATATATGTGTGTAAACAGGGATTATATGTGTGTAAATAGGGATTATATGCATGTAAACAGGGATTCACCTGGAGTGCGTAGCCAGAAACTTTCCCAGAGCTTGCAGCAAACACACAGTCCTTGCTTCTTTAAGTATTTCTTCCTGACCTTTTCTTCATGACCTCGTTCCTATAGCAAACGCATCACCTTCAGGATTTGTGCCTCAGGTCAGGACAAAAGTACCTTTTCCTTTGGTTAACTTAAGAATATTTTTGGCTGCTGAGTGCTCTCTTTCAGAAATAAACCCGAATCCGTTCTTACAATTCAATAAGTGGTTTCCCAACATACGCTCTGTGCTTTCTCTGAGTGTTCCACCCTTTTGTGCCTGTTGAAAGGTGATGGATCCTTTCACAGATTGGTGGGAGGGCTGAGGGAAACCACTCTGCATGCTCCCTACAACTCCCTGCTCTGCTGTCACCTTGTCCCTTGTGGTGTTTCCTACACAGAGGGGCAGAGCTGTCCCCTGGGAAGGGCAGGCTTTCCAGCTTAGCTGAGCTGGGAGATGACCCACAGTGGGGAGTGGTCTGTGAGCAGCAACGTGGTACCTTGGAGAAGTGTGCTAACTTATGATTAGAGTTTTCTTGTAAACCAAGGAGCAAGTGGTTTGCTTTTCCCATGGGCTCCTTTGTTCTGCTGCATTTTCTTCCTAGCAAAAGATTTTATTATTGTTGTTGTTGTTATTACTATGTTTTTTGCAAGGAAAACCTGCTGCCCCGCTCCTTCCTCTCCCTTTCAGACATGATTTTTTCTTCTGCCCTTTATGATGCCGAGGAGAGTAATAGAGACATTGTGGCTCTCTCTCCCCTGTCGGTGCTGCTTCCTCAGGCTGTCTCCTTGAATTAGGCACTGTGCTAACTTACCAGCGCTAAAAGGCATCTGCCTAAACCCAGCGTACCTTTTCAATAAAAGTCATCATAAAACCAACCTGCCTTGTAAATCCATCGCTCTGTGGTTTTGAAATATGCTGCAAGTGTGTCTTTTATGTCCGCGTTTGCGAGGGTAGGACGATTCCCACTGAAGGCAGAAGCTGTGTATTCCTCGCACTACGAATGCGACCTCTTATCTGTCTCCCCCCTCTCCTTCTGATCCACCTCCGACCGTGCTACTTTTTGTGCCAAAAAGCTCCTTTCATTGTTCAGCATCTCCTCTCCCTCCTTTTGGGTCCATAGGGGAAGCGGCTGTAGGTGGGAGCATGTATGGATGTGTATGTATGCAAGCTGGTAATAGAATTATCCTAGGGAAAGGCAGGTGAGATGGCAAAGCTTAGAGTCATCTTTGTCGATGCTCTTTCCCTTATCGATATAACCTGGCTGTGGAAATGAAGCTCGCTTGAAAGAATACTCTGGGAGGCAGCGGCGGAGGAGCAGGTCCGCTGGCTAAATGAATTTAGAGCGCATCAGCTGCTATGGATCTTGCTAGCAAAATCCTGTCAGATACCCCATTTAAAGAAGTAAATCTGTTAAATGAATTAGACCACATGGAGTGCAGCTGTGGACAGACACATTCACATCCACCGCTGTGCCTTGCCTTTGCCAACAGTGCCCAAAGTGGATCCTCTCCTTCCTGGGAGCAGACAGGGCTTTGCACAGGCAGGGGCGAGAGGCAGGCACGGTGACGCCCCGCACTGCCACACAGAACTTGCTAGGGAAAGAAGCAGAATAAGAACTTTGCAGGCAGCTTGGAAAACTTGGGCAGAAGTGGAAAGTGTTGTTTTTCTTAAACGCATTGTTAAATTTCTAAGAGATGCTTTGCTGCACGCTGGAGCCGAGCACATGCAACATCTCTGATACTTCACCGACATTAAAATTCTTCTGTCACTACCAGGACAGTGTACACTAAATATGTCTGTTGGCTCTGTATCATATTCCCATCTCATATGGATACTGCACCATGGAAACTTCGCTCCATTAACGCGACGAGTTTATTTGGTGTGTGCATACGCGTGTATGGGTGTGTTTGCTGGAGGCCGAGAGATTGAGCAGCAGAGCTTTTTAGAGGATCCTAATGATCTTTGATGTTGACCATTAGAAAAGAAAAACTTCCACAATGAGGAATTCGAGAGATCACAGTTTGCAGATATAATCTTGCTTCTGTTTGGCATTGACATTTACATGCATATATAATTGGAGTTCCTATATAAATGCATACTTTGGGGAGGGGGGTTGTTGTCTCTTATTATTGGCCCCCAAGAAGTTTGATGGATTCCTTGTATAATTGTTATATAAACTGCTTGATAAAAATTGCCTGCTTGTGCTCCTGATGGAGAATCTGTTGCAGGTACGTGGCTGTAGGTTCTAGGCAAAACTGCAATAAGGCTTTTCTACAACAGTGAACAAAAATGGGAAATTTTTCTTAGATCAGCAACACCTTTACTTGTCCAATGGGTGCTTTTCTGATTTGCAGAGCTCAATCCTTTAGCCGTATTATTCAGGTTCCTGGAAGGGTTTGTGTTACATGGAAGGCGAATGACTGTGATTGCACTGCATATCCTTCCGTACCACGGCACAAGAATTGTTTTGGAATAGCTCATTAAAATGCTTGTTTTACTCCATAGCTTAAATGGTGATTTTTCTAAGAAACCTGCTTTTCCTTTTCTCTCTTTTTAATTTTTTTTTTAATTCAATGCACTAAATTTTAATATTCCTGAAAAATAAGTTTATGCTTGAGCTGCTTTGCAGCAAAATGTGAATCCAAAGTCAGGCATTTTCATCTCAAGGAATGTTTGGAAGTTGCTGTATTTAGTCCTCTGCATCATGGGAGCAAAATTTCCTCCTCCTGTTTTCACCAGTGGAGGAAATTCACGTGATTCAATAAAATTATTAGGGATATGAGCTGGTGGAACCTGGCCCTGTGAGATACGCGTTTGTGCGGCAGAAATTGCTCGCTGTTTTGAGCGAACCTTTCCTTACCTTTAAACAGGGTGTTGCTCACCAGTGGTACCCGTACCCACGCATCCCACGAAGGGGATGTGTTCTTTTGGGGTGCACCTGGGTGGGATCGTGCTCCTTGTTACTGCGCAAATCGGGCTGAGATGTCTGTGTTTGGGCAAGTTGTCTCTTGCTGTACAAGGCAGGTACTAGGGACATCCAGAGAGATGGAGCGTATAGGGAGCACGTACAAAAGCAGAGCCTTTCCAGGGAGAAGCAGACACAACGTGTACTGGATGGGCCTGTTCTCTTAGGTGCTTATTGAGAAAAATAATGCCATTTGTTAGAGTTTAGGACTTCTTGTAAAGCATGTGTTAAAGACACCAGGAGACATGTTTTATGGGTTTCCTTTAATAAGCGCACAATAGTTGAGATTCCTAGAAGAAGTGGAAATAAATGGCATGTTCCTTTCTGCAAAAGAGATCTATAGCCCTGTTCTAAGATCCAGAAAAAAATGAAGGTCCCTGGTTTTAGTCTTTGCTTCTAATAAAATCTGTCCCCGTGGCCTTCTGTACCCAGTCACCATGGCACCGCTTTCCCACAAAGTGACAGGCGGAGGTCCGTGCTAAAGCCGAGATCTCTTGCAAAGAGCTGAACCTTGTCAGAGTGGACACCTCTGCTGTCCCTGTGAGGCTGCTCACGCCCTCGGCTTCCTTGGTCCACAGAAGATGGTTTCCCGTTGCTGTCCACAGCTTCATTGTGTGTCGTCTGTGACTTCTTGTAGGGCACAGCCTGATGTGTGAAGGCATCCCTCTACATCTTGGCCACTGGTTCATTTTTCATCCTCTGGCCAGAGCCTGGCTCTCCTAGCCTCAGTTTCCCTGCTATTGCTGGTGGCTCTCACGCAGCTCCTGGTGCACCCTAGGGATGAGTAATTGAGTTGGTGAGCAGACTGGGATCCTTGCTCATCCCTTGGGACTGGTGAGTAAAGTTGGGGTCATTCTATTAACATTATTTTTATCATTACTTTCGATGATCATATTTAACCTTGGTAATTTAGAGATAGCCGCATTGTCCTGCAACTGGTTCCTTCCCTGCAAGAGATGTTGAGTGCTGTGTTGGGGAGTTCTTTGTTCTACTTTAGTGTTTTAAAGACCACCTCTAGCATGTTTTCCTTTTGAAACAACTGCTTCATTATTGATCAAATGTTAATCGCACTTCATGTGATGAACATCAGGGTTATGATGACCATAGCTTGATTTCCTAAATGACGCAGTGCTTCGGAAACCAGACTGAGGACTGTCTGCACAGTCATCTGTCTGGTCAGACGTGTGTGTGCTGGGCTTTGTGCTTATGGGCTGGGACCTCTGTAGGAAGCCCTGTGCGTGTACGTACGTATGGTGGAGGACAAAGGTGTTTTTTCTAATATTTTGTGGCAGAACAATGGGTTGGAGGGGGAATGGGTACACATCCACACATCCATCGCTCACGTTCATGGCTCTTCCTGCTGGGATGCACCACTTCCAAGGCCGATAAAATTTGGGGTCTAACGTGAAGTGACGCTTTGTTGCTAATAATAATCAGCCGTGACCATGGGAAATTGCGAGTTTAACGTTGCTTGTGAAATAATGAAATAAATCAAGTGGAACGTTTGCTTTCCATCTTGCAGTGCCCTGCCTGATGTAGGAGGAGTGAAGGAGCAACAGCGGATTTTCTGAAGGGGTGGGCAGGCAGATGGGCAGAAGCAGAGACGAGGGCCACGCATCCATCCCTGTCTCACCACCAAAAACACGCCATCCTCATGGAGAGAGGAGCATGGCATGGAGATCTTGGAGTATGCAGCAATCACTTCCTTTTTCTGCTTTTCTGGCAACAACCTTCCCGCTCCCCCTGCAAACTGTTGCCGAGACTCCTTTCCATGCTGTTTGGCTTAATTGTCTTGTCGGGATAAAGAAATGTTTGAACAGTTAAAGTGGGGAAGGGCTGGATGGGAGCAGCCCCTGCCGGCTGTGGGGCCATCTGGCCTGCCTTGGATCTGCCGGTCTCCAGTTTATATTTCTCTTTCTGCTATTTGGGGCTATCTGGCGCACTCGGAATACCTAATCACCATGGTGAGAGGAGGGATGGGGCTGCTTCCCCCACAGCCCCCTCCGACCTCCCCTTCCCATCAATTGTCATGCAGAGCCCGGCCGGGTGGTTTTTCTGCTCGAAGCCCTCATTTGCTCTCCTCGCCCGGCTCTCGGCAGAAGGATGGCTTTTAATTGATCGTTTGAGGGGGAGGGCTGGGGCTGTTTTCTCCTCCAAAATGTTTCCCCGCGCAGCCGCTGCCATCCGGCCAGCTTTCACGCCGCCTCAGCCGTGCCAGCGGTGCTTCGTGCCCTTTCTCTTCCTTTTTGGACTCCCTGGGAGTTGGTGTCAGGGCTTGTAACCACCGAGCAACACCTAAATGTCATATTTATCCATCTCCCGCTGGAGACACAGGCACGGGTGCAGTAAATATTTATCACTCCTCTTTTGCCCCCTGCTTCTGAACGCTGCCACGAGAGTATTTATTGTACAATTGCAGGGCAAACTCCCCATCTCGCTCGGTATTTCTCATCAAAACCACGGCCCCCAAACCACTGGCCGAATCTTGCTTTTCGAGAAGGATTTAATCACATTAAATCTTCAGCCCCATCGATCAGACTCAACTGCTGTCACAAAATTGTGGCAGAAGAAGTGAAAGCAGACTCAGTGGCTGCCGTGCAGGGTTGGGGACCGGGAATCCTGACCTTGGGCACGGCTCGGAGTCGCAATTTCCCGATCCCTAATGGGGGAATAGCGATACCTCCCTCCTGGCGGCATCTGCTGCTTTGATATCTTCTGACAGAAGACACTAGGCAGGGGCAAAGTATTAGTATTATTAATATAGTACAGTTAGTAGAATATTATGAACTATTATAAATCATTACTGCTAAACTACAGTTATTAAAGGAAATGACCAAAGTGCACTTTGCGAGCCAGGATCTCTGACAGTTAAAACATTGTTTTATTATTTTACTTGCTAACTTGCAAAATTCAAGTGTTCGCAACGGTTTCCTGGTTGATCGGTGGTGGTTGCGTAAGGAATTGGGAGAAGCAGGGGGGAATGGGCATGCGTTTCAGGAGGGAGAGAATAAGCATTAGTGCCTCTGTGTTTCTTTTTGCCCTCTTTCTTTGATAATTTGAAGATCTCGAAGGGAAAAGACATAATCAGGCATGGGCCTAATCCTGCTCTTTAGCAGTGAAAGTGTTCCAGGCGACAAGGTCTTAGTTTCTGGAATTCCCCTATGGAAAAAATACAAGTGAAGGTGTTTGTGAATTGTTGCTGGTTGTTATGTGTTTGATATAATTTAGACAAGTCCCATTAAATGCTAGCAGCAGATTCATTTTTCCCTCTTTGTTTGCCTTCCAAGGAGTAGAAAACAGACATAATTATATTTTACATGAGACTGTAAGATTCCCTCTCATCTCCTCTTCCGGCTAATATCTGCAGCTATAAAATGAATTCCATTTGTGCATACAGGGTGTTAGACTGAGGTAAATAACTGTCATCTAAAATCTGCCTAACCTTAATCTGCATCAGGAGCACTATAGAGAACTGTGCCCATTTGTGTAATATTAAGCTTTATTTTTATTATGGATTTCTAATGCAAATTCATAGTTGGGGCAAAGTTGTTTTCTTTTAATACTGTATTCCAAGAAAAGCAACCGTTGAAAGCAAATTGTGACAATTTCTATCCTGTGGTTCTTGTCACTGGTGCTCTTCCATCACATCAGTTTTCTTGATGGTCTATGAATTTTTCACCTCTCTTCTTCAGGATGGAATAGCAGATTTGGGGACTTTTGAGGATGTGTTTCAGCTATGCAAAGGAATTGAAATTCTCTGGGAATAATGGATTTCTATTTGGGAAATTTAACAGCATCCTCTGGAAAAGGGCATGTGTATTTTTTTTTTTTTTAGATCTACACCTGTCATCTGAACAAGTGTCATGCAACCTCGCTGTTTGCCTGCTTGGCTCCGCGATCCCTGTGTAGATAAATTTGCAGGTTACAAATAATCGGAGCAAATTCTTTGCCCTGAATTCAGGTTTTTTTATGCTGATGTACTTTCCTGTTGCTGCCAGGGTGTTAGCTGGCCAGACTGACCTTCCTTCTCTGGAACCCAGCCTTCAAAGTTAATGAAGGCTCTGACTGAAGAAGTGCTGTGGAGTTTGGTATTGTCTGTATCTGTCTTCTTCTTCATCTTGTCTTTCTAAAACATGGATGGTGGTTGCAGTAAGCCAGACATTTTTCTTTAGCCACCACTTTCGCCTCTCCTCCGACCATTTGCTGGCATCTGGAAACGCAACAGTACCTTGAGCAACAGAAGAAGGAGAAAAGCAGTGTTGGGAAGGAATGGGGCAGAGGGCGATTCATTGTCTTAAACACAGATAACATGAGGTGGGAGTCCTGGTGACAGTGAAACTGCTCTTTGAGTTCAGGTGTGGGACTCTTCCATGGTATTTTTTTCCTCACTTGGGACATTGTTTTCAATCAGCATTGTTACAAAACCTTCTCTTTTTTTGGTAACTTGAGGTTGAAATCTGCTTTCTCACGGAATTGCAGAGCAAGAATGTGTTTTGTGCTTTTTCTTGAGAACACCAGGCTGTCCTGTAGTGGGAAAAGGAAGGCACAAAATGTCTCTGGATACCCCTAAAAGGAAGAGCTGGAAACTGTGTCCTTGCATTCCCACAGCAGCACTGGCTCTCCCCAGAGCAGCGATGTCAAGTTTTTAATTTGGAAAAACACGAGAGCTTTAATACATGAGATTTTGCTGGTTCAGTCCTGCAGCCTTGCCTATGCTTTGCCCATTTGTGGTGCCACAGCCCGGAGCAGGGTGATGACAAGACCAGTCCAGCTGCAGAAACTGGGCTCGCTGGCAAGGCTGCTTTCCCGAGAGCAGGCTCATTACTTGGAAGGAAGGTGGAGCGCTTTGCAGTTCTTGTGTGAAAAATAAAACAGAGCGTCAGTCTGCAGGCGAGCACCGTGCTACTGGGCTAAAGGCTCTCCACACGCAATAGGTTTTGTAAAGAGAACAAGAAGTAAAACTCGAGAATCTGCCCTGGCAGACCTATTTCTTTCTTTTGGGATTTTTGGTATTTTAGTTCAAATTAAGGTATTTTTAATTAAAAATTATTCAGACTCTTCATCCAATTTTCACACTGTTTCTCTGCAGTTTAAGAAACAACTTGCAAAGCCGTTCAGTAGGTGAGATTGTCTGTCCTCTAACATCCCTCGCTATAAGGAGGTACAGGATAATAATTCCTCATTGCAGAACGCCTACTTTGGCAGCTGTGCTGGGCTGGTACCAGATTACAGCTCTGCCTTCTCCTCCAGTCTTGCTTCCAAGATTGATGATTTCTTAAGGAGTTTTCCGATCCAGTCTTCTTTGGGGGGAAAGCTCTACAAAATTCCCTACTGGGGGCCCCTGTCCGAGCCCCCGTGCTGTGCTGGTATCGATGCGAGGGTGTTTATGATTGAGCAAGGAGGAGGGCTCACGGGGACGAATGGCATCCTGGGTGCAGCACCTCGGGCTGGCCTTATCAGAGTGGCCTGACCATGCTATAGCAGAACCACCCCGCACCCAGGACAACCTTTGGCCCATGCAGGCTAGAGGGAATCTTGCCTCCTCATTGCTGTTGGCAGTTTGGAGGATCCTGCGAGGTCCCAACAGCTGCGCATGGTTGGAAAGTGCCCTCTTGGGTGCTGGGTATCAGCACAAGTCAGGGAGATCCATGCGAAAAACTTCAGTGCCGTCAAGGGGGCTGCAGAAGTCTGCTTCCCGCTCTTGTTTAGTCTCGTCCATACAAACCAGTTTCACTTCCCGTTACCAGCGCTATAGGTTGGAGGTGAGCCTCCAGCAAAGTCCTCAGCCAGGGTGACAGCTTTTTCCTCCTGAGCCCTTGTCTTCAGCCTCCTGAGGAAGGTAGTTTGACCACTGGCTTTTTTTTCTACCCGGGAGATGAAGGAGCAATCAGTGACCTGGGTAACCCCGTGCTAAGCACGAGCAGAGCAACTTAATGGTCACAATCAAAAAGTTGCCAGCCTGAGTGGATTCATACATCAGGAGGTGCTCCTTAGACAGGATAAGGGGAGAATGAACTACTAAACTCTTATATCCTTGTTTCTTTACCCTTGGGTTTGCACTTTGCTCAGTGCACAGTCCTGTTGGCGTTGCTCCTGTGGTGTCTGCACTTGGGGCCTGGCTACCATCGTCTGTGCTGCTCCTTTCTTCTGCCTGCTTGGGTTCACACAAAAAATGTTGTTCTCAAAGAGTTGTTCTGGTTCCAGAAAAGTCATGGTGATGGGGAGCCAGCCTTCGCTCAAGATTTGGGGCTAATATGTTCAGGGAAGCTGTGTTGAAGGCACCTGGAGATGTAGGAATGGGGGAAGCAGGGAGCCTGCAGACCAGAAATTAAATGTCAGCAAGAGGTCTTTGAGAGAGTGTGAAGCAGAAAGGTGTTACAAGTTATTTCTCTCTTAATTTGGCCAATGTGTTGTGTCTGAAATAAGTATGATGACGTTTGGATGAGGACTGGGATACGCTGGAAAAAGCAAGCTGTGAAAGTGTGCAGATGACTGTCTGCATTAGCCAGAAGTAATTAGCCACTATCTCATTGTTTTCCCTCTTAAAGTGAAAACAACACATTGACTGTGGAAATGGGAGCATTGCGTTAGGGCAAGACAGAGCTTGAATTGGCTGGAGGTGGATGGTGTGGTTCAGATCAGGCCCCAGGTTTTACGGCACATATCAAGGAAGAAGGGACCTTAAATTAATGTAAAAAATGCATCACCTTGGGTCATCTCTTCAGGAACACTGCAAGTGCCCGAGTCTGCTGTGGAGCATGTGCATCTGCCACCCACGTGCCCACCTCTGCGAGCAGGCACGCCCTGGCGAAGGCTGGGGAAGGTTACGATGTCAATGAGAAACATCTGGGTGTGTGTTCTCCCAGATGTTGCCACTTGTGTCTGGGTTGTTAGCTGCACCTGGGCAAAGAAGAAAAGGAAATCCCCGGGTGGTGTGATGGATTTTGCAGACCCTGGGAGGTGAAGGCAGTTAGACACCACTTGCTGATAGTCCCTCTGCTATGTACTCAGGTGGCTCGCTGACGTTCGGGTGATGCAGGACCCATGGGTTTTGCAGCTAAGGAAATGTGTCACAAACTTGTCACATACCCATCATTTTGCTTTTGTTGTACGCCTCTAGCCTGGCTGGTGTGGGGATATTGAAGACGAAGGGCTCACTTATTGGCAGAGCTGAGTGTGCCTCCTCGTAGCCAGGCAGAGCAGGAAGAGGGAAGGGCTGCCTGGGCAAAGCCCCGAGCGTAGGTTGTGCTTGCGCTGTGGACTCTATTGACCTTGGACAAGCAGAATCATTTCTCATCAGCCATCATTAAAGCACGGGTTATGTTATTCCCGTAGCGCAGCTGTATGCTGAGAGCAGTTCTGTTCCCGTTTCGGAGGTGCTTGGGTCCTAAGGCAGTCGTTATATCTGCGCTACCTGGATGGTGACACCAGGATCAAGAAGGCTGCATGAAGGGATGGAGGCTTGTTTAATAAACGTTCTCATTGGGATTTATTCTGAAGAAACAGTTGCCGGATTTTTTTTTCTTGTGAAACTTGGATGAACAGCTGAAAGCAGTGGCTGGGAACCGCACGGAAAGAACCGGGATGGGGGGGGTAAAATTTGGAGTAAGGTAGATAAAAGTGAGAGATAAAAGAAATAATGCAGGGAAGGATGAGTAATCGACATTCTTGAAGTCGAAGCGCAGGCTCTGGCTTCCTTCCTGAGCAGTAAAATAAAATTAAAAAAAAGTCTTTAGAACAACAAAACTCTGGACGCGCTGGTTTCCTTCCTGACAGGCCCAGCCTCATGGTGTTTCGATGAGTCCTCATTGGCAACCAGGGCTGATCTAAAGGCCAAAGGCAGAAAGATTGGGAGGGGGGGGGGAGGAAAGGGAGAGAGAATTAACTCTTTGAGCTCTGCTGGAAAACCAGAGATCCTCTGCTTTGTGTGGGTTCTTTTTGCTGTCACTGGAGCACAAACAGTGTTCGTTGTGGCTGAGAAGCTTGAGGTGATCAGTACACCCAACGAGATGCTTGGTCATAGTCAGAGTTCATGTCAAAAACCAAAAGTAAGTGTTTTTAGACCTTTTGGATAAAATTCCTTGCACTTGGCATCGTAAGGCATGAAGTAACCACACGGATGAGCAACACTGGAGTAGACTGGTATCTCTTAGTAGGAAACCTGACACACAGGTGCTGTTTCGGGGATGCTCATTTTACTCATAGCACTCGGTTTGCAGTCCAGTGCTGCTCCAGTGTCTTTCCTTAGCACGCCTCCCAGCTGGGAAGGAGCTTCTGGGTGCATGAGAGCCCATCGTGCCTCACGAGGCTCTGGGCAGCGTTCAAGGAGCCAGGAGCACAGGAGGGCAGGTTGTATGTGTGCTAGACAGGTTGAACGGCTTGGCCAAAGCTTGTTTTGCAGCTAACCCTCTGAGGCTCGCCGCTCTCTGCAGGGTTCCCCTCTCTGAAAGGTCGAAGCTACTTCTTAATTCTCGGCAGCTGACAAAATATTTATTTTCAGGTACTTAAAATATTATAATTTGAAGTGGAGTCCAAGGCCCTGGCTGGAGCTGAGCTTTTGTACTAACAGCTTCAGTGAAATGCCTTTTTCCTCCTACAACTTGCCAGCAAATGCTTGGAAAATAATTGTGGGACAAGCATCCCTTTAGTAAGCAGATCAAGAAGATTTGAGACTTGCCAGAGACTTTCAAAGGACAGGCCAAAGGTTCAAGTTGTTGCCAGTTCTATTTGTCTTAGCCTTTATACTTACTTTTGTGTCATTAATTTCATCAAATGTCTGTGGGTAAAAGGCACCCAGCAGGCTGCTGCTTTTGCTGAGCTCTCTGCTTGTACTTGGACACCTCTTGGGAAATAAGCCCACCTTTGTGTCTAGGGAGAGAAGATTAAACCCACTACAGCTGTAGCAGAAAGAGGCTTCCCCACAGGCACGCTTGTGATAACCTGACATAGAGATGGCCACCCGGGGGGACCCAGGAGCTACTGGTGTCCTTTCCGCAGCCCTTTTCAAGCAGGTTTTGCAGAGAGACGCACGTATGAATGATGCTCCCTCAATGGTACCATACATATAGGACCTCCAGAGACCTCCAGAAATAAGGTGTCACACATGGATTTAGTGGAATTCACTGAAATGAGAGTTCAGCAAGAAGGACAGGTGAGCAGAGGGGAACCCAGCAGCTTTAGTCTTGTTCCTGGCCATGCTATTGGGGACAATAAGGATAATTATGTATTTGGGGGGATGCTGGCAGGCCATCACTGTTGAGCTCTTTGCCAGGGCTGCCCTTGCTGAGTAGCAACTCTGTTGGCACTGTGCTCTCCTGGGGGCCGTGCAGCAAAAATAGCAGGGAAAAGGCTGTTTTCTCAGCAGGATCCCTGCAGGCAGAGCTTTCCTGCCCTTCTTTTGAGCCCATACTTCTTTTCTCGGTGCCCCCATCACTGCCTGCATCCTCACAGCTGCTTTCCTACCCTTTCTGCCCCAGTGCAGCCAGCCAAGCACGTTAATTTTTCAGCAGAAGTGTTGTAATAATTAGGCAGCTCGTCAGAGGGTTTAGCAGTACTTAACCAGATGTGAAAAGACTCATCCCATGGTCCCCACTCTCTTGCTGGGCTCCAGCCAGCTGCCTTTTCCCTCCTGTTCAGGTTGCCTAGAAAGGGTTGTAGGAGATCTCCCTGCTGCCCTGGCTCCTCTTGCCTTTCTTCTTATGCTAAACACTCATTTGTAAAGGAGAAGGAGGGAGGGTGGAAATCCTTGGGCTGTTTGGGAGAAGAGCAGCAAAGAATTAAAAACAGACACCTGCAGGGCTCAGGCTTGAGACCTTCACAATTAACTCTTCCCAGGGCAGCATTCCAGGGCTTGTGGTCCATCGTTTGGTGGGCTGTGTAGAGGGATGCAAGGGCTGCAGTGGGTGGTGATGCTATGCAGGGCTTCTGGTGGCTCCTTGTTGTATATAATCTCCATCCAGTTTATATATATATATATAGGTAGATAATATTATATATATAATAGAAGGACTTCTAAAATATATAAAATCTCCATCTCTCCTGCCTCAGTTTCCTTCCCTGTGGGGACAATGTTGTTTCCCTGTCCACTGTGCTTTATAAGCATTTATACACAAGGCAATACTATTATCACGAACATGGTTGTAGTAAACTGTATTGTCTGCCTAATCCATATTAATGGGAAAAACTGTTGGAAGCAGGATATTGGCCCTTGGACTGAGTCATTCTGACAATTCCTACCTTTCTAAATTTATAAATACACAGTGGCACCGTATTTTACGCTTAAAAAAAAATCTATATACAACCTATAGGTTTATGGTTATAGAGAGAAAAGATGTATTAAATCAGTAAGACCAAGGGAGCAGACAAGATATAAAAATGATACTGAATTATGCTAGAACTTATTGAAAATCCCAACACATCTTTTTGTGTGTGTGTGTGTGTGTAAATGGTAAATTCCTTTCTGTGTTCTGAATTTGTTTCTTAATGTGTGTCACGTACCAGAATAGTGGCATGGACACAGTTGCAAATACGGGATGTGTTTTATTGTGAGTATTATACTGCATAGCAGAGCAAGGGTGTTGAATATTGCAGTCGGTTATATACAGCTGTAAATGGGAGCTACCTGCTGTTCTGTGTACAGCGAGCTGCATATTTATTAGTAAATACTAGTCTTGGTAATATAAAAATAAAGCAGGAAGTTGTATTAAAGACTTCAAGGTTTAGAACTAGTTTGCACAAAGCTCCCAGGATCCCACTGCAGGGAAAGGTCATGCATTTTGTGGTATTAAGTCTTTTCCACCTGATTTTTCTAGTTCTAGAATTTGAAAGCCTCTGCTGAACTCCCTCGCTCATCAGTTTGTGGAACGATTCGTAGGTGTTTCAAAGCAGGGTGAGGGTTGGGTTTGGGGCTGGAGGAATTGTAACAATCTGTAAACAGAGATGAGGACAAAGTTGAGGTACTCAACAGTGGGTTTGCCTCAGTCTTCACTGTCAACCTCTGTTCCCACACCTTTCAAGTGGATGGACCGCAGGAGAGGATCTGCGAAGCAAAGTCCCTTTCGTTGTAGGGGAAGATGAAGTCCGTGACCATCTGAGGAACGGGAGTGTACGTAAGTCTATGGGACCTGGAGATATGCATCCCAGAGTCCCCTGGGAATCGGCTGATGTAGTTGCCAAGCTACTCTTCATGATATTTCAAAAGTCATAACACTCAGGGGAACTCCCTGGTGATGGAAAAAAAGGGAAACATCACACCCATTTTTAAAAAAGGTAGAAAGGAAGACCCTGGGAACTACCAACCTGTCAACCTCGCCGCCATGCCTGGGAAGATCATGGAACAGATCCTCCTGAAGCTATGTGAAGGCACCTGGAGGGCAGGAATGTGATTCAAGGCAGCCAGCATAGCTCCACCAAGGGCAAGTCCTGCCTGACCAATCCAGTGTCCTTCTATTATGGGGTGACTACGTGAGTGAACAAGGAAAGAACTATGGATTTCATCCCTCTAGACTTCTGTGAGGACTTTGACACGGTCCCTCACAACATCCTTCTCTCTAAATTGCAGAGATATGAATTTGATGGGTGGACTTTTCAGCGGATCAAGAACTGGTTGAATGATCGTATCCAGAGGGTAGTGGTCAATGGCTTGATGTCCCAATGGAGATCGGTGACAAGTGGTGTCCCTCAGGGGTCCCTATTGGCACCAGTCCTATTTAATAACTTCGTCAATGGGATAAACAGTTGGATCGAGTTACCCTCAGCAGATTTGCTGACAACACCAAGCTGAGTGGTGTGGTTGACATGCCTGAGCGATGGGAGGGATGCCATCCAGAGGGACCTGGACAAGGTTGAGGTGAGCCGGTGTGAACCTTGTGAGGTTCAACAAGGCCAAGTGCAAGGTCCTGCAGATGGATCAAGGCAACTCCTGATGTCATTACAGACTGGGTGGAGAATGGATT
The DNA here is from genome assembly GCA_033558235.1 of Neomorphus geoffroyi. Taxonomy (NCBI): domain Eukaryota; kingdom Metazoa; phylum Chordata; class Aves; order Cuculiformes; family Neomorphidae; genus Neomorphus; species Neomorphus geoffroyi. Next base: position 2,862,061 of record JAUMJM010000024.1, on the reverse strand, counting down.
GTGAGCAGCTCTGCTGAGAACGACTTGAGAGTGCTGGTGGATGAGAAGCAGGACATAAGTCAACAATGTGTGCCTACAGCCCAGAAAGCAAATGGTATTCTGGGCTGCATCAAAAGAAATCTGGCCATCAGATTCTGCCCCTCTCTGCTCTGATGAGTCCTGTGTCCAGCTCTGTAGCACTCAGCACAGGAAAGACATGGAAGTGTTGGATCTGGTCCAATGAAAGCCACAAAAATGGTCAGATGGAGGGGACACTTCTCCTGTGAAGAAAGGCTGAGTGAGTTTGAGTTGTTCAGCTTGGAGAACAGAAGGCTCCAAGGAGACCTTTTTGTGGCCTTTCAGTACTTAAAAGGGGCCTGTAAGTATGATGGAGACAAATCTTTCAGCAGGGCCTGTTGCAACAGGACAAGGGGTAATGGTTTTCAGCTAAAAGAGGGTAAATTTAGACTAGATATAAAGAAGAAAACTTTTACAATGAGGGTGGTGGAACACTGGCACAGGTTGCCAGGGAGGTACTGGAGAACCCATCCCTGGAAACATTCAAAGCCAGCTTGGATGAGGCTCTGAGCAACCTGATTGAGTTAAAGACGTCCCTTTTCATTGCAAGGGGGCTGGACTGAATCAACTGTAAAAGTCCCTTCCAACCCAAACAATTCAATGATTCTGTGAAATTGCAGTTGAGCTCCTTCCCTGGTGCAGCTGCAGCTGAACATATCCGAGCAGCTCTGATGGGTGCAGTACCGAGGACCTGTGCTTTAGAGGAACATGTGAGGACACATGCATTACACACACACGTACACGGAGCACAGAGCTGTGAGGGTGACAGATGCCTGCAGCAGGGAGGCCGGGTGGCAGGTGGAAAGCAAACTCCGTATTTTCTGGTGTGCTTGCAGGCTTTCCGACTGACAGACCCCTCTCTGGAGAGAAAGGTATCAGGGCAGAGCGTGAACTCCAAAATGAGCAATAGCTTCTGAAATACCCGAGTGTTTAACCTAGAGGGAGCTCTCTTACATGAAGAATGAGAATATTGGCACAGCCTGCCTGAACAGCTTTTAGTCTGTGTATCTTGAGCAAACTTCTGCCTTCTGCATCCTCGGCTTGCTCTTCTGGGTACCACATTTCCCCGGGCTGAGGTACAGGAGGGTTAGAGAAGTCCCATGGGTAGCTTCCATGGACTCAGTCACGCAGGGGCCAGAGCGGGATCCTCGCTGGATCTCCAGAGGTTTCTCCTTGTGGAAGTTGATGTAAATTTCTTATGTTGATTGCATTTCTTCTATTTTTTTCCTGCTCCTGGTAGTGTCATCACACCTCACAGACGAGTTGCAGCTGTTGGGGTGCCAGACAACTGCTCCCTGCTCTGCCAGGAGGAGAAAGGGCTCCTGGGTGAGAAATGGTCTTTTGTTGACTGCTAAGGGTGTTGTTAGCGGGCTGATTCACTAAGGAGGTATTTATGTGCTGGTCCGAGGTGGTTCAGTTGCTCCCTTTGGGTGTCTCCTTTTAAATGGCTTTATACCCTTCATCATCCTTGGGTAGATCCGACTGCCTGAATAAAAAACTGTGATGTTTTGGAGTTAGATGAACTGGTATTTTCTTTCCTGGAAGCTGGGAGATGCTGGAGGTGACACAGATGGATGATGTGAGTGTGCTTCCCCAGTGCATGGACAGATCCGGCTGTGACCTAGTGTGAGTCCTTCAGATCCCATGGGTCCTGCTCCCAGTGGGTGTGGGAGCTCACATCTGGGGCTGGAGGAGAGCCCTGGCTCCTCAGGACAGCCGGGCAGCCTGTCTCTGGACACAGCAACACATCCCTGAGAGGTGTGAATGAGCTGACAGGGAGTTTGTAGCCTTGTGTACACACCAACCGCAGCAGGGCAGAGGCGATGTGGCTCTCCAGAGGCAGCAGCCCCAGCTCTGCATCTCCAGGCCACCCACTGATTTAACAGAGTGAAAGGGAAACTTGCTGAAGTACTGGGGCAGAGGTCTTGGAGAGCTGGCGGTGCCTGAGTGGTCATTTAAAAGGAGGGCTGAATAAAAGGATGACTGAGCAATTCTTTTCTGGATGCAGAAAGCTCCTGTCTGGGAACCACAGGCCCCAAAGAACAGCTTGACGGTGCTGGTCTCAAGCTGGAGGGATCCAGAGTGGTGATGCTGCCTTGTTCCTCCACCCCCTCACAGTCCAGGTCCCCATGGTGGCTGCGTTTGCCCCAGCAAGTGGCAGAAGGGTGGGGCTGGCCATGTCTTTGTGGGAGAGCCCCCTGTCCCCAGGGCAGCAACCCTGCCATTGACACCTGCCAGTCCCAGCTGGAAGAAAGCACCACCCCAAAAAGCAGAAAGGGGAGATTTGTCCAGCCTGGTACTTGTGGGGAGCACAGCTGGGGGAAGCCAGGAGTTGAAATCCATCCTGCTGTCCAGAGCAAACTTTCCCAGTTGCAGCCCAGTCTCTTCTTGGGACCTTTCTACGCTGCTTGGCGCAGTCTGTCTGTCTTCCTTTCAATTCTAAGAGACTGAACAGTCCAGGGGAGGGAAGGGGCTCCTCTCTTTTTTGCAAGCCCTGCCCAAAGGAGTTTATTTTATTAAGCTGGGCTGGGGTGGAGGAGGTATGGCAGGGATCCTTCCCTCTCCTGCAAGCTGCTTGCTGAGAACCCTGATGTTGTCAGTGGCTCTGCTCCTCACACGGGCATCCCCGGCAGTGCCAGAGAGATGCAGTGTGGTACTGGTGCTGGCACCGGGTGCAGCCGCTGCTCCTCAGATGATTCCCTGTTCTCTGGGTCTCTCTAAGCAAGGGATGGCTGTTGCTTAATTAGGTTTTTGTCTCATCCATGTCCTCGCTGACCTACCCTGCTCGGTCGACCCTCTGACTACCCGCTTGAAAGGAGGATGAGGTGCCCTGGGTGCAGAAAATAGAAAGGTCAGAACTTCCACAGGAGGAAGCAGAGAGATGCTTGCAGAATCTCTCCAGAGAGGTTTTACGGTGCTGTTCGTGGACATCTGGGTTCACCTTTTCAAATACCTTGAGCACAAATACCCTGGTGTGCAGGGTTGAGGTGATCTTTCTGCAGCCCCACTGTCCAGCAGCTGGACTGCTTTAAAAGAGAGCTGCAGAGAGGCAAAACCGGGAGGGAAATTAAGGACAGATGGAGTATGACAGCACATATTTTCCTGTGGGTGCTTTTCTGTTCGTTGTGTTGTTGTTGTTGAATGAAGGAGTTTGTGGAAGGAAAAGGCATGCATGAGTGCGAGGAGCTGAATGGGGAAGGTGGATGGAGGGAAGAAATGGTGAACTAAAACACCTTTGAAGTCTAATTTTTAACGAAAGGCTTTACGCTAGCTTTTGGTGTGCCTTCAGTTTGTAGTGTGGGTTGGTTTTTTTCCAGAGCGGGCAAAGAGAACTGTGAGCAGCAGAGGCAGGAGAAGTTACTTTGATTCAGGCTCCCAATTTGGCTTGAAAAATGCCAGAGGAAAGGGGGTGGGATTGGAATAAACACTTTTCCTGGGGACGTCTTCTCTCTGTGTCTCAGATGATGGCCAGTCCTTTCCTTATCTCACTGTTCTTACTCTGCTAGCTGGAAAACTGTACCTGAGCCTCCAGCCTTTCCTTTCATGAGCGGCCACAAAGAGATTCTGGGAAGCAGCTAATTGCCAGGATTTCTCCCCTGGACTCCTAACAAGGTTAGGGAATGTTGTGGGAGAGAGAACAGGATGAGTAGGCACACCTAGCTTTGTGGTCACAGCTAATTTCTCTGCATGTTAATAGTGCCCAGGCCCTACTCCACCTGATTTCTGTCTTCGCCAGGAGGAAGCTGCACAGTTGAGTATAACTCTCATGGAATTTGATTCAGTGAGGATCTACCGAAGATGCCCATATTGTGCAGTGTAGGTCTGATGCTCGTCCCGTGGCCGTGGCTGCAGACTGGGGTGTGATTGTTGACCCAAATGCATTATCTTGGTCTCAGTCATCCTACATGCTGGATGAAGCTGGGCTGTATGGCAGCAGCTGGTGGAAGGATAGTCCTCTTCCCCAAGCTGTGCTGCAACTGAGCCTACTGCTCAGTGAGGAGGGTCTCAGCACTGCCCTCCTCACGTGGCCTGGGCAGCCCAGACCCTTGTGGTGAACAGTGCAACCACATCCACATTGTGTCTGCTGATCATGAAGGGACTGAAATGTTGTAGTGTTGCTCACAGAGGCACGTCGATACGTGTGGTAGGGACCGTGGAGGTTTTCATGCATCAGAAATGCTGCATCTCCTCTTCCTGCATCCCTTGTAGTCCCAAGTCCATGGCCCAGCAGGTACCTGCTGTTGGAGGGCCTGGCTACAGCAGCTTTTTTATTCCACAGCCAAGTTTCTTGAGAGTGAGTTTCCTGTGGGTCTCTGCTCTTTGCCAAACACAAGCAGCCCTCCTTACGTGTTTGACCTTGTACAGAAAGTTAGTTTTACTTTTCTGAGCCCTCAAGGGAAATGGGTGGCTTCCCTGGTGCAGAGCAGGTCCTGTGTCCTGTACAGGGTGGTACGGAGGCAGCTTTAGAGAGTGCTGGTTTCTCCTCAGTAATTCCCACCAGTCATCGACTGTTTGGAGTGAAATGCTTTGGCCCTTGAGGAATTCCTGGGAATCTCAAAACTCCAGCATTTCTGAGTTGTAATCAGCATGATCTTCCTCTCCTCTTTACCTCCTTCCCCTCATTCACCAGTCAAGACGGTGCGTTCGTCCAAGATGCTGTAGGTGTACAAAAGCAGGCTCGTTTATAATAAATGAATTTGCAGCGCTCCATGTTGTCACCGGCAACTGTCTCGTTGTTCATGACACGGGGATGAGAAACAAACTGCTCTTCTGTCCCATGAGACACTGCTTTTATACCTAAAGACATTAACCATGCAGAGAAAACCAGGAGCAGCAGCCTGCAGGGAAAATGGAAAGGACTTAACACCCACAGCTTGCAAAATGAGAGCAGCTCAGGGTATTGGTGCTGGAGCCTCGGAGAAGGTGGGAGTGTCTGTAGGAAACGGGATTGGGGATGAAAGGGCTAGGATTGGGGTTAGGATCACTGTCAGAGCCTGAAACTGTTTCTAGAAACAATCCCGGAGCTTTGGTGACTCAAAGGTAGCACTGAGTCCTACATATATCTGTTGCATGTCTCTAGTAAAACTATGCTCCCCTGATGAAGAGGCAGGTATAGAATCATAGAATGGTTTGTTTGGGAGGGACCTTGAAAGCCCATCCAGTTTCTGCCATGAGCAAGGACACCTCCCACTGTATCAGGTTGCTCAAAGCCCTATCCAGCCTGGCTGTGAACACCTCCAGGGATGGGGCAGCTACGACTTCCCTGGGCAACCTGTGCCAGGGCCTCCCCACTCCCACAGTAAAAAATGTCTTCCTTTTATATAATCTAAATATATAATCTTTTCTATAATCTAAATTTCCCTTCTTTCAGCTTAAAACCATTAAAACCCCTCATGCCATCACTGCACTCACTGACAAAGAGCTTCTCCCCAGCTTTCCTACAGGTCATGGTAAGGGATGGTGAGCGTGTCCTGAATGTGCTGAGAAAGATGAGTGGGAGAAGGAAGTCTGCCTTCTCCCGGAGGCCTGGCACAGGTTATCGTGTGGTCACAGGTGAAGGAGAAACTGGGGAGACCTTGCCCCAGGTGACGTGCCAGGGCTGTGAGGTGACACACTGCTGCGGCTGATGTAAACCTGTCTCACACCGTTCCTCCATGGCTAATCTGACTTAGAGCAGCCCCTGAGTTCACGTAGTCTCTTTTCTCCAGGGCTGAGGGGGTGACGATGTGCTGCCAAGCCATGCTCTGCGCCAGGCGGGAGGGCCTGGCCTCACACTGGTGGCTGATGGAAGTTTGCAGGTCCCTGCCTGAACACCGGCATCTTCCCATGGTCTGCCCAGGGCTCTGGGTAGTTGTGAGAGGAGGAGCCAGGGTGCTGCCAGCCGCTGCCCACTACCTGGTGGCCCCCAGGTGATGACCCCAGGTGATGACCCACACTCAGAAAAGCGCTGCTTTAGATCAAGGGTGGCTGGCAAGCACATGGGCAGCAAAACCCAGCCCAGCAGGCTGGTAAGTGTCCAGCTGGGAAATGAGGACCAGAGCTCAGGCGTTCCCGGCAAACGGGTTTTGAAAAGGCCTCCCTTTCTCTATGTAGCTGTGCTTTCAGCCCTTCCCTAGACTTTAAACTGAAGAGGTCCTTGCTTGGTGAGTCAGGAGAGATGTAACTTTGGCTTGCAGACTTCAGGCTTGAATTAAACAAGGGCAGCACTTTAAGAATAAATACTTCTTCCCCTGCTTCCCTAAGATACATCCAGGTAGGACGTGTTTAGCACTGGCTTAATGCTCCAGTTTAAAGAGCTAATTTTGTCCAAAGCTACCCTTCTGTAGGAGCCTATAATTAGCAATTAAAGCATAAAAAATATTTCCATCGAGTGACTCCTAAATAAATGCTTGTCACTGCTGATCAGAGTTGGTTTATTTCCATGTGTGTTTTCCTTCCTTCTTTTTTTGTATAACTTACGGCCCTGTAAATGCTCAGCAGCTGTTAATATGATTCTGTCGATACATTTACCATGGTGATTTGGCTATATTTGGCGAGCGTGTGAAGAAATCACTCACTGGTTAGAAGGAGGATAGACAAGCTGTCGATATCAAGGGAGAAATGCTAATAACCCCGGTGACAAATCATTCCTGGGAATCTCAAAGGGTTAAAAAAAAAAAAAAGGCAGCAGCACTTCCCTGCAAGAGGGGCCTTGGGAGTGAAGGTGACTCATCAGGAGCTGCAGACACCAGCTGTCATCTCCAGCTCCTCCAGTGCTTAATCACTTCACTTTTCTAAAGAAATATTTTGTTCTAATTCAAACAGACCCGGGGTTGTTTGTTTTTTATGAATTATTTACTGGTGAGGAGAACCTCTTGAGGTATCTGTCTTCACTCAGAAATAAGTGGACTCTCAGAGCCTGCTGCAGCATTTTAAAGCACACAGTCCCTTCTGTGATGAACACACCCCCCACACCCCCCCCCTTTTTTTTTTAACACCCACTTAAATCCAGAATAAACCCCAGGAAGTCAGCCCTGGCACTCAGAGCCATCCATACTGGAGGGAATGCATGCAAGCTCTGGCCTCGTCTAGGTGCTCTTTGAAAGACATCCCTGCTTCTAGGTTTGGGGTGATGACGCTCCAGGTGACCCCTGTGAGTGGCACCAGTTTCCCAGCGTGGAGGTGGAGATGTGTCCCCATACCTGACTTGCTCCTAGGTGTGTTCTCGTAGCAAGGACGCACTCACCGTGTGCAAAGCAAGTGCAGGAAGAGGCTTGCGTGTGCCACTGACCCCCACTCTGGGCACTGACACCCTCCAGCTCTGGGTTATATTTCTTTTACTCAATAAACTCACAACCAAATTCCACCTGGCTGTTCCTGACTTCTGCAGTCCGCACATTTATAGCTCTTCCAGCGGCAAGAGGAGCTCGCATGATATTTTGCAGTCCCAAAAGGTCTGATCCAGCAGCCATGGAAGTAAATAAATGGAAAAATTTGCACTGACTGGACTGGGCATCAGATTAGTCCCTAAATGTTAGTTGATCTGCTTTGGGGTTATGACAGACAAATATTGCCCCAAGGTTACTGCTACAGGAATAATCGATCTACCTGTCTTGGATACGTCTAGGCTGTCTATCATCACGGTAATGTCTAAGTGAGTGTTACCACCTAGAAAGACTGTGCCTGACCATATAAGTTGCCTTTTCTTTGTGTGGTCTAAGATCAGAGAGTGGAGTTTTCAGCATATTTAAGATCATTTCTATTTGGCACTTGTCTGCTCCACAGGATATTACTACTTGACTGCACCGTCCTTATTATCCACTTCTCATATTTCACTTAGAATTCTTTTTTCACATTTATTTTTTACTAAATAAATAACGTGGTCTGTAAGTAAATGGCTTGGTCCTCAAAACAATTTAGACAAAGTGTCTTGAGTGTGATTTAGCTTGAGTGGTGTAAGTCGCACGCTTATACAAGCTTCAAAATGACAGGAAAGATAATCCCATCAGACAGTCTGTAAAACAGAACAAGCCTGTAGAGGGGTGTTCTTGTACACAATTACACTTAGAGACACAGGATGAGAGGAGGAAGGGGATTCAGGACGTGAGGAGGCTGAAAGAGCTGACTGGTTGTGTGCTAGACGCTTATTTGCGCTAGAGTCCCTTAATGTGAGTCCCTGGAAGCTGGAAAGGAGGTGGGCACAGCCTCGTGGAAAGAAGCTCTGGTTTCCCATCAACACAGGTTTGGACAAAGAGCTTTGCACTGGCACCGGCTGAAGATGCTGGTGTCTCGCAGCCCTGCTGGGATGTGACGGGAGCGTGCTGCGTCGTGCAGCCATTCCTCCATCCCATGGGCTGTGGGTGATGGGGTGTGTTTTAGCCTCGTGTCAGGGCTGCTCGTGTGAGAAGCAGAAGCCTGCAGCCTGCCAGCTGCCCCTCAGCACCGGAGATAAATGTGCCCCAAATTCTTCTTTGTGCCCCAGTTCTCTTCAGAGAACGGGAACATCCCCTGGAAAACAGGACACACAAAAGTGATGCCTTTACCAAAGCCAACAGTATTTTTGGTTCTGATTTCTCACTTTTTTTCTTTTTCCTCACAGAAGACCCTTTAAGAAACATTGTTTTTTAAGGGGCACTTCTGACACCGAAACCTCTCCTTCCTGCCTCCTTCCACCCCCTCCTTCCTCCAGCCCACACGACCTGCCCAGTTTCCTCTCTGCTCCCCTCCTGGTGCAAAGATAAGACATTTGGGGTAAGAAGTTTGTACCATATTCATTAGCTATTTGTAAGTTAGCAGAATTGAGGAATTCTTTGGGATTTTTGCCAGTTACTATGAACTCTGAGATCCTGCTGTTTATAAAGCAGCGGCTGGTGGAAAGCACAAGATACAGCTGAGGTTCACTTCTGAGATAATTTCTTGCCTTTTTTCTTGTGTGAAAAGTTCCTGACTCTGTGTTGATTTTCTCGAGATCGTGTTTATTTAAATCAGGATAATAATCTTCCAAATATACCCTAAAATTATATAGCCATATAAATCCTGTCATAATATATTCAGTAAAACTGTCAGGTGATCATTCTTAATGTAAAATGAGACCTTTTCATTTTCATCCAGTCAGTTAGCACTAAATTAACTCCTTGGAACAGGCTCAGAGTCATTCATTTGAGTAAATACCCAGTTATTTATTGAATATGCAGCATTGCTGCCTGTCTTGGGCCCGGGAGCATGGGGCTCCTGTCCTTGTCCCAGCTCCAATACCAGTCAGTCAAGATACTTGAAAACTTCAGTAACACCCACACATTGGTTTTGTTGTTGGTCTCGGTGCAGCCATGAGCTGATTCCCAATGATGGGTTCAAGATGTGGGTTAGGTTGCAAGCAGCACTCCTGATCTGATGTCCTGGCAGCAGCCCAGGAGCAGAAGTTGTCCCACACTGCCTCGAGGGCTCAGGGACACAGGCAGGAGCTGCATCCCACTGCAGTTAGGGATGCCCAGCTGGTCGGCTCCTTGGAGAAGGGCTGTGACCTGTTGGACTGACTCTGTCCTCCTCAGTCACCTCACCCCTGAGCACCTCATCTAAATCATTATTTACTTTTTTTTCCCAACTTTTTTTGATTCATAACCAGGACAAGTCTCCTAAACCTCCAGCCAGGAACTGGTTAGGGCACTTTCCTCTCCTCCTCTTGGTATGGAAAGGTACCAGTAGGTGTAGGAGAGTTTTGCTGTGGGCTTCACCATGCATGGCTATTTGGAAAAAGTATTCAAACTAGTGCTGGAGTCCCAGAAAGGCCATAACTAAGATAAAGACCCTCAAATAGCTTCAGCTCTTCCTTCAATAGGGTGATTTTGTGGTCTGCTACAGCCTCCTTTCCATCCCCAGAGAGGGTAGGCCTCCTCCTTTACTCCTTTTCATCCCCCTTCTTGCTGCCAGGTGTAAATAGTGAGCAAATGCCTATCCTGGAGCCTGCCACAAAACAAGATGGAAATTGAAGCACTGCCTGCCAGGGATTCCCTGGAGGACTCGGATATCTTGCCAGCACCCCACTGTTTCGATGCCCCTGCCCATGATGGAGCAGGAGGGAGAGGTGAGCTTCTATCCCTGCATCCCTGAGAAGACAGTGGAAGTACTTCCAGAGATGCCCTGGCATCTAGCCCACTGCCTGGGAAACGTGGACTCAGCTAGGTTCAGGGAAACACCTTCCTCCTCCTGACCCTAAAGAAAAAGCCTTGCTTGCAGCTCCATATTCAGCTTCCTAAACATAAAAGCCAAATAAAAACAAATGAACCAATGAATCAAATCATGACTGTCTGGAACCGGGCTGCAAGGAGACCCACTCATCCTGCTCTTCTGGGAGATCAAATTCACTACACAGATCAAAGAACGAAGAGGAAAAGCTCTTCAAAAGTCAGGAAACAAAATTGCCTCAGCCTTCCTTTAAAGAAGGAAAGTTACTGGACCACAGCCTAAAAGAACCAGAGGAGAAAACATCAAAGGGAAGTTCTTAGTCACATGTGGCTCTGTGAAAGGTGAGGTCTGCCAGGTATTAGATGTCCAATTGGAACTGACAAACTTCAGCTCCCAAAGAGCTCTCTCTTATCATTCCTGCATCCCCATCCCCTAAAAAATGAGGTTAGAGAAAGAGAAAAAAGAAATTAAAAGGCTAGCCATGTTTATTCATAAATTCTTTATGATCCTGCAGAAAATGAAGGGCTGTTCCCTTTCTTATTTCTTCTTGTTGATGCCCATTTCAGCTGTAGCCTACCAAAAACAATGTGAGGGTGGCTAGAGCAGTGTCCCCTTAGGAGGGTGGAAATTGAGCTCACCCCCATCTGTGCGTCGCGTGTCAGAGCACATTGCAGGTTGAGTAGCGGGAGGATGTGCCAATTGCAGATAAGGCGAGAAGTTCAGATCTTAAACTGAAGTTTTCTGTCAGCTGATATTTTCTGGCACTGGGGTTACAAAGCGATGCAATAGGTTGTCACGGGAGTGGGGAGCACTGAAAGACTTCAGGAGCAGATCAAGCGGAATTATTTCAGGGATGCGTTAAATTTAACTGTTTCCACTTCTGGAGAGAAAGAAGCAGATAACCTCTCATTCGCCCTTCCACTTCTGCGTGATGTTGGGATTCTTCAGGTATCAGGTTCCCACTTGTGCAGACACAAAGTGTGGAGCATTGGGTGCTCTTCTAGAAATGAACTCTAGTTTCTGTGGGACCACAATACTGAGGTGACCTGTTGGGTGAGGAGATGCTTTAATAAGCAGCAGATTGAAGTGCAGTATCAGCTGCCGGCAGCTCAAATGGTCCCATGTTAAGTTCATCAGCACATGGTCAACTGGAAGAAGGAAAAAAGCAGTTCCCTCTCCTAGAAGAAAAAAAGATGCAAAGGGGAAAGGTGTGAACAAATGGATCTGTTTAAGGGCAGGGAGACTCTGCAGAGGAATCTGGGCTGGCCTGATCGATGAGCGGAGGCCATTTGTATGAAATTCAACAAGGCCAGCTGCCAGGTTTTGCACTTTGGTCACAACAACCCCATGCAACGCTCCAAGCTTGGGGAAGTGTGGCTGGAAAGCTGCCAGGTGGAAAAGGACCTGGGGGAACTGGTCCACAGCAGCTGAACGTGAGCCAGCAGTGTGGCCAGGTGGCTAAGAAGGCCAGTGGCACCTTGGCTTGTATTAAAGTGGTGCGGCTGGTAGCCACAGGACAGTGATTGTGCCCCTGTACTCAGCACTGGTGAGGCTGCACCTTGAATTCTGTGTTCAGTTTGGGGCCCCTCACTTCAGGAAAGATACTGAGGGGCTGGAGCGTGTCCAGAGGGGGGCATTGAAGTTGGTGAAGGAGCTGGAGTACAAGTGTTATGAGGAGCAGCTGAGGGAACTGGGGTTGTTTAGTCCAGAGAAGAGAAGGCTGAGGGGAGACCTGTTCATTCTCTACAACTGCCTGAAAGGAGGTTGTATCAAGGTGGATGCAGGTTTTCTTCTCTCAAGTAACAAGTGATAGGATGAGAGGAAATGGCCTCAAGTTGCACCAGGGGAGGTTTAGATTAGATATTAGGAGAAATTTCTTTACCAAAGGAGTGGTGAAGCATTGAAACAGCTGCCTAGGGAAGTGGTGAAGTCTTCTTCCCTGGAGATACTCAAAAAACCATGTAGATATGGCACTTCAGGACATGGTTTAGTATGCATGGCATTGTTGGGCTGACGGTTGGACTGGATGGTCTTAGAGGTCTTTTCCAGCCTTAATGATTCTACGATTCTAAACAGTGCGGGGACTGGAAGAGGGGAGTGCAGTTAGAGAGGGGGCCCCTTATATCTTTCAAGTCTGGGAACTGCAGTAGTATGATAACCCCAGCCAACTAGTGGTGTCATCCTGTCCAGAGGACTCATAAAATCAAAAGTGCAGTGTGTGGCTGCCCAAGGGGGACTGCCTGTTCACAGGTACCCAGGTGTCAGTAGTGAGGATGCCAGCGCTTGGTATGGCAGGATGCCTTTTATCTCTGTTTTCTTTGTGTAGATGACACAGGGCAATTCTAATGCCTACTTGGGATTTTGTGTAGTTTGTTTTAGTTTAATATGACATTGTTTAGTGTTTAAAGGTTACCCGGGTTACAAATTTTACCGCTGTATTGATTGACTGGTCTTTTCTGCCTTGTTGCTGAAGACTAGAAGGAACTGAGAAAAATGTTCCTAGTTGCCCTACCAAATTGGACTGCTCTTCCTTACAGATGCCTGGTATTTTCCTCAGCTAATATCTTGCCGTGTGCCTTGCACACAAAGCACGGGCTTCTTCCAGTATTGCATGCTATGCTTGAAAGGCAACGTTTGCAGACTGCTTTGTATTTCTGCCAGTGCAACTTCTGCTTCTGGATACGTGCAGAAAGGTGTTTTAAAAGCCAGCAGCGACCAGTGTGATTCTTTTGAATCAGGTGTTTGTGTGGGGAAAGCAGGTCAGAGAACACAGGAGGATGCTCTGCTTTGCTGTTGCCTAAGTATGACCTTGCCAGTGCTACTTCTGCTGCAGGGAGCAGAGCTGGGAGCAGGTGGGTCAGTACACAGACCATGTCCGTTCATCCACTGGGAGGTGTCGTACTCTGGGGGACTGCGATACCCTGCATCTGCGACAGCAGAAGTTGCAGATTCGGTCCTTTCCTACTCTTTCAATGAGTGAAGGGTTCCTCTCTGCCCCAGATGTTTTGCACTAGCAGTGGGTGTGTGTGATCCTCCCAGAGAGGACGCCTTGGCCCCATAAAACACGGCTGCGATGCTGCTGTCGTGTCTTCGCTGGCTCCTTTGCTGTGTTTATTGATATCCACATTCCTCCATTTTAGTGTTTTAGCAATCATGGTGATAAACAGCACTGTGACTGTGCCCTGTGGGCACCTCTGTCCCTGTCATCTAAGGTGCTGCTTAAGTACCTGTGCTGCAGAGCATCGCCAGATGGGAGCTGGTTTGAGGGCTTGTAGTTGCACCCTGGCACATGGTACCTCCAGAGGTCACAGTCCGAGGACGCAGGTGGGCAGCAGGCACCAAGTTCTGCCTCTCGTCTTTCACTCTCTCCGCAGAGTGCTGGAAAGCACAAATTCTGTTGAGATTAAGTTATAATTTAAGGCGGTGAACATGTGCTCTGCTGGCGGCTATAAAGATTCAAATCATAAAGTTTTACAGTGGAAAGGTTTCTATAAAAGCATCGTTAGAAAGGGGGAATCGTGCCTTCAATTCTTACGACTTATGGGGCTGTCTGGTTTGTTTTGGTTTTAGTGGTGCTTGGTGTGACACGGGGTGGGGACTCAACCCCATCTTTCCGTTTAAAATCAGGCCTTTCTTCCCCAGGGCCCTGGTGTTCCAGTGCCTTGAGAAGGACTGGAGATGGTGCAGATTTTCTGTCTGCCCATCCACAGGAGAGTTTTGGGACCCCTAACATGTGCAGACTTGTTGGATTAGCAAAGAGAAAGATGACCTGGCGTGTGCTGCACAGTTGTCGTACGGAGTCTGGGGAAATCCAGGCTGGGACACAAGTATCTTGAGCACGTTGTAACTGTCTAGCCAAACCATCACCGTCGGGTTGGTCAACCTGAATCCTACGGGGCTGTTGAATATCCTTCCAAAGGATGGATTACCTTCCTTGTTCTTTCAGACTTTGAAACCCGCAATACTGGTTAGTGTCCAAAAGGAAGCACCACCACACACTGCTTCAAGTTTTTGCACCATGTAGGGTAGTGTTCTTTACCTGTAACGTCTTTGCTTCAGTGGTGTTGGAGTGGAGACCCAACTGCTTCCAGCAAGCAAGGGCTCCCAGGTCTGGGCTTTGGAAGCGATCTGACACATATGGTGAAAATCTACAGCTGCTGCATGAAAAGCGAATGAATTAAAACATAATATGAATAATACAGTCAATACAGCAGCCGTGAGTTGTTTATTTTTATGTTAAATTCAATGCATTTTTGTCACCCTCATATTTTGAGTGATCAATAGGCCAAAGATTTTCATATTAACAATACTCAGCTGCATTGTAGAAGCAGGGGAAGTGGGAGGTTTTGGCAGCTGGATGGATGTGCAAGGATTTTGTCACCTCTTTGGGACATGCGGAGAGCAGTTTGAGATTATGAATAAGCATCATATATTTGCTGAAAGATCAGCAGTGAAATTGTTAACACTATTCCCATTTCAATGGTTATCTTCAGCTCCCAGAATCAGCATCCCACTGGGTGGAGTTGACTACAGCAGACCTCACCAGCAAGATCTTTACAGGGGGAGGAACACACCACTGGTGTGATTATACTTGGTTCATCTTTCAGTCTTATTTATGAATTAAAGCACAGGAATTTATTATTAATCAAAACCAAGATTGGTGGTGCAGGTGGCGCGTGTGTAGTATTCAGGGCTTTGACCCTAGGTGGAGGATTGTGTTCTGAGCTTTGCAGCTGGACCGCTGTTGCAGGGCTTGCCTGGGTGAAACCGAGAGGGGAATTTAGCTCAGCTGTAAGTTAGCTGGGTTGGAAATGGGGGAGTTTTACAGTCCCAAGTCTTGGGATTTTATGTGATTCTGACAAAGAGCTCAAATAGGGCATGGGGAGACAGGCACTTCGCAGCCTTCATCTGCAAAATGGAGGAGCAGACGGGCAGCTGAGGTGCCGTCAGTATCTTGCGGATGGAAAGAAGGCATTTAATCTGTTCCACTGGGCAGTGGAAGTGACTTCCAGCCTCGGCTAGCAGCTGGCGGCTGGCAATATTGCCTTTAAAGCTGAGTGTCTTGGGATTAGATTGAGCCCTGTGGCATTATGGCCAAGTCTTGTTCTGCTTTTGAATCCTCCCTTTGCCGAGCCCATAGATCAGCTCGGCTCAGGCGGTGCCGTGGCAGTAACCCAGCATTATTGAACCTGTCCTCCTCGCTCTCCCAGGCAGTCACACGTGCGTCTGGCCAGATTTGCAGGACTCAGCAACGGACAGCCCGGGCCCCTCTTACTCAGAGGAGCAGATCGATAACAGAGGCGGGTGATAGATGAGGAGAGTTAGGGATGGATAATCTGCTGAATTTACATGACCCAGGGTGGTCCAGGGAAGGCTGCGGCTTTGCTGGGAGACTTTCAATAGGAGACAGAAGTTGCCTTAGTTTCCAGCTGCTGACTGCATTTTAAAAAACATTGCAGGGTCTGTTTGGGTGGGTGGAGGAAACTGCCAATTGTGAGCAGAAAATAAAAAGCGGGATGTTTGCTGCCTGCCTTCAGGGCTGCATCCCCCCAGCCTTGCTTGGCAGCAGCCGAGCGGGTGCTGCAGGAAAGGGAGCATGCAGTGCCATCCACTCATGTGCCCATGCCGGCAGGCTCCAACTCACGGTGGAGTTTCATGGGAAAAGGAAATACTGGCAGGATGGGAAGCATATGCTTTGAGATATTATATAGATATATATTCAGTATAGGTGTTAAATGTGTCGTACTGACTCACTTGGTTAGAGGCAGAGGATTTCAGTCCAAAAGCTCTGTATTTCCAGGACCTGGTTAGCAAACACACAAAAAAAGCAAGAAACAGCAGGTAGAAAAGAGAAGTAAAAAGCTGCATTTTTAATTAATGATAATGATAATGATAGTGATAATGATGATGATGATTATAATAATAACAACAACAACAACAACAATAATAATAGCAATAACAATAACAATTATAATATTCCAGCTTTCCAGTCCTATTAATACCAAAGAGTGGAGTTTTAGGCTTTAATCCTATAAGATGTTGCTAAATGCCTTCTGCCATGAGAACAGAGCATATGCCGGTGGCCAGCTTTCAGGGAGGAAACTTCCCTTGTATTGAGGCTGCCCTGTAACTGTTTACAGTGGTGTCTTCCTTTTGTCTTCTTTCGTTTGATCTTTCACAGAAGCATCTGGTCTGGCCTTTGCTGGAAACACCACACTGGGCTGGAAGGACCACAGGTCACTTCTTCTGCCCACAAGTGACAGCCCTGGTGCCCATAAAATATAACCTTCCCGCTGGCTGGAGTGCACTGCTGAAAGACTGGCACGCTTTGATTTAAGTCTTTTAGACTTTTTTATAATGTGTCTATGTCATTTGGTCTCAAATTCAGTCTTTGGTAAGAAACAATGTTTACAAAACCTGAAAAAACCCAAACAAAACAGTAATTTGAAATAAATGTGTACACCAATCCTTTAAAAACCAACCCTCCTCCTTCTCTTTCATCTATTCATCTTGGAGGTCAGGCCTTACAGTATTCAGCTTTTGCACCAAACTCTGAAAGATAAGGAACTGCAGAGCGACTGGAAGCAAAAATGAGGACAGGAAGGCTGTTTTCAATATGCAGACTGATAAAAGTGCCCAAATTCCTGATAGTAGAAAGTAAAATAGATTTTCATGATTCTTCCCAGTGCAACAATTGCAGAAATTTCTAAAAAAGATATCTATTATTTTTTTAAAAAATACATTTGATTTTAATCAAGGTATTTTTCTTCACTATCCTACTGACTTAGACCCTGACCCTACAGTTAAATCTATTTTGGATGCAGATGACTGAGAACCACCTTACTCTCTTTGAATCCAGGAAGCTTGTGCTGTCTGTAGAGTCTCTTCCTCTGTACACCTGGGTGTAGTGGTGATGTTTTGACATGAAATGGTCTTCTTCCATTTGAAGATGCCTGTCCACAGGTAGAGCAAGCATTGCGGGGTCTGGGACCTTCTGGGAAGAATGGTGCTGGAAAAAGAGCAGGACACAGCGATCTGCCTTGTGCAGGAGTGCATGGGGCTGATGTGGATGTAAAATCATCATTCAGCTTTTTTTTTGCTCTTTTGCTGGATATTGTAAGCAATCAACAATAGATCATGGCTGAGGAGGGCTGGTTTTCATGCTAAAGATTTTACGCTGCCAGGACGGGCTCTGAGAGCTAGAGCATTGGAGAATCTTCACACCAGGCAAAAATTGTTGTTCTAATGCAAAAAGAACTGAAAGGGACTGATTTTAAAGGCTTTTCCCCTCCCTGTCTCCCTTTCCTGCTCTATATAAGTAATGAGTAAATAGGTTTGGCCCTAAGGCAGACTGTCTCACTGGAAGGGATCCAGAAGAGCAGGAATGGCCTCGCATGGGACACAGGCTGCTGTGAACTGTGGTGGTGTGCATGTGCTGATGGGCTGCAGGGATTGTTGCAGGGATGGGAAGCTCTTGGCTGGAGATGCCTTGCAGTTCTGTAAATCACCTGTTTGGGTAGCTGTGCTGGATGCCGCAGCATCTCCAGCGAGACCGTGGCTCAGTGAATGAAAGGAGCATCCCTATGTGAGTGTCCTGGAGTTCACAGGACGGCAGTGTTACCCAGGGATACTCATGTGGTGGTCTTGGTAAAACCTGTGCGCTCCAAACAAAGCAGTTTCGTTGCTACTAAAGCTCTTTGTAGGCAAGGTCTGTATCTGAATTCTCTTCAGTACCTTTGGTTGCCTCTCCTTTCTTCCAAGGAAGCAATGTTAGGAGACCGGAGTGGGTCCATAAGCCTGTACTGATAAGCATGGGTGCAGGGAGCAAGGATACACCTGCAGCACAGATGTGCTCATGCCTCAGCAAAGCCATGTTGCACTGGTCCTGGGGGCAGCTCTCCTCTCACAAACCAGCAGGAAGGCTGTTTTCCTCCACGAAACAAGAAAGATGCAATGGACTCAAATTGCTGCCTTAAAAAGCAACGTCCCTGGTAGGCAGGTGTGTAATAGTGAGGTCTAGCGGAAGGAGCCCAGAAGAGAGCTCATGTGGGAACACCAGCACGGAGCAGAGGTGCTTTATGACCCCCATAAGGCAGTGGAACACAGTGCTGCAGGGTTTGCTGAGCCCCAAGCTCAACTTCAAGGAGGGATGGGCTGTTCTACAGCATCTGTCATATTTAAAGCAGAAAAGTTTTGGAAAGGTAAAGCCATGTTTCAAACAATTCTGCGTAACAGTGAAGAAGAGATGCTCTTGCACATCTCCCTGTTCTCTACGCAGGTGATGCACGTATGCATTGACATAGCCTTACAGAAGCACAGCATGCGTGTCTTCCATAAAATCCCAGGCATGCACATATCTGGACACACGTACGTGCACCCAGACTGGGGCCTTTGTACGTTTGTGTTTATTGAATGGGATTAATACAGGGCAAAGTTCCTTTCTACTTCCTGACATTTCAGGGAGAAAAATGTCCTGCTGTAGCCTCAGGAAAATAACCGAGCGAATAACTTAAAGGAAAAAAAAAAAAACCCAACCCAACTCTCCGGGATTGCTCCAGTTAAGGAATGAGCCTGCGTAGCCTCTGCAATAAAGCTCCTCTCCCTCTCTCGCTGCCAGTCCTGTGGCACCCTGCCCGCTCTGCGTTTTAATTCCAGTCTCTAATCTCAACCGCTCCTGTGATAAATTAATTGTAATGATAGAGGCCCCAGTTACGAGGTCTGCACCGTTTGCTTGTAATCTGAGCGACAGGTTTAGGGCCTGCTTTATTTAAGATGCGAGGGTAATTACATGGGAGTTAGCATATGCAGGCAGGGAGATATGATTCATTCTCCCAGCGACGGCCATGACACAGCTGTTTGTCGGATAAAATAGAGGAACCGTGTTGTTACAAAATGTTCCCCTTATTATACCTCATTAAAAACAAGGCTGCGATAAGTCAGACCTAGCAATGAATAAAATGTATTGCCCCCTGTAAAAGCTGATAGGAGAGGAAGAGGGTCTTCCCAGCAGCCTCAGGTCATTTATTTATTTTTTTTGTTCCCTCTTCTTTCTTTCCCTCTGGTTCTTTGCCTTGCTCTGGCTGCTGGAGAAAAGAGAAGGAATGTTTTCTCTGCTTTCTCTTCTTCTTTCTTCCTTTCTTTGAACCTGCCTGTGCCCTCCCCTTGCGGGAGCAATGGCAGATAAGGCAGAGTCGGGCCAACGGCAATTAGCAAAGCCTTGTGCAGAGAACAAAAGAGGAGATTTGTTCCCACCGGCCTAACACGACTTGTGCCTCTTCACCTTGCCTGAATGCAACAGGCTGAGAGAAATGCGAAGCTCCCTCTCCAGCCCAGAGGCCTGGGCCTTCCCAGGCAGGTTATTTAAAAGAGAAAATAAAATCTGAAAATCCAAAATGACACAGAAAAGCGCCTCTCGGGAGAGAAAAAATATTTTCCTTTCCCTTTTTTTTTCACACAACCCAAGATGATTCTCTCCCCTTTTTCATCTGCAGGAAAACAGTGAAAGTTTACACAATAAAAGCCAAAAGTGGGGGAAGAAGACCACAAATGACTTCAGAGAGCCACGTCAGGGCGAGATGGAGAGAAAGGGTCTCTCTGAACTGGCGTGCCGGAGCAGATGCATAAATCCATCGCCTCTGAGAGTGCTTGGGCACGGGAGTTCAAAGGATGGCTTTCACTCTTTCACCAGTAGTTTTTTCTTTGCGCACACTTTAAGCTGTCAGACTTTGTGGCTTGCAAGCATTCCTGCTTATTTATTTATTATTTTGGTGCCCAATGTTGACATTTGTTTTAATTTTTTTTATTCTGGGGAAGATAGAGTGGTTTTCAAGTGGTAGGAGCAGTAAGAGGTCTTGCCTGCTCTGGAGGGCTCTCGTTTGGGTGAGAGGCACCAACCAACTTGAGCAAAGCTCGAGGCAGGCAGCTGTGGCCTTTTGGAGCTGTTTGTATGGGCTGCATTAAACCAAATGACGTGTGTCTTGGTTTTTCTAACCATTTTTTTTTTTTTGGAGCTCTGATCAATACATTCAGCTGTCTCTTCTCAGACCATTTGCTTCTCTCTTGCGTATGTTGCTCTTTTCTTCCCACAATAGCTGAGATGAATGAATAAGGCTGATTGATAGATTGGCTGGTTTATTTTTAACTTAAGCTATTGAGAGAGATTTATAAAAGCATCATAATTTCTCTCTGGATGGATTTTAAGTTATAAACGCTGTAACATTTGACTAACAAGATATTGAGCTGCATTTGATTTCGAAATTAAACACAATATCTTAGAAATAACTTTTTAGAGTACCAGACACAACAAATTAGTCACTTTTTAGGTCTGTTCCCTTGGGAAAATGTCCTGTTTGTAAAAATGAGTATCTGGTTTGCATCCGAAACACCAGAATTTTGGAAGGGTAAGTCATTGCTCATGTGGGTGATCAACCTCCGTGCTCTACACGAGTCCTATGCTGGCACGTGGCTGGTGGTGGGTGTTAGCAGTGAGCTGAGGAGTGGCACTGACAGCAGAAGGCATTGCGGTACCGTGGGATATCACCATGCTATTAAACCAACTAGGGTCTTACGATGATAGGACCGGTGTGATGGGCAAAGAAGATCAGATCCCAGTGTGTAAGCTGCGCTTGTATTCTGTTGCTGCTCATGGCTTCTCCTGTGCCAACCAGAAAATGTACCGGTAATGCAGGTGTAGCTTTTGTCTGATGGTAGTATTTTAATGGAGAAGTGCTTTCTGGGTTATGGGCAGTATCAGCTCATGACAGTAAGGTTAGTATTGGTGTCATGGACCTGCTGGGCTTCACGAGCTCATTTTTGCTGTGGGGACATCAGTGCTGTGTACTTACCAAGAGCCTATCCCGTTCACATCACCTCTCTCCAAGGACTTGAGATGTAAGGATGAGGAGGCTTCTTGAGGCAAAACGTCCTGCAGATGGGCCCTCATGTAAAATCTAGAGCACCGCAGTGGATGGAAATGATGCTGCAAGTTTCAGGATGGATCTAGTACGTTTTGTAGGCTGATGTTCGAAGTTTGGGGAGGATTCAAATGCAGCATAGACAACACTTGACCAGGTTTTCCCAAATCTCCAGTTTAATCACACTTTCCCAAGACCAGCTTGCTTGTCCTCTCTCCTTCTTCTGCTTCTCTTCCCACTTCTGTATTGATCCTCTGCACCAGTTCAGCTTTCTGAGTAGATCTTGTTTACAGAGATGTAATGAAGTGTCTTATTTCCAAATAAAATCCCAAACAAGCAGGAATAATGGTTCACAGATTCAACCACTCCCACACTGGTAATTTACTAAAATTAAAACTTAATTAAGCCAGGCTCACTCAAAGGTTTTGCATAATTTAGTAGCCTGTGTTAGATAGCCAAGGAGCTGTACAGGCAGGGAGCTGAGTCAGGAGCCAGGTCTGTCATCCAGCTCTTGAATCAGAGCTATTACTTGGCACTCGCTTCTTTTCACTTGTAAGATCTCAGAGCAGCATGAAGGAGTGAGCTGGAATCACTGCCTCCCTTTTACTGATGGGAAAACTAAGGTCCAGAGATAAGAATCAACCATCCAGGCTGGTGCTGTGAGTAGTAGTAGTAAAGGAGATCCTGGTGTTAGCACTCCCTCATCCCTTTTTGTGCATCATATCAGCCATTACCAAGATATTTTTGAAATGGGTTATCACACAATCGCAGCACCTGTGCTGGAAATGTCTAGGAATAGTCTCTGTTGAGGGGTGAAACTTGCATTTTATTATCTTGGGGAAGTATGGAATATGTCACCTTTACACACAGGACGACTTAGTGTCATTTAAGAATGACAGCTTGGGAGTGTGTGCAGCCAGATCATGGAGATGGCACCCACATGACTTGCTCCTATGGGCTCCTTTACAGGAGAACATGGAGCGGGGAAGAGAGCTACTTCCAAACATCTTGCAGTCTTGGGAGGGAAGATGGGCACCAGGAGCAATATCGAAGGTCTCTATTCTGTAAAGGGAAGGGAGGAGTTTTGTCACTGGATCCTGTGCAGCTATGGAGAGACTTGGCGGTAGAAATGCCAAGCCCTCTTTCTGCTCCTGTGAAATGGCATTGGCAAGGCACTGCTGGGGGAGGTTAACTCAGAAAAGCCAGTGGCTGATGTCTGAAACCCACAGATAAGTCAGTGCGGCTTTGCTCTTCTATTGGATGCAGGTACCCAACTGCATCAGACACACCTCAGCACCGCTGTCAAGAAGTTTGAGTATTAAAGCCTATCCACCTCAGTCGTCCCACTGGCCACAAGGGGACAGCTGATGAGGACCGCCCAGGTACATCAGCACCATGAAGTTTTGAAGCCCAACAGGGCTATAGGAGCATTGTTGCCTTTCTGAAGCCTTCAAGAGATGCTGCCTTGGCTGCAAAGGTTGGTTCTTACACAACCAGGCGCGAGCGGGGCTTACAGAGAAGACATCTTTCTCTACAAGGGCAATACAGAACTAGGAAGGGTGCTTGAGAGGAAAACAGAGCAACCATTTGGCTGAAGATGTGTACAGGGGAGCTCACCTCAAAGGGGGGGACCCTGAAATGTCTCCCTCACAGGGAAGGGAGTTGCAGGATTCAATGTCTGGACCATCAGCACCAAACAGGACACCCAACGCTGGTATGGAGGGGAGGGACATTAGCTAGTGGAGAGGTTAAGGATCACCCAGAAGATGCCGGCTTAAGAGAAGAGGGGACAGCAACAAAAGGCGGGGGGGGTGTGGTGTAAAACCAAAGGCCAGCCCTCCCCTCCCCCTTGCCCCATAGAAATCCATGGGGGGCTGGAGAGGCAGGTGAGTAAATCACGCCGCCCAGCTCCATCACCGCCAGGCTCTTCTTTGTGCCTTGCACAAAGGCTGGGAGTGTTTTATTTTTGGTGCGTGCGGGTGTGTTTTGGCGTACGGACCCCCCCCAGGCCGAGGGCGAGCAGCGGCCGGGAGAGGGGACCAGGGCCCCCAAAGGACTGGGTGCCCCTTGTCGCTGGCCCGAACCCGCCCCAGCCAGACAATGCGGAGGGTGGGCTGGGGGACGCTTTTGTCTCCCTGTTTTATACACTCTCTTTTCAAGGTGGGGAGGAGGGAAAGGGGCTGAAAAAGTTTTTGAATTTCAATCAGGTTTGGCTTTGAAAGCCTTTGGCTTTTGTTGAGGAGGAGAGGAGGGGAGGTTTACATTTCAGCTGAGCCTGGTGGATGGGCACTGGGGAGGCGAGGGGGCAGTGGGGGGGCGTCACTTTAATGACATCAGTTTGGCTTTGGGGCTAGGCATCCAAAAAAAAGTGCCATCCCAGAGCCTGGTTGTTTGGCAGGCACATGGAAAGGGTGTCGCGGGGGGGGGGGGGGGGGGGGATGATGGGATGGTGCTGCGGCTGCTTTCTCAGTAGTTGTGAGACGGGCATGTCCATCTGAAGTGCCGGGTGTGAAACACAAGCCTGCCTGAATGGTTTGTCCTAGCTTGTCCCCCCACCTCGGTGGCAGCTTTGACTTGCGTAAGCTGGTGAAGAATGGACCCACCCATGCCTAGAAATCCGCCTCCTCCCTCCCTTCCCACTCCTTCTCCCCTTTTCTGAGAGGTGTAATGGAGCAGATCTTACAGCGAGCAGCTGTCTCTGCCCCCGTGCCTGCCTGCCCCACGCTCTGCTCTATAACCTCGGGGCGAAAGGAGGGATCATGTGGCACCCGGTGCCCCCCAAGATGCTGGACTTGGGTCTACTCTTCCTGTGCAGTGCCATAGCTGCCATCATGGTCTAGGCTTTGGAAAGGCTTGCTGGCCGCCGCGGCATTCCTCGATTGGGTGCCCTCCAATTTCCAATCTTGCAGCACCGTGACAGCATGATGGCAGCACACCAAGACCTCCAAGAGGTTCGCCTGCCTCCGTACCCTGCTCACTCCTTTTCCACCACACAGGTAACAGGGGATTACCCTCTCAGCAGTTTTGGCTGGGGAGAGGTCTCAAGGAGAGAAGCATCACTTGTTCCAGCTTGTCATCATCTCCAGTAGATGTGTCCTTCTTGCACGTGGTGATGCTGCACGGCTCTTGCCCCCTGTCTGTCTGGCAGGAGGAAGGACCTGCACCAGCTTCCATGGTTGTATCAGATGGTGCAGATGGCCCTTCCTCTTTTGTGTGGCTGTGTTCAGTTGTCCCATTCAGCTGCAGAAGTGTTTATTTTCCTTTGTTTCGAGTAGACTTACGAAAAACACAAACCCATACTTCCAAGAGCAGATCTCGGCTCTCCTAACACCAGCCACTTGGATGTACACCTCCAATATTTAAAAATCAAACACTACCCTCTTTTCTTGGTTGCTGCAGTTCTGTGTGGGACAAACTCGGAGTAAAAAAACGTGGGAGAACTCATGGAAAGAGATGTAATGTAGTTTCATATGAATATTTTCCATTATTGAGACAAATCCTGAATTCTAGATCATAGGTCCCAATTCTCACATCACAGAAAGAGTGGGAAATTCCTAATTTAAAGAAAATAAAATCAACAGACTTCATGTTTTGATCAGAAATATTTTATGTCCCAGAGGTGCTTGTGTGCCAGATCAGTATTCCCTTGGCAGTGAAATATATTCTTCCTCTTGTGTGTCCTTCAGAAGCAGCAGAGCAAGAGGATGAGAGAGTGTCAGGAGCAGGTCTTAGCTCTTATAAAAGGAGTTGTCTCATATTCTAAAAAATACAAAGAACCCAACTCTGTTCCTCAAAAGTCAGAAGAACTAGAAATTCAGTCCTGCCTTAGGGGCAACACCTTTTCCCAAGCCTTGTTTCAGTATAAGTTGGAGGAATTTCCACAACAGAAAGAATGGTTTGAAATGAGCCTCATTTCATCCTGAATTTTTCTTTTAAAGTTATTTGTGTCCTCTAACAAATAGTGGCAGCCAAAAGAAACCCCAGCAGAAGAGAACCCACAGCTGCGCAAGAGTTCAGTCTGTGCGAGGTGAGGTGTGCTTCTATCTTCAGCTTTGCCCATAAACAGTACTTACTGGGTAAAAAAGCACAACATAAATCATATTTCTTGGAGCAGTCTTATCATACGACCTTTCTACCTGGTGTGCAGTTTTCTTCTTCTTTAAAACAGTATTAACATTCGTATTGATTGCCTTGAGAGTTATAAAGCAGCTGCTCGGAGTCACTGTGGTAGTTGGTGGAGAAGGACACGATTGAATTTTTCCTGCTTTCAGTCTCTGATGTAAGCTGGGCACCTTCAGCTGGTGTCTGGTATGGAGGTGTCCATGTTCACCATGCCCATACTGAGCCGTAAGGATCGGGTTTAGACATCAATCAGAAGAAGAAAGTGTCAGTGGACAGGAAAGACTCGTCATATCTTTCGGAACTTCACTGCAACCCACGGGCATGCCTGTAAAGAAAGCAGTCTACTCCTATATCAGGCAGGCGTTACCAGTGCCTCGGATTCTTTGTATCCCTCACCTCAAGCAACTTTGAAAATGACCTGAAGTTCTGAGGAAGACAACGTACAGTGTCCTGCTTTCCATCCACGTGCCTGCCAGCACCTGTAGAACCCTCAGGTGGAACGTAGGAGCTGTTCTACGACTGTGGAGCAAGTCCTTGGGGGTGCTGGCCCAAGGCTGGTGTGACTCTGGGGGTGAAGGAGGTGTCTGCACCAGCCCAGGCTGCTAAGGGTGGCCAGGGCAGCACAACCAAATCCACTCACACTCACAGCGTGACCTAATGTTGCTCGGAAAAGGGACGCTGTCAAGAGAGAGAGGAGTTCAAAAGAACAGATTAGGGGGAAAGCCACTAGACTTTGAAAACAGAGATGTTGAGGTGTTCGTGTATGGAGCCAGTCATCAAACCTTCGAGGACAGATGTTGGCTCCTGACGGGGCCATGTGGATGTGGCGGTGAGAGGTGGGGGTCAAGGGGAATAGATTCAATTTGATTGTACATTAACCTAAACTACAGCCATGAGAACTCCTGCTGTGAGCCACATTTATGTTCATATTTGATTTTTATCTATTTACCTCTCAATTTAAGAGTGGATGTCTACTCATAGGGGACTCATTTCTGGCCTCAGCCACACTCTGGGATTTATGCAGGCATGATGGAGGTCAGAATCTGGCCCTACCACCCCTCCTTCTTCTTCTATGAAGCTTTTGGCTTGTGGCTTGCCCATGAGTCCCAGGCAATTATGGTTTGCTTTGCTCTTCTTTGAAAAAAAACGTACAATCTAATTTTTACTGTCTGACTGATTTCAAGGCCTGAGGTGCCACCCCAAAATAAAAATGTATCCTCTCTTCCCCAGGTCCTGCAAAGTTGTTTTCCTCTGCCTCCTGCAGTGCAGGTTAAGCCAGTGCCAGCTCTGGTCTCGGGAGATTCCCTGCAACCCCCACTTGCTTCGCTCCGTCGCCGGCAGCTTTTTCATTATTTATTTAATGTCTTGTACCGTAAATAATGGTGACTTTATGGTTATTAGGAACGGGTTAAGGTACATGCGGGCAGCACCAGGCTGCCTTCAAAAGGAACAGGCCCGGCATAAAATGTTGCGATAATTGCTTTACTGCTGAGTGCTTGGTCTTTATTTTGTGTCCGATTTGTCTCTTAAGCCAGCGTAACATTCTCCCCGCTGCAGGAGAATGCAGAGAGCAAATTGAAGGTCTGAGCGTGAACAATGCAACATGGTGCACTGCTGGGTTTTTCTTTTCTTTCCTCTTTCTTCGTTCCTCTCTCGACCTCCCTCCAGTCATCTCTGCTCCCCCTCCCCCTTCAGCCTCCTCTCCCTCTCGGCCGCTCCGGCTCTTCCACCTCTTGGCGCCGTGTTTAGGACAGGTGAGATGGGAGGTGGGAAGCCAGCACATTCTCTTCAAAAGCAATGAAAAAAAATATAAAGGCGGAAGTAGCTTCTCATATGAAACCAGGCACGTCCTTGAGCCTGAAATCCCAAGCACGTGTCCTAACCCAAGAATAAGGATGATTTTTCTACAACACTAATGCTGCCCACGCATGCAGAAGCTAAGGATGCTCCTGGGTGCCCATGAGTGCTGGCAGCAGTGTGGCAGCTGCCCGTGTGCTGCAAGTGCAGAGGACGAGGCAGCAGGGAGCAAGTCATGGAGGCAGGTGTGCTTTTAAAACACAGCTCCCAAGGTGCCGGGGCTTGGGGAGTGTCTGTGTCATCCCGCTGTCCACGATAATTACTTTGTTAGGAGTAATTAAACGTGGATTTGTGAGCCTTCTTCTAAGGTGGAGCTTCCCTTTCCCTCCTCTTAATCATGAAAGGCAGCTACAGTTGCACTGCAGACAATGGGAACATCTCGGAGCAGGGAGGCCGTGGTGGGTGCATCAGTCACACCAGGCCCCTGGTAGCTGACTTGGCTCTTTTCCCGTATATACGCTCCTCCTTGGTGTGAAACCATCCAAACTATTTTCTTCTGAGATTTATTTTTGATGGAGGAGAGGAAGCTGAGCGCCAGCCTGGTTCCCATGGGATGCTGCGAGTCTGCACTGGGCAGCTTCTGCAACCTTGACAAAGCTGCTCAGTTTTCCTGGACTTCAGTTATCTGGGTTGTGAAACGGTACCATTGCCCCCAATCTGCCTGATTATGGGCCTCTGTTTAATCCAGAAAGTGTTTTACCAGAGGGACAGAGATCTGCTACGGACCCCCCTGCCTCTCGTCTGACTAGAGGTAGCTGGAAAAAAAAGTTCTAGTTTCTCATCTGATTGCTGTTTGTATAAAAATCATTGCTCATTGATGTGGCCTTGTGGACTCCTCCAGCGTGCCTGGGTCTCCTTCATGCTGAAGAAACCTCCTCTGGCTGGAAAGTCAGCAGTTTCCCACTTGTGCAGTGTGTGCTGGCGTGATGGGATGGGATAACAGGGAGCTGGCCTGACGCAGAGCAGTTGAACAGCCCTTTCTCCACACCTTGCTGGTAATGTGGGGGCTAAGGCAATATTTGTTTTACTAAGAGGAAACGCAGAAAGGGGGGTTTGATTGTAAAGGGATGCACAGCCTTCTCCAGGATACCCTGCCAGGAGTCTTCTGAGATGTTCATGATCTCTCATTTGAGATTGGACCTCTGTGGTTTGTTCTTTCTACCCCTTATCCACCTGGTATGGAAAATGCAACCCAAAATATCCCCTGGATAGATGTAATCTTTGAAAAAGCTTTGATTTGAATTTTGCCCAGGAATTAAGATTTGGCTGTTGCCCTAAGTGCAGCAGCCACCCAGCTGAGTTGGTATATGCAAAGATTCAACTTATTCCTTTGCCCTCTCTTTCCACCCTAGCTACAGACACGATGCTTACTGGGAATTAAAAATGAGGGAGTCTTACTTTCACTGAGCCTCTGGAAAACAGTTTGATTAGCAGAGCAAATTATTACACAAGTTCTTTTTTTCTTTGCAAGGATCCAGGAGTTATTTCAATCAGAAAGTGCTAATCATCAATTTAAGCTGAAGAATCAATGGGTTGTAGCTGTGGTAAAAGGCAAATCAATGCTGAAAATCTGACCCATGCATAGGTTTGATCCCCTTTCTCACACTCCCCACCTGCTTCCCTTCCCCCTCCCCTTGTCCCCTAGAGCAGCGACCGAGTAATTAATAAGACATAAGGGGAAATATGAATGAATTGGGCTGAGCAAGAGAAGGGCGACCAGGAGGAAGGATTTGCTCTGTGTATCTGAACAGCTTTAATTAGCTGTTTCTTAGTCTCTTTGGTTTGGTTGCTTGTTAGGGTAATCCAGTTAAAGAGGCTGCCTTTCATCTCCGTTAGACTTTTCTCAGTGGAGAGGGGTGGGTGAGCTGCGCTGGCGCACGGGGTGGTGCCTGCGGGTGAGAGCCGAGGCCACCCCAAACCCCAAATGCGATTGTTCCTACAGGGCTGCCGCCTTTAAAAACAACTAAAACAACCCAACTCCGGTGCAACCCTCCAGCTAGCCACGAAAGTCAGCGGTGAAATGGCCAATGTGCTTCTCTGGGCTTAATGTGTCCTGTTTTCTGACCCCGAAACGTTTTCTTTATGAAAGGATCAAGTTGGGAGCATTGTCCCAGCGCCTTGAAAAGAGCTGCACAGAATGCTCTTTTGTGTTAAGTTGCCTTTTTTTTTTTTTTTTGAGCCACTGCCTGCTGTGTTTTTTTCCTCCCCCTCCCTTCTGCACGATGGGGGGAGAGACTGGGACGGACAGTGATACAGAGAGAGACTGTCTTGATGAACCATCTGTGCCACAGTGTAATCCAGTGGAGCTGAAAAATTAAACAGCATTTTCAATTAACTTTCTCTCTCTGCCTCTTTTTTCTTCATCTTCTTCTTCTTCTTCTTCTTCTTCTTCTTCTTCTTCTTCTTCTTCTTGAGGAGAAGTTTTATTTTAACCCCTTGGAAGCCACGGGGATGAAGAGGATGTTGGATGCAGGGGTAGTGTGGGCAGGGCACAGGTTAAAACACACACCTAGGATCAGGACTGTGTTCATGAAGCCCAGCATCCAGCCTGGGGCAGGACGTGCTGTCTGAGTTAGGGGGTGGTTCAAAAAGGCATGTAATTTTGGAATAAATGGGCTACAGGGGAATTTTTTTACTCAGTTGAAAGAGTGTGTACTCCTTTAAAATTGACAATGGCAGCTTTTGTTTATGCTTGTTGATATAACCTAAGATGTATTCATTATCCTGTTTAAGTGGGCTTTTTTTCTCTTTGATTGTAGCCTCAGTGCTATCTTGTGGCAGGGAGTCCCAGGGGTTAACTCTGCATTGTCTATAACTATTGCCTTTTTAACAATTGTAAGGGATTTTTGCCATTCATCATCATTCCTTCATTTAACTTCCTTCTTCCTTTACCCAAGGACAGGCATAGTGGGTGTTACTGTTTTAAAATTACTCCTATTCCACTCCCTGTTTTGCACGTCCTTTATGACCATTTTTATTTATCTACCTAAAAGGTATTTTCATTCTCTTTCACAACAAGGGTTCTCCCGACCTCAGGTGGTGGCTGTGCTTCACGTGAAAGCTCCCGTTGGCAGAAGAGGTGTGAGGGCTGATGTGGGATGCAGCATCCCTGCTGCTGGCTGCTGATTCACGTGCGTGTCTCCCGGACTGTGGTTACCATGGGGAGAATCCTGCCCTTTTCCTATTGATGACTCTAGCTGTCCTAGGTGTTCGCTTCTGCTCTCTTCTGTCAAAGGCGTTTAGAAAGCCCAAAAACCTCACTAGACAGTTGTTGAGTTGAGGCACTTGGACAACTTCCATGGAGAAGAGTATTTGTCTTTGCAGGAGGCTCCCTGCGTGGGATGTGTTAAAATTGTGGCCACCTGAATAAAGTCCTTAATACTGGAACCGTTTCCAGCGATTTGCTTGATACTGAAGCAGTATCATCTATAATCCTCATGGCCATCCTATCGCCTCTTTGAGAAACATTATCAATGTTTTGCCCTCCAGTCTTCTGGCTTAGCAGTTGCAATAATCCTTGTATTATTTTGCTCTTATAAGCTCCTTTTACCGCTGTAGGACTCCCAATACTTCACAAGGGAGACAAATCTTGTTAGTACTTTATTTTGAAGGAGAAATGAAGCATGAGGAAGAGAAGAGACTCACTAGAGGTTAGCACCAAGTGACCAGCATCACGGCCAAGTCTGACCCATGCCTGGAAATCCAGGCTGCTCCCTGTTTCTACTGGAGTTGAGCTGCTGGTGTTGAGGAGGATATCCAGCCCTGCCATTCCCACATCCCCTTGTTTGTGTCTCCCCTGGGCATGGGAACTTGAATTTTCTTAACCTGTGTGCTGTGCACACACACAGGCAGAGGCACCCAGGTTCTCGCTCCTCTAGCTCATCTCTTGCCTCCTTCCTCAAGAAATTCAGCAATCTTTGTTAGCCCTCTCAGCTCCACACCCTCATCCTCCTCAGCCTTCCTCCTCAGTAAGTTCTGTTCTGCTACACTTGCAGCATGGCAGCAGCAACTTTTCCCCAGGGAAAGACCTATAGGAATGTCCCCCTGCCTGTTTCCCCTCTTAGTGCTCGTATAGCCATTATGGAGCTGGCAGAGGGGTGGCTAAAGAGGGGTGGCCCTGTCTTTGTCCTTGGCTGTTGAACAATCCAGGTCTCCATCCACAGCCATGTAGATTGGAGGCCGGGAAGACAATCATAACATCATAGAATCAAAGAATCATAGAATCATTAAATGGTTTGGGTTGGAAGGGACGTTAAAGCCCATCCAGTTCCAACCCCCCTGCCATGGGCAGGGACACCTCCCACCAGCCCAGGCTGCTCAAAGCCCCATCCAACCTGGCCTTGAACCCCTCCAGGGAGGGGGCAGCCACAGCTTCCCTGGGCAACCTGTGCCAGGGCCTCACCACCCCAAGGAAGGACCTTTGCTTCCTATCAAAGCAAATCCAGGCAGTCCCTAGACCTACTCTGTCCTACTCTGCAGAAGCTGGGACAGGGGAAGCGTGGGCGAGAGCAAAGCCATAGCTTCACTGGAACCTTTGTGTCTCTGCTGGGTAAAACCAGTCAAAGCTAGAAGCGCCTCTCTTGAACAAGTGTCCCCAAGCCACTGACTTCTGCAGCCAGGAGGGGAGGTCACTGGGGCTTGTGGGTCCCTCCAAGCCCTCCATTGCAGCTGGATCTTGTCATTTCTCAGGCTAGCAGACAAGCAGGGACAGTAGCCACTTGCAGCAGCATCCCAATGCCCACTTGCCCTGCATTGGCCGTGCCCCCTCACAGGGCTCCCTCCCCAGCCCGCAGCTCCTCAACGAGAGCAGCCCATGGGTCTCCCCCTCCATGCGGGCAGCCTCCCAGTTACCAGGGGCTGCTGCTGGCATGACGGGGGAAGAATACTCAGCAAATTGCTTTGCTGCGCATCTTAAAGCAGCCCTTGATTTGATTTAAACAAAAACAAAAGGGGGTTTGGTGGAAAGCGGGGCGATTGGCGGGCGCAGGCCCTCCTCTGTGTCCTGCACACACAGGCTCACATAAGTGACAGCTCAGTGGGCCGCTGTTGAGCGCTTTCATTGCACTGGCTCAGCCGTTCGCTCGGGAAAGCCAAAGTGTCTGTCACTGTGTGTGTCCCCCTTGGCTCCCCCACGCCTTTTCTTTTGCTTTTGCCTTTCTTTCCCTCCCTCTCTCCGCAGAGGAATGGGCGAGACCTTTGCATTCAAAGGGAGGATGGCTCTGTGAGGTCTCACTGAGGGTGGAAATCGCTTTAGCAGAGATGGTGTTTCTTTGTTTAGGGGCAACTTGTGCCCCTTCTCGGCAGATCCAGAGTTACCAGATGCTGTCATCTGCAGGGGCTCCCCAGAGAGGAGTGATGGAGCCGTGAGGGGAGAGGAAGGTCTCTAATTTGGGAGGGGAGCTACAGGTTTTAGCACTTTTCAATTGGAGGCAGAGATACAAGGGGGAAAAGAGAAAGGTTCAGAAGATTTGTAGTCAGTGTCTGGGGAACTGCCTGTAAGCAAGGGCCCAGGGAAGAAGGGCAGCTAAGCAGAAAGGACGTGCTCCTACCTCACATCTTGGGGCCATGAGCTCCATGCAGCTGCTGAGCAGTAGCTCTCCCTGGATGCTTTAGTCTGAGTTTCTGCTGTTATTTGATATCACATCAGATTCCCACGCTGACTCTCCCTCCAGTCTTGACCAAAATGGAGCCCTAAGACTGAATTAACTGGCACCAAGGGAGACGGATTTGGTATTGCATTTCAATGTTTCTAGTCGTTCATTTTATTCAAGCTCTTCTGACCATATCCAGCTCTCATGGGTGTGATGGGGCAGACCTTGCTGCTCTCCCTGGAATCAGCATCCACTGCACTTTGTGCCTGAGGGTTGAGCATCCTGTGGACAACTGCAGACATTGCACTCCCTCTCCCAGCATCCCAGGGAGAAACAGGCCTTGAGAGCACCAGTAGATTTTTTGAAGGCATGCCTAGTAGCCCTCTTCTGATGTCCAGGCACCTAGTCTTGGCCAGCCGTGAGTGTGCTTGGGATGATACATTCTCCTGAATGTTCTGGATTAAGGTTGCACTTGCTTTGAGAAGAGAGCGGCACCCTCAAGTGCCTGTTCCTCATCCTTCATGAGCTATCTCACACCCTCGCTGATCTTCGCTCTCGGATTAATTTGTTTGCAGGTCTTTTAGGGTCTTGTACCTGAGGACTCAGAGCATGGTCATCTCAGCCCTCCACAGCTGGTTCATCCTTCTTGGGCATGATTCTGGAGTCTCTGCCTTGACAGCGGCAGATGTCCGGTCCATATGTGTCCAAGGACACTCTCATATCTCTTCTAGGCTCAGTGCCAGCACTTTGGGCGAAGAGGCTGGTGCGGATCGCTGCAACCCCTGGCATAAGGAGCATGACGCGGAACAGGAATTTCAGCAGGTGTGCTGCTCCCAACAGTCGTTCTGTCTTTCTCTGTTCCTAGTGGCAGGGTAAGGCTTACCACAGCTCTGCTCTGGCAGAGAGGAAGCGAAGCACATATTTCCCCAAGGGATAAGGTGAGTGGTTCGTTTGGGTGATCCTGCAGAGTCCTCCCGCCAGCCCTGGTTTCATACATCTTGGCTGTGCTCTCAGTCCTTTTGGCAACTTCACAGTTAAAAACTTTACCAGTTTCTTTCT
Source organism: Neomorphus geoffroyi (assembly GCA_033558235.1). Taxonomy (NCBI): domain Eukaryota; kingdom Metazoa; phylum Chordata; class Aves; order Cuculiformes; family Neomorphidae; genus Neomorphus; species Neomorphus geoffroyi. Next base: position 2,828,301 of record JAUMJM010000024.1, on the reverse strand, counting down.
CTCCCTTTTTCCTTCCCTTCCTTTTCAAAGCTGACAGGGGCAAAATAAAGGCTTTATTTTTTTTTAAACAATTTTGTTCCTTCTGGGAGTGATGGAGCGAGAGTGAGTGAAGATTATAGCTCTGTGTGCCGAAGACCTTCATAATGGGGGGAGAAGCAGTGACATAATGGGAACCTAATGGCAGTAATTGGCCCTGGTTTTGACAGGGCCTATATCACAGCTCAAGAAAAAAAGAGATGTTTAAAGTAAAAATTTACACAAAATTATACGGTTTGGGGGGTGAAAACGGCTGTTTGGTTTTTATCTCTCTTTTTTTTTCCCATTCCTCTGGGGACATTGCTTTGCGCTGTGTTTTGTGTCTGTGTGTGTTTTCATGTCCATCACTTAATCAAAGTCAGACTGCGGGTCCCTGAACAAGAGAGCTCTCGTGCAGTGCTCAGGTTTTTAAAGCGCTGGGTCAGATGCTGAAAGCCAGTGCTGCTGAAGTCTCCTTCAGGAGAGATGGGACATTCAGACCCCACTGAGATTTCTCCAAGGCTCAGCTGTGCCAAGACCGATGCCACAGGAAAGCGAGGAGGACAACACAGGATAGAAGCTGGAGCAGAAGAGAGGGGTTGTGGGCAGGAGTATCTGTTTTCTCCCTGTTGTCCACACTGCTGAGTGAGATCCCTTCTATCTTTCTCCATCTCCCTTTGTAGGGGCTGTAAGAGTTTGTGAGTGTAGAGGGCAGTGAAAGGGATGTATGTCCAGTGAGCCAGGGAAAGGGCAGCTGCACTGCTGTCTCCTTAGCTTTCAGCACACTGCGTTTCCTTCAATGTTTGCTTCTGTTTTCAGAGATCAGATATTCAGAGATATTGTGGACCCTATGAACTTCCTTCACCCATCGTCGGACCCTATGAACTTTCTTCTTTGAAGGTAGCCAGAGCTCCTCCAGCCTTAGTCAGCCCCTTGATGATCTCCCAGGATCTCTTCCTGCTGTGGTCCAGATCCTCTCTGCCTCTCTGCAGCACTCCAGTCCCACGGGACAACATCCTTTCTTCAGCACAGCCATTTAAGCAGCAGCCAGAGTTCAAACTCTGATTTCTTTGCAGGCCTGGACCACACTTCATGTTTTGTGTTGCCATATCACAGTGCAAGCTGAGGTTCAGCTTGATGTCCCCTACCATCACCCAGATCTTCCCTCCTGCTGCAGCTTCCTTTGCATGTTTTCTTGCTCGATACATATCAGTTGACTTGTTTTCCCTTGGAACGCTAATGAAAGCTTGTTTCACTCCGAAGGCCCTTAGCCAGAAAGGGGCCACAGCCTTGGAGATGTGACTGCCAACAGAAGCTTGGAAGTGTGGCACCGTGAGAATTCGTGTGTGTCCATGCAATTTCGTACACACTGCTTGGTACTCAGTCTTGTACAAGACCCTGCAGGAGCCCTCAAAAAGTGTGTGTATGTTGTAGGTGTAAGCATGCTTATCACACGCATGGTTGTGACCGCTCAATGACAAATTACGTCACTGTTATTTGGATCACAAAGCTGTTCCAGAAGATACTTAGATATTTCTAGAGTGCTCTGAGGTCTTCAAGCTGGATTTTAGCACAAAGTGCTGCTGGCCTTATGGGCAAAAAGATGTTAAATTGGCATGTGTGTCTGCGCAATGGTTTGTTGGGTGAAAAGATCCCAGTTCTTTCACTCTCCTGACATTGGGACTTTTAAGCGTGTCTGGTAAACAAGCTCAAGGCTCACCATGCCCATCACCCAGTAGAAGCTGGGCAGTATTCTTCAAGGACTGCCCCCAAGGAGGCAGTTACAGCGCGTACATTTATCTCATGGGAACTGCTGAAGGGGGCTTGTACAGATGTCTCGCCCCCATTCTGATGAAAATGAAACCAGTAGACTTGCAGTTAGTACAGTTTGAAAGAGACAAGGAGCTTAAAGCAGGATGTCTCAGTGAAAATGCCTGAGGGCTGTTGTTACACCTCTGTGTTAAAGGATCAATAGTCATTTGGGCCAGATTGAGCAGCAAAATGACTAATCTCAGAAAAGGCAGTTTGCTGTGTAGCTGGGTTGGAAGTGGCATGCCATGATGCGGAAGGGTAACTTGGGCTGACTGGGCACTTGATGAGTTTTCAGTCCCGGGTGGCCCACCTTCACATGATGTTTTAGGAATAAATAAGCGCATCTCTTCTCTAAGCCACGAGCGGGTGTCTGTTCTTCAACCTAGGCAGGTGAGCCATGACCCAGAAGCTCTGTGCTTGTCCATCAAGCCTACATGAATCACCTACTGCCGTAGTCTGCCCATCTTCTGCAACCCCCCATGTCTCCCAGGGACGACAGACAATATGCTTGACTCTAGTTTAGAGATGGGAACGCAAAGTCTCAATGGTTGTGCTGCTGGCTGGCTGTGGGAAAGGGAAGTCCTTTTAGCGCTACAGGCTGAGCACAGCCATAACTCTTCCTTGCGCTTGCTTTGCCTTATTCTGGGGTGTTTCTCTGCCCACCCCAGTGCTGAGCTTGTGTGTGTGCATGAATGTTCATGCTTATGCGCATGCACCTGACTGACCTTAAACAAGTGTGCAAAACTCGTTTCCCTTCCCAGCTCAAAGGCAGCAGAGCTGCTGGGGACCTTGGGGGCAGGGGGAAGGCAACATCTGTTCAAAACCAAACACTGCCTCCTGCTAAATGGCCTAGAAAGCTCCTGCAAGCAGGGTCCTGGGTGGAGACTCCAGTGCTGGGAATGTTTTGTCTGGAGGAGCTGGGATCGGAGGTGGGTGTCCGTGGGGGCTCCCACATCCTGAGAATGAGCCACATCTGGGGAAGTCGTTTGGCTGGTGCTGATGATTCCCCAAGCACACTTGGCTTTAATGACTCGTGATGCCGCAAGAAGTGGCCCTGTAATGGCCATTCCATGCTTGGTCAAGGGGCGCGTGCTCTGCCCCCGCATCAGCATGTTTTCTTGTTCTCACTGGGGACCAGCACCTTCCAACCTCCAGGTGCCCCAGGCAGGGCCACCTGGAGACCCTAGTGCCTTCAGGAAAGGTCTGGAGGATTTGCAGGTTGTAGTATGGTGTGATTTTGGTGGCCATCCAGGGGCTGATTCTGGCTCTTCTGCATCCACCACCAGTGCAAGGCCAGCATGAATTCTCCATGCATGAGGGGGATTTAGAGCTGCTCGCTAAGCTGGGTTGTGGATGCAGACCCAGGAGTGTAAATCAGAGCATTGACCTGCTGTTTGTAATAGGAGGGATAAGAGGGGCACCCTGACCCTGTAGCAGAAGTCCTGGCTGTTTCACTGCCTGCGGGCTCCATTTGCAGTGAGGATGCTATGTTGCATTGCCTATAGAAGGGATGACCGAGCCCCAGAATGCCAGTACCAGGCTTGCGCGTTGGAACTTTGGTGGGATCAAGCACTCCCAAGTATGGTCCTGTGCTCACAACCCTTCTTATAGTGTAGCTGAGAGACAGAGGTGGCATTTATCCCCCTTGTCCTGTCAGCCTGCCACAGATCTCCACCCAGGAAGGTCCTTGCTTTGGACCTTGCACCCTTCACACAGCTTGTAGAGACCAGGGCCATCCTGTCAGCCCAGCATCTGGCCCAGCCTGCCCCTTTGGTCATTTTCAGCTCCATTCAGAAAGGTGAATTGCCATGGGACTTGCTCTGCTGGGAAGCAAACTAGTGGTCTCTTTAATCCATCACCTTCCCTGCAATAGCAAGTGGATCTCAGTTCTCCAGGAAGGGTTTAAGCACTCTGCAGGTGCCTGTTTGGGGTTAATTCCCCTCCAGCCCCTGTGCCACTCACTGATCCACTTTGGTTTAGATCTCCTGGCTGCATGGCACATCTAAGCAACCATTTCCACGCTGAAAGTTGCCTCCTGCTGACTTCGTGGTGTCCAGAATCCATGGTGCTCAGGTGGCTTTTCTACTGTCCAAATACCATTATTAATCTCCATAGGAGGGTTCTGGTGGTGGGTCTCAGCCTAGTTCCTGGTGACATGTGCAGATAGTGGCAGAGACTCTGCTCTCCACTCCCGGCCAGTTATCAGCCTTGGCACAGAAGCTGGATTCCAAGAGGGGGCAAGGAGAATGAAGCTAGCACCATGTAAAGCATGCATCCTGGCTGTCCTGCAGCCTCCGAGACTGCTGCTGACACTGCCAGGTACGTCAGACTGGCAGTGGGCCATACTGTTCCAGTCTCTCTTAACCCCAGATAGCAGTGAGTACCATGGCTGAACACCCACAAGTCACGCTGTGTGCAGGCACAATGTTCTCCAGGCTCCAACTGTGGTGAAGAGGGATAGGGAGACGGATCACTGCCTGGTGGCTCCTCCGGCGCCTCCATGGACTTTCTTCTTGGCTGTGCTGGTTTGAGAATCTGCTGCAACCCACTCCCCCCCTTGCTGTCTTGACAGTGTCCAGATTTGGTGTTTCTAGAACACAGACCTGACACTGTTGACCATCCCTCTCTTCCTCCCTTCCTGTCCTTGGTGGGGATCCCCTTCCTTTGGTGAGTTCTCTTGGTGCTCTCCTGCTTCCCATCCAAGGTCCTGGGGGAAGATTCAATTTCACTCCAAACCAAACGCAAAGCCTATGACAGCAACAGCAATGAGATTCACGTATGGATTCAGGCCGCTCACAGCTCCCGGTTCCTGCTCAGCTCTGGGTCGCGGCATCTGGTACCCCATCCTGGCAGGAGCCTGTCCACTACGCGGATGGGGAGCAGGGAATTCTCTCCCCCTGCCCGCCTCGCAGTGAGCACTCATAAAGCCGCAGGTGTGGGATGTTTGTTATTTAGTCTACAGCCTGGTATGTGACAGTTTCTTTTCTACTCAGAGTGGTTTCAGATAATTAGTACATTACGATTCCCCCACCTTGAGTGGGGGAGAGAGGAGGGGGCAGCCCACCCTCAGACTACTTGTAATTTCACATCCTGTGTTTTATGGACCCGAACTGTTTGGGGCGGGGAGTTGGATGGGGGGGATCAGAGAGCAAACAGCGAGTCCTTCCCCCACCTTCCCCATCCACCAAACCCTGGGGTTGTTAGGGTGGCCAAATGTTATATTGGAGAGTTGCAACCAACTTAATTCAGACATGTTTTCTTGCACTCTTCTCTCTCTCTTTTTTCGTCTCTTTTAGGGCTTGAATGCCTTAAAAAGGGAAGAATGAAAAACAAGATGCTCTTTCTCCTGGCCTGTCCATGCTCCCTTCTCTCCCTTTTTATTACACGCTTATCACTTCTTTCCCTCCTGCTTTTGAAATTGATTTCCTTTCCTTTCTCCCCTATTCAGGGCCTAAACGCTGAATGTTCGATATTTCATTTGAGGCCGCTAATCGCATTACCACCCTTGACGTTTTACAGATATCATATTATGGGCGCAAATTTGGCAAATTATTAGCGTTGTAATGTATAGCTTGTCAAAGGTATTTAAGACACTAAGAGCCCTGGGCTTATCGGGGTTAGCAGAGAGCTCTCGTTGAGCTTTTGAAATGCAGAGAGACGGTTATAAAACACACTGTGACTCTCTTTTCAGCTTGTAAAAAAAGAGAGTGCGCGAGAGAGAAAGGAGGGGGAAAAATATCATCCGTCTATCAGGGGCTTCCAGGGCTGATAACAAGCAAAATTCTTCTCTGTGGGTTTCACTGGAAATGTGAGAAGCTTTTAAAACATTTCACAAGCTGTCTGGGAAAGAGGAAAAAATCTTTATTGAAAGGATGTAGCAATCTTTTTACTGAGGTCTATTTATCTCCTGGGAGTAAGCTGGGAGTAGGAGTTCCCCTCCCGGTCACTGGATTTGGGGTGGTAGGCTGGACAGGGATCCTGCAGTGCTCCTGCACCATCCCTTGTGGTGACTCCTCCTGGTCCAGCCTAGAAGGCCAGGGGCTGGAGATAGGTCCCATCAGCCCTCCTTCACCCTGCTCAGCTGGGATGCTCATGGCAATGTCCCCTTCCGCAGCAGAGATGGGAGGCAGATGCTGCTGGGACAACTGCAGGAGAGAGGGTTCAGCGGAACCCCTTCCCCAGTGTGGCTTCAGGGCAGGAAAGAGCCAGTGCTGGCATTCGCTCAGTGATCCTCTCTCAAAGGACAGTGTTTCCTCTCTGATCGGTTTATTAAAATGGTTTTAAGTCTTTTTAAAGCCCTGTGGGGGATTTGTGCCTTCCCTCTGCGCTGAGATGTGAGCGTGTGTGTTTCCCCCTCTCTTTTCAGACCGAGGGAGGAGGGGGCATGGCAGTGTTGGGTCACATTTTGCTCCCAATATTGTGATGCTAACAAGCTGTAGAGTTCGTCAAGGCAAAGCAGGGCTCTGGCAGGACTGGGGACGGGGGTGATGGGGTTGGCGTGATTCACTCCCCGCTGGCAGCAGAATGGATATCATGCGTCTTATTACAGAGTTAGACAGACAGAGCCCCACCACTGAGAGCTGTCAGTCCTGCCTCCGCTTGACAAAAACAAGCCATAAATAAGCAAATGCTTCACAGCAAGGGGGCTTGTGTGTGTGTGTGAAAGAGAGGGAGAATGGCTGTGTGTGAAATACCCATGGGGGGCTGCATTTGTAACCCCTGTTTGTAAGAGGGGAAAATGGGTGGGATTTATGCCGCTGACTCTCGGTGGAAGAGAACATGTTTCTTCGTATTGCCTTGCTTAAGTGTTTGGAAACATAACCTTGTGTACAGCAGGCAGTGCACAACTGCGCGAAAGCGTGCCGGCACAGGAGATGCATAAGCACGTTCGCAGCAGTTTGTGTCTGCAAGGTTGTAAAAAAGGCAGCCTCTCGACAGGAGAGGTAGCTGGGGGATTCTACTTGCACAGGTATTTCACTGGGTATTTCAGTGGGATGCTGAGGTTGGTAGAAGCTTTAAAAGTACCTGTTGCATACACGTGGGCCTGGCTGCAATGCACATATGCTGGGAAGATAGAAAATAGTAGGTTCAAGGAGGTGGTGTGCTTTTCTGGGCACAGAGCATCTCTGAAAAGAACTGGGCGCGGAGCTGATTTGTGTGCAGGCGTGGGTGAAGTGCCCATCGTATTCAGTAAGCTCTGCCAGCACCCATGAAGGTAGGAAGACTTGCAGCCCTCAAGAGCAGGAAGACAGGCTTGTTTGGGGCAGGATGGGTCCATGATCTTGTCATAGATTTCTGAGAGAACATCAAGGAAGGATCCCACGTGCATGCTCCTGCATGTGCTCTGGGAAGGCTACAGCATTCATATGTCACCCATCCCTTCTGGGCTGAAGCAGGGCTTTGCACATGTTGCCCTGTCTCTGCTGATGGGTGCAGCAGGTTTTCCTGGCATCTTGGCAGCCACACCAAGCCCCCTTCTGCTGTGGGTGCTCTGACATCCACATCCTCCTAGCAGCCTTCAGCCTCTTCTCATTTTGTGGTGCCCTGGGGGTTTCCAGCGGAGGTTGGAGCCCACATGCAGAGCACTATTTGATCCTCAGTTTACTTTTCTTGTTCAGCATTCCTGGGTAACTGAGAAGTAATCTCAGGGGCCACAGACCACAAGCTGCAAATCACTGCGCTCTGCTTAGGTCTGTCAAAGAGTTTTAACTGCCCCCATGCCTGTCAGAGGGCAGGGGATGGTGTCCTCTGACCGGCCAATTAAAGCAGTGAACCACCTGATTTTCGTGATTTTCATTGCAATACAGAGCTACCTGAGACGTGCTGGGCTCTAGGTTTGTCAGTTCTTGCAGGCTCCTGGAGCAGTGGTGGGAAAGAGAAGATGCAGCAAAATTTGAGGATTTGGCTCCTCCGAGGAATTTGTGTCATTGCAGGCAAATGTGCCAGGCAAGGCCTTTCCATGTCAAATGGAGCTACTTTTCTATCTTGTGTGCCTGGCTGTGGTCCTTCTACCTTAGAAGAAGGCAGTAGGAAAAAGATACTGCCCCATCCTTGGTTGGTTTCTGCGGGGTTGAAGTCAATCCTCAGGGCTTTGGTCCAATTTCCCTAATAGACAGAAGTTTGTTTGGTTTGAGTGTGAAGTCCTGGGCTCCTTTCTCCACTCAGCCTCCTAAGGATGCAGCATTCACCCTCTCTCTCATATGAAATGTCGCATCGGTAAGTGCTACTTAAGAAAACACATGTTCTCCCCCTTGAAAGCAGCCCCCCCACTCCCCCTTCACACCAACACCTTCCTTTATTCGACCCAAACCTCACCAAGGGGAATTTGCAACAACTGCGGTGATAAATCCGCCCGCAGATAATTGGCAAGAAAACAACACTTGTGCAGTATATAACGTTTTATGGTTGTTTCATGTACTTTATTATAATACTAATGAGCAGTTATATATCAGGAGCTAACTGCACGCCGGATTAGCTTGTTAGCATGATATGAAACGGCAGAGCAAATAGTCCAGTCCCCCTCACCCGTTCGCCCTCCCCCTACCTCTCGTTCCCATTTGCACTGAGTAATTAGTATGCAAATTAGACCCCGGGACCACACAAGTTCTAGTATATTACAAGGGCTTTATTATGCTCTTGTGAGTAGATGATGGAAGCGGCCCATGACAGTGTTTATCTCACTACCTCCCTCTCTTTTTCTCTCTCACATACATTGGCAGAGAGTAAACACACACCGAGCTGGGCCCCGTACCATTATGACTCCCTGAAGATGCCACCAGCTTGCCTTTATCTTGACGACTGGAGTTAAGAGCCTCCTCTGGAAGCACCATAACAATGATGTTAATAATAATAATAACCCTGACGATGATGGTGATGCTAAGAGCAGCCTTGGCTCTGGCAGTCATGGTGATGATTGCAGAAGCAAAGAGAAGGATCAGAGTGAGCCAGAATGAGCTCTTTGTCACCTGGGTTGAGTTGCAAAGGAACGAGGGTTGGCCCTGATTTTCAGCCCCGTAGGGATATTCTGCTTCCTTGTAGCACAGGATTACGGTGTGTTAACTGCTCTTGGTGTGTGATGCTCAGAGCAAAGGATCTTCAAAGTCTCTGGTGATTTCCAAGCTACTGAGAGAATGGATCTCAGCTGAAGTTTGCTTCTGGGTTCCTCACCTCTTCTCTATTCTGTATACCACGCTTTGTGTCCCACTATCTCTTCTTCCCTTTATTTCTCACTGAGGTGATCCCTGTCTTCCAACCATGCCTCTGAGGCACAGACTGAAGTCGATCTCCATGGTCCATTGGTGCTGTGTTTGGACAGTGAGCACAGTGCTGTGGGGCTGTATTCCTGCCCACAGCAACTGAACCTACCAGCTTGGGTGCCCAGCGTTCTCTTGAGCTATTAGTCATGATTTCTGGTTGTCATAACCAGTCTGTTGCCAATCTGGTCAGCTGGGTGTGAATAGATAGAGTCTCATTCCCACCTCTGACCCAGCATGCTCTCTTCTCTCCAGGTCTGAGATCTCCTGGTGTCTCACTTAGTTGAGGTTGCACTTTGAGTTGAAGCAATGAGCACTGAGGAGCCACTAGGGGCTTTCATGGGACACAGTCATCTCTACAAGCTAGTTGAGCTCCATCTCAGAAACTAGCGTGCTTTTTGCATAGAGGCTTTCTTTCCATTAAAAAGTCCCGTTTGTGAAGCTCTTGGGCTTTGACCACAAGAAGGTGTTTGGGGAGTGAGGCATGTACGCTGTGGAAATGCAACCTCCTGCGGTCGTCATAGTGTTCCTGGTGCTGTCTGGGACTTTATGAGGGTGCAGCAGAGCCAGCTGATGGGCCTGGGGTGGTGGCAGAGGGATCTGGACTGGGGTCGGGCTCTGCACTGGGCTGCCCTTGAGCTGTCTTTTGCCAGTCTTCCTTGGAGGGTTTGCTGCCAGCATTCACTTTGGTTTGTTCCCATTTGCATCCAGTTTTTTCTCTCTCCGAGACCAGACCATCCTGGATGATCGCTGTTCTGGAGGACAAAGAGAAAGGGTGAACCAGAGGGATGGTTTGCTTTTCTGAGAGACATTTTCTCAGGGCTTAAATTCTGAAGAAGTCCATGCCAAAGGAGAGAGATCCTGAAATCCCAGAGCAAAAAAAAATTGGCTGCATTTGTCCTGAGCATAAGCGAGGGGCGGGGAGGGGGGGGAATCTGTAGAGGCGGCAGTTTTTGTAAAGCACTGAAGTGCCCCACACATCACGCCCTGACAGGCCCTGATGTTAGCTCCCGGAATGGATCACAGGAGACTCATTAGAAAAAACAAATATTATCACACGCTGAAATGATTTATGGAGAAAAATGAAAAATTTTGTGTTGTTGCGTCTTCGCTTTCCTGCTCTCCTCTGCTTTCGCTCAGGGAAGTTATTTATGGCAGCGGGCCCTTAACAAGAGAAAGGCGAAGCGCCGAGCCGCTCGCTCCTGCAAACTGCCTGCATTTGATTTTTATTAGCGAGTTAAAACTTCCTTCTTTTCACCTCCCCCCTTCCCCTCGCGCGCCTTTATTATCCCGGACTAACTGAAATGCATTTTAATGCCTACTACTTGTGCTTTTAATAGGGATCCTATCGCCACCCCAGCAGCAAATAAAGTGACATGGACAGAGGGAGGAAAGCCTGACAGACAGCGGGGCAGACAGGAAGGAGTTACAGGCCTGCGTGTGCTCCCTCCTCGTCTGCTCGGCGCCGCTACCTTCCCAGTAACCCGAGAGGCGTTTTATGGTCCGAGAAGCAAATGCACACAAAATCCAGTCGCCGATGTATTTGCTGCCGGCGAGGCCGGGAGCGCGCGGTGCCTCAGGCGCGTGGGCTTGTGTCCCTGTGGAAGTGGCAGAACCTCTGCCTCCCACCCGGTGGTGTCTGAAATGCCACTCCATGGCCCAGTGTGCAGTGAGCCAATCTCTGTGACTCCAGGAGAGACATTGTCTGTCCTTCCCCGAGTGTCCTGAATGTGCGCAAACTGTGAATAAACAATGTTCCTCTCAGGGATGCAGAGACTGGCGCACTGCACACTGGGCAATGGAGCCACGTTGCACAACACCGGGATGAGGTTGTGGTCAACGGGGGACCAAGAGATTCCCCCAGGCTTTGCAAGTGTCCCTGGGTGGGGGGCTCCGTACTCTCAGCTCCGAGCCTTGCCCAGGGAGCTCCTTGCTGTGACCTGGGTGGGAGGGTGAAGCAGGGGCTGGTGCCTTTCCCCTCCAGGATGTAGCGTGGCCTCTGGAGCAGTTTTTCTGGCTCCAATCCAGCCAAACCACCACCCTTGGCCATGCCCAGTGGGATAAGAGCCCTGGGTGCTGGCAGGGCTCTGCTGGGCCGGCAAGTGCCAGCCTCCAGGCTGCCATCCCCTCCACTTGGTTGCTAAGTGTCCCCAGGGCCACAGTGGCTATGCCAGGCCTGGGGCCCTTCAAAAACTCTCCTGATGGCTGCAAGCCCTGCTTTCCCCCTGGCCAAGCATTCCCAGAGTGGCACGATGAGCTTTCCGGAGCGATGGTTATCGCCTGGCCTTTCCCTCTGCTCCCTCTTTGTATGGGGTTCTTCACGTGAGTCCAGCCTAGGGGAACCTCCCAGTCCCAGCCGTGGCCCTCAACGGGGCTTTCAGGGGACCCGGGAGCCCCGCATGGGTTAATGCCTGCTGACACCTGCAGCTCCTTGGCTGGTGCTGCTGGCCTGGGGGAGGCACGCGGGGGGGGATCGTTGGTGGCGTTATTATGAAGAGCTCAGCAGGCTTGGGGCCTTCCATTGTCCGAGTGGCAAATAAATAAATAGAAGAAAGCAAGTCTTCCCTATGGCTCGGCAACGGGAGGTTAACAGCTGGACATGACATGACAAATTGGACGTTTTTTTCTTTCCTGCAGGGGCCGATCCCAGCAGCTCGCTGTGAGGGGGAGGGATGGGGGAGAGCAGCTGAAAGAGGAGAGGGAGGGAGAAATCAGCCGGGCAAGGGTCCCATCAGCTTGCTCATGGGCTTTGTCCCAGGCTGGCCGCCTCCTTCCCCACCAAGCCACGTCCTAAGGATGAGCCGATCTCTAGAAAACATGCTGGGGGGAAATATCCTCTAAGAGGGAATCCTTGGTGACGAAATGCTTGTCCTAATCCTGTGCACCTGATTCTTGCACTGGCAGGTCCCTACAGCCAGCCTCCGTGTCGTGTGTCCCCCATCCCAGCATGGCTCGGCTCCGAAATCAGGCAGCGTGGTGTCTTTTAACGGCCAATAAAATCCAGAATTCTCCAGCAGGAAAAGCAGGGAAATTAATCAAATCGTGGATCTGCTGTGAATTACGTGCTCACCTCCCATCTGCCCGTTCAGCCGGCTCACCTTCCCCTCCCTGCCTGCAGCCCCTTCGGTTTGCGGCAGGAGGGAGCCTTTATGGCTATGCCTGGAGCCCTCGCCATTTGTCGTGGGCTTAATAGAAAATGTGTTAAACATACAGGAAATGGCCCAAATGTTACCAACGGGTCTAGTTTGCTTGATTTGTTTCTCCTTTTCAGGGATAGCAGGGAGTGGTTGGTTTCCTTTGGAAATTGTGGGATATAATGGCAGCCAACCTCAGCCCCAAGATGGTTCTTCATGCAACCTCTGCTTCGATGGTGCCCCTGGCTAAGCATGCTGCTGGTGGCAGTGATGCCAGTCACACCAAATTCCAGCTCTGGCACTTTTGTGAGCTGGGCTTTTTTTGAGATTTCCCCCCAGACTTTTCTACCAGACCCTTGCACTCCCAAGGGCTGCCCCACTGCACATCCTGGGCTGGTGTCCACGGCACCCTTTCCTGTGCCTTTCTCTGCTCCCTGTCCCAGCACACGGGCACAATGAGCCTGACCTGTCTTCACAACTTCTGTGCCAGCTCTTGTGACTCCCAGGACCTGCCAGGGCCTCAGTAAACCCAGGAGGGACCACTGCAGCTCTTTGGAGGCCCTCCATATGCAAGAACTGTGCCATCCAGAATTGCTCTGCAGCCTTTTCTGTACAGTCACTCTTTGCAGTACGTTGACTTTCTGAAGGCTTTGGGAAGGCTAGAGTCTGCTCTGTGCAGCCCGTGAAAGCCCGGCACAGTTAAGGGACCTGATCTCATTGAGGCTCAAGTTGCACTGAGTTCCCATCACCACACGAACGTGGCCAGGGAGGACCTGCTTGCCCTCTCTCATTTCAGTTGATGTGCCTGGAACCAAAGGAAGGTCCTCTAAAGCAGTAAACATGACTCAAAGCTACCCAGCAGATATTGCCAGGCTGTTTTTTTCTGTAGGGTGGACACCAGTGGAGCCATCGCCATGACTGTGGTGTGGACAGGCCCAAGGGAGCTGGAGCCATGGTGGGTGGTCAGGAGGGAGACTCTATAAACCCCATCAATCTCCTCCTCTGGCTCCCATACATCTGCTTGCAAAGGGAGGGGGAGGCAATAACCTGGCTATCCGCTCACTGACGCTTTGGGAGGTGGAAGGGGGAGGAAGGGAGGAAACGCCAGCCCCAATCCCTTGGCAACTGCGGGCTGAAATATTAACTGGAAGAATGTGCCCAAGACTTGGCCCCCACGCTGGCCTGCTCCAGCACTGCCTCCTGGGGGGCACAGGGAGGGGGCAGCCTGTTTGCACAGCCCAAGTGTCAACTAATTAATAGGAGTTTATAAGAACATTTCCAGGGCAGCTGGCTCAGGAGCGGTAGGGGAAGCACCCTACATTTCCTGAATCTCAGACGTGACCCACTGCTCTTCTCCTCATCTTAGAGGGATGGTAGCTGCTTTGATTTGCTCTGGGGTCTGTGCAGCTGAAGAAGCTGCAGCTGGTCACTGCATCACTCCCGCCTGTGTGGCCACTATGCAAAGAGGTGCCCATTGCTTGTTCCAGACATCTCTTCATTGCATGGACACACTTCTCTTCCCAAGGCTTCAAAGTGCCCGTTGAACCACCTAGGTGGGTAAACTTGATGGTGTGTGTCTTGCAGTGCCTACAGTGGTTCCCTAATCACCCATGCTCAGTTCAGGAGCAGCAAGTCCTCCAAGATGCAGGTGTGGATGAGTCCATTTCAGCCCATAGTTTCTCTTGTTTTCTCAAAAACAGGAAAGGTGCTTCCTGGGAAGTGAATACACTCCCAACAGTGTATCTGCTGGATACGTGTGCACTGCTTCCTCTTGCATTGACATCAGACTGCGTAGAAACCAGTGAGAGGTCTTGCTTGTACATCTTTCCCAATGCATAGCATGTTCCTTGGAATCAGCTCTCCTCGTCTGCTTCACCTGGTCATGGCGGAGAGGGACCTTACAGAGGCAACAAACACAGAGCTGTCCGGGAGTGGGGAAGGGAGAGACCTAGGTGATCACCCTGGGGTTCAGGGCGGCCCTGCGGGCCCCACCATGGATGGAGGGGCTGGAGCCCCCTGCTCTCAGCATCCTTGAATTTAGGGCCTACCTGGCTATGATCTTTGAACAAACCAATAAATGAAGTGTAATAACCAAAACGGTGATTGTTTCTCGCAGTAGCTGTGGAAATCTCTCCCGGGGGAGCACAGAGCTGCCAGCCTTGGGTTTTAGATCACAATCCCACTAACCTTCCTGTCCCCTGGGCAACAGTTTATCACTGCTGCCCTCAGAGCTAGGCTCTATTTATTATATATACTGGCCTCTGTTCATGGCAGAGTGTTCGTAAAGCCTGCTTGAGCTGTAAGGAAAAGTGCACTCAAGGGGAAGGAGGAGACAAATGCTAGATTTGGCCTGCCCTATATATGGACTTACAGCCTCTGTGGGTGCTGCCAGAGGATCTGAGGTGGTCATCTAGATGCAACCTCAGCCACACAAAACTGTTTCTTGATAGCTGTCTTCTGCAGGGGGGATCACAGTCATCCTGCCCTTATACCCATCCCTGAGGGGCTCAGGGACTGCAGAAGTGCAGCAGGACCCGGGCAGCTCTCTCTGAGCTGATAGGTTGCCCTTTGCATGGATCTGAGAAGTCCAGCTTGGAGAAATCAAGACCCCAGCTCCAGTGTGGAGTAGTCAGCAGATGGGATCTCAGTACAGCTGGGAATGCTGAGTCTGGAGCCTGCAAGGTTTTGCTACACCAGCCAATGGATGCTAATGAAGCATTTTAGGTTTGTTTGAAATGGTAGCTACACGTAGCCTGGACCAAAATCATATCCAGGTGTTCACCTTCAGATGACGGATAGACAATCAGGTCACTGTGGGGAGGGCAGTGCTCTGATCTCTTGCCAGTGAAAGTCTTTGGCACTCGACTTGAAAAAACCTCATCAGGGTAGCAGAGATTAGCAGGCACCCTTGTCCCATGTACTGTACAACTTTCGTGAGCTGGAGACCTTTACAATTACTGTGTTGCAGGAAGAGGACCCACACCTGTCTGCACGGGGGCTGATTAGCTGTATGGACAAAACCTCGGCCAAAAGGTGAAGAGGAGTTTCTACTGGGTTGTTGTACTGGCTTGTGTGTGCCTATCTGTGCACAAGTATCACAAATGTACGCAGCAGTGCTCAGCTGTGGATCACGAGTCCTGTATTGCTCAACTCTAGAGAGCAAATCTTCTGTACTAGTGTCAGTGGCCACCTGATATGGATGGCTATAGGTCACGGCACTGCTGCTGCTCAATGCAGTAAGTGGCCATGTGGCCCAGCAGAGCCCTGACTGGACATCCCCATCTCAATTTGCCCAGTTTAGCTGATTTGAGACAAGGGTGAACTGAGGCTGTGATAGAATGGGACATGAAACAAGATAGATAGGGTCCCACCACCTGCTGGGGGATGGCGTGGCCCAGGAAAGCCCCAAAGGACAAGCAGAACACCATTCTCAACTCCCAAACTCCACTGTGAGTTGAGTATTGGCTGTAAATACCTCCAGGTTCTGAAAGCATTTACTCCTGGGGCAGGGCTTGGTATTTCAGACCCATCTTCAGACCTACATCCTGAAAGTTACCCTCCTGGTAAGACTGGCAGCAGGGACATGCTCCAGGACGAAATGTGACTGCTGGTCACTGAAGTCTTTGGCATTGCCCTGCTTCTCTTGCCGTGGTTTTTATTGCAATGCCTGTGCTAGGTGAGAGCCCAGTACAGAGACTGATGTGAGAACTGGCAGACTGGGAATGGCAAGGCTGCCCCAGCCACACAAGATGGGGCACCATGGTACAGCACAGAGATAGTTATTCTTCACTGGGGTAACAGAGAGCTATAACATCTTTCATTTTCCAGGAATCTGCCCCCTCCCCCTACTTTTAGCTTTCCTATATAATATTCCATGCTGTAGCCTATAAATGCTGCTCTGAGCCCACAGCCTGATTGAATTTGGAAGCCTTTGTTTACAGATGTCTGGCTGTACAGGGGTATTTATTGAATTTTCCATGAAATGTTGCTCCTCTAATGCTGTAAAGCACAAGCTGCCCACATCAGAGGAGCTGCGTGTTAACGGATCGGGTTACGCAAAGATGCATTGCTCACCCTCGCCATCCCTTCCTCTGCCAGGGGAGGAAGGTGGGTGCCGGAGTCCACACGCAGCAGGGCTTTCCAGGGGACTCTCACTCTTAGGAAGAGGAGGACTGGCTGTCCTGCACCCTAAGGCTGGAAAGTGAGTTTGGTCCTGCAAGGCAACAACTCCATCCACGTGTGATGCAGCCCAGCCGGCGCTGAAGGCAGAATAACTTGGCGCAGGTCATAGCAGCAGCTGAGTCTGCTGGTGGGATGGGATGTGGCTTTGACTTTGGGCTGTCATAATTACTGCACTGGCTGTTGGTGGCTCTGATGGCAGTCAGGTGTCCTCAGGGCTTTTCTGTGCCTTGCTTTGAGGCCTGGGGTACAGTTAAAGTAGCAGATAATTTATTAAGAAGCCTCTTTGGTTGCTGTGTAACCAAGGTCCGTCTTTCCTTGCTCATCTGATCTACTGGAGCCCCACAAGCAGAAGACAGTTATCAGCAGAAGAAACAAGATTTTCTTCTTGGGAGACCTTTATGGAGCCCCTCAGAGCATCCTCTCTGACCTTAGTCTTTCATTTTTAACCTGTGTCTTGAGAGGGAAGTGAGGGAGAGCCTGGTCTGTGAAGGACGCATCCGGGACCTGCAGTTCTTGCAGTGGTAGGTGGAGGAATGTGTCTTCCTTCCTCATGGGGGAAAGTACAAAACCATCTTGCAAAATTCTGGGTCAGGAGCCCCAGGATCTCTGATGTAAAATAAATGATTCTCGGGAGAGAGCATGTGTTCACCATGTTAGAAAAACAAGCCCCCTGCAAACAGCACATACCAAACTCTGCCCGGAGGAAGGGACTTCAAGGGTGGACGGAGGGAGCAGTCCGATCATCAGAGCACAGCCTGCCCCCCTCTCCCAGGCTGGATCTTCACACTGGTCCGAGGAGGAGGCAGGAGGAATGAGGGCTTGTTTTCTCAGATTTGATTGGTTTATTTATCCTTGGTCCAGGCTCCCATCTGGTCCAACTTCAAACAGGGGTTGCCGCAAAGTGTGGAAGCCACCAAGAGAGATTCTGCAAACAACGGTTGTGTAAAGTATATAAATATTTCTGGACATAAAAATGACTGTGTCTGAGGAGGTATCAATTTGGACTGGGATGGAGGGTTCCCCGTCCTGCTTGAGATAAGTCCTGGAGGGTGGCTGGAGCAGGGTGAAATATGTCCTTATCTACAGTTTACATGTGCATGTGCAAGGGCAGAACCAGCCCTGCTGAGTGCTGCTACTGCGGGAGGCTGTAAGGCAGGGAGAGGACAATAGGAATGTCTGTCTGTCTGCTCCTGATTTAATAGTCAGCATGCAAAAATGTCCAATGATTTGGAGGCCCAGAAATGGATTTGGGGGGGCCGGAGTTGGATTTGGGTGTTGTAACTTATTGGAAGATCCAACATGGTCTGCTTCAACCTCCAAAACATAGCAGCTGCATTCTAAAAGTTTGGTGGAGCTGCTGGACATGAACTTTTAATTAAAGACATGGGGAAAATGCGGTTCTGTTAGCAATGGCCTTTTGTGCTGTTTGAACAGCAATGAGTGCCTGGGCCAGGATCCCTGTGCATCCCAGAGCGATGCAGCCAGTGGCTTCAGAACGGGCTGATGGATTGTAAATCAGATTAGCTCACAGATTACAGTTTGGGTGGCAACCCTTCAGGAAAAAAAGGCAGCGGCTGGCATTATGCCTGGCCTAAGTCAATGTCTGCGTTGGTGATGGGGGATGTGAAGGCCATGTGGAGGAATTCGTAGCTGATGCTACAACAGAGGGAACAGCAAACACCACTGAGGGCAAAAAAATAATGTCAGGGTAGGGAAGACTATGCATGTAAGTCTGGGGACACTGAGGTGTAGGAATGGCTGGTGACATTCCCAGATGTGCTTATCAGTATTCACAGGACAGTCCTTCCTTGTGTGAGGCAGTGTAAATTCCCAGCTGGAATGAGAAGAAGGACAAGGAGAACACAGCCATTTCTATAGGCTCATTGCTGCCTTTAGAAGTGTTTGGAGGTGCTGGGTCTTGTGGGGTTCACCAGAAGTGTGCCAGACCCATACAACGTGTGCTCCATCCTGCAGCTCTCCAGGGGCTCAGCTGCCCATCGACCTCTGGCGAAAGGGCTGGAACCAAACCATGCAGGACAAATCCCACCAGGCTAGTTGTTCTCAGATCAGACAAAGAAGAACCCAAGAATGGGTGTTTCTTGAGTTTGGTCCCAGTCAGGAAAGGACAGAGTAGTTCCAGATCAGTGGATTTAAATCTGAGTGGTTTACATTCCCAGAATTCAGAGGTTTTTAACCTCCAACTTTGAGATGTCTCTTAGCACCAGCACACCCAGATGTGCTGTAGGCAGCAGCATGCGTTTGTCCTTCACTCAGAGAGAGACCAGCACTGTGGGCAGTGCATGGTAGGACTCGAATACTGACTATGGAGAGAAATGGCCTTGTGCCTGAGTGATGGGATGGTTGAGTGCTGTCCCTTCCTCTGCTGCAGAGCTGCCTGGTTTGTGTCTCAGCCTTGTTCAAGAGGAACATAGCAATCAGATCCCAGTGGCATGGACTTAGCCAAAGGAAAAAGAAATCAGCTCTGCTTAGGCTTGATTTTTATCACAAACTTCATCAAGCGACAGAGTTGGCAGCAAGGCGCAGCTTAGAAGCAGAGGCAGGATGCTGAGATTTTGCCTCTTATCTTCTTAGCAGGGGCCAGAATCAGGTCCACAGGAGTTCCAAAACCTGCTGTCTTGTGGCACATGGCTGCCTTTATGGGAGCCACAGCTCTCCTGCCGTGCAAGTACCACTGACACCCCACACTGGGGCTCCCCAAAACCAAGCACTGACCTGTTGGGCAAGGGCAAAGCCCTGGGGAAATTCATTAGGAAGATCTCAGGGTCAAACTTGGCTGTCTGGGATGGAGAGCATCTAGAAAACCTCCTGCCCATGCAAAGCTCGGCCCGAGCCCTGGCCTGGCAGCCGCTCTCTGCAGCAGCCCTCAGTTAAACCTGATCCCTTGCTTTAAGGGCCTGCCTGGCACTTAGTGGAGACCGTAAATAGCGATTTATAAACGATCTTCACGCCGATTCCTCTGCCGCTGCTCAGACATCAAAGTCTATAATTCACGCCCTCCCGCGTCCTGAGCCTTGCAAAACCGGAGCCTTTGATGTGAGCCTCCCCCTTCGCTACCTGCGCGCGGGGGCTGAGCCCAACTGGGCTGCGGGCATGTGCACTGCTTGCAGCAAGGCGCCAGGCCCGCTCTGCGAGGCATTTTATAAGGTGTCTGCTGTCATTCAGCCTGTTCCTGAGCCTGTTATCCCCTTTGGCGAGGCCGCATGGGACGAAGGCAGAACAATGGGAATGAACCAGGGGGGAGCTTGCTGGGGGCAGCATCCAGAAAGCACCTGGCCTCTCCTTTCCCCCTTTCCTCCAGCACCTGCAAATTAATGGAAACTTCTCCTTCCAATAGTGCTGCCTGTACTGTTTAACAAGTCCAACTGTGTGCTCTGAGGGCTAGAAACCAGCCTTGCTTCTAGAATGGAGATGGCTCCCAGGACCCATGCATCAGCCCAGGGACAACTGCTGGTGCAAGAGCTTTGTGATGTAAATGGGCTGTGATTATATCTAAGGTGACTGAGAAGGAGTTTCCTGGCTCTGCAGGCAAGGAGTCTCTCAAACAGCCTCACAGGAGGGAATAAGGAGAAAGAAAATATCCGGCTAGTTTTAAGATGAAGCTGGATCTTAGGAGGAGGTGGTGCTTCTCTGCTTGCCTAAAGGAACCATGAGCTACTGCAGGTTTGCAGCCACCTTCAAGATGGACTCAACAACCCACTGGCCTCTCTAGACGTTGTTAGGCAGAGTTCAGCTTTGTCCTTCTTACGAGTGAAGGCTGCGCCGAGATGCTCTCCCGGCTTTCTCTGGCCTCTGTCTCACCTCTCCTGAGCTGGCATTGCCCCATGTGGATGCAAGAGCCCCTCTCCAATGCTGCAGTCAGCCTTGTTTGGGTCCTCCTCCAGCTCCTCCACTGTCTTCTGAAACCCTGAGCTGGATGTCTCACCTCTTTTCTGTAAAATGGACTGTGAAACTGCAAAATGAAGGTTCCATGCTGTGATCGTGCTGAGATCTGGGGGAGCTGTGCAGGACAGGTGTCCTCACGAGTTTAGCAATCTCTTCCTCTTTCTTCTGCCTCTTTCTGCCTCTGTTTTTTAGCCCCTGGGACTACAGAGAGTACTTTCAAGATGTGAAACCAGTGCAGGCTCTGGGGAAGGCATGCACACCACTGGTCACATCCCTCTTAAACTGTTCAAACACAACATGCTTGGCTGTGGTACCAAAGCGCTGTGAGAAGAGAGAGAGAGAGAGATTGGGACCATATCCCTGCCCACCTTCATCTCTGCTGCTTCAGTCCCTCGTTTTCCACACAAGGGCCTGCAGGGTCAGGCACCAGAGCTGAATAGAAGTCACATGTAAAGCACATATTGAACTCCATCCATAAAAAGCTGCCTGGTGTGGTGTGAAATACTGTCTTACAAGCCAGACGCTGCAAAGCTGATAGAGGTGTTCGGGGTGTTGGAAGGATTTCGATGTATTTTACAGCTGGTATGGTTATGGATTTATTTTTTTTATTTCATTTTAAGTGAATGTCTGTAGAAATGTATTGAGAGACCCTTGCATGTGCTACAGGCTGGCAGGTGCTGAAGAAAGGGCATGAATCTTGTCACTCACCTCTGTATTTAATCATATCAAACTGGTTTGGTTCTCCAACAAGTCAACATATATTATCTGTGTAAAAAAGGCATTTTACAGGACTAGGAGTCTAAATATCATTTATAAATATTTAATTCTACAAGTGATCTTTGCAAAAGAAGGATAGCTCTTCATTATCATACCTGTGTCTATTGAAATATCACCATTATTTATCATCCACTGTTGGTGCAGTGTCCCACCTGGCATTGGAAGAGTTATTTTGTACTGGAGGTCAGCACAGGGCTTGTCCCATTGTTTTTGCCACACGAGGCCACGTATAAATTGGGAGACACCATGCTGGTGTGGCTCAGCCCTGCCTCAGTCCCTGCCTGTGCCATCCTGGAGATGGAAGGGTCACGCTACAGAAGTGCTCGGGACCCCGTGCCTAAGCTCAAAGGAGTCTCATGTCACAAGGCTCCCCCTTAGCCTGTGCAGACAGAGCTGCTGAAATGCCTGCTGTCTTTTGGACAACTTTTGTGGACCACTTATCACACCCATCTTGCTGTAAAAGTGCCCTGCTTTGCTGTAGTCCAGCATCTCTTACAGTTACCAAAGTGAACCGTAAAAAGCCTTGGCCGCCCCACTCACCCTGTCCCAGTTGCCACCCCTGTGGCTTTCTGCCTGTTTAATCTCTCTGACATTCAGCCCAGCTTTGCCCTGCTCTGTTTTGACTCCTGACAAGCCTTTCAATTTGCTCTCCTCTCTGAAGAGCTGAGAAGCCATTGATAGCTCTCTCCCTGAATTATTGAACCTCAGAGTCAAGTTTCGGGCCCCGGGGAGCAGCCCCGCTCATGCCGGGCATTGATCGGCAGGGCTCAGGTTCACCCTGCTGCTGGCACATGCCTCTCCCTGGGTCCCCAGGCAGTCGTGGCTCCCTGCGTGCACAGCTTCTTGCTCTGCCAAGGGAGGAGGCCGCCATCTTTCAGGGCCAGGCCTCAAAGGGTGACGTGCTGCCTCTGGGATGTGCATCCCTTACCGTTGTCCTCCCCACATTTGATAGACATGGGAGAATGTGCTTCTGGTCAGCTTCCATTCCTGACCAGCCTTCCAGCTCAGTAGCCTTGAGCTCTGCGTGCTTCCATGTCCCCTTCCATGAAATAAATGTGTGATGTTGAGGTAGCAGAGTTGTGCAAAGCACCAAGATCTTTTGTTGGAGCAGAGGGTCAGGAAGGGACAAAGAATTATTCTGCTTGGAGAGCAGGAAACTCTGACTTTGCTCTTCTTGAAGAACCTCCCTGGAGAGACACAGTGACAGGGAGTATTTCATTTATACCCTGCTAGCATCTTGCCCCAACTAGCTGGTACTTCCCTCTCGTCACTTCTACATTGGCTGGTCAGAAAACAGATATTCATTCGCGCGACAAATACCCTTGGTGTTTCCATACACTGTTGTGAATTGTTTTCCGAAGACTATGGGAATGTGTGTTGGCAGGCTACAGAAAGCCAAACGGCATTTTTCACCGTGTTTTTCAAGAGGAACATTTTTTATCCCCCTTTTTTTCAGTGCCACCCTTACAACCACCACACTGTGAGAAAGAAGGTATCCTTCACACACCAGCTCATGTCACTGTGTGTGTCCCCTTGTACCGCTGGGAAGTCTAGATTACCAAAGAGAGGACAAATATTTTCTCTATCCCTACCTTACCCATTTAGGGCATTTTTAGCCCCGGCCACTCCATGGTCCTTCTCCTGGAGGCTGGCAGGATGCAGAAGCATGACAGGAGCTGGCCTGGGAGCTGGAGTGCAAATGCATTTCAGTAGCGGGGGAAGAGGAAGGGCAAGTGTGGATTTTATTAAGTGATAACACATCTTCAAATCAGATTATGGGAAATTTTCTGGGGCACCACGGCATTGATTGGCTGGGCCAAAGTTGGGAGGCTGTGTGAGAGCACGTCACAGCATGTGCAATTGGATCCCTTCCATTAGCCTGATCAATAGCCACCGCGTGGGGAGGATGGACGGGAGTGTGGACAAAACTGCATAAATATATATGTGAGAGCCAAGAAATCACATTACATCCAAAGAATCCGAGCTCAACACGGGTAACCCTTTCACCTCACCACCCAGGGCAGGGGGAGCATTAACCCTTTCAGGGCAGCTCTCTGATTCTGGCGCTGGAGCAGGCATTGACTGGGTTGTGGCTTGGAATGGCTCTATGAAGAGGCAAGGTGCCAGCCACTTCCCCATGCCCGGCTTTGTGGTGGCCAAGTGTGTTTCTTTGGCTGTGAGGGATACAATGGCACATGCTCTCATGTGTCTGAGGTGTGATAGGGCATTGGGAGTGTGAGCAGTGAATGCATGGTGTCCTTCCAGCAATGTCCTTACCACCTTCTGCAATGTGCCAAGACACACGGTGTGGGTGGGTTAGCGGCAGGTATCAGAAGATGAACTGGCAAAGGGCTTGAGAGTCACTGTAGAGCTGAGCCAAGCCCAGCCTGCAGGCCAGGTCTTCCTCCATCTGTTCCCCACTTCTTACTGGCCGACCTCAGGGGCTAGGAGCTACGGACTTCTCTTCTGCACCATCACATGCACCATCCCCAGGTGCTCACAAGCAGGTGGAGTTGGGTGCACCCAGTTTGTGGCAGCCTGAGTCCAGTGCAGGAGATGTAGGAGGAGAAAACAAACACTTCCAGTGGGACAGAGAGCAAACTGCAGGGGTTGTCTGAGAGAGAGAGAGACAGAGAGCTAATATCAAAGAGAGATATAACATATTTATGAAATCTTCTCTGCTTCTAATTGTGGCTGCCCCCTCCCTGGAGGCCAGGTTGGATGGAGTCTTGAGCAGCCTGGCTTAGTGGGAGGTGTCCCTGCTCATGGCAGGGAGGTTGGAACTAGATGATCTTTAAGGTCCCTTCCAACTCAAACTATTCTATGATTCTTACATTCCTAAGAATTTGTCAGAGTGTGGAACAGACCTTGGTGTGGTGTCCTTTGAGCCCATCTCCTTTATATCTCACATTCGGGATTTCTGGATAAAAAAAATGTCAGGGAAGCTCAAATGCCTTCCCTCTCTCACCTGCAATGTGGTCCAGAGCCCCAGGATTTCTCATCTCTCTCCAGCAAGCCCTGCTTATCACATTTCCAGGGCCTCCCCAGCCTTGCCTGTCTTGCCAGTCCTGTTTTGACACTTCTAATTAGCAGACATTTAACACCTTGTTTTGCTTGGACTCTGCCTTCAGCCAGAAAACACATCGATGGCCTTTGACTTCTCCCCTGACCCCAGCTAACCTGGCAGCGCAGCGCTCTTGGCACCACTCTGAACACATCCTGTCAAATTTCCTCCTGCTGCCCTCTGCCCCTCCCCGGTCCCCATGGCCCTCCCCAGCCGCACCAGGGCAAAGGCACGGCGAGATGCGGCGAGTAGCCTTCCCCTTCGTAAGCGCTTTCCTGAGCATGATTTAAAGCACTGAAGCAAGAAGAGAAAAAAAAAAAAGACCCATAATAAAGTCAGCACTCTGCTTATTAAGGGGAAAAGGCTGTGCTTTACTTATACTAACATTAATTAGATAGATATATAGGGAGCAAAGAGGCCTCTAGGAGATTTATAGAGAGGCCCTGAAGATGGATGTGACGACTGACAGACAGACAGTAGCTCTTGTAGAGTGCCAGGAACAGGGTACATGCAAAGCAGTGATGGGGAGCCCAAGGGACAGTGGTCGCAGGGATGCTTTGGTGCAGCAAGTATGAGGGCAAACGGGGATGTTGGGACCTGCCAAAAACACCTGGGGGTGCCATAAGCTGGAAGGTGGCAGATAGGAAGTACCAGGGAGGTTTCTAGTAGCATCCTCAGAGAGGAGCATGTCTCCCTCTCCTGTCCCCCTCTGCAGTACGGTCAGGCAGATCTTGTCGCAGAGAGGTCTTTCAAGCAATAGTTTTGTCTTTCCTGTTCAGGAAACCTGTAGTCACCTGGATGCCATTATCAAATTGAAGAGACATTATTATGTTTATTCTCTCTATGAGACTTTTTTCCCTCTGTTCCCTTCCTTGCTGCATCAAATATTTTCCTACCACTCCCAGCACTGGACAGACAGCAGATCAGAAAACCCATTGTGGCTTTTACATTGTCTCACTGCAGAAGGATGCCTGGTTAACAACTGATCGAGCAGGTCCTCTCGTCGTGCATCACAATGAGACGGGAGAGTGGCCCCTGCCCCAGCTGCTCCCTCCCACAGCCACACACGGTGGAGGCATAGCCTCGTGCCTGCCTCTAACACAACAGGATGGGTGACCATCTTCTTAGTCCTTCTGGGTCTGCCCTCGTGCCATCTGGGCCATCCTTTTCTTGTGTTTCTGTTTGCGGAGGTGACCACAACCCTTCGGTCTGGCAGGGATAGCTGAGTCTATGCCTTATACATGCTCCACAGTTTTCACCATCCTTCCTTCTTCCTCATCTGTCACCCTGGGGAAAGCAGAACTCTTCACTGATCCTTTCCTACTGATGCTTCAGCAAGGACAAGTTTCCAAGTGCACTGTGATACCTTTGGAACTGCTGAACCTTCTGCTTTGCCAAGGCAGTCGGCTTCTTTGGGCTTTCTTCTTTCCTCTAAGTACTTCTTTTACCTGCAAGGACAAGATCTGACTTAAGCAGAAATGGAAACTTAACTGTGTATCCTTGCAGCCCTAGTGGAGGGACCTTACTTGTCCCAGGACTGCCAGGCACTTGCACGCTTGTGAGACTTCCTCAGCCTGGAGAGCTGGCTGTTTCATTAAATCTCCATTCTCATCTGCTTTTCTCAGGAGGAGTTTCCCTACAGGGAAGAGCCCAGGGCTGCCTGGGGAGACTGCAACGGAGGTGTGAGTTCAGCTGAGGTCTCTTTAATCCCTAGGCTCATACTCCACCATAAGCCCGCCCTGCTCTTGGGTTAAGGCTTGTAAAAGGCTTGTGGCTGCTGCTGACAAGCAGAGGCTGAAGGCTCTGGGGGTTTTATTTGCCATTGCTCCAGCAGGCTGCTGCCCATGTCTGTGGGCTGCAGCCGAGCCACCCATCACCCTGTCCTCCCTTCGCTCTCTGATCTTGATTTGTCCACACTACCCAGGCAGTGCCCCCTCCCCTCAGCCTGGGTTAAATATAGCAGCTAACTTTGGTGGTGATTAGTAATAAAATTTTAACAAGCATCCATATGAACGTCTTTCTGTCACTTTTATGAGGCCATTTACAGCAGGGAGATATAAGAGCACCTTAAATCTCCCCTTAACAGGAGGGGTCACGTCAGAAGAGTGAGAAGCAGAAGGCCCGGTGTTCCATGTCACCTGCCTGGTGGTGATGTAGGTGCTCCTTGTCCCCATGACGGGATGAGTGACTCCCTTTTGTGCAGATGTTACTTGCTTGGTCAGTCACTTTCTGGACCAAGAATCTGCTCCCAGGGGATGGAAAAGCAGAGGGATGCTTCAAGCTGCCAGTGTCCAGAGGTGCTGCGCATCTGAAGAGGAGCGCAGCACAGGGATGGTGCTGGAGCTGGAGCTGGGCATGGTGAGATGGCATGAGGTTAGCTCAGGTCCCACAGCAATGCAGCTGTCACAGTGCTAAGGCATTGCACTTAGACAAATAAACTCTGTTAGGAAAAAATGTTCACATCAAGCATTTCCCATTCACCTCCCAACCCTGCTAACTGTACAGCGCGGAGCGGTTCCTGTTTCTTTGCCCAAGCCTAAATTTGGGGTCTGGCTCTACCCTGGTACTGTCTACCTTTTTTATGAACAGCTTGTGAAAGCCACCCTTCCCTGTTTTCGACCCATTTGGCTTCACACCAAGGGTAGGATGTACTTCTGCTTCCAGTGGTGCAGATCTCCCCTGCCCTCAGCTGCATCACACCTGGGGTAAGGGGCAACACGGCTGGGTCCCTGACCGGCAGTATATGTGCGAGCAGCCAAAGAGAGCCTTTCCAGGAGTACAGTAGAGGGAATAAGACTTTGTGTTTTCTGTGTAGTTACATGTCCCAGCTTTGCTCCTGTCTGTAGGCTTAATTTGTGAGCAGTGACACTTGAGAACATTCTGCGTCTGGTTTTGTTCAGCAAAGGCATTACTTCAGGTTAGGACACGTCGCAGGCTCTGGGCTGACCACTGAGGACAAGCATAGCTTCTGGAGCACTGAGAGAATGTGAGATTGTACAGAGTTTTAACAGAATTGTAGAACTGTTTGGTTGGAAAAGGCTTTTGGTATCATGGAGTCCAACCGTACCTGTCCACTACTAAACCAGATGCCTAAGCACCTCATCTACCCATCTTTTTAATAACTCCAGGGATGGGGACTCCACCACCTCCCCGAGCAGCCTGTGCTAGGGCTTGATAACGCTTTCAGTGAAGAATTTTCCTAATATCTAATCTGAACCTCCCCTGGCACAACTTGAGGCCCTTTCCTCTCATCCTATTGCTTGTTATTTGGGAGAAGTAGAGTGTTGCCATGTGGCATTTCATGATGCAAAGGTGAGAGCTCCTTCTGCCCCAGGTAAAAGGCAGCAGCAAATTCCTGCACCTACTGATGCTCCATGCACCCAGAGGAGGGCAGAGGGGATTGGGGACAGGAGGAGATGAGGTCCTTTCCCCAGGTTCACACTTTGGCTTGATGACAAAGCCCAAAATAGCCCCCTTCTGTCCTGACAGCCACCAAACCACACAGCATCACAACTGCTCTGCAACACCCCTTTTGTGTGGGCTCTCTGCTTCCTGCACCAAGAACGCAAATCAAACACAGCTTCAACAAATCTTTTAACATTAAGAACCCACCCCTAGGACTTGTGGTCTGAGTTTTGGGCAGAAGTTTACGTTTGTTCCTTTTTCTAGTTTTGTTTCTTCAAAAAAGGAAACACACCTTTGAACAGTGGAATCAGAAAATAAGGAAGTAAAATATGTCTGAAATTAGGGCTTCTTCATTGCGAGCAATGCCTGGTCCCCGGTGAAGCGACACCCTGCCTCTTCATAGGCAGCATAAGCTTTGCAGGAAGAGCTACTTTTGCTTAAATGATACACACTATATCTAATACACATTATAACTGATGTATATTAGTTACATAAACATACATAACTAGTTTGCCAACCTCATATATGCTACCCAAGCTCTAACTGTGCAAGGCAAGTATAAGCATCACCCATACAAAAAGCAAGGGAGCAGATGCAGGGAGCAGATGCTTTGTTCTAGACCTCGAGCTGGAATTACAATTCACTGTTGCAAACCTGCTCCTTTCCAAAGAGGCAAGACAGAGATCTCAGCATCCAGCAACCTGGCAGAGCGAGCAGCAGGGGTGCTCAAACTCCTTTCAGTAAAAATATCTCGTGTGGCCAACAATAGAAGTAAGAGGATAAGTTCGGTATAGATTATTTTGATTTTCTGGTGAGGAGGGCAGAAGTGAGTAGGTTGGCTAAGTTAGACTGCCTCTTTATGCTCATAAAAGGTGACTTTGAAGATTTCATTCTCAAGTCCTGTAGGATGTGCCAGCTCTCTGCTTTTCACTAAGCAGGGAAGTTATTCTGCAGTGGTGTTGTTTCCTATAAAAGCAAGACTGTGTGACTCAGCAGCCCTAGCAGACAGCATCTCAAGGGCTGCTGCCCAGTATCCCCCTCAGGCTGTGAGATGAAGCAGAGTGAGCGCAGGACAGCTGCTGGCAGCTTGTGGGTGAGAGAAGGTGGTGCCTGCTGCCAGGCCAAGATGATGTTAGCACTGCCTGTGCTAGGCAGCAGCAGAGAGATGACCCTGGTTCTTGCTCCCATGCCACTCTGTTGAGTTTCCCTTGGAGCTCAGGCTTGCCCAGGGTTGGTATTTGGTTGTTTTTCCTGATTGCTTCCCTGGGTGAGATGAGACATCTGTATCCCTAGAAGCAGGAGGGACCTGATGTTCCCTCTGTGCATCCCTACATATTGCTACTGAGATGTTCTTCTGGGAAAGCCCTGGTACTCCAGATGAGGTTAGTGAGCCATGGTGTCCCACACATCCTTGATACTGTAAATAACGTTCTCCATCCTACGGGTGTGCACTGGCTCCCCCCCCCATAGCCTCATGTTCACCGTGCGTGTCATTGATAATAATTGGGATCCTGGGTTCACCAGGGTGACTTGTTTGTGGTCAGGTTGCCTGGGCTTGGCAGAGGAAGGTACCTCAAGGCCCCTGGAAGGATGGGATGCAGGAGACGACGCTAAGGGAAGACAAGCAGGGAGAAGAGGGCAGTGGGATGGAGGGGTATCTCTGCTCCATGGGGTTAGAGCCTGCTCCAGCAGGAGGTCAAAAAGGCAAAGTTTCTTGGGAGGTGAATTATCAGTGGGAGCAATATCGGCAGGTCAAGCACATCGGTGCTGGGGTAATACAGTTAAGGTGCAAAGCCTTGGAGGGAGCCCGGCCGAGGAGTGCAGCATTAAAGCAATGAGCCCAGCTTAATCTGCCCCAAGTGAGGGCAGTGGGGTCTTTAATATTGTGTCAGGCTCGCAGGCCCTTGTTGGCGGGTTATTCTTCACAGCAGCTAATGCCACTGGGCTAACTGAATTAGCCGCTCCTTCCGCGGGGTGAGCATGGGGTTGCCGGGAGGGCGATCGTGCCTCGCAGCTGCAGGGAGAGCGAGTGATGGCCTGGAAATTCAATCAGGTGAGGAGCTGCCGCCATCCCCAAAGGACGGGGAACAGCCAGATTGGGGAAGAGAGCCCGGGACGGGGATGTTGGTGACTGGCTCCATGCTCTTCCTGGGCAGGGTCCCCTCCGGGGACTGCTCCCTGCACTGGATGACATGAAGTGCTGCCCTGCAGCCTGTTGCTCTGTGTCCATCAGTCCTCTGGGAGCTCCTCAGAGGAGAGCCTGTCCTCACCCATGTGCTTGTTTCCAACTTGCTCACCACTGGGTGTGGTATTCCCTCGCACATCTGTAGGGGACGTAATGGGATATCAGGTGTGTTTCCAGCCAGGTGGGGAGTCTCTGAGGTTCAGCCTCCAGCACACTTACAGAATTTCTGTTTGATGGGAGATGAAGGTTGACCAGAAAGAGAGAGCCTGGGCCAAGAAATTGGCAAATGTGTCCTTTCCTATTTACAAGAAGGGTCAGAGGGAGGATTCAGGTAACTACGGGCCTGTCAGTCTGACCTCGGTACCGAGGAAGGTCATGGAGCAGATCATCTTGAGTGCTATCATACAGCATGTGTGGGACAACCAGGTGATCAGGCCCAGTCAACACGGGTTCACCAAAGGCAGGACCTGTCAGACCAATCTGATGTCCTTCCATGACAAGGTTACCCATTTAATGGACGAGGGAAAGGCTGTGGATGTGGTGTACCTGGACTTGAAGGACATTGAGATGCTGGAGAGTGCGCAGAGAAGGGCAACGCGGCTGGTGAAGGGGCTGAAGAATAAGCCCTATGAGGAGCGGCTGAGGGAGCTGGGGTTGTTTAGCCTGGAGAAGAGGAGGCTGAGGGGAGACCTCATCCCTGTCTACAACTGCCTGAAAGGAGGTTGTGATGGGATGGGTGCTGGGCTCTTCTCACAAGTGACAGCAATAGGACAAGAGGAAATGGCCACAAGTTGCACCAGGGCGGGTTTAGACTGGACATTAGGAAGAATTTCTTCACTGAAAGAGCGGTCAGGGATTGGAATGGCTGCCCAGGGAGGTGGTGGAGTCACCATCCCTGGAGGTGTTTAAAAGACGGGTAGATGAGCTCCTCAGGGACTTGGTTTAGTAGGGAGAGAGATACAGTTGGACTCAATGATCTCAGACGTCTCTTCCAACCTTCTGATTCTATGGTTCTATGATTCCTGGCTTTGCTGTTGGGACAAGGTGCTCCCCTAACGAGCTACTGAGTGATTGTACACTTTGTAAAGCCCTGTGGGATGAGCAGGCAAAAATACTGATTAAAGGGTTGGGTACAGCAATGGCTCATCTTTCCCAGGAGTTGTTTTCTGTCCTTCGAGCTAAGGAAAAAGTTGATTGCTTGTTGTCCTCCAAACCTGTGACTGCTTTTTTCCTTTTCCAGCTTCAGCAATTGCTTTCTCCTTCACGTTTAATTACAAATACAACCCTGGAAAATACTGTGGCATTGCTCGAGCGGGTGACCGTGCCTGTGCGCACTGCTGCCTGGATGATGCCAAATCCTGTAGGCCTCACCTGTGTGTCAGGAACCTGGACCAGCCTGTACCTGGGTGGTGGCCCTTTGTCAATCCCAGGGGCAGGAGTGGCTGAGAGGCCACAAAGGATGCCATGGTCTCATAGAATCACAGAACGGTTTGAGTCAGAAGGGACCTTAAAGCCCATCCAGTCCCAACTCCCCTGCCATGGGCAGGGACACCTCCCACCAGACCAGGCTGCTCGAGTCCCCATCCAACCTGGCCTTGAGCACCTCCAGGGAGGGGGCAGCCACAGCTTCCCCCTGGTGTGCCAGGGCCTCACCACCCTCATCGCGAAGAATTTCTTCCTAGTGTCTAATCCAAATCTCCCCCCCTTCCAATTTAAACCGTTCCCCCTTCATTCTACTTGCCCTTGATATAAGTCCCTCCTCAGCTTTCTTGTAGGCCCCCTTGAGGTACTGGAAGGCTGTCATAAGGTCTTCCAGGAGCCTTCTCTTCTCCAGGCTGAACAAGCCCAAATGGACCTGGAATGGCAGCCCTGTGGCACAGGGCAGCTCCTGCCTCATGGGGCTCAGCCTCCCTCGCTCCTCCACTGCCCCTTCAGCCCTGCTGCTGGGGCTGATGCAGTCCCCTTTCCTTTTCCC
This sequence comes from Neomorphus geoffroyi, assembly GCA_033558235.1. NCBI lineage: Eukaryota > Metazoa > Chordata > Aves > Cuculiformes > Neomorphidae > Neomorphus > Neomorphus geoffroyi. The sequence goes on along the minus strand of JAUMJM010000024.1, from coordinate 2,796,596 downwards.
TGGTGCCCCTTTGATCTTCAAACCTGCTCCAACTGCCTCCACATCCCCTTCCCTCACATTGTTATAAATGAAGGCTTTGGCTGCCTTTAAATAGTCATATCTATCAGACAAGCTCATGTCAGCCATAAATTCTACAGTAATGATGATTTTCTAAGTGGGTTGACTAAAGCTATTTCCGCTTCAGCCTCAAGTTACTGCACTTGTTCCCCCCAGGGGTTGGCAGCCTTATTTGTTGTCCCCCTAATTGTCATTTCTCCCATACGCACTTGAGCAGATGCTGGAAGGAAAGCTGGCCCTGCCACCAGCCCCAGGCTGGGGCTCCCCTCTGCCCACATGGGTCCCACCTGGGAGGGGCCTTCAGAGGAGAGGAGAGGGCTGGAGGGGCGAGACGGCACCGGCTGCATCTAACGCAGTGGGAACTGCTGCAGAAGCCCACCATATGGATGCTCTTACCGCTCCCCCTTCCTTCCCCAGCCGCGTGAAATCGGCCCCGACGTGTGAAAGCTGTAATTGCAGGTAATCCCCCTGCACTGCGCATGGTTTGAATTTGGCAGAGCAGGAATGTGCAAGGGAGAAGGGGAATTACTGCCCAGACGCGCTGCAGGGCCAACATCTGCACGAGTCATCAGTGCACATCTGGGAGCAGCAGTCTGAGCTTGTAGCCCAGCCAGTCACTATTTAGCCCGTTGGGTCTGTCTCAAGCCCCCAGTAAGGACAGGGCATGGACACTCTGGGACAGGGAAACTTAGGCTGATAGAGGTGTTACTGTCTTAACCTCATATTGCTGCTGATAGTTAAGCCTGAAGAAGAGGAGGCTCAAGGGAGACCTTATTGCTCTCTACAACCGCCTAAAAGGAGGTTGTGGTCAGGCAGGGGTTGGTCTCTTCTCTCAGGTGACCGGTGACAGAACAAGAAGACACAGTCTCAAACTTCGCCAGGGGAGGTTTAGGCTTGACATTAGGAAGAAGTTCTTTACTGAGAGGGTGATTGGCCATTGGAATGCGCTGCCCGGGGAGGTGGTGGAGTCACCATCCCTGGAGGTGTTTAAGGAGAGATTGGATGAGGCACTTAGTGCCATGGTGTAGTTGACAAGTAGGAGTAGGTGTAGGTGTTGGGTCATAGGTTGGACTCGATGATCTCAGAGGTCTTTTCCAAGCTTATGATACTGTGATACTGTGTGATACTGCAATATTGGAAAGGGCACACAGACTTGGTGTATCTTATTTTTTCCATTTGTAAAATGGGATCTGGGTGGTAGGCGCACGCTCTAGGGTACCCATCACAAGCTATTCTGGAGAGGACAGTGACTGTGGCACCCTCTTCAAGGTTTGCCTAAGGCTGGCTCTGCTTTGCAGCATCCCCCAGTGAGACGCTGGAGCACAGGAGCGGATTTCTGCTTCCGTGTGCAGTTGGGCTCGGTCAGGTGGGTCCCTGCCTACATCCTGTTTCACTTGAGTGTGGTCCCACAGCCAGCAAGCTTTCTGCAGAAACCTTGCCTTGAGGCTCAGTCCTGCAAGGCTGAGCACTTCTCGGTTTGAGGCCCTGGTGCAAAGCGAAGGATTTCAAATCTGCCTTGCAGGATCAGGCCTTTGCAGAGAGAAGTGAGGCGGGATAGGCAAAGTCAGACTCACAGGCTGTCAGAGCAAGATGATCCTCGTTGCTTCCAGGTGTCATGAGCCTCAGCTGTTGATCTGCTTGCCCTGAATAGGGATGGAAAGCCTCCACCACAGAGACAAGATGTATGCTTGGTAACAACTTGCAAGCCAGTCCTGCACCCTGGGAAGGCTGCTGGGACCCAGGAGGAAGCAAAAAGGAGTGGGGAGATGGGAGGGCTCAGGGCATATAGTGGGGCTGTGGTCTTGGTGAGGGGACCACACCAAGGTGTGTGCAACGCCTGGTTTCTGTGCCCAGGCTCAATCTGCTCTGGCAGTGAGAGGGTGAGACAAGAATCAAGGGGGTCGGAGAGACAGACAGGCAGATGGCTGAAGATCCACGCACCACCATGCTCTGGGGTGAGGGCTGGCTCCAAGGAGCACTCCAGCACTGCCTCATCCCTGAGATAGCTGACCCTGCTCTGTCTCCTTAATGGAAAAAGACCTGCTGGACCTTCTCATCCCAACCCTTCACCTCTGAGGTTTCCCTGGGAATGTGCATGATCAGGGTATAAATCCTTGCTGCTAGTGAGCTGCCCCGTGACGGAGAGGGGATACTGGGGGCGCTTTAAGCAACAGATGTGGGTGTTATGTCTCTTCCTAAGTGTGGCTGAGCACTCCCCAGTAAGGATCCTGCCTGGGGCTGACCCAGGAGTGAAAGCATCTTCCGTTCAGTCGCTTACACCCCTCCTTGCTCTCCCAGCCCTGAGGAAAGCAACCTGACCCTGCTCTGCAAGAAGGCAGACACGAACTCTTCCCCAGGCAGGCGGCTTCCCAGATAACCCCCTGGCTTTCCGAGGGCAGCGTAGGTGTCAGAGGCATTGTCTTTTCAGAAATTAATTTTCCTGTCGATTTCCTTATTTCTCTTAATTGATGAGGGGCAAGTCTTAGGCATGTTGCCAGCGGCACCAGCCACAGCCTCCCGTAGGTATCCGCGGAGCCAAAAGCACTAGCGCCGAAGGCTGGGGAGTGTAATGAACTCTCAGAGGACTCGTTGCAGCTCAGCCCGCGCTCTAGATTAGCTGAGGAATCATCTGGCCCAGCTATTAACTGTCCCATTTAACATCATAAATTATTAACCTAATTTTGAGGAGGGTCGGTGACGGATCACACTGATTTTGTCAGCTTTGCTGCAGCCTCTCGCGCAGCCTGGCGGCACTGGGTAAGCCACGGGCAGGACCTGAGGGTCAGTGCCTCCAGAGAAGGAAGGAGACAGGGCAGAACAGCCTGGCTGCTGGCAGAAGGACTAGCTCTGCCTCCGCTTCCTTCCCAAAGGAGAGCTCAAGCCAGGGGAATCCCCTGGTGGAAATGGGGAATGCTGGAGATGCCCCCAGGGAAGAGCAAAGCCACCCCCTCCTCAGCTCTCCTTGCAGCACCTGTGGGGACACATCTGCACCTGTGCGAGGGTGATTGAGACCTCTTGCTTGGTACCCATACGTGCCATCCACTCTCCATGCAAATCATTATCATTACAGAGGTGCTTTTTAGCCTATTTAAGCAATTATTAGGATGCTCTGTAATTTGCACAGTGAAGAACTGGGCTCAGGAGGTTTGTCTTCCTACGCTTGTTGTAGACCAAACCTTGTTCCAAGTTTCCTTCCTGGGCAATGTTTTAAATAAAATAGGGGTGAAAGTGGATTCTTTGATATCAAAGTTTTAAACCTCTCAGAGTTTTTTTCAACTGATTGAAGAGTAATGAAAGTTTAAGGGGTATCATCTTTTCTTTCCCCTTATTGTCTTTGAGAAGAGAGACGCGTGCAAGAAAAGGGGGCTGAGAATTGCACTCCAACCAGCATTTTTTTTAATTGAGTGGAAAAATTTTGAAGTCATTTGGTCTCTTGAAAAAACCATACAAACCTAAAGGAAAGCAAGCTCTGAAATCCTTGTAAAATGCCTCTTTCATTATGGCATCACAGAAAGGACTTTTTGTTTCCCTCTGAGCAGCTGTGCTGCTCGGTGCTGCCTGTCCGTGGTGTGTGAGTGCGCAGCCCCAAGCTTTGTGTGCCCCACAAAGGGGTGGCATTTGGGAGCCAGCATCACTCCCAGCTCTGCTTCCTTTGACTTGAGGCTGTGTGAGTTTCACCAGCTGTAGGACCAAACCTCACTCTCTGCCACGCGTTTCTCTGGCTGGAGGTGCTATGGGGTTTGAGGCTGAATCGCTGATAAAATAACCCCCCACAAAACCCCAAAATGAACCCAAAGAATTGCCTTTGGTTGTGATGGGGGCACAGAAAGGTGTCAGAGTCTGTGTTAAACTGGCAAGAGCCTGCACCACTAACCTGCCTACCCTTGCGTACACATCTACTAACCAAAAGTGCCTGCAGCTCGTAATGTGGTCACTACCCTTTAGAAAAGGAAATGGGAAGAGGAATCCAGCATTTGCAGGACCTCTGTGTCGGTGCTGTCACACTCCCCTCGCCTGACACAAGGCTCTTCACACATGCAGAATAGAGAAGATGAGGAAATTGTCTTTAGCAGAGCACTGAACCTCTCAGCGCACATGCGGTACAGACCCACACAGGACTGATGCCCGGCACGAGATATAAAATACAGCGCCCTGCAATAAAACATGCACTGCTAGTCTATATATTTTGCAATCCCTTTAAAGATTTCTTTTTTCTTTAAACCCCTCACCCCAGCTCCCTCCCCACTCTCCCCCCAAAAAATTATTATAAAGAATTATTGCCATTAGTACGTCTTTCCCAGTGAAAGGAGAAAATCGCCTCATTCATAATTTATACCCTCAATTACTATTAATAAAGAAATATTTCAGCAGAAAATCGCCTGGGAAAATTACACGTAACATTGCATTAACATTCTATTTGAACATTTTCATCACATTTGTTATAGAGTTAATAAGAGGGATATGCTCCCCTGACTTCTTCATGAAATTATGGGCTGCCTATGATAGTTTAATCTTTTAGACTTTATATAATATATTCACTTTACTAATTGAGCTATCCAAGGAGCAGTTAGGGATGTTCTTAAACGTGGAAGACAAAGTAATCAGGGCCGTGACTTCCTGATGAGAAGATCTTCTTCCGGAGATGAGGAGCCGCACGTGTGAGGAGCACACACGTAGGTGTTGGTGTGCGGATGTGCTGCTCCATTGGCTCTTCCCTTAATGTCCTGCCTACACTTGGAAGTGAACGTGAATGAAGGGTGGAGGTGACTTTTGGACTGGCAGAATGTTCCTCAAAAGCTCCATTTGTATTTCAGAGTGAAAGAGGTTCCGGTGAATGTGAGCATGTTATTATTTCAGGAATAAGAAATGCCCAGCACGAGGGGGATCTCAGGAGCAGTACTTTGTATAGACAAGCCTTTAGGCTCAAATTCACTCCACCCGTAGTCACGCGCAGACCGTCTCCAAAAGTCTGGATGGGGAGCCGGGCTGGGGTGCACATTCCTCTTCTGCTCTCCCTGGAGCTTCTGCTTCAGCAGGTGGTGCAATCTGGGGCATGTGGTGCAGAAAAGCTTCCACCCACCCAGGGTACAAACAAACCCAAAACTGAGCCAGAGGCAAGAGTTGTGGTAGGTGTGAGGGATGGGAAGACATTTTGGAAGATGGGCATTGCTCTGGTGCACCATGGCGGTGCCACCACAGGCATCGCTCTGGATAGTCTGCTCAGGGAGGCTGCTCTAAGGTCTCCCTGGAGCCTTCTCTTCTCCAGGCTGAATAACTGCAGCTCTCTCAGCCTGTGCTTGTATGGGAGGTGCTGCAGCCTTCGGATCATCTCTGTGGCCCCCTCTGGATTCACTCTAACAGATTCACTTTCTTCCATGCTCTCTTTCCTGCTACGGCACCCGCAGCCAGTGAACTAGCACTACGGCTGGAACCTTAGTTCAGACTCAGCTGCTCTTGGACCCTTCTTTTGCACAGAGGCAGTGCCAGGCACCAAGATTGGAGCCCCTCATCCAGTTTGGGAGCTGAATGCAGGCCCAGTGTCTCTCTGTGAGATCCTCCTTTCCCCTCCGTGTGCACACAAGGTGTCCCTTGCCGTGGAATGTGATCCAGAGCTCTTGGTTTCAAGCAGGAAGCTTCCCGAGATGACAACAAGCAGTGGTTTGGAGCAGGTTGGGAAGACGGATGCATCCTCAGCGTGCCAGGAGGTTACTCACTCATTAAGCCTAAGTACACGCAGCTGCAAGCAGGTGCAAAGAGGGATCCATCACTGCTGAGCAATGGCCTTGCCACCGGAGATGAGGGCACATCTCTCTTTGCTTCCCCTGACAAGGGAGACTGAGGGAGCACAGGATCAGCTGCTTTGTTTCACATCCGCAGGGTGCTGGTGTTCCCCCCGCAGCCACTGAGACTGGGCACAGGCAGCAAAAGGGTGGTGGGGCACCAGGTGGGACACAGACTCCCAGGTGAGGATCTGCTTTCACCTCTGACACCCACCGCTCTTGTGATTCCCAGCCTCTGCAAACCAGCGGCCAATACTGAAGGCAAGCCAAAGGGTTAATGAAAAGCTTTCACGCTTTGGGATTCATTAGCTGGGACTCATTAAACAGCAAATAAGAGCCCGGATGCTGCCAACTGAGTCCTGCTGAAGGCAACTCCGGTGGGCGAGGCAGCCTGGGACAGCAGGAGATTCCCATGCTGGGGGGCAACCACCGGGTGAGCCCCCGTCGCTCCCCAGCAGACAATGGCTGGAGCATCCCACCAGAGCGTCAGGAGGGGCACGAGCAGCGAGCACCCCTCTGCCACATCCCCAGCATTTTATAGTATATTCACAATGCCATCAACGCATTGGAGCCAGCCAGGTTCAGCTGGTCAGACCTGTGGTGTGACATCCAGTTCTGTCACCACAAGGAGGAAGCTGTGCTCCCAGCCCATGGGAGGCCATCAGAGCTGTGTGACAATCTGATCCTGTGACCCTCTGCTGCAGAGGGAGGTGTGGGGAGCAAAGCACCCACTTATAGTTGTGTTAGATGTGCAGCTCCATTAATGCCTTCATGTTGGAGTATGGTTGTCCCCGGTGGTTTCTCATGGGATGCTCTGCACCCTCGTTGCTGATGCTGTGGCCACCAATATTGAGCCACGCTGGACAAGCAGCAGCCCATGTAAACCCACATGCCACCCTGTGTGCAAGCACATGGGGAAAGGAAGGGTGCCAAGCACCTTTCCAGGGACAACCCGGGCAGCCTGGGCACGGCAGAGGCTGAGGAAGGTGAGGCACGGACTGTCCACTCTAGGGATGGCCACTGCCTGGTCCTGAACAGGATGGACCACACTGTAAACAGGACAAGGCTTGTAAACAGTGTTCCAGCTGGGATAAATTTAGCCCATTGGGGCTGCAGCCCTGGCGCGGCAGGACACAGTGTCAGGGCATTGTCGAGAGGAGAGGGAGAGAAAGAAGCTGAATAAACAAGCACAGCTTGTCCTTTTTTTTTTTTTCTGTTCCAGCGTTGTTATTTCAGCCGGACAATTGCCCTGCAGATTGAGGGAACAGACTGGAGTTCAAGTGAATTTGGCTTCCAGCGCCTCCCTTTTTACATTGTGCTTTCACATGGGAATGTATCACAGTATCACACAGTATCACAGTATCATAAGCTTGGAAAAGACCTTTGAGATCATCGAGTCCAACCTATGACCCAACACCTACACCTACTCCTACTTGTCAACTACACCATGGCACTAAGTGCCTCATCCAATCTCTCCTTAAACACCTCCAGGGACGGTGACTCCACCACCTCCCCAGGCAGCGCATTCCAATGGCCAAACACCCTCTCAGTAAAGAAATTCTTCCTTCTTCCTATCCTGGCATATACGGAGGGTATCCGTACCTGTGTGTACGGATAACTCTGTGGATGCCCCACATCACGTCTCCAGGCTTGCCTGCAGGGATAGGCTGCTTTGAAGGCCAGGTGAGGCTGAGTAACTTGAGTTGACCGTCATGTAGGAATTTGCTTTCTCCATGTGCACAGCCCGGGCTAACACCTGTGGATGTCTATGAGGACACATGCAAGGTGGTCTGTGCTCCTTATGCATCTGCACATGCCTCCATGCGCAGAGCAGCCCTGGAGGTGTCCCACCGTGGTCAAGGGGACGCTGTAGAGGTGAAAGTCTTTGCAGGACTTTAGGAATGGGGATCAGGACTCCTGAGCTTTTTTCCCCACGTTCTGTCACGAGGTTTAGACAAGTCATATTTCGCTGACAAAATCATCTGTGATCTTGGGAGCAAAGGGCATAGATCGTCTCTGTCAACCCAGTTTGGTGAGAACCTAAATCTTTTCTAAAAGCCATGTTTAGAGGCAGCCTAATTTTCACATCTTAATTTTATTTTTCTCACATCTCTCGCTGACACACACATACACACACACACTTCTATTGGAAAAATGATTTTAATACCCATGGCACATTGTCCTGGTGTGATATAAAATCCAATGACATGTGGCATTTGGAAAAGGTCACTTCCCCCATCAGGATTCATTATCCTACCTCAGCCTGGGAAGCCATGGGGTTGCCCCCGCCTCTGCAGACCCCGTGCCCCCTCCCCAGCTGTGGTGAGTGAGCACGGAGAGATGAGGCACTCCGTGGCCACGTCTCAGAGACTCAGAGTCTCAGTGTCAGGGTGGTCCCTGCAATGAGATCTCTTGTTTCTCATGCTGATGGCCCTGCCCTTCCTAGTGCCTTCATTTTCTCACCTGCTGTAGGGCAAGAGGAGTTACAGGGACTCGCTGTTGCAAAGTCTCAGCCTGCAAAGCCAGCTCCACTGGGTGCACGAGGCTCGGTTTGGCTTTCGCCTGCCTCCCCCTGCTCGCTGCTGCCTCTCTGTTCCCTGTCGAGCAGGAGTTGGCTCTTGCGGTGCCTTCGTTCTGCACAGTTGCAGAAGGGAAACGCTCCCTTCCTTGTTTCACTTGTTCAATTTTTTGGCTGGGTTGTTTGGGAAGTGCCCTTCCATGTTGATGCTCACCACCACCTAGGCAGAACTGAGAAGAGAAAGTGGAGAGCACATGGAAAGCCCAGCACCTCTCCAGCTTCCCCACCGAGTGCGGGATCCCCATCTACCCCACACTTGGTGCCCCCTGCTCCTGGGGCAGACCAGCAATGCCCAGAAGGCTGGGTGCAGCAGCACTGGAGGGGCTCTGCTCCGTCTCTTGGAGATTGCCCACACAGGGCAGCATCTTGGGCTAGAAGGGAGTCCCTGGTGCATGTTTGTGGGGCAGTAGCTCAGGAGTGGAGGATGCTCACAGCAGGGTAGGGGTGACAAGCTGTCCTGGAGAACCTGCATGGTTTTTTCTTTCCGTGGATTTGGTTCTACTCAGGCTTCTCCAGGACCATCTTTGTCCAAGTACATCCACCTCCCTATCGTGTTTCCAACCCAACGTGGAGCTGTTCCCTGGAAGGGAAGAAGGGCACAGGAGGGACAAACCTGCTGGGAAGCTGCCTGGAGGTGTTCAGGAGATGCAGTCCCTTGTGGGACAGAGCACAGGCTGTTCCCCATCAAGTTGATCCATAGGCACCAGGATTTCTCTGCTTGGTCGCAGACTACCTTGGGGTCCCTTGGGCAAGTTGTAACCCTGTTCCCCAGCCATAGGGGAGAGGGCAGGTGAGGGGCAGAGGGTACGCGGTGGGCTCAGGGCTGTGGGAAGGGCAGGAGGTGGAGAGCAATGGAGGTTGTTCCTGGGGAGAGGAGGACTATTTTTGCAGCAGGGAGTAGGATTTGATGCCTGCTGAAGATGACTTCTCAGAGTGCTGAGGGTGATGGTGAATGTAGCCCCTTCCTACCATATAAACACCAATGAGTTATGGGTACCCCAGCCTCTAATTATGCAGTCAGCCCCAAATAGGCTGTGTCTAACGAGGCTGACAGACTAATATCTCAAGAGCCCTTAATGCGTTATCATCTCTTGCTGTATGACCTCATATTTATAACTGCTCTGGTGGGAGGTTGAGAAATGTCCTTCTCTTCCCCCAACCCCCTCTCCAACATCCCCCCCGCCCCCCGGAGCAGCAGCTCTTCAGCCTCATCTGTTAGGATCAAGAGGAGAGAGGCGACTTCTCTCCATCCATCATGAGCGAAGTTCACGCTATTAGATGATTAAAGACATTTTTTATAATATTTGGAAGAGGCTTTGAAATGTCTCTCAAATGGTTTGATTAATGCCTGTTTAACCCTTGGCTGGCCAGGATGGTGTGGTAGAGAGGGGGGTGCATCCTGGGGCAGGGCTCCCCAGGCATCTTGGCGGTTGCCTGGCGGTTGGGCACCCCAAACCCTGACAAGGTGTGATTCATGAGTGTGAGGCACCTGCAGGAAGCTCCGGCCTCCAGGCAGTTCCTAATGCACCGGGGATTTGGTGGTTTCTGAGGCTGCAACGGCCGGGACAGGAGGAAGCAGCACCTACCCCCTCCCTAGTGCTTACACGAGGCCCCCAGGCTGTGCCAGTCTGCAAGCTGGACTGTCCAGTGTTGATGCTGTGGATTTCAAAGGAGGGCAGGGAGAGGGGATGAGCAGCCTGTACCCATTCCCAGCTGGCCTGAGCTGGTGGAGTGTTTGTTTTCCCCATTTCCTCTTCTTTTTCCTCTGCCTCTTACTCTTAGAGGCCAGTCTCTTCAAAAAAACAATCACGGGCAACTGGATGCTCCAGTAGGATCCACTTTTAGGATCTTGCACCCTTGTTCAGAGTTTGCCGTGAAGACTCGTGGGGATGGTGGACACGTTGATGCTAAATGTCGTGTTGCTATTACCTTGGCCAGTACCTGCCAAAGGCCAAATCAATGATGTTTGCTGCTGTTGGTTCCCGTGGGGGAGTGGAGATTTGGCCTCGGATGGGGGAAGGATGCCCACCTCCTTTGATCACAGACGCAATGTTTCATAATCTCAATTTCTTGTTAATTGATTGCCAGATAGAAGCGACAACCAAAGAGGGCCCCAGGCGTCTGCAACTGCCACTCATCGTATGATTTTAACTCTCCCCCTCTGTAAGTTTGCATTATTTTCTTGTTGTTGTTATTGTTATATAAAGAAACCTCCCCTCCCTCCCCCTCCAAAAAGCCACCTAGAAATCCCCAAACCCTTGTCAATGTGGTATTCAGTGTGCAAATAGCCAAGAAGGGTTAATGCATGATTAATAGGTGGTTTATTAAAATGGTTAATCTGTCATTACAGAGTCCAAAAGATCAATAGATTTCTTATAATCATGTCTTAAAATCATCTTTAGCGCTACTGCTTACAGGCTTAAAACCCTGGGCGAGATGCTTAGGGGATTTGGGAGTCTCCTGTTAACTTCCACTAACCCTTCTGCTGTTTGAAGTGTGGCCCCAGGTCTCCCACAGCCAAAGAAAATCCAACACAGGGCTACACAGCTATCATTTGCCTTATTATTTATGGATATTAAAGTTGTCACACCTGAGCAACGGAAAAGGAAATGGAAAGAGAGAGAAACTGTGAGTGCAGCAGGATAAATGCTCTTTGTTATGATGATCAGCAGCGCCCGAGAGGACCGAGGCGGGGGCATGGCTGGCTGTCTCTGATCCATTAGTGCCATTGCAAAGCAGCAAGCGTTGGCCCAGCATCACTCCATCACAGCCTTGCTGCTTCATTAATGAGTGCTGCTTTGTCCACCAGGGTGGTGCAGGGAGGTTCCAGCCTTGCATGGAGGTGAAGCCATGTGCCTGATGCAAGGCAGGCTGTCGGTGGCCAGGGAGGACCAGCCCATTTCACCTGAGTCCAAAGCATGTCCTCAACCCCAGAGGCTGCTTTCCTGGCAGCTGGATGATGTTGGGTCCAGTTGACCCAACCCTTTGAGATGTCTGGTCCAAACTGCTTTTTCATAACTCTGATGATACCGTGACAAATCCCAGAGACGCTGAGCTGCCGACCCCCAGGTCTCTGCAGGAGGAGGTGCTGTTTAGACAGGCTGACATGGAAGCAGCTGAGCCAGCACAGGCAAGGGGAGTGCAGCCCCCTCACTACCCCCCAACTGCCCTGCAGCATTGTCTCCTCTGCAGAAGAGGAGGGATCCTGAGGTCACACAGGGTGTCTGTGGTGAGGAATGCTGCAGGAGCACAACGCTCTGAGTACAAGACAGGGCAACTGGCACTGCCAAGTGGTCCCTGACTGATTTTGGGAGCCTTGGCTGTGGTTGTTGCTGTGGCATCCATGCAGTGGAGACCCAGGCCAGCTTCCTAGTGAGTGGAGCAGATGTCAGTGTGCCAAGACCTGTCCTGGTGGCCTGAAATCCCTCCCCGAGATGCATGTGTGTGAGATGGGCAGACTTTTGGGCAGTCTCCAGCACCACAAGCCTGCCCAAGGTCGGAAACCTTTGCTCAGAGGCTGCTGGAAGCTGGTGCTCTCAGCTAATTTGGCCGTGCTGAGTGCCTCTGCCACAGCACCTCCTTCTCTCCTTGCCCTGCATGGGAGCTCTTCCCCACTGCTCCCTGGGCTGTGCTCCCTGCCAGACCCCACAGCCTCTGTGTGGCTAAAACCGTAGTTCAGGTACAATGGAAGCAAATTCATACCTTTAGTTTCTCCTTCTCGTCCCTACCTGTCCCAAACCTACCCTGCTAGGGCTGGCTTGAATATCTCCTGCCTGGCAAGAAATCCCAAGCCTGCCCCATCCAGCCAGTGGGTGCCTGGCACGGGGGCCCCAGCTTGTTGGCAGGGTATCACTGCCTCCACCCCCTTACCCCTACTGGTGCTTGGTGTGGGGCTGGGCAGAGATTTTCCAGACCCTCTACATCCAGCCCTCTTCATCCCTGCCTCATTGCTTATTTCTGGGCCATTATGTTCGACAGGCAGAATTTGTTTCTGTCCAGAGCAGATCCCCGGACAGTCTCAAACCTCTGAAGATTTATCATCCTGAGCTTTTGTTTGTGGGTCTCCGGGACCCTCTGCCCCACAGCTGAGCCCAGATGCTTCTCTGTCTCCTCCACAGAGCCTCCTGCCCCCCCAGGAGCGCTGACCGCTCTCTTCCCCCATGGGTGCCCAGGCGTGCAGACTCCCCTGCATGCAGATGCCTGCAAAGGACACCGCTGGGGTCAGGACGCTGTGGTCACAGTGGCAGGGGACCTGTCCGACCTACCGGGAAGGTGATGGCTTCTGGCTTTGCCCCTCAGGGCTGCCAAGGGAGGTGGCCCAGGGAAGGGCACAATGGGCTCCCAGCACTGAATTCCCCTGGGATCCTTAGGTGACGTTCAGCCTGTGCCGGGACTGGTGGCAGGGGAGCCTGGGCTTGTACCCCTGCCCCACAAAACCCGTATTGCATCGCTGCTTCCAGCCTGCTCCACTGCAGCTGAGTGGCTAGGAGGGCCAGGCAGAAGTGAGGTGTGAACCCACTCACCTGCCTCAGGGGTCAGCACTGACATCCCCTCATGACTAATAGGGCACCAGCCAGTGCTGCGAAGTGACAGCAGGGTGATAGTGAGGGTGGCACAGGTGCCTTTGCTGCTGGCTGCATTCTCCATCTAAGCAGATGTTCAGCTGCCCCACAGTTGTGATGGTGAGGATTTAGGGTCACTCTCAACAGGTTCAGGTCTATCAGGACATGCCAAGGGGGCAACTGGGGTGGCACTTCCAAATCACCACGACCGCTGTGTTAGATGGGGACCCCACTTGTTACCAGCCCCCTGCTCGCTCTCCTCCTGCCCCAGAGGCCACCGAGTTGGTGCCAGGAAGCTGCTCTGGAAGCCGGTGGAGTGTGATGGAGAAGAAAGGGGGTGCAGGGTTGCTCCACCAAAGCGCCACCCCCACAGCCCTGTCCCCTCCCTGGCTGCCCACATTCCTCTGCAGCAATGCCAGGCAGGGGGGGGACCAACCTTTGGCACATTTATTGACACTCCCTGAGTTCATACTGCTACTCTACAATCTTTCCAGAGATTATTAAGAATTAATTGATCACTTTTATATTCCCCCCGATACCCAGTGCTGCGTTGCGACAGGCAGCAGGAGGAGGGGAGGGAGACTGGAGGAGGGCGGGGTGTGTATAAAAAACACACTGATAAATGTTAATTACTCTTTTACAGCCCTTGTCAAATTCCAAAGCAAGTCGTAAATTCATTAAACTCTAACGGATTAAGCACATGCAGCTTATTTAGTCGCCATAAACAAGATCATTTGGATGTTGATTTTCCCCTTTTTATTGCTGCAGCAGAAAAGGGGAAAAAATCAGATGAGGGAAGCAGTTGGTGGTTACCAGGGAATCAGAAAAGTTTGGAATTATTTCATATCTTGTTTTCTTACTCCGTGGCAGCTCTCTGAAATGCACTGGTCCACAGGTTGTGTCTGGGCAGTGTCTTGCCAGCAAGCGTCATCTTCCCAGGAGCTGTTTCAGTGCCACAAGAGGCTGAGTCTGCATGGACAGCCCAGGGATGGAGAGGCCGTGCTTCACGAAAGGACTCCAGGTCCTCTCCATGCCCCAGGACTGCCTTCTTAGTGCTGAGGTTCTTAAAGACCCAAGCAAGGTCAAGATGAGCAGAGTTGGGACGTAGGTTTTGGGTGGTGGTTTGGGGCTGGGCTGACTGCTCTGCACTTCATCATTCTGGAAGGTCTCCAAGGGTAGGTCGTCTCCAGCAAGACTCAGCCTGGCCCCTGGGATGCTCAGATCTGCTCTCAGCCACACTGCAAGGAATTGTGCTGATAAGTAAGCATAAAAGCAGCTCTGCTCATTTTGGGGTGTTTCAGCCCGCTTAAGTGCTGTCCCCAAGGTGTTGGCTGTGCCCAAGCGGAGGAGATTTGTCCCCAGCCAAGCCCAGCCATGAGACAGACAAGGCAGGGGAGAGATGCCATGCTGGTGGGGAGGGACAGGGCATATTTGGCTGCTCTGAACATGGGGATGTGGCCCAAGGTTTGCTGACTCTCTTGGTGAGCTTGCCATCCTCTACTTGTGCACGTCAATAATCAACACTGACCTCCTGAGCTATGGGAGCAGGGGAAGGAGAATGAGAGGAGGGTCACTGAGATTAATTAATACTCAGGGCTCTAATTACGAGTTTCTTCAACACTGGGCTTCTAATGAGGAACAGGCGCTGAGGCAGCCCTGAGTCCCGCTGCCCCCCGCTGTCCCTGCTGAGACATCTCCTGCTTCTTTGCAGGAGTGGCTTTACTGGAAGAGGGATGGGAGTTAGGAACCAGCTACCAGCTTCTCACACAGCAGCTCTTGGGCTCTGTGTGAGAAGCTCGTGTGGCCCAGAAGTTGCCATTCTGCTGTGTAACCCTGTCCATGCTGCAGGCTGAGCACTGGAGATCTGCTGCCATCCCCAGCAAGCCCAGCTCCCTGTGCTGGTCCAGTACCCAAGCGTGGGACAGAGCCAGGAGGAGGCTTGGTGAACCAGAAGACCTTGATGGGTGTCACAGCCTGGCCCTGCACTGTGAAGGGATCTCCCCAGGTGCAGTGTTGGCAGGAACCCTGGCACTGCTGGCTCTGCTGATGCTGGTCAGCCGTCTCCAGCTGAGCAGCTCGTGGCCACTGATGCTGATCCTGGGGCACAGCCGTGCTTATACAGCATCTCCCAGCCTCCGATGAGGCTGTGCTCACCAGGGGCTGCAGGCATCCATGCGCTGCAGGCAGCAGAGGGGACTCTAAACACTGTCACTTCAGCTTGATGCCAGAAAAATCTAGAGCTTTTGCTTCAAAGTCCTCAACAGCACTTCATCTAAAGGAGGTGGCCTTGTGCCGGAGAGGTAACTGCCCTTCTCCAGCCCCATCCGAGCCCATCTCTGAAAGGGGTAGAGCCCAGAGGGTCTGAGTCGTGGGTACGTACGGAACTGCCCGCGCCCTGCGTCCCTCTGCGTTTGCCTCTTGGGAGACAAAGGAAAGAAAAGGAGCTGCTGAAAGTCTCAAATAGGACAGTGAGAGGGTGGCAGCCTTTAGAGCCCTCTTCCCAACAATCATTTCCCTCCCGCAGTCCTCACATCAAGTACAACGTGCACATATCTGTGCCAGCAGAACCATCCCTTCCCGCCGGGTCCCTCCGTGCTTTCCCGCTGCATGGAAGTGCCCTCTAGAGATCTCGCAGGGCTTCAGAGCATGGATGGGCCAGCCAGGGGTTAACGGAAGGAGCGCGTTCCATGCTAAGCAGTAGCTAACAGCCACTAGCTAATAACTTTATGGCTTCAAAGCAGGGCATTTATCATGCTGAAGTTTGTTTATGCACTAGTTATATGGTGCATTATACCAGCGCTCTGTTTGGCTGATAAATTCTCCATGACAAGCAAGGCTACCAATGGGGACTCTCCGAGTCCAAAAGACCAGTAGCATTTTCCTGAACTCTGCTTTCTGAGATAAGGATGTTTTTTCCCTCTTTTGTTTTTTAAAGAGGAAAGAAAAAAATTTGACAACCTGTAAACTCAAAAAAAAAAACAGAGGGAGACTTTAGTTCTGGATCTGTTGCCTGAACACGTGGTTCCCCAGTGGAGGTAGAGGAGAAGGTCCTGCTCGTGGTGAGGACGAGGCAGGCTGTGTGTGAGCATCTCTGTGCTGGCAAGTGATGCCCATGGGCCTGTGCCAGGAGATTTGTGCATGTGTGGAATGGGCACTGAGAGCTCATACAGGGTCTGAATGTCCCCAGGAGCACCATTTCTCCATCCCAGATGCCTCCAGGGAGGGAATCCTGGAAGTAAAAGTGTTAGAGAGAACTCTGGCAACTCTCTGGTTTCTCAAATGAGCCATAATCACTATTTTGAGGTTGCACGTGTGTGCTATTTGTTGCTGAGCACAGCACAGCTGCTACCTTCACCTGTATCCCCTCTACTCTGGGTTAAATTGCTTTAATCCTGCTAATAATAATGACCTTCACATTTCTGGCTTGCACTATCACAGGAGCCAAACCCACTTTGCAAACATTAACAAGTTCAGCCTCCTGACTCGGTGCAAACACGATGGGTCAGGGTTATTTTTCCTGCTATGGCAGTGGGGAAACTGAGGCATAAAGCAAGGTGGTGGCTGGTCTGAGCCTACCCAGAGGGGCACCATTTGCTTTAACCAGTGGAACTCATCCTGTTCTGGTTTGGACCAGTGCAGATGTTCGTGAGTCTCACCTGTGGAGCAAGACCTGAGGCTGCTTGGCCGGTGGGATGCAGCAGGATGGACCTTGGTGCCAGGACCTACCTCTAAAGTGCTACCGAGGCGGTTTATGTATCAGCAGCCTTTGCTCCTAATGGGGAGCAGGACCCATGCTGCAGCGTGCTGTGGGGGCAGTGGGGTGTGCCAGCTCAGCCTGGTCCCTTCCCTGTGAGGCCTTCTCCCCCCCGTCCTGCTGCAGAAAACAGAAAACCTCCATCCATGGTTTGGTGCTTGGGGCAAATGCCCAGCCAACCTGCCTGTAGGTGCACATCTCCCCACGTGCAAGCGTGCTTGTTATGAGCACCTGCAAGTGCTTCCCAGGGAGGGCATTGTAGTGCATTTACCTGTGCACGCCCCTGTGCGCATGTACAGGTGTGCATAAACATTGATCTCTCTGGTGACCAATGCTAAGACCCGAGGGAATGGCAGGAAGATGTGTCAGGGGAGGGTTAGTCTGGATATCAGGAAGAGGTTCTTCACCCAAAGGGTGGTGGAGCACTGGAACAGCTCCCCAGGGAAGCAGTCACGGTGCCAAGTGTCGTGTCCAGCTCTGGAATCGCCAGCATAAGAAGGATATGGAACGGTTGGAACAGCTCCAGGGGAGGGCTACAAAGATGATCCAAGGGTTGGAGCACCTCTTGCTACAAAGACAAGCTGAGAAAGTTGGGGTTGTTTAGCCTGGAGAAGAGAAGGCTCTGGGAGAGACCTCATAGTGGCTTTCCAGTATCTGAAGCAGCTGCAGAAAAGCTGAAGAAGGGCTTTTTACAAAAGCAAGTAGTGATAGGCTGAGGGGGAGTGCCTTTAAATTGAAAGGGGGAAGATTTGGATTGGACATTGGAAAGAAGTTCTTTGTAATCAGGATGGTGAGGCCCTGGCACAGGTTGCCCAGGGAAGCTGTGGCTGCCCCCTCCCTGGAGGGGTTCAAGGCCAGGTTGGATGGGGCTTTGAGCAGCCTGGGCTGGTGGGAGGTGTCCCTGCCCATGGCAGGGGGTTGGAACTGGATGGGCTTTAACGTCCCTTCCAACCCAAACCATTTAATGATTCTATGATTCTTTGATTCTATGATTTTATGATTGTCTTCCAGGCCTCCAATCTACATGGCTTGGAGCCCCCTGATCCACTGGGAGGTGTCCCTGCCCATGGAAGGGGGGTTGGAACTGGATGGGTTTTAAGGTCCCAAACCGTTCTGTGATTCTATGATTCTAATATTCCAGAAGTATTTGGACAATACCCTCAGACACACGGTGTGAATGTTGGGATTGTCCTATGCAGGGACAGGACCTGGACTCGGTGATCCATGCGGGTCCCTTCCAACTCAGGATATTCTGTGATTCTGTGATGCGTGCACTATGTGCATCTCCCAGTTCTGCATTCAGATCCCCCCCAGCTGCACGTCCATCCCAGCCTGCACACCCTGGTGTACCTGTTGCACCCCTGGCTCCGTACCTGTGTTGGCGTGCGAAGCCGGGGCTGCGGGGCTGCATCGGGGCTGCATCGGTGGCTGCGCGCAGTGGCCCCTGCAGGCTGTAAATAGTGCCAGTGTGGCGGGGAGGTTGAGCGGTTTATGGCTCAAGGTCAGGCCCATGAATCATAAAAAGGTGTCGGAAGGAGCATTAACTCCTAGCCTTCGCTCGGTCTCTGTGTGGTTCCAGGCGGGGCCCCGGAGGCAGTGATTAAAGGGTGCACCTTCCCCTTTCAGTTTTACGGTAAAAGGAAAGCAGTAAATTAGAAGCCCACAGGCTGGGGCAGGCCAGGTCCCACCAGCACAACAGCTACACAAGTACCTGCCACTCACCCAGAGATCCCAATGCCACCTCTGCACCCCCCCACTGTCACGGCCCCTACACAGCCCCTTCCCCTGGCAACCCCTTCCAGAGGGACAGGGTCCTGCCATGTGCCAGGCAGGTGGTTGTGCTCGTGCTGGGTACATCCCTCCATCCTCGCCCAGCTGACGGCTTGGGACGGCCAGCGGTCCTCCACCCCACTTGCCCTGCGGAGCAGCAGCGCCTCTTCCTCTGCACCTTTTTAGGACTCCAGCTATAATTAACTCGAGTAACAAATTTTTTTGAATCCAAATAGATATAATTAAGGTTTAATGCCCCTGTTTTCTTGCGCATTGTCAGGACTCAGCTGAGTATTGATTGAAGAGGTGAGACAAATGTTTCTGCTGCCGAGGTGGGCTTGCAAGGGGGAAGATTTAGATTAGACATTAGGAAGAAATTCTTCACACTGAGGGTGGTGATGCCCTGGCACAGGTTGCCCAGGGAAGCTGTGGCTGCCCCCTCCCTGGAGGGGTTCAAGGCCAGGTTTGGATGGGGCTTTGAGCAGCCTGGTCTGGTGGGAGGTGTCCCCAATGGCAGGGGGTTGGAACTGGGTGGGCTTTAAGGTTCCTTCCAACCCAAACCATTCTATGATTCTATGATAAGGGTTGGGTCCCTGCTCCACATCTGGACCAGGGGACACTGAGTTAGGCTGGGAGAGCTGGGGTGGCATCCAGCACTGCAAGCCTGGCCCTGGCCCAGATGATCAGTGGCAGGGAGGAGGAGTTGAAGGCTGCTCACAGAATCCTGCTTTTTCCTGTAGCTGGAGGTTTCACTCCATCAGTGTGCACTTAGAACCCATTATCTCTTGGAGAAGGTCTTTCAGGGATGGAAGTGTGAATGCACCCTGCTCCATCCTCACCTCAGCAGCAGTGTCATCCTCTCCAACCTTACGCAGCTGGCAGCTGCCCCAGCATCCCTGGCTTGTTCCCACTGCCAGGCTGGCGAGCGGGATGTGGGACATCTGCAATAACGCCTTCCCTGAGATGCTGCTGCTGCAGCCAGCTCTGATAAGGCACCGTGCAAAGGGCCGGGTGCGTTTGGCAAGTGTCAGCCTGATTTCCCCCAGCTCCTGCCAGCCTGGCACGGCTGCTCCCCCTCTGGACCTGCCTGCTGGACCTGCGGGTCAGGCTGCCACCGCCTGCCTGGTATCTGCAATAACAAGGGCCTGGGGGCAGACAGGGAGCTGGAGCACATCTGTCCTGGGGACACGGCACATCTGCCCACGGACACTCCACATCTGCCCAGGGAAACTGCAGGTACCACAGCCCTTCTGGCCAAGGGCTGGGTAGAGCATTAGATGTCTCTGAGCAGGGGAGGGAGGAAGCCTAGGAGTTTGCCAGGAGGGAAAATACTTCTCCTTTCCCTTATAAAAAAAAAGTGCTTTTTCCCCCTGAGGAATGGCATCACCGAGTCCTGGAGTTGACAGGGGTGGCAGAGCTGATGGATGGTGCCGGCGGAGGGAGAAAAGCGGGTCAGCAGAGCAGAAACCAACAGGCACAAAGGGAGAGCATCCCTGCTAACCAAGGCCAGCGGTGACACCCTGTGCCGGGGCTGGGCCCACAACAGCCCCCTCTCTGTTGGGCTGGAGAGCTGGCACAGCTGGGGTACCTGGGGTACCATCCTGCGATGCCCCCGGGCTCACCCCAAGCGCACCCGCCAACAAGAAGGGCCTTTCTGCTTCTCCATACAAGCCCTGATTGTTCGGATGCTTCCCCTGCCACCGCTTTGTGCTTCTGCTCTTCCCAGAGACAGTTCAGGGAGGAAAGGGAGGACTTGCAACATCTACATGGCCAGAGCTGCTGGGACTTCAAGGTTTCTAAAGGGGCCAAGGCCAGGACATCTGAGTCCTCTCAGCAGCTCTGCAAGCCCACAACCTGCCTGTGCCTCGGTTTCCCCATCAGCAGCTGAGGTCCTTTGCAAGCGTGCTGGAAAGAGTGGGAATGTGTATTTGAGCCAGTGCTTCCCCAAGAATTGGGGAGCTGCAGTGCCAACTGCCCAGGGCAGCCTCAGTGCAGGCAGTTGTGCTGCCAGGTCCCCTGCCTTCTGTTCCAGGCACAAAACACCCCACTGGCCATCCCAGAGCTCAGAAGGGGGGTAACTGAAAGGTGGAAGACTGGGTTAGTGTCGGTCTCTCAGGACTGCTCCAAGAAGGGACCAGACCATATTTTAAGGCTGGTGGAAGGAATTGAGTTTTTGTAAGTAGTGAAGGTGGTGGCTGCAGAGAGAGATCAGGAGACTGGGCAGCTGTGCTAAATCAGTCCTAGCCTCACTGAAACTTGCGTACAGTCTCTACTTCCTCATGAGACACCCGGACAGTCTCCTGACAGGAGAGGTGACAGCAGCTTGCGGTGACACTGGAGGGATGCTGGCTGTTCTGCTGTGCCCAGGGCTCACAGACACCCACAGAGCTGGGAGCCCCAGCTCTGCCAGCGGGAAGTGTCTCCTTCCCAAGCACTGTCCCTCTCAGGCCTGTGTGGGAGGGCAGGATCTGTCCCCATCAGGCAAGCGTGGGTGGGCAGAATTGGTAGGGAAGGAGATCAGAGTGGAGGCAGGCCATGCTGAGCTGCAGAAAGTGACAGCCCTTTGGAGGGCTGGAGTAAAACAAGGGTGCAGCGAGTCCCTGACTACAAATCCAGGACTGCAGGCTGCTACCTGGCACAAGCAGGAGAACAAACTCCTGCCTCAGCTGGGAGGCCAGTGTCCCCCTGGATAGAAGTTCACAGTGCCCTCCCGGGGTGCAGAACTGCATCACCCCTCCTGCAGCCTGAGGACACAGAGCAGGTCTCCCAGCAAACATGTGGCAGGAAGGAGCCCAGGCACCCTGGCTGAGTCCTGGGCTCTGCTTCCAGCGGGAGGTTGCATCTGAAGCTGCTAGGCTGGAGGGAGCTGAACCCCAAACAGTCCTTGCTTCCCAAAAGCCCTGCTGCTGAGTCCCTCTGCAGCACCGACCACTGCTCCGGCAGCTGTGAGGAGTGTGGGGAAGGGGCTCAGCTTCAAATCAATTCTGAGCACTGTGATAAGAATCTCTTATCACCCTTGTCATTGTAATGGTTGGGATTGAAATGCTGGGCTGAGCGAGGGCCAGATTTCTGCACCACTGGAGGACCAGAGGTGAGGAGGAGGCAGGGCACAGCAGCAAAGCAGCAGTAGCTCTGGGATGAAGTCCCTGTGCTTTGAGCACCTGCTGCTCTCTCCAGTGGTGACCAGAACCAGCTCTCCCACCCCAACCTGGGGCTGCCCCATCCCATTCTCCAGCTCCTTACAAGGGAAACTCCCAGTGGCACAGGTGGAATCGGGTCCTGCAGATCCACATCACGCATGAGAGTGAGGGACATGTACAGAAGAGCAGCCCAGAGGGCTGAACATTGCCAAAAGAGACCAGGAGTGAAAGAAAGAACTGGGAATCTCCTGCAGCTACCTTCAGCCTCTTCCCACCTCTCCCTGGGCCAAGCTCAGTCCCAGCATTTTGAAGGGGTGCAGCACAGGAATAAGAAAGGCACTCAGGAGCCAATAGAGCACACAGAGATCTGGGGGGAGGTTCCAGGCCTTTTGGAATTCCCTCTGTTTCCATTACTGTCCAAAAGCATCTTTTCCAAGGGGTAAGAAAAAGGGTGCTGGTGAGCTTATGTGCTTTGGACAGTATTAGACTAGACAGGGGCAACACTGAGCATCCTCAGCTGTAACAGGGCTCCCCCAAAGCCGTGCAGCATGCTCTGCCTTTAACCCCTCATGCTTCTCCCTTATGTTTCATTAACAACTGTTGATTGGGATTCCAAGGTCATCTGGCCATGTGGACACACAGATAAAATCTAAGGCTGCTGCAGTCCCCTGCACCTCCGGACCCACCAGCCTCTCTGTCTATCTACAATATCTCTCCTCCCGCTAAGCTTTCCTCTGGCGGACAAGGCTGAGAAGGTTAAACAGGGTCCTGAGGCAAGGCCACCGCTCTGTCCTCCTCTGATAACCACGGGGGCACTGGGCGATGTGTTAGTTTTCTGCCCTCTTGCCTGATTCCCCAGGGAGAGCGGTGGATGGGGGCGCTCCCCCCCTTTGCTGCCACTGTGCGCATGTCCTGCTGCCAGGTGGGAATGGCCAGGCAGGGACCGCAGTGCCAGGGAGGGCAGCGCTGCTCCAGAAGGCAGCAGCCTGGGAGGCTTTGCTGTTGGCTCCACACTAATGATAGCAAAAAACAAACAAGCTCAAAAAAACACCTGTGAGCCCCCCCCGTGCACGAGTGCTCTGCCGCTGGTGCTCCGAGCCAGGGTGAGATACCCTGGTGCACTGCAGAGCTGGCAACTTGCACAGTGAGGGCTTTATTGGGCCCAAAAGCTGTTCCGCTGCACAGGATGACCCTGAACCTACAGACTGTTTTTTTCCCGTCATGGACAAGACCCAGGTTTCATGGCTGCTCCCAGCTTGGTTTTACCACACCGTGGTTTTAAGTTGAAAGAGGGGAGATTTAGATTAGACGTTAAGAAGAAATGTTTTCCTGTGCGGGTGGTGAGGTCCTGGCACAGGTTGCCCAGGGAAGCTGTGGCTGCCCCCTCCCTGGAGGTGTTCAAGGCCAGGTTGGATGGGGCTTTGAGCAACCTGATCCAGAGAAAGGTGTCCCTGCTCACGGCGGGGGGGTGAAACTGAGTGATCTTTAAGGTCCCTTCCAACCCAAACCATGCTATGGTTCTGTGATTGGCGGCTGGGGAGCTGGTGAGCAGGGGTGATGGCACAGTGCTTTGCAGCCCGCTGCTCCAGAGAGGCACCTTGGGACTGCCCCATTTAATTCCAGGAGGAGCAGTGTAAGGTCGAGTGAAATTGGCCTCGGCAGAGGATTTATTTATTTCTCCTTCTCTCTGCCTCCTGCCAGGGGCTGTGCTAAGATCCTGGGCTGAGCAGTCATCTCGCTAAAGCCAAGAGGGGCTTAGTGCTTAAATGGTTTTCATGCTGCTGTGGAGTTTAGTGCTTGTCAACAAGTCCGAGGTCTTGCTGAAGAGCCTTGACAAACAGAGCAGCAGCGAGACAGGGAGAGAGGGCATCAGTGCTGGGAGGAGGGGAGTACACGATCCGACTCTCCAAACCACCTTATGTACATGGGAATGTTGTGTATCCAGCGTCACACATCCCCTCCAGCACAGAGATAAATTAGGCTGTCCCACACTGCAGAAAGAGGTGAATTTGGCCCAGTTTGATGTTTAAACTTTATGGAAACACCTTCATTAAACTTCACTAATGTACAAAACGTCCCTCCTTGGTTTTTAAGCCCTTAATTTTGTAGCCTCTTGCAGGAATAGATGGGGGGGGTGAATATATTTTGTACTTTATATTCATCCGGCTGCTTTTGCTGCCGGGGTGAGCCTGAAGCCAACAGGGCTGAGTGCTGTTGCAGTAACGTGCTGGCTCTGCAGATGGGGATAGCAGAGCTCAGAAATCAAACCCGGTTGCAGATGCCACTTAAAAAAGCTTGCCCAGCCTGGAGAGGGTGAAGAAGGTACCCTCCCCTCCTTCTGCACTACAGCTTGCCCTGCTGGAGGAAAGGCCCTCAAACTTGTCTTCTTTCCTTTTGAGGAGCAGATTTGCCAGCAATAAATTTGCTTAAGCATGGGATAGTTTAGTTCAAGCCCTGGGACACAGATCTGGAACAGCGCAGAGCTGTAAGGCACACGGCAGTGGTGAGTCAGATCTGGAGGCCACTCGTGCTGTGGTCCCCCAGGAAGCCACCCAAGGTCCTGGTGGCAACATCGGCAGCGAGGAGACACCCACAGCAGGGTAGGCAGTCCCTAGCAGCTGGCTGCCCCCCTTCTGGGCGTGTTGCAGCAATAGCAGCCCCCAAGACACCCACTCCTGTGGGATCTGCCGCTGCCGGTGGGTCACCCGAGTCAAGTGTTTGAGCAGGATTTGGAGGAGAGCTGGGTGGTTTTAAGGGCAGTAATAGTATTTCCAGCCTTGCTGGCTGAGGCATTGATTCAGGGAGAAGGGAGCCCCCTCCCAGCTAAAACTGGATTGCAACACTAGCCCAGCTCCAGCCTTCCCAAAGGCAGGATCGGTACCATCCTTGGTTTTTTTGAGCATTAGTTGGCTGATGTCCCATCAACCCATGGGTCGGTCCCACCTGGTACAACCAATATTCCTGTGCTAGTGAGGTCCTCACGCTTCTCCCAGGATTAAGGATTAAGCCCTTCATTTTCAAAGGAACTGTCAGATAATTATAAGATGAGAGAGCGGAGATTTAGATTAAATGTTAGGAAGATATTTTTTCCTGTGAAGATGGTGAGACACGGGCACGAGGTGCCCAGAGATATCATGGATACCCCATGCCTGGAGGTGATCAAGGCCTGGTTGGATGAGGCTTTGAGCAACCCGATCCAGTGGGAGGTGTCCCTGTCCACGGCAGGGGGGTTGGAACCGGATGATGTTTAAGGTCCTTTCCAACCCAAACCATTCTATGATTCCGTAATTCTAATTTTTCCTCACTCCACTCCTTGGTTTTGTCCTGCCATCTGCAGTAACTACCTTCCTTGGCACCTTCCCTGCCCAGCAGGTGGGGAGGGCCTTGCCCACACCCCACATTGTTTTCCCATCACCTGCCGCAGGCCCCGTGTGTTTTCATTTAGTCGACATAGGGGAAAGCTGTAAAACACACGTCTGCTTCCCTCAGAGAGAGAAAAAAGTGATTCCAACAGCTTGGTCCAGTTAACGGCTTGGGCTCTTGACTCTGCTGTTGGCTTTTCAGGGACTTTGTTTCACGCTCTGGCCCCCTTTTCTAGCTGGACCGAGGTGTGCGTCTGGGGGGAAGGGTATCTGGGGGCAAGGACACTTGCAGTGAAGGATGCCCCTGGCATCTCAGATAGCGTGGTGGGGCTGTGCTGCCCCCAAGAGTGGGCAGGAAGGAGCATTTTCCACCCTACCCACTGTGGGCTCCTCCTAGCTCAGCTCCCCATCCATCCCATACATTTACCTAACGCTAATGAGACGTATTGATTGGAATGATGGGATTTGTAAAGGTCGCAGGGTTAAAGTACATAAAACCAGCCTTTCTGGAGCTGCAATATCAGGGCCGATGGGTCTGGTGGGAGAGATTAAAGGCCTCGTGCTGCAAGAATGGAGAGAGCTGACAGCAATTACATTTCAGATGTGTGCATAGTTATAACCCCTCCTCTATAAGACAAGCGGCCACGTCCTCACCACCGCAGAGCAGGTTTCCAACCCCTGTTTCCCTTTCAAAAGCAGGATTTCAAAAGAGCAAAAGAATGAAAGAAAGGGGAAAAAGGAGAAAGAAAGATTGGATATCCCTTTTTGAGAGGTGATGCCCAGCACCATCCTTGCAGTTAGGCTCGTGCCCCTGTTTTGGGATTCCCAGCTGAGCTGTTATGGCATTGCTGTGCTAAAATCGCATTGGTGGAATGTAAACTCTGAAAACACTGCGGTCCCTTTTGTTAGGGCAGGACTCCCACTACTGGTAATGAGCTGGCAGGTCATTAGAGCTCTATCTGTCCCCAGAAAGGTTCACATTTGAGGGATGGAGGAGTCCAGATCCCCAGAACCACAAATGCAGTTGGCTAGAGGTTTGTCCCAGGTCAGGGTTAACGGATCTTGCTGCAGGAGACAAATGGATTCAGACATCACTTTTCCTAGAGTTTTTTCCCAGCCACACCTAGGGACACCAGGGAGCTCAGTCCTTTGTGCTCTGCTGTGGGCAGCACCCACCAAAGGTGCCTGCTGGAGCCCCCAGGCCAGCCCAGCTCTGGTGGAGTCATCTCACTCCATCATCACTTCTTGCAGGCCCTTCTCTGCACCGTATGTTTGTTTCTTGGTCCAAACTAGAAAAGAAAGAGCACAGCCAGGACACGGTACCACCTGAAGGTTATGTACTTTTAACACTGTGGGCTCCTGCGCTGTTTCTGAGGTGCAGGGGAATAAATGTGTGCCTCAGTGGCTTTCCTGGGTCTCCAGAGGGATCAAGTAGACAGAGACAGCAGCTATGCTGAGGGGTGTGCTCACGTTAAGGAAGGATTAGTGTTGACAATATCACTACACACAGAAGCAGCTAAATTAGCTCCATGACAGAGCTTCATTAGTCCAGGCTTAAAACTCAGCTCCAGACAGGAGGAAGCCCAGCTCAAGGGCTTTTCTGTCCCAGCTCATCTTGACTTCACATCACCCACTGTACCTCTCATGGCAGGATTAACACCAGAGGCACCTGGAACTCGCGAAACCTGGCATTACACCAAGCCAAGAACATGAGCAGGGGCTGCACTTCCTAGGGATGAATCCTAGGATGAAACCCAGCAGGGAAAAGGAGCCACTTGCCACGGAAGGGAAGAGGCACATGGCTCACCTGGAACTGGAACTGCCTTAGCCTTGGAGCCTTTGGCAGCAAGGCAGAGCTTAGCACACGATGTGAAGCACTAGCAATCTTAAGAGCCCTTACAGAGCCGTTGTGCACAGGGCCTTTCCCCTTCCACCCATCCACACATGCTGGTGCTCTAAAACCTCCCCCAGAGCCTGCTTAAGGGGCTGCACTGGGAAGCAACTGCACCACCCAGCACTGCAACCCACCACCTCTCCCAAGCACCCACCCACGTAACTCGGTCTTCGTTTATCGCTCCCACACACTCTCTCTCCCTCTCTCAGATGGTAATGAGTGGTTTGCACTGGGAACTAAATGAAGTTGATTGCCCACTGGTGTCTGCCATTAGTGGTAATTAGTTAAAACATCAGAGTATAAACAGTAAATTGGCTCTAATAATTAATACTAGCACTCAAGCATATGAGAGACATAGAGACTACTAGAGAAGCAGCAGCAAGCTTGTAAAATCAGCTGGGGCTGCTTTAATTAAAACAGAGGGAATGTAAGTAACGCAGTATTGGAAAAAGGACAAAAGCCATCAGGATCTTGCTCATTAGGACCGTGGTTTTGTCTCCCCTGGAGCGCAGCAGGGCTGAGAGCTTGCTCGAGTCTCGGGTACCCGCGAGTGCCAGATGTAGGGCTGTTGCACCCCTAAGGTGCTGGGACACCACTTGTGTGACGAGCTTTAGCCTTGTTGTCAATCTCCCAGGGTGGTAGGGAGGACCATAACATGTGGATCTGCTCCTGGTGCTGCGAATTTGAGGAGAGTCAAGCAGATGGGTGGCATAATCCCATGGAATTTCTCAAGGAAGATCTGTTGGGATGTAAGAGGCTGCCTCATTTGGCTGCTCCCTCATTAATAAAAGCCTTGTCCTTCTCTCATTCCTTCAGCGTCAGGTTTCCTTTGGGAAGAAGGAGGCAGTAAGGGGTGGGTGGGTCGTGCTAAAGAACATTGGGTTTACTCTTAGAATAACAAATTTTTTTCCGCATGTTTTGCCAACCTGCAGCTTTCTCCTTCTTCCAGCATCCTTCTTCGCTTGCACACACCTTCTTCTTCTTCCAGGCAGCAGCTGCGGGGGGGGTCGCATAGCCCTGCCTTGGCAGAAAGCCCTCTGTCCCCTGAGTGCCTTCAACACTTCATCTTAAAAATAATGATAATAATAATAAAACAGTGTTAAACAGTACCACTGTTGGTGCTGGGATGGCGCTGAGCACCCAGGGCTCCCAGGGAGGGGGTATGGGATGGTTCTCCCCGTGAATACAGGCGTGCTGGCTGCACCCCTCACAGCCCCCAGCTCAGGCAGAGGTGGCAGAGAGGCAGCGTTTGGGAAGGAGGGGGAGGCTGTATGGATATCACTATTAATCATCCCTGCGTACGTTAACCATGCTAATGTCGTAAGTGACAATAGCCCATCTCAGCTCGTGATTTAGGGTCTGTGAACGGAAGCTGGGCTCCTGGGAGTAAATGCGTGAATCCTCCGCTAGTACTAAACCTTCTAATAAATCTAACGCACACCAAAAAGCCCTGGGCACTAAATCCCAGAATCCGGTAATTGAAACCCTTACAGCTCTCAGAAAAAAAAGGTAACCGGTGAGTGAAAGTGAGTGTATGTTTTTACAGAATATACATCCTCTCTGCACCTGATTATCTCCAGCAGAGACAAAGGAAACCCAGAGCCTCCTCATAAAGCACCTCGTTCCACAGACTTAAAATAATAGCTTTGAAAAGGTGACTCAGGCAGCCCTGTGCTCTGCAGACCCAAATGGGCAGGGCCAAGGTGCCCTGGCATCCCTTACCACATCCCATTGCTGCCCCAGCCATGGGCAAATGCCATGTGGTTGTCCATCTGTCGGCTGCCCCCAGCTGTGGTGCCTTGGTGTCATGGGGGGGCCGGTGGGCCGGCAGGCTTAGGGACAGTCATCAACCCACCCTGCATCACACACACCTTTGTGGTAGGCTCCTCCAGCTCCACCCCTGAGCTGTCCCTGCCGTACAAGTCACAGGGGCAGAGGAAGGGCAGGACGTTCCCATGGGACTCAGCATCCCAGCTGATGGGGAGGTGACGGGCAGCTGCCCCAGGGCAGGACAGGTGTAGTTGTTCCCCCACCAACTGGGTCTGCAGTGCAGCGAGCAGCTGGACGAGCAGAAGCACTTGTGTGGGGCTGATCCCCACCTCTGAGTGGGGCGTTTGCAGACACAAGAGTGTTCATGATGTGGCTGCAATGAATTCGGTATCCTCCCCACAGCTTGTGTGTTTCTGGTAGCCAGTGCAGAAGCTGTTTATTGTTTTGTTTACTTGAAAAAAGATCACTTTGATGTTTTATTCTGCTTTTAATCTCTGTTACACACCACTCTGTAATGCCTTGGCAGGGGACTTAATAAATATAGTCATTTGGATAATGAATGGTGATGATACAGCCGAGCTCGGGGGAGGTCGCAGAGGAGAGATGCTGCGCAGAGTACCTGGTTCCATTCAGAAGCAGGAGAGCCGTGTCCTCCCTCGGATCACCCCTCCACAAGGTCCCACAAACTTGGCTCGTGGCTGGAACCCGGGGGTTGCCCAGCCCTTTCCCAGTCCAACATCCTTCATCATGTGCAGAGAGTTGAGACCAGTAGGGATCAATGCAAACACCCAGGTGGTGACCACAAGCCTGTCATCTGCTGGGACTGGGGTGTCCCCTGCACCCTTTCACCCTGGGTACTTGAGAGCCCTCCCATGGACACTGCAGCACAATTTCGTGCAGCACTTCCGTATGGTGGCTTTCTGTAGGAGATTTCTCAGAAAAGAGAGAGAATTGTTCTTCATTCCCCCTCTCCCTCCCTTCCTCTTTACCACTGCCTGGCTGTCCCTCTATATTACCGCACATCATCCTCGTAGCCCCTCTTGCCATCTCACACGTCAGAGCCCCATATCCCTCCCGCTGTGCCTTCTGCACACCAGCACAGGCATTTTCAGGTGAACTGGTGCCAGGCTGCAACCGAGCCACCCACCCGCATCTCCCATCCCGTTCCAGGGCACCGGGACCATCCCCTTGGGGACAACCATAGGATTTCCATCGCCTCTTTCCACCTCCCCCGCCTAAACCTAGAGGGAGCCTGAGCACCCTCATTTCTCAGGTCACTGCTTGGCTAATGGTCTATTAATTTGTTCAATTGTCCCCTGTGAGGCAAACTCAATTTCTGGCCAAGATTCCTCCCTGGCTGTCGACAAAGTGATGGATAGAATGAGTGGCTGTCACTGCCGGCCCCGGCGCCCACTCGGCACGCTGGGCACCTGCAACGGCCCTCCGCCTGCACGCCATCGCGGCTCCGGTGGGGCCATTCTGCAGCCTCGCGCCCAAGGATCTGTCTCCGGCAATGAAAAATGACAGAAATATTTAAGGACAAATAAGGTTTACAAACCCAATTTAAAATTATTACGGGAGGCCCTGGCTGCAGATGGGCCCAAGCTGATTCGCAGCGGCAATCAAATCGAATTTCCTTATCGTTGTATTATTTTAGGGCGTTATCTGGCCCCATAATGCAGTTATAAATTCAATTTCATCTGTGAGCGTTCATTGTTTACTGTCGCCTGTTTGCCGGGGAAAATGTAAACACTTCGCAGCCCTTGGCTGCAAAATTAATTTCTGGCAGAAAACAGGAAAGGGGAGAAAAAGTGGAAGGTACCGAAAGAAAAGAGGGAAAACAGGAAAGGTTTTGGTGGGAGCGTTGCTGGGCACAGCACAAGGGCTGGCAGGGCATTTGCACCAGCATTGGCTGTGCTACCTGTGAATGTTGGGGTTGTTCTATGCAGGGACAGGAGTTGGACTCGGTGATCCTTGTGGGTCCCTTCCAACTCAGGTCATTGTGTGATTCTATGACCATGGTGCCATGCTTGGGACAACAGTCGATGGCGATGGGCAGAGATGAGTGAGGATGGGTGGGGATGGATGGGGACTGGCAGGGGTGGATGGGGACAAGTGGGGATGGGTGGGGATGGATGGGGATAGGTACCCAGGTGGCATAGGTGGCTCTCGCCTCTCCTCCCCGCTGCCACGTTTCTTCCCCATGCAAAAGGAGAAAAAAAAATACGCAGTGACCTCCTGGGGCTGCCAAGGGAAAGTTGAAGGTCTCCCATTAATTCCAGACTAAAAATGACAAATTCATCTTCTACGACAATTAAATGAAGTCAGTAATTGATGCTAATTGATCTTCAGCCGAGAGGGCTCTTACTGCTTTGCCGTGCTCTCCCCGATGCATCGGCACTTTCCTCTGTTCCGCACTTCTCCTCCCCACAGCCCCATGGGTGCATCCCTTTGGCTGTGGGGACATCCCCATGGCCTGATAGCCACTCCCGAGCCTGACCAGACCCATGCATCTCTTTTGGCCACTTGCTTTTTGGAGTTTTCATTTATTTTCTCTTTTTTTAATTCTTTTTGGAGGTAGGTACCAGGCCTGGCTGTGTTAGCGACAAAGGATTTATAGCCTACAGCTGTGTAGGTTTCCACTTAATTTTTATAAGCCCAGCATAAGAGCCAGCAGGGGGTAAAGCACACTTGGATTTTCTCTACTTAAAATATTACAATGTTAGCACTTTTGCTTGAGCTCTGAAAAGGGGGCGGTGGGGGGGCTGGATCCATGTGTGTGTTTGGGGGTTTTTTGGTGTTGTTTTTTATTTTTTTCTTTTTTATGAGAGCCCTTTAATCTCAAGCCAATATGTCAAAATCAAATTAAGCCTTGGAAGGGGAGCGGGCTCAGCGTGCCAAGCTCGCTCGCTGGGTTGTAAATGTACAATTGTTTCTGGGAGCTGTTATTAAAGCGAGGTGACTGCTGCCCATTAAGGGACCCTGACGTCACGTCCTCCAGTTGCGCCTGGGAAGCCCTACTGGGAGGAGGGGTACTGGGCTTGGTCATGGGGTGGCCTCGAGGAGGGGATGGACTGGCAGTGGCATCCCCTGGACCAGAGCAGAGGGACGGTGGTACCAGCCCTGGTGTGGATGGGGTATGTGGTGGCCCCAGCAAAGGAAACTCTGGGGACCTCGAGGACCCCTGGGGACGTGACTTGCGTTTCCACACAGAAGGGCAGGTTGAAACCCCGCAAGGAACCACCAGAGTGGAGTGGGTTTGGGGCTTGCAGCAGGGCTTGAGATTTGCAGGCAGGAGAGGTTACTCAGCCAGGACTTAGAATCATAGAATCATAGAATCACTAAGGTTGGAAAAGACCTCTAAGATCATCCAGTCTAACCGTCAGCCCAACACCTCCACGCCTACTAAACCATGTCCTGAAGTGCCACGTTTTTCAACACCAGCAGGGCAGGAGACTCCATCGCTTCCCTGGGCAGCCTGTTCCAATGCTTCACCGCTCTTTTGGTGAATAAATTTTTCCTAATATTCAATCTAAACCTCCCCTGGTGCAGCCTGAGGCCATTTCCTCTTGTCCTATCACTTATTACTTGGAGAAGAGACCAGCACCCATCTCGCTACAACCCTCTTTCAGGGAGTTGCAGTCAGTGATGAGGTCTCCTCTGAACCTCCTCCTCTCCAGACTAAACAGCCTCAGTTCCCTCAGCCACTCCTCATAAGACTTCCCCTCGCCCTCCTGAAGAACCAAAAAGGGTAAATCATGGGGAGTTTTCAGTTTTTTGATTAAAAAGTCCATGTTCACTTTGGTCGAGAAACTTGGGTTTCGCCCAAGCAAAACCCTTTCGTCGAGGTGGTGGGGCTGGCCAAGAGGTGCCCTGCAGAGCCCCCTGTGAGGCGTGGGGTGGCATCTGGGCTCTTTACTGGGCCGTGGTTAGGGGAAGAGGGGCCAAGCCTTGTCCTTAGCAGGTATCAACTTCCCTTGGTGCAGAGGCAGGATTTGGGGTGTTGTACTGTGGGCTGTACACTCCGCGCAGGGGTCATGAGCCATTTGCAGGGGTGCTGAGTGCAGCAAGATGCTGCCATCAGCACCATCGGGAGTGTTTTAAAGCCACGTATCTGCTGAGCTTCACTGCAAGTAAAGTAACAGCAATGATACTGCGATACTGTAAAGTATCACTGTTCTTCACTCAAGACAGTTTATAATTATCCATAATACTGATATCTGACATCATGTTGAGACGGTGCAGGTCTTTAGTGGTCACTTACCACCTTTCAATCCATGCAGTGGAACTGAGATGGGCTGCAGAAGCGCAGTGGGCAGCGTGGAGGTGTGTTGGTAGGGTGAGATGTGCTCACCACGTTCTCCCATCTGACTCAGCTCCAGCTCCAGGTGGTGCCTGCCTTGTCTCCATATCCTGAAATCCATGATTTCAGCACATCGAGATGGGCGGCTTCGTGGCTCACTGGGAGCCAACCAGGACTGGATGCTGCAGTCCCAGCGGTGTTACCATCAGCACTTGAACCAGGATCCAGCACAAGAACTGTGAGGAGACTTCACGCTTTCTCCTCTTGGCCATGCCATGCTGGGCAGAGAGAGACAAATGAATGGCTGGGATACTCAGCCCAGGGAAAGGCAGTGCTAATGAGATGGAGCATGGCGGGGCTGTCTTGCTTCCAGGACGCGAGACAGGAGCTCTGCATCCCGTTGGGCTCTCTTGGGGGGACATATGAGCTCAATAGGAGCGTGCTGAGAGACACCTGACACGATGCTGTGGACAGGGTGTCAGACCCGGGGTGGGCAGCCCCTGGGACCCTGCGGGATGTGATCAGTAGTTCTCTGTATCTGCTGGATGACGCAGCAGGGAAGCTTGCATGCCCTGTTGCAGGCTGCTTTCACTCAGCTTGCTGGGTCACCACTGGGAAGCAATGGCATGGTTAGCTCTGTTCTCTGGTCTTTATTGATCCCACTAAATCCTGTGTAATATACTGTAAATAAAGTTTATAGCTGAAATTGGTGTTTTACAGGGGCAAACCAAAGTCCAGCTGCAGAGCTACAAATAAATGTGCTGTATGCAAAGGTGAGGTGGCCCCAGTGCCTCCCGCTGAGCCCTAGCCTGTTTCTTTGGTACGTTTCACCCGGTCTTAGGGAGAGCATAGCTTGTACCGGCTGGCTCTGGACTTGCTCATCACCTGCACGTGGCTCCTGGCTCCCAGCACCTTTTCCTCATGAGCAATTGAGACTAAAAGTCACTTGCAAGTGGAAATAAATTCTATGTCACAGGCGGTGAGGTGTCACAGGCAGAGGTAGACATCAGGCACAGGGAAACTGAGGCAAGGAGTTGTGCTTCAGGGTCATGTAACAAGGCTGGCAGAACCAGGAGGAAGGCAGAGAGCCCTGTGTCACCTTCCTACTGCTGGTGCCTGACACAGCATCCAGGGACACAACCCTGGGCATGGGGCCATGCAAACCCCAATGTGTCAGAGGCACCCAAAATATGCTCCTCGTCCCTTTTCTCGCAGCCGGAGCAGCAAATGGGCAGGACTGCGCCTGCGAGAGTGCTCCGGGTTACTCAGCGATTCCCAGACGCGCTGTGCTCGCTGTTTTCCGGGAACCCAGTGGCCTGAGCAGAGATAAATAAGTGATGCAGACATCTCTGCACTAAACACACATGACATTCTCCCTCCCGCTTCTCCCCCTCCCCATGCACACAGTTCTATTAATCCTGACAAATTATGACGTACAGACGTGTAATGCAAACTGATTCATCATACATTCAAATCTGCTGTGCGGGAGCAGCGGGAGGGCAGAGGCAGACAAGTGTATTACACGGATAATGTATTTGACGTATTAATAAAACCAGCCGCATTGCTCAATCTGGAGAGAGGGAGGGATGCCGATACATCATGACAGATCACATATTGATGGAATCCAGATGTTGGGAATCATAGTCTTGGGGCCTTTCTTGTATTGACTAAAGGTAAAAAATGCAGGCTGTCAGCACATTAAATCTCTGCTCCGCTCATGGAGGCTGGGGGGGGGATTATTTATTTCTGGAGGACAAGGAAGCTGCTCCCCGCGGCCCCTGTCCCATTAGCCCACCTGCAAGGGAGGGCTGGAGAAAGGGGGTTGAACCCTCCCGCTATTTGGTTGCCTGTGGACGGCAATGACCAGCTGGAGCACACGTTAATAGCGTCCCATCACCTCGAAATCCTGAGCTCGGCCCCTCAGCTGATGTAAATCAGCAACAAAGCGGTCGTCATTGACTGCCTGGCTTCGGGTTTTAGGCGGTGAAGCAGTTGAAACAGCCTGCTCGGCTTTACTAGTGATGCCGCTGCTTCCTGTGGTTTGCTCCCCTTTGGACACTGGTGCTGCTCGGCTCCGTCTCCCTTTTTATCCTTGTTCTGCGCCAGTCGTCAGCTGTTTGAACGCTGCAGGCCAATGGGAATGTTACAGATATACTTGCGTATGTGCGCATCCGTAACATATTTTTAGTATTTTGGGGGGAAATAGAATCAGTTTTATATATGTGTTTATTTTTATATATTTATATATATTTATATTATTTATATATTTATTATATATTAATTTTTTATATTTTTATTTTTTTTATTTTTATATATTATTTTAAATTTTTTTAATAATCGAGCTTTCATGGATAAAGGCCAATAACAACCTCAATTTTTATTTTACCTTACCCAGTCCTTTTAAAATGAAATTTCAGGTCTGTTTGGGTTGGATACTTTTGAAGGGCTGCTTGCATTCTTGAAGCCTGATTGACTTTGGCTTGTGTGTGACAAGACATTACATAAATGGTAACATTATCTCTTGGGCACGCAATGGGGGTATACAAATATGTGAATGTAATGGCTTGGCTTTATACTCCTCCTCCTAAATGGGGTCTTTCCCTTGAGCATCTTCTTGCTGCAGCGGGTTAAACCTGCTGCTCTGTGCATGGCCAGCACGGCAGGGTGACACGACACTGGGAAGGTGGCAGAGCTTTATGCTAACACCCTTCCCAGGGTTGTTGGAGAAGGTGTTGGATTCTGTAATTTTGGGTCTTGCCCCCTGCAAGCTTGCGTTACCCAGGAAGGGGAGTGACCAGGAGGTGGCTGGGACACAAATGGTCACTACCTGGGAAGCCAGGGCATCACTAGGAAGTGATGTGGGTTTCAAAAGTAATGAACTTCATGCAGAGAAGAAGATATTTTGGGCATTGGGAAGAGTTTAAGTGATTGGGACACAGTTTCATTGGAATCACACCACTGGGACTGCAATGAGCAGCTGGAGTGCACGTTAATAACGCCCCACCACCTTGAAATCCTGGGCTCAGCCCCTCAGCTGATGTAAATCAGCAACAGAGTAATCTATAGCAGGAGCCTATAGAAGTATTACACAGGCTTAGAGAGAGAAACACTATGTAGGAACTACATAACTGTATACATATATGTAACTGTACATATATAAAAATATAGAACTATGATATTATATAGAACTACTTGTACGGCATTTTTTCCTCTATCAGAATGGATCAAAAAGCAAGCGTCAAGGAACTTAGGAAAATACGAAAGCAGACACTGACTTTTTGGTGTTTTCCCCAGGGGAGCCCTGGTGAGTGCTCGCCGTGGGTCCGTGCCCAGAGAAGGGAGATGCCAGGAGGTCTCTGGTGTGCAGAGCTGCAGATGCCCAAGGCTGCCCTGGCATCCTAGATCCCCTGCAGAGCACTCCTGAAATCCTCTGCTCCAAGGAAGGGTAGTCCAGATTGGAGCTATGCTGAGTGAGAAGCCTCACTGAGCCTTCCAAATCATGTCCTCAGCATTCCCGATGAGCTGGCAGCAGGGCAGGGTGGGTTTGCCAAGCGGGAGCAAGCCTGCCCCATGCACTGGGGTTAGGGCTTCACCGCTGTCCCTCTTGCACGCCAGCTCAGCTGATTGAGCAGGGAACCAGCGCTGCCCATTGGCAGCAGAGGCCCCACTCACCATCCCAAGGTTGACCAAGACCCACTTTGCCCTGGCTTTGAGTGTACACAGCGGTGCTGCTGCCCTCGGGCACGGCTGGGGCACGGACTGGCAGCCAGGCTGAGTCTCCGTCCACCACTTGGACACTG
This sequence comes from Neomorphus geoffroyi, assembly GCA_033558235.1. Lineage (NCBI taxonomy): Eukaryota > Metazoa > Chordata > Aves > Cuculiformes > Neomorphidae > Neomorphus > Neomorphus geoffroyi. The sequence continues at coordinate 2,759,826 of JAUMJM010000024.1, read as the reverse complement.
ACTCCCCCTTGAGCTGTGGGTGACCCGTGCCATTGGGCCTTTCAAAAGCGAGGACACAAGTCCCTCGGAGTCCCAAAGTGCTTTTAAAACTCCTTTTTTAAGCTCTGTAAGCCTTTTCCTTGCATGTGAAATGGAGACAATAAACACCTGAGATGAAAGGGCAGCTGTTCTCTGCTAAGATAAAGGGGGTTGCTCTTTCCTCAGGACTCGTTTGGTACAAGTGGACGGGTCTGGAGGCTGAACCGCTGGCAGGGAGAGCTCACCAGCCCCGGAAAGTAGCAAGGTCGTTTTTCAAGTTGGAGAAAAGCAGCTTAGAGGAAATATAAATCGCACTGAGTGAGCAAGACTTGAAAGCAGGGAGGGCTTCTCAGATGGGGAGCCGGGGAAAATGATAGAAGGAATGTAAGAATGACAAAGCATGTCGTTCCAGTGGAGTGCAAGACGATTTGCTTTAGCTCATTAAATACTGCAATAAAATATTAATAGTTATTGTCCCTCTATTTTTTGTAATTATCCTTGCAAAGAAGGATCTGCTGCAAGTCACTAATGTATTCCCAGCAGCGGGTTGCTTTTTAATACGGCAATGGCAGTCAGGGGTGAGGAGGGGGGGGAATGAAAGCATTTATGTGTGGCCAGAAAATAGTTGTATGATCAGGGTCATTAAGGAAGCAGCGCTGTCTATAGAGGGAGAGACATGAGGAGGGGAAAAGGAGGCTGCAGGGAGGGAAAGAGGGTGCAGGTCAACCCAACAGCATCAGAGAAGGGATGGGATTTGAGGACAGTCTGGGATCCGTGTCCCACCTAACTCCAAGAATAAAGTTCCAGCTTGCAGCTGCCCAGCCTGGCACACCCAAGCGTTTACTGGTAAACAGGGTGATTTCCCCACTCTGACACAGCTATGAAAGACCCTAGAAGTGCCAGGTTCCTGCTGTGGGTGCTTGGGTGACCCAGGCACGTGAGACACAGACCTCAGGGCAGTGAGTGTTGTGTCAGGGAAGCTCCTCTCCATCATAACCCTCGGCAAGGCAGCCTTGGTGTGTACTAACTGTGCCACTGCCTTCCAGTGCCCCCTTTCCTGTGCCTGTCCCACCTGCCATCCCTGGGGCTGTCCTCACGCTGGTCAGTGACGTGGCTCACACTGTCACCTCCAGGTTCCTCTGCACAGCCTTTGAGGCTCAGGGAACTCTCCCTCCAGGGATTCTTTTTCTCTTCTTGATGTGGTGCAGCTGGATACAAAGACCCCCTTTCCCTAGCATCTCAGTTGGGCCCCTCTGCCCTGGCCTCTGGGCTGCAAAGGGCAGGTGAGAGGCTGCTACCAGTACCTGCTGCTGCAGTCCTGGGGCTCAGCATGCCTCGTCCTCTCCTCATGGCCAGGAGGGCTGGAGATGTAACGGCGTGGAACCCCACAGCCTTGTCCTCTCCACACCATGCTCCAGCCAGCTCATGTTTGGACTTCAACAAGTCTTAGTGATTGCAGGAGCCCTTCCCAGGAATTTCACCCAGGCACGCACCCTGTGAGGAGGTCCCCAGGGTGACCAGAAACCCAGATGATGGCTGGTGGGCCAGACACCATCAGACTCGTCAGGAACTATCTCAGAGATCACACTAAACCCATAGATTTGTCCCAGGAGAAGCTGGGAGGCAGCAACAGCCTCTCCCCATCCCACCGCCCTCTTAGCCTGCTCCATCCTCCTGGTGCATCCCCAACCCAGGAGCAGGGACGTGCCTCCCAGCCCCTCCAGTCCCCACTGCAGTGCCAGCCAGGGGGTCACGGGTGCCCAGCTGAGACACTGCACTGCGCAGGAGCAAGCGATGGTGATGCTGTGGCCATGACAAGCTCTTGTAGAAAGGTTAAAAAAGGGAGGTGGGAGGTCTCCTGCCAAGAGCAAAGCACCCCTCTAAGCCGTGCAGCTTCTGCAGCCACACCAGCATCCCATCCTGCCGTGCTCTGGCCAGGCGAGACCTCACTCTGCTTCCTCCAGTTCTTGTTTCCCTCTGCTTGAGCAGAGAGGTGTTTGACAGAGCCTGGGCAAAGTTATGAGCTTAAGCACAGCGTGGTGGAAGAGCTGGGGCTTTTCCAGCCTGGAGCAGCTTGTGGTGCCCAGGGTGAGTGAGCGAAGCACTCACCAACCTTGTGATCACTGTGGGTTGGCTTGGAAAAATCTCTGCTGGATGAGACAGAAAACACCCTGCCAGCAAGAGGAAGAGAGAGCTGAGATCCCACCGTGGCTCCAGCCCTCGGGCTGGGAAAGCCCTGGAAGGCGGGTACCGGTGCTATGCCGTGAGCCCACCTCAAGGAGCAAAGCCTGTCCTGGTGATCTGCCCGTCCATCCATAACGCTGCCTGCCGCGACAGGGATGCTCCTGCTTCCCATGCTGGAGGGACGGGGGCTCCAGCCCTGCTCAGATCCCATCAGCTGGCCCTCGGAAGAGAAATGGTGCTGACAGGTATCTAAGCGAGGCAGAATTAAGGGAAATGATAATAAATGTGGATGGTCAGGCGGGGGAATGAAATGATCCATCTTTTGCATGTTAGTCAAGAGGTGCTCGCAGGCTCCCCCCTCCCCGCTCCCATTCAATCAGGGCCTGTCAGACCTCCAGCAGGCTGGCATTTTTGTGAAGAATCTCTCGGCTAAAAATTGTTGTCATTCCTATTTCCTTGTTATCAGTCGGCGGCACCTCAGCAGAGCCCGGAGATTAACGCAGAATCGCCGGGCGAGCATCCATTCCCGAGGAGCCCTATCCATTACGCCGAGCTCGGCGGGTCCCTCCCGCCTCACCTCCCACATTCATCATCTTTAACGCTGACAGCCTGGCGCAGGCCTTTCAAATTTATCTCACCGCGTCCCGGGCAGGCTCTATCCGTCAAACTGCGCGAGAGGGAGCGAGCGGAGCACCGTCTCCTCTCCCCTGTTCGTCAGGGAGGGAGAAGGGGGGGAACAACCTGCCCGTGTGAGGGACTCAGTAAAAGATTGGTCTGAGATACACAATTAATCATGGCTCGCATCAATTTGCTTGATTTACTCCCCGGAGGGAGAAGGGGCGTAAACACGGCGTGTGCAGAGGCAGTGTGGAAACATAATGTGTCTGTCTATAGGAAAAACATTAACACATCATCCCCGTTGTGGGTGATTGATGGGGGAACGGGAGAGGGACAGCCCGGAGCTGGCAGGGTGACAGAGAGCCAGGAGCTTGCCAGAGAAACAGACCCAATGGAGACGAACCTCAGGGGCCACTGGTTGTGTCAGGCAGCACCTGGCACGTCCAACCCACCTTACGTTTCCCTCCTGGTGCTCTCCCCGAGGTGGCAGCCCAGCCCAGGCATCTTCCCCTGCACCAAGACCCTCTGGGTGGGCAGGGGAGATGGGAATGGGAGCTGCCAGCTGTGTTCCGTGTTTGCAGCAGGTGCTTCAGAGTCAGATGTGTGAAATGTCCTGTCCTCGGGCTGATGCAGAATCCAAAGCAAAACTGCTTTTGCACATAAAAACTTCTGAGACGTATTTCATGTTCACCAACACGTCCTAAATGCGTGGCACTGCAGCTCTGTCTGCCTTGCCTTCCCTTAATTCCTCCTGCAAATAACTTTTTCTGCCCATCCCTGCAAGCGGGTGCTTTTCAGGATGAGATCCAAATACGCCGAGTGTGCTTGAGAAGCCCTTTGGTGGCCTTCGGGGCCGGACACGCTGTAGCAATGAAAGCCGCTGTTATTATTAGATTCCAAGCACTGGGTTCTGCCATACCTTGATGGCTCCGGCAAAGAGTAGAGGCTGACTTTTATGGAGAAACTTACTGCTGTATTTACAAGCCAAACCTCCTCGTAACCGGCCGCAGGGTGGAGGAGGAAATGCAGAGAGAATGTGTGATGATTTAATGTGTCCTTCTCGGGTGCCTTTCAGCTAAAGAGCCTCCTCCCTCCTTGCCCAACCTGCACTCGGCCGGGCTCTGGCTTGGTGATCACACCCACGTGGACAAGGGGAGGGGGAGAAGAGGTTTAACCGAGGTCAAAAGGGGGGAGCAGGAACCTGCAAACTCATGTCCCAGATCTGCATCTTCCTTGGTAAAGTCTTCATGGAAATAAATGGTTCCCACACCCTGCCGGGCCAGGCACAGATCTTACCACTGTCTTGCAGAGACATTACTTTGTTTGGGGAGCAGATGAGGCTCGTGGGAGTAAATTTGGACCTGACATTTGTAGGGAATAACCCAGCTGATAGGAATAGCTCAGTGTGAGGGTTGTGGGGGATCAGTGGATGAAGTTCACCAGCTCTTACCACCCAAACAGACATGTTTCCCCAGGCAGGTTGCGGCCCATGAGCCATTCCGTAAACTCAGTGCCATTCCTGTTGGGAGCTGGGAGCTCCTACCCGAGCCACGCGGCTGGGTTTGCTCCGTGGTAGCTGGCGGTGATGTTGAACGGGCTCCTTCCTGCCTTGGCTACACATGGCCCCTGGTTGGGACCTTCCTGCAGGAGCTCCTGTGGTTTGGGCTCTGAACAAGCAGCAATTTCCCTTTATATATTTCTTAACAAGCCCAAGACTGGGTTTAAAAGCTGGTCTTCCAGCACTTCCACTGCTTCCGTGCATGGGTTCCCTTTAGATGCGCCCCAGTTTTTCCACCTGGGAGGAAGGGATAATAATGCAGGGAGCTCTGACATGCACAGAGCACCAGACAGTGCTTTGTAATTCAAAACGCACAGGACAGAATTAATCTGCCTCAAATGAAACCTGGGGTGCTGCAAGCATGATTTGAGCATCCAGACAGACGGTCAATAAGTTGACCCAGCAAGTCCTTGGGAGAAAAGCCTACCGTGCCACATCTTGTTGTCCATCCGTCTGTCCAGCCATCAGTGCAGTGCTTCAAGCTGTTCCTGTTTCTAATTCATAGATAATTCATAGTCTGAGAATTAGGACTTCAGCCAGGGGCTGCTCCCGTCTGCAGGAAAATTCCCATCCCCTCTCCGGGATGTGAAGCAGCAGCCCATGCCTGCACACCCGACACACCCCGCCCTTTGCTCCCCTCGAGGTAGACCCTGCCCCTAAAGCATCCAGGCTGAGCTCAGCAGCATCAGGTCTGTGACCCACAATCCTGGGGTGGCTGGTGGTTTAAATTTGTTAGTTTAATTTAGTTTTGTTCTCCCTTGAATAAGATGCATCAGAAGAGGGGGGTTTGGGTCATCCTATCTTGTGGAAATTACCCATAATTTTGTAGTGGCTGTGTAAGATATATATATGTATGTATATGCTGGGTTTTACAGCCCATTTTTATCACCTTTTTATTATCCCGGGTCAAAAGCTTTACTGGGTTGCATTCAGGGAATTATGCAAACTAAGAGAAAATACCATAGCAAAACTATAGATTTTCTCATTAAACTCTGCTTGGACATGTAGTTATTGTAGTAAAACTCTAGTAACTATTACAGGCCCTAATATAAAATTATAGTTTGACACCTCAGCATGATTGGCCTTGCACTGCGGTTAAATTAACCCTTCCTGTCCCTTGCCTGCTCAGACTAAGGGCTTTTGCTGGAAGCGGGTAAGCCAGAGGGTAGAACGGGGGTTTAGCCTGGGGCTCCATTGCAGCATCCATGGCCCCTCCATCACGTGCATCTTCGTCCAAGCTGTCAAAACACTTCACTCCACCAAGCATTTAGAGACAGTGATGCTCGAGCAAGTGAGGATCCCGCATCCCCAGATGAACAAAATACAGCAAGGAAATAGGAGTTGTTTGCAGCCTTCCCCATTGTCCAAGAAACAGCTTCACTCCCACCACCCAAAGGCTGTGTAATTCCCCCTGCACAGTGGATTTAAGGACCTATAAGCATATTCAGCGACTTAATTATCTCAGACCAGATTTTCTTCTCAATTACACTCAAATAAATCTGAAGTGATTCCGTTCGAGTGGTTGATGTTAGTCTGCCCTTGTAAAAAATAAAATCAGACCTAAAATATGGTCCGTGCTTTTTAGCAAATCTCTACACCTCTGCTGGTAACACCGCAGGCGTCGTGGGAGGGTTTGGGGACTGGCTGATGCAGCGATGGGGAGCTGTGTTTAAAACAACTCAGATGGTCCAGCAGGGATGGGGACTATTTCCTTCTGATTTTCTGATTAACATTTTAAAGCCATGTTGATAATAACCTGGGGTAGCGTGACAGTTCAGCAACTTCATTGGAAGGAAACACTTAATCATATTTATTATGTAAACACAGCTTGCCATGCCCCCATTAAATTATTAATAGTACCATTAACATATTTACATATAAATCTTATAGCAATTGATGGAAATGGCTTCAAGAACTTTGCATTAGCTCCCTTTTTATAATGGATTCTCTCTTGCAAATACCCATTTATTAAAGAGACAAAATATTAATTTTTTGTTAAACGTTCATGTCAAAAATGTCACCTTTGCAGTTTTGCAAATTGCCATTTATGCAAAACCTCCTGACTCAGTATTTTCCTGTCTTAAAAAATGGTCTATTTAAAAACATTGCCTCAATAGGAGCAATTAAGGAGAGTAAGAGTAAAGATATTTCAGTTATTTGGGTTTTTTGCGTTTCATTAATAATCAAGTTGATCAGCTGAACAACGCAGATACTGGAGGGGTTGTTCCATCACTTCACCCCTGGAGGTATCCTAAAATGGCTTTGGTCCTGCTGCCTGGGGGTTAAACTCTGATCCAAACATACACCCTCGCTATGTATTTGCAAGAGCTATTTGCTCTTTCTGGGACCTGAGTTAATCTACTTTGGGCTGGAGTCATGCCCAGAGGACCCAGTTAACACCGGAGGTGTCATCAAGGGCCCAGCAACCCCCCTCTTTTTCTGTATTTCCTAAGAAAAAGGGCAAGGTCTCCTTTCAAAACAGGAGAGGGAAACTGAGGGAAATCAGTGGCATAGAGAGAGCGTGGGGGGAAGAGAAGGAGGAGGGCAGGGAGTGTGAAGGCAGGATTTACCAGACAAGATAAAGAAAAGACGACGGAGAGTAGGTTGGTCCTTCTCCTCCTGTTTCTCCTAAATTCTGCATCTTTCCTAACCAGCCCAGCCCTGACCAAAATACCCAATTAGACTGTGTGTTGTAATTCCTTAATACCTTCCAGGCAGCAGTATCCCAGGGTGATTCATTCTCAGGATTGCCAATTTTCACAAGTTTATCATAAGACTCTCAGGATATTTTTTTCCTCCTTAAAGTTTCGATCCCTGCGATTAAGTGGTGATATAAGAATCTCAGTTTTCCTTTAAATAATTAGCAAATGCTTGCTTCAAGCCCTGCGGTCAGGACAAAAAGCTTCAATATATGTGCTGTAATCAGGGTCCTTAAAGTCCAGAGACCAGAAGACAGAGGAGATGATGATCACAGGGCTGTGGAGTTGTAGGATAATTTAGGTTGAAAGGGAGGTCATTGTACACTTAATTTCAGATGCATCTCATACTTAAATGACAGTTTTCATTAGCATTTTTAGTAACAAAATTAATAAAACATAGCTTATATTTTTGTGTGAACTGTATATACTGTACCTCTCCATACTGTGAAGTATAAATCTCTGCTGAGAGCATGGCTGCCCCTTGCCCCTCCGGCGCACCCAGCTGCGATGGCAGCAGCTCTGAGCCAAGCAGAGGGGAGAAAAATCAGTCTGCTGGGAAGGAGCAGACTGCCTGAACTGGGACCAGCATGGGACTCCTGTCCCAGCTCCGCTCAGGATGCATGACCTCAGCAAGTCGTGTCTGCCTTCCACACCTCTCTTCTTACCACCCAAATACAGGGGTGAATAAGGCACTTTCCTTTCTGGGGAAGTATTTAAGGGTTAGAGCTTGTTATGATAATGCAGAAGCTGGAGAAAGGCAGGGGAAGCATTATACAGTATTTTTTTTCCCTTTCTCAAATAAATGAATGTTCTCCTAACCCATCGTGCCCAACCCTCGTGTGTGCTGTTACAATTGTCTCTAAAAACTCTGTCTGATTTTTCAAGCAATTTCTCACAAAACAGGCACTTTCAGAAAAATCATAAGAAAGCAATCGTTTCAAATTGGTCATTTGGGACTCAAATTACTAATCTAATACATTTTTTATTGAGGGTTCCTGAAAGGTTCCATAAAACACAGTCTGTGAAGCTGCCCAAACTTGCCAGCCTCCCAGTTTGACAAATCGAACCCAACAATCCACTTTGCAGCTCAGGTTTAGGGCTCGCGAAGCCGCCATCGAAATAGCAGCATTTATATTTCTCCATCAATAGTGCCTATCTGGTCAGATTTTTAAATTCCCTGGGGTGTTTTCTGATTTTTTTTTCTTACCTGTGCTGTATTTTTGTGTCAGTCTCCAAGCTGCAAAACTGATATTGAGGATATTTGAGGAGGAGAGTTTGACCTGGAATCCGCTGCAGAGCATCAGCTCTGGTGCTGCAGGGAGGAGTGAGCAGGAGGACAAAAGTAGGGTCAGGAAAGGAGACGACTGGGAGCCAGAAACTGACTTTTTTATTATTTATATTATTTTTATTATTTATATTGTTTTATTATTTTGTTGTATTATTTATAATGTTATTTGTGCTTTTCTTGAAGCTGTGCTTAGATGAGGCTCCTAGAGTGACAAAGCACTGCGCATGGTCCCTGTCCCGTTGTGCTTGAGGACTGAGCAGACAAGGAAGCCAAAATGGGACAGACAAGGGATTTTTATCTTCTTTCTGGAAATGAGGGCTCAAAGCATGGAAAAATTATGGAATTACAGAGTGGTTTGGGTTGGAAGGGACCTTAAAGCACATCCAGTTCCAACCCCCCTGCCACGGGCAGGGACACCTCCCACCAGTCCAGGCTGCTCAAAGCCCCATCCAACCTGGCCTTGAACCCCTCCAGGGAGGGGGCAGCCACCGCTTCCCTGGGCAACCTGTGCCAGGGTCTCACCACCCCCACAGGAAAACATTTCTTCCGAATATTAATCTAAATCTCCCCTCTTTCAGCTTAAAACCATTCTCCCTTGTCCTGTCCCTGCTCTCCCTGTTAAAGAACCCTTTCCCAGCTTTCCCATAACCCCCTTTGAGAACAGGAAGGCTGCTCTAAGGTCTCCCTGGAGCCTTCTCTTCTCCAGGCTGAACAACCCCAACTCTCTCAGCCTGGTCTCACTTGGGAGGTACCCTCGGATCATCTTCATAGCCTTCTCTGAACTCACTCGGACAGATCTACACCTTTCTTGTGTTGAGGGCTCCAGAACTGAACACTGGGCTCCAAGTGGGTCTCACAAGAGCAGAGCAGAGGGCCAGAATTCCTTCCCTCAACCTGCTGCTCACACTTCGTCTGATGTAGCCTAGGATACTTTTGGCTTTCTGGGCTGCAAGTGCACATTGCCAGCTCGTGTCCGGCTTCTCAACCACCAGCACACCCAAACTTTCTCTTCAGGACTGCTCTCAATCCGTTCTCCACCCAGCCTCTAATTGTACTTAGGATTACCCAAAATGAGTGAGATCAAACAGGCAGCCTCTGGTCTCAAGTCCTTGTGTCGTGTCATGGCCACAATATCATAGTTTCCTGTTTGTAGCGGTTTTGGGGAAATAGGGATAGTGCTGAGCCACTTCCCAGTGGCCACTCATGGCTGTCAAGCACCAGCCCACGCACACAAAGCACTGATCAAATACATGTTAACTATCATTTGGCAGATGCTGAGGATTAGCCGAGTGCTGCCTTGAGGTAGGACCAAAAAAACAGTGGTTCGACAGTCCGGTCTCTCCTGATGCTGGAGAGGCAACACCCAGTAGGGAAAATCAAGTGGCACAAGGCAAACACCAGCCCAGCTTGCCAAGAGCTCAATCAAAATTGCTTTCCCCCCAATATTTGGTGGCAATTTTTGCTCTGCAAGATCTATCGCTCCGGAACAAGGCAGAAATGTTGTTTAGGGGAGGATTTTTCAGCAGTGCCTGCTTCTTGGTCTGGCCAGCACAAGAGCAAGGAGGGGAGAGGGAAGGAGCAGGGCAGACTGAGAGACACAAAAAGCTGTTCTGCCTCAGGCAAAGACGAGCGTGGAGAGGTTGGGAAGAGAAGGGATACCTCTGCTTGTGGCTCCACAGCCTTGAAAGTGCATGGCTTGTGGAGTAGGGATGGGACTTGTGTGGTACCAACGCTCTTGGCTTGGCCCTGGCATCTTAGTTTGATTTTCACTCTCTGGAGCCGTGCAAGCTGGTCCGATGTGCGACTGGTGCCGTGCAGGCAGGGAGAGACGCTTTCCCACAAACCACACCGCTCCTGCTCTGCTCTTCACCTTGCAGCCCCTGGTGTCCTCTGGCTGTGCAGCTCCCTCAGCACTGAGATGGCCAGCTGTGTGCTGACATGCTCCCCTCTGATGCTTCCAAGGGGGGGGTCTGTTACTGTTTATTGGGTTAGTGTGCAGTTTGCTGCTATGGAGAAAACGCACAACGTGTGGTCAAAAAGTAGAGTTGGAGTTGCTTTCGAGCCAAACGTGTCTGGTTTGGATATCAGCAGGTGAGAGTCGTTCTTGGCTGATTCTGCCCATGTTGGTCACCTACAAGTGGCAGCTCCTCCAGCCCATCCTCTGGTCTGCAGCTCTCCAGGGAGCTGGATGCCAGCATCCTGCCTTCGTGTAGGTAGGGGGGCGTTGCACAGCTTCCTACACTGCCATAGCCCTATTAGCAGACCAGAGTTTGTTACTGCGCTGTTTCTTTAAAAAAAAAAATCCATTTATTACAATTAAGAAGCAATGTGACATTTCAGAGAGAAACACCCTTCTCATTTCAAAGAAAACTTCCAAGCAAAAGTCCGAGCTGAAGCGGATTCAAAGAGGATAACTTCTAAACTGAGCAAAAAGGAAAGTGAAGCAAGAGCCACTCTTTAACCTTGTCTGCAGCAGCACTGTCAGCAGCTCCTGCCTGTGCTGCCGAGGCTGGGGGTGATGGTGCCGGTTCATCCCAGCTCTACCAGCACTGTATCCCATATGGCTGCTCCCCTTGGGAAAAGTTTTGTGCAGGCATGCGCTCCCAGCTCTGTATTTCTTTTTGCCCTGCTCAACCTTCTTTTAGGCCCAATGTGATGCCCCCAAGTTTCCATCAGAGGGGCTGTATGACCCCATGTGGGTGCATTTCCCAAGCTCAACTCTGTCTTTTTCTTGTGCATCTGCACATCAGAGCTTGCAGGGAAAGGCCACCCTGCAAAAGCTGTGTGCACCAGCCTGCTTTGCCTCTCCCTACTGGGTAGGAAAGCTACCAGTACTGGTCCCTCACAGAGGGATGGAGAGGTGTCAGGCCACCATTCCAGCGTAAGGTCCCTGCACAAACATGTGGGGCTCAGGGCAGGGCAGGAGCATCGCTCCTCACTCTGCTGAGCTGCAGGTGTGGCTCTGCCAACCCTCTGATCCTTCCCATCACCCTTCCTTGAACTCCCTCCAGCCACTCCATGGCCTCACAGGAGGTGTGTGCTCCGTCTTCTCTTTGCTCTCATGATTCACACCTCTCCCCTGCCGGGGCCATTCCTCCCTCTGCTATGTCCCATGGCCGCCTGCCACAACGCAGCCTCCCCGGGACGGTGTCTGATGAGCTGTTTGCTTTAGCTGGAGGGAAGAGGCAGCCACGGGGCAGGAGCAGCGGGCGACTATGACGGCACGTCTCCCGGCCCCCTGCTCAACAGTCTTGGATGCCGAGAGGCGCAGAGGTGCCAAGTGCTGATCTGGCTTTTGCGCCGTTGAAGTCCATGAGGTTGCTTTGGATTTACACCCGTGAAAGTGGGGTGGGAACTTGGCCCGAGGTCTCAATGCTGTTAAAAAGCTGAAGGAGCCTTCAGACCCACCACCAGGCCTTTAATTGGGGTGGAGGATGCAGTGGAGGAGAGGAGGGGTGAAGCTCAGGGCAAGGGGAAGACAGCCCTGGTCGTCTTGGTCTCCTGGAGAAAAAGTGATGGGTGCCATGGGGGGGAACAGCAAGGGTTTGGACAGGTCAGAACCCAGAAAGAGGGAGAAAGCAGGACTTTCAATCCTTTCCCCACACTCCTCTGCATCCCATCCACCTAGCAAAGGCACATTTACTTGTGTGCCAGCTGAGACACCCTGGGGCATGGGGGGGACGGTGTCCCTGTCCCCAGAAGTTGGGACCGTGCAGGTGTGAAACACTAGATCCTGATAGACTTGGTGTGCAGCAACAGATCCTGGCAACAGTTTAAGAGGCTGAAGCATCAGGATATGTCCCTCCCTCGTGCTGAGCATCCCTCTCTGGGGAGGGAAGGCTCTCAGGGCAGATTTCACCTTGTGCGAAGGGGTCAGTGCAAGACTCGCGTGCTACTTAAATCCCACTTAAGCGCTCTGCACTGGGGTGAAATTAACTCTCTCTGCAGAATAAGCCATCAAGATAAACTGATCTAAAAATCTACGCTGGGGCCAGAGCCGAGCCACCCTTCTATTAGCAAGTAAAAAAATATTTCCCATCCTTAGAGTTAAATGAGCCCATAGTTCAATCACGGAGTGAAAAGTGGCAATAGAGACAGGGACGCTGGGTGCTTCAGGTATTGGCAATCTATGCAAGGAATCACAATAAGCAGTGCCTGTTTTCTCTGTGTTTAGCAGCAATGTTATTCAACAAAGCTATTTGCAAATGCCATCTTCCAAAGTCCTTTTTCCCCCCCCCTCGTTAAAGTCGCAGCGATAATAGGGCGATTACAGTGCAATAAGCTAAATGCAATCCATTAGTGGCATCGTGGCCGGGTTTTAGATCTTAAAAAAAAAAAAAAATCAAAGCTGTTTAAGTTTTCTTATTATGCACGTTAAAGGCAGGCAGCAGGGTCTGATCAAAGACACCACCACCCTGCGCTCCCCCTGCCCGCCTCCTGTCCCTGCATCTTGTCCCCCCTCTATTCATTAGTGGTCACAGCTGTGCAGTCGGCCAATTACTTGGGAATAATAAGTACATTTTGCAGTAAATTAAATATTAATTAGTCCTTGGCAGGTTGTTTTGTTGTTTTTTTCTTCCTCATTTCCCTCTCTCCACCTGAAAATGGTGCTAGGGATGTGGCACTGTCATCGCCTGTGTTGGCATGTGGGTGACAGTGGGGGAGGCTCCCCTCTGGCCCTCTGCTCAGTCTCCTCCACAGTGGCTTGCAGCGAGGTCTTTCTTTTTCTTCCTAAAGGGTTTGCAGTTGCTGCCTAGGATTTGTAAACCCACTCCCAGCTTTGACGTTATCTTCTCCCAACCTGGGCACATCCCATCTCTGCCTGGGTTCCCCTCCTGCATGTTCCCCTTGGGCACTCAGCTCTCCAGGGCAGGCCATCGTCCCTGACTGCCTGCGATGCTCTTGTTGAGAGTGGTCTGGAGGCAGCAAATAAATCGTGTGGGGTTTGAGTGGCCATGGCAAGGGTCTGCAGGCAGGAGAGATGCTACCTTGTCCCCTGGACATGCCTGCAAGGCCTCATTCTGCCCTGCTTCTGCACAGCAGGACCCCAACCCAAAGAGTGTGTGTTGTGCCAGGGGCTGAGGAAGAGGAGTATGGATGGGCAGAAGGGGCTGGCTGAAAAGCAACTGTTTTACAGCCCAGTGTCACCCCTGGCCGAAGCAATCGTCCCTTTTCTGGTTCGGTAGCAGCCTCTACATGGGTGGTCCTTTGATCCCCTGGCCAGGGACTGTGGGGACAGAGTGACCTGGTCTGGCTTTGCCTGTTCCAGTGGAAGTCAGACCACTTTGTAGAAGTGCAGACATCAGGGAAAAAAACCCTACAAATTGTGCTCAGATGAAGATCCCACAGATCCCTACAAATTGTGCCAGACCAGATCCCACAAATGGATCTGTTGGGAAAAGCAGTTCCTTAAGCTGTGCCAGCTGGGATAGTTTTGATGTTCTCAACATACCAGTGGATATTAAGGTTTAAAGAATGAATGTAGTGGAAAGGAAAAGTAGATGAAAGGAGCAGCTAAAATTGCACAGGAAGGATGAGAGCTTGACATGGAGGGAAGACCTGCCTTTGCTCTGGAGCTCCCTAGGAGCCTCTGGGAGTCCTCAGCAGTCAAGAAAGGAGGGAAAGATGCTCTGGTTGCTCACCTATTCCCTGCTGACCACTGTCACCGTCACCTGGGCTGAACATCCCTAAAGTGCAGCATCACCTTTGCTCCCTATTGCCAGGCAAGAGCCTGGAAACAAGGAAACTGTGTCTCATCAGGATCCCACCTACTATCCATTTTACTTCCCTGGCGCTGATGTCAGTGTAAGCAGAGGAGAGCTTTTTGTGCTCTCTGTTCTTACCAACCTCCTACCAAGAGCTTCTGGGACAGGAATGAGCTACATTAGCAAAGCCAGAGTAATCTGTGCCTGTCAGCAAATCCCAAGGTAAAAGGCTCCACTTGTCCAGCTCTTGGATTTACACTTTACTAACAGCTCTGCGGGCTGCCTTGTGATGCACCGTGCACCAGTTCTCCCCTTGGTGCTCTCGAGTGCAATTAAGTTGTTTTTTTTCTTTCAATGTAGTTTGACAATATGCAGGTTTGGTTCGTATTTTATTTACAGCTTTTACTTGGGGACCAATAAAACCCCAGCTGGCTAATGTGAGATCTAAAACTTGCATCTCACTCTTTGCCTTGGATATCTTTTCTACGGTAAACTATTTATTTGCGTTTCATCTTGTACAAGCTCCTCTTTCCATGCTGAGAAGCCGAGAGCTCCAGGGGCTCTTTGAAGACTATTTGCTATAGGATAGCAACTGGAATTCTCTTTAAACATCCGCGCCTGCTTTGTCCTACAACTGGCCTCTTGGTGTCAACATGCAGTTTTGTGCGAGTTTCCTGTGCAAAGCTAACATTTGCAGGCTCCCCTGGCAATTGCACTTCCAGATCCCTCTTGTTCAAGCATATCTCATCGTTTAGTCTTGCAAGCATGAGCAGTAGGTACTCCACGTGCCAAATTAGAGGCGGCATCAAGACCTCTTTAAAGAGAAAGATTTAACCGGGTTACGAATGATCGCTGCGCTGCTCAGGTGGGAGGAACGTGCTGCGTGACCTACGTGGGTGGTCAAAATGATCCATGTTTGGGTTGCAGGTACATGGTCACCCTTTCTCTGAGCCTTCAGGTTCTCAGCACACAGTTAAAACGCCACAAACTCTTCTTGGAAAGGGTTATTCGACAGCAGGATGAGATGCACGCAGGCAAAATCCCAGCGCATTTCAATGTCGGGCACTCAGACATCTCCACCTCTGAGCATCCCCCGGACGCTGACCCTGGTGTGCTGGCAGAGCGCGTGTGAAGGGTGAGGTGGCATCAGGCTAGCGACACAAATCACGCTAAAAATGCCAAATAGCTGCGTTTACATGCATTCACAACTCGAGGGTCGTGCTCTTGCCATAAAAAGGAAGATGAACCCCAGCGAGATGGGAGCAATGTTCCCAAGGATGCCTCTGGGAGGGAAAGATCAAGAACCGATGCTTGTAATGGCCTTGGCTGCTAAAACAGTCAAAATAATAAAAGGGTGAGGAGGATGCTGGAAGGGCTGGATGGAGCCAGAGAGCTGTGTGATGAGTGCCCGTTGTGTGCCAATGCATCTGCCCAGTGACACCCCAACGTGCCTGTTCTCCCTGGGATGTCGCAGGCCTTTGGTGCACATATCCTGCCCAGCCCCTTTCTAAATCCCAGTGGAGGTTTCTGTTACGTGGGTGGAAATGTCTGGGACAAGTTCTAGGAAGACACAGAAGGGAAAATATTTTCTTTCTCTCCAGATGTGTTTTTTCTCTCCCTCTATTTTCCTTTCTGCCTTTGCTTTGCCATCTCTCTAAATTCATGGGAGCTCTTCCTCAAGGTGAAATGAAAGCTCCGGGCTGCATTTGGTGGTGTGGGTGGGGGAGGACGAGGGTCAGGGAGGGTTAAGCAGGGAGGGGGCAGTGCAACAAGGCGGCCTGATCTAGTGATTAAACAAAGGGATTCAGCCAACATGTGTAAAATTAAGTGATCAAGAGTTGATTACAGAGTGCATTGATTGTGTACTGATGGATTAAGCAGAGTCGTGCTCGGGATGCGATTTTCCGAGCTGGGCACGAAGAGAGCAGGCAATCGACATGTTGGCCAGGAGGACCCGCTTCTCCCAAGCCCTGGCTTTTATACATTCTCTGGATAAATCTGCAGAGAGGCCCGTGGAATTATAATCGATTATCCATTTCTCAAAGTCACTTAAGGGCCCTGAGCTACAAGCTAAAGTGCCGGTGCTGCGAAGAGGCATTGGGTATGCGCCGGCATGTGCAGGTGCTGGCGCGAGGGGAAAATGTGGCAATGACCCTGCGTGCTGCAAGCTGATGAATCTATTTTCTTGTAGGAAATAGTTTTGACAGTTCAATATCTGTGTTTTCGATATGCGCCCCACATACCCCCAAGGGAGGAGAGGAGAGGAGACGGAAAGTGGGGGAAGGGATTGGGTGGGAGGCAGGGCAAGACTCTACCCCATCACCCCTTCAAATTATAGGCATATCAGTATATCACCAACTTAACGGGCTGCCCTCCAAGTCAAGGGCATGGGAGCAGCACGGCTGCCTGCGAGCATCTGCTTCAGGGAGAGGATGGGGCTGGAAACCCTCTCAGGGTGCCTCCGTGGGCTGCAGGGGGACCCACAGTGAGCCCCCGGCCCATTGGCAGTGGGGTGGCCCATAAGGTCTTCTTTCTCTGGCAATGGTGAAGGCAAAGTCCCATTTCCAGGCTGATCGTGTCTCTCGGGATGCAACTACACCCCTCACCAGGGACCCAGAGGAGCAAGAGAATGGGGCATGTAAGAACCGAGCTGTTGGAGTCTGGTGCAGGATTGTCCTGTGGGTTTTGCAGGGAGCTCAGATGTGCATTGGTGGGATAAGGCTAGAAGGGAAAAGGTTCTCCAGCGAGCTCCCAGCCCATGTGCAGGACTGTCACTCCCACTCACAACCCTAACCCAGTTTCTGACGTGGATAAAGCAATCAGAGCACGGCGCAGACCTCAAAAGTGCTTGGAACGTTGGACTCTAGCTCCCAGCCAGACACAAGGATGTTTCTGTGAAACTCCCACCTTCTCTAATTCCCACTGCCATTAGTTTTTGGCAGTTAAGAAGGTATTTTGCTCCAGGTCTTTCCATCCGAAGACCTGATGCACAGCGTGGTTAATCAAGGCACACTTTAGTGATGCAGCTCCTCCTCTCCACCCTCTCCAACCAAGCCACCAGGAACACCAGCTCAGGGAACTGGTTCAGCAAGGGACAAAACGTGACCCTTGTAACAGCAAACAGGCCCACTGGTAAATATCACCCAGCTGCCAGCCCTGGATGCACACCCCAGGCATGCCAGGTAGCCAAGGAAGAGGGATGGCAAGGAAGCAGAGCCATTCCCTGCACTCGGTCCAGCCATGGCTGCACAGAGGGTGCAGGGAATGAGAGATCCCTGGGATATTTTGCCTGGCTGCTGGGGAGTGTGCTGAGTCCCAGTGCCTTGTTTCACAAGCCCCGCTGTGGAAGGACTGGCTGTGGGCCAGAGCATTTGCAGAACTGCAGGCATGGTCCCCGCGTCCCACTGGCTCTTGGGTAGTTTGTCCATAGCCTGGCCAGTCTCAGCTGCATGGTGTGACAAGATCCATGGGATGGAGGGCAGCTCAAGGGTGTGGGGGAAGGAGGTGCACTGCGCTCCAGGAGGACACCCAGGCCAGAGGGATAGAGCTATAGGATGCCCCCAGAAGCACCTCCACCGTGCCACGGTCACTGAAGCCAAGGACTCTGGTGGTGCCAGGGAGATTCATCTGCTCCCCAGGACTTGTGTGTTTTGGAGACGATGCAGTGGGTTGGAGGAGGCTTCAGTTTTGCAGCCAGGCCGGAGGATGAATGGGAGTGGGAAGGTCCAGCTCTGCGGTCCTGAGCTTGCCCAGACTCATACCAGCACTCATCAGAGAAACTGGAGCAGAGAAGAGATCATCTCTCCGTCCCTGCTCTCCCAGTCTGATCCACCTCCAGCCCAGTGCGGGTCATGGCCAGGCACCAACGTGCTTCCTTGAGGGAAGCTGGTACGGGCAGCCTACCTGGCAGGATGCCACGAGGGAGGAGGTCAGGGGTAGAGACAGCACACACCCTTGACTTGCTCTTGGCCTTTCCCTATTTCTTTTTCGTGAAGCCTGGGGAGGCATTTCTGCTCTGCTCTGTGGAACCACATTGAGCCCAGGAGCAGCACTGTGGGCAGATAGGGCCACAGCCCGTCCCAGCCCTCTTCTTCCCCTCTCCTCTCCAGGTCCCTGTCATGCTCTCCCTTTCCAGCTCTCCCGGCGGCCCGCAGCCCTCTCATTGAGGATTCATTGTCTTGTCAGCCTCTAGTTAGCCAGCATGCGTGCGAATCATAAATTACCCCACCCGGGCCTCTGCTATGCTTCAGCACAGACAAAAAAATTGCACTCCATCACCGTGTCTCCCGGCTTTTAGTGGTATTGATCAATGCTGCTCCCTTCCCGCCCCCCCCCTTTTCATTTTAACCGAGCCGGTTAAGTGCAGTATCTTATTTTGTGCTGGGACAAATGAAAAGAATATTAGCAAGGGCTGAAATATATCTCTTTTTTATCTCTCTGCTACTTTTTTATTGAATCTTTCTGAGTAGGTGGCTTTCCGCAGGATGACAGCCTCATGACAGGCTCCTCATTAGAGCCGAGACAGTAATTGTGATGCATTTCCCTGCGCGGCCTTTTCACTTCTCCCCCCCTCTCCTGCCTTTCCTCCTCTCTCCTTTTCCCCTGATTTGTAAAGTGATTGGATGTACAGACTCACTCAGTTTCTTAAATTATTGCCCAGCTCAATCCATCTTCCTCTGCCCCATGCCGGGCAGCCGTGCTCTCCGCAGGTGGAGACCCAGGGCTGGGACCATGAGCAATGGGGTCGGATGCTCGGTGGGTCTCCTAGCCTTTCCCAACTGCTGGGCTACCAGCTCCCATGAGAAACGCGGTGTTGGATTTAACGGGACGCGTAACAGCTTTGGAAGAGCCCAGGGTGCCGCTTGAACATGCATTTTTACTGAGCAGCCTGTGACATCATCCATGATTGGTGCTTGGCACCAGTGCTGTGCCAGTTTACACCAGTCCTCTCCAGTATCCAGCTTGCCTTGAGACAGAGCTGCAAGAGCAACTCTTTTCTTTGGAAAGAAATCAATATTTTAGCAAGGTTCTCTGCCTCGGATCCCTCTGTAGTTTTTAACCTCAGGAGGAGCAGGTATATTGCTAAGCTGCTTGGTATCCTGGACACCCAATCAGGAAGCAGTGCTGGGGATCAGGCACTTGGGGGGAGACTGAGTTTAGCTCTTTGTTGCACCCATGTTTGCTCATAAGGTTGTAGAGGTCCCTCTGTCCATCCATGTGTTTTATGCACCCCAGCTGTATAAAACTATCACCCACCCCTGTGCTCCTCTCTGTTGGCTTCAAGGCAGGAGTGGTCCCGTGCCATGTCCAGCACAGTCTGAGCCCAGCTTCTGGCAGTGCCCTGCAGCAGCTTTGCGCTGTGATGCAGGAGTGGAGAAGTGACTCTTCAAAAGCCCTTCCTTACATGAAAAATCACTTTTTAAGACATCTGCTCCCTTCTTCCATGCACAAACCTCCAAAATGCATGTGCTCCAGGGGAAGGCAGGTCTGTTTGACCCAGGGTGATTCCTCAGTGACCTGGATTCACTTGCCGCATGCAGGGTGTTTGCAGAGTCAAGTCGTGCTGTAGATGCAATTATGGCCAGACACAAAACCCAGCCGCACCACATGAACCTAGAGTCACCTCACTGCCTACTGCCATCCCTGGCATCTGGTTTTCCACTGTCCCGTGCAGAGCAAGTGCAGGAGGGGCTGGATCCAGGGTGCCTGGCACTGGGTAGAACTCTGAGATCTGCATCCTGCACAGCCCAAGTCTGCATCCCACGCAGCCAAGGTCTGCATCTTACATGGCTGGACAGGAGGCCGAGGGAGGGAAAGGGCCTGTTGGAAGGAGCAGGACGTGCTCTGACCTCCAGCATCCCTCTCTGCAGGTTTTTGAGGGCCACATACCTTTCGGCTGCAGTCAAAACCAGCAGGATCCGAGGCGGCACCCAACAGGCAGGATGCAGCCCCATGGGGTGGCACTGGGAGCACACGAGGGAGATGGGAGAGCAACAAGCAACATTATTCCCCCTCCCTCACTTTAGTACCAAATACTTTTTGCCTCTTTTATTCTGGGGTGTTCTGCAGTGACACGCGAGCCATCTCTGCCTTCCTCACCCCACCATTGTCATCCTCCCCCAGCAGCCCCTTGACTGCCACTTACTGTCAGGCTCTGCGAGCCTCATCGGCTGAGGTGCGGGCTCGCCGGGAGAAGAGCGAGCGTTTGGCTATTTCCAAGCTAATATGAAGCTTTCTTTGAATTATTGTTTTTTGAGCTGGAAGCAACAGAGGCTTGTCACACAAGATATCTGCTATCAGTACACAAATAACAGCAAGCCCATCATCGAATGGAAAATAATCGCCGCGGAAACTGAGTTGCGGGGCAGCCGGGAGGGATTATTACAGGCGCTGGCAGTGGTGATGCTGTCAAGGAGCCTATGTCAGCACTTCCATTACCACCCACCTGGTTTCAGCGCGGCCCCCGAAGCGGCGAGCAGGGCTGCAGGGCCCCAGCATGGGGTCATTTCTATTCAGAAGAGTTTCAGATCAACTGGCTTTGATTGAGTTTAAATGATGGAGTGTTTAAGAGGGAAAGAGAGGAAATAGGAGGGTGAGATGGAGGGAGGCACCTCAGAGGAGGGGGAGTTTGGTACTCAGACAAGTGGAAAACAGTTTGAGATAGGAGAATTCAAAAGGTAGAAGAGAAGATCTGGTCCCACCCAGGAGTAAGTTTCAGATGGCCACAAAGAAGGACAGCATGTACGAGGGAGGACGACAGGGACCGGCATTACATTGGAAGGGGAAGGTTTAGATTAGACATTAGGAAGAAATTCTTCACGCTGAGGGTGGTGAGACCCTGGCACAGGTTGCCCAGGGAAGCTGTGGCTGCCCCCTCCCTGGAGGTGCTCAAGGCCACGTTGGATGGGGCTTTGAGCAGCCTGGTCTGGTGGGAGGTGTCCCTGCCCATGGCAGGGGGTTGGAACTGGATGGGCTTTGAGGTCCCTTCCAACCCAAACCATTCTGTGATTCTGTGGGAAGAAGATGACCTGAAACCTGGGCAGATGCCCTGAGATCTGTCCAGTGAAGGGCTGTTAGAAAACAGCAAAAGCATCCTTGGCAGGGAATGTGTCCCCATCAGTGTTCCCTGCCCACTGCCACTGCCGGTGCCACTCGCAGTGGCATTGCCCAGGAAGGAGCCTGGCTGTGCAATTAGCCATCAACAATTAAATGCTAATTTTCAGAATCATTAATTTGGCAACTTGCTGATCTCCTGGGCAGAGCAAGCCATCATCTTGTAAACTTTGCTCTTTCAGAGTAACTTGGGAGCCTCTTTTAATCCATGCTGCATAGAGACGAGGGGCCATAAGTCATGGGCTGGCATGGCTGTTGGTGGGCTGAGTCCCTTTTTTCCTGAGATGCTCTCCAGAACAGCATTTCCCATTCTGCTTGTGAGTGAAAGCTCTTCCAAGTGACCCAGTCCTGGCCTGCAAACACCTCGCGGTGCTGTCAGCCCTTCATCCCAGGGTGGGAGCAGGGATGGCTTCATGCTTTCACACCTCTTTGGTGCCACGTGTGCATCCCTGGCACCTGAGCCCAGCTCCCAGAGCCAGGGATTAGTGAAGTGAATCAGATCTGACTCAGGATAATTATGTTGGATCAATACCAGTGTAACTGAGGGCACGATCCAACCCTCAGTCCCCACTGGGATCAAGAGGGTTCAGTTTTGTGTCTGCCTGGGACTTGCAGATGCCCTCCAGTGGAGTCTGTGGACAAATTCCTCCACGTAGGGGTGTGTCTACGTATCGAGCCCTCTGCTTTCAGAGCAGGAAATATTCAGTTTCAGCACTTGGAGTTAAACATTTCCGCCGAGCCCAGGAGACCATGCAAACAGCAGGAGCACCAAGGCTGTCTTTTTATCTCTCTGGCACTGGTGAGCAGGGGGTTGGCAGCAGGGAAAGCACGGCAGAGCCGAGGAGGGTAAACACTGGACCCAAGCCCACCGAGTAACCAGAGAGCGAAGGGGAAAGAGAGGGGCAAAGAAAACAAAAACACAGCTGCCAAAAAAACAAAAGCCTGAAAAGAGCCATTCAGGGTCTCCCAGGAGTGAGTTTGGCACAGGAGAGAGGTGGAAGTACAAGGAGTACTCACTGCTCAGGCAGACACACATCCAGCCCGTTCAGAGTTTAGACCTTTTTTTTTTCCTGGACAAACCAATGCCCTCTGCTCTCTTGAGTGGGCTGAACACCTACACACCAGCACAGTCCAGCTGCACACACACTGCAACATCCCACAGCTTTTCATGAGCACCAGGACGCCCCTGCTTTGCAGAGAAAAGGCAGGATGGATGCACCTGCCTCCACCTTTGCATTCACAAATGAAACCTGAGGACTTGTGATGCCCACCCTCTCCTTTCCCACAACTGAAAATCCTACACCACAGAGCTGGGTACCACAGCCTGGCATGAGTGTGGGTGTGTTCTGGGCTCCTGCGAGTGTTGTGGATGGGGCCGTTGCTGATTGGGGGAGACATAACCCACTGGCAGCCTCTGTGGCATTGCAGGCATGCGGTGAGTTTTGCAGACCTGGGGGGGCTTGCGTAGGTGTCCTGCTGGCACAGAGATGATCCCTCCTTTCCGTTGTCACTCGCGTTTAGATCTGATCCTGCAAAAGCACAGTTGTCAGACCCTTGGGCCAGGAGTCAGGGCTCTTTCTGTCTCCTGCTTTGCAATCTGTATGTCAGGGACTTGGCTGCATGTCTGGGTCTCTCTTCTCCTGTCCCTCTGGAAGTCCTTGCTTCAACATGAGCAGCCTCCTGTGCTCACTGGAGCAAGGGGATTTTCCTCTGCTGTCACAGGGATGTGGAATGACAGCTGTCACGTCCTTCCTTGGCATGAATTCCTCACCGTATCATCGGTGTAGCTGGTGGGTAAGGCTGTTGTTGCTCATTTCTCCTCCTGGCCTGGGCTGGAGTTGGGAGTGGCCATGGAAAGCAGCAAGACTTTCCTGTGGCCTGAGATCCTTCTGGTTGCCGTGGGTGGTGAAAGCCAAAATCATCCCCACTTAGGAACATGCACCCCATGGAAAAGCCCTAAAGAAAAAGCAGGGAGTAAAGACCTGGGGTGCGCAGGCGGTTAAGAAAGTCACGCGCTCAGTGCAACAGAGCTCATCCCCAGGTGAGACCTCAGCTGCACCTTCCGGTCCAGGGCTTCCCTCTCAGCGCTGCTGTCCAGAATGCTCCCTCACCTCCTCCTGCAAACAAACACCTCTGGTCCCCTGAGAGGGCAGAGTCCCAGGGATGCTCACCCTCCAGCTCACCCTCCAGTCCTGCTGAGAGCATCCCTGCCACACCAGCTTGAGCTGTGGGTGGCAGACGAGACGGTTTGTAGGCCCCACGGCAGTGGCCCGGGCTGGGAGCATGGATGCAGCGTGGTAGGGCAGAGGGCAGCCTGTTTACCCGTCCATCTGCACACCCCACAGCAGGGATCCAGCAGGATTTCCCGTCCACTCACAGGCTGCCTGTTTATTTTGGGAGGGAGACTCAGACATCTCCATTGTTTTGCTGTGAAGTTGAGGTTATAAATAGCAGGTGGTTGGGGACGCTTCTGGGTTATTTTGGGCCCCCACTACACAAAAGTGGAAGAGCTCCAAGAGAAAGGTGGAATTACTGAAATGCCGACCTTTCCCGCAAGGGTCAGTGGGAGCTGGTTGTTTGGGTTGGGTTCTGGGCATTATTTAAACGTGAGGGAAAGAGGAAGAAGTTTCCAGCTGCGTGGGCTGCACACTGAATCCTCCCCAGCAGGAGGATGGTGGAGAAGAGGAGCTGAGGTGCCTGGGGTCTGCCAGTGCCCTGCCCAGGAGCCATAGAGAACAGCTCAAGTCCAGAGGAAAGACCGGCTGGATTTTCCTCCTGGCTTTACAAATGGGAGAATTCCCAGTGGATGGAGAAGTTGGAGAGGTAGGGAATGCCCCATAGCACTGGTCTGCCCCAGCTTGCCTCTCATTGTTTGGTTTTCCCCACCTCCAGTAGGGAGATAATGTCCCAGCAACCGCCCCGCTCCCGCCAGGCACGTACGCGGTGTCCTGCTGGAAGGCAAGGATGAGCCAAGGTGACTCTCAAACTTACTTCAGACCTTTCTTCTCGTTAAATGCCTGTGCCAGGAGGTTATACAGAGAGTAGCAGGGACCCAGTAAAGCCACTCACACAAATGTTTTATACTTTGAGAGGGTCTATTCCTTTAATGGGGATTCATTTAACTGGGCTCTGCCATCGTTAGGAGCCATAAAATGGCACCTTTTGGCTCCTGCTTGGATGGCCACGGTGCACGCAGCCCCCTCGTATCCAGCGCCGGCTGCTTTATTGTGCATTACTGCCTCTCACTCGGATTTAACCAATTTGATCCATGTCTAATACATAAATAAATAATCCAGCAGGAGGGTTCACGTTAGATGACAACAGGCGGCTATAAAGCATGTTTCTCCCCGCCGGAGCCATCTGAGCCGGGCTCCGCACGCCCTCTCATGAGCAGAGCTGCTAATACAGCTGGGAGAGGGGGGCCTGGAGACCCGCGGGCTTCTCTGTTTTATGGAAACTTCATTGTTTGCTTTAGAGTTTTATTTTATGTTAAATAGACGCTGTATATTCCTCACAGAGGGGGCAATAAAGTTTCTGAGCCAGAGGAAATTGGCTTCGGAGCAGGGAGTGAATAAGAGAGATGTGGTTGAGCAGGGGATCAGCGCAGTGATTCGGGGGCAAGGAGGGTGTGAGGCAGAGTCCCAGGTTGAGATTGGGGTCTGCAGGCACCCCCAGATCTCTTCCAGGGATCATGCAGTCCCAGGAAGCTCAGGGCTCAGGAGGCTGTGGAGCCTGGAGCTGCTGGTAGTGTGGGGAGGGTGAGGGGCCCCATCCCATTCTCGGGACAGGGTGAGCAATTCTGGTGGCCGTGCTGAGCATCCAGCACGTGTTCCTTGCCACCCACAGCCCAGCACCATGGGGTTTCCAGCACCTCCCAGCTGCTGTGTGCCCATGCAGAGTCACTCTGTCCTTCAGGGGGTCATCTTGACCCACCCAGCTTCGGGAGTGCCGAGGATGGGGATGGCTCTTCTTAGTTTACTATTATTAGTTAATAGGAACAGTGGGTAGCACTGTGTCATCCATCTGCCCCAAGTCACACCACCTGACCACACACTGGGGAAGTCGAGGTTGCACAGAGCCACTCCCAAAATGTGGCTGTTTCTGCTCTCCCTGTAAGGCTGGGGCTGGGATGCTCTTGGACCAGCTGCCGTCCTGCTGCAGAGCAGAGTAAATCCCTGTCCCAGGGCATGTGGGATGGGGAGAGAAATGGGGCTATTCCAGGAGAAAATCCCCTGGTTTCTGACCTCTGCTAGGACAAGGACCAGGACAGAGTGCAGGTGATGCTGATGGCAGCTGTTAAGAGGTAAAGCTTTCTCCCTTCTTTTCCTCTCCACAGGCAAAAAGAAGGCAACTTTGTTTGACAGCCAGGCTCCGATCTGCCCCATCTGCCAGGTTCTCCTTCGCCCTGGGGAGCTGCAGGAGCACATGGAGCAGGAGCTGGAGAAGCTCACCCAGCTGAATATCAGGTAAGCGTCTCCCTAGGGTCCACCAGCATCCCCGGGTCAGCCAGGAGAAATGGCGAAGGAGATGCTGGTACTCACAGCTACCAACTATGGGTGATTCAGTGCTAAACCAGCGGGGCAGAAACATTTCCCTGAGGTTCACCACAATGGTAAAGCCGGGCAGAAATGCCTCCCAAAGGGCACAGACATCCCTTTACTCCCTTTACCCCAGGGACATGTATTCAGGAGAGCAGCTCTCGCGTTGCTCACATCCCATGATGGAGCGGACATGCAGCAACGGTGAGCTCTGCCTCTCAGCTGCCTTCGGCTCGCTTCGGCTTTCCCCAGCGCAGCAAAATCTCCTATTTAAAAAAAAAAAAATAATAATTGCATTTTAACTGCTAGCAGTTATTTAGGAAATGGCTGCAGCCAAGGGTTGGCAGATCCCTGCCCCTGCCTTAATAAAACTCAGCAGCCTTGGAAAAGAGCATGTTTATTTCAATTATTAATGAATTCCCCGGTCATTAAAAGGTGAGGAAAGGAATCAAACTGCCGTCTAGGAGCAAAGTTACGTCAGCAGGTGGTAGGAGAGGAGGGAAAGTGTGTGTATCCATGTATGCGTGTGCCAGGGCAAGAGAGTGTACGTGGCTGTGCATATCAGGGAGGATGCAGAATCCATCCCTGCCCATCTTAGATCTTCTTTGCAACTGAGCGATAGCCATTGCAGATGAAGGGAGAAGGAGAGGGCTTTAGCTAGCAAGAGACCTCCCCAAATGGGTCCAGGCTAAGATCTCCCAAATTCGGCACCTGCAGCCTGAAGCTGAGACCCACATCCAGCACACGTTGAACAGGAAGATGGAGAAAGGGGGGGCAGGGAACAGGCAGCCCATTTATCCCCTGCAACACCCAGTACCCTTGCGAGCATAATTTATGGTGTAATTTGGGCTGCATCCAACTTAATAAAGGGCCACTGCAAATTAGTGAACAGGTTTAAATGAACAGAAGCAATTAGTGCTCCGAGGAGCCCATCAAAGAAGTTGGGCCAATATCAGAGTGAAACTGAAACCACAAGCCAGGAGCGGAGGCTGGCTGGCGCGCGGCGGTGATGGGAAGGTGGCGTTTAATGGGAAAGGAAAGGAAACCCTAAATCATAAAGCGTGACAAGGGCCATTGTGGGCCAGCTGACAAATGAAAAAGAATGGCATTATTCCTTTAAATAACAGCAGCAGTTAGAGAGGAGACAGCTCTCCCTGGCTTGCCCTCGCTTCCCTGGCCCGCTCCACTCGGCCACGCAGGCGGCAAAGAAGAATCAGAGGTCTTTATTAATTATTAAATAACGACTCCCTCTGTACTGTGATAGATAACGTTCAATCTAGGCGATGGATTCAGGCGGTGGAGGCTAATCTGTAACACAGCAGCTCTGCACGGGGACAGTTTCTGCCAGTCCCAGAGGGAAGCGACGCAGGGGCCGGCGGCGGCAGCAGGCAGGGTGGGCAGCGACAGCGGGCAGCGGGATGTGAGCAGGTCAGGGTCCCACATGCTGCCCAGCTCCAACAGGGTGGCTTGGTCCAGCAGGTGACCCCATCTCCCATTCCCCCTTTTCCCACCTGGAGGAGCCAGGAGCGAGAACACATCAACAAGAGGAGAGAGAAACTAATAATGATCTCAAATAACCCAATAAACATAAAAATAAAATGTAGGCCTATAAACGTGACGGGCACCGGCAGCCCTGGCCGCTCCCTGCCAATACCGACTCGTTACTGAAATGGCTGAGCAGCTGTTACTTATCAGTCTGATGGGGAGAAGCGAACCGGGGGGCTCCTTTCCAAGGGCCTTTTTTTTTTTAATTTAAAGAGGATGCAGCCAATCATGGCTTGTGCTGTTAAGTTTTAATAAACCTTAATGATTTGCAACAAAATCATAAATTTCCAGCGCTCAAGGTTAGGAAGGCAGATCCCTCCTGCCCACTGAGCCTGCAGCACCAGAGACTTGGTGGGCACTACATCAGCTCCTGCCGCAGCACCAGGGCTCACGGTGTGATGGGATCCACCCATGGGGCAGCGCGGTGGGGTGAGCCAGCCAAAATACTGCCATAGGGCCAGATCAAGAGGAGGGGTGTGACTGGTGGAGAAAGGAAGTTGGAGGGGATGCCCCATGTCATCACTACCACTGGGTTGCCGAGCACTCACGTGGGCTTTTTGGGCATCTCTGGAGCAAGGAGCTGGGCAGTGCACAAAGGAGGAAGGGATTCTTCCAGGTGATTACAGGAGCTTTGTGGGTTGAGATACATGGGAGCCACTTGGATGATGATACTTGTGTCCCCAGCTCACCAGAAGCCCGGGGTTACATCCCACTCACCCCGATGCACCACCTCACTAAGCTGGTACAGATGGGATTTGTTGTCCCCTAGAGACAGGGACATCCCTCACAGGCAGTACTGGTGTGACTGTCCTGGCCTCAGGTAAGGGACATCTCAAGGTGTTCCCAGCTAGAGCACCACGCAGCAAGGCAGGAGGAGCTATGCCAAGCAATGAGGCAGCACCCACCCACACCAAGGGGCTCTGTGTGCCCAGGGATGGACACTGGCCAGCGGCCGAGTGATGAACATCACTCAGGATGGTGACCCTGGTGCAGCATCAGGCTTTTTTCCTTGGAAAAGCAGACTCGAGTGCGAATGTCGGATCTGAGTTTCTAGCTCTGCTGCCTTCTTGGTGTATCCAGTCTCCCAAAGCACCTGCATGCACTCGTCCCATGGCTCCTCCACCCCATGCGGGTCCGGCAGAGCCCCGTGCTCAGCTCACACAGCAAGGCAAGGCTCTCTGAATGCAAATTTCATTTCTGAGCCACTGGCGCTGTTTCAAGAGCCGGCAGCCTCCGAGCCCTTCTCGGTGTTACATATGTAACAGCCTCATTGAACTTGACATGTCAAATTCAGGCCATTTGTGCAAAATCTCCCTTTAATAATACCGTTTCATTTCGCTCAAATGAGACTTGAATGCATGTAAAATGGAAAAGGATATTTAAGCGCTAACATTAGGCAGATGTCTTGCCAGAGGCCGATTGAATATATGAGATTTTGAAGTGCTTAACACGTTTTCGGTGCTCCCTCTTAGAATATGTCACCTGGCTTTCTTTTTTCTCCCCCTCCTTCCTCCCCCCCCCCCCCCATGTCTTTAAGTGAAGGGTATAAATTGAAAGAAAACAAAACTACAAGCCTTGGTTTTACAGGGTTTAACTCTTGCTGGGCAGGACTGTTGGTATTCTTCCTCCAAAGAGAAATTACCTGGTAGCTCACCTTTGCAGAGCACAAGCTTAAAGCAGCAGAGGGTGGGAAGTGGGCGAGCGGCAGCCCCACAGCACTTTGCAAAAGGGATGCTCTCCTTGCTCTACATGTACAGCCTGAAGAAGAAAAGGTGCTGCTCCCCAGCTGAGCACCTCAGTGCCACCAAGGCAAAAATAAAAGCTAAAACCAGTGACCCCCTGTCTACGTTGAAGCCCTGTGCCCCCAGATAAGCTGGTTCCTGTGGAATACATGAATATTCCTGGCTCGTGTGCATGAAGCTTATCTGTGCACTAAATGCAGGTCTCCTGTCCTCATTTGATTTACATTCACCTGTTTTACACCTCATCCATATTAAAGGCTTGTAATAAAGCACGCTGAAATGTGGGACTTTCTGGAGATATCAGTGGCCCCAGCTCCAAACTTCAGCTGATGCTTTGGCATCAGATGCATTTCTCCAGCCCAGGGCCATCCAGGGAGCACAGGCAGGAACGGCAATGCGAGAGCCGCGCCCACGGGTGTCCCTCAGGGTGGGCACACACACACTTCCCTGCGCATGTACAAGTGTACTGTTGCAGTATGGTTGGACTCAATGATCTCAGAGGTCTTTTCCAGCCAGATGATTCTATGATTTAGCACTGCAGGTAAATACTATAAGCAGAGGTTGTGAAGCACAGGGAGACTCAAACCCTACCCACTGCTCCCCAGCCAGTGACCAGAGAGGACAACCTGCTGAAAGGTGATGACAGGGGAGGCTGAATGGAGACAGGGCAGGTTTGGAGCTATGGTTTGAGTTTGGGGTGGGAGAAAATGTGAGTTTGAGGATTAACAGGGGGAAAGAAGGCAGTAGGAGCCATAGAGCACAACTCAGCTGATGGTCCCCGATGGGTCCACGCTGCTTTCTGTGCCCCTGGCTGAAGTCTGGGGGAGAGACATTTATTGGCTATTTAAAAACCCTTAGGAAGTCACATTACAAATACTGCAGTTGCTGAGTCAAGCACTTGGAGGTTGGCAAAATCTGCCTTTTAAGATGCTCTGTTCTTGAAAATGCAGTTCTTCTTAGAAAAGTTATTTAGCAGGGGACATTTGTATTTCCCTGTGTGACTGCGAGCAGATTCTTCCCTGCATCACCAGCAGCAAACCTATGCTTCAGAGCTGTGATTTGCTCTCCCCAGAAGAATGAGGTGTATCATTAAAGCTAGGGAATGGTCCAGAGGGTGGAGCAGTGAGCTGGACCGTGCAGGCTCTGTTCCTGCTTTTGCAGCTGAAGGGCGATGGGAGCTCACACAAGACGATCTCAGCTCTTCGCCCTTTTTTAAAGGGGTTTCTGAACTTAGGAGGTGTAGACAGCACTACCCTCACACCATGTTGTAATACTGGCTGGGCAACAGCCACCTGGGCTGCTCAGCAGATGTCTCCAGGGATGGATGTGCTGGGGTGAGCAGATGGGGGACAATGCTGTTGTCACTGCCCCATAGCTGTGCAAACTTCTCCCCTTCTTCACTTTTCTTCCTTCGCTCCGTATTGAACACTTAATCTGAGCATATTTGTGTTTTGGAGCCCATGCCCACTTGTTGGCTGCTCCCAGCCTGGGTTAGCAGTTCTCATCGCGTCTCGCCACTGGAGCACCCAGCATCTCAGGAGCTGCTGATTCACAGTAATGACCTTTCTGGTGTGTCTGGGAATAATTTCTCTTCTGATACACTGAATACAAAGCATTTCCCAGAACGCAAAGGGCACCGGGGTCTCTCACCTTGGTGCAAAGGGAAAGTGCTGCAGGCTGTTTTCTGATGACCTCAAAAATGCTGTCGCAAAGAAGGAACCAAACAGTGTCAGGGCAGAGGAAGATGCAATGAGAAAGCCTGTCTTGAAGCAGGTGAAATGCCCAGATGGAGGATTTAGCCTGACTCTTGGAGCCAGCTTTGATTCATGTCAGAGGAAAAGAGCCAACCATGGGACTGTGACAGCTCCAGCTCTTTAGCAGCTCTCAGTGCACCTGTGCCCAGACTTAAATCTTCTTTCAGCATCCTTCTGAAGCTTTCTCTCCCTCCTTTGCACGTGAGCTCCTCTCACTCTTCTTAATCCTCCCTCCCTTGGCAGCTGAGGTGAGAGCAGAGAGTGCTGCCTCAGTTCCTGGCACCACATTGAGGATCCTCACACTGCTGAGGAGGGGACTTCAGCTCAAGGCTTCTTTATGCAGAGAGACACGGCGACAGCTCTCCTTGGGGGACAGAGGCAGCTCCAGGCCTGATGGGATAAGGAATAAGGAGGAAGCTGGCAATATAGCTAAAATATGAAGGCTATGGGGCCTTGGGTGATGGCCTTGTCACTCCAGGTAGGGTCACTGTCCTTGAGAGATGTCTCCAGATATCTGGGGCTGCGTCCAGGATTTCACGACCTTTCACAGGTTGCTTTCCCAGTGTTTTGTGGTCTTTCTGATTAAAGCCATCCCATGCTAACCCCCCAGAGTCTCACTGGAGACCTTCCCAGGGCCAGCACGGGCGGCTTCTCTGGGAAGGGCAAGCGGCTGCGCTGCCAGGCCCAGGAGGATGAATAGAGTGTGTAAACCCCAAATTAGGTCTGTTGTCATGTGTCACACCAGGGTCACGGCTCTCGCCTCAGGTCTTCTCGATTTATGCCCGGAGACTTTAACTTGATGGCCAGGTACTTCCCCAGACTTGTCGTGCAGCGAACACTGCAGTCTCCCAGCCTTTGAGTGAGGGAGATTAGAGAGGTTTTTGAGTTGAAGGGGTTTCTTCCAAAGTTCCATTGAAATATTGCTGAGTCCCTTCTTTGCACGTGGTAGAACCTGTGAGTGCTCCAGAGAGGGCAAGGAGCCCTGGCCTTCAAGTGAGTTTGCAACCAGAGAAAAGCAGGCATTGCAACCTTCCACTCCTCAACTTCTGTCTTTTTTCTTCCTTCTTTTTCCCCTCTTCTTTTTCCACCTTATTCTTTTCCTTTCTTCCCTTTCTCCCCCTCTTCTTCCCCCTCCCATCCTCTCTCCCCACCCCCCCCAGTATCAAGGCGACATCTCCAAGCCAAGTACTTTTAATTTCGCCCGTGGCCCTTGCTGACACGGTGGATATGCACAGCAAGTTAAATTCCCGCCTGATCAATAAAGCAGAAGCAGTGTGTCCGACTGGTCGATATTTTTTTATCTGTCTTCAGCCCAGTCCTGCTGATGACAGCCCCCTGCGCTTCAGCAAAGGCACTCAAGGGCATCGGGCTTTGGCAACACAGCTCTTTTTTTTATTTAAATTAAAAAAAAAAAAACAGATGCCTACAAAAAAAAAAAAGTTCACGGAGTTTGGCCTTTGCTTAATAACATTTTATGATTTATCTTAATTTTTAATTGAAAAAAATTTGCGAATTAATTGATTTCTGGGACTTGCCAATTAACATTGTAATTGGGTGCGTGATAAATTTCAAGGGAGCATCATTTTTCTCCCTCTCCCCCTTGTCACTGAGAAGGGGAATCGAGAGGGCAGCTGCTTCCTACCCGTACGCCCCCCACTCCTTCCCGAGGTGCCGCTGCCCTCCTCCCCCCGTGCTACTGTATCTTAAAGAAGGAACAAGAAAGCTAATAAAGTCATGTTATTAGAGTCTCACCAGAGGTGACCCCTCAAGGCATAAATCCAGGCCAGGGAGATGGTGGGGACAGGCACTATTAAGTGCCTGACAGTGCTTTTCGAGTTGGGATGGGTACCTCCCTTGCAGCATCCTCTCCTTGTGCCCTGGGGAAGGGAACCAGCCGGCCTGGGATTCCCAGGGGCTTTCCCAGAGAGTCCTGGCACCCCTCAAGGTGTTCAATCATGCTGTTCATTACCTGTGATATCTCCCCGATGCTCTCTCTGTGCGAGGCCCAAGTGCTCCAGGGAGAGACCCGACCATGACACGGAGCATCCAAGTACCCGAACAGCCGCTTCCCAGGGCACAGGTCCTGCAGGGTATCCCGTGACATCCCACAGCAGAGGTGTTCAGCAAGAAACCTCAGCTCTGGGGTCATGACTGTGCAGATTCAGGCATGGGCACATCTCCAGGTGCGTGGCAGGTGGTGTCACCTGAAGCTTTCTCCAGCGGTGTGACTTCTGCCGGATTTAAATGATGCACACTTGGCACCAAGAGGGGCACAGGGCCACCTGCCACCGCAAGGCAGCTAACAGAGTCGCATCCCTGCATGGGGTGTGGAGAAGTGGGTGAGCTGGCTGCTGCCAGAGGAAGGAGTGAGGAAATAGGGTTGTGCTGGAGCAAGGAGCGTGAACCAGCCACACCTGCCGGGGGCTGAGATGGAGTATGGAAATACCAAGTTGAAGGGTGCATGGTGTCTCTAGTGCTTCTGCCATCCACTTCACATGCTGGCATAGATCACCTCATCACAGTCAGCTCCAGTGTCCCGCGCACCATCCAAAGCCCATGGGCTTGGATGGGGCTTCACTGTGCCATCCTGCAGCCCCTGCTACAATCAGGTGGAGGGTCCAGGCTTCCCTGGCAGTGCCACTGCTCTCCCCACCAGCAGGGACAGCAGAGAGGCCAGGAGCAGCCCAGCTCCCTGCCGGGCAGAGTCAGTGGCAGAGGATCGTGGGGGAACAGAGGGAAATTTATGAGGAGAGGAGTCTGTTTATTATCTAGCAAATGTGGTGCTGCTGATACCGTGGATTTATCCTCTTTCATCCCCCCACTGATTTGTGTCCCTGCCCCTCACCGTGGCAGATTAATCGTGCACAGAAAGGGAAGAGAGACCCTCCAGCTTCCTCTCATGCACTCAGAAGGTGGCAATGACAGCAGCCTGGGCCCTTCATCCGCAGCTTCTCCAGTGGCGAGAGCACCAGCCATGCAGCCGTCTGTCTCGGTTAGAGATGCCCCATTCCGCTTCTCCCATGGCAGACCCAGAAGTGACAAAGGCTGCTGCCCATAATCCATGAGTGAGAGCACTTCTCACGGGTCAGGGCTCCCAGGGTAGCACAGCAGGTAAGAAAACCTGTGGGTCGTGTGTCCCCTTGCTCATGCAACGCTCTGAAAGTGATACAAACGCTTCTTGAAGTCTCCACAGTCCATCCCCTGAGTTCAGGGCATGGATTTGCAGGCTGGGGGTTGGGATCTCAGTGGGCAAAGCCTTCCCCTGCCTCTGGCTCCCAGGGCAGTGGGAGCCCTGGGAAGGGATGCATGGAAATCTAAGGGTGAGAAATAAATCTTCGGTCGCTGATTTGCCCTGAAGCTGTGTGTGCCTTCTGCAGAGCCTCTTCTGAACTGCCACGTGAGCTGGGAATAATTAAACAATCATTACAGCCATGGCAGCAAAGAGCCCCCCAGATCAATCTAACGCATGACCTTTCCCTCCGACTTTTCTCTTTATTTTTCCAGCCACCTCCTTCTCAAATACTGGGAAAGAAATGAAACAACCCTCCCACCTCGGCCTCCTGCTTCACTCCACACATATGGACCACCAGATCCTCACCCAGAAATCTGTATAGTCTGAACAGGGGCTCTGGCAGGGGCATGGAGCACAAGGGGTGCATAAAGACAAACCCTACCTGGGGAGAAAGAGCTGAGGGTTCAAATGGACGGAGCAAACAGGGGATTTTGAGTAGTCAGATCTTGCCACTGTGTTTCATGATCCTGCTGCATTTCTGCTGCAGCGTCATCTCTTTGGGGCAGGCAGGTGGCTACCCTGTTGAATATTTTAGGTAAGATATTGGGAAGAGGTTCTTCACCCAGAGGGTGGTGGAGCACTGGAACAGCTCCCCAGGGAAGCAGTCACACCAAGGATAATAACCAAGGAGCCCTTGGACAATGCCCTCGGACACACGGTGTGAATGTAGGGGTTGTCCTGTGCAGGGACAGGAGTTGTGCTCGGTGATTCTTGTGGGTCCCTCCCAACTCAGGACATTTTATGATTCTATGATTCCATGGGGTCAGGTTTGTCACAGCTGACCACGCTGGGAGTTGAGATCTCACAAATAGTGACTGGGAGACTGGAGGTGCAGAGTGCTTCTAGTCCTGACTCCAGCGTCTTTGGCAATATTTACTATCACTTCAGCCTCTCTCCCTATTGTTGGATGCAGAGTATCTTCTAAGTGGCACTTGGAGCACGTGCCACTAGCGGAGCCACAGCGGGTTAAAAATCCCAGCGTGCCTCGCCTGACGGCACAGATCTCACCTGGCCGCGCTGGGAGCTGTCACCTGCAGCTCGGTGAGGATTTGGCCTCATGTAGCTTAAAAAAAAATAATCAAACTCCCATTTCCTTATTTAGGCTTCAAGTGACACTTCCACTTATTTAAACTGGCGTTCACAAAAATCCAATTCCCTCTCTACCCAGCAACTGCTTATTTATGGCTGGCGTTGCCGTCCGCACGGCTCTGCGGGCAGCTTGCTCCTCTGCTAGGGCTCCTGTCCTGAGGCTCCATGTTCGAGCCGCAAGTCCTGCAGCTAAAAATAAATTGTTTCCACTGAATTATTATTATTTTTTTTAAGAAATACATCAGTTGTGGCTTGTAGAAACCTTTTGGCTTTGCAGGATCTCATGTGGGAGCTGCATGAGCTGCTGGTGCCTGTCAAATCCAGAGTGCTGCTAAGAGCTGGGCTGCGGAAGAGGTGCAGAGCTGGAAGACACCAGCTGCACAGCAGCAGCCCTCTTCCCACCTCTTTACACCGTTCCTGGCTGCAATGTTGTTAAGGAGTGAGCACAAACAACCGGAGCTGCCTGAGCTCAAGGAACAATTTCTCTCACAGTACTTATTAAGGACGGGAGGGGAGTGCTGCTGCAGGACAGCTTCCAGGTCAGGCACAGAGCTCAGCCCTTCCTTGCTGGGTGCTCCCCATAAGCCCTGCCTTGCCCTGCCTGGGGGCTCTGCAGAAATCTTGTTTGAACATGCCTTGGGAGCCCAAGCGGCTGCGAGGTCTGGTGGCTGTGGTGGGTTGAAGCACAGCATTGGCGCGATTTCTGGCCCTACTCTTTCTGCACTGAGACTTCAGGCAAGTCCCATCATTGCACTGTCCCCTAATTTCCCCCCCTCTCTTTTGCTCTCTTTACACTGGCAAACGCTTGAGCTGTAGCTACAATTTCAGCAGAGCTTTCCAAGCTCTGAGGTGCTGTGGTGATGTCCCAGCGCCAGCACAGTGAGTGATGCCCTGGTGCTGTCACAGTCAGCGCCTGTGCCACAGTGAATGCAGAGAAAGGCTCCCGCCCTGCTTCCCTGGGGCAGCTCCTGGCACTGAGCTTCTGCCGGGGCTGTTTGGGTTCGACAAGAGCCCTACCTTCATCTAATGGGCTCTGGGCACCAAGAGCACACCCTGAGTCATGGTCCTCTGCCCGGCAGCTGAGAAGGCATCTCCCATGGGGAGCAAGCTTTCAGGTTTTCTGCTCGTCTCCTGACTCGGGTACCCAGAAAACTTCTCTTTTCTTCTGAAGGAACAGCTTGCAAGAGGAAAAGCTTAAAGGCAAAGGAGAAGTACCACCTTGCTCATGGTAAAACATGGTCAGAACACTTGCCTTCAACTTGTGCCCCGTGTTCTCTGCGTGGGAAGCAGCAGTTTCTGGTCATGAAGATGATAAGGAATCGCTCCCCATGAATTGCTCTTTTTTTCCCCTATGGCAAGCACATCCCAAAAAGCAGGACCATAAGAAAAAATAAATAAACCTGAAGGTCATTGTGTGTGATAGCAACCACGGCAGGGACAGAGAAAGCCCCAGACTGTGGATAAGGAGAGGACACATTCAACATGCTGAGCTACACTTTGCCCTTTGGAATATCAAGACTGAAGCATTGGGTCTGAAGCAGCTTCTTGGGTCTCACTTAGGGAATTCCCTGGCGTCTGGGGATGATCCTAACCAAATCCCTGCCTAGCATTAGAAGATATCTATGTGTCTGTGGTGTGGCCCAAGTCTTGCTTTTGTTGTGGAGGTCCTTGCTGGGAGTAAATATTCCATTTCAAGCTGATGTGCTCTAATATAGAGGAGTGATGAGTCCCCACCAAGCAACCCAGGGAGCGTGGGGACCTGGCCATGCAGCTCTCGTTAACGGCTCCAGCAGCACCAGAGCAGGGACCTTATTTTGTGCCCCAAGAGGTGGAAGGCACCCAAACATGTGGGGATACATGAATGCATGGCCAGAATTGCTGCCTCAGCCATGAGAAAGGGAACCAGTGAGGAAGCAGTCTTGTATCACTTGGAAATGCAAATCCATCGGGGAGAGAAAAGGAGGCTGCTCAATTACTGGGTCCTTCCAGGGTATTTCTTGTCTCATTTGGTACTTTGGGGAGGTTGCCTAAAAGAAGTTGTTTTGCTGTAATGAACTAGATAAACAATTCCCCAAATAGATTAAAACTAACTGTAACTTATAAAAGCGAGTAGTAATTATATTTTATTAGCTAGCAAAACACCATTTTTTTATTTCGTAGGATAATTCTGTGTAAATCACCTTAATTAGAAGTGTCAGACGAGCCCGTGAATATCGTACTTAGTAACTAATTTCCTATGTACAGGTTATAATTTAAAACACATGGATCACTCGCTGAGTGGAAATATGCTAGCCATGAAATAATGTGAGGAGTGTTGGGGTTATTACTATGTAAATGTGTAATCATTTCAGACCACTGCAGCCTGGCTGGGTGATTAAAGAGAATCCCAAGGTCTCCAAAGATTGCGCTCTCTGCAAGGGCCTAGAGCAAAAAAACTTTAAAAGGCACTGAAAAGTGTTTGAACTTTAAAGGTCTTGATTTCCCTTTCACCATTTTTAATTTGTCTGCGGTGTTTATGGAGGGGAAGGTTTCTCTTTGCTGATGGCCTTTCGATTCTCAGCCCACTGCCGGCATCCTTAAGAGGCACGGGGGGCTGCAGCCACTATGATTCAGGGGGTTGTTTAGTGGGTAGAGGAAAGCACCTTTCAACTGCAGGGTCTTGGGACTTGGATGACATGGGCTTGTGCCCATTTCTGACCCATTTCTGGAAACAAAAACAAATTGCAAACAAGAGTGGGGCTAAATCGCAAGGAGGGGCATCATTCTTAAGAACCCTCCAAATGAAGAGTAAAATAATCTCTGCCAAATAACCTAAATCAGTCCCCTTCCTCATCAGTCCCAATGGCAGAGCCTTGGCCTTTCGGCTGACCACAGAAACTCTCATTCTGAAAACTGCAGTTTCCTGGCTCTAACATAATTTCTGGGAGGAGTTAATGAGATTCTTCCTCTTTCCCTTAAAAAGGAATTATTTTAAACATCTTTAACAAGAAAAGAGAGGAAATGAGTTGGTTTTTTTAACCTGGCATCTAGATTATAAAAGGAACAAAAAGTTGTTTCACACTTTGGGCAACTGAGAAATTCAAGGCAGAACTGGAGGTGGGGTAGAAGTGGAAATCCTTCCCATCACACCCATTCAGGAACAGGCTGGAGGTGGTGTCAGGGCTGCATCTTGTGGGGGCAGCGGGGACTGATTCTGCTCTGTGCCACCTCCCAAGAGCAGGGGGGGCAGAGCTAGTGGACGAGCGTGGAGGGACATCCTGCACCCCCCAGCAAGTGTCTGGCAGTGCGTGTCCTTCAGGAAGGGGGGGCTGCAAGGGAGGCAAATCTCCAATCATCAGTTGGTGGTCCCTGGGAACTGCAGCCACGTGCTGTGGGAGCAGATCTGTGGCATTTGGGGTGACCTGGTGGCAATGGATAACTGCAAGTTTCCCGTCATTTTGGGGGAGGGGGGGCGAGGGTGGTGGCACTGGGAGAGGTGGGGGCTGTAGCCCCGGGAGAAAACACCTTCCTCCATCCCTGCTCATGTCATAACACCCAGCCATCTGCCAAATCAAGGCAGATTAAAGCCAGCCAAATTCAATTTCTCCCCGCTGCCACCGCAGCTCGGCATCTGGGGCTAAAGTGTCCCCGACAAAGCGAACATGACAGGCACATTGCTTTTTTGTCACATCTAGTACCGTGTTGATCTTCTAAAAGTCTCATAAAAATTTATTGATGTCTCCCATATTGCTGTGATTGAGAAGAAAGGAGCGCGGGTGTGCGGAGTCGGGGGCGCGCGTGCGGGCGGGCGTGTGTGTGTGTGTATATTAATGTTTCTGAAGTAGATCTGATTTGATATGTCTTGTTCTATTGTCAGCATCTGTTTAGCGAGGCTTTTTAATACTTTCTGGCTGCCGATCACTCATCCTTAGCCTGGGATGCAGGCTTGCATACAAATTTTGTTATTAAACACAATTCCATTCCCCCTGCTTCCCCAACCTCCGCCTCCCCCGGCTAACCTCCCCCCTCCATCCACCCATCCATCATCTCCCCCGGGCTATGGGGAGCTGGGAGCCAGCCACCCCTCCAGTGTGCACTTACAAGCACAGGCACTGGGCTTGGCAACATATTTCAAGAGCCTTTTGCCTGCTGCAGGTGCTTTGCATTGACAAATCGAATCATGGGGAAATAATTTATTTCCTAATGCTGTTTGCAGCATGTTAGCAGGAG
This sequence comes from Neomorphus geoffroyi, assembly GCA_033558235.1. Lineage (NCBI taxonomy): Eukaryota > Metazoa > Chordata > Aves > Cuculiformes > Neomorphidae > Neomorphus > Neomorphus geoffroyi. The sequence continues at coordinate 2,720,474 of JAUMJM010000024.1, read as the reverse complement.
AATTTACATGAGAGAGATTACTTTAATAACCAAAAAATTACAGTACAGGCCTCCCCGCCATGTCGGCTTTGATATGTAATTGTTTCAAGTTTAACCTGTCTGGAGGGGGGAAGGTGTTATTAAATCTATAGCATCTCCCGCTGGCGAGGGCAGGCAAGGAGGAGCACCGTGGCGGGGACCTCCTTCCCTGCTAAACGAGGAACAAGCTGAATTAACAAATCACTCCGGCCTCCGGTAGAGCTGCTGCCTCCACAGCGTGGCTGGAGCTGAGGGAATCTTCTTTCCCTTGCTCCTACACCGATGGAATCACTTTCTTTTTCCTTCCCTCTTTTTTTTTTGGTTGTGCCTGACCCTACGCAGGTCTCACCACCTTCGTTCCCCTCTCCTTGGCTATCTTCCCTGTGTCCCTGTGGGCTTGTTCCCCGCTTTTCCCCAGGGCTGGGAGAGGAGATGGGCAAGCCCTTGATGAGGGGGAGAGTTGGGATTTGACCCTGCAGAGTGTATCTGGGTTTAGGCAGGGTGCACTCTTAGGATTATTTTGTTCCAGCTTGGAGATGCCCTCTTTTCCGTGCCCCTCCGGTCAGGGCAAGGAGGTTCTCATTGGTCTGGGGAAGGGGAGCCATGCACTTTGCTATTTGACCTCATGAGATCCCTCAAAGCAATCCCCACCGCCCTCTGCAGCATTTTGGTAACTCTGACTCCATTCTCTTCTCTCTTGGCAGCAAGAGCTCCATCCTGAAGGATGCCATGGCAGCGGGCACCCCCAAGGTAAGTGAGCACAACTCGGCACACTTTCCCCTCCTTCAAAGGATGCTCTTCACACCCCTTTGCCTTCCAAGCCTGCTCCCTGTCCCGCTACTCAGTGTCCCCCAGAAAGGTGGCCACGCTTTGGGGACTGGCCAGCACTGGGGGGAGATGCTGCCCCCATGCACCTGCTGGACTGGAGCAGCCAAGTCGATGCACAGCGCTCTATCATTCCCCAGGCAGCTGAGGGACAGTGGCGCTGAAGGACCCACCAGGCTCCAGGACTCCAGATTGTGTGTAATGACAGCTAACGAGAACTGATCAGATGCAGGCTGAGCTCAGCCTGGGAAATCATGTGCGCGAGTTCCTGGAGCCAGAGCCATATGCCAGCTTTGGAAGAGGGGAGCAGGATTGCCTCAGGGGGAGCAAAGCACACCTGAAGAGGAGCCCAAATCACTAAAAGACCTCCCTTCAGCCACATCCACCTCTCCAGGAGCTGCCTCCCACCCTCTTGGCTCAGAATGCAAAACCACTAAATGCACAGAGCATCAGGGCATCACTGGAAAGGACATCATTTACTGATGAGTGTTACTGTTAGCTGGACTTCACATGATAAGGCAGTGGGAAGGCTGGGCAGGCAAGTGGATAGCAGGGAGCACTGCAGGGCACCTAGGCATTGCATGGCCTCTGAAAACCAGGATGTCCTCCCCAAAATGGGCAAAGGCAAGGTTCTCCTATGCTTCTGGTGACATAGTCTAAGCCAGGGAGGCTCCTGGCTCCCAGAGGAATGCAGGGCATCTCTCATGGGAGATGCCTTCTTGCTTGTTTCAATGGAATCAACTTCAGGTTTCACTCGCCCTTTTTCTTCTGGAAGCTTTGGGTCATTTTTGGCATGAGATGTCAGAAAAGGGGACTGAAATTTCAGCTTCAGGTTTTTTCTTGGAGCTGGGTGTTTTGCCAAGCACATCAACACCTTGTCTGTCCCACCAAGCGAGGGGCCAGAGAGCCACCGCACTGACACAAGTTCCCAGCACTCAGGGAGATCTGCCAAGTCAACCCAACAATTTCCCAAACCCTCTAAGGGAAAATAAAGATCGTAGCAACACTTTATAGTGTTCCACATCCTTGGCATTTCCATCTCCTACATGACTATCCCTGTCTACCATGCTCTGTCCCAGAGGAGACTGGGAAGAAAGCGGAGACCTGAGTATTTCTCCCATGGAAAACAAGCAGAGCAGAAAGTAATCCCAAACCCACCCACTACTGAAAATTCATGGAGTGTGAGGCTACCTTGAGACATCTCAAAGGAACTGGAAAGGGCACCCGCAAAATGAAAGCAGCTGGACTCTGCGAGTTTCCCTTTCCCTCCTCATCAGGTCTCAGTGTAGATAACCCAACGGTCCCAAACACATTGCCTGTGAGGGAGAAGGGTGGCTAGGAAGATAGATCAGCTATTTGGAGGGAAACGCAGCGAGTGACTGACAGAGACCAGATAAAGAAGGTCCATCTCACGGCAAGGCTGGGCTTTTGAAGTTTCCATTGACAAAGAATCCCATTTGCCTTGAGCGAGGGGATTAAACTGGGACCGGAGCGTCATTCTATGTAAAAGAGATCAATCGCCCCCTGTCACTACATGGATCTTTTCCCTTTGCCCATCACGTCTGAGGCTAAGAACATTAACTTCAAGAAGCCAGGAGAGCAGGGAGGGAGAGGGTGAAATCAGGAAATCTTTCATTCCCTTCTCAGAGAGCTTGAAAGCCTCTCGGCCCAGGAGGATTCATTATTTGCAGGTGGCTTTTGCTGGGAGGCAAGTCCTGTGTGGCACGGGAAGGCACAGCGCTGCCGCCTTCACCTGAGCTTCTATGAAAGAACCCTTTGTAACCAGGAGGGACTGAGGAGGAGGGTGCTGGGGAGATGAAGGCTGCTTTTTCCCTTTGTGCTCACTGAGTGTTTGCATCATACGGTAGGAACAGCCTGTCAGGATGTGAAGTCCCTCCAAGAAAATCCTGCTGGGGACAAAGCTGGGCCTCTGGGCCACCCTTAACAGGGGTCCCAGGCAGATGGATGGAGGTCAGACCCTCAGGGCAGGTTTGCAGCCAATGCCCAGGTTCCCAGGCATCGCTGGATGTCTGGCAGGCACCACCTGGGAAGACCTGGGCCCTATGCTTCCCATCCTGGTGGAAGGGATCGGGAGAACTGCAGGGACTGTCATAACGATTTCCTGGTCAGTCCTTCTCCTGCTACCAACAAAAGGGGCCAGCAGCTCAGCAGCCGGGGAAAGGGACTGCAGCTCCCCACTCCTCTGGCACATCCCCTGGCAGCACAGGCAGGGGCAGGCTGGTTCCGCTCTGGGACATGGGAAATGGGGTGGAGTGCTGGCCATGTTACTTTTGTGTTCACTGGTGGCATTAAGACCACTTTAGGGCCCATTCAGGACCTTTGCACTTAGCACCACTACCACTGCTGCTTCTGTGCTGGCCTGAGGCTCTTCCCGGGGTGCAGCTGGGGGGAGGAGATTTAACCCTCCACCTAGTGCTTTGTCTCCTGGCTTTGCTCCCATCCCCTCCCACAGTTGCCCCTGCAAACAGTTTCTTCTGGCAATAAAAGCCCTGATGGAAACGTGTGTTCCTCACTTGCTGCTCTCCTGCCCCTGAAGAGCTGTCAGTCACTGCACTGGGTCAATTTTCATGGCAATATGTCAAAGAAAATCCAATCACTCAACATGGGATGTGATGAAGGCAGGATTATTGTATCAGGTTCTTCTATTATCAGAGACAACAGAGGCAGCGATGGCTAAACGAGGGCTGAAAGCTGGGTGGCTCCAGTCAACAGGTCTGCTTGGTGCCTGGATTCCCTCTCTGTGGAGGCGTCCTGGAGGGCAGTGCTAAGCGCTACATAGCTCTGCAACGTTCCAGATCCTCCTTTCCTTCCTATTAGTGACCCAGCCCAATCGATGGTCGTATGCCAGTGTGGACAAGGCACTTGGACACGCAGCCGCCAAACCTGCACAGTGAGCCTCAGGATGAGATTTCTATCCAACTCTGACCGCCACATACTTAGGAAAGCTGGTGACAGCAAGCTGGGCTCTGCCAGCCTCTGGGTGGGGAGAAGGGCCTGAGACAACTGCTTGGTGTCTTTAGGCAGCCCCATGGCCTGTGAACAGCGAGCTTGGTTATTCTCCTCAAGGCTTGTAATAACCTCTGGTGCCTTGGTCTTCATGTCACTAAGAACCAGGCAGCCCATCGAGCCCCCACAAGTCAAGGAGACAGCTCGCTCTTGCTGGGCTGCCTCGTGCCTACACTTCGCAGCCACCAGAGGTGCAAAAAGGTGCTAAAAGCCCCCCTCTTTTGCAGAAAACACACCCAGTGTCCCTAGTCTGGGGAAGGTGTTCCTCATGCATAGGCTTCAAGGAGAGTCCTGGACACTTGTAACATCCTCCTCTGATGACACGTTTGAGACACCAGGAGGAGAAGGAAGGGTGGGAAAAGAAATGCTTCACTGAGAAGTTTCAGTAAAAGTGGGAACAGATGCTTCATGCCCATGGGAAGGGTTGGAGGACGCCCTTGCTCTTGCTGAGCTAGAGACCACAATTCCATTATCCCATTCACCAGTGTGGTTGTTCACTGTTATTCTGGGTCACCCTAGTGAAGCCCAACATCAGAGTCACTCAGGAGGACACTTTCTTAGCCTGGAGAAGAGGAGGCGGAGGGGAGACATCATCACTGTCTACAACTGCCTGAAAGGAGGTTGTGACGAGGTGGGTGCTGGGCTCTCCTTGCAAGTGACAGCGATAGGATGAGAGGAAATGGCCGCAAGTTGTGCCAGGGACGGCTTAGACTGGACATTAGGAAGAATTTCTTCACTGAAAGGGTGGTCAGGGATTGGAAGGCTGCCCAGGGAGATAGAGGAGTCGCCATCCCTGGAGGTGTTCAAAAGACGGGTAGATGAGTTTCTTAGGGACATGGTTTAGTAAGGGGACTGGTTGGACTCGATGATCTGAGAGCTCTTTTCCAACTGAATGATTCTATGATTCTATGATTCTGAAGATGTGTCCAAGCCAGCCATGCCCTAGACCTCCATGAGCCCAGAGCTGCCATGTTTCAGGCAGGCAAGGCAGCAGGGATGTCTTGTGGAGGCAAACCTGCAACATCGCAGGCTGTGTCCAGGCTGCCCAGGAGTCCATACATTGCTGGCAGCAGCATGCAGTTCCCCTGGGCATCATTCCTGGGTCTCATGCTCCCTCCTAGCCCTTCTCCTCTTGTCTTGGCTGCCTCTTCCAAGGGGTTTTGCAGGACAGCAGCACACGTTGAGATGAACCCATGTTGATGAGGTGTATGAGCAGCTTCAAGTCCAACTCTTTCTGCTCTTCCTTGAGCATCCAGCCGTAACTCTGCGAGTCTGCATCCCCAGGTCCTCCTAGCTACTGAAGAGCGCTTTTGTGCAACTGCTTCTCCAGCCTGTGGCTCTCCCTCCATGTGCCATCATCTAGGAGGGACATCTTCTCTGCCCAGAGAGGTCCCAGCTGCTGAATTTCATAGTATTAGCTGCAGACTGTTACCTGTCACTTAGCGGGTGAACTTACAACCCCTGTGAAAGTGCTGGTACCAACCACTGAAGGGGAGGAGGCTGCGCTCCATGAAGCATCTCAGCTTTCGCAGTGGGTTCGGCATTGCCTTTCCACTGCCGCTTCTTAATCCGTGACTGCAAATTGCCTTTCCCACTAACAGCCCAGCCTGTGCGCTGGCTCTTGCTGCAAACAGACCCTGAAGCAAGCAGCCAGGAACAAAATTCATCTCCCACACCCAGCAGATGATTGTGGCCAGTTTGTTTAGGTGTGCACCCAGCTCCTCGGAGGGTGCCCGCAGGCAGGCGGCCAGAGCACTGCTCCAAGACCTCTGGCAGAGCTGGGAATTGAGCCACAGTGCCAGAGCCCTTTGATTTCCCAACCCACCCCTGTGATTTTACAGCTTCACTGAGCAGTTTGAGAGAGAATTACAGCACCTAGAGGGAAATTTGACCGCTAAAGCCCTCCGAGGAAAAAGAGCTTTGAAACAAGCAAGATTTGGAGCCTTAAACCTTGGCAGCACATCTGTATTAAGCCCTTCCCAGCTGCCTCGCTCAAGATGAAATTTCTACCATAATCATTTAACTTCTCCCTGTCGTGTCTGGTGGTGGGAACAGGGGATGGGTGTCAGGGCCCTGGGGTTTTAACTCCTTCTCTCGTGTCACTGACTCGCGGAGGGGGTTGGAGAAGTCGCACACCATATCTGTGCCCTCTTCCTTTGTAGCCGTGTTTTACAAGGAAAGATTAAGAAGCTAAATCTGTGCATTCTGGCAAAGCTATGGCCAATGTGGGGACATGAGAACAACCCACAGATACACGAAGGAGGGGAAATTGCCTAGGATGAGCGTCGGATGAACGCGCTCCCTGCCAGTTTGGGGTCATAAATACCAGAGCCTCTCCAAAAAAAATCTCTGCCAGGTTTTATTCCATAAAACAAATTACCCCATAAAAGACAAAGCCCTTCACTCCCCTTGGGCCAAACAGCTGTGCCCTCCCATTAGTCCAGGGGAAACCACTGCATGCGGCAGGAGGAGCGGAGAGGGTTGTGGTCCCGGGGACACAGCTGGACAGGCTGGCAAACCCCAGCAGACCTTGGCCAGACCTCTTTCCCTTCCAGCCCTGGTGGGCAGTTCTGCTGGAAGGGGCCCCTTTCCCTGCTGTGTAGCTGGTGTCTCACCCAAGAGGATCTAGAGCTCGATTGTAATCCCAGGTGTGACTGTAACATGCACACAGATAAATTGGTGGCTCACGTTTCTGTAAGCTTATTCTGCTTGCAAAGCACTGGTATCCTTTAGCAAAGGCCAGAAGCTGCTGATACCATTATTTCTGTTCACTATTCACACCCTTCTCACATTTAAGCCTTTCATCCCAGCTCCGTCCCACCTTTATCTCTGCCAGCTAAAAGCCACTAGATAATTTTACCTCTAACTTTCCCAGGAGCAAATGTGGACGCTCCAAAAGCTTCTAGGAAACTCAGCTCTAATAGTAGCATCTTTGTGTCAGGGATCCTCCAGCGATAACATAAAAAATGGCTAGCAGAGTTAAGGGGGGAAATCACAGCAAGGCCTGGTATCACTCATTGCTTTCGGGTTACAGTTCCCAAGTGATAACAGCTATTAGCAACACTTTGATGGCTTCCCTACCGTGGAGGGGAGGGCAGGAGACAGAAAACATGTCAAGCCATCACCTCCATGTTAAGTGATAAGTACCTATTTAGGCGGCAGAGTTAAAGCTGAATGCATCAAGCAGGGAACACTTTGTGCCAAAATAAAAAAAAAAAAAAAAAAAAAAAAAGGCAATATAGATACATAAAAAGCTGGGTTAGGGTATTTGTTCTGCTGACAGCAGCTGTGATGGATTGTTTAAGAAAAATAGACTCCCTATGTTTTTCCAGGGCCATCAGAAAGCAGGAGTCCAGCACTTTAATACTCTCAGATGACTGGCCTTGAGAGGCAGCAGAATGTCAGCCGTGCTGGCTGGGCTCTCCCAGTGCTGACACCTGCCCTGGCAGCCAGCGAGAGCCAGCGCTTAGGGCTGGGGGTGGTGCATGCCGGCAATTTCCGTCCATTTCCTCGGGCCAGTGGCTGCACCGTGACACTCATCCCCTCCCCTCGCACTGCCCTGGGCCAGCGCTTCGAACACCCATGGGTTGGGAGCCAGCGGTGCGTTGGCATGTGTGCCCTTGGCAACATCACCTCAGAGCCACCCCAGCCTCCTCCACCAAGCAGGGAGGAGCAGGACCAGAGTGCGGTGGACTGGGATGTGAGCCGCTGGCACACCGGCTCCAGGATGAACATTTCATTTGTGACAAACCTGCCTCTATACTTATACACATAAATGATGTGTTGTTCCTAATTGCAATGAGACTGATGAAACCCAGATGCTGCAGACACCGAAACCCAGATGCTACAGACGCTGCAACCCAGCTTTGCAGAACGACACCATCAGTGGAGGGTGTCAGGAGCTACCAGGGTGTGAACCTCACAGCATGTGCAAGGCTTTCACGGTCTCTGCTTCCTGCAGTGCTGCATCCCCAGGGAGAGCCCAGATCCGTGGATGTAGTTAAGTAAAGCCATACACTCAAGCACACCTCTTCCTCTCAGTACGGCACAGCTGGGCTCCAAGGGGTGGGAAGGAAACACCAAGCGGAGCCATGACTGCCCAGCACAGCAGGAGGGGCAGAAGGAAGGAGAGAGAACATGGCTTGGACAAGATTGATGGCCTCGTTGCCATTAAGAAAAAAATTAGCCGGTGGCGGCTATCATATTAAAGGGTGAAGAAGCCGTGAATTATTTTCTTAAAGATCTTATCACTTACAATGATAATTTTACCTTCCAAAAGGCCACTTTTAATGAGGCAAGCCAGGCAAAAAGTCATGATTTAATGCCAGATTTTTTTTTCCAAACACATTTTACTGCTTTTTTGTCCATGTTTAAAAAGCGCCGGTGACCTTTTTTTATTTAGCTTGCCCCAGGTGTAATGCTCAGGCTGATCCTCTCAGGGTTTATAACCTCCGCAGAGAGTGCCTTTATCCAATGGAGAGATGATTTAAAGGAGAGGGAGAAATATGAGGCTACATGGCTGCTCTCGCAAGGCCCTTGCTCCATCGTTGATGCTAGGAACCATGGTTTGCCAGGGAAGGGGGACCAGGAAGGAGGCGGGTGGTCTTGTCCTGAAAGCCCCGCTCAGACTCACCTTGAAAAGGAGTTGGGCTGACTGGGCAACCAGACAGGGATGAGCTGGCTGGTGGTCTTTTCCCAGATGAAAAAAGGACACCTCAGCACCAAGCTTGTTCCCATAATGCCAAAGCAGCTGATCCCCAAGGTTGGGAGCATCTCCACATAGCCATGTGGCACACCTGTCTGCACACAGAGCACCCAACACCGTGGTTTTGGGGTGGGAAGTCAGAATTTGGGTCTAACCTGCAGCGTGGTCATGCACGAAGGCTGGGAGCAAGCATAAAGCTGCCTTTTCCCTCCCCAGCCGTCTTCCCAGGTGCTGGTCAAGAGAGGGACGGGCATCATGTCCACTACTCCTTCCCGGCTTGCTTGTTGGGAGTGAGGGGTGCGGGTGCAGGAAGCAGCAAAACCTCGGCTTGGCATGCTGTGGCCATGAGTCCATGGAACAAGTTGCCCAGGGAAGTAGTGGAGGCTCCATCCTTTGGAAACATTCAAGGTCAGGTTGGGTGGGGCTCTGAGCAACCTGCTCTAGAATCCTAGAATCATAGAATTGCCTGGTTGGAAAAAGATCTTTGAGATCATCGAGTCCAACCATATCTGGTTAAAGATGTCCCCGCTCCTGCAGATGGACTAGATGACCTGTAAAGGTCTCTTCCAACTCAAAGCATTCTAAGATTCTATGAACGACACCTCTTAGCCATGGGGAAACAACCCCAATACGGCAAAGTGAGGAAAAAAAGAGGCCAAAATTGGGATGGCAGAAAAGGTGGCCTAATGCAGAAATTGAAGTCACCCTGAAGGCAAGTGGTTTTCCTAAATCCTTCGCCCCTGAGACTGCATCCCTGCCTGCCCCCACGGCTGCCTGGAAAGCAAAGTGTGGCACAGCACAAGGAAATGAGAAAAACAAATGAAGTCAAGTTTCCTAAGAGTGAAAGGGAAGTGTGACTTGGCATCTCTAACGCTATGTTTAACATGCCGGCGAGGTATTTAGAATTGAAGTGCTTGCACACAATTTAAAAATAGACAGTTTATTAATCTAAACTGCAAGTGTATGTAGAAGAGGCCTCGAGATTGACATCTTTGGGATTAGTTTAGCCCTGCGTTTTTCCAGAGGTCATCGCCATGGTGCTCAGGAGGTTTGTGGAATAAATGGGGCCGGCATTCTTCCTGGGACCACACGCTAAAAACTAATACATAACGTTTAATTTACTGTCTCCATAGCTAGCCCAACCATTTTTCACATAATAATATTGGATTAGAGCTACCAGAAGCTGAGGGGGGAGTTGGAGGCGGGGAAGGTTTGTCTGTCTGTCGCCGAGGAATGGGGAGATGGGTATTTTTTCCCCTTCTCTAGAATACATTGGAAGACAAAACGGATTTAACCCTCCCAGCTCCAGGGTGCTTGGTTTATTAGAAGAAAGAAAGGGTATTAATGCTGCTGCAGTCAGGGCTGTTTTTCTGATTCACACCTGAAAGCTTTGAGCCCTCATCCCTCCATTTTGCAGGACGTGTGCAACTCTGCTTCTTCAAAAATGGTCCTCGTGCTCCATTTAGAAAATTAAGAAACGAAACAACAGCAGGAACTCAGTCTGCACTCTGCTTCACGTGGTTATCAAAGGGCTTGTCCAGAAATAAATGAGCCACTCACCAGAACCTATCCATGCTTGGGTTTGACAAACATGTGAGGCGGGAGAGACCCCTGATCTGCCCATCTCTCTCCTGGGAAGTGGAGACTGGTCTCTTGCAGAAGCTCTTGTTGCTTGTCCCCAGCCCTGTGGGCTCCCACTGGCCGTCCCAATGCCTGGCAGGCGGAGCGCGCCAGCCCCAAGATGTGGTCAGCACAGCCCTTGGCATTGGCAAGAGGCACTGTGCCCAGGGAGATAGCTGAGCACCCCAGCAGATGTCGTCGTTCCCCCATGACCCCTTTCAGGGCATCACGTCTCTGCACAACCAGTAGAGCCATGCTTTATGGCAGAGACCTGTGGTGCAGACAGGGATGTGGCTCTCGCCCTCATGGCAAGACTGGCAGCTCATGCCCATGGGGTTGAATCCAGCATTTCAAATCCTCCTCCTTTGCCTCCATCTCAAGCCGGTCCTCCCTCTGTGTAGGAAGGCATTGCTCTGCCATGCTTTTCTTGCCGGGAGAGCTCTCCAAGCCCAAGAGATCACATCCTGCTGACTGAACCGATTTGTAGGCTGAGTCATTTTTCCGCTTGCTCATATCTTTCCAAAAAATGCACATTTTTTCACGTTCCATTTCAGCCCAGAGGCAAATGTTCCTGGAATACTTGCCTTTCTCCAAGGTATTATGCTTTTTAATAATGTTGTCACTACACTTGACCTGTCCAATTCAGATAATATCTACACTTCCCTTCGCAAACATACACATCTCCGAGCAGTCATTTATTGTCGAATCTTGCCAGCTGATTCTCAGAAACAAACATCTGGAGAGCTGTATTTCCAGTGTACCTTTTTTTCCAGTATATTGGGCCACATTTAGCCTCGTTTAGCTAATTTATATTTTAAATTAGAATTTTAAATTACATTTTTCCCTCAGACTCTTCTAATAATAAAGTTCACTTGCAACGCAGTGTACATTTTTTTAGGTGCTGTCAAATTCCCCCAGTAATTTTCCCACTAGAGTTCACTCTGTGTAGAATTTAGACTTACCTACTATTGACTTGAAGTTTATCAGTGATTTCTTAGGTCTCAAATATCACTGATCTTTTTAACCTTCTAAAAGGCCCTTTTTTTCCTGTGCTACTTATTAAAATAAATAGCATCATTACAGAAGGAAGAGGCAGTTGCGCTGCAAAGGTGCTGAGAGCTTTAGTGCAGTTTACAAAGCTATTGAGAGATTTAGTGGCACTTAGAGGGGCGGATGAGGGCACGTGAGCACAGCTGCCCATCAGCACGCCTTCACCTTACCGTGTGAATTTCTGATGTGGTCCTCACGTATCACTTCCAGCAGGGATTGATTCTTCCTCCAGCCACCAGACCTGAGGACAAAAAGATCATCCTTTTGTTGCCTGCGGCATTTACGTTTTGCTAGAACCCTGCAACCAGGTTCTCTTGCAGGGCAGGGTCCCACAGGAAGAGCAGAGCCAGCCCCACAGCCTGGCAGACTTTCTCCATGGCTTTAAGGAAAGCTCAGCAAGAGACAGAGAGCTCAGCAACGCTCACAGCATGTATTTCTTCTTTTTCTTGCAGTCAATTTTGTTGTCGGCCTCAATCAAGCGGGAAGGAGATTCTCCGACAGCATCACCCCACTCCTCAGATGACATCCATCACTCAGACAGATACCAGGTAAGCAGGGAGATGCTGTCGCTGTTCTCAGCCTTAGGCAGGGAGTCAATTCACTCCAGTGCCAACAGCATCCTGTGTGTGAGAGCTCTCTGCTCTGCACTGGTGCCACAGGTCACCTGCCTGCAGCATGGGAACGTGAGCACTTGGTCCCTCACATGGCTACGAAGGCATACTTTTGTCTGCAGAGTCCTCCCCACTCCAACTTCAAACCACAGCCATGAAAAATAGCTTTAAATCTTTGCAGAGGTTTCTGCTGCATTATATTCATCATCTCAGTCATTGCCATGGCTGTGTTTTTCATTACTTACCCTGTGCCACCGGGAAACTTTTAGAGGAGTGATTTTTTTTGTAAAATAGTGAATGATGTCAGCGTACAGCAGGCCAAAATTTTCCATGTCACCAGTGTGCAACTGTCCAGCAAACTGACTCGTGACTCCCACCCAAACCAGAAATGGGTTTGGACCATCCACAGCCATGCCAACGTGTTTCATAAAACACTGTCTACCCAGAGGAGCAGCAGGTCTTCTCTTGTGATGCAATGAGTAAAAGTTGAGGGAGATGGAGCAGAAAAAGAGGAGAAAGGCAGCAGCACAAATACAGCTTTGCTTGTTGTAACGCTGCCTGTGTTTTGGGCCAGGCTGGCACTTGACTCCAACTCCATACAGGTTTGAACTGTTTGGCTGCAAGCCTGCACTCAGCCACTGGCTTCAAGTAAGCTCTGAAAGGCAGCAGATAAATTAATGGTGCTCTTCAGCACAGCCCCACGCGTGCCTCTGCCTGCCGTGTGGACAGGCTGGGTGGGCCATGGCTGTACCAGCTTGGCATACACCCATCACACTGTGTGCTGTGGTGCTCCGCGGCGTTACCCTGTGCGCAGGGTCTGATCTTCCTGCATTGGTCACTTTGCAAGTGCCAGGTCTGTATTTGGAGAAGTGGGAGAAGTTGATGACCAGCACTGGGGGCCTAACTAAGTAGCCCCAATTAAGGCATGCATTCCTGAAGACAGGTCCTATTAGTAAGCAGATTTGTACATTTGTTGCCGATTATCCTCTCCTCGGTCCTATTTATTGGTTATATTACCAAATTTGGGGCAGATCTTCCATTATTTGCTGCGTATTTCCATGTAGCCTTCATTTGTAACTTGGTGTCATATCACAAGTCACTTTACCCTTGTACGAACAATGAGACCTGGTACAAAGCAAGAGAAGCAAAACCCTGCAGAAGATTAATAAGTGCCTGATTCAGGTAATCCTGCTCTCTTTCCTGCCTGTTTGTTAAGGCTAATAAATAAATCATGTTCTTTCCGAAAGGGCACAGAGGAGATTTTCACCATGGTCCCAATAGTTGGAGAATGCTCCTCCCTTCCCACTCCTTCATCCTCTGTGAAACTGGTGGTCCCCTTGCAGTCCTTCGTTCCTATAAATTTTTATTGTGTCATACTGGAGGACAAATATTCTCAGCAGAAGCCCCCCCCGTGTGCTGAGCCTAGCTGGTCTCTAATGTGTTTTAAGTTGGTGAGTGTATTTTATGGAGGGTTGCAGCCCTTTAATGCAAATGTGTAATGGGAGTTGTAAGTCTGCACTGCAGGGAGAAAAGACCTCTGGGGTCTGATTTTCATTTACGCTTGTGCTGGCTGCGTTATGCTGCTCTGGCAGCGTAAAGAGACCTCAGAGTGGGTGCCAGGGTTGTGAAAAGCCTCAATGTATCCTTAATAAAGCCGCAATATGAATGAGAAGTCAGTCTTTCCGGCTCACCAAGTAAAACGCTCAGGAAGCAGAGCAGAAGACTCTCACGGTGGTGACTTTAAGGGCTGCAAAATTTAGCTTTCCATATGCAGAGGTGTGCTGGAATTATGAATGTCCCTTGTGTTATCTGTGACTTAATCGTGAACATGCACCACATTAGTAACACGATAGAACGTGAGTTATTGGTGTGTAGGTTTTCAGAGTTCCTGTGGCTTGGTTTTCTTAGACCTCATGCTTATTTACCATGGGGATATTTAGGGAAGTAGGAAGTTTATGAATAGGAGTTCTACAGGAATATGGGCTTCGGCTGCTTGTATTGCTCCCCACACTGAGAGGGAGCTGCCGCTGAGGTGATGGGTGGCACTGGGCCATAAGGAGGGAGGATCCTCCTGGCTGCTCTGTGCCGAGCCTGGTTGCTGGAGTTTGATACATGGACACAAGAGGAAATGGTCTCAAGTTGTGCCAGGTTGAGGTTCAGAATGGATGTTAGGAAAAGATCTCCTCATTGAAAGAGCTATCAGGCACTGGAACGCTTGCCCAGGGAAGTGGCGGAGTCACCATCCCTGGAGGTGTTTAAAGGACAGGTAGATGACGTGCTCAGGGATCTGGTTTAGCGGTGGACAGGTGCGGTTGGACTCGATGATCCCAAAGGTCTTTTTCAACCAGGCAATTCTATGATTCTGTGACACTGATAGGATCGAGGTGGGGGCAGCTGCTGTAGTACAGGACCTCGTGATATGGGTCAGTGGTGGGTGCAGACAATCCTGTCAGTTGGGGCTTTTCCCACACTCCGAGTAAAAATAAAGCCATTTTATTTAGATACAACCCTCAATCCCTAATGGAAAAATCAAGAGCAAATTACAAATCATTCACCGCATTGCAAAGACAACATTCCAGGTTTGGAGGGCAACCACCTCGTGTGGGTCAGCTGAGCCCACAGAATATTTGTGACTGAATAACATGTGGAGTGAGTATAACTGAAAGCCTAAAATCCTTGCCCAGAAGAGGACTCACCTCTCTCCACTTGAGCCCAGTGGTGAGCACACCTCCTGAAAGGTTGCCCAGAGAGGTGGTAGAAGCCCCATCTCTGAAAACATTCAAGGTCAGGTTGGATGAGGCTCTGAGCAACTTGAGCCCGCGGCTCCTGCAGGGGAGTTGGACTGGATGACCTGTAAAGGTCCCTTCAGACCCAAACCATTCTATGATTCTATGAGTCTATGAAAGACAGCTTAATTAACGGGTAAGACCAACAAGCAGCGGCTTTGCTTTTCTAAGCAAGCACATGTATGAAAATACAGCATTCCAGCTTGCAGACAGAGCTGGGATGTGAGATGCCAGTCGGCGCTGTGTAAAGCTTCCCAGCCGGCACCTGACCTTGCTAACAGCCCATCGTCTTCTGCTACAGCAAAACACATTGGGGTTTTTGTGTTCCGTCTGAAGAAGGAGCAGAAGATTGTCAGGTACCAGAGTGGAGACCCACACTGTAGGCTTGATTCCAAGAAATCAAGTCTGGCGAGCCTGCAGAGTAGGGAACAAAGGGGATTTGTGTGTGTAGGAGCCCAGTTTCCAGCCCCTAGCTCATCCTACCCTCAGGGTGGTCCAGTGGGCCTGTCTCCCACCACAGCAGTGGGAAACAAATCCACAAGCCAGGTTTGATTGCCCAGGGTTGCTGGAAGGCAGCAAGGACAAGAGGGGGAAGAGGCTGAGAGGCACAAGGGAGGTGGCAGTGCTGCTGCCACTGCTCCCTGGGAAGGCCAGGAAGATTGTGAAGCCCCAAAACCCAGGTGGGTGCCCCTGGGATATGGTGCCGAGCCCAGCCCCAGCAGACGCAGCCAGCATTGGCCTTCCAGCTGCATTCCACAGGCTGGTCAGGCAAGGCTCCATGGTGGGACCGGAGCCAGGTGGGACCATGAAACCACCTTGGCACCCCCACTGGCCACCTGCCCTTGGGTCTGGTTATCCCTTGGGCCCTGATTGGCCAGGTGCCTTTGGGCAAGTCCCTAAATGGGCAAGAGAAGTCTGAGAGCAGTTGCCTCAGAGGCTGATTGGCCAGCACCTTTGGGTTATACCTGGGCGCAGGGCTGTGATTGGCCAGTGTTGTTGGCCCTAAAGGGCACTCCACCCCCATTGGGCAAGGGATCCTGCTTCAGTTGCTCCTGATTTCTGATTGGCCATGTGCTCTTGGGTCCCAGTTACCCCTGATCCCTGATTGGCCAAATGCCCCTGGGTTCCAAGGGCTACTAATTCCTGATTGGCCAGGCATTCTTGGGTCCTAGTGGCCCCTGCTCCCTGATTGGCCAGGTGTTCTTGGGTCCCAATTACCCCAATTCCTGAGCTGCGTGGGGCTCTCTGTTATACCCGATCTCTGGTTGGCTACATGCCCCAGGGTTCCCTCAGCTCCTGATTGGCCAGGCACTCTTAGGTCCCAGTTATCCCTGATTTCTGATTGGCTACATGCCCCTGAGTTCCAGTAGCTACCAATTCCTGATTGGCCAGGCACTCTTGGGTCCCAGTGACCCCTGATTCCTGATTGGCCACGTGCGCCTAGGTTCCAGTGCCCCCGGCTCCCTGATTGGCCAGGTGCTCTTGGGTCCCAATCACCCCTGCTCTCTGATTCACCACATGCCACTGGGTTCCAGTGGCTCCTGATTGGCCAGACACTCTTGGGTCCCAATTACCCCAGTCCCTGATTGGCCAGGCGCCCCTGGGTGCCACTGCCCCCCGATTGGCCAGGCTCTGGCCGCCCCCGGTCGCTGTTTGGCTGTTGCTCGCTAGCGCCCCCTTTCGGTTGCTGCGGGCGCCTCTGGCGGCCGGGTCCCCGCTGAACTCTCACCCGCTCGGCGGCGGGGGGGCTGTCACGTGACCGGGGCCAACATGGCGGCGGCCGCCGCTGCGGGCTGATTCGCGGCGCCCGCCGGGCCGCGCCGTATCCGCCCTCATCCCGGGGCCCGGGGCCCCCGCGCCGCCCTCCCGCCCGCGGCGATGCAGAGCGGCAGGAGGGGGCCCGGCGGCGGCGGCCGGGAGGAGGTGGGTGATGGGAAGAGTGGGGAGTGCGCGAACCGGGGCCTTGTGTGGCGGGGGGAGGGGGGTTGTTTACATCCGCCACCTGCGCACCCTGACGCTTCTCCGCTCTTGTGTCCCCTCTGCAGACCTTCCTGCGGGTGCGAGCCAACCGGCAGACCCGGCTCAACGGTGAGTGCGCCCTCTCCGGTTCCCAGATAACTCCCCAGAGTTGGGCCGAGCTGTGTGACACCCCCTCACGCTCCCCCCCCCGCGGCCACCCGGGGTGCAGCTCTTGAGGTGCTGGGCGGGGACCCTCATCGTTCATCCCTGGCTTCCAGGGCTGGGGGGGCTGTTCTCACCCCTGGGACCCCATCAGCGAGTTCATAAGTTGACCCCAAACGCTGTGTTTGTTTCACCGCTCACATGGCAGCATCTCACAGTAAACTTTTAAACCAGCAGCCTGAGCGGCCCTGCTGATTACGTCAGGTGGGGCTTTATTTCCTCTCGAACTCACGGATTCTGGTGCTTTACTCGTATTCCTGTGTTTCCTAACAGCAAATAAACAACTATTTGTAGTGAAAAGTGTCTTGATATCTGAAGAACAAGTAAATCACTTGATTTCAAAGAGAAAGCTCCATATGTTTGCAAATTGGAAAAAAACTATACTTGTATACCTTTTTTTATAAACTATAGTACAAAAGTATGCCTTTTTTCTTGCTTGAGAGGAAGATGAAAGTCTTCTCCCAAAGTTCAGAAAAGTTAGAACTTACCATTCAAATAGTAACACTATTCTGTCACCTGGTTGATATTGTTCATAGCTGGACTCACCTGTACCATGTAGTAAAAATCTGGTTGTTCAGGCTCTCAGGAGCTTTCTTAATTTTGAGTTTCCAGCTGTGAAACCTCTGTCCTAAAAAGTAATTCTGCTGGGGAACCAACATGGGAGGAGTTCAAGGTCAGGCTAGATGAGGCTTTGAGCAACCTGATCCAGCAGGAGATGTCCCTGCCCATGGCAGGTGGGTTGGAACTGGATGAGCTTTAAGGTCCCTTCCAACCCAAACCGTTCTACGATTCCATGATGTTGTGCTGATGCAGTTTAGAAGAAGGCAGAGATACCTTAACGAAATAGCAAAAGGCTTTAGAGCGTACTGGTAGCAAAATAGTTTCCTTGGATTTGAAGTGCTACTTGTTTAGCGTAGTCTTAAGCAAACAGAAGTGTTATTAAGTTACTGACCAATGTCTTTTAAGTTATTCATAACTGAATTCAGAGCTAGCTTGGAGATTCTTAGCTATCAACCCTGAGGGCCAAAAACCTGTGAACTCTTGAAGGTCTGTTAAGTCATAGAACAAAGCAATGAGTTGCCTTGCATCAATTACAGGTAACTGCTGGCAGGTGTGCTCACATCTGCGCTCCGCGATGAGTGTGGTGAGCTGCCAGCGCTGGCAGGCAGAACCTTTTCCTGACACAGAGACTTCAGATGGCTGAGATGCGCTGAGGTATTGCTCAGCGATGACTCGTTTTGTGTGACAGAGGTCTCCGGAGTCAGTCGTGTCAAACTGTTACTTTGTCACTTCTGGATAGCTGGGGCTAAGCTCCAACCTTCCACCTTTTTTCAGGCCAACAAGGTGCAGTTACCTTATTTTAAATTAAAAAAAGTCTGAGCCAAGCTTGTGAGATTCTTGGTGTTGCGGAGTCTTTCAGTGTGGATGAAAGCTCCTGATGACAGCGTGCTCTGCTGAACTGGCTCAGTAGTGCTTTGTGCTTTTGACTTTAGCCTGAAATAGGGCTGTAATACCGTCTGCAATCTAGGAACTCCTCTTGGGCTCTGTCCTTGGATGCTTTTGTGAATGTAAGCTCATCGTCTAAAGCGAGGGTGCTACTTTTTATGGCATTTGCATTGATTTAGCAAAATCTTTTACTCTTTTTTTGTATATAACTTTCAGGGTACAGTAAGCAAAACTAACAGCCATATTCCAAATGAGGACATTTGGTTAATCTATATAATGGCCTTATAACATCAGTATTTGCCGTCCGTTTGTCGTACACCCTAACAGTTCTAGGTTCAGACACTAGGGATTTGGATGCAGAAATACAACTAAAATGCTTTGGCTTTGGATCACAGAGAAGGTCAAAGTCAGTCAGAACCGGCTTCTCCTGACCTTAGCTTTTTATGACTAATTACTGCTGTTCCCAGAAAATACCTGAAGTGACACCTGGTTCAGTCCTATGCTGTTAGATTAGTGCCCAGCCGCACAGTTGGGTTTGTTATTCTGCTTCTTTCTATACACATGACTTTATATTTGTGACCACTAAATGCAGCCTGCTTTCTTGTTTTCTCCTCCACATCTTTTTACACAAAATTAACTTTGTGGTATTCACAAGCTTTGCCACATTATTGTTAAAGTTACTTAAGCAGTATTGCTCCGGGTGAACAACACTTGATGCTTTTTTTGAGGGGGATGGGGAAATGCTTATTTGCTTATATCTTGTGTTTTTATGAGCTTCTAATCAATCAAACAGCTTTATAGCTTGCTCTGTGAGAATGATTTCCTTATCCTTGTTAGTTTACAGTGACAGAAATTAGGTAGGACTTGTCCAAAGGTACCTAGCTTTTTGTTTCATGTTCTTATTGACACACTGAAGAAACTTAGGATATAGCAAATGCAGTCTGTCAAAAAACATCTATTTCATTGGTTTTTACTATGTTTTAATTGTACCTTTCAGTAGTGTTGTAATTAGTTTATCTTGGTATCACTGTCAAGCTTCTTACTAACTGAGTTCTGGAATCACTTCTGGAAACTCCTCCCATAAAAAGGTGCCTACGGTGCTTGCTCTTCTCCCACATAGTCCTTAACTCAAATCTCTGCTGCCCAGGTTTTTTGTGCCCAAGTCCTGTCGGATCTCCTCAGTGTGTTGCATCCTGTTGTAGTTGCTTGAGAAAGCGTAACAAGAGCTAAGGAAAGAGAAGGTAGAGAGATGTCTTCTGTGAGCTGCCATTGGCCTGGCCGCAACGTGATTTTGTCATGACAGTTACATGGTTCACGGGTATCTGGCGGTTCAGGATTTTAATTTTGTGAGTCAAACCTTTGACTTAAATTGAACTGTAAGTAAGGTGAGTGCATTTGTGAGCTCTGGAGGAGGAGATTAATGTTCTGTCTGCAAGACTCTGGGTTGAGCGTTTGTATCTGAACTTCCCTGTCAGCCTCAGTGAGTTACTGCCGCACCTCTCACCTGTGCTAAACTCGCTTTGCAGAGGTTGTGTCCTTGTGAACCCAGCCAGTATGAGGTGCTGATTCCTGTTGAACCCAGGTGATGAAGAAGGCATTTCTTTCATTTGCCTTATTTCCGGTGTTGCCAAACTGGAAACTTTAAGCCACCCTGTAAATTGATGCTTGTGGAGTTCAGCAGTGCAGGTCAGGTTAGGTGATCATTCAGAATTAGAGGCACAAAGTTATGGTTTAGCGTATCAGAACACAGATTCAGCAGGTTAAGTGTGTGACAGCCTCAGAAAATAGTGTCACATTGAAAGCTGATGAAAGTCATCTGTGTGGAAGTTTGGCCATGCAGATGTGAAAGCCCCACTGAGACCCTTCTGTGAATTTGGCCCTTAACGTTCTCTCTCAGGCAGATAAGCAGCAAATTGTACATAATGTCTGAAACAGATTCATTCTTGACCATCTGTTTTGTTGCTTTAGCTTGTTCTTGAGATGGCTTTTTGTGCTCTGCTGTTGCTGCCTTTCTTCCCTTTGGTCAGATGCTCTTGGATGAATTGATCAGCCACAGAAGGTTTTGTGATAGGTCTAACAAAGTATAACTGCTCTTCAAGACTCGCTCTTGCAGAGAGCAGATGCTAACTCTTGTATTTTTCCATACCTTTGATTCAAATGTAGGGGTGCTGGCAAAGTTGGCATTCTCGTATGGCTGTAAAATTGGTCCTTACAAACCTCCTTTTGCCCCACCTGAGAAGCTGATTCCTGTGCCCGCGGTGACCATAAGGTTGCCTTGTGGAGGCGTGCACCCCATAGTTTGTTGGTGAACCACCACCTGCACAACCTGTGCTTTCGTAGCTGATGGGTGGGAGAAGAACAAAGCTAGATGATTTTCACTGGGAAGGAGACAAAAATGTTTCCACTTAATTTTGATTGGCCTGCCACTGCGGGAGCTGCTAATGATGTCTGCATGGCACTCAGGGGACCACTCAAACTGGTGGAGGGAGTCATAAGAGATAATGCTAGTAACTTAATCATCTCCTTTGGTGCTGCGGTGGAGGTTTGTGTAGTGTCCACTGCTAGATGCTATGTAAGAGCACTTCTGGGGTAATTGGTATCCTGTCCTGAAGGTGAATTTTTGCCTAGGGAGGGGGTAACCAGTGAAAGCTAAAACCCATTAGCTTTTCTCTCAGGAAGTTTTGCTGGGCTTGAGAAAAACATGATCTTTAGACATTGATAAGGTTTAGCCTTGATGAGGAAAGCCTGTTGTGAGGAAAAAATCCTTAGTCTCTTCCACCTATAAGGCAGCAGTATCTGTGGATGAGCTGGCTTCTTCTCTCCACACCTGTGGGAAGAAAGGGGTTGGTGTACCCCCAGCAGCAGAGGCTTTGTCAAGTGCAGTTTGTTTCCTCCTCTAGTGCGAGCAGCTTCTTACTTTGCGTAGTCCCAAAAGACCTCATATTAGGGAAGGAAAGAGCAGCTCCCACCGCCAGCACAGGTCATTAAGTTAGAGACTATCTGAGACCCCAGTCCTTGCAGAGAGTCTCAGTTTTTGCTCACCTCCATGTGCTGCTTTCTCATTCGTGCACCGTGGTGACTTAAACTCCCTGGGTGCCTGATCGTTTACTCTAACCTGAGGGAGAACACGCACCTGCAGCAGGAGCAGCGCATAGGGTAATGTACATCTGTTAAAAGTGAGGCCTCAAAGGTGCTGAAAGCCCTCTGATGGCCTAATAATAATTATTAATGCTAATAAAAATTAGTGAACTCCTCACCTTCTGGCAGAAGGCTGGAATAATAACTACACGGTCTTTGTTCAAAGATAAGAACGGGTCAGCCTTGTGCAAATCCTCCTTCCCTGAGCTCTATCCCCTTATTGCATCCAGTCCTCCACTGGCTGCGTTTTTATCTTCCTGAATTACAAGAGGGAATGGCTTTTTTTTTCTTCCCCCCTGCGACAGGAGCAAGGGGGAGAGGGATTAGTGAGCTAATTAGAAATGATCGCATCTATCAACACTAATTAACAATCCTGTGGTCTCACTTGCGTGTTCTTTTGAGCTGCTTCCCTTCGGGACAGCTCCACAATCACCCCTGCCTTTGGGGGCTGCTCTGTCCCTTCTGTGCTGATTGGAAGTGATGGCCAGGCTGCGTGTTGTGTCGGGTAGGGACAGTGCTGCTTGGGATGTGCTTTCCAGGCTGCAGCAATCCCTTTCAGTCTCTGCTGTCACCAAGGGCACCCTGGGCCTCCGTGGGCACAACTTTGCTGTTGCTAATGACCACAGAATGAAAATGGCAGGGGAATTTGTTTTCAACACCTCATTCTTCCAATGGCTTTTTCACTTGTGGCAATAGAACTTAAAGGGCTGCTTTTGGCAGAGCTAAATGAGCCAGGATAGGGGCTGTCTGCTGAGTCTTGCATGGAGCTGGAGCAGAGTGAGGTTCTGTTCCCAGCTCTGTGCTAACATTTCAACAGTAGACCGGGTTCTTGTTCGGGCAAAACAGTCCCAAGAATTTATCAGTGCAAGACCTAAAAGGAATTGTCTTCCTTTTATCACTGTTACAGTGCATGGACTGGAGGCTGGCAGGAAAGAAAGTTAAAAATCCTAATAAACTTGCCAGGCAGACTGACTTGCTGAATTGATTGGTCAGGGGGAGTCCTACCAGAACAATTAAACTGCTCCTTTCCTACCTTTCCCTTTTTAAAAACAGGATGAGATGAGAGAAAATGTGTCTGCAATTAGGATAGAGAAGGCTTTGTTCCTGTGGTTTTCTCTGGACAGATAGGTGTTTGCTGGAGAATGCTCGTCATGTCTGATTCCAGCCTCCTCCACTTTTAAATGCTGGCTCTACAGAGCTAGTGAGGCAAGGAAGGAGCATCCTAAACTTATGGGAAAGAGCCATGGTGCAGGATATAGGTATTCATCATACCAGAACTTGAGAATTCTCTTGTGCACTGAGGTACAAACCAGAAAGAGCGTGGCTTAACTCTGACTGCTTCTGGTAACACGGCTGGATGATGCTGAAGAGGGGAAAGGATAGCGTTTAGGGGTTCAGGAAGGGGAGGGAACACAGAAGATGTATTTGGGGTCATTGTTTTATTTAAAAGTGGAGGATAATTCATCTGGGCTCTATTGAATTAGCAATAACACTTCATGGTGTTTGCTTCTGTATCAGCTGGAAGTCAAGTGGTTTATCTGCTGGAGTAGAAGCTGACAGTGCAGGTGAAATAACAGATTTAAGTGTAGAAAATAGAAGGCAAATTATTAAATATCCCACTAGGAATACTAGAGGCACCTGAAGTGTATGGAGAGGCAAGTGGGCTGTGGAGCTCTCAGTGTGGTGTCCGCAACACACGAGAAGGTTGTGGAGCTTCAGCAAATGAAATGTAGATGACTGATGAAAGTGGTGGGCAGTTACTTGATGGTGTCTGTTGTTCAAAGTGCCACGTCTCAAAGATACTCTCATTGTCGTCTCAAGTTGCTGCCCCTGGCAGGGGGGTTGGAACTGGATGATCTTTAAGGTCCATTCCAACCCAAATCTTTCTATGAATGTCACATTTGCAGAAGCCTTCTCATGATGCCAGGAGGGACGATTTGTTTTGGAAGGAGTTTTCCTACAAATCTGTCTCATTCAGAGAGGAAAAGCAATGCCCAGGGATTAATCTGAAGCCTTCTTAATCCTGGAGCATCACAGACTGTAGGGGATGGTAAACATTCCTAATGCTGGATTGTGGGAAAGTACATCCTAACCCAGAGAGTCCCGAGTCCAAGAAAGCCAACAAGAAGGCCTTTTAAGAGGCCTTTCAGGTCTGTGTTGATGTTTTCAGGTGAAACTTTAGTGCATCATATCACCAAGTGAGTTATGAACTGATGCATTTTAGAAAACAACTGGCAGAAACTTTCCCGTACCCCAGCCCTTCTCTTCCTGGCATTCCAGTAGCTTTCTCTAACTTGTTGGCTGCAGGGAGCTGTTGATCCGACCGTGTTCAGGCATGAAGGCATTCAGAGCATGCTGCAGTGCTCACAATGTCAGTAACAATTTCTGGCTAACGCAGCTTTTTGGTGGTGTCATCTCTCATTATCACATAGGCTTTCCTTGGGCTTTTCCTTGTCTCTCATTCAAAATTTTGACCTTCCTTATTAATTAAACAGCAACTTTCCTGCAGCCAGTGATTGAGTTATTCAGTAATACCTGCCTAAAGCCATCATAATAAAGGACAGAAGTTCTTTTTAATGCAAATCATTTGGTTCCAGATGTTTTGATCACGTTAAACGATGGCTCAAATTAACCAGAGATTGGATTAAAGCAACAGGCTACCATGGCTGCTTTTTCTAATCATCATGATTCCTAACATGTTTGTTTCCCAGGGTGTGCCTTCAAGAAGCAGTGTAGCCCCCAGTTTTACTCTACATGAAAAGAGTGAAATAAAAGTAACAGAGAGACAGAAGTTAGATAACATAGGTGCTGCATTTTTCACAGCAAAGATCTTTCTTCTTCATAAATGTTACCTGCTGCTAATATGCTGCTCTGACTTGTTTGTGATGTTCTGGAAAGGAGTCATTCCGGGTTGTTTTGGTTTGAGCAGCTGATCTGGTGCAAGAGTGTACAGGAGACTCTGTGGTCCTAACAGTGACTGCTACATACCTTGTTCAAGGCTTTTTTGGTGCTGCATCATCCTTCTATGGTCTAAGCAAGTGCCTGTATAAGGAATGTTAGTGGATAGGGGTTTTCAGAAGGCAAAATCCAGAACAGGATTCAGTCCTTGGGCACTCAACTTTGAAAACAATTTCAGGCTGCCAAGAGAAAGTATTTAACCATTTGAATAACTTACCTGGGGATATGCAGGAGATGTTCTCTCTCCTAGCTGTCAAATAGGGAGTAGCTGCCTTTCTGAAGTCAGGCTGTGCTCAGCCACAGGTTATAGGTTTAATCTGGGACGTGCCAAGTAACAGACTCTACTGTTTACGGAGGTCAGTGTAGGGAGTTGCAATGGGATTTTCTGGTGTGAAATCTTACAGTTTCTGCCAAGGGTTTATTATTTGGGGTTGAGCAAATAGAGAAGAGTGGATCTACAAACTTGACATGTCTTCCTTTGTTTTTGTTTTGTTTTGTTTTCTTTCCCTGGTTTCTCTATGCAGCTCGGATTGGAAAAATGAAACGGAGGAAGCAAGACGAAGGGCAGGTATGTCCCCTCTGCAGCCGACCTCTGTCAGGATCCGAGGAGGAGATGAGTAGGCATGTGGAACAATGCCTTGCAAAGGTAGAGGCGCAGCAGGATCGCCAGCTGCCATTCCCTTCTCCCCGCTCCCAGCTTTGTCCGCAGTTGCCCTAACACGGGGGCAAAAACTAACACTGAGCTTGCAGGCAATGCTAACTATGTCTCCCTAAGATCTGTAGTTACTTCTCTTTGTCTTGGAAGATGAATTCTTCTGGATTTTTCCCTTGTGTTGCATTAGTAGCTTTTTTACTTTGTGCGCTCGTTTGCTGTTTCTGAAGTCTAAGTTGTAGACTGCAAAGGTGGAGCTATTGAAGTTCGTGAAGCCTTTTGTAGGACTTCATGCCTCCTGTGTAGCGCAGCAAGAAGGGTTTTTTTTCTCATCTCTGCCTTTGACAACATTAGAATTATTTTTGTTGAGTTCTTTTGTAACAGACTGGCATTTGTAATTATTGCATGACCAGCCTACTCCAGGAGGTGCATTTGAGCAGAGCTGTTCTCTTGGTATTCATCCCAAAGACAGCAAGGAAGAAGGAGGCACAAGCCCTAGGAGAGAGAGTTGTGTCATAGGGCTTTTTGTGCTTGTTTCTAAGGAAAAGCCTACAATAAAGATGATAAATTAAGCCCTGTTGCCCACAAGGTGCCTTGCAGTGTAAAGAGAGGTGTCTTTTGATCAGTGTGCCCTAAACGATATGCTCTAGGAGAACATTCCTGTTAGGGTGTCAAAGGAATCTGTGGTTTACATGGCAGAGAAATTGTCCATGGAAGGTAGGGAAATGCATGTGGAAATGCACACCAACATTGTTGTAGGAAGCAGAGCTTAAATTTCCATGTGTAAAAATTATAAACTTTGCAACTTGTTTTGATCTTAAGGTTGTCAAGTTCTTCTAGCACCCTTTTACTTCTAGATTTAAATCACTGGGAATGGGGGTGAGAGTAGGTGCTGCTGTCTGCTCTATACTTAGCTGTCTTGGGAACAGTCCAGCTTTCCTTCTCCATCCCACCCTAAGTTGTTAACCCCAGATATCTGTTTCATGCATCTCAACACTCTGCCCCTGCTTTACCCTGTGCAGAGAGAAGGTTCATGCATGACTGAGGATGACTCTGTGGACATCGAGAACGAGAATGGCAACCGCTTTGAAGAGTACGAATGGTGCGGGCAGAAGAGGATACGGGCTACCACTCTCCTGGAGGGAGGATTTCGAGGTGCGCCAGTGTTTTGGGGGCGTTTGTAACTCATTCTGTGGAAGCTGTTAATTGTCTTTGAAAGGAGGGACTTAGAGATCTGACTTTCACAAAGGGCAGGACCTTCAGCCTTTGCCAGAATGTAAAGTGATTTCAGCTCTCTGCCTGTCTTGAATGATGAGAGCCAAAATTTGTGCAAATCTTGAACAACAGCATGGCGTTATTTCTTGCTTGAGAAATGTGGCTGAAGAGGGAACGAGTAGAAATGGGTACAATGGGAAGATCATTTGGGGAAAATAGCTTTTTATATGTTACGCACAGTAAGAAATACATGGAAGTATGCGAAGAGAGGGAAATAGAAATGAAATTGTAAAAATTCCCAGCCTGGAGTGACGAAAGCTGGTGTATCAGCCTCTGGTGATGTATTGAAGGTGACAGCTAAGTCGCTTTAGCACCTGCATAAAATATTAAAGGGCCAGTTGTGCATTTATCACTCCATCCCTTTTAAGGTTGATAAATGAGAATCTAGGAGCCTGCTCTGCACCTCCAGCACTGCAAGCCCTTAGGGCTCCCAGACAAACACATTTTATTTTTCCTCCTTCTTTTGCTCCTTACCCAGTGACAGGGAAATCAGTTACTGAGGAGAGAGTGAGTTATGGCAAAATTTGACCTCTCATGAGCTTTATTGGTGAATGTAATTTTAGCTAGAAACCTGGCCCCTGTCTTACACTCAGCCCTTTGGCCTCAAAGAGGAGGATTTACTAAACTGTTCGTTGGCATGAACCTCTGGCACTAAGAAGAGTCTCTCACAAGCAATCCACGTAGCGCATGCCTAATGAGAGGAGGAATGCTGACTCCCTCGGTTCAATAAAGAGGATGGGATGTGATCTCTTCCTATATCAGCTTGGATTTTAATTTAAAATATCTCAAGGGGAAAGGCTACTACATAAGGGAGTTGGACTTAAAAGCCAGCTGTGTGATCACTGACAGCCTGGCAGTCCTGATCTGCTCTTACCTTCCTCTAAAATTAAATTGTACCTGGATTGTAGCAGAGCAGATCATCAGGAGCATAGAGGTGAATGAACAGTTTCTTTGGGTTTTAAAGGTTACCCAGTGAAGCTCACGCTGTCAGTTCTTGTGTCTGTAGCCTTACCTGCCTTAACTGCTGTTGTGCCCACGTAGAAAGTTGAGTCTGTAGGTGATTCCAGGTGGAGATCTGATGAGACTGTGCAGAGCCTTAGAATGTGTTTAGGTAGAATAGTTAATAAAATCCATAGCAGGGGAGCATGGGATGCCTGTGTGTCTTTGTCATTGTCACTGCTAGTCCTGGTTAGAAAAAGCTATTCAGGTCATTTGTGCCATTTTTTTTGTGCGTGCATAGTTTCCTCCTTCACCGACACCAAACACCGGAGTTCAACAAGAGCACAATCTTCCGATTCTTTGGTGTGGACATTGTGCTGTCCTGACTGAGTGCTGTCTTAACATTCCTGGTTGTTTCGAGCTAAGTCACTGAAGGGTGATACGAACATTTCACATTGCTTCTGTCGTGTGGCGACACTCTTTCAAATGAGGCTTCAGGTGGACAATGTGTGTAATTGATGTGGTTAGACTGTAAATGCAAAGTGCTTGCTTCTTTTTGAGTTTTCTTCCTTGTTCTAAGGAATTCTCAAGTGCTTTAGTTTGTGTTGTGTAGACAAACTGCTTTCTTTCACCAGCTGCATTCCTTAGACAGATTCTAGCAACAGTCAGGACTGCTAGATGGCTGTGCACGCATGGACAGGTACCTCTGCGTTTCATACTTAGAAATAGCCTTGCTTCCGTCAGGAAGTATGGGATCCATCTTTTCTCCTTCTTCACACCTTCATGACACCTTGAAGTTACGTAATTGTATCCAGCAAAGGATCAGAAGACTAGAAGAACACAACCAGATGCGGTTCTAAAACTCTCCGTAATTACCCTTATGGGAAGGCTTTTGCATTAGACTCATTTGTGGTGCTGGATGAAAGGTACCTGTAAAATAGGCTCCCAAGCGCAGGAACCTCCCTGTAGCGTTTGCAGTGAGGAGCGTCCTCTCTGTGCAGCTTTTGGTGGCAGAGCCACTACCGAAGAAATCATTCCAGCTGAGTGTCTGGCAGGTCCCTGGCATACACATTTCTCCCTTCCCTTCCTCTTCTGGAGCACAACTCTGCTGGCAGCTGGATTCAACAACTGCCGTGTTCCTCTAAAGAGATATCCTCTTCCCTAAACAGGGGAACTTTTTGCCACTAATTTTCTACCTAACATTTTGGGCTGACCCGATAATACCTGCAGGGTACCTACCTACTCTGCACAAGAATTTTCCGTAAAATTTTGGAAGCCAAAGAAAAGCTGGAATAATCTCACAGAGTTGGCTGATTGTATTTCGTTTTAAGCAAGTTACACTTTTTCATACTCCCTTTTGTGATTCTTGTATTGTCTCTGGCTGCTAGCACTCAGGTAAGTGAGGCCTGCTTTGTGCACTCTCAGGTAACCTTAAGGTGACTGTCTTTTCCCTTTCTCTGCCAGTGTTGGCTCTTGCCTTGTTTTAGGGACAGAATTCTTAATTTACAGCCCTGAAACATGGCAAAACATTTTGGAGATGCTTTCTAATGCTTAAAACTGCTTTGTCTGGCATTGGCAAGGCCCTCGTTAACCCCCATCACCCGAGGCTTTGTATTTGGCTCTGTTCCCTTTGCTGAGAAGTAGCAGCGATGTGGAAATCGAAGGCCTTTTATAATACCAGACAGCCTTTGCTAGGCTACAGGGATGTCACCAGTGTCTAAAGAGATGACATGGGGAAATACATAAAACTGGAGGGGAAATAGATGTCTGTGAGTCTCATTAATTTCTGTTTTAATGGTTTGTTGCTTTGAGGAGATGTCACAGCTGGGCAAAGAGGGAGAAGGACACTGCGGCCAGTGTGTATTGCACACGTTGGTCAGACCATTGGGATGCGTTACAGAAGTGACTCAAACTTAAGTCCCAATTTTTCATTTTATCCTTTTCGGTTAATGGACAAAGTTCATATC
The DNA here is from genome assembly GCA_033558235.1 of Neomorphus geoffroyi. Lineage (NCBI taxonomy): Eukaryota > Metazoa > Chordata > Aves > Cuculiformes > Neomorphidae > Neomorphus > Neomorphus geoffroyi. The sequence continues at coordinate 2,691,276 of JAUMJM010000024.1, read as the reverse complement.
ACTCTAAAGGTGAGGAAAACTGTGCTAATTATCTTGAATGATCCTGCCAGGCTCTCAGGTTGGGGAAGGTTGGGAGTTTTTCTTGTTGAGAGCAGAAAGGTCAGGAAACTGAACAACCCTGCTCATTTTTTTTTCTGGAATATGGTCTGATACTCTGGATAATCACAGACTGAAACTCTTGACTTGCATGGTTCATAGGATGAAGCTTTCTTGATTCCAAAGTGCTTGCAAGGAAGACTTGCTCCTCTTATCTGAGGGAGTGTCTTAGAAAGGGGAGATTCTTGTCTTCTGTATTAGTGCTGCGGCTGCAAATCCCCATTCAGGTCTAGTGCAGCAGAGCCAAAGCACACCTTCTCACCTGCCACGGCTTGGCGTGCTTGAGACAGCAGGTGGAAAGAACAGGAGATGTCAGCAAGTAGGAATATGACATAGCTGAAAAGTGCTGGGATCTGTGTGTTGTTTCTTAAGCTGTTGGGTTTGGTGAGGGCATTCAGTCAGGAATTATTTGGTACTTCTAGCTGTCCTGCTGGCTTCTTAAGGCATCGTTTGCTATCAGTTAATTTGCTTACCCAAAACTGGAGGAACGCAGGGTGTAAATGAAGATTACAGGCAATTATATAGGATTTGGAATCACTTTGTCTCAGCAGAGGTCCTGCTTGAAGTTATGGGTTTTAGCAGGGGAGTCATTGCTTCTGCTTGGGATGGATACAGAAGGTTACCAACATGAAATACCAAGCACCGTTTCAATCCAGCTTGTGCTTCAAAGTGAAAAGCTATCCAGGTGTAATAATGAAATATTTCCCTATTTCAGAACAGTGTTGCAAGACTCTAATTTAATCTTGGAATACCTGAGCATTCAGTAACCGTCTGTCCCCATGTCTCTGGATCATCCCTCTCCGAAGCTCTTTGTTGCAGGGGATTATTTCATGCCATCTTTGTCTAATGAGTTTCTGTGTTTAGGAAGCCAACAAGGCTTCGCAAGTGAAAGCATCAAGTGGCTCCCTCTCTGATGGGTTGGGTTTTTTTTAACGCTCAACATATTTGTAGCAATTCTTCTGTTCCCTCTCCAGAATGGATGCGCTTTACCCTCAGTGTTTACACTGTAAGGTTATCCCTTTAAAGAATTCCTGAGGGAAGTTCAAAAGGGTTTTTTTTCTTTGAAAGATTCAGTGTCTCTTTTTGTGTGTATGTCTCTTACTTGAAAGAAGGGAAAGGGAGGGGGGAGAGTGGAAAAAAGTGCTTTATCTGAAAAGAATCGCATCAGCTTTGCACTGATAGAAGCCGCTGTCATCTCTTAAACGGCTTAGCACAGTCAAAAGGCAAGAGGACTTAAAACAGTGTCTTACACAGGGATCGATGGGTGGAACACATAACTCGTAACTGAAAAAAAAAAAAGGCAGCACAGGGGGAGAGATAACGGTAATGATTGCATTGAGGGAAGCTTGAGGGAGGCTTGTTCTTTGTAACACAGCTTCAAAGGTGTCTGGACCGGTGCCTAAGCAAACTGTCCTGTGAAGTCGCTGCCTCTGTAGGTCTAGGGAAGGTGGGGGGGTTGCTTGCACTGTTCTGTTTCTTAGCAGATGGGACAAAGATTAGTAAATGCCAGGTTAGCGGCTTCCTTCTGCTGCTGCGCATTTGAGAAGAGGTTTTTGTCACTTGGTCTCCCTCTGTCCATTCCAGGAAGGTGGTTTGTCCAGGAGAGGGGAAGGAGACGAGTGGCGGATGGGTCTGTTGGGGAGATGGGGTGGGGGGACGGGATGTCAGTTTATTGATCGCACCTCAGTCAGGAGAGCTGCAGGCGCAGTGCTCTGAGCACGAGCGGCAGCGTGCTTAATGTGATTGAAAGGCAGTTAAAATGGCGGTGACCTTTTCAGGGGGAATTAGATTGCCTGCCAAGAGTGGTTAGAGGGAGTGATAACGCCAGCTTGAGGAAGCTGTCCAGTCTGCTTCAAAGGGAGAGAGACAGAGACAGGGAAAGCAAGCTAGCAGCAAGTACCATTTAAAGCACGAACCATGCGATCTGATAGAACAGAGATTGCTGTCCTCTTTAGATATGAAAGAATTGAAGAATTGTGGTTAAGTTCTCTCCACCCGTCCAGTCATCGTCTTCTCCCCTCCAGCTCCCCCACCAGAAAACCTTTCTCTGGGCACAGCAGCAAGCTGGTCACCACTGCTCTTCTGGGTTTCTTTTCCTTCAGCAGATCAGTTGCATCAAAAATAACACAGAAGAGAGAAAGACTTTGAAATTGTTGAAATAGAAAGCAGGGCATTTTCAGGGGAGGATGCTTTCTAAGAAAGATCAACGTGACAAGGATCTGTCTGATAGATTGCAATACTCTTGAAGAAGGAGAAACACACAGGGATTACTTAGCTCTGAAGTTTCTCTTTATTTTTTCATGCTGCCTTCCTCCCAAGCTAGCAAAGGGCTTGGATCTGTTCACTAATGTCTTATCAAGGGGAAAGAAGAGCACGACTTAGCGTATGCATAGAGGGGCTTGATAAAGCCTTATGAGATATAACAAACTAGAGTTATCCTTGGGTGCCCATTTGCGTTGGTTCTCCTGTCGTGTACAATCAGGGCACCTGCCTGGAAAGTAGGACCATATTAAAATGCCTAAAAGTTTCCAGCAGATGTCTGCAGCCCCACTGTTGACTCTTTATCTCTGCAGAATCAAGATGTGCATCAGTTTGAGCAGCAAATGTTGTATGTAGGCTAGCCTTCATCCAGTATGGGCTAGTTGTCCAAGAGCGAACACTGGGGCAAAAGCTGTATGCTCCTGCAATTTGTTCTCCTTCTAAATATGTGCAACATTAGAACTATGCTCTCAATTACGAGGTCCTATCCTCAAAATACAGGTAGGTGCTTTTCAGTTCTCCTGCCATAGCAGCAGGTGTTTGTGAACACGGTGACTTTGCTTATGTCTGGTAACTGCCTGGCAGTAAGCTCCAAACAGAGGAGGAAAACTCAATTGTGCTTCTCAGTGCAATTTCATGAACATCATACTCTACAACAAAACTGCAAAATCTGTGTTTGACACATGGAAACTGAAGCATGGAGAAGCATCTTCTCTAATGTTATAAAGATAGTAGCAAAGCTGGTGACACAGCTTAAAAGTCTTGCTCTAGAATCTCACCTAGTAACCAGCTGTGTCCTCTTTTTTGGATAAAATATAATGAGGCATGCAGGAAAGCTTCAGGAGGCAGGGAGACTTTCCATTTTTTCATGCCAGGAGATTCAGCTGTGTTTTAAGATCATACCTGTAAGAGGATATGAACTCTTCTGCTCAAATTCAGCAAAAGAATTCGAGCTGAACAGTAGAAGTGTGACTTCTCATAGGCGACTGTATGGGAAATAGAAGATGTCGCTGGTATATTTAGACCTTTTGGAAGAATGCTTTAGTAACTGGGATAGTCTTGCCCATTTCTGTGTAGATTAAGTCAGAATTCATTAATTTTACCCTGGCAGGCTTAAGCAAACTTCAGCTTGGATGCAAGAGGAGTCTGTGGTAAGAGTATAAGGAATCTTTGCCGTAATGAAATTCTTAGTCTTCCACCCACTTAGCAAGAGCTCATTTCAGTGCTTTTCTCTGTCACATTTCCAGTGTCAGCGTCCCTCACTGCTTAGTCTCTAAGGTAAATGCATCTTCACATCTGAGCATCCTTCCCAGCTTCTCAGTCTTGGTAATTTTAGCCTTCTCATATTTGCTTAGCTCCCTTCTGCTGGTCACTTCTACGTGCTGTAAGCTTCCAAGTGGGTGAGATGTAGATATTTCATGTTTCTCAAGTGGTTGTTCTGTGCCTTATTCCTCCCCTTTAGAGAGCTGCTGGATCTCAGAGCACTTGTATGCCTTCCCTCAGACTTTGTGTAAAACAGTGGTAATCCTGGCAATCCCTCCATTGCTGAAGGACAGTACTTTGTATTGGTCTGATAGAGTAGTTCAACCACTCCTTGATGTTTGCACCTCTCTCCTTTGAGAGCAAGTACTTCTCCGTAAGGAACCTAGCAACAGAGGAAGGAAGAATAAAAATAATTAAAAAGAAAGCAGAAAATGTAGTTATAACTGTGAAAATTGGCAGGGGGAGTAAGGGAGCAGGTAGAGCACCTGAGCCTACTCAATTTTTTGAAATCGACTGGGTTTCAGACTGACGGAACCCCTTTAAACTTCGATTATCCTAGATCTAAGACATGCAACATAAGAACTTCCAGTCCCATCTACTGCGTTTGCTTAGCGGCTCTCTGCAATCCGTTTTTCTAGTGCTCTGTCTGCTCTGGTTTTGAAAGTCTCAGGCTTTAAGACAGTGATTTGATTTTTTTTTTTTTTTTTTTTTTTTCCCCAGGTGTCTGCAGTTTTGCTAGAACTGCAACCTACTTCTTGGACACTCAGGTCAAACTTCAGCCTTAAGCACCCAATAGTTGATTGACGTGATTTTAATAGCATTTTAGAATACAGTTGTTAAGTCAGAAGCAGTGAGATTTTTTTTTTTCCTTCTCAAGGAAAAAGGGAGCACAGGTCTCAATGGCTCTAAACAGTTCCTGTCTCCGCGTGTCGTCTCTTACACTCGGCGGTGAAATGCATTATCGAGTAGGGCCCGGAAAGTGGCTAACTGCGTTTGACACACGCCAACTCCCTGCCTCCACACTGGATAATTGCATTGTCAACTGTTCAGCAAAGTGGCAGGTGACACTGCAGCCGGATTGATTGTCCTACTATGGAGGCTCCCAAGACTGTCAGCCACCCAATCGATAGAGTTTACACAAGACACCGTGACTGCATCTGTAACTAATTTCAATTTGAACCTTGCAAGATGCGGCTGTCCCTGTTTCCTGGTCTCTCTTTTTCTTTGCTTGCATCTTCTCCTTGCATGAGGAGGATGCATTCCCACTGAAAGCCCAGCTTTATTTCTTGTTTTGCAGCTGGAAGTGAAGAAATCAATGGTGTGTTTTGTGGTTTCAGAGTTGAGGGCATTACAGCACATGGCTAACTAGCAGCTCCAGTTTTTCAATCAATAGGCTGATCAATTGATTAAATTAGCACTGATTTTTTTTCTTTCTTCTTTCCAGCCTAGGAAAGAATTAGTTTGGAGGGAAGAACATATGGGTTTGGCCTGTGAAATTTAGCCCTTGGTTTTCCAGTCCTTGGCTGCCTTTCTCCCACTGATACAATCTCTGTGCTCATCATTATTTAAAGCAAACTGCGTCGAGCCCCACTGCTGGCAGTGTCCCGCTGTAAGCCCAGGTGTCACTTTCAGCTGTTCACCAGCCTCGCTGCTTCATGCTCGGCTGCCTTAGAAAAGTCATCCTCCAAGCTCTGCTGTGCTGCTTTATTATTGGCAAAGTTGCGACATTCCTGTGATCCCTGTCAGTGGTGCTTATTGATCCAGTGATGTGAATCTGCTTAGTGATTCAAGATTACTTTAATTCTCGCTCTTCCTTTTTTGTTTGTTTCCACCCTCTCCCCAGGGGAACAAAAGCTTTCAGATCCACCTTTCCCTAACTGTGGAATACAAGTGGTAGCTGCAAAGACCATGGCTGTTGCTGCTGCTTTTGTACTTCAGCTCTGGGTTTTGAGGAGCAGCCATTGAGATAGAAGTGAGACTGTTCTCACCTTAGTGCATCACGCTGGCATGAGGCTCTAAGAAGCAGCCATGTATGAATGGCTACCCCAGATCAGACCTTTGGTCTGAGTGTGTTTTCCTCTCTGCAGCCACAATCCGCACTTTATGGATTACAGAGAGGCATGAAAGAAATCTCTGGAATACTCCTCGGTGCTGCGAGGGGTGAGGAAGCCTCTTCCCTGAGCCTTGCAGCAGCTGGCTCTTATCCTGCACAGCCTGCCCTTTGTTCAGCATGCTGCTGTGAAATGATGTTAATGGTCGTAAAATTATATGGCCCTTTCTTTAAAGGCAGCTGTTCCTCTGATCTGTTAGCAAAGATCACTGTAAGCATCCAAGATGCTGGTAAGCAGTCAGGTCTCTGGCAGCCCATTTGTGCCTCTGTGGGAGCTAATAGATGGCATCAGATGGATGCATCTGCTATTTCAGGTGTGTGCTGTAATGACACAGTTGGGTGTCAGTTTTCCAGGTAAATCACTGTTTTGCTTGAAATAGATCCAGCTCCAGAGAAATGAAACCCTCATCCTGCAAGCAGCTTTTCATGGCCTCGGAATGTACCTTTTCATGCAACGGGATGGGAAAGCCAAGAGAAGTATTCTACCTCCATTTGTTCTAGGAATAAGTAGGGGAACAATTTCACTGTCCAAAAATACAGCTGGGGAAGTGTAACATGTGGAAAGACTGCTGTTCAGGATGGCCTAATCTCTGCCATCCTCCTGTTTTCAGGAATTGCTGATGGCTTTCTCTTTCTTCCCAAACGCCTTTGAAAATAAAGCTGTGTCTGTGCCATCTTGTCCTCTTAGTACTAGTCTGGGATACTTCAGCAGCTGATGAAATAAACCCAGTTTAGAGCCATTCTCGGGAAGTGCGTGTGAGGCCTGGCCGTGTGTCTGCATAAACTACTTTTATTGCCTTCATTGTTTTTACTCTCCAAGAAGCCAACGAGTGACATTTCGTTAAGAAAATAGAGTGAACGTGCTGGAAAGGGAGGTTGTACAGAAGGGAGGTCATTGCAAGGAGTATAATTAGCCAAGGCTACAGTTCTGGAGATTTACGGGAGGCTTTTTTTCTTCCTTCCTGAACAAGTTTAAATTACCTGTGAGCAGAATGAATGCTTCTTCACAGCCAGAACAGGCCTCAGTAGAACTGCATGCTCCTGAGATGGATTTAGATTTAGACCCACTTACAGAACTTACACCAAATTTTGGATTTCTAGAACATTTCCAATATAGAGTTTGAAATACCCCCACTTTCCTGGGGGGCCAGATAGGAGAAACACTTATTATACAGACAAGTTTGGTCCTTTGCGTGAGCAACCTCCATTAGCTGCATTTTTTAATGGTGGTGCAAATAATACTGACATCCTAGTTTTGTTCATCAGTCTTACTTGGAGTGATTATTGAATACATACAGAACAGGTGGCCCCTAAAACGGACTTGTCTGCCCAACCAGGAGTTGAGGAGCAGAGATGGGGCACAGTAGGTCTGTGTTTTCCTACCTGTGCTGAAGAAATTTGGCTGTGGTTGTTTGGATCTGCACTGGTGTAATTGTCTTACCTTTCTGCTCCCGGGACTGCCAGTCTCCATGGGAGCTCCTGCCTGTGCAGGAGCCAGCAGCACTGCCAACACCTGAAGCAGCATGTGTTGTTTCTTTGACCATCTGCCGCTGAACATGATGGAGAAAAGGAGGGACCTGAATGTGAGGTCCTTTTGTCTGTTCTGTGAATCTGCTTATATACGTTAATGACTCTTGGTCATAGCTTGAGCCACCATTCACTTGAGAGATGGTGAGATGACGGGTCATCAGGGAATTGCATAAAGGAAGTGAGATATGAGGAGTGCAGTGGTTGGTGAGAATGCTTTGGCATAGGGGACACCTTAGGAGAAAGAGAAGTGCTCTGAAAACTTACAGAATGGGGAAGAAAGGGATTTCTGATTAAATTTATCTCTAGCCATTATCAATAAGCATGATTTTCCAGTCTCCTTCAAGCTCAGCTGTTCCTACAGCGTGCCAGTGCCTGCAGCCTGGTGCTGGCCAGGAGGCATGTGATTTTTTTCTCCTTTTCCGAGTTCTGTGTCAGTACTTCAGAAACCCTGTTGCTTGGGTAGAGTACCTAAATTTTTCAGAAATTCCCTTGAATTGGCACTCAGGCAGACGGCCCTGAGGCCAGCCTGAGCAAAGCTGTGTACACAGAGCTGGAGAACGGTGGGCAGTTGAGGTAAGTGATCTTGATAGGTACGTTCTGATTGATGGGAGAGTTTGTCTCCCAAACTGTCACAGGGTTTATAGAGGTGCCACTCAATACCAGTGCTGGAATTGCTTGTCAGAGCACCTGGCTACAAGAGCAATGGGGATTGGAGACAGAGCTGTAACTTTGTTTTTTCTCTGCTTAATGGCCCTGGCGTCTGACCTGCCTGCTCACCCCTGTTTGTCTGGACCTTAAGGAGGCAGCTGGGATTAAGACTGTCAGAGGATCGTGCTGCTTTAGCACAGAAGGCTAATTGTATCAGGGCTGGCAATGTATGACAAGTGGTCACCTCCTACCAAATACGCAGGGAGAGCAAAAAATTCTTCAGCAAGGAAAGGGAAAGATATAAAGAGTCTGTTTTGGTTTGTTCTTTTTTTTCATCTGAGAGCAGCATTTTCAAACTCACAAGTGAAGTTACGTTTTTCAGGCCTTAGGTGACTCTCCTTGTAAGATTCCCAGCTGCTCCTGTGAATAACAGCTTCAGGATCATGTCTCTTGTGAATTCCTAGGTCAGACTCACAACTTAACGTTCACTTGACAAATTTCTCTTTACTAACACATCGGGATAAAGTTCTGGTCCTGAGCACTGACCGCTGGATAGTGGTGCTAGCTCTAGAGGGCTGCTCTAGGCAGCCTTGCTGATGGCCTTGAATTACTGCATGACCTTCAGAAGCTGAGCCTTGCTGGAGGAACCTGTCCCTGTTCCCAGTGCATGCTGTTGAATTGCAAATCACCTAGGTGTAGTGGTAGCGACTCTTGTGGAAGCTCCCATTCTGCTCTAGATCCAAAACAATGCCATTGTAAAGGCCATTTTATTCTACTCAATGCCCTCTGCGCTCCATTTCACATTTTCCTTGCTCCTGGATGGCAGTGTTTGCCACTGGCAGGAGCTGGAAGTTATGAGGCCTCTTTACACTTGGGCTGAGTTAGTGAGAAGCAGGTGTGATCTTTTCAGGCCTTCCTTGCATTTAGTGGTCCTCTTAATCCATTTATAACAGCACTTGTCCAGAAATCTGGTTTGAATGAGCCTGAGATGAATGAATAATGTCAGGCAGTTCAGACGTCAAATATTTGAACAGCTGCATGGGTGTTTTTACTGGCTTTGTGCGTGGAAGCAACCCCAGGAAGTCAGACAAGAAGGGTCAGGTCGAAATTGTGGCACCAAACCCTGGCCTGCCGGAACTGGCCTCAAAATTGAGGCAGATGAAAGGGCATTATGATGCTGGTGGCAGGCCATTTGCTCTGCAGGTGATGCTGGACAGAGCTTTGCATCCTGTTCTTTGGTGTTCTCTTGCATGCAGTGGCAGTACTGGGATTTATGGATTTTTTGAGTCACATCAGAAACATATTTTGTGGATTTTGGTTTTCCTTTTTTTTTTAAAGCAGCCTCTGAAGTCCTAAAACTGATTGCACAGCTTATAGTCAAGAGTCTTTTCTGGGTACGCAGACATTATTTTGTTTAGCATACAGTTTCTGAATCAGATTTTTTTCACTGTGTTGCACTGGATTGCACTTGGTCATGTTCAAAGAGACCAAAATCTGTATTTGGTGAAAATCTGAAGAGTTGCATCACCTTATTACAGCTTCCCTTAGGCCCTGACTTGAGAGTCCTTGTTTGATCAGACAAGAAAATTTGCCCTTCTCCTGCCCCTCATCTTAACCTATGAACTTCTCTACTATGCCCTCCTCTCTGACTGCAGTGCTGTATCAGATCATCCCAGTGTGTATCTGTCATCGTAACACAGTGTCCAACCCTTGGACTTGCACCCTCCCTGTGTAGGGGATGTAGTACTCTTTTGGGAATGCAGTGGTTTCTATTATAGAGCTAGATTCACCAAAAGGTCTGTGGAGTATTTTCCTTACAGACTTAAAAGGGATTTTCTTAAGTACAAAGGTTTTAAGAGCAAGGACACTGGGATTCTGAAGTCAAGGTGCCTTAATATTTGTAAATTGTATCGCTGTAAGCAGATTTTCTTTTCTTAAGCTCTAACCATAAACCACTGCTTGGCTTGAGTCACTTGGAAACAAAATTGATGGAAAAGTGCATGTTTGCTGTGTGCTCAGCATCCTTACAGAGAGGGACACAGGGAGCAGTCCCACTTATGTTCACTCTTTCGGACACCTTTCCCCCCTCCCGATATGTTTGCTCCCTGTATTCATTATCTGGCCAACATTCAGATCACCTCTGGGACTGGCCAAGTCACAGCTCCAGCTTTGCATGATTTGTGTGTCCCACAGCTACAAGAAAAATGAAGACCTGTGTGTCCAAAGTTTATGGCCTTTGAGAAGTGATGGGCTGAAGTAATGCCAGGTGCAGAGGATGGTGTTACTGCAGGTTAAATGCCATACCTGTAAATTACCACCCCGTCGCCTGCTGTGACTTGTAAGGCAGCTTTGAAAGAATATCCAGCTCCTTTGACAGGTCTCTCTTACTCCTCTAAATCTTCTCCCAAACATTGTGATGAACTGAAGTCTTCAAGATTTACTAGATCAGCCATTGCAGCAAGCGAAGGCAGCTTGTGACATGTGTTGGCTGGCAGCGTGCAGCCGGTACGTGAAACACTTTAGCAGGGTCTGCTGAAGAGGGCTGCCCTGGCGACACCGCAGAGCTGACCTGCAAGCCTGGCTCCTGCAGTACCTGGCACAGGTGGTGGATGCTGCATTGGCGGTGCTGTTTTGTTACCTCTGCTGGAAATTGAGGCTAGCAATTACTTTGAAGTAAAAGGTAGTTTATGCATCTAGGAAAAGGTTAGTCTTAAAATCATTGACATGCTACAGTTATCGCTCGTTAAGGACCTTCTTTATATTCAGGGAAGAGAAATATCAAATCCATATAAACAAATTTTATTGGGGGCTTAATGAATCAGCGAGGCCATCCGTTCCTAGAGAGTGATAGTAGGTGTCTGCATAGTGTCCTTGGAAATGAGACCTTGCCTTGCCCTGGTCTCTGCACAGATGTGGGCTGTTAGAAATACAGCTTACTCTTCTGGGCTGGGAAAGTGCAAGTTTGCTGCTGACAGCCCAGGCTTTTCCAAGTGTGGTGGTGAGAGCCCAGGGGGATGAACAGACTCAAACGTCTGTAGCCCTAAAAGGGCTACCCTGACGCTCAAGAATGTCCTCATTCTTCAGGCATGCACCTTGTATTCAGTGCTTCTAGCTTAATTTTAACCAGTCTTCTGCACAAGGCAGAAATTTATCGCTTTGGGGACATTTCGTGCAGAGCTGAGGCTACTTCTGCCTTATTCTTCCAGCATTTGCCAGTGGGATGTGCTCCCTGATCTAGCCACAGGCTTGGGTCACCAGCCAGCTGAATGTGCTAGGTCCTTCAGACTCCAGAAGGTACCCTCTGTTTGTGAGCCAGGTGTCCATGTCTGCTATCCAGACGGTGGGATGCTGAGTGAAAGAGCCTACTGGAGGCAGCCAGAGTGAGCCAGTTTCTTTGTAGCTTATGTCTCCATCTCAGATCTGTTGCAGAATTGAATGCAAACCAGAATCTGCACCACCCTAGGATTCAGGAGGTCTTTGCTTCATTTCCAGTCTCATGGGAGAGAGCATGTCCAATGTTAGGTCACATAAAAAGTAAATACTTGTCTGCCTTAGTTTCTGTTAATGAACCTCAGGCAGCAAATACCATGTGAAAGTTCATCTTCAATAGATGCCTGCATGCAGATTCAGTTAAAGGAAGCCTGGTTATAATCAGCAATAACATAGTCAAAATAGTTGAGAATGAACATAAATGTGTATATTGTTAGAAAGCAGCACTTGTTACACAGTTCGGTCTCAGGTGTAACTGTTCACTTTCGCTTGCTGCTGGAATTGGGACTGGATTCATGCTGGATCCACCCTTGTTGGAAGTGCAGAACTCCAGTTGGCTTGCACTGGAATTTGCTCCTAAGAAATGCTTGTGAGGGACAGTTAATGACTGTGGAGTCTGATCTTTTTGTAGAAAGTTTACTTTTCCTAAACATTTTGTATTGTAAAAATCTAAGTCGTGACTAAATGCATTAAAAAAATAAAGATATTTCTAATTGTATTTTAGCCTGTGCCTGCCCTCTGCTCCTGAAATAAGGACTAATTCAGAATGTCCCTGTGGCCTTCTCTTATGTGCTAGTCGTGTAGTTTTTTGTCATGACCACTTCTATGAAAAGTCAGTCTTCTCTGTTTTGTTTCAATTTTTGCCTTTGAGAGATACACTTCCAGCGCCTTCAGCTTTCAGATAACTCATGGGGAGCAAAAGTTCAAGAGTGTTTCATTTTCAGTGTTACGGGGCATTTTAGAGCATAAAATCCAGCATCCATTTCTGTCAGTGTTTTCTGTGCAGTCTTCAGACACTTGTCCTTGTGCAGTATTTAGAGGAGGTATCTTTTGCGAGGCTGTTCAGAGTAAAGGCCAGCCTACAGACTGGTGCTGACCCACCATCCTTAGGAGATCTCCTTCACTTCGTCTCAAATTCAAATACTCATCCACACGTTTTATTTTCTTCCAGGTTCTGGGTTTATCATGTGCAGTGGCAAGGAGAATCCAGACAGCGACGCTGACCTGGATGTGGATGGGGACGACACACTTGAATACGGGAAACCACAGTATCGTTTTTGAAAGGCTCTTACTGAGAGGGAACCTGGAGTTGCATCCTCAGCCAGGTTTCATATAACACTGCCCTGGGTAGAGGTGGACAATCTGTGTCCAGCCCTGCTGGAAATGGCACCTCTTTCCCCATTTCCTATGTAAATTGAACTAGGAGGGATTGCTGCCTTTGAGATCCTGCTGTTGATGCAGCACTACTTCAGACACGGTTGGTGAAGTTTGTAGCAGACATTGCAAGAAATCAAGGTCGTATTTCTCACTGTTTCAAAGCCAAACTCCTGTCTCCATCCAGGTTTCTTCCATATGGATAGTTTTTCCTGCTTCATGGGTAGGAATTGAGTTAATTTTCCACAAGGCATCTCTTTGTATTCAGGGGGTTTGTCCAGTAAACATTTCAAGCACTACTCGCTTGCAACTTGGACTGAATTTTTTTCCTTTCATTAGACAGCTCATGGGCAGAACTATCATTAATGACACAGTTTGGGAATTTCTCCATCTGGGAGCCTCTGGGAGAGCTGTGAGCAGAATTCCTCGCTGCAACAGCTCTACACCCATCAGGGAGGAATTTATGCAAGGGCATTAGGCAGACATCGACTTAGCTGTGATAAGGGGGAATGTATAGCTGTGGATGTAGATTTTACTCTTACCTCTACCAGCCTTTAAGACTGAAGCCCAGCCCTTATCTGGTAAAAGATCTCTGTAGCTCCAACAGAAATAGTGGAATTGTGCAGGTTAGGCTTGTAGGGGTTGAGGAATTGGTTTTCCCCTTCTAAGAGGCTCTGGCATCATGTTCTGTTTCTTTCCACCTAAACCAAAACTTTAAGCCTGCATTTAAAAGGAAGTCCCTCCATGGATACCGACCTCCCTTCTGTTGAGGTGTTCCCAGTTGGAATGAATTTTTTCTGTGTCCCAGATAACGTGCCGACCATCTCAAAAGCATTTCCACTGTCTGCAGCAAGGTTGTACATTCCTTAACCCCTTGTGCTTAGGTACACGGAGGCAGACGTTATCCCTTGCACTGGGGAAGAGCCAGGTGAAGCCAAAGAGAGGGAGGCGCTCCGAGGTGCTGTTTTAAAGTAAGTACCGTGCCTTTCTAATTTGCTTTTGTGACTTTGGGGGAATCTCAGTTTATGGAAAGTAACTGAGCGCGAGAGTCACAATGAGAGGGACTTACAAAGAGGCACAGTGTGGCGAGTGGGTCTCCATGTCTACCCATGCAGCCTCAAAAAGCCTCCCTGCACGCTCTCCCTCTCTTCACCACCCCACTGCCCAGCCAGTGCTTGCTGTCTTCTCCCAGAACAGTGCTGGCCAGACAGCGAATTCTGGTGATGGGGAAGCTGTGTTATACAAAGGCCTTATGCATCTTCTTGCTTCATGATGAGGTATGACCTCTTAGTAGTAGTATAACGTGATGCCATCCAAATCTCATTTGGCACATTAGGAGTCTGGCTCTCAGGGTATGATTTCATTGCATCCCATTACATGTTGTGGGATACACAAACTAATCCTTTGTTTCTGGGTTTGGGGCAGGTCGTGGCAGGATATGTACTCTGTCAACATGCATATGTGGAGAATATAGGCAGCCAGCATTCAGGGCACTTGGGGAAACATTTCAGGCAAATAAAATGAGTCTTAACAGGGAGGTGGGATTGCTTCTAAGCCCTCTGCCCTGCATAAAACAAGGCTTAAATTACCCTTCTATGTCTTTTACTCAGTGATCCTGTGAGGTCAAGGTTGAAGTGATTGATAGAGCAGTGAAATGAAGTTTTCTTACTGCTTAGCCTGTCACAAACACTAGTTCAAAATTAGGTTGCACTCCATAGAAAAGTGGCATTTGCCACACTGGATCCATACCATTGGGCTGTTGAATACTTTGCTAACCATGCTAGTCCATAGACAGGGCCTCAAGGATAATGAAGCTCCTTCGGAGTCAGGAAAATGATATTGTAGCAGGAGGAAATTCAGTGGCTGTGGACAGTCAGTGTTTGGTGAGATGACTGAGGACCTGAGGCCAGGACACCCAGTTCCTTCATGTGGCTTGCACCTAAAACATGATTTTGCTCTTTGGGCAAGGTCTTTGCATGTCTCCTGGACTTGTTTGCTCATTTCTGAAACTGGAGAGATGGTGTTGCTTGTAAAAGCACTTTAAACTTCTGTCATATTTCTGTAGAAATGCAGTAGGGTAGCTGATGCCCTGAAGCATGAGCCTGCATTACCTTTTGAGTGCAACTGTCTTAGCTTGTAGAGTTAAAATGTTATACAGTCACGGGTGTGCAGCCTACTCGGAAGATTCCTTTCTCTTAAAGTCTCTTACAAGACTTGGCTTACAAGACAATGGGCAGTGTTAGGAGTTGTCTGTACTTCAGTGCTTCTGTTCTTCACGTGGGAAGATGGAAAAGATGGGGCTTGTAAAGGTGTAAAGTTATTCTTAAAGGGAGAAGCTATTGCGGCACAGAGAATTTGTGTTCACGAGTAAGGTTTTCGTCTTTGAAATCGTATATTCAAAAATGAGCCTTAGGTCACAGGTGCTGTTTGAATCCCAAGCCTTCAGTCAGCATCACAACCCCCATGTGATTCAGCAGAGGTTGCAGCTGGAAGTGCAGGTTGGGAGAACACTAGTGGAAATGTGGATTAGCACAAAAACGCCTCCTGCAGCAGGCCGACCACTCACATTTTCAAGCGTGGACTGGTGGATAGACGTATTCAGAGAGAGGTGGTGTGGGGGCAAGTGGGTGGAAGGGCTAGCTTTTCCTGAGCAGCAAAATTTTCCACATACAACTGTCAGCATTCTACCCTTTTCTGTTTTAGTGGTGGCACACCCAGTACTCGAATAACACCGGAGTTTTCTAAATGGGCCAGTGATGGTGAGTGTTGAACTTGTAAATTATTAATTCCTGTGCTACAGGAGGGCAGATAGATATCCCGTATCTTCTGATTGCCAGTAATGATGTAAATGGTAATTGCAAATGCTGTTGTACAGTACCAGCAGATACATATGCACATATAATCACACTGTCTGTTTTGAAACTTTAATTAATTGTAGTTAGTGGCAGCCGAGGGAGTTTCCAAAAACGCAACCTGAACTGGTGTGGTAATAGCTCAGGGTTGGATTGACTTGCTATCTTGTCCCTAAAAGACATCCTGCTGTATCACAGAAGGATCCATCAGAGCTTGACTATGTGATGGTGCTATTCAGCTGCTGGGGGGTTTAAACTACAGAGGCACCTTTTGCTTGGGTTTTGTCTAACTGCTTCCTTATCTTCCCTACTTTAAAAGGGTATGCTAGAGACTTGTATCATGATCTGTTGGGTAGGTCTTATCTTTACTGGCCTCTGTATGGCAAGAAAAGCCTGCAGCTCTGAAGCCTGCACCTTTCGAGTGAGAAGTCTAGGATCTGTCCTACTTCATGATCTGTAGTTGAGACTCCAGTGCAAGCGAGTGAATGTGAAATTGTACCTTTACATGCATTATTTCAAAGCTCATAGCATTAAGCAGGGTGGGGGCTGTTAAACCCATTTGACTGCTGGGGGGTTTTATTTAATGCCAGCAGCACTGGAAGTGTAAGCAACAACCTAGTGGAAATATGAGAATAATAAAACCTGGCGCTTTCCAGCTGTAGATGCCAAATCCATTTCCAGAGCTGGACAGTGCTGCTTTAGCTCCCTTAGGAGGGGAACTGAAGCTCAGCGACCTGAAGAGACTTGTCCTCATGATTTTATTCCCTGTTCTGTTACTGCAATGCTTTGGGCATTTGATTCCCAGCCTTGAAAGCACCTACAAGACATAAGTGCTTGCCAGTGGGAGGAGGGGTGGGTAGAAATAGTTTTGCCAGGGGCATGATGATTAAATGGAGAACATAGGATATCTATCGCAGGCATTTTCTTCTGTGGGATAGGCAGTCACATTTATGTTCTGTCATGTAGGAGCCACTCATTTGTAGGTGTGTTCAGCTTCCTTAACTACAGCCACAGAGGTGATGAGAAAACAGCCTTGCTGACAGTTGCTGTGACCTTTTTTCTTCACACCTTTTACCTGAAGCTGCAGTGCTGAACCTACAGCCTAGGGGGTGGCCCTAGGGACAGTTCATTTGGTTGATCTCTGACTGGAATCTCACATCCTCCCCAGTGCTGGGAGGAGCCATGGGGCTGCTGGCAGAGGAGAGCTATGAGCAGAGTGTTCTGTTGTACTTAGTTACCTGCATGTGTTTTTCTCCTTGTCTATATCTGAGGGGTCTTAGAAAAACAGAGGAGCTGAGAGCAGGGCCTGGGCCGAGTGCACTTGCTCCTTACCCACCTTTCTGAAGGTACACTTCAGCATGGCAACTGCATCAAACATTTCTGAATGAAATCCTGGTTTAAACAACTGGTACATCTGCGAGGGTCAGTCAGTTCAAAGTCAGGAGAGGGTTGGGGTTGTATCTTCAGCCCCGAATCACCAAAGCAAGCTGTCCAGGTAGAGGGCCTCCCTGCCAGACAGGGACATGTAGCGTCGTTCTCTCTTCTCTGTTTTTGAGAATCAGCATGAAAATGACTCATCAGGGTCCTCTGCTTCTGAAACTGTAACTCGCTTAGACTATTTAATTGCAATGATCAGATGTTCTCATACTGATTTGTCTGTTCTTCCCTCAACAGAAATGCCCTCAACGAGTAATGGTGAAAGCAGTAAACAGGAGACCATGCAGAAGACCTGTAAGAACAGTGACATTGAAAAGTGAGTGTAAAGTGGGCATTGTTCTTGTTTTGAGGAAATAATGTCTCGGTTCCTGAGTTTTTTACCTGCAGCCCTTCCAGCTGATTCAAAACTTTAAGTCCTAGTGTTTGACTATACCATAGGGCGGGGCTCCTGGGCATATCTTTTCCTGTCTCTTTCTGCTCACTGGCAGCCTTTACGACTGGTTTTATCTGCAGCGTGCATTTGAGCAGCAGCCCCACTCCTCAGCCTCCTCCTAGGGTGGCTTACTGCTGAGGCAAGTTTGATAATCCAAGTCTAAAACTACAGGCTCTACACTGCTGCATGGACTGGATTAATTGAGTTGGGGAAGTGTTTTAGTTTGCTTATTGCCTGACATGAAATGTTGCCCCAAGATCAAGTGAGAGACAAAACAACAGGAAGGAGGTGGAAGCAATGAGAGGTAATCATGAGTTTTAAACGGATGGCATTTAAATTTTGGGGATGAGGTCCATTGATAATTTGGGATGGGGAAGAAGTCTGGTGATAGTGTTAAAATGAGTTACAGAAAGGTGGTTTGGGTTTTTTTTCTAATGTAGTTTGTTCTGCCCCTGGTCCTGACTTTGAGAGGTTGTGTCCCTGGCACATTACAGGATCTCTGACAGTTGAGGCAGTGTGGTAAAGCATATGTTCACAGTCAGGGCTAACTGGGGAAACTCACTGCTGCAGGAGAAACTTTTAACGCTGCTGTGCTATCTCAGCACTTTCCTTTTTGCAAGCTTATCAGCACGTCTCAAACATGGGCTGTCTGCTCTTCGGTGCTTCACAGTGAGCAGACTTTGGCCAAGAACCAACGAGTTTGGAAGCTTGCAGGTCAGTGCAGGAGCATCTTTGTCCTTAAAGCGAGCCAACCATTGATGCTGTCATGACGAAGGAGACTTGAGGATGCACACATCCCTTCTGCCCTAATCTGTCAGCTTCTATCTCAGCCGCTGCTTGGCTTCCCTTTGGGCCTCCTGCCTGTCAGCCCAGCAGCCCTCCACCCTCCCAGATCCACTCCTATTGAAAATCTTTAAACTGCAGGAGCTGAAAGGATTTGACATTTTCCAGAACACTTGAGCTCAAGTGATAAAATTGACATAGCTTTAATAATCTGATCAAAGAGGCTTTAGCTAGCACCTTTTGAAGGATCCCAGAATCCTTCCCAAACAAAACCACTCCTGCTAGCACCGCAGTGAAATGGGGGGAGCGTGTGTATGCGTGTATGTGTATGCACGCACACCGTGCTCTGCTATAACCTTGCCCTGCTAAAGCTTCAGTTCTGCAAGAGGTGCGAAAAGTCAGCAAAACACAATAGAAATTACGGGAAAAGCCTTAAGTGTCTTGCTGAGTCTTTCCAATAATGTTGATTTTTTTGAAAGTGGCAGGAAGAGCTTTTTATTTAAGGTACTTTATTTCACCAAGGTTCAGAAAGCAAGGTGGTGTTTCAGGTGGAGAATTCCTAGCTGGTTTTTTTCCCCATTCTCTTTCTTTCGTTTGAGATTTCTGTGTGATAAATAGTTTCTGTCCTGCCATTTAAGGAGTCTGAATGCTCTGTGTGCTTGTCTGTGTAGAGGGGTTCTGTTAAATTAATTGATAACAGGGATCAGAGCTAGAAGCCTACAGAAAAGGAAGGGGGAAGGGTTTCACTGTCTGGCTGCTTCCCACTCCACTGCTGAGCCATGATATATGGCGACCCAGCCCAACAGGCTAAATTGATTCATCTCTAGTTCCTGTTTCTTAATCTGGAGCTAAATTGGTTTCATTTTTCTTGTTTTGGGTGGCGCTTACAGGAAGTTTTTGGCAGCATCACTTTACTCTCTATTGTTTGTAACTTTAATTTTTGCCTTTAAATCTGAGCGTTATTGATTGGCATCTGATTAGCATTTTTAAAAGTGTCCACAAGCACATGGCTTACCACCTGTGTCAGCTGTGCTCTCTGTTTAGAGCAGTAGCTAATAGAGTTAGCAGCGATCCGCATATTGATCCTCCTCTCATAAGAATGACGTTTCTTCTCCCTCCCCTCTTCCAAAAATAAGTCTAGGCAAGGAGAGTGGTGCGAGTTTGTTTGGTATTTAATCCTTTAATACAGCACAGCAAGTGGTCCTCCTTTTGGCACACAGCTGAAGCTCTTTGCTTGAGCAAATTAATTTAATCTAAATTCAGGTTTTCATGGAAGAGTCTTTTACCTGTGGAATGACTAGATGGGAAGTAGGGCAAGCGTGTGTTTGTTTGCCTGCTTCTTGTGCCGTGCCAGGTCATCATTAGCTTGGACAGGTTGACCTCCTCTGTGTTGTGTTGAACTTCAGATAGCAGCCACAAGTAATGAGACACATGGTGCTGGTCCCAGCTGGCCTTCATAGCCATGCCGGGTCGTCGATAGCTCAGGTAGATTTCTCACTGTTTAGCTCATCTGTGTTGTGTGGAACTTCAGATGGCAGCCACAGGTAATGAGAGGGGTGGTACTGGACCCACCTCTCCTTCACAGCACTGCAGGTTGTCTCAGCTCTGCTGAGTTTTTCTAATCTCAACAACATGAGACATGTCTGGGAGACACCCTAGGGTGCTGAAGGCTCGTGGAAAGACGTGAAGGAGCGTCACGCCAGCTGAGCTCTGCCCATCTCCTGAAGGCCCCAGCCACCACGAAGGCAGAGCTCAGCCGGTGCAACACTCCTTTACCTCAGACTCCAGATGCAGCTTTACCTGGGATGGGCAGCCGGTCCCTAATTGCCCAGGCATCCTCCCCAACTCCTCAGCCAACATTATGCTCTCAGCTGAAGCACCATCGCACACAGAGAACTACAAAAAGCACCTTCTCTGCAAAAAGTCTTCCTCCCCTGCTCCCTCCCAGGATGCTGCCTGCACAGATCTGGTACCATTTTGAAACTGAGGTTCCCCGGGGTTAAAAGCCAGCATCTTAATTCAGAGTGCCAATGTTCAATTTTGCTTTCTGCCACCAGACGAGATTGCAGGCCAGTGAGAGAGTCTGGGTTAGTGGCCCACTGGGTCACCTCCCATTTGTTTTCCTCAATTTTGTGTTGTCATAAATTCATTCCAGACCGTTGTGGTTGATCAGTTTATCTCCGCTGGGGCAGGGAGCGCTGTGAGCATGATATATGGCACAGAGCATTGTAGCCAGCCTCTCCATGAATCACTCCAGCTGTTTGGTGTCAGCCCCAAAGCAAACAGGACCCGGCCGCTGAGCGTTGACTACGATGAGCTCAGTATGGGAAGAGACATGACGTATGAATGTTTATTTAATAATTCTCTAATATTTCCAGCAGAGTGTGGCTGTGCCTTCTGGGGTGGGGGGGGGGAGAAAGCGGGGGAGGTTGAAGAGGGAAACTCTAATCTATTGGGGTGGGTCATAAATCAGGCAGACAACATCATTAATCAGGCATGGGACAGAAGTGGAAGGAGGTGGGACTGGAGCTGCCATCTTCAGTGGGAAGGGGGCTGTGCTCCTTTTTTTGTAAAACAAATCTTGTTTCTGATTCCGCTTGGCCCCAGTCGCGCTGCATAATAGCAAACCCGGACACAAGACTGTTTAAGTGAGTATGCTACCTCTGCTGTAAACCTTGCAATACGAGCCTGCCAAGCATTAAATCCCTTTATAATTATCTTCTTTATATAACACTTCATGCTCACCATGCTTCGTTGGATGAGACGCTTGTTGGGTTAAAAAGAGGGTTTTAGAGATAAAAAGCAATTGTATTTGTTTTATTTTTGCTGTCTCCTTCTTCCCCTTCCCCCCTACCTCACCACTTTCCAATCCAGCTGTTCTGAAAGCATTGGTTCCAGAGGGACTCTGGTGCAGCAGCACAGGAAGGAGCATCAGTTAAAATTAGACAAAGCTTAGGTTGGGATCCTTGTGCAGTTGAAGAGGTAGCAATGTGTGTCATGGGTCGAGACAGGAGCGGAGTGAGTGTGAAGCCAGAGGATTCGCAGGAGCCTGAAAGGGACAGAGCCACACTTTAAGCTGTTGTGTCAGAGGGAAACAGAAGCTGTTGTGAATTCACACCAGAGCATAAAGCACCTAGTGCCGTGGTTTAGATGATGTGTTGGTGTTGGGTTATAGTTTGGACTCGATGATCTCAAAAGGTACTTTCCAACCTTGTGATACTGTGATAAGTGCTCCCCAGCTCTTCTCCACAGTGTCACACCATTATTGGGCTTTGGTGGGAGACAAGAATGTTGTATAGCAAAGGCAAAATTAAGAAATTAACTTAAGTTGTCGATTAACTAACCCTTTGTGGTCTGCTAGGAGAGAGGGTGGTGCTGCTGGTTGGTCCAATCCTAGACCAGCGTGTGTAAACTTGAGACAGGATCCAGGAAGCTGATCTGAAGCATGGGATTGTCAAAGCCAGACTGAGAAAAATTAAAAATCTGTGTCCAGATGTTATCTTTGTTAGGCTTTAGTCCTTCCTTTCAGTAATTCAGTAGCAAGTATTACGTGTTTGTAGTGTGTACTGGTATTGAGCATTGGAAGGGTGCATAGGTAGATGCTCCATTTCTTTATGGAGTGAGACTTCAGCATTACTTCATCCTTCAGGTTGTGGTGGTGGAGAGCAGACTGCTGGAATGCATGTCTTCATCCTGCTCCCTCTTTTAACTGTTCGGTAGAAATTGCATGTGCCAATAATGGTCTCAAACATTATTACCACTGCACCACTGTATCCGTGTCATGGTTCATCACAAGGTAGCAGTTAACGAAGCTTGGCGAGGCAGGCTGACTCTGTGACCTAGGGGAAGGGTGGCATCTGTTCAGTGCAGCTGTGTCCAGAGGTTTGGTCTAATTCTCATACCTTGAGGCAGTTTTCCTTAGGCACGTATTTGACATCTTAATATAGGGAGGGACTCATGTCTTTTGAACTTGTGATGTTTGAAGTGACTGCAAACCCAAGGTGGCTGCCACCTTCAAGAGGCAGTAGCATCTGTGTCTTATAACTGGTGAAAAACCCAGGAAGGAATTTTATTCCAATATTAGGAGTGTGGTTTGGGCACCTTGCCCTTCGTGTCTTTTTGCCTGCCTCTTCTTTTCTTCTTTTATACATTTTTTTTTTTTTTTCTTCTAAGTTTCAGAAATGCTGTTAACTTTAATTTGTGGAGTTGCTTCCTGGGAGTGAAAAATCGATGGGGGGCTATCGCAGTGTGAAATTCGACTGTCACTATTGAGCTATAGAGTTAGCAAGATGTCTTAGAAGGTAAAAAATAAATCGTGGCCCAGCAAGTGCTCAGCTGTGCTATTTCAAAGGGGATATGAGGCTGATGGTCCGTTAGAGGGTACTTCAGTTAGATGGATGATGATTCCCTGTGAAATATTGGAGTTATTCCATAGGTAAGAGAAACTTTAGCTAATAAAACACAAACAGCTGCCTTCTAGCAGAGGAATTCTGCCCTTAGATGTGTGAACAGCTTGTCAGAGAGAGGACTCGTCCCTAAAATTAGCCTGTTGTGTTTAACAATGTCTCTGATGGAGCATTGTAGATCCTGCTATGTTCCTTCTGAAAATATTTTGAGGATGTGACTGTTTGTTCACATCCCTTACCTACACTGCAAGAATTAAGAGGCAGGGACTGATTATTTTTAGGAAATGCTCATGTGGTGCCCAGATGCTCTCAAGAGAAAAGTAACCATTATTTTTACGTAGGCTGCGTTCCCTGTTTGGATGGAAATGTTCTTTTGAAGAGTAGAAAAGGGATCTTGTTGTGCCCCACTGGCTGCCAGTTTGCTGTCGCTGTCGTGCATCTGTTGAAAGGCAGCCCTGGCTGCGTGCTGCTGTTAAGAGGGCTACTGCTTTCTTTGGCACTCACTGACTGTTGTGACAGGATTCTGTAAGTGTTTGTGCTGTGCCAGCTGCTGTATGACATCAGGATGATTGTAATTACAGCTCTCAGTAGTTTATGCATTTCTCAGGCTACAGTTATTAAGTATAAATACGAAGTAGTACCAAAAAAAACCCTAGTTTGTATTACTTCTCACTAAACCGTGTCTGGGACAACTGTAGAGTCTGTAATTATTTCTCTTACACTTGCATGCACAGTTGCAGTACCGCTGAGGGGAGATTAACTGCTACAAGAAGGAGTTTTAAGCTGCATTTAGTTGGAGCTTGGGAAAGACTTCCCAAAGAATTTAATGACAGAAGAATTCATTGTGTTCTTCTGTCTCCTCTACCTCTGTAACACAGAACCCAGCACTGCTTTTACAGAAGCAGTGTAAAAGTGAGAAATGTAATTAACGTAGTTTAATATCCATGTTGAGTTTTTGCCCTCACTGCAGACGCTTTGTCGTATTTCTCCATTCACTTCTTTTTTTCTTCATTTTTAACAGTTTCTATCCACAAAAAGCTGCTGTTTCCCTCTCAGTTCCCTAAGCATTCCTGCTTTTCCCTCAGATAGCCAACTCCTGACCTGTCCTTCCTCTGCATTGCTGGTTTCCTCTTCCAGCTCTGGGACCGCAGTTGGTTATGTGATACTAATGTGCCATGGCCTCATTTAATAGCTTCGGGTTTCTTTTTGAAGCCATGATTACCTTGAATGATGCTAATTCTGATCCTTTCTTTCCCCGTAAAGGAAGCAGCAGCAATGTAAAAGTTCTAGGGCAGTAGCGACAGTTGTAGGAAGATGCGTGGAGGATGTGTTATCGCGCTGCCCTTGTGTGCCTCCAATCATTGGTCATGAATGGAAGTTCTGGAAAGCATATCACCTCTGCGGTGAAGCCCTTAAAAGGCTGCAGATGAATCCAAGTTTATTTCCTGTTTATTTCGGCTGTTTGGATGCAGGCCATGGGAGTAGAAGGCATTTCATTGTGCACAGAGGCTGGCTGCAAGACTTGGCTGTGTGTCCAACCTTCTGAACACCGTTCAGCCCTAGAAATTTGCTATTCCTCTTTCACTTCAGGCATATTTTATAATTTTGTGCCCTAATGGTCCAACCAAGGCTACCAATAATTCCAGACTACCTCCAGGCCACAGAATAATGATGAGTTACAGCTGCTGTAAGTCTTCCCATAGAAAAATATTCCCACCTAAGCTATATGTGGAGCTTGGTCATAACCCAAACATGTTTACTTATGGATGGAGGCAAGTTTCAGAAGGCTGGAACCTGTAACCCATGAGCCTCAGCAGGGAGAGGAGCTGCATTTTCCACCTGCCCTGCCTGCAGTTTGTGACCCTGACTTGTATTAAGGTAGAGACCAGGATACACCTTTACAGATCTGTTAGGAAGACAGTTAGGGTCACAAGGATGCAGGATACATTTGAAAAGTGAACAGAGATACTAATGCATTAGATGTGCAATTATTTCTGTTTGGGAACTTTCTTTATAGAGATTTATTTTGCAGCTCAGCCTGTGCTGCCTCAACAAAACCTCGTTGCGGCAAAATATGCCTCCATAGCATGGCTTTTTTCATTTCTCGCCAAAGCTGCTCCAGGAAAGCAATGGGATTGCATTTATTTTCTCTTTGGAGCAGGGGACATAGTCTCTAAATCGAAATCAGAATGACCCATGCATTCTTTCTCCCAGCTTTCATGTTGAACCATAATTGCTCAAATGGCACATTTAAAATTTTGGCGCAAGCTCAGACTTTCACTCGCTGCTTTTTTAAATCAGTCCCAGTGGCCAGCGGATACTGCGTAGCCCTACAAATGCATCTAAACATGCTGACTCCGAGGCTCCTTCCATTCTGAATGATCAGCAGTGCCATCTGTCTCTGTTTTGATTGGGGCTGGGCACATGTGTCCCAGCGAAACGCGGGCCAAAAAAACAGAGAGAGAAAGAGCCAGAGCCTGAATTTACTTCCCGCTTCTGTAAAGACATTGTTGGGTTCTGTGTTATAGAGGCGGAGGAGATCTGAAAGCATAATGAATTCTTCTGTCATTAAATTCTTCAGGGAATCTTTACCCAAGTCCCTACTAAATGCGGCTTAAACCGCCTTCTTGCAGCGGTAAGCTCCCCTCAGTGGTATCGCGCCGGTGCATGCAAGTGTAAGAGAAATAATTCCTCTGTGGGGAAAAAAAAAAAAGACAACATTTTTGGTTTGCATCAAGATGAAATTAGTCAGCAGCAAACTCTGAATTTGGCAAGCAGATGCCAATATTAACAAGTTGTGCAAGCAAGTATAAAATAGAGGCGCTTGTGACTGAGAGCGCCTCGGCATCGTGTGTGTGTGCCCTTGCATGCACCCCGGCTCCAAATTCACAACTCAGAACACGGAAATTAGAATGGGGAACATTGCATTATTCATAACTTGGCAACCAGAAGCCAGGGCACTTTGCCAAAATAAACTATTCTCTATAATTACAGGTGAAGCAACATTCTTTAATATCTTACAATACAAAAACATACATTAATCAAGGAAAGAGGGCTTTTTTTTCCTAGAGGACAATAAATTAGCATCCTTGCCAATTTCCTCAATACATGTGACAGTGCTTTACAGGATTCTAAGTCAGCCTTTTTAAAGAAGGTTAGTCTGAAAACAAATAAACCCAATAAATAAGATTTTTAGTTAAATAAAGGGGAAGCAATCTTCAAAAACGTTTATATCTTGCCAGAAGATTTGTTTTAACACTGGAATTGTCACAGACTGAGGGTCTAAACTTCACTTGCTGCATTTTGACATGGCTTTACTGTAAACAGCTTTGATGGGCAGTTTTTTACTGCTGGGGATCCGACCCCTTCTGCCATAGCCAGCTTATCTAGTGAAATAAAATGACAGTGCATCATGCCTGTCCAGTGTCCCACATGTTCTGGGGTGATTCACAGTCTATGTGCCACCAGTATCAGACACTGGACTTCTTTCAAAGACTTGTCATACCGAAAATGCTTGAGCTGTATCCATTTCCTTTTTAAGCCGCCTTTTCTTTTAAAGAAATTACTTGTTAATTTGTGTTTTGCGTGTCAGTGGCAAACTCTTTTTCAGCTTTATGTTACTTTCTTTAACAACCCGATCCAGAGGAAGGGTGACCGTGCCCAAGGCAGAGGGGTTGGAACTGGTTGATCTTTAATGTCCTTTCTGACCCAAACCATTCTATACTTCTTGCACTCCAGTAAGTGCAAAAGGCCTTTGTGTCTGTGTGTCTCCTACTAACTAGTATTCCTCACCAAAATAAGATCCTGATATTGTTAGCTACAGCTCTTGCTGCAGGTGATGCTTGCTAAATTGAAAGAGGGGGCGGATTCTTTCACCAGGTTGAAAATTGTCCCAGAAAACTTAGGGTTGTTTTTCATTAGTGTTTGAAAGTCAGGTAGCCAAGGAATTGTGTTGAAGACGAGTGAAAGCCAAGACAGCAGCATTGTGCTCTGCCGTTCTGCAGTGCTACCAGTGTCACAGCAGCTCTTCACAGCATGTTGCGGTCTGATGAAACATGGTCTCTTCTCTGAAAAAAATTGCCCTTTCACCTTAACATAAATTGGCTATGAGAGAAGGCTTGCAATTAAATGATTGTGCACTGATATTGGGGTCATTTTTTGGATCATTTTATCAAGTGTTAAAGATTTGTGCCACACAAAGTGAGGACTGCAGTAGGATTTCTCTTCTGCAGCGTGGTAGTGGTTACAATAGTTGTCAACTGCAGCCGTGGTTGGATACAGCCGGGGGCAGTTTCTCTGCTCCTCAAATCTTACTTTAGCTTGACTCCCTTCAAAGC
Organism: Neomorphus geoffroyi; assembly: GCA_033558235.1. NCBI lineage: Eukaryota > Metazoa > Chordata > Aves > Cuculiformes > Neomorphidae > Neomorphus > Neomorphus geoffroyi. Next base: position 2,664,478 of record JAUMJM010000024.1, on the reverse strand, counting down.
ATCGACCAGTCTGTTTCTAATATTTATGATATGTAAGCTGCTGGCGACCTGACCCCTGCCCCTGGTGCAGGGAAACGGCACGTATGTTCTGCTGGGATCAGGTTCTCCACCTCGGACAAGGGAAGATAAAAGCTTTGTTTAAAAATAAAGCCATCACTCTCTGGTTTGTCAGCAGTACTGTACATTTTCCCCTCTGCCACTCTGTGTGTAAAGGCATACAAAACCAAAAATAAATGTATGAGGAAGGGGGAAGAAGGTCAGAATATCAAGTGTCAAAAGTAGCCCATGAAATTTTATTGGTGGTGCATTTAATCAGTGCTAAGCGTTTTTTACAAGGTACATACAAACAGCAGAATTGTAAAAATTTATGGAATGCTGTGTACAGTGTGGCTGTTTATAAAGAAAGGAAAATTTATATCCAGTTGAAACAAACCAAAGGGGAATGTTTTATGGAGACTCCTCAACAGCGGGGGTACATCAAGTGAGATCTGGGTAAGGGGAGGATGGAGTATTCAGAAGGCGTTACTGGTCTTTGAGGTTGTTTTCTTCTTCAGCAGCCAACAACTTGCATCTTTCTGCAGCTCTCAAGCAGGATGCTGGATGCAGTGGTGATATGGTGTGTTTTGTTTTCTTCTGTACAGTAGAAAGGAAACACAAGTGAACAGATGCTACTTGTATCTCTGGTACAAGGCTCTCGTTCTTGGGCTTATTCCAGTCCAACAGTTTCTTGAGCAGCCCTTAATATCCAGCTGGGAAGGGTTAACCGAAGCCAATCACTTCAACATCGGCATTTTTTTGTTTCCTTTTTCGTCCACTATTTTGTTGATGATAAAGCACAGACTTAGTCAATTGAGAGATTCCAGAGCTGCAGAATCAGAGATAATTTAATTAACGGAATTGCTTGTGATTGCCCACTGGGACAGCGGGTAGGAATTGCTCGATTTAATTTGGAGAAACAAAGATCACATGCATGCTAATGTTTGACAAATAACCAGTGTTTGGGTTAAAGTTTTTTTGCAAAGAGGGGGGCAGCCAATTCCCAGGGGAGATTTCCCACAAGGCAATTGCTGAGTAACAGCTCAGAGCTACCAATTGGTCTTTTTTCCTCTTTCATGGTATTTTTTTGCCCTTCTTCTGGACTTTTACCTAAGCTAAGCAAGAATTTTCTCAGAGGGAGAAAGTTTGTTCTTAACTCTTTATCAAGGAGTGCAGTTATAGGACAAGAGAGAAGGGGTTTAAGTTGGAAGGGGGGAGATTTAGATTAGATTTACTGTGAGGGTGGTCAGGCACTGGCACAGATTGCCAAGGGAAGCTGTGGATGCCCCCTCCCTGGAGGTGTTCAGGACCAGGTTGGATGAGCCTTCAGGCAACATGATCCAGTGGGAGATGTCCCTGCCCACGGCAGGGGGGTTGGAACTGGATCATCTTTAAGGTCCCTTCCAACGCAAACCATTCTATGATTATTTTCGGTGCTTAGGAAATGCTATGAACAGTAGAAAAACATGCATTGGGCACAAAAACTGAAAACTATCACGTGCTGTCTGCCATGTCTCATGGACTTGCTCCCTGGTACCCGGCATTCTGAGCTTGTTGAAGAGTTCTTGAAGAAGTGACCACAAAGCCCAGAGAGAAGTATAGGACCAAGCTTCCTCCTTCATATTTTTGCTCTTGTTTGAAGGTTCTTGCTCAGATTCCCGTATTTGGGGCAGAGGTATAGGGCCACAATGAGTAGAGCTTGGATGTGCTCTCTTGATACATCTTCAGCCAGGGAGGACAGTGCAGGTAGCAGCAAGGCCATTCGCACCGGTCTGGTTAGAGAAGCACCAGCGCTGGGTCTTGAGACATTGCTCTTGGCAGTGGTTCTGCTCAGGAGGTCTCCCTGGAGGCTGATAAATGACGTTATCCAAACACGTCAAATCAGAGCGCTGAGGCGCAAAATTGTTAAGAGCCCTCCTACATCCAGCATGAGGTCAAGGTAAAGCGAGGAGGGCAGAGCTGTGGAAGCCAGTTCCTTCTTCCCTGTAATTCCCTCTGCCTCCCTTGGCAAGGTAACTTGTACACAGCCTTACCCTGTCCATGGAGCTTGGCTTTCTGACCCTTGCTCCACCCTAGAGTTGCTCTGTAAAAATACTGCATAGGCTGCTCCCAGCTGTGTCCAGGCAAGTGCACATGAGGTGTGCACGCAAGAGGGAAGCCTGAGGGAGTTCCCAAGATTGCTGCTGCAGGAAGAGTTGCTCCTAAGTGATGCTTATCTTTAGGATACAAGCAGCAGGTTGACGGTAAAATGTCACTAAATGGAATGGCATGTGTCCCAAGTGTGCTGGCCACCATGGGAGCTAGACACATGGGAAGTGACTCTCGTCTTTATTCCATCCCTGGAGGTAGTTCCAGTTTCCTTTATTTACTGATGTTCTCCCTATTTCCCTTGACCTCATTTCCTGTGGCTTTTCGGAAGCAACCATATAATTATCGCTTGCTTTGGGTTGACCTTTGGCTGCCACGTCCCTGGTTGCTGCTACTCAGGGAGGCTTTCCTGAAATCTCAAGTGCAAAATACTCACTTGTGGCCAAAATATCTGTCTTGTGAGATAGGAGCTTTGTCTTAGGCACTATGTTGTGCATCAGGATTTGTCCTGAGAGCACACTTGGCAGGGAGAACATGGAGTTTAAAGTCTGTCACAGCTGATCTTTGATCAACGCTGGGAGATATTGCAGTGGCAAAAGCTCCCTCTCTTACCAATGCACCCCAGTCTTGTTAATAAATGTATATTTAACAATGTCTGGAGCGTATGAAGTGATAATAACTAAATCAATACCTCCCACATTGATTGTCCAGGATCCCTACAGCGTGACGCACGCAGCGGTGCGGTAATTTTCCAGCTAACTAGCACCCTGATCTACAGCCCTCCTATTGATTGGCTATTGTATCAGGCAGCCTCTGAGCGTTATTGCTTATACCTCTATTCAGCCTCCTTTTCTGATTCATTCGTTTATTACTGGACAGGTGCGATTATCTCAGAGACTTTCCGAAACTGGCTGATGGGGGTCAGCCATTTAGACTTCTATAAACAAGCCATTTTCTATCTCCTCTGGTTGTTGCAGTGGCAAATTTTTACTTCTCAAGCTTTGACTGTTATTGGGCTGGGTCTAGGGATGAATTGGCCTTTGCTTGGATCCACCCAGGGATTCCACTTTTCGCTTTCTTTGCTGAGTCTCATGCCCTTTAGAGAACAGTTAGCTCCACAGATAATAATGGAGAATTTAGCAAGAGTTGAGGTTCTGCTTTCCACCCACTTTGGGCAGGAGCCATGCTCACTGCCTTTACACCTCCTCTGCCCTTATGTGTGTAGGAAGGATAAATGGATTCCAGGAAGTCAAGTTCGACTGCAGCCTTCATCAAGTGTCAGCTTGTTGGTGGGCCAGACTGCAAGCAAGATGATTTTCTCATCCCACAATAATCTTCAAGCTATAAATAAATAATTCTTTTTCTTTCTTGGACAAAGCTAACACTTTTCTAGCCTTTCTTTGACAACATGAACGAGTCTTCCTTGAAAGTGAGAGCTGAAGCTAGGATACGATGATGATTTATACCAATGAGTAGGAGCAAGCGGGTGCTTTGCAGCAGGGAGCACTGTCTCCTACCAAATCTCTTTCATTGTGCTTCAAAGAATATTTATTGATAACAAGTCTTGAATCCACAATGTCCCTGTCCCCAGGCAGTCCTCTCCCACTAGGCTATCATGGGACTCGTATTTCGTTGCCTTTGTTTCAGTTGTAAAATTGTCACCATTTCCTAGCAACTGTCATTTGCAAGGAATCTTCTCCTGGTGAAGGTCTCTCCTCTGTTAGCTCATGCAGAGAGTGTCTGATCTATACAAAAGTAGGAGTGGAGCTGGAGGAGCTTTATAACACTGGTACTTAACCGTAGGCACTCCTGCAGCTCTGGTTTCTTCTGAAGTGTCATAATTAAAAAAAAAAAATCACTCAAGATCTTTTTGACTAGCCGTGGTTCCAGAGCCTTGGCAAAAGCCAGCAGAATCACCTTGTAGGAGATACCTCAGGTTCCTCCCTGTGTGCCAGCAACAAGTGACTAAGGAACAAAGGAGGGAGTGCGTGCGTGTAGCAGGAGTGCTGAGATTGCAGCTCACTTTATTGCTGCTGTTGTAGTAATTCCCATAGACCTGGGTTTTAGCCACCTGTTGATGAATCATCCTCTAAAAAGGTAGAACGTGTAAGTGCTGCTGTGGGTTATGTTGTGATTGATGCAGCTTCTGGTGGCGAGGTGCCCCTCAGTTTCTTCTGGGCTGAAGTCTGTTTGGACAGACCTGAAATTCACTGACATACGTGAAAATTGCCGTTTTGTTTTGGGGTTTTTTTGCAAGAATGAAAGCTTTAATGTCATGTGATATTCTAAACCTTTCCTGGGGAATGCTTGAGAGCCCCTCTCTGTTTCTTCACTGTGTAGAAATTGGATTTTGCAGCCTGCTAGAGAGATACATCTTTATATCTAATGCTCTCTGCATCTCAGTTGCTAAGCATTGCTGTCTGCCCTTGCTTTTAGGTTGGCAAGTTGCTCCTTTCACCAGCCCCACAGAACCATGAAAATACACTTGCCTGCCCTCAGCGCAGCACCTCTGTGACAAAAGAGATAATCCTGCCCATCAAAAATGACCCTAGGAAATGAGAAAGCAGAGATTGTAAAGCTGCTTTTATAGCTACCCTGTTGGCACAATGTCTGTTGCTTTTGGTTTCTCCTTGTTTTCGGTATTAGAACCCAACAAGGCAAGGGTTTCTTTACTGTAAAAGCATTATGGTGATCCTCTGTAATGAACTGACTTTGCATTTCATGAGGTTCATGGCCAGCAAAGACCATTCTTTAGGGGAAAGAGCAGCTCCTACTGCCCACAGAAAGCTGCCTTACCAGCTTTAGAGCAGTGTACAGAACTTTGTCCAAAGCATTTGGTCTCAAAGGGAGACAAGAGAGGAGGCAGAAAACAAAAAAACAAAAAAATATCTGTTCTTTAAATATTGACAGCTTGTGGAAACTTGCTCTCTATGAAGTTGGCAACTCCAGCCCTGAGTTCTGTCATGATGTTTTTGAAAGTGTTTAGTAGGATACCTCAAAGAATTCACACTGGGCTTTTCAGGAACTCTTCTTCACTGCAACTTGGATGTAGTAGTTCGAACGTTGCCATTTCCTGTGTGGTACTTGTTGTGGGATCCTTTTTCCCTTGACCTCTTAACAGTCTTGGGTGCTCAGCGATGCTCACTCTCCATCATCTTTTGCAGGATTACAGAAGACTCTGCAGTGACAACATTTGAAGCGTTAAAGGCTCGTGTCCGTGAGTTAGAAAGGCAGCTTTCCCGTGGGGACCGCTATAAATGTCTCATTTGCATGGTGAGTAGCACTCCACTTGTAGTAATGAATCAAAAATGTCTTGGCACCTTTGCTGAGGAGGGGAGAAGCTTTTCTTCTTTTTGGTGTGGAGTGGGGGAACTCATCTTTGTCCCTTTACACCGATTAGCCTTCCAAATGGAGATTCTAGGTCTTCTAGCAATTGAAATTTCTGTGTGTATTGCATTGTTCCACTGGTATTTGTAGTTGTCTGTCTCTGTCAGGAGCAAGGTAGCCCCAACTTCAGAAGACTTTAAGCCTTCTTATAGAAAACTCTACCGGAGTCCTCTTCCTGCATGTGCAGGTTTACATACCTAGGAAAAAGCAGAAATCCATCACCTGAGATGTATGAGTTGAGAACAGGAACGTTCCTGAGCATTTAAAAGTTGCCGATGTCCTGCTTGCTCAGTGGTGATGCTGTGGCCTTCGTAAAGAAGGGCAGCAGCTCCCTCTGATGGCAAACCTGCAGAGCTTTGCATCTCCTGTTAGGTTTTTATTCTGCTGATAGCAGAAGAAAATTCAGCTTGGCAGAATTTGCTGCTCTGCAACTACAGCTTGATGCACGGTGCTCTCTCTCCCAGCTCATGACTCGTAGGTATGGGAATGCAGTCCCTGTCTCTCATCTCACAGAAGGGATGACAGCTTGCTGCTGATTTCCAGAGCTTTATTAGCAATGATAGAAAACACTAAAGAGAAAGCACATCTGCTGAAAGAGCAGTAGCGTTCTTGGGATGTAGTTAATCTGTTCCTGCAGAGCTAAGAGTTGTGATAAGGGTTAATCTTACCCTGTCACTGGTTTTTGTGTGATCTGGTGACTTTTCTGATGAGAATAATGGCAGGTGGCTGCAGCAACTTCAGATGCTCTTGTGATAACTGTGCTGAGCCAGGTCACTACTTGAGTGGATTATGGGCTTCCAGCAGGAGTTTTGGGAAGCCAGAAAAATGGACTGCAGGGGACTTTCTGCCTCTACTGCACAAACATTACAAAAATGCAAACTTACATATTACACGAGCTTGGGTTTTGTAATACAAAAGATGAGGAAAGGTTACGGACGAAGAAAGGCACCATGATGGGGTTGGGGGCAATGACTCAGTAGATCCCTGCTGTGGAAATAACCTGTTTGTTTATTCTCCTCAGGACTCCTACACAATGCCCCTGACTTCCATTCAGTGCTGGCATGTGCACTGTGAAGAATGCTGGCTGCGGACTCTGGTGAGGCTCTTGGCTACTTTCTTGTTGACTTACAGTCTTTTTGCTCTCTCCTGGGGTGCTTCGTTTAAATCACCACAGCAAAGGTGTCTTTTGCTTTATTTTAAACAATGTGAGTGCTGTGCATGCAAATTTCCCAAATGTTGCTGTTTAACACACCACTCTAGCTTTGACTTGAGCGAGTTTCATTTGAATCATCGTGACCAAAGCGCAGTCCTGTCCCTTGCTTGCTCTCCTGCTACCGTTGCTCATGTAAGAGCTCTGTGCCAGGGACAGTCTTGCCTTACAGTAATTTCCTGTGGGGCATCCATGCAGAGAAGTGAAGCTGTGAGAATGGAGGGCAAATCCACTGAGATTCATGGAACAGGTAACTTCTGAGAAACCTGATATTCCCCTGAAGCAAAGGGAATCATCTTCAGGATAGATGATGTGGAAGGGAGCTTTTATGAATATGAACCTATCTTTTTCAAGTTATTTGAGGTAGTGCTGTGCAGTTTTCAACCATTTTGTCATTCTGTTAGTAGTATTGGGGACTACCTTGAACACTGGCTAGATGACACAATGCAGTAGTAATTTATGCATGTATTAAAGGACATCAGGTTAAAATTTAAGGTGTTATTAAATTTTTTCCTTTCCTTTGTTAAAACTGTGGGCTTTATAATCAACTTTTCATTTCCCCTGCACAGCTGATTTTCAGCCTTTCATTTCGTTCAGGTTGTGGGGTGAGAAGCAGTCAGTTGGGCTCTCTTGTTCTCTTGCTAGCAAGATGATACAGTGTTGGGTTGCAAAAAATGAAAGGGAATGCCACTCCTACAGACTGTTCCTCTAAGGCATTACAAAATCTACTTTATAGAACACGTTGTGCACTTGGAATTACGATTAAGCCAATCGTGCTCCTTTAAATTCTGCCTTTTAAAAGTCTTGTCCAAGAAAAGTTACCAGGATGGTGAAGTGCCTGTGGGCTTGAGTACTAATAGCAACTCAATAACTTGGCTATCCCTTGGGCTATATTTTATAGCTCTTCAGCTACACCCCTTCACTATTTAGGTTGTACAAGCTTTTGTAAACATTTTAGCAGCATGTTATAAAAGACACATATGTGGGGACGTAGCTGTGAGGTGTTTGGATGAACGTGTGCTCTGCAAAGTGAAGAGTAATCCTGTCCTTCAGTGGTGCGACAAGCACAGGATAAAACACTAATTTCTTTTTCACTTTCTTTACTCTAAAGTCTTTGTCCTCTCCTCTTCCCAGCAGCCTCTTTTAAGTCTGTGGCACCAATTTCAGGCTGCTCTTAGGCTCAGCAGCAACTTAGTTCAACTTGAGTCAGACCCCTTTGTTTCACATGAAGCAGTCACAGCTGCTTGTAAGGACGAGAAACCCCACTCTAGGTGCTCAGAGGTTGGCATTTACCCTTGTAGAGGGGGAACTATCTCGCCTCTAGGTATCTATGAGGAAGATAGGGATGGAGCTGGCTGTGTGCTACCCACACATGGCTCTTCTGCTGACCAGGCAGGCGGGATGGGAACAGTCCAGCAAAACCTCGTATTAGAACTTGCATAGGGGAAGCAATTAATAAGTGGCTACTCATGTGTTCCCCAGTCCTAGCCTCTCCCTGCAGCCCCCAATTTATTAAACCAAGCCTTTTCACAAGGCAAGCTTGCACTCCCTCTCCCGTCTCAAAAAAATCTCCCAGCCTGTGTTCGCATGTTTCTAATGTAACCATTAAAATGTAGCCCGAAGACAGCAATAAAAACCCTGGAACGCCTTGGTGCTTTTGTGTCTTGATCAAAGTCAATGTGTGTAATCTCGTTAAGACTGCCCTCCTTCCCCCCTCCTTTTTTATGAATTTAATGGCATACAGCAGCTGGGCTCAGTGTTTAATGCTCACCAACCTGCATTGTTCTAATTAAGGTATCTCCTTTTATTTTGGGCACAAAAGAGACTCTTGTTTTTTTTAACAAGCGAGGAGCTGTGGGATAGTGTGTGTAATAATCGCTGCTGTTACCTTTCCCTGGGTATAAAGCTGGCTCCCCAGCAGGGGCGGGAGGAGGGAGCCTGCGCGTGCAGCACACATGGAAAGACTTGGCTGGGGGAGAGGGGCAACATTTTTCTTCTGTTGTGCAATAAACAATTTGTTGGAGTTAATAGGAGTTGGGGCGGGTGGGTTGTGTCAGGCTTCCGGCCCCTTTTGAACATTCTGGAGATCTGCCATCCCTGCTGGTGGAAAGTCCCCTTTCTCCTGTGTGCCTGTGGTTTATATGCCCAGCCGAGATCTAATATTAAATTAGAGTGTGAGTGTGTCTGTGAGAAGGAGAGGGGGACCCGTGAATTGAACAAGGCCCTGGAACTGAAGGCTCAGAGTGCCTGGGAGCACTTCCAAACCTGTGCAGGTTATTGAAGACAGGGTTAAATTTGGTGCTCATGACTGTCTATGGACCGGAGGAGAAGTGATTTTTAAAAGGTTCAAGGTTTAAACATTTTCTAGGATTTAATGCTACAATCATCTGAGCATCTCTAGTATTCTCTGGTTTTGGTGGCACTGATGAGGACTGGATCTTCAAAACACTTAGGCTTTCAGAAATATAATTTTTGGGCTTTTGGCTCTTGATGTCCAATTATAAATTATAACTGTTCTGTTGCTAAGGGAGAGGGGGAGATATTTTTAACTACCAACTCTATGAATTACTGCTGGACTCTCTAACGTAGGTGCTGGAGCTCAGTGCATCAAAGCGGCTCTGAGTTCTGGAGTGAAATGTCCACCAGAGCAGACTCCATCTCTGCATCCTGTTGCTGTGTTGGATTGGCTCGAAGGAAAGGCTGGGGTCATAGGATCATAGAATCATAAGGTTGGAAGAGACCTCCGAGACCATTGAGTCCAACTGTACCTGTCTCTCCACTAAACCATGTCCCCAAGGAACTCATCTACCTGTCTTTTAAACACCTCCAGGGATGACGACTCCACCACCTCCCTGGGCAGCCTGTTCCAATCCTTGACCACCCTTTAAAGGGGTAGTGGAGATGGTTTGAGGGAACTGAGATCATGATGCTTGCTGAGTTAGCCAACAGAAGCTGCTTGGTTAGCCAGGCCTCTTCATGGTGGCCATGGAGAAAGGGAGGAACCATCCATTCACTCAGCATCAGGACTTGATGAGTGAGTGATTTTTCTCTCCTTCTGCTTGCTCTGGGAGCAGAATCGGTCGCCCTGAGGGCTGTGGGCCAGGGGACACAGGCCAAAGGTGTACTGTGTGCTGCACACGCTGTAGGCAACTCTGTGGTTGTAGGAACAACAGGAATGGAGACAGGGAGAAGGATACAAGATTGTATTGCTTGATGCCATGTGATCATGCCTGCATTCCCAGGAAATTATTCACCTGTTTTGTCATCTGGGTTTCTCTGCTGGTTTTGTACTGCTGTGTCAAACCACCCTGATGAGCTTGCTGCTCCTTCCTTGCTGCTTGTCTGGGGCACTGAACAGTGACATTTTTCATTCATCCATCCTGCCTGCAGAGAGCTGGTTGATACCTTCAAGTTATGCACAAACTGGGACACTAGCCTGGAGTGACTTCACTGTCATCCCTTTTGGAAACCCCTGAAAACACGTGCAGCTTCCTCAATGACAGGAGAGGAAATGGTGTCGCAGGAAGGAGGCTTAGCCTGGGCAGCAGGAGATGGGGTTGATTCCCTGAACATCAACTGTCCTCAAACCCGGTGTCCATCCTCAGCTGGTTGTTGGACTTCAGCCCTGAGTCATTGGGTAACAGGATATGAATCTCCCTGTGGAAGGGGTTTGCCTGCCCCTTCTCTGTCCTCTGTTAACCGAGAGGGACCCTGCAGCTTCTCCTGGGAAGAGTGCTCTGACAGTGAAGGTTGGCAGTCTGCTGCAGTGCTTTGCTGGGGAGGTTTGAAGCCACCACTCATGGAGGTTTGTGAGAACAGGTTTGATGCACGTCCATCAGTAGTAATTCAGATGGAGGTGATCTTGCCAGGGGAATGGGTTGGTTGGGTTCTTGATATCCCTTTGAGCTGTGTTTCTGTGTTCTGCCAAGCCTTGCTATCCTTCTTTATGAAGTAAATGCAGTTAAAAACTAAGTCAGGTTGTTGTTGGCCAGTGGATGGAGCTCTTGATGATGCAGGCATGCAGAGGCTGAAAGAGGGCAGGTTTATTTGCAGTTTGCTGAGTTTACCCCATAGCCAGGTCCAGCATTTCCTGTGTGTATATGTTGACCCCAGGCTTATACTTGCATCCCTTGGGCTTATTTGAAAATGACAGTTGCAAGAGCGGGAACAAAATCACTTCTACAAAGCCTTCCTCATCACAGAATATGCTTCCAGGGGATCCATTTATAGATATATATGCTCTGCAGTTGACACATTTATATCTTTAGCAGATTACACCACTATGTTCTTAGCCTTGTTGCTTTTTCTAGACTACAATGCCGTATATTCTGTGTGGGCTGGAGTATTTTTGTAAGAAACATTGCAGAAACACAAGGTGCTTCCAGAAGTGTAGGGACCATGTGTGAGCTCAGTTTGCCAAGAAGGCCAGCAACATACTAGCTTGGATCAAAAATGGTGTGGCCAGCCGGAGCAGGATGATCATGCCTTGTTGAGGCCACACCTCCAATCAGTGTTCAGTTTTGAGTCCCTCACTACAAGAAGGACCTTGAGATGCTGAAGCCTGTCCAGAGGAAGGGAACAAAGCTGGTGAAGGGGCTGGAGAACAAGTGTTAGGAGGAGCAGCTGAGGGAAGTGGGGTTGTTTAGCCTGGAGAAAAGGAGGCTGAGAGGAGACCTTACTGCTCTCTACAACTCCCTGAGGTGGGTGTTAGTATCTTCTCTAAGTAACAAGTGATAGAATGAGAGGAAATGGCCTCAAGTTGCACCAGGGGAGGTTCAGTTTGGATATTAGGAAAAATTTCTTTACCAAAAGAGTTGTGAAGCATTGGTACAGGCTGTGAGAAGAAGCGGTGAAGTCTCGGGTCCCTGGAGGTGTTCAAGAGAGGTGTAGACGTGGCACTTCGGGATATGGTTTAGTAGGCACAGTGGTGTTGGGCTGACAGTTGGACTGGATGATCTTAGATGTCTTTTCCAACCTTAGTGATTCAATGATTCTATGGCCTGAGTCAGCAGCTGCATGGAGGATGCTGCATTTGGTCCTTCATGATGTTCCTGTCTACCATGAGGTTGCCCAGTTATTCATTAATATATTTCAGTTTTGGCCTCCCAACAACCTGTGGTGGTGAGCTGCTCCCTTTGAGGAGGCTCTGTGAAAAAGGATGCTCTCCTGGTTGCTTTAACCCCATTACCTGACAACCAGAGGTGCCCCACAACGGCAGTGTTAAATGTCTGCTTCTCTGGGAATTAGCATTTGCAGAGAAGAATCTGCCTCTTTTTGTGCAGGCATGGGGAGAAGGGGCTGTATCCTTGGTTGAGAATTGGATCTTGGAGTTAGAGTCCTCTCCTGGCAGAAGCTGGCTTTGGGTCCCTCCTGACATCTCTTTGCCTTGGCTTTTCTTCCTGTTTTACAGCAGGCAAGCTTTGAGCCCAGGTTTGACTGTGTAGGCCAAGTTGCTCTCTGTGTCTCTCTTTATTCTTTCTGCCTGATAGCATATTCTGCTTGGAAATTGCCCATTTTTAGACCCACAGGACAGCAGGAAGTGCCTAAATCCTTCCTTTAGAATTTTCTTACTTTAGTCAATTTATAGCAGACATCATGCCATTTTTTTTTTAAGAGGCAACTTTAAGACAAAATACTCCAATCCTTCCTGGCACCATGTGAGCCCTAACGACTTCTCTACATCTCAGCACTCGTTAATGTATTTTTCAAACTCCTACCCCAAGTGATTAGCCTGTATTGTGGATCAATCACTTGCCAAATTTTAATTAAGAAAGGAGGAGAAAAAATAAACTCCATCCTCGTTCCAGCCCCTTTTCTTTGCTTTGTAACAGCCCTGGAGCCAAGCTTCTTGCAGCAGAGTTTTATAAACCCCTCAAAAGTGGGGTTTATAATGGAAAAGCTGAGGTGGCCTTTACTCCAGCACACGCAGCTATAACACATCAAGGCTTTTCCATGAAGCTATGATGAAAGGAGCAGAAGGACCTGGAAAAAAAAAAAAGAAAGAAAGAACTGGCCGACAGGTGGGACTTATTATTCTGCAGCATTTTTATTTCAAGGGAAAAGTTTAGTAACCCCAGCTGGCAGGTGAGCAGTGGGGGAGCAAACGCTTTTTCATTGTGCCTGTGCCAGCATGTGTGTGTGTACAAGCTTATGCACCTCTCTACAAGAGAGGAGAGCTTAAATGCTGGTGCCAATAAATGTTGTACACCTACACCGAAAAGTCAGGTGGAAGGAACGAGGTTCTAAGCAATTTCAGTCTAAAAAGAATAAAATCAGGACTTGGTTCTGAATTTAAGGCACATGCTGGTGTGTGCAGAGAATGACAGCTTTATTTTTTTAAACAGGTTTCCCCAAGGGGGTCTGAAGTCATTATTTTTGCTTGAACTGTTTAATACCAAGTGTAAGTGCTAGGGAGACCCAGGGACTTGGGCCAGTGTGCCACATGCAGCCAGCCTGCGCCACATTCAGGCCAGGCTGCTCAGGCACTCAAGGATGCTGTGTTCCCTCCAGCACATCTGGGATTCAGAGCTCAAAATGGGCTTCCCTCGCTGCGTGCCGGTGAAGCAACATCCACCCTGAATGAATCTGCAATCAGGTCATGCGGCTTTTTGCAGAAAAGGGGTCAGGCTACATGTGGTTGGGTTCTGCCTTCTGGTGGGGCAAAAATTTGGCCCTGGCTGCTGACACGCAGCTCAGCCTTTGGGTGAGGAGCAGATCTTTCTAAAGCCATCAGCACCTGGTGTGGAAAGCAGAGCTCCAGGACAGAGCTGGCAGGATAAATACACACAACTTTCCATATGGTGTATAGGAGTTGCATACCTGCCCTTGCTTTGCCACGGACAGAGGAGCAAAGCTGCGGTCAGTTTATTCAGGCTTGTTTTGCCATCCCGTGAGTTGTGCTTACGGTGAGCACCTGCACAGCCTTTGGAGAGGCCTGGGCAGGGTGATTTTCTGGGAATCTGTCCTTCCAAAATTTCCTGCATTGTGCAGTCGGTCTGGTTATCGAGGTTGCCCTCACTAAGGGCCACACACATCTGCTTGCAGCTGTCTCAGTCCACCTCCCAGTCCCAGTACAGAACACAGGATGCCAGATAGTGGATGGGAGCAGCTGAGGTTTGCTTTTATCAAAAATGAACTCCAGGGGATTCAGTGTTCTTCCCCACCCATGTGCAGCCAAACATCTCCACCTTCAGAAGAGCTAAAAGAAAAGAACTGCTGAAGAGCTTTTCAGCATTGCACAGGAGCACTGAGGGATAGAGGGGCATGATTTTAGGTGGCAGCAAACACTTTTCTTCATCCTTTGCCCCAGACTGAAGGCAGGCTGAGGCATTTGATGGGGCAAGGGACTGGTTTCACAGAAGGTACCTCTCCCTGGTGCATTGTCCAGAGAGTCAGAAACTCCACGTACTCAGCTGGATGCTTTGTTCCCACTTGCCAATGAGCTGTCCCCATCTTGGATAGGGGAGCATGGACACAGAGCAGTAGTTACATGCCTTAATGTCCCCATGCACACTTTCTTCTGCTCAGGGCTCACAGGAAAGCTGGAATGGGCAGCTGCCAGCTGCTGCCCCTTTGAGAGCATGCTGTGGATTAATTTCTCAGCACCTTCATGCCACTTCCCCTGGGACCATACAGCTACAAAGACGGTGCCAAGAGGCCAACCAGATGCCACAGGAACCTCTGAGGACCAGGGAGCTGCATGGTGATGCAGGCCTGAGTGGGAACTCAGTTGAAATAAGGCTGTTTCGTGGCATTTGCCACCAAATTAGTGAGACTCTCCTTGGCAATGCTGCCCACAGTGTCTTCAAAGATGGCAGAAGGGGCAGATGCTTAGATTTTTTTCTCCTACCTGTTGTAGGTGCTGCAGGAGGTTTTTACTGGGACATGCAGGGTTAGAGCTTGGCTTTTCTGATGCTGGACATACAAAGCTGTGGTCATAAGCACAAGCAGAGACTTGTTGTATAAACAGATTCTGTTAAACAAAGTCCAGTGCAGTCAGTCTTCAATTTCAACAGAATTTTAAGCCTTTCCTTCCAGTTGTGGTTTGTGCTTGCTCTTCTCAGAGTCCAGCCAAGACCACTCTGTGAAGACTGGTACATCGGGCTGCCCAGTGTGTTGCACGGACTCAGTGAATTGGTCCCTGCCCCAGAACACTGAAAATCTGAACAGACACTGTAGTTATAGAGGGGATAAGATGGGTCCCAGCCAGGCAGAGGAACGTGTCCACAGGCATCGGCACCAGAACTAGATACATCATCAAAACTGCCTGCTTTGTCCCACTACCAGTCTGTCGCTAAACCCTGAGAGTGATGTCCAAGGTGTATTGGGTGTCTTTTATGTGTTCCATTCAACTCTAGTTTAACAGGACTTTGTGTGTGGCTGGTTTAGGTCTCAGGTGCAAGGGCCCATGGTTCCCATGTGTGTCAGGGCAGCAGCTCATCTCCTAGCAGCGAGGGGAATCAAACAGAAGCCTGATTGCTCAGAGGTCCAAGGCTTGGGGAACAGCAAGTGTGTGAAGTCCATGTCTGCCAAGAATAATGTACACTGGGAGCAGGAGAAGGCTGGTTCGAGGCTGGTCTGTGGAGGGCTTTTGGTGATATTCAAGAGTGCAGAGCAAGTATGACCTGCACCTCTTCAGAGCTGCATCCCCGTGAATGACTTGGAACCTTGTCAATTTTCTGTACCCGGGTCTCTCTCCAAATTTTCCTGACTCCAGAGAGTTTCAGGGGAGAAAGCCCATGTCCTCTCTCTGCAGGTGGTGTCCCAGAGCAGAAAGGACCTTTTTTAATGACTCTTGCCTTTTGTGAGGAACAGTGCCAGCTCCTCTGCTAGGGATGTCCCCAAATGAGGGTAACAGTACCAAAGCAGTGTGGCAGATCACAGACCTGCCCTGTCACTCAGTCCACATCCTGCAAGCTGCCACACTCCCTGCTGCAGGTCCTGAGCAAGCCCTGCTGATGGAGAGCAACAGCATCACTGAACCGAAAGGCTTCAGTCCTGCCAGCAAGCTCTCGCATTGCATCCCTGTCAGCTCGCTTGTCACGCCGAGCACTGGGCATTCACTGGAAGGGCCTGTCTGACCACAGCGAGCAAAACTCGGGGTGCTTGGAGAGAGCCCGTGCTCAGTTCTGTGTGGTGTGAGGTCGTGTTGAGGCCGCGGTCGGTGTTGAAAGCCAAGGCATCCCAATTTCCTGCACTGCTGGTGCTGCAGACAGGAGGCTGCCTCGCAGCAGAGCCATCTCTCTGTCATTTTTCCCATCAACTGTCTGTCACATCTGCCAATCTAATGATGACCGGCTTAGGTTGACCCCGATTCTGAGGCTTATTAACACCCTCTTGCTGTCAGGCTCAGTGACAGATGGCACATCAGCCCTTGTTTTATTTCATGTAGTGTTCATGTCGGCCACCCATTACCTCACCCCAGCTCACATCACAGTTTTCTGGTTTCAGCTCACCTTGGCGGGCCAGACTCTTCTCCACAGCATTTCTGTGAGCTGCAAGGGGACAGGGCAGGAGTTTGCTTCATGCGAGCACATCTGTGACTTTTGTAGGATGGCCGTGGCAGTCTGTTTGCATCCTGCCCTGAAAGGGATGGTCCAACCCCTCCATGAACCAGTTCAGTCATCCCAGCTCAAAACTGCTCATAGCTTCTGGGTTGGTTTTGCACCTGCTCAGTGACCCGAAGTGGCTCATTGAGGGCTGCAGGGGAGCCAGGGAAGCAGAGAGGAGCAGATCCAGCCAGCAGTGACAGCACAGCAGGACAGGGGGCTCGGGCCGATCCATCTGCAAGGACCCTGGTGCTCCTGAATTTGGTGACAAGTCTTGGCTCTGAGTTTCAGCCTCCTGCAGGCCCAGCTACCTCATGCCAGGGACGGGAGTAGGGCAAGAGGCTTGCAGGAAGGTCAAGAAAGGCATTAGTGCTCCCATTCTCACAGCTTGTGCCCGCTGTTGGGAGGGCATGGGTCTGCCTGGAAGGACCGGGAGTGGCCTTGCTGACCCTGCTCCTGTGCTGCTGCCCCTGAGGTCCCAGCTCGAGGGAAGGGTTGCGTGCATTGTCCTCTGCGTTGCTCTCATGCTGTTCATCTTGTCTTCCGGTTGCAGGGTGCCAAGAAGCTTTGTCCCCAGTGTAACACCATCACGTCTCCCGGAGACCTTCGGCGCATCTACTTATGAAGGACCCGGCAGGAGGGCGGGACCCAGCTACTCGGCTCAGCTCATCACAGCAAGGGGGAGAAGAACGACAGCAACAAAAAAAAAGACGTTTCAAAATTAAGGAAAAAAATAAACCAGAGACTCCAGACATGGACTCGAGGATACAGGAGCAGTGGGGAGCCTTGGCTCCCGCATCCAGCATGTTGAGACCTCCTTCAGCACCTGCAGCGGGCAAAACCAAACCCTTTGTTGTGAAGCCCCCTTTTTTAAAACCAGTATTCCCCATCCAACCATTCCCTGGAGCTGGCTTTGCATCGCGGATGGCTCGTGAGCCCTCCTTTGGACTGTGTTGTTGACCACTCTGCCCCCAGGAGTCTGGGGAAGGGACCCTTGACAGAAAGATGTTAAATAACCTGTAACATGTGTTCTTTGTTCAGGTTTTTTTTTTGTTTCATTTTTATTTGTTTCGGTTTGGTTTTGGTTTGGTTCCGTTTTGGTTTTTTTGTGGTGTACTAGTGAAAAAAAAAAAGGTTTAAAGAAAAAAAAAACACACCCAGGCAGAAATGAAGCACATGTAATATAGATTATATATGTTTACAATGTTGTGTATAAATGGGATAGACTCAAACATTACATACTAATAAGTTTCCCTTTCCTTTTTTTGGGTTGTATTTTTTTTAAAGAAGAAAAAAAATGAGCAGAGAACATTAAACCCATATTTTTCTTGGTTCAGCAAAGTTTTGGCATTAAAGTCATTAGTTTAAAAAAAGTATATATATACATATATATAATATAAATGGTTTAATGTTCTGTGGTGTATATTTCCTCATTCAGATATGAAGTTAACAGCTTTTAGTAATGGCTGTAGCATTGCCCGTAACTTACAGAACTTATGGGGAGTAGAGGAGGTGGATTTTTGTCATTAGTTGTAGCTAATGGGGCTATTTATAATAGAATCGTTATCCCCGGAAAGTCACAGCTTTTAACTCCTCGCCGGGGGAGCAGGCAAGGAGGGGAGGTTTGGCTCAGCCCCCTTTGCCTTTCCCAGCTGGAGAAGGGGCAAACGGTGTGGAGCTGGAGGGAGGCAGCATGCGGGAACGCTGCCCTGGCCCAGAGTGCCTGGTCGAGGGTCCTGTGCCTCCTTCAAAGCCCCTGCCCTGCTTGGCTTGGCTTTCCTCCCCTCCTGGCAGCGTTTGCTGAGGGTGCTGAGCTGCTCATGGTGGGCATGGGGAGGGATGGCCCTGCTGGTGGCTTTGCCTGGAGAGGCTCAGCCAGTTCCCTGGCTGCCCAAGTAGACAACTCAAGCCCTGCAGAGCCAGCTCTGCCCCTTGGCTTCCCTTCCACCAGCTCCTGCTCTCCTGCAGCCTGTGTTGTGTGAAAGGATTTGGCACTGGGGTGGAGAGCCCTGCCAGCCCTTTCTCCTCATCCCCATGGTCACCCTTAGGTTGTGGCGAGCAGAAATGCTTCCATCCAGAGCCAGAGGTTCCCCACAGCCCCAGCTTCTTCCACACAGTTTTCCATGCTTATCCCTGTCTCCTGGATCCTCAGCCTTAACCAAAGCTGCCATCTGGCCTGGGTTATTGTGTTGTTTTGTCTTTTATTTTCAGGACCCAAGGAACAGATCCCAATCCGTTTCCCAAGGTGAATACGTGCCCTGTGTGCTGACTTCTCCCAGCCCCACGCTGTGCAGCCCTGCCCTGGCTCCCCAAAGCTAGAAGATGGGGAATTTCATCTCCCTCTGTTCCCACAAGGTCATTCCAAGCAGATCCCACCTTGTGGTGCCACATGGCTGGGGCATTTTAAAGACAGTCTGGAAACAGCAGTGGATGAGGGATTTGAAACTGGGAACCCTCAGCAGTTTTGCAGAGAGCAGATGCTGTCCTTGGTGTCTCCCGAGTGATGTCAGCAGGATCCCGCTGCACGCAAAAAAAACCCAAAGCAAAACAAACTGATGGGAGTTGTATTTTCTAGGCATCTTGGCAAAAGGTGACAGTGCCTAATGGAAAGTTTCCCAGGTCTCCAGGCTCTTAACAGCATGGTGGCCTCTGAGACCAGAGAGCTGCAGCCTCCCCTGCTTGGGGGAGCATCCATGCAGAGCTCCCAGGGAAAAGAGAAAGCCAAGCCACCCCCAGAGGGTCCTGCAGGCAGGGGAAGTGGCCACAGCGTGGGCTGTCACCGCTGGGTAACGCTCCAGCCAGCAGCACTTGGGCAGGAGAAGGGCAGGTGCGCAGAACTTGGGTCTGGGGTTGGAAAGGGGGCAGAATCTAGCGGAGGCACAGCTGGGCTGCGATGACGCAGACACTGGGGTCTCAGAGATGGATTTGGTGAGAGGCAGCCAGAAAGGGGGGGAGGACAGGACCTCCCAGCCCTTTCTTGGACTCAGACCCTGGGAGGGAGCCAGGCTTTGCGGCGAGTGTTGCGCACCAGCCATGTGCTCTGTGTACGTATGCGTAAATCCATCTGTAACCACTCACGGGTTCTTTGTTTTGGGGTGGGGGGATGTTTATTATTTTTTTTAATTGTTAAGCTATCCCCTGTTTTCAAGGGGGAAAGTGAAAGGGGGGAAGGCTGAGGAGAAAGGCATCCCAGTTTGTAACTCGCATCCGCCACTTCCCCTTTTCTGTAATGAGTTTAAAATGATTTTTAAGAAAAAAATAATTGAAATATCGGAGTTACCTATCTTTGCCCAAAGAATCCCAGTTGCACAAAGCGCTATTCCGGTGTGTCAATGATTGTGTGTCGGTGTATATTATACAAAGAGGTACTTGTCACTCCCGTTTGTAAACTACATTTGACATTAATTAAACAAGTATAAATCTTCTTGGGCGCTTCCCGCCTTTCTGTGTTTCCCTTTATAGGCAAGAGGCAGTCAAGGCATCTCTGGGTGTGGGTAATGTCCCAAATGGGAGCCCCAGTCCCATTTGGGGTGCAGGTACAGATGCAGAGGGATACTGGGGTGGGACCCCTGCATAAAGATATTTTAAATACAATGTTAGAATTTAAATTAAAATATTAGAAGATGCTGCGGGGTTGAGATGAAGGAGATTTCCTGGCCCTCACCATGGCTTCAGGACTCCTCTGGGCTGAATGTGGACTAAACAGTGGTCCCACCTCAGCATCCCCTACAATGAAGTATCCCTGCCCCACCACAGATGAGGTCCCCAAACGTGTCCCCCCCCATACAGCCAGGAGGGCAGGGTGAAGAGCACCTCCTGAGTGACCTCCCCATAATGAAGTCTCGCCGACTGCCTCGGTTGGGGCAGGAGGCACCTAGCCCCAACAGATCCATACGTCCAGCATTAGGGGCCACCGGTGCCGTATAGGGTTACCCCCCAACAGCAGGGACTGTGACGCTGCCATGATGGGGGTGGGTAGAGAGGTCAGGTTCTCCCCAGCACAAGGCTGGCGCCGACGCTTTTGGTTTACAAACATTTTGCGGATGGATCAATGGATGTTTAATCCGTCCCCATGGCTGTGGCCCCTGGGGATGGGGTGCTGGGGGGGGGGGAAGGGGTGGTGCCCAGGCTTGGGGGGGCAGCAGGGATATCAGGGTCCTCTTTCCATTCGTGGTGGCAGAGGGGTGGATTTGGCTGGGTTTTGTTGGCTGGCAGGGAACAGCAGGGCATCTCAGCCACTGCCTGGTGGGCTTTCAGCCCAGAGGAGGCCTGAGGCCAGGGTGAGAAGCAGGAAACCTCCCTCTCCCTTTGCCCCCCAAACCCCGCAGCAGGCTGCTAATATTTTATTTAAAATATCTTTAGGAAGCGGAGAGCCGTGATGTATCGGATCTATTGAGAAAATGCTAATGTGTAATAGCGTGTGTCAGGGGCCTCGTTCATCACCCCCTGCCGCCTTCTGGGGGATCCATATCTAATTAACAGTAATGAATGAGGGAGCCCACCTAATGACAGCCCGCCAGTTTGTTATGGAAATGAGGCAATCCCATTAGGCAAAACACTTAATTAAACAAACTGCTCAGAGTGGAGGCTGGGGCAGGATGGGCACAGGCCCCACAGGCCCTTTGGGGGACCAGGGACCATGGCACACAGACCCCCATGTGCGAAGTGAGGGGCAGAACAGAGGCTGCTGCAGCCCCACAGAGGCAGGCACCCGTGGTCAGCCCTGGGCCAGAGTAGCCAAGAGAGACTTGCTGGAAGGGTTCTGGGATGGGAAGAGGACAGTGGGACTGTTTACACCTCCCCTCTTGTCTCTCCAGAGGTGGCAGAGGCCAAACACAGATTTCCAATCAACCGTGTGTACTTGGCTCCTGCTCTATTGGCACTGAAGCAAGAAGGGCTCAAGGTTAATTCCTTATCAATACCCTATTGTCAGCTCATTCATCACCCGGCGAGGGCAGGGGCTGCCCAAGCTCTCCCTGCCCCAGCCGCCACGGGTTTGGGAGGGTGACCAAAGTATGCCATGCACCCCTCTGCCCACCCCAGCTCTGCCTGGATGACCAGTCTCCAGCCAGCAGAGCTGGGTGGGCCGGCAGCCAGTGAGGATGTGGAGACAGGGGAGTAAGGGCTGGAAATCAAAGGGAAGGGGAGGTACAAAAAAGGTCATCAAGCTGCCGGAGAGTGTGCAGATGAGGTCACAAAGTTGGTGAAGGGTCTAGAGGAGAAACTGTATGAGGAGCGGCTGAAGTCACTTGGACTTTTCAGCCTGAAGGAGATTGAGAGAGGACCTCATAGCCTTTACTGCGTCTTCACAAGGTGGGGGGGAGGAGGAGCAGACACTGGTCTCTTCTCGCTGGTGACCAACAACAGGACCTGAGGGAATGGCAGGAAGAAGTGCCGGGGAGGGTTAGGTTGGATATCAGGAAAAGGTTCTTCACCCAGAGAGTGGTGGAGCACTGGAACAGCTCCCCAGGGAAGCAGTCACAGTGCCAAGCCTGACAATATTCCAGAAGTATTTGGACAATACCCTCAGACACACGGTGTGAATGTTGGGGTTGTCCTATGCAGGAACAGGAACTGGACTCGATGATCCTTGTGGCTCCCTTCCAACCCATGTAATTCTGTAATTCCATGGATGGGGCATGCCAGGCAGGCAGAGCAAGCAGCTACCCTGTGAGCCCTTTCCCCCCTTGCCCGTGCCCCATGTTGGGTTCAGGAACTGAGTGTTGGGGGTTGCACTGCAGTGGGCTCAGACAGCAGCTGTGACCTGATTTATGCCATCCTGTTTCCTAACTGTCCCCTAAGCCCTCAGCCCTAGGTGCTGGGAGTCCTGACAGCCTTTCCGGAGAGCAACACTGAGCTCACATCCCTCCCCAGGGCTGGGGGGCTACAGGGAACCTAAGGGAGCTCCACAGTCCCAATTTGTGGGCTTAACAGAAGTTGGACCATGGTCTGTCTAGCCACAGTATTGCACAGATTTGCTTCAAAACAGACAGTCCTTCCTGGGTGATGTAGAGGGAAGCAATGTGACCTTGCCTGTTGATGTGGGAAGGGCAGTAAAGCTGTTCCTGCCATTGGACTTCTGGTTTTAGTGTTCAGTTAAAGACAAGAAATAGGACCTTGTATGACTACAGGTCCAGAGGAGGCTATGAAGATGATCCGAGGACTGGAGCACCTCTGCTATGAGGACAGGCTGAAAGAATTGGGCTTGTTCAGCCTGGAGAAGACCTTATAGCAGCATTGCAATACCTGAAGCGGCTACAGGAAAGCTGGGGAGGGACTTATCAGCGGAGTTTATTGTTGCTGGTCTTCTTCCATGCCTCGAGAGGGGGCTTTTTGCGGGAGATGCTCTCAGGGATGGGACGCTGTTGAGGACTTCTCCAGGATCTGCTCTTCTCGTCTCCCGAACCAGACCTCTCTCTCCACGCAGGAAAGAGGGGGCTGCTGCCACCTCGTGGAGTACTGGACCCTCCTCCCGGCCCCCAGCATCCCTGGTCTGGAAGCTTGGCATGGCCACCCTGGGCCAGCCCCCTCCTCCATCACCTCCGTGGGGAGGTGGGGACCAGCCTCATACCTTCCCCTCCCCGCCCGCCCCCCCCGCTCTTTCCAGGGAGCAACGCATGGGATTATGTGGCTCATTTCCACCTCAGGCCACCCACACTTTTCCAGCAGCAGCAGCTTCATATGTATAACTGCGACTTCCCAACTCGTACAAGGATAAACCTCAGCCCGTACACAACTTGCTACCCCCAACACACAAAAGGCAACAGACTTGTTTTAAAACATCACTACTCGGCGCAAACACAGGGCAGTCTTTGCCCAGGGACTTGGTTTGCATTACTCAAGCTGTGAAATGCTACCACCTGCTCCAAAACATGACCCCTGGCTGGGCTGGATCATAGAATCATAGAATGGTTTAGGTTGGAAGGAACCTTAAAGATCAACCAGTTCCAAACCCCCCCTGCCATGGGCAGGGACACCTCCCACCCGACCAGGCTGCTCAAGGCCACATCATGTCCCTGGCCAGCCCAGATCCCTGCCACAGCCTCTTCCAGTGCCACAGGGCATCCTGGCTGCGCCTGCACCCTCCCGCTGCCTTCCAGCAGCAGCTATGCACCCTCCAGCCCAGACACAAGACATCCTCACCACTAACTAAGCGGCTTATTTTCTTTTTTAAATCTTCCCTGTAACATTGCTGCTGCCTGGGGAGAGAAGGCAGCAGAGGGGAGCAAGCGGGCAGGCAGCTCCCTCACGGGAAACACTCACAAATACCTTTTGTTGCTGACGAAACATCAATTTGTCTCTTGCAAATTGAACCTGGCTGGCAAAAGTGCAGCAGCGGCAAGTGGCCCCTGGGCATCCTCCTCTCCCACCACTGCTGGTGTTGTGCCCATGCTGCTCCATGAGGGCTGGACTGTAGGAAAATGATCTTTGGGCTCCCTAGGCACAGGTTGCCAGTGCCACATCCCACTTTCCACCCAAAAGGAGAGCCCAGGAATGCTCTGTTTTTTCCCCCCAAAGAGCAGAGCTGCAATGCCCCTCCCATAGCTCCTCTCGGAGATTGACTTGGATTTGCCAAGATATCCCAACCGTTGGCTTTCAGTGTTCAGGCTGCAGCTCTTTAGGCAAACAGGCTGCACCAGACTGTGACAGTTTAGCAAGGATTAAGGGTTTGAGGCTGTTTTTTTCTTAAATCCAGTAGTGCTTGAATCAGTTCTTGGCCATGTGCCTTCGGGCTCCAAGTTATTAACCTTCTGTTTCAAATAACAAGCAACAGAAATAAAGAGGGCAGAAGTGCATGTGCAGCTGTATGGGAAAGGAGAGGGCAATACATCACACACTGCTCATAACCATCACTGAAACTTGCTGGGACACAGGAAACAAAAACCACCCAGAAGACCAGTGCTGACAACTTCCTCTGTAAATCACTGGCTCGCTCGAGCTCCCCCCTGCTCTTAGAGAGCTGCGTAACATGAATTAGGAATTAGCCCTGCATTTCATGTCAGTTTTGCAGCAGTGGATATGCCTGCTCGCAGCGCACAAGGCACCTCCAGCTGCAGAGCTCAAACAGGGAGCACTTGCTCCCTGCCTGCTGCCCTGGGAAGCAGGGAACTGAACTGAGTTGCAGGAGCAGCAATCCTGTGGTGGGGAGGTGAGGGTGGGGAGGGAAGGTTTAGCTGATACATATGAAATTCTTCCCAGAGGGAGATTTGCGCAGGGACAGAGGGTTTAGCTCCAGCTCCCACCAGTCATGCCCTGCAACAGCCTAGGTCCTTAAACAGGAGTTCAACACCCCCAGCAATACACAGGAACAGCAGATTCCCACCCCAGCACAACTGTATTCAGAGGCATATATTATGCAGTGTTTAACTGTTTGGTAAATACTGAACCTGTAGAAACCAGCATGAGGGCAAGTGCTACTTAAATAACCTTTATTGCCTCTGCTCCCTAAGAGTTTTCATAGAATCATAGAATTGTTTGGTTGGAAAAGACCTTCAAGATCATCAAGTCCAACTGTACCTGTCCACTACTAAACCATCCCCAAGAAACTCATCTACTCATCTAAACACCTACAGGGATGGTGACTCCACCACTTCCCTGGGCAGCCGTTCCAGTGCCCGAGAATCCTTTCAGTGAAGAATTTTTTCCCCATGTCTAGTCTGAACCTCCCCTGGCACAACTTGACACCATTTCCTCTTGTCCTGTCACCTGTCACTTGGGAGATCAACACACTTTTCACTACAACTTTCTTTCAGGCAGTTGTAGGCAGTGATGAGGTCTCCCCTCAGCCTCCTCTTCTCTAAGGTAACCAACCCCAGATCCCACAGCCTTTCCTTGTAAGACTTGTTCTCCTGCCCCTTCACCAGCTTCGCTGCCCTTTTCGCAGTGCCACAAACAGGCTGCATGCTCAGAAGACACAGCCCAGCTGTCTGGAAAGGCAGTCAAACCAATCACAGCTCAGCAATTACAGCACCAACAGCACAAACCAGGGGCCTACTTTAAAAAGCTGGGAGATCTCCAGTGGGCTTTCTGACAATAGGGATCAATGCCTAGATTTTACAGGTCCAAACCTGACCCCAGGAACAAGACTTTCTTCATGAAAAGCACCAAGCTGAAGGCTTCCTTACTGCAGGGCAGCCCTCACAACGTGTGTTCACAGTGGAAGCTGAAATCACACTTGCAGGAAGGGATCACAACTGCAGATGACCAGACCCCAAGCAACAAGGACTCCTGTTCTGAAGCCAGTATTCACTTTAAAAAAAACTGAAGACAATCCAGGCCATCAGCCCCTTTTCAGTTGATTCTCACCTATCCCACACACCGCAGTCCACCCTTTAAAATCACCCCCAGCGTGGGGTTATTCTTTGCTCTAATTAAGCATTGCCACACTAGCCTGCTAAAAACAGTTGTGCTGGCCGCTGACGACCACTCACCCCGTGCTTCCACTCTGTGAGGTGGTATGCTTCTCCTTTTAAACTTCCAAAATTATTTTAGTGCTTCCAAAGAGACCTCCCTCTCTGTGTTTTGATTCAGAACAGCAAGTGCTTTGTAATTGCGGATGACAGCACCACAAGAGCAGGCAAGACAAGCAAAGGTAGCAAATATCTGTAAAAATCTCAATGTTTTTTATGTTCCTGCCTCTTGTGGGCAGCCCCTTCTTCAAACAGGCCCGTGACACAGACTTCCTGTTCCCAGCAGTCTTTCACTGGGGATTTAAAGATGGTTAATCCTGTCCACCACATTACTAATCAGCTTTCAATGCCGTGACATGGTGTAAACATATTAGCAGGCTCTTCTCTGCCTTTATTCCCACTTCTCCTCCAGAGAAACAACCAACCCCAAACCACACATGGCTGAAGCACAGTGCAATGAGCTACGTTTTCACTAGGTGGGAAGAATTAATTTCTTGTATTACTTGTACATGCTGCACCGACATCAAAGTCTGATAATCTTAATAGAACGTTATGGGGAAAACCATCAAATGTCATGGTCATTTGTGGGCTTGAAGGGATTTTAGAAACACCCAGTATAAATCATAGCTCCAAGAGACAGTTTCATTTTTCTTCGCAGCTCTCCACCTTTCTATTTCTGAGGTCTTTTGGGTTACAGCTGTGCCAATTACCCTGCATTTCCAGATGCACAACACTGCCTGCTCAAAGACACACAATAATAAATGAGCAGTTCCCCAAGAAAGCAAAACTGCTCAGCAGAACACACAAAAGACTGGAAAGAGGAGATGCAAAACACAAGATACATTCCAAAGGTTTAAGTTAACCTTTTGGTTGAAGAACACAGAAGTTGTTGCAAACATCCACACTCCCACCAAGGATCAGAGATTTGATGGCTCTATCTCACCTATTTAATGGAACCAGATATCAGTCTGGACACACTGCCCTGCACACAGCTTTTCCGAGTCTTACACTTGGTTTGTGGCCCTGATCTCCAGTAAGAAGTATAACAAGAGCTGGGACACATCAAGAGGAAAGTCCTGCCGAGCTGCTTCTGTTTGCTCATTGCAAGATAAAAGAAATGACAGAGAGGAAAAAAACCAACAAAGACACGGAAGAGCTGTATTGTAAAATCAGTACAAGGCAACAGAACATGCACATTGGACACCAGGGACAAGGACACAACACAGAAAGCAGAAAATGACAGGAGACGGGAAGAAATGAATAACACTCCATGTGAAATTCTGGTCTGTGACACCTCGGTAAAGAACATCACCTGCAACTGTGCTAGGATTTCACCTTCAGTACTTTAAATTAATCCATATTTACTGCCTTCACACGTGTAGATAGTGGCAAAAAAAAAAAAAAAAAGGCTAAGAAGCCTCTACTTTGCTCCCTTCAAACACACAAAGGCAAAGGGGGTGACATTTCCCATACAAGCAGAGCAAAGCAAAAGTGAACGCTGGAGGTCATTAACACCACTAACGAGCTGAGTGCCCGACACAGTCAGACAGGAAAGTCGTACAGAGGTTGCTGTAATAGGTGGGATATGCCCGCATGTGGCTGACGTGAGCCGAATCCAAGAAGTCTACAGCTTTCACGGAGACGCCAAGCTGCTGCCGGGCATTGGCCATGTGCTTGACATCACTGGAGCTGATGATCGCATCAGCTTGGGAATAGAGGTAAAGCTCCGGCCACTGCGAGGGTGCTTTCAGCAGGGCGTCATAATGGGTCTCATGGATGAAGCGGGTCAGTGGGTACAGCAAGATCCGCAGCATGACAGCCGTGGTAGCAAAAGCAAACAGGAGGAAATACTTGAGCAGTACATTTGTGGATACCAAGACAGTTGCCAAAGCACGAAGGCCTCCTCTCAAGTTTCTTCTGCCAGGAGCACTATCAAAAATGGTGCCCGCTACTTTGAGGTTCTTAAATGGCTTGTGAGTGTGGAGTGCCTCGATGATGTAACGGTATAGCATGACACCACCATTGCTGAAAACATGGAAGAGAACCGGTTTGTTTTCAACGCTGCAGTCAAAGAGCAGCTCCAGGAGTTGTCTGGCTCGGGTCTGGAGGGATCTCATGCCGAAGGTCTCAGAGAAGAATATCATCCTCCATGGAGCTGTGTAGCGGATGACAGTGCAACCCTAAAAAGAACAGAAAGAGACCCCACACACACTGAAGCTGTGCTGTAAATTACATGGAGTAGGCAAGCATCAGCACAAAGAACGTGAAAATTTGCATCAAGTTTTTAACAGAAACCACAGTGCCAGAAGAAAGCCTTCAGTGTCGGTAGCAAGGCACCAATATGAACAGGATTACATTAATCATAACAGCACACAGTGTTATGAAAAGGTTTCTGCAGTAGCAGAGGCCTGGATTTGCTGACATTTGAGATCCTTTCAAACCTTGTGCTAACTGGCACAGCCCCGGGGATACCACCACCCATGCTGGGCTGTTAGTCCAGCATATCCCTGACTCACAAACCATCAATATCAGCTGTTTTGGAGCGAAGGGCCTGCTCTGGTTCAAGACACTGAAACAAACATAAGGAGAAACAGGAACCTCTTCCTGTCCCTGAGTAGGACTTGTTTGCAGCCTTCTCTAAGGCTCACCCACAATCAACACTGAGCTGATTTTGATAAGCCTTTCTGAACCACTACAGCTGTGTAAACGAAGAGCACTGGTTCAGGGATTCACAATGCCTGAGCAACAGCCTCAACAGTTAAGGCCTAACAATTAGGTGTAGATTGGGAAATGGGATCTTGGAGATGCTTCTAAATAGAGCAGATGAAATAACATTTATAAATGCTTAAGATCTCTTCTACCACCTAAACTCACTGGCATCACACACTGATAAATACAAGGCAAAGCCATCAAGACAGCCCTCCTGCCCAGAGCTCCCTAAACAGCAAACAAAGAAGAGGAGGATATCAACTTCTTAAATCAAAGTCTTCTATACCATCTTGCCATGGTTGCTGCCACTTCCTTATTAGGGTCCTAAGAAAACCCTCTCCTTTCCCATTCCTATAATCTTTCTGAGAGAAAAGTATTTTCAGCAAAGCTGGCAGGCTGCCACGCAACGTGCTCCTCATGGGCTCAGCAGCATCTCCAAGTCTCTACAATCACTCAACAAATAATTCTGCACTAGAACAAGCCAATTCATGACTCTTGCACTGGATTACACATTAACAGTAGACTTGTTAATGTACAAGCTTTGCCACATAGAGCTGAAACAGATTTGTATGACTGTTCCTTAGGGAACAAGCAATGGGACAGACCTCTCTAGTTCAAATACAAGGAGATTTGGGTTGTTCTAGTGAAGAATTAATTGTTGAGTGACTAAACTGTTGGGCTGACTGAAAAAAAATCTAATGTTTCACTGGGTTCCCAAACTACAAGCTGGGACAAGCTGGGGTCATTCAAGTAAAAAACAGTATTAGAAAGGAAAAATATTATAACTTAGGGGACAAGCAATGGGACAAACCTATACGGTTCAAACAAAAGGAGTTCCTAGTGAGTAAGCATGACTGTCAAAGGATGCCTCTGTCACAGACAGAACAGAATTAATTCAGATTACAACATTTAAATGAATCATCTTCACAGGAAGGAAACGTTGAAGGAACGAGAGATGCGGACGCACTCTGTTCTTACTCAGCCTGGCCTCCCCAAGTCTGCGCTGTGGCCTATTAGCAAGCAGTAATGCACAGTCTTTCCCTGCATGTTTACTATTTGGAAAGCTAATGCAGTTCATGTTATTCCTGAATAACCTCACAGCTTTAAAATACTCCAATGATTAACAAAAAAAGCAGCAAGTTTCTCCAAGGAAGTATCTTTGTCCCAGCAGCACCCACAAAGATGACATCAGCAATGTTAGATAATCCTGCCTGGGCTCCAAGAGGCAAGGAGTTTTCAATGACAAGAGAACTCACCACTCGCTCCCAATGACTCTGCAGGCTAAGAGAGGCTTTAGATTTTACCAATATGCAGAAAAGAGGCAGTTTTTCAGAGAGCTCTACAACAGTGTGATGAAAATATAAACAACTACTCACCTTCTGACTGTAAATTGTGCTGTATTTGGCCAAGTATCTGTCCTGGCAGCCTGCCCAGCCTAGAAGGATCACCACAGGCTGATCGTCTGCATGCCCGCTCTCCATACTGCTCTCTGAAACAAATTACAACATTCAAAATAGCTGAAAATAGCTGTCCTCCAGTCCACCAGAATCAGAACTTGTGGAAATCTGCACAATTTTAAACATAGGGGTGAAGAGCTTAATTTCTCAGCCAGTTATGAACACTGCCTCCTCTCAGTTTCACTACGTGTGGACACTCAATAGGACAGCACAGCTTCAGTCCCTGCAACTCCCCAAAGCTCACCACTGATACAAAGTGTGTGGGGATCACTACCAGGGGCAAAGACCCCTCCTCACGCCTCCCAGGAGCTGGGCAAGCATCAGAGCCTGCTGCTCCCTTGCAGGGCAGACAGGAAAGTGTCCTGCCCTGCCCTTCAGGAACTACCAGACACCTAGTACTGCACAAGCATCTTCTTCCCCCCATACCCTGTAGGGCCTCCCCAGCTCTATGTCCCGCCCCCCAGCTCCACCCTGATGGATCCCCCCCCCGGCCCAATGTCCCTCCTGTCCACCCTGACAGGTCCCCCCAAGCCCAGACCCACCCCACTTCCACTCTAACAGGTCTCCTCTGGCCCGCTGTCTCCTCTCTTTCTCCACCCTGACAGGCACCCTGGTTCCTCCTGTCACTGAGATCCCCCCTGCCACAGTGTGTCCCCCTCCACCCTGATGGGTCCTTGGTCCCTTCTGTCACTGGGGTACTCCCTGCCTCAGTGTCCCCCAACTCCACTCGTTGTCACCGAGATTCCCCCTGCCCCGGTGTCTCCACTCTCCACCCTGACATCCTCCCTCACTCCAGTGTGTGTCCCCTCCTCCACTTCCATCCTGACGTGTGCCCCCAGCCCAGTGTCCCCGTTCTCCACCTTGACGGGTCCCCTGGTCCCTCCTGTCACCACAGCATCCCCCCCCTTCACCCTGAGGGGACCCCTGGGCCCTCCTGCAGCTGAGGTCTCCCCGACCCAGTGTCTTCACTCTCCTTCCATCCTGAAAGGTGCCTCCGGCCCAGTGTCCGCCTCCCCCACCCTGATGAGTCCCCTCAGGCCGGTGTCCCCCCCGCCCGGTGTCCCCTCCCCTTCCACCCTGACAGGTCCCTCCTGTCACTGAGATCCCCCTGCCCCAGTGTCCCCTCCATGTCCTCCACCCTATCGGGCTTCCTGTCCCTCGTGCCCTCTCGCCCCACACCATGCGCCGCCCCTGGCGCCAGCTCCACGGCTGCCTCCAACTCCCGGACGCCCATGGCCGCGCTCCCGCCCCGCCGCTGCTTCCGCTCTCCCCACCGGAAGCTCCGCCCCCCGCCCTCCTCGCAGCCAATGGAAAGGAAAAGCCCCGCCCTGCCTCACACCTCCTCCCCGCCTCCCAGGTCTATGCAATGCGTCCTTAGCAACCGCGCCGGGCCACTCGCCCCGCCCACTGGCAGAACAGCCGGCCCTCCTACTGGGCGGGGCAGGAAAAAGGCGGATTGTGATTGGCTGAGAGGCGTTGCCAGTCATTCCGCGAAGTATCCGCCCCCTGAGGCTGGAGGGAGGAAGTAGGGGATGAGGCGGGGTCAGGGATAGGGATGAGGGCAATGGTGGGGCTTGAAGGGAGTTGTTGGGCCTGAGCTGGGTGTTTGGGTCAGGGGGAGCAGATGTGGGGGCTGGGGAATGGGCCCGGGGTCAGGGGGTGTGTGAGGGACTACAAGGCCTGGAGTGGGGTTTGGGGTGTGAGGGAGCACAAGGCCTGGGGCTGGGCTGGATCATGGAGTGTGTGAGGGGCTGCAGGGCCTGGGGTGGGGGTCACAGGCAGAGGGGATGGGGATGGGATGGGCATAGTGGCTGAGGGGAGTTGGTCCTGAGGTGGGCGCTTGGGTTAGGGGGAGCAGAAATAGGGGCTAGGGAGTGGGCACTGCTGTCAGGGAGCGTGTGAGGGGCTGGGGTGAGGTTTGGGGCGTGAGGGAGCACAGTGGCTGGGGTTGGGCCTGGTGGAATGGTTGGGCCTGGCATGGGAAATGTTGCAGCTGCAGAGGATTAGAGGGGGTAGGGGTGGGGATGGATGCGGGGGTCTGTGCCAGGCCTGGCTGGAGTCAAGGGGAGTGCAGGGACTAGCTTTGGGGTTGTGGCTGGGGCTGAGGGGCAGGACATACAAGTGAGAGAGGGGCCGGTAGGACTAGGGGTTGAGAGACTCTGGGTAAGAGGCATTGGGGAACACTGAGGAGGGTGCATTGAGTGTGAAGAAGGTTGTGGGGGACTTGAGATATGCCACAAGACGATGAAACCTGCTAGGGAAACAGACGCTCCAGGTTTTGCTGGAGGCTGGGCACAACCTTGATGTTGCAAGATACAAAAGTAGCACCAAATGACCATTACTCTGTCCTTCCAGGAGTCCAAGGCTATCAGTCTGTGGCACTTTGCACTCAGACTGAGGCTGACAAAGCACCAGTCTGCCTTTTAATCTCAATCTGATGATTTAGCAGCACTTTGGATCTAAAGAACTGCTGAATTGCCAGAGCCAGTTCCTAAATCACTTGCGTTTTTCTTGGCAGGAATAAAGCACTGCTCTGGCCCAGCCTTGGTTGGATTATTAGGTCCAATGTCCTGGGGTGGCAGCCCAGTACTGTTTAGAGCAGAGTTTGAAGCTGACAAACGAGTTACACGCTGACAAATGGCTCAGGCAAGTGATTTAACTTCCCTGTGTCTGTATGTTCCCATATGGAAAATGGTCATAATAAAAATATTCATGTACATTTTCAGGGTGCTTTGCAATGTCAGCTTAAAGACTACTGTGTCAGCAGCTGCTGTTATTGTAGCAGCAAGGGATACGTACTAGTGTATCCTCAGAAGCCTCATGTGATCATTGTTTCAAACTCTTCTCTTTTTTTGCCATTGATTCATAGGTAAGCCCTTTGTATCAGTAAAAACCTCACGTCCAGACTCTAGTGCTGGTATTTCTGAATAGCAGGAGGTTATTGCAGCTTTATAATAAAAACAGGATAGCATCACACTACTGGCATCTCAAACATAAATATGGAACCATTAATTTAGAATCAATTTTGGGATGTTTCAGACTGTAAAGTTCTTTTAACTAGATCTCTGTTGAGGACAGAGGAGCACTTTATGGGACTGTAAATTTCATGCAAACAGTCTTTGTGAAATACAGATTCCCCCTACACACTAGCTGTTCTCTCAGTATCAATCATATGCCTTGCAAGTAATGTTTCACAAATATTCTGTAAATCACAGGAAAATGCCCGCAGTAATGTAAAATATGACTTTCACTTGACTGTTTCACCAGAGGCCCCTAACAGGCCATTCTCCTGTCAGCACTAACATTTGTTATGGCTAATAACATTTTCAATCACAACTATTTTGGGAAAATGGATTTATTTTAAACCTGCTTCCCCGCAAAGGAGATCCTGAAAATGCCCTGCCAAGGACACAGAGCATAGACCGTTAATTTCCAAATGAAATCTCATTTCATCTTAATTCTCAAAGGTTGATTCTCACCCAGCAATTTGAAGACTGTGTTTGTTTGTTTTCAGGCACTGAGGTAGGTTTTCACCTCTTGGTCATTGTTTTCAGTCTGGTTCAGATAACAGCAACAGAAAGTTACTTCTAAGCAGGTGTCTTGGAGATATTCTGGAATTGGTTTGGAATTGTGCTCCAGATTCTAGGAGAAAAGGCTTAGTAACTTTGTAGATAGCAAATAGGTAATCTTGGTGACTTGTATTACACTGAAAGAGACTGCTTCTTCTGAAACCCAAAGATTTTGTGTCTTTAACTTTTTTTT
Source organism: Neomorphus geoffroyi (assembly GCA_033558235.1). Taxonomy (NCBI): domain Eukaryota; kingdom Metazoa; phylum Chordata; class Aves; order Cuculiformes; family Neomorphidae; genus Neomorphus; species Neomorphus geoffroyi. The sequence goes on along the minus strand of JAUMJM010000024.1, from coordinate 2,630,871 downwards.
TCTCTTAAACCAGACTTTCAATAAAACCCCAAATACTGCTTTTCTTATGTAGGAAGTTCAAGAACTGTATTAGATAAGGGTGAATTCTTATCCTCAGGCACGTTGATACAGGTTGGTGGAGGGCAGCGCACTTGTGTTAATGCAGCTGTCTGTGACCTTGTCCCTCTTTCTATATCTGTGTATGTGTACAGATACTGATGTTTTACTGTGAGGCACCTTGAGATTTGTTGGTGTCTTAAAGCCAAACACATACATGTCAGTGGAAGTCTCACCTACCTTAATAAACAGAGAGCTTAATCCTCTAACATTCCATCCCCCTACTAAGGGCGCCTTCATGTTTGTCAAGCTGGAATCTGGGATATCATACCGAGACAAAAGCATACCAGAGAAATTTGGCAAAATAAGGATTGTTTTATCTAACACCTGTGTGAAGGAATGGAAGGAAGTGCAGGCAAGGAACGTTTCTGGAGCTTCTGTCTTCTTGCCTACAGTTCCTATCATTTCAGGTTTTCTTAGATTGCTTGAAAGTCATAGAAATTACGTAAGAAAGAGAGCAAATGTCTGTCACGCCACAAGGTCCCAGAGTTCTCTCCTAGTGCCAAGGCCAAGCACATCTTCCTGGAGGGGATGTGGACCCAGTTCAAATAACTGTCGCTCTGTCACATGAGTGAGGGCAACAATGCACTGCTGTGCTAACAGGCATTTACAGCCCCCTTGACCCTGTCAATCCCTGTAAATCCATACCTATTTGAGCTCTCATCTCACCCTGTTTATTGTCTGGCAGGTCAGATCTGAGATGCAGTTTTCTTATCAAGAAGCTAGCGAGAAACCAAGGCTGGGGGGATGGGTAACATCAAAATGACTTTATTATCAGAGCAGAGAAGAGAGCTCCTGTGGTGAAGTCACCTGCCCTGGAAAATAATCTCAAATATGTTGCAGATTCATTGTGTAGCTTCAGACAAACCAGGAACTCTCTTCTGCCTCAGTTTTTCTACCTGTGAAAGAAGTATAAAGGAAAATGAGGTTAAATTAATAGCTAGTAAGTGCTTTAATATTATTTGATAAAGATTTTAAGTGTGATTCTTATGGTAATTCCTTAGTACAGACTTTTTCTATCTTCAAAGCCTGTTTTTTTAACTTCTTTCTCACTTTTCTCCAGGCAGAAGAGATCATGAATTCTGTAAATGCAGGGGAAGCCATCGAGAAGCTCAGGGTTTTCTTGCAGAAATGGAATAGTGCCCAAAAAGGTACTCGAAGCCACATCCTGGACAACTTCATTGAAAGCAATGATGGCAAGACAGAACCAGAGCTGGAGCTGGAGTTCTTCCGTGGAGCCAGCTTGTTTCTGACTCGCCTAACAGCATGGCTCAGGGTGACGTATCTCTTTCCTTGGCCAGCTGGAGGTGGCATGTTGTAGTGGGATGGAGAGGAAGGGAAAGTTCCCTACTAAACATTTGTTTCAAGAATAAGCTTCTGTATGGAGATATCCATAATCAGCCATGTTCTGCAGGGTTAAAAATAACTGGCTATTTAGAGATGGAGCTGAAAGGAGAGTCATGTAACGTGTCTCAGGTACCTAGGATTAGTGGTTTTTCTCATATTGGGATGAGCGTGCTGCCTCTGCACACCTGTGAGAGGAAGGTCCATGCTCTCTCACAGAGACCCATTTCAGACCTCTGCATTGCCAAAGGTAGCTTGGGGGACACCACTATGGTCAGTAAATCTCTCCTTAGCCTTGTCAAACAGCTACATGTACAGCACATGCCTCAACAAGCTGCTCAAGTCCATCAGCATCTTCCTGTCTGCTGCAAGCAGGTGAGTATAGAAGGTCTCTGTGTGCGAGGTGCTGTGGGGAAGGCACACAAGGGTGAGGGGCTGAGTAGCTTAAAAAAATAACAAGTCCTTGGCCATATTTTGGGACAGCTATGTGAGCATTTCAGACAAGGCAGGTCCTGGTGAGGCTTGTGGTAGGAATTTCAAGTGCTCTCAAAAGCAAATCCATTGTTTGTGCAGAGCCACCAGGTCACTGGAATGACATGGAAAGAGTATGGTGAGAGCCTGAGTCTGGAGATGGAAATTTCTGTGCTGTGATTCAATATCTGAAATGAGCACAGGGTAAAATGGGAGCTGGTGACCTGCTGGCAGCACAGCGTGCTGCTGGTGAACATCTGCCTCTTGTGCTTCAGGCTGAGCCTCCTTGTGCCCATGGCATTGGGCACCTGATGCAGCAGGGCAGGAGGTGACAGTTTGAAGGAGCACGGTGCGCCGACAGAGGAAAATTGGCTCCAAGGCAGGTGACACTTTTGGCTTTGTTCCCCCTTTCTTGTAGACACAGATACCTTATTGAATTTCTGGAGTTCGGAGGTATTTTGATTCTCCTGGAAATAGTAGGGCTGAACCACCTGAAAGAAGAGGACAAAATGGAGTCTAAAAAGCTGCTGCAGCTCATTGCAGGTGCTGGCAAGAAGTATAAGGAGCTCATTTGTAAAAGCTTCAGTAGGCAGTGTATCCATCTGTGCTTTTTCCTAGTTCAGTTCTCCCTGACCTCTGTCCCTGGGGGTGCTTGCTGCACTGAGCTGGCAAGCATCTCTCCACCTGCCAAATGGCAGATTGCCAGGATGAAGGAGTTCAGAGTCTTGGCTATGGTGGAGTTGGTTGCATTTCATCCCCTCTCTCAGTTTTTAACGATCTCACTTTCTTTACACTCATTTCCTTTGATGCAACATTGCTATCCCAGTGGTTGCAACTGCTCCGGTTTAAACCACAAACCAGTTTCCATTTCTGCCTGCAGTGCTCACCTACTGCAGGCTTTCCCAGATTTCCCCTCTGGGGCTGGGAGGGTTCTGCAGCTCTTGTCTTTTGAAAGAGCACTGCAATGTTTGTGTTTTTTTCCAGTTTTGTCTCCTGGGCAGTGGAAGCCAAACCCCGTTAATTGTTCTGTAGTTTGGATTGTGCCGCCAGAGGCTGTGGAGTGATCCCTGCTTCCTCCAAGAGAGGCAAAGTGGCAGAATCCATAGAGAGATCCTTAGCAGCACTCCTGACATCCTAGTGCCAGGCTCCCTGCTGGTGTAAATGCTTAGAGAAAGGCCTTGGCCACCTATTCCAGCTGAGAATTTTGCTAACTGGTTTTGCAGTTGGTGGTTTGTTTCCTGAGAAGGACAAATACAATTTTTCCTGGCTTCTGTTCTTCGAGCCACACTTTGAGTGGGGTGTGGTGCTGGGTTGGACTCGATCTCAAAGGTCTTTTCCAACCTTATGATACTGTGATACTGTGGGTTCTCTCATGAAACAGCTGAGATGGGTGACCCAGGCTCATCCAGACACACCACTTCGGTGTCTCTTTCTCTGCACAGGGGTGCAATACCTTATGGAGTTCTTGGCCACTTCTAACTCAGCAGAGGCTCAAGGAGATATACAAGTTCTGCTGGACACTTTGGGCCGTGGCAATCCCAAGTACCAGGACCAAATCTACAAGGCCTGGTTGCCGTGCTGCTGTGCACCTCCCCCCCGATCTCATCAGCTTGCTCTGCAAACACTTGAAGCCATGCAGGTGGATTGTGGGTCTTGCTGGATCAAAGGGCAGTGTTAGCTTCCATCTCCATCCCTCCTGCCCTGGCAGGAGCTGTGCCACCACCTTGCCATCATGGGCTGCACAGGACAACCTGTGTGCATGGAGCAGGACAGCCTAGAGTAGAATGAGTTTCTTAGGGATATGATTTAGTAGGGAGACAGGCACGGTTGGACTTTATGATCTCAGAGGTCTCTTCCAACTTTACAATTCTATGAGAATCATGGAATGGTTTGGGTTGGAAAGGACCTTTAAACCCATCCAGTTCCAGCCCCCCTGCCATGGGCAGGAACACCTCCCACCAGCCCAGGCCGCTCAAAGTCCCATCCAATCTGGCCTTGAACACCTCCAGGGAGGGGGCAGCCACAGCTTCCCTGGGCAACCTGTGCCAGGGCCTCACCACCTTTGTCATAAAGAATTTCTTCCCAATGTCTCATCTAAATCTTCCCCCTTCCAGCTTTAAGCCATTCCCTCTTGTCCTGTCACTCCAGGCCCTTGTGAAAAGTCCCTCCCCAGCTTTCCCGCAGCCGCGTCACGTACTGGAAGGCTGCTCTAAGGTCCCCCCGGAGCCTTCTCCAGGCTGAACAAGCCCAACTCTCTCAGCTCATCCTCATAGCAAAAGTGCTCCAGTCCTTGGATCATCTTTGTAGACTCCTCTGGACCTGCTCCAGCAGTTTTATATCCTTCTTATGTTGGGGATTCCACAGCTGGACACAGAGCACTCCAGTATTGTGTCTCATGCTGCCCTTTTCCCCCCAGGATGTGGTGGGAGAGGCACCCTCATTGCTCTTGGAGCCCAAGCTGGGCGTGCCGTGTTCGGAGCACCCGCACCTGCAGGATGACGGTAGGACCCGTTTGACCACCCGAGCTCGAGGTGGGTCTTGGGGAGGCTGTGGCCACATCCAGCCCTGGGCCAGGGTGCCAGGGGCGTGGGAAGTGTGGCGGGGGCGAAGGGCAGCCGACTGGAAGCCTCGGCGCCTCATTAGCATGAGCTCATTAACATTCATGGACTCGGCGTACCCAGGGTGCACCGCGGGCAGTCTCGGTGTCGCCGTCCTCGCCACCCCCGGGGCCGCTGGAGCCACCGCAAGCCGGTCTGTGGGTGCCCCGGGGAGGTGGGGAGGATTGGGATGTGGGGAAGGGGCGAAGGTGGGGAGGTCGCCGTGCGCTAGGGGATGACAGCGGAGGATGGGTGCCTGAGCGAGGGTATTAGTAAGCATACTCTGGTTTCTCTTCAGATCGTATAAATCTTTCGCCTTTTACTAAAGATTTCCGTGGAGAGGAACAGTTACGAGTGTCGAAAAATTTTTTGAGGCTCCATTTTGGTGGAGCTCCTTTTGTTGGTTGAAAAATAGATACAATGTTACAGCTATTAAGGTGCTTAGAGAGTTACATTGTGTGATGGTGAGAGAATTCTCAACACGAGACAGTATCGTTCATTGCACCGTGGACTCGTTTAGGCTGGGTGGAACCATACAGATCATCCCGTTAATCCCCTTCTGTTTCAGTGGAGCTGCCCTTTTTCTAGACAAAAAGGAGCAATTGAATACATTGTTCTGAGTTCCTTCATTCTATTCCTTGGTTCCACTCGGGGTTGCTATGATAAAAGCCCCAAAAAGAACGGTTAGGGGTGCTGGTTGATGAGAACCTCATTAAGATCTTCTAATGTGGACTCTGGACTCACAGCCCAGAAGGCCATGGGCTGCATCAATAGAAGCAAGGCCAGCAGCGCGAGGGAGGGGATTCTGCCCCTCCACTCCTCTTGTGAGATTCCACCTGGAGTATCATGTCCAGTTATCACAGTATCACACAGTATCACAGTATCATAAGGTTGGAAAAGACCTTTGAGATCATCGAGTCCAACCTATGACCCAACACCTACACCTACTCCTACTTGTCAACTACACCATGTCATCCAATCTCTCCTTAAACACCTCCAGGGACGGTGACTCCACCACCTCCCCAGGCAGTGCATTCCAATAGCCAATCACCCTCTCAGTAAAGAACTTCTTCCTAATGTCAAGCCTAAACCTCTCCTGGCGAAGCTTGAGACTGTGTCCTCTTGTTCTGTCACCGGTGACCTGAGAGAAGAGACCAACCCCTGCCTGACTACAACCTCCTTTTAGGTAGTTGTAGAGAGCTATAAGGTCTCCCCTGAGCCTCCTCTTCTCCAGGCTAAACAACCCCAGCTCCCTCAGTCACCCTTCATAGGGCTTGTGCTCCAGCCCCTTCACCATCTTGGTTGCTCTTCTCTGGATGCACTCCAGCATCTCAACATCTTTCTTAAACTGAGGGGCCCAGAACTGGACACAGCACTCAAGGTGCGGCCTGACCAGTGCCGAGTATAAGGGGATGATAACTTCTCTAGTCCTGCTGGCCACACTATTCCTGATGCAGGCCAAGATACCGTTGGCTTTCTTGGCCACTTGGGCACACTGCTGGCTCATGTTGAGTTTCCTGTCTACCAGCACTCCCAAGTCCCTTTCCGCCTGACCGCTCTCCAGCCACTCTGTCCCCAGCCCAGAGCTCTGCATGGGGTTGTTGTGTCCAAAGTGTAGAACCCGGCACTTGGACTTGTTAAACCTCATGCTATTGGAGTCAGCCCATCTCTCCAGCCTGTCAAGGTCCCTCTGTAGGGCCCTCCTACCCTCCAGCAGATCGACCCTTCCTCCCAGCTTGGTGTCATCTGTGAACTTGCTGATGAAGCACTCAATCCCCTCATCCAGATCATCAATGAAGACATTAAATAGGACCAGGCCCAACACCGATCCCTGGGGGACGCCACTAGTGACTGACCGCCAACTGGATGAGACACCATTCACTACCACTCTTTGGGCTCGGCCATCCAACCAATTCCTAATCCAGCACAGAACATTCCCGTCCAAGCCACGGGCTGCCAGCTTCTCCAGGAGTCTGCTGTGGGAGACAGTGTCAAAGGCCTTGCTGAAGTCCAGGTACACTACATCCAACAGCCTTCCTCTCATCCACCAAGTGAGTCACACAGTCGTAAAAGGAGATCAGGTTGATCAGGCAGGACCTGCCCCTCCTAAATCCATGCTGGCTGGGCCAGTTCTGGAAGCCCCACCAGAAGAAAGATGTGGAACTGTTGCAACAGGTCCAGAGGAGGCCATGAAGATGATCCGAGGGCTGGAGCACCTCTCCTATGAGCACAGGCTAAAAGAGTTGGGCTTGTTCAGCCTGGGAAGAGAAGGTTCTGGAGGGACCTTAGAGCAGCCTCCCAGTAGTTGAAGTGGCTGCAGGAAAGCTGGGGAAGGACTTTTTACAAGGGTAAGTCGTGATAGGACAAGGGGAACGGCTTTAAGCTGGAAGGGGGGAGATTTAGATTAGCCACTAGGAAGAAATTCTTCCCGATGAGGAGGGTGAGGCCCTGGCACAGGTTGCCCAGGGAAGCTGTGGCTGCCCCCTCCCTGGAGGTGTTCAAGGCCAGGTTGGATGGGGCTTTGAGCAGCCTGGGCTGGTGGGAGGTGTCCCTGCCCATGGCAGGGGATTGTAACTGGATGGGCTTTAACGTCTTCTCCGACCGAAACCATTCTGTGATGATTCTATGGATATGGAAAGCAAAACCAGAGCTCACAGGCAGGTCCCGGCTGCCTCGCACCCCTCGCTGGGCAGAGAATGGGCGAGCGGTGGGAGGGGCCTGCCCCGGTGCTGTGAGGCCCGATGCCCGCCCTGCCACCGGCCCAGGCTCCGGTAGCAGCGGTTACCGAGGCCGCTGCCGTTCGCTGTGTCCGGTTACCCCACTTCACCGCCCCAGCCACTCGCTCCGCCCCGGCCCGTTCATTAGCACGTCCCTCCTCATTAGCATGTCCCGCCCCACAAGGCTCTAATTAGCATAACCAGAATGCAGTGCGGGGCAGCCTGGGGCGGCTCTACCGGCAAGAGCCGTCCCGGGACAACTGCCCGGTGGGCTCTGCCATCAGGGCTATCGGAGCTGGGCCGAACCGGGCCCAGCCGAGGGGCGGCGCCGAAAAGGGGGGAAGGTGGGGGGAGAGGGTCACCGTATCCGGTAGCGCAGCAGCTGGGCATGGGTATGTGCACGGGGAAAACACAACATATACTCTGGTTTCTCTTCAGATCGTATAAATCTTTCGCCTTTTACTAAAGATTTCCGTGGAGAGGAACAGTTACGAGTGTCGACAAATTTTTTGAGGCTCTGTTTCGACAGAGCTGTTCTTTTTTTGGTAAAAAAGCAGAATAATGGAGAATTGAAAGTGGCAGCGAGGAACGACTTGTATGTCCTGTAGCGCTGTTGATTGCGTTGCTGATCACGTTGCGGCGCTGCAGAGCAGTCTGTGTGCTAGTCTGCAACTGCGATATGCAAGGTGGGGTTCTACCAGCGCTACCCTGTGCCGGCTGTGCTGTGCGGCTCCCCGAGGTAGTGATGTGCAGGATGCCGTGGGCGGGACGTGCGGCACGCAGGTTCCCAGGGTTGCGCTATGCGGGGCGTGGGGTTCGAATTCCCGATGCTGCCATTTGCGGGACGCGGGATGCAGGTCTTTGTGATGTGCAGGGTGCAGATCCTCAGTACTACTATGCTATGTAGGACACATGCCCGAGGCTGCAATGTGCGGCACACAGGGTGCAGGTCCCCACTCTGTGATGTGTGGGATATGGGGTGCGGGTTCCTAGTGCTGCACTTGTGCAGGTTGCAGGTCCACACTGTGGAGATGATCGGGGCACAGGGGTAAGGGTTCCCAACTCTGCAATAGGCAAGATGAGGGGTGTGGATTTCTATGCTGCAATGTGCGGGACGTGGGGTGCGGGTCCCCACTCTGCAATACGCAGGATGTGGGGTGCAGGTCCTCGATGCTGCCATGTGCGGGAAGTGGGGTGCGGATCCTCACTCTGCAATCCACAGTACGCAGGGTGCAGGTCCTCGAGGCTGCCATGTGCAGGGCTCCAGGTGCAGATCCCCGCTGCTGCACTGTGTGGGATACACTCTATGTGTCTCTGAGGCTGCGATGCGCTAGATGTGGGGTGCGGTTTCTGGAGACTACCAGGTGCAGGGGGTGATGTCCAGGTCCAGCTGCATTGTGTGGGACGTGGGGTGCCAGCTGCGGCACACGGGGTGCGGTTCCCCAGTGCTGCCATGGGGGGGGAGGTGGGGTGCAGGTCCCGCTGTGATGTGCGAGCTGCAGTGTGTGGGTCCTCGGTGCTGCGTTGTGCAGGATGCGAGCTGCGAGACCCGCTGCAATGTGCTGGGCACGGGCCCCCAGTGCTGCGACATGAGGTGTGGGCCCTGATGTTGCGCTGTGCTGGTCACAGTGTGCGGGTTGCTGCGATGTGTGGGGTGCGGGGTGTGGGTTCCCGAGGCTGCCAGGTGCAGGGGGTGACGTCTGGGTCCAGCTGCATTGCGGGGGACGTGGCGTATGGGTCCCCGGTGCTGCCATGCACGAGGCTGTGGGTGCTGGTCCGCGAGGCTGAGTATTGTGGGACGCAACGTGCAGGTCTCCGCTCTGAGCTGTGTAGGGCAGGGTGCGGGTCCCCGATACGGCGAGGCGCCCGTCGCGGCGCCGCAGCGCGGGCCGGGGGAGCATCGAAGCCCTCGAGGTTCGGGCTGGAGCGGGAGGGATCGATCGTTGCGGGCCTGGCGGGGCTGACTCAAGCCTGACGATATTCCAGAAGCATTTGGCCAGCGCCCTCAGCCACCCGGTGTGAATGTTGGGGTGTCCTGTGCAGGGACAGGAGTTGGGATCGACGAGCCTTGTGGGACCCTTTCCAGCTCGGGTCGTTCGGTCATGCCGTGACCCTGCACCTCGCCTCCCGCCACTCCGCCTCATTAGCGCGGATCTCCTTGCCCCCCGCTGATTTGCATACCCAGCGTGCCCCGCGGCCCCGCCGCTCTGGCTGGCCTCGGTGCCGGTGCCGGTGCCGGTACGGATTCGAGCCGCGCCGTCTGCGCAGTGCGGGGCTCTCACAGACGGGGCTGCGGTACCAGTCCTGGTACGGGTCCCGACCCCAGAGCGGGCAGGTCCCTCGCCGTGAGCCACGGGCCGCGGGGCCGACGGGGGGGGCGCAGGGGGCAGGAGCAGAGGCATGCTCTGGTTTCTCTTCAGCTCGCATAAATCTTTCGCCTTTTACTAAAGATTTCCGTGGAGAGGAACAGTTATGAGTGTTGCGAATTTTTTTGAGGCTCCATTTCGGTGGAGCTGCCCTTTCACAGGTTGAAAAAGAGAAAGAATGTCACATTAGGTCTAGTTACTTCTGATGCTCTCGGGTGTTAGGGAGGCTTTGTGCAGTGTGGTTTGGGTTGGAAGGGACAGTAAAGTGCATCCAGTCCCAACCCCCCTGCCATGCACAGGGACACCTGCCACCAGACCAGGCTGATCAAGGCCCCATCCAACCTGGCCTTGAAGCCTTCCAGGGAGGGGGCAGCCACAGCTTCCCTGGGCAACCTGTGCCTCACCCCCCTCAGCGTGAGGAATTTCTTCCTAATGTCTAATCTAAATCTATCCCCTTCCAGCTTAAAGCCGTTCCCCTTCTCCTATCTCTACTTGCCCTTGCAAAGAAGTCCCTCCCCAGCTTTCCTGCAGCCGCTTCACGTACTGGAAGGCGGCTCCAAGGTCCCCCGGGAGCCTTCTCTTCTCCAGGCTGAACAAGCCCAACTCTCTCAGCCCATCCTCATAGCAAAAGTGCTCCAGTCCTCGGATCATCTTCATAGCCTTCCTCTGGACCCATTCCAACAGTACAATATCCTTAAATGTCGGGGATTCCAGAATGTCCCACATCCCTCCCTCACTCCCCAAACTCATCCAAACTCAAGTTCCCGCTCTGACAGCTCCCCTCTCCCCCCGCCATCCGGCTGCTGAAGGCTCTCACGGCTCACAAGCTCTGTCCATGCCTGCTGAAGGGCCTTGTTGACCTGCTGACACCACCCAGAGAGACAGTGTTCACCTCCGGTTACGAGACTGCCAGAGGTAAAAATGCTGACCAAGGCCTGTGGCCTGCCAGGACACCTGGGGCGGGGGTTCTCCGGAGCTCCTTCCCCTCCTTCTGCAGGGCTGTGACTGTACCGGAGTGGGGGGGGGGGGGGAGGGAGGCTGTCCCTAGGGGCAAGGGGCACAGCAGTGAGGACTGCCCGCATCGAGGCAGTGCTTGCCTAGCTCATAAGCCTCCGGGAACCTGCTGAGCTCTACTGGGTGAGGACAAGGAACAATTCCAGCGGCAGCTATTCCTCCCCAGCTCCGAGATCCAGCTGCAGCACCCCAGGTTCTGAGAGCTGTGGCTCTGCTGCCGTGGGCATCACACACACACACAGATCCTTGCAGGGACCTCCACACGATACACAGCCACAGGGTTTCCCCAAGGCGTGTTTCTTGAAAAAAACTAACGTCCTCCTTCCATGCTCCCCCGCGTAATTCCACTTCCCCTCCCTTCTCACATCTTAGAAGTGTTCCAAAGCATTGTTCTCACCTTCCTGATGTTGCTCACACAGACCCAGCCACACTTTGCCAGGAGGAGCCTGCGCTGGTGTATGTCCAGCAGGCAGCTGCCGCAAAAGCCATTGGGTGAGAAACTCTGGAGCAAGATCTACGGGAGCATAAAAGGGACCTTAGGGAAGTGGTTTCTTTAGGTAAGAAAGGCCTGGGACGTGTTCCTCCCATGGGAGCGTTTGCCTGTTCACCTCTGGCACTGCTCTCTGGCTGAGCACCTCAGCTTTGCCAAGCCTCCAAGCGCTGGGCTGTTTGGAGGTGGGCTGTGCTCAGGAACTGGGCAGACCCTCCGTGGTGCTGACACGGGAGCTGGCTTCAACTTCTCTTTTTAGGAAGATGTGGAATCCCATCCGCTCTGACCCTGTGTGCATTCCCGGTGTCCCCTTTATGGCTGGCCCCAAAGCGACGTGCGTCCTGCCACAGCGCAGAGCTGTATTGATCAAGGCCGCTGTATTCTCCATGTAGCCGGGAGCCACAGCGAGCAGCGGAACACCCTTACTTAACTCCAGCCACCCAACGGAAGGATCTAGGATCTATGAGTGACTGCAGAACGCTTGAAGGAAAGCCAGCTGGTCATTCATGCGAGAATTTGTTCATCCAGTATGAATTTCCTGCGGTGCCCACAAGGTGGCGCTAGCAGAACGTTTTTCCTGCCAAAGCAGATGACACAAAGCCCTTGGGGGATAGGGGGAACATTCTGGGGTGTCCTCCGGAGACGTGCTCGCAGAATCAATGGCGGTGGTGTTTCAGTTCCGGGTTCTTCATGGTCACATAGAAAACTTGCTAGACCTTAATACACACCAGGAATCTCCAGCTGAGCATTAAAGTTTGTTCTCAGCAAGTCCACGTTAAATGATTGCTAACCCGTACACACCCAAACTTTTCTTGTTTGAGACTCTCCTGTCCGGTGGTACCACAAGGGTAGGGCAGGAACACATCTTCCGTTGGGGTCGCACCAAGAGGCTCAGACTAAATTTGCTGTGTGCTTCTTTGCCCATACCGGGGAGAGGCTGATGGCTTCCCTCTTGCAGTGTGTTAGCCAAGGAGCCAGCAGAAGTGGCTGAAGACCGGTTGCAGCTGAAAGTGGTACCTGGCCTGGTGGTCGCCGTGGGGAACTTGGATCGCGTGGACAGCCAGAGGCATGCCAGCGTCTCCCTTGCGGCGAGCATGGCGGTGGACATCATAGCAGGAGGCGTCTTCCCAGAGCACCTGAGCAAAAAGGCTCCTTGCGCTGTGGTGGGTTTTTTCCTAAACTTAGCAGGCACAGCCTTATTCACAAAGGCAGGAGCAACATTGTCTTCAGGGAAGAGCTGTATTTCCCCTCCTATCTTGCCTCCCTCCTGCCACCCACCACAAATGCCCCCGTCCTCAACACTGGTGAGGCTGCAGCTCAAATATGGCGTTCAGTTTGGGGCCCCTCACTACAAGAAGGACGTGGAGGTGTGTCTAGAGAAGGGCAGCGAAGCTGGTGAAGGGACTGGAGAACAAGCCTTATGAAGAGCAGTTGAGGGACATGCCTCAAGAAGAGGAGGCTCAGGGGAGACCTTATTGCTCTCTACAGCTACCTGAAAGGAGGTTGTAGTGAGGCGAGTGCTGGTCTCTTCTCCTAAGTGACAAGCGATAGGATGAGAGGAAACAGCCTCAAGCTGCAACAGAGGAGGTTTAGATTGGATATTACGAAAAACTTCTTTACTGAAAGCTGCGAAGCATTAGGACAGGCTGCCCAGGGCAGTGGTGGCGTCTACAGCCCTGGAGGTGTTGAAAAAGCCCGTAGATGTGGCACTTGAGGACATGGTTTAGTAGGCACAGTGGTGTTGGGCTGGCAGGTCGACTTGATGATCTGAGAGGTCTTTTCCAACCTTAGCGATGCTATGATTGTATGAAACAGGGTGCTGGGAAGCCAATTGCTGGTCCTCACGCATCTGCCCTTCCCTCATGCTTGCTGTGGGTAGCGAGTACAGACAGAGCTAAGGGGCTACCCAAGATAACTTGCCTGGAGCAAGACACTAGCACAGAATTACAAGCAGGCTTGTTTGCCTGCTAGTGCTCAGTGAAGAGTTCCTGCCTGCCTCAGTACGGCTCTGTCTTTGTAACAGCCATAGGGAAGGGGCTGGCAGTAGATGGGAAGGGATGAATGAGCAATAGCTGACAACGCTGCTCGGAGGAAAAAGCGTTTACAAACCCACCACATAATGCAGAGGGTCAGGGCACCCTTCCTCTGAGCAGGCACCAACAGCAAAGCAGGATGGACTCCCTGGCAACTGCTGCACTGCAGTAATTTCAGGGAAACATCTCCCTCCTCTTGTCAATGAATGTGGGAACTGGCACAGGGGGTACCAAGGTAGTGCAGGGATGCACAGGTTCCTCATGGTGTGTTTGTGAAGTGCCACCGGCACCAGCTCTAAAGCAGATGGGTCAGGGACTCTCTGGCATGCGACAGGTTATCATCTGGAGCCACATCGTCCACACAGCCCTACCCTCCATAGACCCACTCACATCCCTTCTCCCTACATAGGGACTCTCTGTTCTGCTGCAATACTTTATCCACTTGTTTCCCTTTTTGGAGGAACTAAAGACTAAAGAAGGCACTAAGACCCCACTGTTCCAGGATTTTATGGTAAATCCTTCCTAGCAGTCCTAGAACCTTGGTTTATCTCTGCTGTTTGTCCAAGTCACATTAAGATCCTCACTTGTTTGCTGCTTTTTCCAGGACAGTACTGAAACCTGGTACACAAAATTGGATCCAGTGCAGGCTCAAGAACTGGCCTCCAATACAGTACACAGCCCCAGAGACGTGGCAAGGATGCAGTCCTCAGAAGAGGTGTGTGCAGGGGCAGACACTTAAATTGCACCCTTTACTTCCACGGGGAGAAGGCAGCTCAGGAAGCTGGAAACCAGGGCAGGGGGCTAGGGCAAGAGGGAGCTAATGGTAGAAGGGTCTCCTTGTAATCTGGTGTTTGTATAGCTGCATCCTGTGCTGCTGGACTGAGAGCTCACGGGGCTGGTTTGTCCCCTCAGAAACAGACCGTGGAGTGAGCTGAACAAACAGGAAACAGAGGGCAGCAGCACATGCCTCCCATCTGTCCTTCCCGCCCCTGCCCCTCTGCCTTCCCCGAAGACGGGTTGTGTGGGGCCACCTAGACTCAGGCTGCACACGAGGGTCATGGGAGCACCTTGCTGCACCTAAGCCAGTGGCCAGCTTTGCGCTTCTCCCCTCAAAGACTTCAAAAAGAAACCTCATCCAAGACAACAGCCTCTCTCTACAAGTCCAGCCAGGCGTTAGGGGCTATTAGACTTCACCAAAATGAGCACAAAACACATTTTATTTAGATAGAAGATAAAGAGCCTTTTTATTAAGATAGAAGATTCAGGAGCATTTATTTATCAAACTTGTTAAAATACTGATTTTTGCAATTACATGTACTCTGTTTTCTTTCTAGCAAAGCCAGACTTGCAGTTTTTCAATGCTTCAAGCACATCAGGAAAAGCTGTATGTCCACTAGAAAACTATACACACATATCTGGTTCTATTAGAGACCACTATTGTCAGTAGCAAAGGGCCAGATGCTAGGACACATCTAGCAGACTCAGCCCCCCTCCAAGCCTCTCACCGGCAGTTTCTAGCACTGACTGCCCCGATAACAGACCATGAAGAGAGGCTGCTGCATTCACTGCCTTCAGGCACACATGACCCACACGCTACTATATTTAAAGTACGTAGACAAACAACTGACAAACATGTGAGACAGACAGAAGACTGCTTGTGCACCAGGTTTTGCTGTATTTACCAAGGCCTCTGCCGGCTTATCTCCTTGCTGGCTTGCTCTGCCCGCTGTATGGCAACGCCCAGGGTATCCAACGTTTCTGTAATGGAAGACAGGAGTGACACAAGCTGACCCGGAAGCTGAACTCCCCAGCCCAGCCGTCCCTCTCAGCAGGGCTCTGAGCCACTGCAAGAACTGCCCAGCCAACATCAAATCCTGCCTGGTCCCACAGAGCTCTTCAGCTGTATTTGTTCATTTCTACTCATTAACAGGTTCAAGCTTGCAGTTTGCAGTTCAAACTAGATGCCACAAATCCAGCCATCCCAGAGGGCCAGACTTCCCTGGCCTACAAGGCAGAGTTTAGCAGAGCAGTTATTCTTGTCACCATTACTCCATGGTGAATAGAGGGATACAGGTCTCAGGCTGCATTTGAAATGGGAGGACAGTCAGGGCCATTTAGATGTCACTACTTCTTTAGGTTAATAGTTCACTTAGACATCACAATTTTCAGACTGATTAAAACTACCAAACCCCGCTCCCCCCACCCCAGCCCCCCCCGCAGCTGTTTCTGAGGCAAAGACTACACCAGCTGGAATGGCTGGAGTAGCAAAGCCCCAGGTATCACAAAGACGGCAGAAAAGTAGCAGTTACCAGTGTAGCTTCCCATAGTCAGGCACCCTGTGTACCTGGCAGTGTTACCACGTGCCAGCCAAGCTCAGGGAACAGGCACCTGACATCCTCCTGCAAGAGCTGGGAAGTCAAACTGGGCCAGAACTGAAGAGTAGTGGGAGGGATTTTGTTACGCATTAAGTAGTGGCCCAGGTAAAGACAAAGGCACACCAAAGGCAGGCACTGGCAGACCTAGCCCGTCAGTATGCGCCCGGCAGATGCTTGTAGCAAGTGGATGGGTATTAAGGCCCAGTATCCAGGAGAACAGGAGGGAAAACTGTGGGCATTTCCCTATAAATCCCTACAACATGGCACTGGGACCTCTCAAAGTCTGGGTTTGGCCAAGGCAGAAGTTAAACTCTATAACGAAGTAGACAACCAGAATTCAGGTCGTCATCTGCTCTGGGTGGATACCGCATTCTGCTCAAGGGAAGGCAGCTTTGTACAGCAGTGCAAAGCAAGGGGAAGTTGTGAGACCAAATTTTCATTTGGAAAGTGCAGACAATAGGAAGTTTCAGACCTGTCCCTGCGATCACCTAGGACGGGATCTGAACCATAAGCTATGCAGGACTGGGTGCTCCAGCCTCCACTGTTACGCCGTTGTTACTCTCAGGTCTTTGAAAAAAAGGTTAGCGATCGTGCTAGTCAGAGACAGGCACTAACATACCTCTGACACAGACGAGGTTTCTTGAGCTCTCCTCTATGAAGTCCTCAGCTCTGCTCACAAAGGCCTCGAGATTATAGACCGGTTGATCCACGATTCCCAA
The DNA here is from genome assembly GCA_033558235.1 of Neomorphus geoffroyi. Taxonomy (NCBI): domain Eukaryota; kingdom Metazoa; phylum Chordata; class Aves; order Cuculiformes; family Neomorphidae; genus Neomorphus; species Neomorphus geoffroyi. The sequence goes on along the minus strand of JAUMJM010000024.1, from coordinate 2,614,649 downwards.
GAAGTAGTCAAGTTCATTTCTCATTCCCTACATTTACAAGGATAACAGTGATGAGAAATTGACTTTCTGCAAAGTCAGTTAGTTTCCTCAAATCTGGCACACCAATCAGAGCTGAGCTTCTACAGACTGGTCCCAGTCAGTGCTCATTAGCAACAAGCAAGGGCTGCTAGCTGGAGGGGAAGGGGCATCAGCTGGCCACAAGCACCGCAATGTCCCAGTTTAAGCAGTTCGGTAGAAAACCACTGGAAAAAAGTTGGCAATAAGGAAAAAGTAACACCACTGCACAGCATCTTGCATTACAGCCCACCCAGCAGCACTTGGCTCACAGAAGGCAAGGTGCTATCAGCAAGTAGAACGCAGCCTGGGCTTCTCTGCCACATACCTGTCTCAGTTCTCTAAGCTGTTCTGCAGCCTTCTCCTCCTGTTCAGCAATTTGAGCTATTGCCTCCAACTTATTCAGAAAGATATCTTCCTCCTCATCCTCAGAGAGCTGCAAGAAACAACTCGAGTAAGAACAGCAAGTTGTTCCCAGCTTTGAGATCCATTCAGCTCACTGTGCGCACATACATTGTGATCCGAGTCTTCTCCACAGGTCTTCATGTCCTTGTTGTCAGCCTCCATCTGATTCTGTGTTTCACCACCTCCACTCTGATGGCTGAGCTCTTTCACTCTGCAACAAGATTTGGCACTCCAACTGTTCATTCAGCAGTTGCTGGGCTACAGCATCACAAAACAGCTACCGCAGTCAATCAGTGCTCAGGAACTGCTGCACTCGAGTTGTACATTAGCACCACCAAGGACAGAAACCCTGGAAGGCTGTGGGAAGGAGATCTGAGAGACTTTAGCCTCCATGCCCACTCTAGGACCTCTCCTAGAGAGAGATGCCCAAGTACGCTACGCCAGCAACGCCTTTCACAGAAGCCTTCTTCCTCATGTTAGCCTGGTCTGTCGTGACCAGATGGGAACTTAGTAAGGAAAGAAAAGGAATAAAGTTGATTTTTCCCAGAGACCCTGTGTTGCAGAATAGTCATAGAGATAATCCAATAGTCATTGAGATAATCCAATCCAACCATACCTCTCCAGAACTAAACCATATCCCTTGAGCACATCATCTACCCTTCTTTTAAATACCTACAGGGACGGTGACCCCCCCACCTCCTTGGGCAGCCATTCCAGTGCCTGAAAACCCTTGCAAGGGAAGAAGTGTTTCCCAATGTCTAATCTGAACCTGCCCTGGTACAACTCGAGGCCTTTTCTCGTCCTGTCACCTGGGAGGAGAGACCAGCACCTACATGGCTACAACCTCCTTTTAGGTAGTTGTAGAGAGCAGTGAGGTCTCCCCTCAGCCACCTTTTCTCAAGGCTAAACCACCCCAGTTCCCTCAGCCACCTCTCATAAGACTTGTTCTTCAGCGCCTTCACCAGCTTCATTGCCCTGCTCTGCACATGCTCCAGCACCTCAGTGTCCTTCTTGTAATAGATCTGTAGTGAGGATGAAAGCCATTGCTGATGACATGATACCAGACCTAGATGTCACACCAGCTGGGTATTTCATTCCAGTTACAAGTGTCAGCTTCCGGTTTCTAGTGAGTTTCAGCACAGTACCCCCTTTCTTATAGCTTGAACTTGCCTTGTGCACTGGCCAAGAACGCAACGGGCCCTAGACTAGGCTCTTACTGAAGCACACTGACTCAGATGTTGCACTTTGTCCTGTACTTTCAGGTCAGCAGGAATAACTGTACCCCAGAAGAAAAATGCAACTTGAATCCAGAACCAAATCTAGGAATCTGTCAAGATCCACAGCATTCCTGAATGCTTTAGGACAAAAATTACCACACATCCTTTCAGAGAGCAGAAAGCTTTCCTGGAAGGAAATAAGCAGCCTTTGGTGAAATAAATGAAAGAAAGCTACCAAGCCCAAAAGGTGCAAGTGTCACCTTGTCAAAATCCAGCCTCCTTTTTACTTGGCACCTCACCAGAGAGATGCAGAGGCATGTAAAGCACAGACCAGGAGGAGCTTGCTGCTCTGTCACAGGAGTTCCAAGTTTCAGAAGGCCCCCCCAAGGAAACCTCAGTCCCTGCAAGTCTGCTTTTTCCCTGCAGGTACCCAAAGGCAACCACAGTTTAATACAACCCCTACTATGTCTCACAGAACACCCAGGTTAGGTTTCATGAGATAGCTCTAAGATAACTGGCTCCTAGCAGACAACCTTCAAATTACCCTTACAGGCAGTGACAACAGAAGAACTTTTGGTCAGAATAGAAGCAGCCGAAACACCTTCTGCAACCAGAGGAGATGCCCAGGTCAGGGAAGCCATTACCTGTCAGCGTATCTCAGCGTGTTTGAAGTGTACTCGCAGGAACTCATGCCCGGAAAAATCATTGCTATCTGCAAACAGAACAGAAGACCTTAGTGACTCCCATATCTGACTTTTGCTTAAGTCAATGGCCCTGCAGATCTCACCAGGCAGCTGGGACACGTTCGGGCAAAGGGTCACAGGTGAGACATTCCGTCAAGTCCGTCTTCGCTTGTAGCTTCTGTAGGACATGCTGGTGGCCCTGTATCCAGCTTTCCACTGTTTGTGTGCACCCGCTGTGCGCACCCTCAGTAAGAAGCAAAGCCCTTTGAGAGCACACGAGGCTACGCTGGCTGTGGATTCATTTGCATGAAAGTGACTTCTGCAGTCCTGCAGCTAGCAGGGCTGGGCAAAGCTCACAGTTCGTGATCCATGGGTGCGTGGAGAAAGAAAACCATGTGACATTTTGGCAGAGAACTGAAGCTTTCAGACTTGCAAGTCCCCTAAGTCTAGAAGAGGATGTAGCTATTTGGTCAAACTGCAGAACGCATAAGCAGTGCGTATGTTTGTGCCATGTGCGTACTCACCATGCAGGTCCTCCAGTTTGTTCCTATGAAAGAATCACTTCATTAATCTCAATCTACTAAAGCAAAGGCAGGATTATAACCTTGACTATCAATACAGGCAAGCAATTCTAACCCATTGCCTGCCAAATATTAAGTTAAAATTGCCTGGAAGGGCAAGACAGTAGTTTGCATTCTGTTTGAGCAGTCTCATATATCCAGATATGCTGGAAGAAACGCGCTCGTTAAGCCATTAACCCTCATCTGCCAAACATCACACAGCTCTGCAGGTGCCATAGAGCACTTCTGAAGAGACAGGCAAAGCACTTTTGGTATCAGCTGCTTTAATCCCTTACTGCTAATCTTTGTAAATCTCAGCTCCTCTGCAACTTCTGTGCTAGGAGAGCATTAAGTGGTTACTGTGTGACTGCTCTTACCGAAATAAACTTCAAAGAACTACTTAGACTTTGGGAAATGAAGGATTCAGCATTTAATCCACAAGTCAATACACCTGCCTTCTCACTTCCTATTGCAAAGCAGCCCAGGGCCAGCTTTGCATGCCTCCCTCCTGACCTTCAGTGAAGCCAGAATGCTGCCTTCAACCACCTTCTGCAGTGCTCTGGCACCGGGCAGGGGAGCAAGAGGGGCAGGGAGCCAAGGGCACAAAAGAAAGCAGCTTTCTCAGTTCAGTTTTTCAAACCTAGCAGAAGAGGTTGTGAGGAGATTGACAACACGGGCTCCAGTGCAAAATCAAAGACCTTGTATTGTCAGAAGGCTGCATTTTTATATTCTTCAGAGTTTATCACGCACTTGATATTTAAACATGATTGGATACACACAGCTGTCCACGGGCCTAAGTTACACTTGTGATTGGTTACTTAAACATAGATCACGCACTGCTGCAAGAAGCAAGTTTAACAGTCTTTTGCTAAATAACTTCCTCTTCATCTTACACTTCTTTGCAAACAGTTCTGTTTCTTCACCACTTAATCCCCTCATATCTCACTGTTCAAGGACCTTCAAGGATACTGTGCCCCTCGTTAATATAAAACATCTCCACAAGTTTGAAAGAAGAGTTTGAGAGCACACATACACAAACACTCTGGCATCACAGCAGCTTGCACTGGAATTCACAAGCACCACTCCGGGAAGTTCTTGAGTTCTCAATTAATTTTGTAATTACTTCAGTAAAATGAGAGTCCATAAAAAGAGCAGAAACAAGTAGGTGAGCCCTGTCAAATGCAGAGATGCCACATTCTAACGCGAGAAGTAATCGTAAGGTTGGATCCATATGGAATCTGTAAATAGCCAGAAAGTGCAGAAACACATATATGTGGACAGTAGAATACGTAAGTGTATATACACAGTATGTATACCTGTGTATAAGAAAATCTGGTGGGTTTTTAACTGCCTTCACAGAGGTTTAGTATCATAAGACACAGAGTTTAGCCAACAATTACACCTGAAACTGCAAATCTGCAGACCTGAAGGCAGCACACACAGAAGTGGCATAAAAACCACTTTGGAAAAAGACACCAACATCAGCCTCAAGACTTGAACTGAATGCTAAAGCACAGGATTCCAGAGCACAAGATAGGACAAACATGTTTGCTGAGAGGATTTCAGCCACAACAACCCTGAGGGCCTTAGGCTCCCTTTTCTCCCCACACCGCATCCTCACACAGCGTTCTTTTTACACCAGTGTGGAGAATCTGGAAGCCAAGCTGGGCCCTTTGAAGGTGGAACCTGACCACTGGCAAATTGAATGAGCCTTAAGGGAAGCCCGAAGGACGCTCTTAAGGAGAATCATAGAGTCATGCAGTTGGAAAAGACCTTTGAGATCATCTAGGCCAACTTTACCTGCTCACTACCTAACTAACAGGCAGCCCCCAGAGCTGGGAATGCCAGAACTGAGGGGCAGAGCCAGCAGCCAGGGGTGTAACCGGGACCTCCGGACCCCTTGCTGGCTCCGTAGGTCCTAACCCCACCACGCCGGGCTCCACTTCCCAGGGACAGGGAGAGCCCGGGTGACGGCAGCGGGGGCCTGGAGCAGGCGGGGCAGCGCTCTCACTCACCTCCTTGCCCTTGACGGAACCGTCCTCGCTCCACTCCACAGCCACGGTGGAGCGCTCCACGTTCACCTTCTTCACCGTCGCCTTATGGATGGCGCCGGGAAGAGACCCGCGCTCAGCCCGGAACCGGGCTTTTGATCACGCTGCCGGGGCAGATGTGGCGGTTGATTCGCGAGTCCGTGGCAGGAGCTCCTCAACAGCGGCGCCGGCACCGAATCCCCAGCCCCGCCAACCGCCGCCGATTTGAACCCTGCGCGCCGGCGCCGCGGGGGCTCCCGGGAAACAACAGCGGCTGGCCTACAGCTCACTGCGCACCCAGGGGCGAACGGCACGCCGGGAGTTGTAGTCCGGCCTGGTGGCCCCGAGGGGAAGGGCGGGGCGGCGGCGGTGTGCGAAATACGCCTGCGTTGCCCGGTGCGCCGGGCGCCGATCTCTGCATCCCTGAGACAGACATTGCTTATTCAGGGTTTGCGCGCATTCTGGGCGCTCAGGGGGAGACAGACCCTCCAAACTCGAGTATAAAGCCCCCAGCACAGGCCCCAGGGCTTTATGCACTGCAGCTAGATAAATACTCATACAATTCCCAGAGAAGCCATGCGTGCTGGGGGACGAGATTGCGAGTGGCCCTGTGCCAGGAAGTTGGCACAGAAGAATGTTAAGCAAACGAGGGTGACTATAACGTGCCTGCTTATACTCTGTAGAGCATATAACGACACCTACTAAAAATTAGTTTTGCTAAAAAGACAAGACATTTAATCAGGTGTTTCCTTCTTTCGTAACAAACTGGGGGAAGGGTCTCCTCTTTCCTTAACAAGTTTATTTATTAGTAACCATATGCAATCCAACTTTTAGACCCTTTTTAAAGGCTTTTGAATTTAGAACCTTTTAGCAGTGATACGATTTCATGATTTTATGATCATAGAATGAGAGAACGGTTTGGGTTGGAAGGGACCGTAAAGCCCATCCCATTCCAACCCCCCTGCCATGGGCAGGGACACCTCCCACCAGACCAGGCTGCTCAAAGCCCCATCCACCCTCGCCTTGAACCCCTCCAGGGAGGGGGCAGCCACATCTTCCCTGGGCAACCTGTGCCAGGGTCTCACCCTCCTCATCGGGAAGAATTTCTTCCCAATGTCTAATCTAAAATGTATCCCCTTCCAGCTTAAAGCCATTCCCTTTCTCCTATCACTACTTGCCCTTGTAAAAAGTCCCTCCTCAGCTTTCCTGCAGCCCCCTTTCAGTACTGGAAGGCCGCTATGATGTCTCCCCGAAGCCTTCTATTCTCCAGGCTGAACAAGCCCAACTCTCTCAGCCTGTGCTCATAGCAGAGGGACTCCAGCCTTCTGGTCATCTTCTGGGTCCAGCTGCATTGTGTGAGACGTGGGGTGCGAGTCCCCAAGTGATGCCAGCTGTGGCACACGGGGTGCGGGTCCCCAGTGCTGCCATGGGGGAGGACGTGGGGTGCAGGTCCCGCTGTGATGTGCGAGCTGCAGTGTGTGGGTCCTCGGTGCTGCGTTGTGCAGGATGCGAACTGTGAGACCCGCTGCAATGTGCTGGGCACGGGCCCCCAGTGCTGCGACATGGGGTGCGGGCCCTGATGCTGCGCTGTGCTGGTCACAGTGTGCGGGTTGCTGCGATGTGTGGGGTGTGGGGTGTGGGTTCCCGAGGCTGCCAGGTGCAGGGGGTGACGTCTGGGTCCAGCTGCATTGCAGGGGACGTGGGGTGTGGGTCCCCGGTGCTGCCATGCGCAGGGCTGCAGGTGCTGGTCCGCGAGGCTGCGTATTGTGGGACGCAACCTGCAGGTCTCCGCTCTGAGCTGTGTAGGGCAGGGTGCGGGTCCCCGATACGGCGGGGCGCCCGTCGCGGCGCCGCAGCGCGGGCCAGGGGAGCATCGAAGCCCTCGAGGTTCGGGCTGGAGCGGGAGGGATCGATCGTTGCGGGCCCGGCGGGGCTGACTCAAGCCTGACGATATTCCAGAAGCGTTTGGCCAGCGCCCTCAGCCACCCGGTGTGAATGTTGGGGTGTCCTGTGCAGGGACAGGAGTTGGGATCGACGAGCCTTGTGGGACCCTTTCCAGCTCGGGTCGTTCGGTCATGCCGTGACCCTGCACCTCGCCTCCCGCCACTCCGCCTCATTAGCGCGGATCTCATTGCCCCCCGCTGATTTCGTGCCCCGCAGCCCCGCCGCTCTGGCTGGCCTCGGTGCCGGTGCCGGTGCCGGTGCCGGTACGGATTCGAGCCGCGCCGTCTGTGCAGTGCGGGACTCTCACAGACGGGGCTGCGGTACCAGTCCTGGTACGGGTCCCGACCCCAGAGCGGGCAGGTCCCTCGCCGTGAGCCACGGGCCGCGGGGCCGACGGGGGGGGCGCAGGGGGCAGGAGCAGAGGCATGCTCTGGTTTCTCTTCAGCTCGCATAAATCTTTCGCCTTTTACTAAAGATTTCAGAGGAGAGGAAAAGTTGTGAGCGTTGCAAATATTTTTGACGCTCCAGTGGAGAGGAAAGGGAGAAAAGAGAGCCTAAGGCCCTTAGAGTTGTTATGGCTGAAATCCTCTCAGCAAACATGTTTGTCCTATCTTGTGCTCTGGAATCCTGTGCTTTAGCATTCAGTTCAATTCTTGAGGCTGATGTTGGTGTCTTTTTCCAAAGTGGTTTTTATGCCACTTCTGTGTGTGCTGCCTTCAGGTCTGCAGATTTGCAGTTTCAGGTGTAATTGTTGGCTAAACTCTGTGTCTTATGATACTAAACCTCTGTGAAGGCAGTTAAAAACCCACCAGATTTTCTTATACACAGGTATACATACTGTGTATATACACTTACGTATTCTACTGTCCACATATATGTGTTTCTGCACTTTCTGGCTATTTACAGATTCCATATGGATCCAACCTTACGATTACTTCTCGCGTTAGAATGTGGCATCTCTGCATTTGACAGGGCTCACCTACTTGTTTCTGCTCTTTTTATGGACTCTCATTTTACTGAAGTAATTACAAAATTAATTGAGAACTCAAGAACTTCCCGGAGTGGTGCTTGTGAATTCCAGTGCAAGCTGCTGTGATGCCAGAGTGTTTGTGTATGTGTGCTCTCAAACTCTTCTTTCAAACTTGTGGAGATGTTTTATATTAACGAGGGGCACAGTATCCTTGAAGGTCCTTGAACAGTGAGATATGAGGGGATTAAGTGGTGAAGAAACAGAACTGTTTGCAAAGAAGTGTAAGATGAAGAGGAAGTTATTTAGCAAAAGACTGTTAAACTTGCTTCTTGCAGCAGTGCGTGATCTATGTTTAAGTAACCAATCACAAGTGTAACTTAGGCCCGTGGACAGCTGTGTGTATCCAATCATGTTTAAATATCAAGTGCGTGATAAACTCTGAAGAATATAAAAATGCAGCCTTCTGACAATACAAGGTCTTTGATTTTGCACTGGAGCCCGTGTTGTCAATCTCCTCACAACCTCTTCTGCTAGGTTTGAAAAACTGAACTGAGAAAGCTGCTTTCTTTTGTGCCCTTGGCTCCCTGCCCCTCTTGCTCCCCTGCCCGGTGCCAGAGCACTGCAGAAGGTGGTTGAAGGCAGCATTCTGGCTTCACTGAAGGTCAGGAGGGAGGCATGCAAAGCTGGCCCTGGGCTGCTTTGCAATAGGAAGTGAGAAGGCAGGTGTATTGACTTGTGGATTAAATGCTGAATCCTTCATTTCCCAAAGTCTAAGTAGTTCTTTGAAGTTTATTTCGGTAAGAGCAGTCACACAGTAACCACTTAATGCTCTCCTAGCACAGAAGTTGCAGAGGAGCTGAGATTTACAAAGATTAGCAGTAAGGGATTAAAGCAGCTGATACCAAAAGTGCTTTGCCTGTCTCTTCAGAAGTGCTCTATGGCACCTGCAGAGCTGTGTGATGTTTGGCAGATGAGGGTTAATGGCTTAACGAGCGCGTTTCTTCCAGCATATCTGGATATATGAGACTGCTCAAACAGAATGCAAACTACTGTCTTGCCCTTCCAGGCAATTTTAACTTAATATTTGGCAGGCAATGGGTTAGAATTGCTTGCCTGTATTGATAGTCAAGGTTATAATCCTGCCTTTGCTTTAGTAGATTGAGATTAATGAAGTGATTCTTTCATAGGAACAAACTGGAGGACCTGCATGGTGAGTACGCACATGGCACAAACATACGCACTGCTTATGCGTTCTGCAGTTTGACCAAATAGCTACATCCTCTTCTAGACTTAGGGGACTTGCAAGTCTGAAAGCTTCAGTTCTCTGCCAAAATGTCACATGGTTTTCTTTCTCCACGCACCCATGGATCACGAACTGTGAGCTTTGCCCAGCCCTGCTAGCTGCAGGACTGCAGAAGTCACTTTCATGCAAATGAATCCACAGCCAGCGTAGCCTCGTGTGCTCTCAAAGGGCTTTGCTTCTTACTGAGGGTGCGCACAGCGGGTGCACACAAACAGTGGAAAGCTGGATACAGGGCCACCAGCATGTCCTACAGAAGCTACAAACGAAGACGGACTTGACGGAATGTCTCACCTGTGACCCTTTGCCCGAACGTGTCCCAGCTGCCTGGTGAGATCTGCAGGGCCATTGACTTAAGCAAAAGTCAGATATGGGAGTCACTAAGGTCTTCTGTTCTGTTTGCAGATAGCAATGATTTTTCCGGGCATGAGTTCCTGCGAGTACACTTCAAACACGCTGAGATACGCTGACAGGTAATGGCTTCCCTGACCTGGGCATCTCCTCTGGTTGCAGAAGGTGTTTCGGCTGCTTCTATTCTGACCAAAAGTTCTTCTGTTGTCACTGCCTGTAAGGGTAATTTGAAGGCTGTCTGCTAGGAGCCAATTATCTTAGAGCTATCTCATGAAACCTAACCTGGGTGTTCTGTGAGACATAGTAGGGGTTGTATTAAACTGTGGTTGCCTTTGGGTACCTGCAGGGAAAAAGCAGACTTGCAGGGACTGAGGTTTCCTTGGGGGGGCCTTCTGAAACTTGGAACTCCTGTGACAGAGCAGCAAGCTCCTCCTGGTCTGTGCTTTACATGCCTCTGCATCTCTCTGGTGAGGTGCCAAGTAAAAAGGAGGCTGGATTTTGACAAGGTGACACTTGCACCTTTTGGGCTTGGTAGCTTTCTTTCATTTATTTCACCAAAGGCTGCTTATTTCCTTCCAGGAAAGCTTTCTGCTCTCTGAAAGGATGTGTGGTAATTTTTGTCCTAAAGCATTCAGGAATGCTGTGGATCTTGACAGATTCCTAGATTTGGTTCTGGATTCAAGTTGCATTTTTCTTCTGGGGTACAGTTATTCCTGCTGACCTGAAAGTACAGGACAAAATGCAACATCTGAGTCAGTGTGCTTCAGTAAGAGCCTAGTCTAGGGCCCGTTGCGTTCTTGGCCAGTGCACAAGGCAAGTTCAAGCTATAAGAAAGGGGGTACTGTGCTGAAACTCACTAGAAACCGGAAGCTGACACTTGTAACTGGAATGAAATACCCAGCTGGTGTGACATCTAGGTCTGGTATCATGTCATCAGCAATGGCTTTCATCCTCACTACAGATCTATTACAAGAAGGACACTGAGGTGCTGGAGCATGTGCAGAGCAGGGCAATGAAGCTGGTGAAGGCGCTGAAGAACAAGTCTTATGAGAGGTGGCTGAGGGAACTGGGGTGGTTTAGCCTTGAGAAAAGGTGGCTGAGGGGAGACCTCACTGCTCTCTACAACTACCTAAAAGGAGGTTGTAGCCATGTAGGTGCTGGTCTCTCCTCCCAGGTGACAGGACGAGAAAAGGCCTCGAGTTGTACCAGGGCAGGTTCAGATTAGACATTGGGAAACACTTCTTCCCTTGCAAGGGTTTTCAGGCACTGGAATGGCTGCCCAAGGAGGTGGGGGGGTCACCGTCCCTGTAGGTATTTAAAAGAAGGGTAGATGATGTGCTCAAGGGATATGGTTTAGTTCTGGAGAGGTATGGTTGGATTGGATTATCTCAATGACTATTGGATTATCTCTATGACTATTCTGCAACACAGGGTCTCTGGGAAAAATCAACTTTATTCCTTTTCTTTCCTTACTAAGTTCCCATCTGGTCACGACAGACCAGGCTAACATGAGGAAGAAGGCTTCTGTGAAAGGCGTTGCTGGCGTAGCGTACTTGGGCATCTCTCTCTAGGAGAGGTCCTAGAGTGGGCATGGAGGCTAAAGTCTCTCAGATCTCCTTCCCACAGCCTTCCAGGGTTTCTGTCCTTGGTGGTGCTAATGTACAACTCGAGTGCAGCAGTTCCTGAGCACTGATTGACTGCGGTAGCTGTTTTGTGATGCTGTAGCCCAGCAACTGCTGAATGAACAGTTGGAGTGCCAAATCTTGTTGCAGAGTGAAAGAGCTCAGCCATCAGAGTGGAGGTGGTGAAACACAGAATCAGATGGAGGCTGACAACAAGGACATGAAGACCTGTGGAGAAGACTCGGATCACAATGTATGTGCGCACAGTGAGCTGAATGGATCTCAAAGCTGGGAACAACTTGCTGTTCTTACTCGAGTTGTTTCTTGCAGCTCTCTGAGGATGAGGAGGAAGATATCTTTCTGAATAAGTTGGAGGCAATAGCTCAAATTGCTGAACAGGAGGAGAAGGCTGCAGAACAGCTTAGAGAACTGAGACAGGTATGTGGCAGAGAAGCCCAGGCTGCGTTCTACTTGCTGATAGCACCTTGCCTTCTGTGAGCCAAGTGCTGCTGGGTGGGCTGTAATGCAAGATGCTGTGCAGTGGTGTTACTTTTTCCTTATTGCCAACTTTTTTCCAGTGGTTTTCTACCGAACTGCTTAAACTGGGACATTGCGGTGCTTGTGGCCAGCTGATGCCCCTTCCCCTCCAGCTAGCAGCCCTTGCTTGTTGCTAATGAGCACTGACTGGGACCAGTCTGTAGAAGCTCAGCTCTGATTGGTGTGCCAGATTTGAGGAAACTAACTGACTTTGCAGAAAGTCAATTTCTCATCACTGTTATCCTTGTAAATGTAGGGAATGAGAAATGAACTTGACTACTTCTTGGGAATCGTGGATCAACCGGTCTATAATCTCGAGGCCTTTGTGAGCAGAGCTGAGGACTTCATAGAGGAGAGCTCAAGAAACCTCGTCTGTGTCAGAGGTATGTTAGTGCCTGTCTCTGACTAGCACGATCGCTAACCTTTTTTTCAAAGACCTGAGAGTAACAACGGCGTAACAGTGGAGGCTGGAGCACCCAGTCCTGCATAGCTTATGGTTCAGATCCCGTCCTAGGTGATCGCAGGGACAGGTCTGAAACTTCCTATTGTCTGCACTTTCCAAATGAAAATTTGGTCTCACAACTTCCCCTTGCTTTGCACTGCTGTACAAAGCTGCCTTCCCTTGAGCAGAATGCGGTATCCACCCAGAGCAGATGACGACCTGAATTCTGGTTGTCTACTTCGTTATAGAGTTTAACTTCTGCCTTGGCCAAACCCAGACTTTGAGAGGTCCCAGTGCCATGTTGTAGGGATTTATAGGGAAATGCCCACAGTTTTCCCTCCTGTTCTCCTGGATACTGGGCCTTAATACCCATCCACTTGCTACAAGCATCTGCCGGGCGCATACTGACGGGCTAGGTCTGCCAGTGCCTGCCTTTGGTGTGCCTTTGTCTTTACCTGGGCCACTACTTAATGCGTAACAAAATCCCTCCCACTACTCTTCAGTTCTGGCCCAGTTTGACTTCCCAGCTCTTGCAGGAGGATGTCAGGTGCCTGTTCCCTGAGCTTGGCTGGCACGTGGTAACACTGCCAGGTACACAGGGTGCCTGACTATGGGAAGCTACACTGGTAACTGCTACTTTTCTGCCGTCTTTGTGATACCTGGGGCTTTGCTACTCCAGCCATTCCAGCTGGTGTAGTCTTTGCCTCAGAAACAGCTGCGGGGGGGGCTGGGGTGGGGGGAGCGGGGTTTGGTAGTTTTAATCAGTCTGAAAATTGTGATGTCTAAGTGAACTATTAACCTAAAGAAGTAGTGACATCTAAATGGCCCTGACTGTCCTCCCATTTCAAATGCAGCCTGAGACCTGTATCCCTCTATTCACCATGGAGTAATGGTGACAAGAATAACTGCTCTGCTAAACTCTGCCTTGTAGGCCAGGGAAGTCTGGCCCTCTGGGATGGCTGGATTTGTGGCATCTAGTTTGAACTGCAAACTGCAAGCTTGAACCTGTTAATGAGTAGAAATGAACAAATACAGCTGAAGAGCTCTGTGGGACCAGGCAGGATTTGATGTTGGCTGGGCAGTTCTTGCAGTGGCTCAGAGCCCTGCTGAGAGGGACGGCTGGGCTGGGGAGTTCAGCTTCCGGGTCAGCTTGTGTCACTCCTGTCTTCCATTACAGAAACGTTGGATACCCTGGGCGTTGCCATACAGCGGGCAGAGCAAGCCAGCAAGGAGATAAGCCGGCAGAGGCCTTGGTAAATACAGCAAAACCTGGTGCACAAGCAGTCTTCTGTCTGTCTCACATGTTTGTCAGTTGTTTGTCTACGTACTTTAAATATAGTAGCGTGTGGGTCATGTGTGCCTGAAGGCAGTGAATGCAGCAGCCTCTCTTCATGGTCTGTTATCGGGGCAGTCAGTGCTAGAAACTGCCGGTGAGAGGCTTGGAGGGGGGCTGAGTCTGCTAGATGTGTCCTAGCATCTGGCCCTTTGCTACTGACAATAGTGGTCTCTAATAGAACCAGATATGTGTGTATAGTTTTCTAGTGGACATACAGCTTTTCCTGATGTGCTTGAAGCATTGAAAAACTGCAAGTCTGGCTTTGCTAGAAAGAAAACAGAGTACATGTAATTGCAAAAATCAGTATTTTAACAAGTTTGATAAATAAATGCTCCTGAATCTTCTATCTTAATAAAAAGGCTCTTTATCTTCTATCTAAATAAAATGTGTTTTGTGCTCATTTTGGTGAAGTCTAATAGCCCCTAACGCCTGGCTGGACTTGTAGAGAGAGGCTGTTGTCTTGGATGAGGTTTCTTTTTGAAGTCTTTGAGGGGAGAAGCGCAAAGCTGGCCACTGGCTTAGGTGCAGCAAGGTGCTCCCATGACCCTCGTGTGCAGCCTGAGTCTAGGTGGCCCCACACAACCCGTCTTCGGGGAAGGCAGAGGGGCAGGGGCGGGAAGGACAGATGGGAGGCATGTGCTGCTGCCCTCTGTTTCCTGTTTGTTCAGCTCACTCCACGGTCTGTTTCTGAGGGGACAAACCAGCCCCGTGAGCTCTCAGTCCAGCAGCACAGGATGCAGCTATACAAACACCAGATTACAAGGAGACCCTTCTACCATTAGCTCCCTCTTGCCCTAGCCCCCTGCCCTGGTTTCCAGCTTCCTGAGCTGCCTTCTCCCCGTGGAAGTAAAGGGTGCAATTTAAGTGTCTGCCCCTGCACACACCTCTTCTGAGGACTGCATCCTTGCCACGTCTCTGGGGCTGTGTACTGTATTGGAGGCCAGTTCTTGAGCCTGCACTGGATCCAATTTTGTGTACCAGGTTTCAGTACTGTCCTGGAAAAAGCAGCAAACAAGTGAGGATCTTAATGTGACTTGGACAAACAGCAGAGATAAACCAAGGTTCTAGGACTGCTAGGAAGGATTTACCATAAAATCCTGGAACAGTGGGGTCTTAGTGCCTTCTTTAGTCTTTAGTTCCTCCAAAAAGGGAAACAAGTGGATAAAGTATTGCAGCAGAACAGAGAGTCCCTATGTAGGGAGAAGGGATGTGAGTGGGTCTATGGAGGGTAGGGCTGTGTGGACGATGTGGCTCCAGATGATAACCTGTCGCATGCCAGAGAGTCCCTGACCCATCTGCTTTAGAGCTGGTGCCGGTGGCACTTCACAAACACACCATGAGGAACCTGTGCATCCCTGCACTACCTTGGTACCCCCTGTGCCAGTTCCCACATTCATTGACAAGAGGAGGGAGATGTTTCCCTGAAATTACTGCAGTGCAGCAGTTGCCAGGGAGTCCATCCTGCTTTGCTGTTGGTGCCTGCTCAGAGGAAGGGTGCCCTGACCCTCTGCATTATGTGGTGGGTTTGTAAACGCTTTTTCCTCCGAGCAGCGTTGTCAGCTATTGCTCATTCATCCCTTCCCATCTACTGCCAGCCCCTTCCCTATGGCTGTTACAAAGACAGAGCCGTACTGAGGCAGGCAGGAACTCTTCACTGAGCACTAGCAGGCAAACAAGCCTGCTTGTAATTCTGTGCTAGTGTCTTGCTCCAGGCAAGTTATCTTGGGTAGCCCCTTAGCTCTGTCTGTACTCGCTACCCACAGCAAGCATGAGGGAAGGGCAGATGCGTGAGGACCAGCAATTGGCTTCCCAGCACCCTGTTTCATACAATCATAGCATCGCTAAGGTTGGAAAAGACCTCTCAGATCATCAAGTCGACCTGCCAGCCCAACACCACTGTGCCTACTAAACCATGTCCTCAAGTGCCACATCTACGGGCTTTTTCAACACCTCCAGGGCTGTAGACGCCACCACTGCCCTGGGCAGCCTGTCCTAATGCTTCGCAGCTTTCAGTAAAGAAGTTTTTCGTAATATCCAATCTAAACCTCCTCTGTTGCAGCTTGAGGCTGTTTCCTCTCATCCTATCGCTTGTCACTTAGGAGAAGAGACCAGCACTCGCCTCACTACAACCTCCTTTCAGGTAGCTGTAGAGAGCAATAAGGTCTCCCCTGAGCCTCCTCTTCTTGAGGCATGTCCCTCAACTGCTCTTCATAAGGCTTGTTCTCCAGTCCCTTCACCAGCTTCGCTGCCCTTCTCTAGACACACCTCCACGTCCTTCTTGTAGTGAGGGGCCCCAAACTGAACGCCATATTTGAGCTGCAGCCTCACCAGTGTTGAGGACGGGGGCATTTGTGGTGGGTGGCAGGAGGGAGGCAAGATAGGAGGGGAAATACAGCTCTTCCCTGAAGACAATGTTGCTCCTGCCTTTGTGAATAAGGCTGTGCCTGCTAAGTTTAGGAAAAAACCCACCACAGCGCAAGGAGCCTTTTTGCTCAGGTGCTCTGGGAAGACGCCTCCTGCTATGATGTCCACCGCCATGCTCGCCGCAAGGGAGACGCTGGCATGCCTCTGGCTGTCCACGCGATCCAAGTTCCCCACGGCGACCACCAGGCCAGGTACCACTTTCAGCTGCAACCGGTCTTCAGCCACTTCTGCTGGCTCCTTGGCTAACACACTGCAAGAGGGAAGCCATCAGCCTCTCCCCGGTATGGGCAAAGAAGCACACAGCAAATTTAGTCTGAGCCTCTTGGTGCGACCCCAACGGAAGATGTGTTCCTGCCCTACCCTTGTGGTACCACCGGACAGGAGAGTCTCAAACAAGAAAAGTTTGGGTGTGTACGGGTTAGCAATCATTTAACGTGGACTTGCTGAGAACAAACTTTAATGCTCAGCTGGAGATTCCTGGTGTGTATTAAGGTCTAGCAAGTTTTCTATGTGACCATGAAGAACCCGGAACTGAAACACCACCGCCATTGATTCTGCGAGCACGTCTCCGGAGGACACCCCAGAATGTTCCCCCTATCCCCCAAGGGCTTTGTGTCATCTGCTTTGGCAGGAAAAACGTTCTGCTAGCGCCACCTTGTGGGCACCGCAGGAAATTCATACTGGATGAACAAATTCTCGCATGAATGACCAGCTGGCTTTCCTTCAAGCGTTCTACAGTCACTCATAGGTCCTAGATCCTTCCGTTGGGTGGCTGGAGTTAAGTAAGGGTGTTCCGCTGCTCGCTGTGGCTCCCGGCTACATGGAGAATACAGCGGCCTTGATCAATACAGCTCTGCGCTGTGGCAGGACGCACGTCGCTTTGGGGCCAGCCATAAAGGGGACACCGGGAATGCACACAGGGTCAGAGCGGATGGGATTCCACATCTTCCTAAAAAGAGAAGTTGAAGCCAGCTCCCGTGTCAGCACCACGGAGGGTCTGCCCAGTTCCTGAGCACAGCCCACCTCCAAACAGCCCAGCGCTTGGAGGCTTGGCAAAGCTGAGGTGCTCAGCCAGAGAGCAGTGCCAGAGGTGAACAGGCAAACGCTCCCATGGGAGGAACACGTCCCAGGCCTTTCTTACCTAAAGAAACCACTTCCCTAAGGTCCCTTTTATGCTCCCGTAGATCTTGCTCCAGAGTTTCTCACCCAATGGCTTTTGCGGCAGCTGCCTGCTGGACATACACCAGCGCAGGCTCCTCCTGGCAAAGTGTGGCTGGGTCTGTGTGAGCAACATCAGGAAGGTGAGAACAATGCTTTGGAACACTTCTAAGATGTGAGAAGGGAGGGGAAGTGGAATTACGCGGGGGAGCATGGAAGGAGGACGTTAGTTTTTTTCAAGAAACACGCCTTGGGGAAACCCTGTGGCTGTGTATCGTGTGGAGGTCCCTGCAAGGATCTGTGTGTGTGTGTGATGCCCACGGCAGCAGAGCCACAGCTCTCAGAACCTGGGGTGCTGCAGCTGGATCTCGGAGCTGGGGAGGAATAGCTGCCGCTGGAATTGTTCCTTGTCCTCACCCAGTAGAGCTCAGCAGGTTCCCGGAGGCTTATGAGCTAGGCAAGCACTGCCTCGATGCGGGCAGTCCTCACTGCTGTGCCCCTTGCCCCTAGGGACAGCCTCCCCCCCCCCCCCCCCCCGCCCCCACTCCGGTACAGTCACAGCCCTGCAGAAGGAGGGGAAGGAGCTCCGGAGAACCCCCGCCCCAGGTGTCCTGGCAGGCCACAGGCCTCAGTCAGCATTTTTACCTCTGGCAGTCTCGTAGCCGGAGGTGAACACTGTCTCTCTGGGTGGTGTCAGCAGGTCAACAAGGCCCTTCAGCAGGCATGGACAGAGCTTGTGAGCCGTGAGAGCCTTCAGCAGCCGGATGGCGGGGGGAGAGGGGAGCTGTCAGAGCGGGAACTTGAGTTTGGATGAGTTTGGGGAGTGAGGGAGGGATGTGGGACATTCTGGAATCCCCGACATTTAAGGATATTGTACTGTTGGAATGGGTCCAGAGGAAGGCTATGAAGATGATCCGAGGACTGGAGCACTTTTGCTATGAGGATGGGCTGAGAGAGTTGGGCTTGTTCAGCCTGGAGAAGAGAAGGCTCCCGGGGGACCTTGGAGCCGCCTTCCAGTACATGAAGCGGCTGCAGGAAAGCTGGGGAGGGACTTCTTTGCAAGGGCAAGTAGAGATAGGAGAAGGGGAACGGCTTTAAGCTGGAAGGGGATAGATTTAGATTAGACATTAGGAAGAAATTCCTCACGCTGAGGGGGGTGAGGCACAGGTTGCCCAGGGAAGCTGTGGCTGCCCCCTCCCTGGAAGGCTTCAAGGCCAGGTTGGATGGGGCCTTGATCAGCCTGGTCTGGTGGCAGGTGTCCCTGTGCATGGCAGGGCGGTTGGGACTGGATGCACTTTACTGTCCCTTCCAACCCAAACCACACTGCACAAAGCCTTCCTAACACCCGAGAGCATCAGAAGTAACTAGACCTAATGTGGCATTCTTTCTCTTTTTCAACCTGTGAAAGGGCAGCTCCACCGAAATGGAGCCTCAAAAAAATTCGCAACACTCATAACTGTTCCTCTCCACGGAAATCTTTAGTAAAAGGCGAAAGATTTATGCGAGCTGAAGAGAAACCAGAGCATGCCTCTGCTCCTGCCCCCTGCGCCCCCCCCGCCGGCCCCGCGGCCCGCAGCTCACGGCGAGGGACCTGCCCGCTCTGGGGTCGGGACCCGTACCAGGACTGGTACCGCAGCCCCGTCTGTGAGAGCCCCGCACTGCGCAGACGGCGCGGCTCGAATCCGTACCGGCACCGGCACCGGCACCGAGGCCAGCCAGAGCGGCGGGGCCGCGGGGCACGCTGAGTATGCAAATCAGCGGGGGGCAAGGAGATCCGCGCTAATGAGGCGGAGTGGCGGGAGGCGAGGTGCAGGGTCACGGCATGACAGAACGACCCGAGCTGGAAAGGGTCCCACAAGGCTCGTCGATCCCAACTCCTGTCCCTGCACAGGACACCCCAACATTCACACCGGGTGGCTGAGGGCGCTGGCCAAACGCTTCTGGAATATCGTCAGGCTTGAGTCAGCCCCGCCGGGCCCGCAACGATCGATCCCTCCCGCTCCAGCCCAAACCTCGAGGGCTTCGATGCTCCCCCGGCCCGCGCTGCGGCGCCGCGACGGGCGCCTCGCCGTATCGGGGACCTGCACCCTGCCCTACACAGCTCAGAGCGGAGACCTGCACGTTGCGTCCCACAATACGCAGCCTCGCGGACCAGCACCCACAGCCCCGCACATGGCAGCACCGGGACCCGCACCCCACATCCCCCACAATGCAGCCGGACCCAGACGTCACCCCCTGCACCTGGCAGCCTCGGGAACCCACACCCCACACCCCACACATCGCAGCAACCCGCACATTGTGACCAGCACAGCGCAGCATCAGGGCCCGCACCCCATGTCGCAGCACTGGGGGCCCGTGCCCAGCACATTGCAGCGGGTCTCGCAGCTTGCATACTGCACAACACAGCACCGAGGACCCACACACTGCAGCTCGCACATCACAGCGGGACCTGCACCCCACATCCTCCCCCATGGCAGCACTGGGGACCCGCACCCCTTGTGCCGCAGCTGGCATCACTTGGGGACTCGCACCCCACGTCTCACACAATGCAGCTGGACCCAGAAGATGACCAGAAGGCTGGAGCCCCTCTGCTATGAGCACAGGCTGAGAGAGTTGGGCTTGTTCAGCCTGGAGAAGAGAAGGCTTCGGGGAGACATCATAGCGGCCTTCCAGTACTGAAAGGGGCTACAGGAAAGCTGAGGAGGGACTTTTTACAAGGGCAAGTAGTGATAGGAGAAAGGGAACGGCTTTAAGCTGGAAGGGGATACATTTTAGATTAGACATTGGGAAGAAATTCTTCCCGATGAGGACGGTAAGGCCCTGGCACAGGTTGCCCAGGGAAGCTGTGGCTGCCCCCTCCCTGGAAGGCTTCAAGGCCAGGTTGGATGGGGCCTTGATCAGCCTGGTCTGGTGGCAGGTGTCCCTGTGCATGGCAGGGCGGTTGGGACTGGATAGGCTTTACTGTCCCTTCCAACCCAAACCAAACTGCACAAGGCCTTCCTAACACCCGAGAGCATCAGAAGTAACTAGACCTAATGTGACATTCTTTCTCTTTTTCAACCTGTGAAAGGGCAGCTCCACCGAAATGGAGCCTCAAAAAAATTTGCAACACTCATAACTGTTCCTCTCCACGGAAATCTTTAGTAAAAGGCGAAAGATTTATGCGAGCTGAAGAGAAACCAGAGTATGCCTCTACTCCTGCCCCCTGCGCCCCCCCCGCCGGCCCCGCGGCCCGCAGCTCACGGCGAGGGACCTGCCCGCTCTGGGGTCGGGACCCGTACCAGGACTGGTACCGCAGCCCCGTCTGTGAGAGCCCCGCACTGCGCAGACGGCGCGGCTCGAATCCGTACCGGCACCGGCACCGGCACCGAGGCCAGCCAGAGCGGCGGGGCCGCGGGGCACGCTGGGTATGCAAATCAGCGGGGGGCAAGGAGATCCGCGCTAATGAGGCGGAGTGGCGGGAGGCGAGGTGCAGGGTCACGGCATGACCGAACGACCCGAGCTGGAAAGGGTCCCACAAGGCTCGTCGATCCCAACTCCTGTCCCTGCACAGGACACCCCAACATTCACACCGGGTGGCTGAGGGCGCTGGCCAAACGCTTCTGGAATATCGTCAGGCTTGAGTCAGCCCCGCCGGGCCCGCAACGATCGATCCCTCCCGCTCCAGCCCGAACCTCGAGGGCTTCGATGCTCCCCCGGCCCGCGCTGCGGCGCTGCGACGGGCGCCTCGCCGTATCGGGGACCCGCACCCTGCCCTACACAGCTCAGAGCGGAGACCTGCACGTTGCATCCCACAATACGCAGCCTCGCGGACCAGCACCCGCAGCCCCGCGCATGGCAGCACTGGGGACCCGCACTTCACCCCCTGCACCTGACGGCCTCAGGAACCCACACCCCACACCCCACACAGGGTTCAAGGTGAGGGTGGATGGGGCTTTGAGAATCCTGGTCTGGTGGGAGGTGTACCTGCCCATGGCAGGGGGGTTGGAATGGGATGGGCTTTACGGTCCCTTCCAACCCAAACCGTTCTCTCATTCTATGATCATAAAATCATGAAATCGTATCACTGCTAAAAGGCTCTAAATTCAAAAGCCTTTAAAAAGCGTCTAAAAGTTGGATTGCATATGGTTACTAATAAATAAACTTGTTAAGGAAAGAGGAGACACTTCCCCCAGTTTGTTACAAAAGAAGGAAACACCTGATTAAATGTCTTGTCTTTTTAGCAAAACTAATTTTTAGTGGGTGTCGTTATATGCTCTACAGAGTATAAGCAGGCATATTATAGTCACCCTCGTTTGCTTAACATTCTTCTGTGCCAACTTCCTCCCCCATGCTCTCCCTTTTCCTCAAGCCTGCACACCTACAATCCTCCTTTTCTTCTTTCTCAGGGCCTTCTTCTCATGGGAATACTTTAATATCACCAAGGTCAAAGCTAACCGTCTCCTTTTCAGGATCCATGGCCCGCTGTGGGCCCCCACAGGCATTGAGTAAACATTGTAGAATAATACATTGAGGATTTCAGGGTGCACGCACAGTAAAAGATCGAAATGGTATGATTAGTTCTGACTATCATAGAATGCTAGAACGGTTTGGGTCGGAAGGGACCTTGACAGGTCATCCAGTCCAACCGTCCTGCAGGGAGCGGGGACATCTTCAACTCGATCAGGTTGTTCAGAGCCCCATCCAACCTGACTCTGAATGTTTCCTCCGCTGCCTGCCTGGGCAACCTGTGCCAGTGTCTCACCACCCTCAGCGTGAAAAATTTCTTCCTGATACCTAGTCTAAAACTCTTTTATTTTAAAACCATTACTCCCTGTCCTGTTGCTACAGGACCTGCTAAAACGTTTTTCCCCATCTTTCTTATGAAGTCCCCTTTGAGTATTGAACGGCTGCAATAACATCTCCTAGGAGCCTTCTCCAGGCTGAACAACCCCGAATCTCTCAGCCTGCGTTCACAGTGGAGGCGTTCCAGGCCTTTGATCATTTTGGTGGCCTCCTCTGGACCTGCTCCAACAGGTCTGCGTCCTTCCCACGCTGAGGGCTCCAGAGCTGGAGTCCCTTCACCAGCTTCATTGCCCTTCTCTAGACACACCTCAACGTCCTTCTTGTAGTGAGGGGCCCCAAACTGAACGCCATATTTGAGCTGCAGCCTCACCAGTGTTGAGGACGGGGGCATTTGTGGTGGGTGGCAGGAGGGAGGCAAGATAGGAGGGGAAATACAGCTCTTCCCTGAAGACAATGTTGCTCCTGCCTTTGTGAATAAGGCTGTGCCTGCTAAGTTTAGGAAAAAACCCACCACAGCGCAAGGAGCCTTTTTGCTCAGGTGCTCTGGGAGCACGCCTCCTGCTATGATGTCCTGCTATGATAGTAAGGTTAGCCATGCTAAACTACAGGGCCCTTCCTTTATATTGAATGGAATATTCTCCCCACGCTCTGTCCCCACAAATGAAAAAATATTCCCAATGGCAAAGCCAATGGTGCATTGCTTGATTTTGTTATGTTTGTTGTTGTACAATTAGACCTCTTATACTATTTCTATATATCCCCAAAGCTGAATTTACATTTTGAACAAAAGATTGGTTTGCCCACTATAATTAAACATTACACAGCCATCCAGATCCAACTGGAACTCGGTCACGAGCTGTGTTCCCCAGGGTTTGTTGCTGGCTCCAGACCTGTTTAACATCTTTATCAATGATCTTGATGAAGGCATTGACTCCACCCTTAGCAAGTTCACAGATGACACCAAGCTGAGTGCAAGTGTCAATCTGCTTGAAGGAAGGGAGGCTCTGCAGAGGGATCTGGACAGGCTGGATCAATGGGCTGCAACCAACGGAATGAGGTTCAACAAGGCCAAGTGCAGAGTCCTCCATTTAGGTCATAACAACCCCGTGCAGTGTTACAGGCTTGGGGAAGAGTGGCTGGGGAGCTGTCTGGCGGAGAAGGACCTGGGGGTGTTGGTTGACCGTGGCTGAACATGAGCCAGCAGTGTGCCTGGGTGGCCAAGAGGGCCAATAGCATCTTGGCCTGTGTCAGACACAGTGTGGCCAGCAGGACCAGGGAGGTGATTGTACCCCTGTGCTCAGCGCTGGTGAGGTCGCACCTCGAGTGCTGGGTTCAGTTTTGGGCCCCTCACTACAGGAAGGACATTGAGGGGCTGGAGTGCATCCAGAGAATGGCAACGAGGCTGGTGAGAGGGCTGGAGAATAAGCCTTATGAGGAGCGGCTGAGGGAGCTGGGGTTTAGCTTGGAGAAAAGGAGGCTGAGAGGAGATCTAATCACTGTCTACAACTGCCTGAAGGGAGGTTGTGACGTGGTTGGTGCTGGTCTCTTCTCACAAGTGACAGCGATAGGACAAGAGGAAATGGCCACAAAATGCGCCAGGGCAGTTTTAGACTGGACATTAGGAAGAATTTCTGTACAGAAAGAGTGGTCAGGGATTGGAATGGCTGCCCAGGGAGGTGGTGGAGTCACCATCCCTGGAGGTGTTTAAAAAACGGGTGGATGGGACATGGTTAGTGGGGAGACAGGCATGGCTGGACTCGGTGATCTCAGAGGTCTCTTCCAGCCTTGTGATTCTATGATTCTATGATTCTATGACACTGGAAGAACACTGTCTGTGGCGATGTCAGCATGGGCCATTGGTCTGCAGGCACTCCTATTAAACATGTAGAAAAAAGGCGTTATTTGATATTGCTGTGGAGGGATCCATTATACTTCCTGCTGGGACTCATCATGGTCTTGTTCTGTGTTCAAATCTTGATGTTCTCTCTTTGGTGGATCCAAACATGGCCATACACACTGCACTGGTATCCACCATGTCCCAACACCTGTTAAAACAGAAGCGTATCCTCCTCCTCAAGTTATTAATTCAAATGGTCCCTCTCATTTTCCTGATTCTAAACTTTTCATCATGACACAGGCTTTTGTGACTGATATTTCACTATCCTTTAGAAAGTGACGCTGCACTGGGGACACGTTGTCCACTATGCAATTTAAAAAATTGAGATTGGCTTTCTGGAACTGTTCATGCAGGGTGTATCCCACAGCTCCCCATTTTTGTTTTAAAAGCATGGCCTTTAAGGTACCATGTGGGCGTTCAACTACAGCTTGACTTGCTGGTAACTGCAATGCTTCTGACACATAGCCCGGACCACTGTCTGGTTTTAGAGTTGCAGGAACCCCCAACGTTGCAAATGCAGTTAATAAGTGGCATTGGATCGAGTGCTCGTTCCCGCTCTGCGCTGGAGCACAGACGCTGCTGTCCCAGTAACACCAGCGCCGCTCTCCATCAATCCTGTTCAAACAACCTTGGTGTGCAAGCAGCTGCGAATCAATTCCCATTTGAAAGAAGGACGGTTGAACCCCTGGAGGAACAAGCTGAACTGTAGGGGTTAATAAGCCTGCTGTGCCTGCGGGCCGGGCTGCTCCCGCGCTGCCCCCTGTTCCCTCATTCCCTCGCTGGGGGGAGTGTGGCGCTGGGGCGGGAGCTGCGCTCGCCCCCCAGTGCAGCGGGGAGGACCGCGGGGATGGGGGCCGGGGGGCCCTCAGCACCGCCCCGGCGGGGCCGGGCTGCGACTCTCGGGATCCCTTCGTTGCCCCCCCCCGGCTGCCGCCTCCAGGTCCGTTTGTTGTCTGTCCCCCCCCCCCCCCCAACCCCCAACCCCCTCCGGTGCTGCGAGGAGGATTCTGATCAAACGTTACTCTCTGAGTCGGTGTGAAAACGAGAACCGCTAAACAAGGGGATGCAACAGTGTCTCTGTCAGATGGTTCGTCACTCTCACCCCACTCTCGCTTGCCGTGTTCTCTGCTGCCCCCTCCGTGCGCACAGTGGCGGCGACTCCTGATCAGGGGGCGGCCGTGCCGATGGTCCAACAGATGGGGCTCGCAAAGCTGCCGCTGCTCCCGGCGCTACCTTATGTTCAGTTCCTAAATCCCGTAAGGAATCAGTAACCAGTCTCCAAATAGTTAACAAACTGGTTGCGGTAGCGTCCCTTTTTGTTGCTGCCTCCCAGAGATCATCCCTAGTTCCTCCCCTTACTGCTAAGTTAAAGATAGCGGAAGCATCGACCCCTTCCTGGTTTGCCCTCACGCGGCACCGGCGTTAACTTTTATCACCTTTCCCATGATCACCCAGTCACGAGTTTTCTCAGAACTTTGACTAAAGCCTGAGAACTTGTTCTACAGTCTATCTTTAATTTCTAAACGATATTCTTCCAACAACAAAAAATCTCCATTACCACCAGTCTCGATTCCCCCTCCCCCCTCCCCTTTTCTCACAGGTTTTGACTATTTTGAAGCTAATGCCAAAGAAAACATCAACATAAGGCAGATGTTTGACCGTCTTGCGGATATAATCTGTGAAAAGATGTCGGAGGGCATAGAATCAAACCCTTCTAGGGCACTTCTGGAAGAATCATGCAACTCACAGACAATCCACGCCCTTTGCAGCAGAACTGCTCCTGCTAGTGACCTTTCTCACCTATAAATGTCCTCTCCTGACAAAATTTTATCTTTTCATCTGTGGCGGTGCATTATCATTTAGTCCAAAGGCAGAAATCTCTGTTGTAGGAAACTGGTATGTTTGTTTAATGTGCTGGAGTGTTAATATTACGTATTTCCTTGTCCAATGATTTTTAAAAAATAATCTGGCTAAATATTGTGTGACAACAGGCAATTAAATTATTAGCTTTGCGCTTTGTTTAAGCTTGATGGGCAAGTAGGGGGTCTGCAATGGAATTTTGTAAGAACTTTGTAAGGAGGCGGTTTTTGCAAGCTCATGAGTGTCACCTTGTGCTGATAAGGAGGCAGTTTTTGCAAGCCCATCAGGGTTGGGTTGCGCTGATAAGGAGGAGGCTTAAGGTACCCTTGGCAAGAATCTCCAGGACCCCATGGCAAGATACCAACTGAGCTTGCGGGGATGACAGAGGCTACTCGCAGTCAAAAGGAAAGCCCCAGTCTCCCTCCTCATGACCCTTGCGCAACCACCACAAAGGGACATTGGGCACCCACAGCGTGAGGTGGAGAGAACTTACGTGAATGACTTCCTAGAACTGATCAGCTGAACCCGGCCCACTCCTGGAAATGTAATGAATATGTGCATGTAACAAAGATGTACCAACTGTATATAACCTCACCTTTGCTGAGGCTGGGTGCGCCTCTGGCTGTTCTTAGCTATGTGCCCAGCGCTGCTACCTTGCTTTGCAAATAATTACCTCACAATGAACAATAAAAGGATTACAAATTTTTTTTTTTTCCAATGGTTTTCCTCACTCGTTTTTGACATATTGTAAGTGCACCTAGTGTTAATGTGAGTTACACTGAAGAAAAAGAATTGTATAGTGTTGAAAATGTTATTTTCACGGAGAATGTTGCATTTTTAATTATAAATTCCTCTACTGCAGAAAGAGTTCTTTTTGTCAAGAACAGCAGGAACCATAAAAAACAGTCAGAAGGGACCAGGTTTAAATGAAAACAGGGACAAAAATACCTTAAAAAGTAAGATTTTTTTGTTGGTTTTTTTTACATTTTTTAAAAAAATCTTTATCACCAGATATTTTGAGTCATTGTCAACTAGGCACGGACCTCAGTTTTCCTGTACAACGGAGCATAAAGCAGTGTATTTCCAGAGAGGGAAAAGGGGGTGTGTGTGTGTGTATGTATGTGTATGTTTGTGTCAAGCCTTTAAATAGCGGCAGAGCACATGCAGGATCAAAGCTGCCAGGCAGGACATAAGGAGGAGGAGGCCCTACACCATACCTTCATCTCCCTGTGCTCTTGGCTGATGCTGGGTGAAGAACCAAGAGCCTTTCCATGGGCTGCCCTTGCCTGCAAACTTCTTCCCAATCACCGATAATGACTTACAGAGCACTGGGGTCGTTATCGTGTTCAGCACCTTGCTGTCCCTCATCATTTGTTTTTAGAAGCCCAAGAGTCCTGCAGCTTTTTCCCTCTATCCCGTGGTTTTACCTCTCCAGGTTTGGATCTGCTCTGATCAACTGCTTGATGATGAATTTGTTGCAGGAAAAAGAAGGAATTGGCTGCTGTGTGCCTAGTTGGAGGCACAATCTGACATGTAAGACTTGGAACAGCACTGTCTCAGAAAGACAAAAATATCAGGAGCCAAAATGTGAGTGTTGGCAAATTAGTGCAAATATCATTAGATTTTCTTTCTGCATTTTGTTGTTGATGTGTTTTTTTAATTTTGTGCTAGATGGGTGCATGTGTGGGGATAATTTTTCTGGTTTCAGATTCAACCACAAAGTATAATTTCAGAAAAGGAAGATTGATTAATAAAACATAACTGCAAATGAAAAACGATAAAGATGTCCCGTTAGAGTTACTCTATGGACATTTTGCTGCCTCATTCTTTGAAGGAATGAACAGTTTCTAATACTTAACATCTAAAATATGCTTATAATTCTGACATCTCTAAAATTACAAGACTTCTACACCTGGGTGTAGAATTCTGTGCATTAGCCATAGGCAGAGCTTGTATTTCTCTGAAATATATGGAAGAGCTGCTTTTGTGAATCTAGGAAATTCCATACGCTGTTTGCCTTTAGCACCTCACAATTATTTGTGCATCCCAGCTCCAAAAGTGATTGCAAATTGTCTGTAAAGTAGGTGGATATGGAGAGTTTGCTGTTTTGAGGTGAAAATTTTAAGAAGTTTTCTTGCTTTACCTTACGCCTATGAACTCCTCTGACTGAGGAGATTTTCCAATGTCAGAAACTGTAGTCGAGTATCTGCCCACTGTGCTGTAATTTGCTGGATCGTGACAAGAGTGAATGCTTTTGTAATCTTGTTCTGTTCTGTCTCAAAGTGTAATAGTTTTAAGAAAAAAGCACAATATTCTGGAGAAGAGTGCAACTACATTGGTGTAGTTTGAGCTCATTGTGCTAAAGGTTTGATCCCTTTATTTGTTTGCCTGTTGCTTTCAGAAATGTTTACTGAAAGTGTGTGTGAAAGTGTGATTTGTGCAGTGCTAGGAATGTGATTATTGTATCTGAACCCCTGAAGGAGCAAAATAAGCAGAAATGTAGTCATGGCTGTGGCCAGCGAGCTTGCATGAACTGTGTTACCAGCGCATTAGGAAATCAAGTGTAGGTATAAAGAAGGTCTCTTTTAAATGTTTTTAAAATACCTTGATCTTTTTTGACAGAGTGATGATCCTTGAGCCCAGCATTCAGGAATCACCATGTAGATTTGAAACAGAGTGATGGGAACGATTTATGGGCCAATAAATGCACAGTGCAGTGTTTAAATTTTAGCAGAAGCAGGGTTTAGGGTAACTTGTGCAATTAGCAAGAAGAAAATAAAAACTTCCACGGCAGGGAGTGATATTTTGAGCTGTGCAGCTATAATGGAGTACCCTGATGCAAATAATGATTTTTCAGCTCAGCAACTCAATGCTAAAAGAAAACAGATTCTGCAGAAATGGACTTGCAATCCTTTTGTTTTACTTTTTTTTCCTAGTGAAAAAAGACCTTTCCCTTTTCCACCCAATATATAATTGTGTTTCATTGTGTTCCAGTCAAGACAGATGTGATTTTTAAATTATTTTTAAGAAGAATACAAGTACATTCCAGGCCCCCAGAATTAGGATAGGTAGAATTGGGTTTTTACAGCACAGGTCAGCAAGTAGCTATGTGATAGTAGAGCCAGTTACAAAGAAAGTTACAAATTCCTCCCTGCCCTGTATTGCATACATGGAGAAACCTGTATTTGTTGCAGAAATCCCACAGAGTTTATTTCAAATAAGAAATCAAATTATCACAGGCAACTGACAGATGAGGTATACATCAATGGAGAGATGTATCTCATCGTCTTACATTTGGTTTAAGAGATGTGAATGAGTACAGAGAAAGCCTTTTGCCATTAAGTGGCATGCAGCTGATTTCAGTATCATCAGAGTCAGTAATAATTGTTCCTTGTATTAACTTGTAAGAGGTAATGGCAGAATGTGAGACAATAATTTGTCAAGGCAAGGGAAATAACAGACTTTCTAGCACCAGAGATGAACCCAAAATGCTTGATGCGGTCTTGTATAGAGCCTTCCCTTTGACTGGCAGTGGCCTAGGACAGTAACGTTGATAAAACAGTATGGTTCCAAGGTAAAAATGGGGTATTAAATCACGAAAGGCAAGAGGCTGACTGCTCTTCACAAGCTGCGCTCTGTGGCTTGTGTGATAGAGCATTGAGTGTTCGTTCCTCTAGGGAAAGCCATACAGGAGGCTCTGGGATAGACATGGGTCTTGGTTGCCATCTTGTGGAGAAATAAAGCACTCAAGTATCTGGTAGCCATCCAGTCTAAATTATTGTGCCTGTATCTCAGACAGCCCTCCTCATTTCTATGAGCCTCTGAACCCTTAACTTCACTTTCATCATCTCTTTGGCAGTCACACGCACACACGCACAAAATAACCATCAGCACTGGTATGACAGGAAGGGCAGAAAATGGAACAAACGTGGAATGATGCAAAAAGAATGTGATAAACAGGATATGATTTTGGCCTCGCATTGACAAAGAGAGGTTTATATTGACTAGTAGAAAAAATAATTCTTTAGTGAAAGTGGTGAAGCATTGGAACAGGATGCCCAGGGAAGTGATGGAGTCACCAACCCTGGAACTGTTCAAAAAGTGAGTAGACGTGGTGCTTCAGGATGTGGTTTAGTAGGCACGGTGGGGTTGGCTGATGGTTGAACTTGATCACCTTAGAGGTCTTTTCCAACCGTAATGATTCTATGGTTCTAAATGCAAGGGCAATCTTCCCAACACCTCTTGAAGTGCTACAAGAAAAAGGATCTTGGCAATGGTATGGCATTGGGAAACGCCAGCTTCAAAGAGATTTAAGAGATGAGGAAGAGCACCGTTGCTCTTGTGAAGACTTGGAACTGCAACCTCGGCAGTGCAGCTGCACGGGGGGAAACGCACATACACAAATTGGAGAAGGCCGAGACCTACGGAACGGCCTTCTGCGCCCCGAGAGCGGCCGCACTGCTTTAAGTCTGTTGGCTGTGGCCGGCGTCTGGCGCGCCTGAGCGCGGCTGAGGACTGCGGCCCCGCGTCTCGATTCCGAGCTCCGGGCTCGCACGCGGCTCGACCTCCACGGCCGGTGTGGGAGCAGGGCGGGGCCCGGGCCCGGGGCGGGTGCCGGGCGCTGCGCGGCGGTCCCGCCCCACGCTGAGGGGGCCGAGACCGAGCGGGCCCGCCCGCCCCGCGCTGAGGGCGCTGCGCGCAGCACCCACCCCGCCTCCCTCAGTTTGCGCGAGTTGATTGGCCCATTGGGAGTGAGCGACAGCTGCTTGGACCAATAGACAAAGGCAATGAGAGAAGGGGATGGGTGCCGCCAGCGGGCTGTTGGACTGTTCCAACGCAAGCGCAGGGGGGACCGCTCGCCCGGCGAGAAGTGTGTGTGAATGTCGAACGGCGGCGACACAGAGTAGAGTTCTCGGCGCCTGTTTGAGTTCTTCTGTCTCCCCTCCTCCCTCTGATTTCTCTGTTCCCTCGGTCTCATTTCTGAAAGGAGCCGCCTGCCCTCCCTCTCTCCCCCCCATCTATGGTCCTCCCGCCACGGCCACGCCGCTAGCATTCTCTTCGCCAATCAGCGCTCGTTGCCGAGGGAGAGCCGCCCGGCGATTGGTCCGTTGGGCCCAGCTGGCGCCGCGGTGGCCTCTGACTGGCGCGGGGGAACCGTGACCGCCGCTTCTTCGCGCAGCGGAAGCTGCTGGGCCGGCAGTGGGGGTGGCGCGTGCGCAGTCTGGCGGCCGCTGCCCTCGCACGGGGCGGCCGAGTGGTGCGGATAGGGGCGCGCGGCCTGGCGGCGCGTGGCCTGGCGGTGCCTCGCCTGGCGGTGCCTCCCCTTGTCCGGGTCCCTGCCCAGCCGCCACCTGCCCGTACCCGTGCCCAGCCGCCGCCGCTCGCCGCAGCCGCCGCCATGCCCGGTCGGAACAAGGGGACGTCCGGCCACAGCTGCCCCGAGGCGTCGGCGGGGCCACAGGCCGGGGAGAGCGGGAGCGACGTCAGAGGCCGCTCGCCTCACACGGACGAGGAGGAGCCCAGCGACATCGATCCCGGCACCAACGTCAGCGACCCCGACATCGTCAAGTCCCCCAGCGACCCCAAGCAGTACCGGTGAGGGCGTCGGGGTTGCCCCGGGAGGGCTGGGGCGCGGGGAGGACTTGCTCAAAGGCAGGTTCAGACTAGACGTGGGGGAAAACTTTTTCACCGAAAGGGTGGTCAGGCACTGGCCCGACTGCCCAGGGAGGTGGTGGAGTCACCATCCCTGGAAGAGTTTGAAGCGGGACGAGTTTATCAGGGAGGTGGTTTAACAGTGGACAGGTGCAGTTGGATTCGATGATATCAAAGGCCTTTTGCAATCAAGCGATTTTGTGACTTGAGGGCTGGGGCCTCTCCTGCCGGCCAAACCAATCCCGGTGCACCCCTGGGAGCCCGCTTGGCCCCAGGCACCCCCTTTGCTCCAGCGCGGTCGGTACGGCGGGTGCTGGGACTCGGGCTCCTCTTGGTGTTGGGGGAATGAGGGGCCGCTCAGTGAAAAACGGATAGCAGGGTTTCGCGGGGGTGTTTCTCCTGCCGCTGGACTTTTTGGTTTGTACACAGTAATGGGCTTGGGGATTGCACAGACAAACCCGAAGGGTACCTGTTCAAAGACTGTTATGACAAGACCACATTGTTAGTTTGTAGCCCTCATGCAGGCTGCTCTGCTAGGAAAGCAACAACATTTCACATTTCAGACTGGTGAAGTATTACAGAGCAGTTACTAACTTTAAAAGTGTGTTACTCTTCCACTTTAGATGAGCTTCCAAGTTTTAACACAAATACATTTGTGAGTTGAGATAACAATTACTTTTATGCTGCTATTTTGCTAATATTTGTATACTTCTGACTAGTGACCCTGAAAGTGATGTGGAAGATCCCCTTCTCTGAGCCCAGACCCCAGTGTCTGTGGTCTTCTCACAGCAAGAGGCTCGGCTGAGAATGGCCAGCAGAATTTGAGCTCTTTGGAAGGTGTAAGGCAGTCAGTCATTCTTGAAGGGATGCTGTTATAACTTCTGTCTGTTAGGCAGAAGAGTATTCAGTCCTTGTTAGAGATGTTTTTTTTTTTAATCTTTACGCTTCATGATGTAGATAGACGTGTGCAGCCAGTGAAGAATTGACCTAAACCTAAGCCTGAAACTGAGTTTTGGATTTGCAGTGACTTTGGTTGACAGTGAAATTCCCAGCTGGCTGCATGAAGAGGACTCTGCTTATTGGCTTTAGGGAGAAATGTGCTCCCTCCTTGCCCTACTTGCTTGCTGCCTGCTCTGGATCTCCGCCTGCCTCTCCTGCTTGCTTTCTTACCCATGCTCCTTTGCAGGAGGCTCATCATCCTGCGGAGTTCAAAATTGGAGGCACTGGCAGCTTAGGAAACTTCTGCCTTTACTGCCTGATGCAACACAGCAATAGAGCTTGGCAAAGCCATTGAAAACTGTCACCAGATCTATTTAGAGACTCAAGAACCTCCTATGCATGCAGAGGATTGGAGACTCTGTTTGCTTATAGCAAAGAATAAACTAATACCAACATCTTCCAGAAATCCTCCTCTCTGTGCTTAACAGGTTTTTTCCAATTGGATGCAGAGAATAGTGTCTTGTTGGACTGATTTCTGTGTGTGGTAAGTGAGCCTTGCACAGAACAGACACAAACATCACCCTTAAGAAGGAGAACTTCAGTGTTGCTGGAAGTTAAAGCACACACCTGTGTCTGCTAACTATTTCCCAGACAGCCTAAGTAAATTTAATGGCAGGTGATTTCATGGTGCATGTATACTTGCTCCTCTCTGCCCGCATCAGTGATGCAGACCAGTCACAGAGGGCTTATTGTAATGGAAAATGTTATAGTTTGTCTTCTCAAATACAGTGATTGTAGAAACAAAAGAATTCTGACAGAAACAGCAGAAAATATTTTCAAAACAGACTTTGTTGAGGCAAAAATTATTGGCATAATCAAATTGATTTTGTTTGTTGGAACTGTGAGTGGGTATTTATATTTATAAAAATGTATGTTTTATTTAAATTCATCCATATATGGAATTTCATGGGCTTGTATGGCTTGTTTTGGATAATTTGGGAAATTAAAACACTTCTCTAAGTGTTGATCATGCATTGATATTTATTTCAGTATTTACTTAACTGCTAAATACTTGTCATTGATATAAGAAAAAATTGCTGTGAGAACAATCCTGTTTAAATTTGCTTGGCATGGTATAAAGCCTTATTTGTATCAATGCCTGTACAGTCCTTCAAAAAAGCGATTGGAATATGCTTGCTTTTATTGTTACTTTAAGTGATTGCATTTTTGTCCTGTATTTTGCACACTAATGTATTGATTACATTTGTCCTTTTCCATTGAACTGAAACATGGAAAAAGTAAAGAACACCTCTGTCAGCTGGTGCCTCTGCTCGTTGTAACCTGTACTGTTCCAGATTCTCCTCAAGTGAGATCTGATAGTCTCCAACAGCGGCTCAGTTCCATTGTTGCCTTGCTACTGGGTGCTTTCTGTCATAGTATGCAACGCCCATGAGCCTAAAGTTGAGTAATGTAAAGTTAGTGTCATTGGTGGAAAGGATCAACAAGAGCTACTGGATACACCTCGCTAAACAACTTTATGGCAAATCACTCTTCTGGAAGACCAGCACTATTCCGTTCTCTGCCCTCCGTGACGATCTACTGATCACTGGGAAGCCAGTGTTCTCTGCGGGCTGTGACGACAATTGAATGCAGAAGTGAAGAAGGCGGTGGCTGTGCTGGAGGATGTGCTGTGGCAGTGTTGGCTTGTCTGGGGCTCTTGCTCTGAGCACTCCTGGGGCTGAAGTGCCTGCATGTGCAGCGTCTCTGTTTTTAGGATCCCTGTTGAGCATTCAGAAGTTCTGCCGCTGTTTAATGTGACACATGTATATGATGGAAACAGGCTTTGAGAATGTAGGGATGATTGACTTTGTACCCAGACACTGATGTGGTACTACCAGTACCTCCGCAGTATGTCTGCAAGTGACACACTATGTGCTGTAGTTTGAATGAGTGAATGTGCCTTTGTGCTTTTCATTAGGACATATTTGTGCTGCTCAGCATCCTGCAGCAAGCAGAGCGGGCATGTTAGTGATTGTGAAACCCTGACCCTGTTGGATGAGTGGCCTTCATTTGTAAACACTTGTTCTTTAGGGTTTTTTCATGGACTTGTAGTCCAAGAGACATGTTTTTCCTTTGTCTCAGCTGCTTAACTCTTGTCACAATACCCCCTTTGCCCCTTTGTTTCCAAGCTGGTCTGTGGTTCGCAGAGCTTTTATTGGTGGGAAACGTTTGAGTTGCATAATGATAGCCACAAAGGAAACACGTGGGAAGCTTCTTGTGAGGAACTTTGGGAACCATGGCATCAGAAAACATGCTACGTGCCTTTCCTTTTGCTTGTGGGTACTTACAGTGTAGCTTGAGCTGGAAATGTGCTTTGAAATTTCTGCTACTAAATTACAACAGTGGCCAACTTGCAGAGCTCTGGTGTGGTGGAAACCTGGGGGTTGGACGAGCTGACCTTTACAGGTCCCTTTTAACCCAAACCACTCTATAATTCTATGTGCTGCAACTCAGATTTCTCTGGGAATGTGGGATGTGACAATGGGTTTATTTTATACTAGCCCTTTTTAGGTTGTTTTGGCTGAATCAGATACCACTTGTCTATATTACACTAGTTCCTAGGTTGGATCTAGTATTTTCTGGACCCAGCATTCCTCCTGCGTGCAGCTGGTGCAGTAGCCAGTGCCAGCTCCCAGGAGGGGAGCTCTGGCTGACTGGACAAATTGTGACTCTCTGTTCTGGATCCAGTGGGAAAGGAGTACTGCCAAGAGATCTTGCAGTGCAGAGCATTGGTGCTTGCAGGCCTCAGTCTGAAAAGCTATAGAATGGTGCTGGACAGGGGGCTTGCAGGTTTTTGCATAGATAGATACATGCACACACGTATAAAAGGAGTTTTGTGTATGTATACAGAAACGCACAGAGGGAGCTCTGTGTCTGTTGCAACCAACCCACTGTGACTTATTTGATGAAGCCTGCAGAGGAGATCTGAACTTTCTAACCTGTGTTAGATCTGTGATCACCATTTAATAGAAAACATTGATAAAATCAAAGAAAATGGAGTCTCTGAGGCCTATTTAGATGCAAAGACTAAGATATTAATTCTGTCACATACCGTATGTTACCAGGAGCCGGAGAAGCCTATCAAGCTATTGAAGTTTGAGTTTGCCTGTTCTGAGTACCTGAAATTTTTTCTGAGTAGCTGCTTGTAGCTTAAATATTTCAAAGGGAGAGAAATAAAAGCCCAAACCAGTGCCCTGACCTTATGGGGAGAAGGGCATCTGCTGCTGCCTTGAATTGCTTCTTATTCTTACAGCTGTTGGGTAGCAGAAGAGTGTTTTTGCTTTCCCACTATAAAACTGCTCACCATCTTAGGTACCATTAGATTTTCATTCGGAGATCTCAGTTGAAGAGCAGAAAATTATTATGGGAAATGCAGAAATTTTTGTGATTCTGAAAACTCGGATTTGGGAAATGAGTTTGTTCATTGTAAATTATTATTCTTTCAGGTATATCGAACTGCAAAATGGTCTATGTGCACTTTTAATTTCGGATTTGCATTACTTGGATGGTGCCCCAGCTGCTTTATCTTCAGAGGAGGGGGAGGAGGAAGACAGTGATGGTGATGACAAATCTGAAGAGGAAAGTGATGAAGGTGACGACTCTGGAGCTGAGATTGAAGATGGTAGAGAAGGTTATGATGATGAGGACTATGATGAGGGGGATGAGACTGAGGACAGTAATGGAGATAACGATTTCGATGATACTGATGACAGTAAATTAGAAGAGCTAGCTGAAGAGATAAGGAAGAGAGGCTGTTCAGAAAAGCAGGTGTGTATGCACTTAAAGCTGTAGGGTGAAAAAATGTATGGTGAGCTTTCTTGTGGTCTGAAACCTTGTGATTAGGCATTCAGACTAGACTTTTTATTGTGCCTGTCCTGATTGATTTATCTTATACTTCTGTCATTATCCTGAAGCGTTTCTTGAGGCAGCTTTTACTGAGTGTGTTGTATTTCCTCTAGTCTGCAGCAGCCCTCTGCATTGCTGTTGGCAGCTTCTCTGATCCCGAAGATCTGCCTGGATTAGCCCACTTCCTGGAACATAGTATGTATCTGCTCCTGTTTCATCTTTTCCTGCTTCGGTGCAAAACGAGTGCTGTGGAGCTCTGAATTTGTGTAGTATTTTAGAGTAATTTCTTATTTCAGCCATTGCAGAATGTATTTTCATCAATCAAATAAATCTGTGATTTTATAAAAATACTGATTTAGTAAGGAACTCTTAGTAAGTGTTTCGGCAGGCTGTGCATTAACATCCATTGACATTCTTATGCATTGAATGTGGGACAAGACCTTTCTCTCGCTAGTAAAGGGGGATGAATCAGTAATACAGGCACAGAAACCACCTTTAGTTTCTGACCAGATGTGTATCAGAATACTACTCTTGACTGATTGAGGCTGAGCATAGCTAGAAAGGCAGTGATACTTCCAGCCTGTTTGGGCCTTCTGTGAGCTGTGGGTCACTTGTAGGTAATGCTGTGCTGAAGAGGAGTTGCTATAACTGCAATTAGGAATAACAAATTAATGTCATCTTGGTAATTTTGCTGATTTTTGTTCCAGTGGTTTTTATGGGCAGTTTGAAGTACCCAGATGAGAACGGGTTTGATGCCTTTCTGAAGAAGCATGGGGGCAGTGACAACGCTTCGACTGACTGTGAGCGGACAGTCTTCCAGTTTGATGTGCAGAGGAAGTACTTCAAAGAAGCACTTGATAGGTAATTTCGTATTAATGGTGATGAGGTGTTAACAAATGTTTGTATGTGCCTCGAGAGGTTGGGTGTTGGTGTTCAGTTCTTAATTTTGGGGTGATCAAGGCTATTGCTGAACTTCCATAGGTACCTCTATTGCCACAGAGGATATTGGCTATATGGAAATATGATTTCTTTTTGGGTATCTTAACTGTTTTTTGAGATAGTGCCGGTGTAGCTGCTGTGTGATTACTTAAGGTCCATGTGTAAGTCATAATGCATGTAGCTTTTTGAGCGTTTTACCACCCTTAAAATAGTAGCATTGATGACAGGAGAAATTTTATGCAGTATGACAACTGTTCAGAGATGAAATGCTCCCAGAATCCCAGCGATTCATCCTTTGAAATATCTGTCCTGATAGTTAGTGGAGTTCTAAACTGTATTTTTGGTTCCAAGTCTTAAGTCATCAAAGTGGGTGGAAGGGCAGCCTTGGAAATTTTGCTACAAAGTGTGCCTCAGAAGGGTACATTTAACCCAATCCAGTGTGTATCTTTTGCCAGCAAGTATCCAACTTGCTCT
This sequence comes from Neomorphus geoffroyi, assembly GCA_033558235.1. Lineage (NCBI taxonomy): Eukaryota > Metazoa > Chordata > Aves > Cuculiformes > Neomorphidae > Neomorphus > Neomorphus geoffroyi. The sequence continues at coordinate 2,577,164 of JAUMJM010000024.1, read as the reverse complement.
TTCATGCTGTGGGTACCTTAGTACAAGAGAGCCCCACCTTTTGGCCTGGTTTCCCTTCAGTGTGAAGAAATCACTCTTTCACAGGAGCATGGCAGCTTGAATATTCTTGATGCTGTCAAATATGTTTTTCGATCAAAATGTGTTTCTATCAAAGCAAGCTCTCAGTGGAGTCTTGCTTGCTTTGGTCGAAACACGTCCCTGTGATGACAGCAAGAACAAGTGTTTACAGATTTTACCAGGTGTTGTCTGAATTTTACTTTACAAATTCAGTTTTCATTTGAAGATTGGTTCAGGTTTTAGATGTTTATAAGTGCAAAAGAATAAAAAATATAATTGCAGTGTGTCACAACAGCTTACTTAGTGAAGGTGAAACGCAAATTATGAGTTCTGTAGAATAGGAGCTCATACAAACAAGATTAATGGTTGTTGATGGTGATTTCTGCTCATTCAAGCATTTATGGATCTAAAGAAACTGAAAGACCTCACCATTCAACAATCTTTAGCTTAATGTGTCCTGTACCCTTAGAACTATGTCAACAATGTATTACTGTTAACTTTCTGCTTCAAAAAATTCAGTGTACCATTAAAAAACTCAATTAATAAAATAGAAATATTAGATTTTCTGGCAGCCTTCTGCAGAGTTTGCATTCACTGCAGACCCATTCTTTTCCATTCTTTTTTGTATGAGTACAGGACAAATATATCTGGATGACAACACTGACATTCATAGTAGATGATAAAATTGTAATGGATATAAAAACTTGTGTTTCAGGACATAAATCAACAATTTGTTGCCTGGAGTTAGGAAGGAACTTTTCTTATGGTTGAGTGGTTCCGAAAGTAAAGTCAAGGATTTCTTCTGAAGTATCTGATGCTGGTCCCTGTTAGAGCCAGGAACCCGACTGGCTGGATCACTTGTCTGATCTGGTGTGATCATTCTTAGGTTGTAAAGGCAGATAATTCTGCTCCCGTTAGTGTCATATCGTACTGTATCCAACCGAAAGTGGACGCCCTGCCCTTTGGGTTTTGATGGTATCGCAAAACTGGCTTTTACCTTTCCTTAGGACAGCATAGTCGAGAATTGCGTAATTTGTAGTAAGACAAACAACTTTGTAGACTGAAATAGTAGATGCTGGGTTTTTTTTGCCCCAGCTGAATAGACACTGAAGAAAAGTATATGAAAGTTTGTGTTTCATAGGTGGGCACAGTTCTTCATTCACCCGCTAATGATCAGGGACGCAATAGACCGAGAAGTCGAGGCTGTAGACAGTGGTAAGTAGGAATATCTTTTCCTCTGTGTTTAGCCCATCTTCTTAAGAAGCAAAACCTAATTTGTAACTCTGGTTTCCATTTGGGCTATCTTCCTGAGCACTTCGGTCAAGTTCACCTAACTTGACAGAGAAATTCAGCTCTTCAGTTTAGGTTCCATGGATATCAATGGCTGTTAGAGGAGAAAGCCTGAATGTAGTGCCATCACTGGAAGTATTTACCATTTCATCTCTTGAATTAGAAATGAATATTTTACATGTTTTGGCGGTAACTGGTTGGTCAATTACATGAACATGTGGATGCTCTTCAGGGAACAACATGCCTGTAGCTCCAGCATAGTCTCAGCACTCTCTCCAGTCCTCTGTGGAGTTAATGCAATAAATTGAGCTGATTATACTTACATATAGTATACTTATATATATAAGTGTGTGTATATATATATATATATATTAGTTACCTTAGTAATTACTAAGTCGCTTCACAGAAGGAAATTGAACCAGGTGTAGAAGTGAGTGAAGTATTCATTTGATTTTCTACTACGTAATGAATGCCTCCAGACTATCTATAAAATTTCACTGATTTAGAAAGAAGATGTTATTGATAGATATACCAGCTGGTTCAAATATTTATTCCAAGTTGTCATCTTCATCTGTCTTCTGGCAAGGAAAAATGGGCATTTTGACCTTTGAATTTAGGTATGAACAAGGACCTGTCCCTGACTTAAGGTGTGGTTCTTTAACAGCTTTAGCCAAACTAAGCCTTCACTTGCACTGCCTTCATCACATAGATCCAGTGCTTCCTTTGTGTTGACATTGTAGTAAAGTGCTGCTCAGTAAATTATGTCAGCTTGATGAACTGGCTGTGGAATAAGCCAGCCGAAAGAATTAGTTTACACATCTCTGTGCATGTTTCTTATTACCAGCAAAAATGGGAACTGGAGAATGTGCTTCAAGTGGGTAAATTCCTGATTTTGGCCAAATTCCATGTATAGATTAGCATAAACTGATTGTAGGACTGCATTTTTGGAAACTGTCTTGCTCAGTTTTCAATTTCATAGAATGAGTTGGGTTGGAAGGGACCCTAAAGATCACCTAGTACCAACCCCCCTGCCGTGGGCAGGGACATTGTTCTTATTTCATTATGAGGCTGCAAGTTGTTCTGTGTGATACATGGGAGGAGCAGGTTTGTAATTGTTCTCTGGCCCTTTCTGCATGGCCTGACTCTGTAGAGTATTGATGGCCTTGTGTTGCCATTAAATTTAAGAGGTTGAGAGCATTCAGATAGGACAGGCTGGGGCTTTACGTGTTTCCCCTCCTTATCCCTTTTTTTACTTCTCAGCAATGAGCTGTGTTTTTCCCCTTCTTTTGACTTATATGCATTCCTGCTAGCAAGTCTTGTCCTATTTCACTTCTTCATCATACAAAAAACCTCCTCTATGCTGCATCTGTGAGGTGTGTCTCCTTTTCAGTTCAGTTGTGGGGTTTGCTTTGCTTTGTGTTGCTTTGCAGAAACAACCTTAGATTTGATGCATGCCACTGCAAATTCTTTTAATTAACAGAGTATCAGCTTGCAAGACCCTCTGATTCAAACAGAAAGGAGGTGTTGTTTGGGAGTCTTGCCAGGCCGGGACATCCTATGAAGAAATTTTTTTGGGGTAAGTTCTGAATTTGTTATAAATTGGTGATAAATTTTTTACCACTTAAAAGTTGCACTGATGTGAGCTATCTTATCACAGCAAACACTAGACTTGCTTGGAAGTATTAGAGCAATTATTCATTTTACAGTAAAACGTTTGGGAATAAAAGCTGCTGCCTACTGCTTAAGGTAATTTTCATTCTGGAACTGCTTTTCGCTGCTGTTAAAGCTAGGTTGCCCTAGGTGTGTAATCATCTAACTTTCGGTTAATGTAAAGTCGTGCCCTCTGAGTCATCTCTGTCTTGCTTGAGCTTGTTTCTTTGCTGTTAAAATTTTCTGGAACAAGAAAGTATTTCTGGATTTGTGTCTAAGGAGGCTTCCAAAAGTAGATAATTCACTGTTGGATTTGCAGAAGTAGATCCTCACCGCCTTGTGAGTGGAGCAGAAGGGAAATCTGGCCTTTCTCTCCTGGACAATAGAGAGTCCTAGCTCCCTCACCCTTGTTACACTTGTGAGCATGTAAATTGTAATATGATGGGTAATAGAGTTAGCCAGCTTTGAAATGGAGGTAATTTTTATAAAATTATGTAGTGGCATATACTGAACACCATATTTTCTCCTCTTTTTGCCTCCCCTGTTCTGGAAGTTCCATTGGTGAGAGAATACCTGGCAATACGCAGTGAGCTGTGTGCAGTACAGGGTATGGGTGATCTGATGATGCAGGAGGAGTCCATCCTCCCTTATCATAGAAATATCAACTGTCCTTACAATAAGAACTAGAAATTGGAAGATATTAATTTTCAATTGATGTTTCTTTAACTCCAGATTTCTATTAGGTATTTTTAATGTGCTTACCGTGACTGAACACAGTACCAGAGGAGGAAATGGAATCTCGGTATATCTGGTCTTGACATAACCAGTGTCTAGATAACCAACTACCTTTTAACGTTTACAGGTAATGCGGATACACTCAAACATGAACCTAAAATGAAGAATATTGATACCTACACCAGACTGAGGGAATTCTGGGAGCGCCATTACTCTGCTCACTATATGACTTTAGCTGTCCAGTCTAAAGGTAACATCAGTTGTTCCTGAAAAACAGGCTTACTGCTGCTGTTGGTGTAGTGCTTTTGGCGCCAGCTCAGCTGTAGCCCAAGCCATTTTACTGGATTGTCCAGTCCTGCAGGAGGTATTTATATGTAGGTTTTAACCTGGTTTTCAAATGAAACTTGAGCAATTGTGCTGTGTTATTGTCATCCTGCCACTTCTTGAGGAACTTTTAACTGAAACTGTTGACTATGTTCCAGATTAACAGAAAAGGTAGAATCTCAAGGGTCAGATTACTTAAATGACTTAATGCTGTTGGTTTCTCTGCCATCCACAGTGAACCAGAGAAAATGACAGTGAGACTCAGATGGGGTCTCCCTGTTGTCTTGTTTTGTTTGGGGTTCTTTCAAAAGATGTCTTAAAATAAAATACATTTCTCTAGGTAGTATAAAAATTCTAAGTTTTTCCCTGTATACTGAAAAATCCTCTGCAAATGGAGTTGAGTTTTATTTCATCAAAGAACTTCAGACCCATGTGTCGTTTCTGCGGAGAATGAAAGAAATTTCTTAGAAGTCAAGCACATAGTAGAGACCTGTGCTCTTCTATTTTAAGTTGTGTGTATTCAGGTTAGGTTTGTGCTTAGGCGCTTTGTTGAATGCTAAAACTGATTGCAGTTCCCACCTGTAAAACTGAGGGTAATAATGGAGGTGGTAATTCTTGTCTTTTCCTATGGTCTTTTCTGTCTAGACTGTAAAATGTTACAGCATTAAAATGTCCCTCAAATAATTGCTTACATAGTGATTGACTGTAATGTTTCTTGTGGTGGTTGGGAATAAAAGAACTGAGTCCTGTCCTATCCCCTGCTTCATCTTTCTTGTTGTTCAGCATATACCAGGTCACTTCTGGAATACAGAACGCTTGCTTAAACAAGCAATCTCCAACAGGTCATTTAAAAAAAAAAAAAAAAAAATTGACTTGCAGTTCTTGGCACACTTTCTTTAGGAAACAGGATGGGGAGAAGGAATTCTTAGCACTATAGGACTGCGGTTAGCTGTGAAAACTGCTGCGCTTGTTCTGGACATAGGGATGGAATGAGTCTAACAAGTACTGGTGATTTTGTAGATCCCTAAGTTGGTAATTCCTTTCCACAGCCGCACAGATACTACTGAACTTTAAATCCTAGTTGTGTGGGGGTGACATTTCAGCAGTATATACAAAACCAGAGATACAGTTTAGCAAATATTAAGAATTGACTTAAACCAACAGCTTTAAAGCTTACAATTTCAGACTTAGGGATTTTAAAATGTATTGACACGTAGGTTCTTTAAAATAACTGAACTGGTGAGATAAGATAAAGAATTTGTCTTGGATCTTCAGGAAATTACATTTCTGACTTTCTTTTTTTTCTTTCCTTAATAGAAACACTCGATACTTTGGAGAAGTGGGTGACAGAAATCTTCTCTGAGATCCCAAATAAGTAAGATTACTTTGATGCATAAAGGCATTACAAATTGTAAAATTATCTGTTCTTAAAATTAATATTTTTAAAAGCATCCCTTATTGGAGAAGCTAAAGATTTATGTTTGTTAATTAACCTCCTGATCCAGAAAAAATAGGCAACTTTGAAAATAAAGATTGGCATTAGTTGTTTCAGGAAGTCTTTGTACTTAACAATTGTTTAGCCTGCAAGCTGTGCGGTACTAACTTGCAGCAGTGTTTGCTTAATGTGTACTGATACCTTGATTTTATGATAAGTCATTCAAATGTAGATTAGCATTTTACATTTATCTTTGCTTAATGTAAAAGATAATTAGCAAGAAAAAAAATTAAAACCATGTTTTGAATTTGTCATCCTTACTGTGGCAACTGGGTAGAACTTGATAGGTTTTTTAGTAATTCACTCCTATTTGCTGTCTAAAAAAGGGGTTCCGCAAAAGCCTTACCAACTTGAAAAGCATTTTATTTCCCCTTTCATTTTCTGCTTTTGCAAGGTGTTTATTCCTGTGGTGTGTAGAAATGTGCTTGTGAAAGTCTAATGCCATACAGAAACACAACTGTCCCTCCTGACCGTGTCCTTCTCCATAAGACAATCCATCAGGATTGTGTGAATCCAGGGCCAACTCAGGGAGTTGTTTCCTGTGCTTGGCTTTCCTTTCCCCTGTTAGGAAAGCAAGCTTTTTGTTGTTCCCAAAGAGAGGGAGGAGGTGATCTAGTTCTAACTCTTTGGTAATTACTCTGTTGTGTGAGCAGAGTGCAAGTGAATTCCAGGTTGCCTTCCCCTTTGGGCTGGGTGGGTCCCGGGCTGCACCCTTTGGTATGGGCCATTTTCTGCTGTGCCACATCTTGTCATGTCAGAGCTATGGATTCTGATGTCTTGAGATCATTGCACTGTAGCTTTGTACTGCTTGCCAGTAACATCACGCTTTAATTTTGCTTTTAAGTGGTTTACCCAAACCCTGCTTTGGCCACCTGACTCAGCCTTTTGACACACCAGAATTTCACAAGCTTTACAGAGGTAAGTAAACCAGATTTGTGTAAAAGTTTTGAATGCATAGCTTCGTATTTCCTCTGTGTGATCCAGATACTTTGTAGAATAATTCTGTACGGTTCCGAATAAATTTTAAACATTCTTCCAGCATTATGTAAATTTCTTTGCTATGCCTAATCATGTTTGTTTATATTCACATTTATTTGTGTTCAGTTGTTCCAGTCAGGAAAATTCATTCACTGACTATCACTTGGGCACTTCCACCACAAGAACAGTATTACAGGTACGGTGGTACTGCATTTTACTTCTGTTATGTTTATGTTGTGAGTAATTTACTGACTGTCACAAGAAACCAGAGACTTTAGTTGATTTGTGTTACAGATTACTTTGGTTCAGCTAGGGGAACATTCTTCAAGTGAATTAAACTGATACAGATATGGTTCCTTTTATAAATTGATCAGAATTAGTGCACAGCTGATTTAATGTCATTGCTCACTGACTCAGATCAGTCATTATGTTCTGAACTCCCACGTTTTTAGCTTATTATCCTAATGCTGCCTGAAAATGCAAAACTTGCCATGAAGAAACACAGTGTAGACAGTGATTTGAGTTCTTTCTGTGAAGTGTATTACCTCCTGGCATTTAATCACCTTCCAGTTTTCTTTTAGGGTGAAGCCTCTTCATTATATTTCCTGGTTGGTGGGACATGAAGGCAAAGGCAGCGTTCTTTCTTTCCTTAGGAAAAAGTATGTATTTTTTAAGCACAGTTATTGACTGCTTTGCTATTGTTAAAATCAAGGCAAACTCTATTTTGTGTACATGTTTATTTTCTATATATGTATAAAAGCAGGCCAGACCTGCCTTTTTGTATCAGCTTTGTTATAGTTGAAGTTGAATTAGGACAAAGTCTCAATTGGTTTGCTGAAAGTTTATTTAAGATAGGAAAACAAATGCAGCGCTGGGCGGCCGGCAAGTCGCAGCTTCACCAAAGCTCGCAAAGTTCGGGCAGCTCAAGCAGTCTTTTTATACATTTTTTTTTTTTTCTCCGACTTGCATATTTCAGCAGTTACACAAGCAGGATAGCAAAGGGGTTAACAACACCTGTTAATCTTGAGCAAGAACAGAAAGCAAAGGCAAAGACATAATATTTCATTATGCAGACAACTCTGTAACCTTGAGATAATGCTGTGCCTCATTCCTTCTTGAACAGGGCGTTTTGTGCCTGGAACAGTGAGGCCACTTTCTCCTTGCATTCTTTGGTTTAAGCAGCAAATTGATCTCGATTTCTCACAAGCTTTTTGTAGTGATAATCCTTAAACTGATGATAGACTTAAGTAAGAAATAAGTGGGTTTTGGTCTGTCATGCATGGACCTGTGACTGATCGCTAGGAGATCTCCAAATGGTACCTTAGCTTTTTCACTGTTTTTCTTAAATTCTTTACGCTGGCACTCACATCTTTATGTTGGAAAAGCTTTGTGTAAACTGTAAACGGCTTGAAAGCCATTGAAGTAAAACTATGATACGCTAATTGTGGTGAAGCTCAAACACAGATGAAATGAGTAATTAATAAGTACCTTTCACTCTTCTATAGATTTTGGGCTCTTGCATTATATGGTGGAAATGGTGAGACAGGTTTTGAACAGAACTCCACTTACTCCATCTTCAGCATTTCTGTGACTTTGACTGACGAAGGTTACAAGCACTTCTACGAGGTATGGTTTACTGCAACTTGGTTTGCTTACTGTTTTCCTGGTTTCTGGAAAAATGAATCTCTTTTCTGTTTGCAGGTGGCCCACATTGTATTTCAGTACGTGAAGATGCTGCAGCAAAGAGGGCCAGAAAAAAGGCAAGTATTTGCCACTACATCAGATATTTGCAAGATCGCCCTTCTCCATCAGCCTTTTATTTGTAGGGTTTGGACTTTCTGTGGAGTTCCTAGAGCAGAAGCGAGGTGTCAGTAGTAGAGCCTGTCTGTGTGGAAATATATCAGTTTAAAAGAGTTTTAAGATGAAGTTGCTTAATGTTTTGCTTGTTTCTTGGTGCTTTTAGTTTGATTTATTGTGATCTGGTTTCTAATTTCAATAAGCTGCACTAGTGCAGATGTTAGGTGCAGTTTTGTATTTATTTAAATAAATTTGTTGGAAGTCAGGACTGTGGTGTTCTGGTGGTAGCTGTTATGTTGATTTGGTTACAACTGCCTCTTCAGAAAATACCAGACGTTCTGCCAATTGAGAAAGGCCCTTTTGGCTGGAAGGGAAGTGTGTGTAATACTGGCTTCTGTGTCTCGTACCTGAATGAATCCCTGAACTCACCCTTAATGCATTTCCTAGAAGACGGGGGTTTTTTTTTTTTTCAGTTTCTCAGTAAATATTGTGGAATAATGAAGGAAATCTACTTTTATTCTCCCTTTCCTCCTTTACAGAATATGGGAGGAAATCCAAAAGATTGAAGCTAATGAATTTCACTTCCAGGAACAGGTACTCGTTCACTGTTTTCTGTTCATATACGTAAATCATACGAGAAATGTGGTGTGCAAGGTGTGGCATCCTGGTGACCTGGCCTCACAAAGGCTAGGGTGCTAATGAACCCCGTCTGCAGTGACAGCGTGACACAGTTAAATGTGGCTTTGTGTCAGGACTTCCTTGCATACTGAAATAGCAGTTAGCAAAAACCTTACTTGTTTTTATTGAAGATAAAGAAGGGAACGCAATTAGATCATTTGAGAAGCCTCACTTTTACTTGCTTACTCTTACTACATTTATCCTTGTTCTCGTTTGGTAACTCGGTTGTTTTGAATGGCACTAAAATTGCCCTTTGGGGATACATATTGCTTGAGAGCATCACTGAAGTTTGTTGTTTTCTTTCATTGGGACATTTGTGCATTTCTTACTCTGACTACATTTATCTTTGTTCTGTTTCTTATTTGGTAACGGTTTTGAAGTCTGTTGGTTTCTTTAAGGTCCACAGGTGCAGGAAAGAGATAAAAAACAAAGGAAATACTGAAAGTGGAGTTTTTTTCTTTCCAGGTATTTTCAGACACTCTTAAGAACTGCCGGTCTGCTGTGAGCGTCAGGATGTCAGAAAGGTCGCTTTTAGCAAATCCTTGTATCTGTAGCTCGCCTTCAAACTAGCATATGGAGGATATTGAGTATCTTGAGTGGCCTTTGAGTAACAGAAGTGATGTTTGCAAATGATACAGACTGCAAGGGCTGCTGCCAACAACCACCAGTGACAGATAACAGAGTGGAGGGTTTCTTTGGTAGGAACCAGTTTACATTGATTCACAAATGCACTTTTCAAATGTCATGTATGGGGTTTTTTTAGTGGATGCAACTTTAATGAATTCGTTAGCAAAGTTCAATTGCTATATAAAATTGCAACAGGCTGTCTTCTCTGAATGAAGGCTTTCCCCAGAATAGTAGAGAGAAACTAAGAATCTAGGAAGGATGGCTGTTCCTTATATTGGACATAGCAGGAAGGAAGACCTGTTGCCCTATGTGCATTTTTATGCTTCTGTCCTTAATCATTGCCAACAGAGTTTGCCCAGTTTGAAGTTTGAATTTTTCATCAAAATGAAGCTATGTAGGCCTGAAAAGTTCTTAGGCATTGTCTTGGTTCTGTTTAGCATTCCCAGCTAGAATTGTGAGTTCCCCACAGCTGGTACTGCTCCAATAGACTCTGTACTTCCCAGCATTGAGCCAGGTGGTAAAGGAAAACACCAGAGTTTACACTAGGGAAATACCTACTCTTCACCCCTGCCTTTTGGGCCAGTTGATTTTGAGTGGTCATTAAGAGGTTACTGACAGTGCAGGGATTTAACAGAGAAAGCAAGGAACAGAGGGACGTAAGTGCTTTTGTGACAGGGTTGTGCATCTCAGGAACAGATGAATGACTTGGTAATGGCACCCCAACCTTCAGGTTGATGGAGAGAGCTGCTACATGGCCATTGTAAAGAATAATGGTCACAGAGGCAGGTTTGGGGATAAACAATTATATCCCAAGAGAGGTTTACTGTTTCCTCAGGGGTACAGGTCTTAAGAAACTCTTGGTCGTTTTTCACTGCATTTATAAGACATGGATGTGTCAAAAAAAAAATTTCAGCTCAACTGTGGTTTGTATCTGGACCCAGAGCCTTTACAGTATGATGCTGGCTGGTTCAAAAGAACCCAAAAGTACTCAGCAAGAAGCTTTCCACTGGACAGTCTTGCACCATTAAATGCAGTCTATACTTTCATGTCTGATTAGGAGAATCTCTTCCTTCTCATGCTGCACATCATGGCAGAGAACTTAGGAAAGGAGCAGAATCGGAGTTATTCGTGCAGCAGGAGCAGTTCCTTAGCTTGCTATTTCCATCTACCTGACCCCTTTAAATCTTGAATTGTAGGACTCTGCTTGTGTTCCCTGGAGGCAAGGAGTGCATTCTACTGTGTCTTTAACTTAGAAGGTTTAATGAGTGTAAACTGCATACTCAAAAGTTTCTTCTATGAAGTTGATGTGTCTCTTATCTCAGGATCCTCACAGGAGTCCTCAGCATTAGCTATGGTTATGAAATGTATTTAGTTTAATAGCTGAAACTAAATGCCGTATCAAGCAGAGCATACAAGTCCTGCTCAACATACCTGACCAGTCAAGCTCTTCTCAGAACAGAAGAATTCTGATTATGTGAAAAATAGCTTTATTTATTTGCTTACAGACAGATCCAGTTGACTATGTGGAAAGCCTTTGTGAGAACATGCAGTTGTTCCAGAAGGAGGATTTTCTGACAGGAGATCAGCTCTTGTTCGAATACAAGCCTGAGGTAAATATTCTGTGGACTCTGATTACATGTTTTGACGTAAGGAAAATATGGGCATGCTGTGTCATATAGGCATTTATAATTAGACCTAAAGGAGGCACAGGTTTTGTATTAATTGAAGCACTCTTTATATTCAGTAAGCAAATATCCTTTTCGTTATGTCTTGTTCTTCCTGTGTTCAGACTGAGAAGTCTTTGCTGAGTCAGGCAGAGCCAGAGTTACATTTAAACAGAAGTGTTATCTTGAACTTGTAGATCATTGCTGCTGCCCTTAACCAGCTCAGTCCTCAGAGAGCCAACATTGTTCTGCTGTCTGCTGCCAACGAAGGCCAGTGTCATCTAAAAGAGAGGTGGTTTGGAACGCAGTACAGTGTGGAAGGTAAAACAATGGCAGAAAGAACGTCTGATTCATGCAATAGAAGTATTAAAAGGGTCACAACACAAAATACAACGGCAGGGAAGCAGGGAAATGAATCATCGGTGCTAAACTGACCTCATCGTTAGTTAAATACTCTGTCCTACCCAGTAACTCTTCTTTGTTTGGTATCAGTTGGTTCCCACTCCCTGTTCTACAATTGTTTTAGGAGGCAGGAATCCCACAGAGCCTTCCGCTTGGCTGTCTTTCGGGTCCTGAACAGAGAAAAGAACACAAACAATGAAGGACAAGGCGTGTTGGTAGCTGGATTACTAATGCAGAGGCTTTATTTACTTCCTGATAAGATTGCTTCAGTCCTGCACCAGGGGAGTTTGTAGGAAAGCATTTAGAAAGAGTCATGATGAACCCAGTGATATTAAGAAATTCCTATTGTGCTGCAAACCTTCATGAAGATCACCAAAAGATGAGATGACTGGTCTAGGAATTAGGAGAGGATTCCCTTCCTGTTGAACTAAACACACTTAATGTTTTTTAATAGATATTGACAAGTACTGGAGTGATTTATGGGCCAGTGACTTTGACTTAAATCAGGATTTACACCTACCAGACGAAAACAAATACATAGGTAAGGCACCTGCACGAGTAAAATCTTCCCCGATAATTCATTTGAGAATTTTCTGTGGTTTAGAAACAGTCTTAATTTCCAAATGCATATCAACCTGTTTTTGAAAACTAATATAATTTAGCAAATTGGGAGGGGCAAAGTGTTGATAATTTTGAAGGTGTTCATGCATGGAGCCTGGCTGTGCCTATGAAACCCACTGACTTCTGGTTTTGGTTTGTTTTTTCTTTTTGTTAGCCACTGACTTTGTGTTGAAAGTTCCTGACTGCCCGGAGACAGAATATCCAGTGAAAATACTAAGCACAGAACAAGGCTGTCTCTGGTACAGGAAGGATGATAAGTTCAAAATCCCAAAAGGTAAATGCCTTAGGGCTTTCCAAAGAATAGGAAGTCCCTGTTTTTACCAGCCGGAATTTATTTAAAGGCAAATAACCCATGACAGCATCCACAATTCAAACTCTGTGTTTACTGTCAGCTCTTTCCTAGTCCTTTTGATGTGTTAATTCGCTACAATAAAAGAGAAGCAGGGAAGGTACCGTGCAACAAAAAAAGTAGGGTCATTAAAATATACTGACTTCTGAATGTTTGACTCTGGACAGCATTTGGCAGACAGGATACGATACTGAGACAAGGGCTAGAAAATGAAGGAACACACGAATTAGTAAAGACTAGTCTGCTCTACAGAAAAAATAAAATATAGCCTGGATCTGAGACAAATGTGGAAGATGTATTGCTGCTTTCAAGGAGAATATAACAATTTTTAGTGTCTTAAACAGACATTTTGTGGAGGTTTCTTTTTTATTTACGTTGGTCACATCATGTCAGTTAGTATTCTGCAGAGCACAGCTTTGTGTTTTCTGTTATGTGGTATTTTCAAAGGAAGTTTTTGGAGTAAAAAAGATGTTTGATGGTGACTTAATATAAGCAAAAATATGCTCTTATAGCTGAACAATGATTTTCATTAGACTCCAGTTGTGATTAAAGAATAAACCAGTGGAAATATGTTTGACTTTAGAAAGCTGTCTCTTTTTATACAATTGCTCTCTTTTGCCCAGGTTATGTTCGTTTTCATCTCATCTCTCCATTGATACAGCAGTCTGCAGTGAAGTAAGGATTACTTTATTTGTACTTATCTTGCAGAGTGACTGAATTCCCATCCCTACTGAAAAAGGATGAAGAGAGATTAATTTTAAACTGAAATAGAATTGAGACTTTTTTCTCATGTTCTTAAGAGTTTCCTCGTGTTTTTATCTGTAGTTCACAAGAGTGGCTCTGCAGCAGGCCATTATGGTAGCAAACAGATGCATAGGCGTTTCATGGTGTGTTATTGCCCTGTGCAAGTTTTGAAAAAATGAACGTAACAGCAGGGGTGCACGTGCCAGGAGGGAGTGCTTAGAGAAGGAGTTGATCCTGAAAAGAGCAGTCACAATCATGCTCTGAGCCAGCAACTTGGGAGCCTCCAGGAGCAGGTGAAGAGACTGTTGGCAGCATTTAGAAACCAACTGTCATTAGACAGCTCTGCACGTTGTACTTCTGCCAGTCTTAGACTGGCATTGCCATTTGTAATAAATTTCATAGTGCTTTTATCATAACCCTACTGAGACCTGCACAAGTAACATTTTGGGAAAGCCTTGTAAATCTGTTTTCATCAGGGCTTTGACTGTTTGAACTTTGTATTGGAATCCAGGCACTAACAAAAATCTGAAAGCATGGACTGCAGTGTCCATATTGTGTAGTCTCATTTGCTGCAGCTTATTATTGGTTTTTACCTTGATGGATAAATAATCCTCTCATTACTCTTCAGCATAACTGAGCCCATCCATCCCCCTACCTTTACACAAAGTGTAAAGTGTAAAGTGACTTCATTTTCTGTCATGATTCAATGTTTTGAGCTTTGGCACAGTACAATGTGCGTTCCTACCTTGAAGAAAACTTAAAATTATGTGAAGCTGGAATCTTACCCATTGCAAAAAATAGCTGAATGTTAAGATAATTCTTAACTAGTGTTGTGTGCTTTCTAGACGAAGGGAAACTTGCATTCTGTATTTTTAGGTTTGTTGAGAATTTCTTTTTGAGTCTCATTTTAGTGAAGTATTCATTTCTCTTGGAGAACATCATATGCGCACCATTAAACTTATTGGGCTTGATTTTTATCTTTGGTTTATTCCTGCCTTTTTTCTTCCTTTATTTTTAACCCTGTGCCCTTTTCTCCATCCAGCATAGTTTTGTTTGACACATTTGTAAACATCCTTGCCCACAATCTTGGTGAACCAGCTTATGAAGCAGATGTTGCTCAGCTGGAATACAAGCTGGTGGCTGGAGAGCACGGCTTAGTCATTCGAGTGAAAGGATTCAATCATAAACTACCTGTAAGTAGTGCTGATCTTCTAAATACTTTCATGCATGCTGCTTTTCAGTGCATATGCTGTTTGTCCTGTCAGCTGGAGCCAAGCTGGCTGGAGCTTTGCATGCATAGATGGGGTATTTTTAAACTGGAAGATTTGTGTCTCTCTTCAGATACACAATAATGCAGCAAAAAGTAGTTTTATTCACTTAAGTAAGCTCAAATTACTGACCTTGGGCTTACTAAAAATAAATCTTTGTTTAATTAATAACTATCTCCATTAAGACTTCAACAGCTTTTCCTTTAAAAAGAACTGAGTTCCCTGTATCCTCTTGCAGTGTTGGAGCCGCTGCAGCTATAAGCAAAGCTATTTGCACGCTGTCTGGAAAAGTGTGTCTGAAAACAAGTTTTGGTTACAGTTTGACTTTGGAGATAACAGCTTCTGAACATGCTCATTCTGGGTGCAGTTTGTTGGATTGAGGGATCCCTGTTCCAATGTAAGACATGGCAAGAACAAACACAGAGGACACAGTGATTGAAAGAGGAGAGAACCATCAGGCTTCCTCAGATTTCCATTGCAAGAGCTTGGCTGGGGCTTTAACAAGTAGATCAATCATCTGTCAGGCTTATTAATGTGGTTTAAGAGGAGGAAAAGCCAGAAGTACAAATAGCGTGGTTTGAAGAATTTTTCTAGTCACGAATGTTGCTCTGTTTTGATGTCATTGTGCTGATCAGTTGCAAAAGGAAAAACTGGAATATCCAATACAGAGTCAGAGTTACAGACTAGGATTGTTTCAGTAGAATGTGGGAACTCCATTGATTTGGGATATTGAGCCAATTTCATTCACTTTCTAAAAATGCAGTCCTTTTGCAACTGACTGTCATTTGATATAGAGTTGCTTACTGAAGAACATCTAATGGAACTGAGGAATGTACTTTAGTAACCCTGCACCTCTTATGTTGACCAAATAATGTTGACTTTTTTATTATTATATAGGATTAAGTTTAAGGTGGTTCTTTTTTTAAAAAAAACAAACGACAAAACAGAAAAGCCTGACTTCAAACTTTTCTTTACAGCTTCTATTTCAGCTCATCATTGATTACTTGTCTGACTTCAGCTTTACTCCGGCAGTTTTTGAAATGATAACAGAACAGCTGAAGAAAACGTACTACAACATCCTCATCAAACCTGAAACTCTGGGCAAGTGAGTTCTAGGGGAGAGCAAAGAGTGGGTGCAGAGGCAGTGTTGAGGTTGAGCTGAAGGGCTCGGGAATCGCTGCTCTGTGCTCGTGGAGGCGTGGAGCCATGTTCCAGGGCTGGCTTGTGGCTTAGATAGCTTGAGCAGCTCTGCAGCCGGCATGGCAGACATGTGGGTCAGATTGAACATCCAGGTTTTGGCTGTTCTGAAGCGACCTGTAGCTAACAGCAGGGACAGAAGGAGGGCAGGATTAGCCCATAGCAGTGCTCATGGGGACCATCTTCCTGTCTCCAGTATGATCCTGAGTCAGAAACGGGATCTCTTATACTAAACAGCTCTTGAGGGCCTGTGGCTTTGTTTTCCTTCTTTCCTTCTTCTTAGGGATGTGCGTCTCCTGATTTTAGAACACGGCAGGTGGTCCATCATAGACAAATACCAGACACTGATGAATGGCCTTTCCATTGACTCTCTCTCGGACTTTGTTAAGGCTTTCAAATCACAGCTTTTTGTAGAGGGTCTTGTACAAGGAAACTTCACAAGCAGGGTAAGTACCTCTTCAGCAGCTGACACATGCTCAGACTTGTTCTTAAAATGTGCTTTAACACAGTTGCTACAACTCCAGCCCTCACTTCCCAGCTGACTGCCTCTTCAGTAGTGGCAGTCTGGAGGCACAGCTGATACAGAGCAGCTTCCCCTCTCATGACTCAGGAGTGCTCGTCTGGATGAGCTACTGGGGGTCCGTAGCTGCCAGTTCAAACACAAGTTTCCAGGAATACGGATTTATACTGCAGAGAGGGAAAAATGTGGTAGAAAAATGCCTGTAACCCATTGTCACTGTTTTTATATCGTTTAGTGTATTGATGTATTTGAGGTTGAGAAATTTCCAAGGTGGTGCCACAGGAGGGGACGCCCCTGGAAATTTGCTTGCCAGGAATTGTTTGATCAAACCTCACTGGGATCCAGTCTTGTCAGACACCTGCAGTATTCACTGGAGAATTCCACCCCAGGGCAAGGTCACACATGGTCTTGTCACTGAGTGCCTGTGCATGGATGGGAGAAAAACCTTCTGCAGTTACAGTTTGTGCCAAGAAGTTTGTCTTAGCTGGTGGTGTTTGTCCTTAAACTGTGTAGTCTCCTAAAGAAAACATGCCAGTGTTCTTTCAGAGGTTGGATTGTTGTCATGTCAGCTGTCCCCTCCCGAGCGGTGGAACAGGAGGAGGTCTGAAAATCTGATCATGGTTTGCTAAGAATCGTCATTCAAAATGCTTTTATTGCTGCAGCGTCTGTGTGAGTTAAGCTCCTTTCACAGCGTAGCATGTGCAGCTCTAACTCCTGTATCATTTCTAGTTTCTCTTACTTCTTCCCCTTTCTTCCATTTAAGCCCAAGGTCTCCTGCCCAGACCTCCAACTTTAAGCACAAGACAGGGGCCTTTATCTCCTTCTGTGTCCACCCCTTGCTGTTGGGATGGCTGATGCTGTTTCTTGGCTTCTGCGTTCTCCTTCTGGAGAAGTTACAGTGCAAGAAGCTGCCTGGAGACTCTTCTGCAGCGCAGTGCAGAGGTGTCCAGAGAGACCTGGGAGAAGGCGAGGGGGCAGGAACATAGGTGGTGTGTCAGAACTTGGCTGTTCTTTGCTTGTGGGGTCACATCCTCGAAGCGCTGCACTGGGCTGTGTGGTGGTGAACTGGGGAATAGTTCTCTTCTAAACAAAACTTATGTTGATGCTTTCTGTCCTAGGAAGCAAAGGATTTTCTGAATTACGTTGTTCAGTGAGTATCTCTTGACTCTTACAACACTCATTATGTGGGAACTATAATTGAATTAAGATCCTTTTTTGGAGGAAGGGGTCAGGGTGGGAGTGATGCAGAAATTCATTTCTCCCCTCCTGGATGCAACACTGCTCCTTTTTGGGAGGTGGCCGTTTGCCATGGTACTTCGAGTGGACATTGTTCTGGGAAAATAATGTCAGGCCAAGCGTGTAAATGTGGGTGTTTGGCTAAGGTGCGAGCGGTGTTTGACACTTTGCTGTCTGTGCTCCCTTCAGAAAGCTTCAGTTTGCTCCCCTCGTCCATCCCTGCCCTGTTCAGTTCCGAGTGGTGGATTTGCCAAATGCACATCTGCTTTGTAAGGTGAAAACTCTCAACAAAGGTGATGCCAACTCTGAGGTGACAGTGTATTACCAGGTAACGTGCTGACTTGATGTGTCCTGACCTGTTCCCCATGGTAGCTGCTGATGCTGTGTTGTGCTTGAGAGCAGCCTCTGGGCAGGGATGTTACAAGAGTGCACTGAAACTTCATATGAGCCCTTGCCCTGGACCCGTGAGGCCAAACCTGGGGTTCCCTGGGACTGGCATCTTCCCCTCCCAACCTATGCTGGCAGCTGGGTCTATGCCTTGGTGATTTCCTGATGTCCTCACCACTGATCTCCTGGTCCTGGGCTGAGCCCTTCCCCTCTGTCCTGAAGGCCACATTGAGGCCCTCATGGAAACAAGAACTGTTCTATCCATCCCTGCTGTGAATGGTACTTTAGTGCTGCAGTGCAGGCTGAGATGTGGGCCACAACTGGCACCCTGCTCTGAAGAACAGCATTTAACTCCATGAAATCACCCTAAATTTTTCATCTTCTTTCCAGTCAGGAGCCAGGAACCTAAGGGAATACACCCTTATGGAGCTGCTCGTGGTAAGTCAGTTTGTGTCTCCTAATTCATCAGTGTATTCAAAGAAAATGGTGCCTGGAGCCAAAATAAGGCTGTGGGGCCAACTGATATGAAGGGGGGGGAAGGTCTCTGTTGCTCACTCTGTGGGAACTTCTGAGTGTCCAGGACAGGATCCCCTAGCCGCTGCGGTGAGGGACTATGGAAGACTGTTCTCTAGGCACCGAACCCAGAAAACCGAGACCTCTCTTAGTTCAGTGGGTGTGGTTGGGAAGGCAGCACCTCTCTTGTTATGGCATGCTGCGAACACATTTCTGTGTGCAGCCCGAGGTACTGCTGAGCAGCATCGTTTCTGCTGTAATGCCTCTCTGCTCTGTTTCAGATGCACATGGAAGAGCCTTGCTTTGACTTCCTGAGAACCAAGCAGACCCTAGGGTGAGTTCACTGAGGAGGATCGCTTCTGTGCACCTGCTTTTGCTGTTACTTAGTAATTTTACTCTGGAAATGCTTCCTGCATGATGGCCGATTCCTCAGTTACTGTAATGGAAACAGCAACACATCAAACCCAATGATGCAGGCTGCAGCCACATTGCTTTTGGGTTCTGTAGAAACTGCATCTGCTACCAGTGTGCTAACTCAGAATTATTCAGCATGGAGTTGTTCCTTCCACTTCCTGCAGCAGCTTCCCCTTCCCAGAGCTGTTCTCAGAGCTGCTCTGTGGTGCCTGGCACCTCCCTTAGGGCACCTTCTGCCTTGGGAAACCCCAACAGGCTTTCAGAGCTACAAGGTATGGCACTGCTGGAATTCATTGGTAGGAAAACAAATGCCCTGCCATGTTTGGAGGGATTTCCAAAAAAATGAAAAAAGTGAAGTGCAGCAATGTAGGACATAAGACAATTGAGGATTTATATCTGAGATTCTCTTTTAACTGGTAGTCTGTCCTCTAAAAGTAAATTTTGTGGTGATTGGGGAATGACTTTATTGTTTTCTCTCTTTTTTTTTTTTAAGCTACCATGTGTACCCTGCCTGCAGGAATACTTCTGGGATTCTTGGCTTCTCAGTCACAGTGGCAACGCAGGCAACTAAATACAAGTAAGTGCTCCGTGGTTAATGTTCATTGAATCATGAAGGTTGGAAAAGACCTCTAAGATCATTAAGTCCAACCTTCAGTCCAGCACCACCATCCTACTAAACTGTGTCCCAAAGTTTGTTACCTCCCAGCTGTGGGAGCAACCAGTGCCCATTTCTGGTGAGGCAGGCACATGTTGTCCACACTGTCCTCCTGGCAGAGGCTCAGGCAGCAGGGACAGCTGATTCAGCTCAGCTCTACTTGAGGAGCTGTCTTGTGGCTCTGCCAGCCTGGGACTCGAGGAATGGGCCGGTGGTTCTTCGCTGTCCTTGGTTGTGTGAAGGAGCTCTGTAAATGGCTGCTGTTGTTGCTGCCGTCTGGACAAGGACTTCAGCATAGGAAATTCATGGCAACTGGTTTTAGAAAAGTGATGCTTAACAGCAGTGGGGTCAGTGGGCCTTGCCTGTATTCAGGCACTGAATATCTGAGCCTACTGGATACAGAGGCATCAAGCTCACTGTGACCATGTTTACGCGGTGTATTTTATGTAAGAAGGTATTTACACAGCTTCCAGCTGAAGAATTATTACTGAGTTTCACTTAATTTTCTACTAGTTCTGTTAAGGCAGCTCACAGCTGCCTTCTGTTTGTTTTTGCTTGAGCTTTTCCCTGCACCTGCTCCCATATAAGAGTTCACACTCATTTCAGGCCACAGAGGGGGCTTATCCTACTGGTGGAGTTATGTAAAAGCCCGAGGGAATGTGAGAAGAGCCATCCTGGCCTCAGCTTTGTGATGCTGCTGACGGCTGCATCACAGTGACTGGAAAACAACAGCTAAATAAAGCAGTAGCCTTAAGCTTCTTAAAACCATGGCTGCCCTGGCTTGAACAGGGAAAAGTAATCCAAAGACTAAGTAAAATATCCCACTGCCCTTTTGGAGATATTCTGCCAGGAGAGCTAAAGCTCTTGCCAAGTAAATCTGGAGTGGCTGTTCCGGCTTCGTTTCAGCAGGCACAGCAGCGTGATGGTGTATTTCAAGCTGGGGCTGATACAGGTGTTGGACCTGCAGAAGCCAAAGGGGTGCACGAATAATAGGCAACTTATGAAGAATAACACCAAGCCTGGCCCAAACATCCCCTGGTTTCCTGAGCGCTGTTCTGCTCCTCTACCCCTCATTGTTGGTTTTGCCCTTTTCCTGCCTGAATTAGTTATTTAACTCTCTTTTAGTTCTGAACTGGTTGACAAGAAAATAGAGGAGTTTCTTTCTTGCTTTGAAGAGAAAATCGAGCTTTTAACTGAGGAAGCTTTCAGCACCCAGGTAAAACTTGATCTTGAAACGATCCTCCTTGAACTGCTAAACAATACCTGGACTGGAGGAGGAGCTGGTTGCCCCTCTCTGGCCCAAAGACTCACTGTCACATGCTGCCTCTTAGTCTGTTCTGCACCCAAGTTCTAAACAGTTCCTCCCTGGCCACTTACAGTGAAGTTTAAAAGCCATGAACAACCTTGTTAATGTAATGTGGGTTTTCTTTCAACTTCAGTGACTGTGATGGTAAATTCAGGTAGTTGTAAACCCTCTGAAATGAACTGTCATCTTTTTCAAATAGGTTACAGCTCTGATAAAACTTAAGGAATGTGAAGACACCCATCTTGGAGAAGAAGTAGACAGGAACTGGAATGAGGTTGTGACGCAGCAGTATGTCTTTGACAGACTCGCCCGTGAGGTGGGTGGTCTTTTGGTATGGTTAAGCAATGCCAAATGGAATGCTCACACATTGCTGATTCTAAACCTCCATGCTATTTGAAAATGGTTCTTTATGCTATGGGATAAAGAACTTGAATCACCACTGTGGTACTTAAAACCTCACTCTGGCTTTCAGATTGAAGCACTGAAGTCCATTACAAAATCAGACCTGGTCAGCTGGTTCCAAGCTCACAGAAGCAACCTGAGGAAAGTGCTCAGCGTACATGTGAGTGTTTGTCAGCTTCTGCAGTGCCAAGCCTCAGTTGCCTCATAGCGCCCCGTGAGGGTGGGGGAGCAGAGCTCTGCTGTTGCACTTGTCACAGGGCGATGATCCACAGTGCTCTTCCTATTCCCTGCAGTTCTACTATTATTGGTGCTTGAATAGCATTTAAGTATCTGTACTGAATTGTCAGAGCAGATGAACATTGAATGGGATCTAAATGATAGAAGCTTGGAGCCACATTTCTGTTTTGGTAACTTTTTTTCCAGGTGGTTGGATATGGAAAATATGAAGGGGACTCAGAGCTCACAGCTGTCTCACAAGTACAGACCTCTTCGTCTGGTGAAATACCTCATCTTATTTTCTTGCCCCAGTCTTCTTTGATGACTGATGCTATTTCCATTAAGGACATCAAAGTGTACACATCAACTCTGAATGTTCTCCCTTACCATAAAATATTAAAATAAAGTCGACATCATGCCCCGTGGTGATGTGTAATACAGGTGCTTTCTGCAACACAAATATTACAAACCTATTTTTATCAAAACAGGCCTGTAGTGCTGGGATGAAGATGTCCATTCAGATACTGAGGAAGCTTTCCTCAAGTTAAGTTTCCAGCCACCCTTTCTCATTCATCTCCCAAGTTCATTCAGAGTACACACAGCCTGCATTTGTAGCTGGGCCAAAGGAGAGTTTCCCCCACACCAAGTCTATGCCACGTTCTCCTCTCTGGCTGCCTGAAGGCTAGGGCTGTGCCTTTTTGTTCAGACCATCTTGTCCCATTGTTCCTGCAGTGCTGCGGCCCTTGCTTAACAGCAGTTACAGCTTCTCAAAGGAAGCATTCTGCAGTTCTCCTGGGGGAGGTAGAGTGGGTGGAAGGGAGGAAAAGCCTATAGCTGCACTCTTACTCTGATTTTCTTTGTACTTTTTCTGTATGTGCAACACCAACACCAGTAAGATGAAATCAAGTAAAAGCTAGATTGGTGGTGTCACGGAAAGGGAAACAGTTTGATTGCTACATCTAGCTGCACTTATTCTACCATTACTTAACTGCAAGCAAAAGCACAGAAATGCAAAGACTCCTCAAGTGCTGGCGAGTTGAGAGGCAAGGCTGGATGTAGAGCCCAGGCTCTCCGTGCTTTAGAAGCACTGGTGACAGGGCTCCTGCAGCCACAGCCGGGATGTGCTGCCAGCACAGCAGCCCCAGATAAGTTACTGCACAGCCAAGATGTTTCTGGTTTCATTTAATTGCTTATCTGCATCCATAAGTCCAGTATCCCTGAGATAGGAACCACTGTAGTTGGAGGGGTCGTGTTCTTCCAACGGTAGCACGTGATTACTGATGACTCTCTTGGTATCAGATGTAAACTTTGCTAAGCCAAGGCTTGAATGCTGTCTTGTTTTACAACCCACTTAATGTTTACTGGCAGCAAGTCGTTTCAGTAGGGGCTCATCATAAACCCAGCATTCCCCATCTTCATGGAATAACTAGAAAAGAGGGAATAATCAGATGTAAGCTTTTCATGACTCAGCTGGAAAGGAACAAATACAACAGGGTAGAGGGCATTAGTTTGAATAAAGCTCACCCTTGTTTCCCATGAGGTCTCACTGTCTTTTCTGGCCCTGGCTTCAGCTCTTTGCCTTTCTTCAAGTGCGTGCTTTGCAGCTGTGGCTGCATCGATGTCTCTAATTTTTAAGTTGTAGGTTACATCTTTCCATAAGCTTAAAAAAAGAATTTGAATTGAGACTGCTTTATAGAAGTAAAGGTTGTAGAAACCTATTACTGGCTATCTGTCATGACTGTTTGTTTGTAATGAAGGCTTCACTTATTGAGAGGGCAGAAAACCCCCATATGGATAAACCGCAACTGCACTGTCTATTGCCAGGAGAGAGGAGGCTGCAGTGAAGCTCTATGGATGTCCCTGGTATGTTTGGTTCTTAGGAGGATGTCGCCAAGAACTACATATCTCCTCTTCCCAATTGACACCCGAACCTGCTCGTCCCTTTGGTTCTGTCCTACAGGAAAGGCTAATGAGGAGCACAGTTCACCCACACAGTGAACAGATTAAGAACAGCATCAGGCAGACTGTGCTGCAAACGGGGGTCTAACTAAAAAAAAGAAGTCTTAATTTGACTGTTTAACTGAAGTTCTTACCAGCGAGACTCAAAGTCATCTTGGTCCTCCAGTTTCCTGACCTTCTTCTTAATTGTAGGCATCTTCTTGGTATCTATAAAGACAGCATTCTCCTAGAGAGCCAGATATAAAAAACCAAAACACACAGTTGTTTATGCAGGCATAAAATGTTCTAACCTCACCCTCTACACACTGGCTGTCAGGAAATACATGGTAAACATCATACTTCAGATTCTATTCTTGCCTTACAGATCAAGTTACCTTAAAAATAAATTAACAAAGTAAATTCAGGGCTTTTATCCCAAATACAGCATTTTTGGGATCTCTGGGAAGCTTCACAGGAGTTCCCAGCTACTCATATTTGTTTAAAAAACAAAACCAAAGTAACTTTTTAAGCACAATCTTCCATTTCTCAGGAAAAGGAAAAAGGAAAACAAAAAAGCTGCTTTACCCCTGTTGTGTACTTTGTGTACATGACACCATTCCATTCTCCTTCAATTGAGCAGAAGGGTTTCTTGTCATTAGGAGAACTAAACAGGAAGAAACAGTTATTTCTCAGTTGTATTTCAGTAACTGACAGGCCCTAAAGGATCAAAACTTTACCCCGGTGGCCTGTAGAAGCTAATTTATAGCAACCCTTAGGATGTCCATCACCATACAGAGAAGATGAAGGTTCTGTTTACAAGTGAAAAGTTTTGTGTGAGTTAGCTCCACTGGATAAATCTGAAAAAGAAGTGCTGGATGCGACATCTATTGCCCTAGGGCTGTGTCTACATTTAGTTTAGGAAACTACCTGCAGGCCTTCGAGACAGATTTACAGTGGTAAGTTTAAGCTTAAAAAGACTTCACAAACTCACAGCTTCCTCCCCCTACTACTGGGAAACACAAATAGTGGCTCATGAATGGTGTCTATCAATGTCTGTCAAGAAGTGATTTAAAATGATGTTAGGGACTTCATTTTATCAGCACCCTCTTACTGACACTACAGCAGATGTGCAAAGATGATGAGATTCTCCACCTAATTCGGTGCTCTGGGCTCGTGCACAGGATCCAACCAAAACTACCCACACCACTGGTGTAAGTAAACACATAAAAGTCTGTAGTAGAACCTTAATGCCACGCTACGAACAGCAGTCTCACGAGGCTTGCTTCAGTGTTTTTCGTTTTAGGAGGGATGATAAAGACATTTCAGATAATTCAGAAGTGAAAACTTAAATTCCCTTTCATCAACAATTGAGAATGTTTTCAAGCAGGACAAGGTAGGACACAGGCTGATGCAGGTCTCCTCTCACAGGCTGTAAAATGGCATCTCGTCACAGGGAATCATGAGCAACATCATTGGGTATTGTTTCAGTATTTTAAGCTCCTGACTGTCTTAAAAAGAATACTGCCAGCACTGAAGTCGAGAAAAAGTGAGATTAACTGAAGAAATCTGCTTACAAAATTTCAGCTGTAATTCTGTGCTTCTTTCCTCCATAAAATGGTTTTGTGTGGAAGACAATGGAAGCATTATAACCAGTCTTTGAGCAATTAATACTGCATTCTCCACCAAGTTCTATCCATGGTACAGTGAGAATAGACCTGCAATTATAAATATATGCATACATTTATAACCTTTTGACTGATGGATATCATAAAATATTACAGGGCATTAAAAATGAAAATTCCAAATACAGCATCTACTTGCCTTCCATAACCATTAGGGAAGGTCAAGATATAGTGTTCATCATAATCGAGGCATGTGACGCACCCTAGCAAAGAAAAAAATAGATTTTAAAAGCATCCCAGCAAAACCTCTACAAAACTTGTCAAAATGATCTCCTGAAACCATTCACTACAAACAGGTACTGTAAAGAGGAAAAGTGAAGCGCTTTACTTGAGCACTAAGAATGCCAATTTTCTAGAGAGGGCAGGGAGAGTCATGTTTATGTGAAAAACTGGGCCCCACATGATTTCAACACACAAAGCGTGCAGAAGAAATAACTGATTTTTAGATGCATAAGCTCAAATTACATAAAATCAAACATTCTTTATGTTTAATGGGATGACTTTAAACCATTTCTGCAAAAATTCTTGTTGCAGAATGTACATTAACCTTTCATTGTTGATTTGACACACACGTACCTTGCCCTATGTTATGAACCCCAATAGACATTCCTA
The DNA here is from genome assembly GCA_033558235.1 of Neomorphus geoffroyi. NCBI lineage: Eukaryota > Metazoa > Chordata > Aves > Cuculiformes > Neomorphidae > Neomorphus > Neomorphus geoffroyi. The sequence goes on along the minus strand of JAUMJM010000024.1, from coordinate 2,551,407 downwards.
AGAATTTTGACTTGGTCCATATGTGAGCATTGAACTGTATCCTCTTGTTAAAACACTCTGCGTAAAATGCTGAAACTGAATAAAAAAGCATTAAAAAGAGCAGCCCAAGACATCAATGCTATTGTTTCCAAATTCATTCATCAGGAAATATATCAAATTCATTCATACTTATGTGGCAACAGAGTTTGCAGTTTGTTTCTCACAAAAACAGCTTTTAGAGAAAACTTTCAGCTTAAAATTTTGAAGAGAAAATATAACTCCACACTTCAAACCAGGAGCCGCCTCTACTGTTGCTCCTACCCAGATGTCCTGTCAGTAAAGTTACTGTCAACTTACTTGGAGGATGATGAGAGACCTGCTCTGCCACAAATGTCACACAGCTCTTACTGACCCACGGAACTGGTCCTTCTGAAACTGGCTCCTGTGGAACAACAGAGAAGGTTCTCATCACTGACAGCATTCACAACAGCAGAAAGGGACTTGATGCTTCCAAGGGGAGTTGCTTCCATGTTTAAAGAAGGCTTCTAAACACGTACTGCAATGATTTAATCAGAGTTGTCAGCTTGCTAATTTAAGCAATTAATATTGCATTCCTCCCACCAAGTACTATCCTTACTTCTGAAACGATGTTGCTTTCTGAAGAACATGCAGCTTCTACCCTCTTGTTTTTAAGTAGGAATTATTTGGGGAGATGTCCCCAAATATAACAGTTAAACTGCAAGAGTCACGTATAAACCAAATTACAAAGTAATATTGAGATCCACTTAATTTCTTGTTAACTAATATCAAATGGGTAGCAGAAAGTTTTCATTTTTGCTTTTGAAATTGTCCCGATATGCATATTAATAACAATCAGATCATAAGTCTCACAAAACCATAAACCAACGTTCTTTTCCTGAGGCAAATCATGCAAACTGGAATTCATCATTAGAAGCAATGGAAGCACAAATACAATATCATCTTTATGCCAGTAGACAGGACTCCAAACATTCACCTCATAAACAAGAGAAAGTCTCAAGCAAACTAACTGGGATGGGGGGTAGAAGCAAATTAAATGGGGGCAAATATCTAAACAATCCCATGTTTAGATCTACTACACTGAGGCTACGTGAAGTATCTCACAACAGCACTTTCCGTATCGTTTGCAACTTCTCAAGTTAAGAAGTCTAAATAAGATGTTAAAAAAAAGATAAAGAAAATCAACAAGCAAAAAAAATTCAAACCCCACACCCTGCTGCACAGGAATTGCTGGAGCTCTTCTCTAGAACCCGGGAGGCACTGTGTTGACTATGGCTGATGTGCATTAATCTGATTAATTCTGGAGTTTCACTGACACTTGGGCACATAAGAGAAAAGCTCCTACACTGGTACATGACTTCAGGTTACGAGGGGCACTGCTGTTACTGTGTTCTCCACCAGACATACTTCAACAAAGCATAAAAGGAAAAGCAGTGGCCAGACACAGAGTAACAACTATATCATCCAAGCTCAGATTCCAAATTTGAGAAGTCTACAAGAAGATTGGGAAAAGACATCTAAATATACAGGGGAAAATTCACTGCTTTGTAGGTTGAGAGTGATGGAAAGAAACCCCACAGTTAAAAATGCAAAGGTTTACAGAAATGATTAAAAAAAGCTTTGGAAGCTTTTGGAACTTTGGAAAGAAAGGAATTCATACTCAGTGCTATGAAACGGTTCAGGGAAAAAAAGACATTTTCAACATGTCAAACAGTTCTTAAAAAACTATGTTTGTTATGTGAGATATTTTAAACATCTGAACAAAGAAAAAGGAGGAGGAATCGGTTAAGGAATTGTCATTGTTGATTCTGCTACTTGACCAAAGCAGAAGCCATCTCAGTCAGTAAATTCATAAAGCTTTGGGAATTACTTGCATGCATTCTAGGTGCCAAAAAACATACCACAAGAAACTAACCATATCATCTTCACCATCAGCGCCTGGTAATACCCAGTGACATCGGAAGATCTCGCCCAAAATAGGATTGTAAGGCTTTTTAGCAACTGACCCTTTTCTTCCTGCATGAAAAGCTGAGAGGTACCATTTGACCACTTGAACCATTCTTTCCTTTGGATCCTTCTGGTCACTAATGCTACACCGGCCAAAAGGGAGAAAAGAAGGACAGGTAAAATTAATACAAGCAAGTACTTCAAATACAGGAAAGCTTTTTTTTGATATTTGGTTGTTTTGCAACTACTTTGAATGTTTTCCAAGTTTAGATCAAACCCCAAGCAATATTCTTCAAAACTACCAACTGACTTTTGGCAGCCCACAAGGGCTATAAACAATACCAGAACCAGTTAAAGCTCTACTTTAAAAATCAAATACCTGACAAATAAGTCCGGATGTGCAAAAAAGTCAGCATACATTTCCAACAATGATCTTCTTTCCAGGATAAAAGTTGGAAGAACCACCTGGGTGAAGGAAAACAACTCTTGTAGGCCAAGATACTTTAACATCCTGCACAAAGGCATTCTACGCGCTAACTGTAAACAGCAGACAACGCACCCGTGGCTTCGTGTGCCTGTAAGCTGATTGTGTTCTCAAACTTACCAACGAGTTCTGACATAAGCAAGTCAGCTGACATTTTCTATAAACCCAAAGATTTAAGGTGAACTGCCTCGTCTCATGTTTATTCTAGTCCCACTTACAGCATATCCAACTACACGGCTGAGCTTATCAAAAGCTGTTCTTAAATAAGATAACATTGATTATTTAATTTCATCTATATGCACCCTGTCAATTTTCAGTTGTGGTCAAAATCTCATGCCACATAGTTATAACTTCTTACGTGTCTCTTTATCAAGATGAAGGTTAATCTCTTTCCCTACCACTTTCTTTCTCTCTGCATTTGCAGGTTCCATTCTTGCGGACCTGCTGTCTGCTGCAGCACGGTACAGACCACTGTTGAGAGCAACAACAACAATTGCTATTGTTGACTTTGAAGCAACGCAGACAAGACACATGTTCATGATGCTTCTTGGCAGATTAACTTGAGATCAGTGATTTTCAGCTGTTGCAGGAGTTCCCAAAACAGGCACATTTTGGATCAATTCCTATTCAGAACTGTCAGAAACCTTCTGTAGTTTACTTGTGAGCTGCAGGCTATTTCCCCAGAAAAGTTTTAAGTTTATCTTTTATCATTTATTTTGAGTTCCAGACTGAACAGTTAAAGTCATCCACTCAAGGAAACTAATGATAGGACTGATCTCTCCTACTCTTTTATGATTGGGAATTGATTAAATTTAACCAAGCTGCCTAGAAAGATCAACATCTTCAGAATGCTGTTCATTCAGTCTTTAGACAGACACCAACATGAATCACATTCACGAAAAATCCAACTCTACTTGCCAGACCTATGTGTAGCATTTTAAAATACACAAGCAAGTTACTCAAGATCCCAATTAAGCAAGGCATTTCACTATATGCTTAATTGCCCCTTTAATTATATTTATGTCTTACTGAAGGTCACCATACACTGCGGGTCTTTTAGGAAGCTAAAGACAAGAGAAACATTATCACTGCATACACTACTGCTCTTAACCTAGCTTTGCAGGCACTCCAACAAGCATGTTCAAAGAGAAAAATCAGCTACTTTCCATAGCAAACTCTTTTCCCAAACAGATTTTAGCAGTTGGATATATTTATTCTGCACTCACTTTCCCCCTCCAAATAACAACTCCAAATAAACCCAAAAATATCACACTGAAGAGATTGTAGCTTAACTGGCTCTTAAAACAAATATACGCTTAAACTATTACTTTAATAGCTAAATTTTTTACACAGAATTCAGCGTTTACTCTCCCTCCCTTCCCCATGAATAATCAAGTTTACCTTCGTTAGATCCATTCCTAATCTAACTTGTGACAATAGATGCATAATAACACTCTTATGTTCTTCCACTGATTCGCCTTCCCCATCATCATCTCTATCATCAGGAGGATCGAAGAGATCTAGAAAGACCAAATTGCTTTTGTTTTTCTCTAAACCTTCAAAAACAGACTGTATTTAATTAGCATACACATTATCTGTCAAAAAGATCTTATTTACAAAACTAAACTAAATTTTTTAATATTTAAAACACGCCCAAAACTAAATGTTTTTAAATCCTACAATTTAACAATGTTCCATTAGTAAAGAAACAGTGGACAAACCATTTTCCGTAAGTACCTTGCTTTATATATATACACACACCTCCACACCCCCACCCCCATATTTACACACAGATTAACAATCAAGAGCTCCTTACTGTAAGTTCACACAGTCCACTTACCAGCATCGTTTGTCCCATTAGACATGGAAGAATTGAGTGACTCTGTGGTATCCGGACGTTTCAGACTACTTCCTGTGCTGCTCCGAGTCAGGACAGCAGCAGATACTGAAGAACTAAGGAAGAGTAATAAATTCTCACATTTCACAATGAACTAATTCATACCAAATTATTACAATTTGATATACATAGAGAAAGAATTTACTGATAGACATTAATACATATGCTGCACACTAATTCACAGAAAACTTAACATGGATTGTGGCTGAATGAATCCGAAAGGCTGCAGTTTAAGATGATGACGCCTGAAGGCATAAAACAGCTGACTAATTCCTCTTTGAAAAGTGCAGCATCTCTTAAAATTAACTTTCTGATTCATAACAACTATCATTAAATAGAGGTTTTGGGGAAAGACATTCAACTTCAAAAAATCTCTTTTAGTAAATGTGAGAGTGAATTAGCTATTAACCAAAGGCTGCAACACACATGAAAATACACCATGGTCTCAGATTATACCTCTGAGCAGGTGGCTTCTCAAGTTTGGCATGTTAGTTTTGTAACACACATACCTGATGGAATGGGAAGAAGCAGAGGAGGAAACTGTATCCCCCACAGATGACCACGCTCAGGGAGTGTTGTGGTACACAGAGTGGTTTTTTTGCTGCCCTGCCTTTTTGGTTTTTTTAAGCTAATGTGAGTTATTTCCTTATTTAGCTTAACTAACTTGTACAGGCAAACAAACCATGCCCTTGTGGGTAAGAACTGTATTCAACAGACACTGCATAGTTTCAGCTGCTTACTCCATGCATCGCTTGGGAGAAGAACTGCTCTGATAGAATTCATCCGCATCATAGAACTCATCCTCACTGCTTGAGTAAGAAAAATCAGGGACTGTATTTGGAGACAGGTTGACGTGGCTTGGAGATGTGAGACTGCTGCTAGGTGCTGACTGCCCACTTCCTATGGAATATTAAAAATTACAGATTTAATTAAAACAAATGAGTTTAAAATCCAGCAATTCTAACTTATTAGTAAGATTGTTCAAATCAATGAAGACCAACACGAACACAGAAGGTATTATATCTTACAAAGTTATAAGTGATCATTAGTCAGGCTCATATTGAGTTTCACTTAGCAGGTAACAAAAAAAGGTCACAAGGAAAATCAAGAACACAGAACAGTAAAGTATAAGAATATGCCTTCCCCAAAGTTGTCAATTAAAGGCAAAACCACAATATTGAAAACTTGAGTCACAGTATGATTTACAATGGAAGGGACCTCTGCTGTCATCTGGCCCAACTCCCTCGCTTGAGGTCCCAACAAATTCCAAGTTATACCAGTCTGTTCAAGACCACTTCTAGTCAGATTTTAAGTATCTCCCAAGATGAAGATGCCATACGCTTTCTGGGGAGAAGCTATTTCAAAGCCTGAGCATCCTCATTACAAAACCAAAACACTTTCTAATATCTACTTGGAGTTTCTCTTTTTACCACGTTTGTTGACGAGCTCATCCTTTTGCTGTGCATCTGCAAAAGGAGCCCCGTTCCACATTCTTTATACCCTCCCAAAAGCTGACAAAAGGCAGCAGTAACGTCCCTCTTTAGCTTATCTTCCTAAGGCTCAGCAAACCCAGCCTTTAAATCACAGGCATTAGCTTCCTAATCTTGGTGGTCCACATCTTTGTACTGAACCCAAAACTATACATAGGACTCAAGATGTGGTCTCACAAATCTCAAGCAGAGACAATCTCAAGCAGAGATTGTCCAATCTCAAGATGGACAATCACTTCTCAATTTGCTCTTTACACTCTCACTAATACAGCCCCGCATGCAGCAAAGCCTTCATCACCAGAGGGCACACTGCTGACTTGTGTTCCACTTGTTGCTCATCAGGACTCTTCTCTTCTGCCATGCAAGCAGCTCTTGCATCAGGGCAGGCTGAGGGCTATGCCCATCATAGCTGCATGGAGGACTTTGCCTTTGCCTTCATCAAACTTCATCAGTCCACTTCCCCAGCTGGATACAGCCTCTCTCCATAGCAGCTCTGTCCTATCAATTGTTCCCCCAACCTTGGCGAGGTCTATGTCTACGTTACCCAAGATGTTAAGCAGTACTGGACCCAGAATCAGTCCCTGAGAAAACCAGCAGTCACTCACTTGGTTACCACCTCATACAGCTCATTGCAAGCCTTGGGCCTGACAGTCCAGCTGGTTTTCACTCAGCTTGTGTTCATCTTACCTAAATCATCTAAGGAATATGGTTTCTAAATTTGATTACAGGAATTCTGTCTCATCACTAACTCAGAATTTTTAAAGACTCATAGCTATAAAGGCAAAGTAGGTTAACGCCGACACAGGCCTTTTGTGTAAGCCTAAGTCACAACAGGTTATTAAGCAACCTAAGGTATTTAAATAAACAATAATCACCAGAAACTAAGTAGAAGATGAGATGCATAGAGTAAGACTAAGAAAGGAGTTTTCTGGTAGGAGAAAAAGCCAGTAGGGGTATCCTCCATTTTTCAGACTGGGGCAACTACTGTTTAACACCGCCATTAGTGTTCTGGGAAGGAAGGGCAATGATAAAGTAACGACAGTCATTACACACAAGCTTAGAAAAAAACATGAGGGAATTGACAGTGTTTTAGCATGATTGGGCAACATAATTACTACAACTGATCAGGAAGTAACAGTCAGTGTAGACAGATAAATAAAAATGTAGATATGGTTTTAAAAAAACCCTTAAAAATATTATGAGGATTGTGAATAGAAATTATAGCAACTTTATATATATTATAGCAACTTTTGCTTCAAAGCATCTATTGTAGTTTTTGAAAGGCCAATGAATGCTATTATTTAAGCAGAAAAGGAGGGAATCAATGAATTAAAAAAAAAAAACAATCCCAAAGGCCACACACTATATACTAACTGCAAAGTTCTGCCAATTGCTGCAAGTTGCAATGATGGAGACAAGAGAGCAGAAAGAGCAAAATAAGTGATTTTAACACAACACTGAAATATGTGTTGATTTAAAGCAAGATGTAGGCCAATATAATGTTATCTTTATAGCTACTTACATTAGGTTACAGACAGTACATGTTCAGATTTTGTTTCTTGTACTTTAATGAGACAATTACACAGAACTCTACCTGTACTATTTGGTGTTGGAGTCTGATTTCCAAGTGATGCTACTACAGGTCCCACTGGCAAAGACGAGGGCCGCTGCTCGGACTTGCACAGCTGAGCAGGTTCTAGGGAATATTTTGATACTTTAAATCCCAAATTCACATTTAAATATGAAAATTAAACTTTTGTTGGGAAGGGGATTTCACATTATTTCACATCACGATCAAAAATTAAATCCTTCTCTATAAAATCCATTCAGACAGAAAAACATGTTTCTGTCATTGTTATTTAGTTCTTTGTTATTAATAGGCAAAGATGGCATTTAAAAATGCAGTTATTTAGCTAGAAAGCATTTATCTTTTCTGAAAATTATTGTTTCATTTATTTTAAGAAAGTATACTAGAAATGTAAGCTGGTAACTTATAGCAAGTAAAACATACTAAACCATATCCACAGAAGCAAGGACAGATTCATCTGTTGGCTGAGGAGGCTCCATGCGTCCACTGCACCACTGTGGTGAGGGTGCCCCACTAAGTGGAGCGTGCACCTGTACTGTGTATGTGACACAGAAGCAATCAACCATTATGCAGCCCCGCCATGTGGACTGCAGTTGCATCCTGCTCTGCTCGTGAATATTTCTACTGAGGTTCCTTCTGTACACCGTACCTGGAGGTATAACTGCCTGGGAAGGCATCGTGCTGATCACTGATTGTTCCAAAGGACTGGGCTGATATACTGCGTCAACCGGGTTTATGGTGCTCTGGGGCAAAAGAAAAAAAAGCACATTTTTTCCCCCTCAATTTCAAATAAATAAATAAATAAAGCACAGATAGCAAGAACATTGTGAACACGAGAAATGCCCAAATGCAAGACAGCAAATTCCTGAGAGAGAAAGTAAAACATAAATTGACAGTTGAGGACATAAGAAATACTTTCAAAGTGGTAATGCTTTAATTCTTTACATGGATTTTACACTACACTGAATTTGCTACAGATGTGAACTGTCCTATAAAGATTTCTTACTTCAAGTTCTAGCTGCTGGTATTCCTTCCAATGTCCACTAATTAGTATTGCATGCAAAGAATGGAAAGCTACACAAAAATTATCTGGCAAATATTAGGATAGGTAATCTGTATTTCTAAAACATTTTTTCAAGAATTAATTTGTCCAAACCATAGTAAACCAACACATTAATTAAAACAAGAATCATCAGCATGCTTACAGCCGTGAAGTGGCTTTGTTGCCAACACTCTTGCTAATGCCAGCTGACAGCTTTCAGTGTGTCTCCAGCAGAGGACATTTCAATCTACTTATGAACGTGGGCACTTTGCAAATGAAGCACCAATTCAACTTGACACTCACAAAAGTCACTGACTTCAGTATCTGTTCTTGGCTTTTATACAAGCAGCCTCTTGGAAATCTAAACTGCAATGGCTTTTAATCCAAAATAGCATGATTTTGTCTTGCCTCACTGGGCTGCAATTTTGGTATCATCTACACATTGTTTGTTTTATGTGTTTACATAGAACAACCAGAACTTCTACATCACTCTGGGTTGTTAATTGGATAAAAGGCACATAGAATCCTTTTCCAAATATCTTGCAACTTAAAACCATTGATCTATGTCATAACCGTTAAAATCTTTGCCTCAATTTGCTAGGAAATCTTGCTACTGTGCTGAAGGTGAAGAATATCAAGTGCAGGTCATACAATACCAAGTTTAACTTTTAAAGAGGTTCTACTTTTTAGAAGAGAGATATGAGCTTTGCTTTAAATTTAGTCAGTATCATTATTTCTATCTTATTTTTAGATCAATATTTAAAAACAGAAGTCTTCAACTGTTATTCCCTCCTTTTAGTCTATTAATTTCTGAAAAAAGGTGATTTTAACCCCCCCTCCTTCCGTTTTCCTACAAAAGGAAGACTTCACGCCTCCTTTCCTGGTTAACTGTAATTCTAAACTTTATCATACATTAAAAATCAGTGAAGCAGTAAAGTTTATTATTATTTTTACAGCACAGTACTTATTTAATTGAAAACAGAACTGTTATTCCCTGTTTATCTTTAAAAAATATCCAGTTAAAAAAAAGGCATTAAAATTGCTTTCTACATTTTCGTTCGTCTAACTATTATATGAATAAATAATCCAGTTAATTCCACTGTATCCAAGCACAAAATCAATGTTCCTTACACATTACTTCCACTGCTTGTGGGATTATGCATGCCATACAGGTAGGTTTCTGTCCCACATATTTCACAGTCTCAAATCATGATCCCATTTTCAGAGTTAAGGAACATAAAAATGAGGATGGTCCTACGATACACAGGATGTTACTGCTATCTCCACCTCCCTTAGATTTTATGGAAAACATTAATATACATGATACAGAACAATGGTGTGATAAACAGGAAATAAAGTAACTTTGACTTTGTGTGCAGGATTATAACCTTATCCTCAAACAACTCTCCACATTGCAACATGAATTGGAATTTCTTGCTAAATATTTTGGGGAATGCCTTCGTGGTTTAGAAACATAAAAGATGAAGGCAGACCTGAAGGTTTCCTACTTCGAGTTTAGTAACAACTTAAAAACAGTCACGCAGAAACAACAACACTGTCACCCCAATCACACATTGATCATATTCCTACCCAAGCCTAAAATGGAAAAATCCTGACCTTCAGCCCAAGCTGACATTGACCTCAATAGCCTTCACAATCACGATGCATCAGTTAATACATTCTCACAGAAATATTTTTTTCCTGCCTAGTATAAGCCAGCCACAGATAATCCGAATAGTGGCTAATCAAATTCAGACTACGGCAAGTTGTAGTATCTATAGGAAATTCCTGACTGCAGATCCGATGTGCACATCACCTCTGCCTGTGGAGTTGTCCAGCTCTCTTTTCCAGGGCATGCAACAGAGCCTATTCCATTACACTAAGACCTTATTTATTATAAGCATGAAACCAAAGCATGTACTTGCCTCTTTACTCCAAAGTTCATACCAGAAAATCATACTGCTGTAGCTACATATAATGGAAAGAAAAACAAAACCTGGGAATTGTCAGCTGTGGTGGAAACACACTACAGTGTTTGGAGTTCTGTTTTACTGAAACCCATCTCCTATTAAAAGTATCTGAAATGTACTCAAGTGACAAAAAGAGAACGAAGACAGAGAAGTCACATGGGACTGAAACCAAAGATGACAGAAGTTACATTAAAAATGCAAAAGTTATATTAAAGAAACACTGCTTAAACAGACATAACACAACTGTGCGTCAAATGAGCAGCACTGCAGAAAAGACAAACTACTTGAAGCACACAGACAGCTGATCTATTTCATACATAAAGGTACTTCAGATGGAACACAAAACTATTGCTATCCCAATAATCTCCCTTTCATCTGTTCACATGGCAGATTTTTATCAGTGTTCAGTCACAGCACTGCCATTTAAGACAGTATAAAGCTGAACACTATTTTCTAAAGGCAAGGGTGTTAGCTGACGTCAGAAGCTAATGACTCAACAGTAATTTTAATAAGACACTTGAAACAGTAAATTAGAGAAAGGAAGAAGCATGTTGCAAAATGAGTGGAAATTCAGGTCTCTGTTCACATGTTCTGCAGAAATAAAGGGAGATAAGGTTTAGATTTAAACTTACTATAAGTCCATCTGCGTGCTTCTCCTCATTATTTTGGTCCTTAAGGAAAAAATGTTAAAAATATCAACATAACAATCATGCATGACTTATCAGTTCTGTGTTAAATGAGAACAGCAAGTTTCTCTCAGGAATGTTTACATTTTCAGCCATAAAATGTTCCTCATCATATGATATGGTAGCTAAACACAGCAGAAACAATTCTATACATCAGCACCTCTGAAGACCAGCGTTTTCTGAGGGCCTGTCCATGCGAGTTGGAACAACTTTTAAAATATCCTTTCTGCACTGCAGAGTACAATTACGCATGACAATGTAGGTTCTTCCCAAATAGCTGAGAGGCCTCCCAAACACTGCCTGCAGCACCAATGAGTCCCCAAGAACTGAAAGTGTTGAAGTTCTCTGTTTCTAAAGAACTGTGTGACCAGCACAGGTCAAGTTTCCAAAATCATTTCTCGCTTTTGAAAGGCAGAAGTGCCTTTATAAGGGTTTGGTTGTTTTTTAACTTCTGCTTTTTGGTGTTCACTAGATTGTAAAATGGGTTTGTATTATTTACAATCTAGGATTTGGGTTTTTTTGCCTAGAAGCATATGTGGAAAAATCAGGCAATGCATGGAATAAAACTGTCTTCAGGGGAAATTATGCTAGCAAGAGACAAGTTAATTCCAACCTACAGTTACATAGCTTTAATGCTGCACCAGCAAAAGAACAAATTTTACTGAACACTGAGCCACATCACTTCTGCTGCAAAGTTCATAGTAGCCAGCACATCAATCCATAACTTTGTTCAGTGTAAACCTTAAGTCTTTGTCTGCAGAATACTTCCCCACAACTCCAGTTGTTAACAAGAAAAAAAAAAAAAAGCAAGCTGTAAATAATGTCAAGGAAGCTGGCACATATTCGTTTCGATACTTTATACATTCTTCTTTTGTTTCAGACGAGGCTGCTTAAATTTTGTGTCTGCTAGCTGACCTTTCTTAAGCAAGGTTTTCCATAACAAAAATGACACTAAGGGCAATGAGTTCAATTGGACTGCAAATTTATAAGCAAGGAGTAAAATATAATGCTGGAGTCCAACTATATTGTTTTTTTCAACATACAAAATTTCCACGTTACACTAGCATCTCTGAGATCTAACAAATAAAGCACAATGACGCTGCATTTGTACTGAAGCTTCCTATCCTATCTCAGCAAGGGGCAATCAGCAACGTGGCATGTTGAGAAGGTAAAGAAGTCAGAAATGCCATCAAACTTGGCATGTGGGACTGACGAGAAATGATGAAGTGAAAAATGGAAGACAAAGATGCAAACCTAAATATCTATATTATTATAAAAGCTACTTTACAAAACATAGATATTTCTAAAACTGTAGTTTACCAAATCACTGACAGACCATGAAATATATTTTACAACACGTACTTCAGCAAAGCTGGGCATTTTCAACTGCCATACACATAAAGGGGACAAAACAAGTCAAATGCTCCACCTATCCATCCCACTTAGTTTATTTTCATTGCTTTTTCATAAGTGATGGATGCATTATGACATATTCCTATTTAGCAGGTATTGACTACACTATTTTGAAAATGCCTTCAGTCACTTTTAACTGTCCAAGTCCTAAGGCAGGTTGTTTTAAGAGTTCATGAAACAGCTCAATTTAACACATAACTGGAAAAAAAATCAAAACAAAGAACCCAAAACATCAAAAAAAAACAGGTTTGTCTCGATGTACCAAAATCATCCAAATAATAAGTGGCTATATGTATAAAATGGAGAGGTGTTCCAAGTATATACAGAAGTAATAATGATTTTCAAGGCATGCAAAGAACCATAAGGCAGTTGTGAAGTCTGTCTTCAAATGAGAAAGGTACTGTAGAAGTAAAAACTGGGTGCAGGGGTGGTGTTAATACTTGTCCGCAGTGTAAGTCAGCAGCCATACTTGCCTTACAGCTTTGGGAAAAAAACCTGCAGCATCATAAAAGGTTCCATACTGGAGAACAGAAAGCTATCAGTCAGACAATACATTTTCAACATATATAATGCCTCATACATATTACAGAAATGTACAGACATATTCTTAATTTCCTACAGTAGTACGAAATCAGGATAGCAATATAGTTTATAGAAAAGCAGGGGGGACAGAAATGCCATGTAGTCAACAAGAACAGTTGCCTAAGGGAGAGGAAGAAAGAAAGAGAGTGAGAGGAAGATGAAGATGCTATCATGCAGAATAAAGGTTATTAAAATAGAGAGATTTATTGAGGGTATTTTGCATTATATGTGGACCAATGTCTTCCAATTAGCTGTGTACAAACCACTCTTCTAAACCACCTTATCTCCAATAGCATTCCAAGACCTTTAGATACTGGTTTAGCAAAAAAAGCAAACAAGAAACCCCCACTTCTTAACGGATAAACCCACCTATTTACACTGGTTAATATTTACTGGTACTGAAAGGAGAACTTCAAGGTCTGATTTTGTGTAACAGAAAGCAAGCCTTGGGATCATTGGGGGACACAAATTCCACCGACCTTTATGCTTACATAGTAGTTGGAGCAGCAAAGCACTGAACCTGATCAAAAACGTCTGCAACTGCCACTCCAAGTTCAGTTTTGTCCATTATCATACACTTGACCAACTTCAAAATATGCTTAGCATTTGCACAAGATAAGAAATCATGTTTGCCTATCCCCCAATAAACTTACCCATAGCAGAAATGGAATTTGGTATTCATAGAAAAAAGAAAGCTAACTCATCACCCACTATCAGCTTTGATCAAGAACCTGAAAAGCAGTATAGAGCTCTGCTCTTTCAGACTTGCTAATTACACAGGAGAGCTTTTTTCTAAAAAAGAGCAAAATTTCATAGGAATGAAACCTCTGTGAAAATAACAACTACTAAATACATTTATACAGTAATTAACAAAAAATACCGAGTCATTTGTTGCACAGTTTCTCCAACAGCTACCTTAATACAGCAAGTCACACACACAGCTGCCTAAGAAAACCAGCATAGTGCCATCTAATCCATTTGTAACCGACTCCATCAAATCCCAAAGAATGACATAGAGTCTACTGGCTTCACTGTACTAAACCAATTCTAAATATATGCAACACTCAATAACAGAAAGTTATTAAGTACTGGTAAGGCTTTTCTTGCTATCACTACAGTGAAGGATCCAAACGTATCACTGCAAGCTGAATAAAGACCATTCTAGCTCAAGATTCATGTGGCATAAAACTGTTTCAATGTACCCTACCACTTGCAAAATATTTTCATTTTTGTATGAGCCTGTTAAGAAACACATCTTTTGTTCACAATTTTGAAGCTACTGGTATGAAATTTGAATTTCACAAAACATGCACTAAGCCTTTTCATGAACAACTGCTGCAAAGACGAGGTTCCAAAAAGTTCAGTTTTCATTGGCTTTAAAATTTTGTACAACATATGTAGCATCTAGAACAAGGACAAACAGCAGTATTGTGTTTGAAAGTCACAAAAAGAAACACGTGATCTAGAGTACAGAAAAAATCTGGAGACATTATGCCGATTTCTGAATAAATTTTGGATCATATAGAAGGCACTTTTAGATTAAAATTATTTTCACATAGATTAATGCTGTATAATTAAAATTCAAAATAGTTTACCGTGTACTTACTTTAGCAATCTGTAGCAACACAATGCAGTGTTTTATTGACTCTACCATGCTCTAGGAAAACAAACAAAAAACCTTGTATTACTACTTTATAGTATTCTGTGTTTACAGCTATTTTTATTACACAGAATATTAACTGAACTAAACGGACACATACTTCTATAGAGCCTCTACTTTCCCTTCCCCATTTGTTAACAGAGACAAATCATAGCAGTAGAAAACTGACGTTCCCAAAAGCCACATGCAACGCAGGTTGTCAGGCTGAAATGGAGGTCAGCTTCAAACTTTCAGAGTAGTGCATAAAGGTGAACTGTCATGTGAAGAGGGGCTGAGAGAGCTGGGAATGCTTAATGCAGAGAAGAAAAGGCTCAGAGGAGGCCTTATCAATGGGCATTAATATATGATTGGGATGGCAGGTATAAAGAAGACAAAGTGAGACTCTTGTCAGTTGATGCCCAGTGGCAGGACAACAGCCAATGGCCACAAACTGAAATACAGGAAATTCACCTTAAACATAAGAAACCACTTTTTTTCTCTAGGGATGATCAAACACTGGAAAAGGTTTCCCAGAGAGGCTGTAGAACTTTCACCCTTGGAGTTACTCACAACCCAACTAGATTTTGTCCTGGGCAACCTGTTCTAGCTGACCATGCTCTGAGTAGACCTTCAGAGGCCTCTTCCAACTTCAGCATAGACATAAATCCAAACAAAGCATCAGAACCAGGCTGTCTCTGCTGTCACACTGTTGGACCTAATATGGATTCCCACTTTCTGTAAAAAGCTTTAAAAATTTTCCCAAGAAAATAAGGGGAATTTCAGAATCTATGTATAGAAGATATAAAAGATAAAGTAACTTACACTGGTTGTTTCTTTGAGACCTTCAATTTTCTGTAAAAGAAAAATCAAAATAATGTGGTTAAAGGCAAAATTTTCAGACCTAGTTTAACCTAAATACTGCACAAACACTGTATTTTACTCTTAATTTGGGGGTGGAGAAAAAACAGCCAACATTTTAATGACTATTTCTGTATCTAGAAACAATTCTCATTTTGTAATTGATGAGACAGAAGTCAAACTGATAATTAAAGCTTAAAGATGACAAGGCTAGGGATTTCTGAGCAGTGCCATTATACATATTTACCCAAAGTCTACATTTCAGTTTTACATAACAAACAAAACCGACATGCAGTATGAAGACTCACTCTAAGTTCAGTTTGCATCCTTACATAGTGTACCGAATAGCGGCACATTTAAACCATCAATATTACTTGAAACTACTATTATTCAAGCACAATGAACATATGCAGTTAATCACAGATTTTAAAACATCACAGAAATAACAGTGCACACACATTCCTGCTCTTTCTAAGACCCCAGAAAAAGTGTATCTGGAAATCTGCCTACTTAATTTTATCTAGAAACACTGGTTCATAAAGATTTCCTGTGTGGAATTGCACTTCAGGCATGCAAAAGGCATCTGCGTGCTGTTTTACACATCAGCATGACCTATCTAAGAAGCATACGCATCCTGTTGATGTGCTTGGGTCTGTCTGCAGAAGGGAAAATTATTAAATTGGACTCAGCACTGAACCTCTACTAATTCAATTACAGGACCTCTTTGTTTTGATTAATATGAGCGTCTTGTGATTTCAGTCTCAGCCTTTTTGATTCTTGAATAATCAAAACGCGTAAAGGAATCTTTTTCCCCACATGGCACTGCAAGCCAAATTCTACATCATGAAAGAGCAATGAGCATCTATAAATCTACAGGAATGAGTAGTCTCAGCTTGTGGATTTAAAAAGAAAATAAATGCAGTGGCAGCTTCCCAGCCAATAGCTGGGGAACATTTTTTCAGTCATACTGTGTTCCATACATGATCCATAAGGATGCTATACATTTTCTTCATGACTAATTGGCAAGAGTTGGCATAACAGCATTCGGCCTCGGCCTTTTGCACTGCAAAGACAGGACCATTCTGATCTCAGAAAGAGCCTATCAGGGAACTTATATCACCAAGTTACACGACATTTACTACTGCTGCTAACAGAGAAATATGTCAACAGCTAAAAATTCCTTTGTCTTGTTTTTGTTTGTTTTCCCTATCTCTACTATACTTCCAGCTTTATCAACACATATTGAAAACAGCGTTTTAAATATGACAGCAGTGAAGTGTTGAACCTTTTAGCACCAAAACAGAATAGGCAATGTACCCAAACATACAGAACTTGTCAGATGAAAGATCATGCAGCTGAAATAGATCATTCCACCTCAAGGTTTTATAGGCAATTGTAGCTGGCTGCCAGCATTTTTCATTACTCTTTATCTACTTTTTGCCCAACCTGTTACAGGGTATTTACACACCAAGTAAAGTGGCGTCTCATTCCCTTTACTGACATCATCTTCGCTGAAAATATGAAAGTGATATCAGGTGACATAATGTAATTCAGGCACACTGTTTTCTTCCTACCCATTTGTTTTCCTAACAACAGACTAATACACACAGGTACAGACAGAAGATCTGAGATGGGAAAAACCCAAGGACACCTGGTTTCCAAGGCCTATCCAGAAATTATACAAACATACTTTTTTCCGCTACAGAGATGATTTCTTTATGAGCTGGTGAACTTATGCAGTGACAGTACACATTAATCCAGTATTATTCACATTTGTGCTGTATGGCTGCCTTGTGAGAACAGAGTGTGTGGACCTGGAATGTTGTCTTCTTCATATGTACATAGATTTATCAGAACGATGCACACAGACTCAGTGTTTGGGAAGACCTTTTGAAAGAGCAATGGCCCTGTTCTCTCAGGTCTAAGCAAACAGTGGAATGGAAGTCTCCGGATTTTCATTAGCATTGTGTTATTGTTAGAATGGTGATGTAAGCAGGCATACAATAAAGTCTGTGAACTCTCCCCCTTTAAGATGTTACACAAACACAGTAGAGATGTGACACTGGGGAGAGAAAAACAAGTGGGTGGTCACTAGCAACAAAACCAGCATGCCTACAGGAGTGGTTGGTTTGGAGGAGAAGTTAGGAGAATGCTTCTATCACATCTCACCAATTGTGCAGGACTACACTGCTGTGTACACACACTGCTACAACCCTTTTGTTTAAACTTGCATTAAAGTAATACAGATAATTTAGAAAATACAAAATTGTTAGGAAAATCAGAAGCAGTTCTGACCATTTTCTCTCTTCACCATCCCTACTTTTTGAAAACTGAAGACGACAGAATTTTAATAGACAGTTTCCCTAGTTTTAGGTAATTAACACACATATTTTCATATGAAACATCGATTTCCTGCAGACTTACATTTGCAGAATACAGCCACGTGCTATATCTAATCTAATCAAACTGCAGGCTACTGCTGAAACTGCTCCATCTACTTGCTGTTTGTTGCACCTCCCTAACATCTGCTTTCTTATGAATCCACTGATAATCCTACAAAAAGCTAATTTTATTTCACTGAACATTATTTTTACCTTATTCAACAATCCTATGACTGCAGAGGAATCAGCTCATCTAGCAAAGAGAGGCAGCAGAGGTTGTAGGGGTAGCTGACTTGTAGTAAGAATCAGTAAGATGCAACCTGAATCTGTGTGCTCAGCCTCAGATTTACTTCACAAAAAGTGTTGTTGTGAATCCAGCAGCTTAAGCAAGCTATACTCCCCTCCAAAATCTTGCTAAGTAATGTCAGCTTTGTTCCATCCTGCCAAATACAGACCTCTTTGCTGCTCTGATGCTTTTGAATGCTTACAGTTTTATTCACTCTGGTGCGTGGTCAAGATAGCTTCAAAAAAATCAAACAGAAAGTTTATTATTGGTGAGAACCCAAAGTATCGCTAACACTGTAAGAAAGCAAGGTCTTGTCTCAACTTTGAAAGGCCAGTACCCTCAGATCACACACCTTCCTTTACCTTCCTACATAACTGAATATATACAACCTACTCGACCAGCAGATTCAGCAGTGCTGGCAGCACTGCTAGTTACAGTACGGTACATACAGTACAGACAGTATGATCCCGCTACACAGTGCTAGCTGTACTTATGCCAGGAGTATTGATGTAACACAGGGCATTCATGATAATCACAATATACCTCAACCTTCAAAATCCATTAAGTCTACATCTGCACTTCCTTCTTCCAAGTTCAACCGATCACTACATCTCAGAAAGAAGATTCCAAGAGATCTTGAAGCACCTCAGAACACCTATACCTTATACCATTGTCTTCAAAAGACAAAATATTCCATGACTGAAAACCAGTTCATCCAATGCTTTGTACACTTGCAAAAACAATGGCTCAGGTTTTAAATGCCTGGCCATAAACAGCTGCAGAAAACAGCACTCAGCTAGTTGGGAAGTATATAACACTGAAATAATCAAATCCTGCTTCCTCAGAGGAAAAATCTATGGGTTGGATGGAAGTATCCTGTAGGTTCCACTCAGCTCATAGTCTGATAGCTGAACTATACTTCCATAAACAAAGAGGAAAACTTGCTAAATACAGTATCAAAAACCTCTCAGCTGCTTTAGTACAGGAAGAGACATGATCAAAAAAGTGCTTTGCCAAGTCTTTTTTCATTTTTAATAGAGAATAAATGGAATCTATAGTAATAGCAACACTCAGCAACATTTAAAACCAGAGGAAGCTGACCTCTTCTAAATAAGCCTCTGCTTTCCCTATAAAGTCAGTTTGTCTGTTCCATAGATCCTTGCAGAGATAAAGAGATAAAGCAAGAAATCAGCACAACATGCGGAAAGTCTCCAGGGATTAGAAGCACTGTCACAGGGTAAAAGAAAGTACTGCCTGATCTGCAAAGTAGCATCTGGAGGGAGGTCAGAATTGAAGGAGAATTCTTCCCAGTAAGATGGCACCGAAGGAGAAATACAAAATCTTTAGATCTTACTCTTTTGATCAGCTGTCTACACTTGCACAGAGCATGCTTGTACTTCAAAGTCATTGTAATAGCCTGTACACGCAAAAGAACTCCAGGAAGACCAATAGCTGTGAAGTCCCTAAGATGATGCATTACACATCAAACAAGATGGTGATGCATGAAAGGTCGCAGCTGTTATAAAGCAGCAAACTAATGGCACAATGCATCAAACTGTTTTCAAAACACCAAGATCA
Source organism: Neomorphus geoffroyi (assembly GCA_033558235.1). Taxonomy (NCBI): domain Eukaryota; kingdom Metazoa; phylum Chordata; class Aves; order Cuculiformes; family Neomorphidae; genus Neomorphus; species Neomorphus geoffroyi. The sequence goes on along the minus strand of JAUMJM010000024.1, from coordinate 2,531,548 downwards.
TCAGCTTGTTATTAACAAGTGAAATTGGAGGGAGGGAACTAGGATGAAATACACCACTACTTCATGACACTGAAATTAATGGCCTTGCTGAAAACAAAAGCAACTCCTCAGTAAAAAACCCTTCAAAAGGAATTGGTAAATCCTTCCTCCACACCACACAAATTAACATACAAACCCAGCATGATACTTAATGCCAAACCCACACAACAAATGGTATGCGTGAGTCCATAAAGAGAGATTGAACTCTGACCTACAAATGTGACCTGGAAAAGGAACAGGAGGGGAAAGAATGAAACACACAAAGCTTAAGCAAACTACAGCCTCGCTACAAAAGTTGTGCTCCCCACAGACCAACTTACATTTTTCACACTCTCACCTAAGGTGAATGAATTATGGCATTCTCAGACTTCCAGCACGTGGCACGCAGGTCACAGAACCACACAGGATCCAGACTAATCATGTGAAATACATGATTTGTAGTATTTTTTTTCCCTTCTGAGTAGCTTTGCTATTCCTACAAAAATCAAACACTCATCCTTGCTAAAGATTAAAAAATAATGAATTGAAATTAAAAAAGCTTTTGACAGTTGGATAGCAGAGTAATCATTTCCTACAGACTGAAACCTTTTGTAATGTTATGACACCCAGCATTACTAAAAATTCTGTTTGCAGTCTATTCACAACACAAATAATGATAATCGTTAATCAAATTGCTTGAAGTGATTCTGACAACTTGACAAACTCGAACTGTACAGACTATAGCAAACTGACGCACAAAACCATCTGATTAAGCAAAATAAGCAATATTTAAGACAAAATGTACTTGCTTTTCTCTGTTCATCATCTTTGCAGTTCTGGAGTTTTTCATCAAAGAGCTAAAAGAAAGAGATACTTGTGAAAATACTGAAAGTGTTATTTTTTCATATAATATCAGAAACATGAAATTTCAAGAAAAGCATTTAGTAATTACTTAAGTTATACAATCTTGGTATTATGGCCTAAAAGAGTTTTTGCCTAATATTTCTTCACTGCATTTGTGATATAACAGATTTGTAACTAATTTCTCACATCATCCCATCTGGCAAGTGACCAGATTTCCAATCCCACCTAGTTCCACAGCTCAGTCTGACATGGCTCCACCATGGTTTGAACAAAAAAGTGAGGTTAAGTGATAAAAGTGACACTCATCAGAACACCTCAAACTGCCTTTCTTTTATTTCACCAAAGACCTTTGGGGCATACAGAGCACTTAATAAATTACAGCCTCAACCCCTATCAACCCTTCCAAGTACCTTGTTATTCAGGTACATGACTCAAATAATGTAAGATTGTTAACACTTCTTTTGAAAAGATACATAGTGATGTCTCATTATTAACTTCTATTTATTTTCTTCAAAGCAGAATATGAGATACAGCTAAGCAAAGAGAAACAAATTCTTACTGAAAAACTTGCACGTGTATTTAACACAGGCTGAGCTGAAACAAGAGCACTCTGAAGTGTACATACAAACTTTTAAGTACAAGTTGTTTGAGAAAGATAAAAGCTTAAGGGTAACGCTCAAAAGTTCATCATATCCACCTTTGCTCAGAAAAGAGGTCATAATATTTAGTACATGAGCTACAGTTTTACACTCAACTGCCTGTCTGAAACCTACTCATGTGTTTCCTTTCCCTTGAGGGTTGATTTCTGCTTCTAAAAGAAGACTGTAGGTTGGGTTTCTTCAAATTCAATTCCTATGCTCCCTTCCCCCAGTTGGCCTGAAATAACAATTAGAAGGTGTAAAGATTTAAATACCTTGCTTCAGCAAAGCACGCTAGATGGCTCCAGGAGACGAAGCTAACTCCTGATCAAGCCTTTGCAGTCTAGCTTTGAATTTTGTCTACCTCTATTTTTGTTGGTACGTTCTTCCCCCTCTCCGTCCTCCTTTGAAACTGCAATTTTGCTGAATATCCCACATGCAATATTTGCCTATTATATCAGGAAAAAAGAAATCCAAACCAGCAGAACTGAAGAAATCTTAACAGCAATTTTAACCTGCTGAGTCATGGGAAAAAGCGTGCTAACCAGCAGTAAAAAGTGTTTTTCTCAATAAGGTGAATACTGAGAGATATGACCTCATCAATCCTCACCTTCCCACCTAAAATACATGTACAAAGTATAGAAGAACTCTGTCTGTATAAAATTCTACAGAATGTTTTCACTCAAGGACAAAGAACATATTATCCACCACTGCTGCAACAAAGACTGAAATTATGGACAGCTGTAGTTACATATTACTCAACAAAATTGTCTCAAGATAAATTCTAAAATATTATGAGCAATACAATGATTTAGTTATGTTTTAAAATTCAACTTAAAGTCACCCCTACCATTTCCACAAAGCTATATGTACAAAATAATGTTTCAGCCATTGTAAATAATTCTATAAAACCTGTTCAGTTATTCTGATTTTCTAACTCTATTTTAACAATCCCAAGATCCATTCTAAGAGAAAGCCACTTTCAGCTTATTTCAGCCTTTGCTTTTCAGTTCTTACATAATTTTTTACAATTCTAGTAAAAAATCTCTATTTCAGAAGTAGTTAGAACTTACGTAACATTGTAAGCTCGAGGGAAAGAGAAAACAGAATTGTATTGCCAACAGACTTCATACATAAAGAAGGTGTTATCTCCAGTTCCTAGACACCTCAGCCACATGAGCTCTCTGCATCCCACATTTACCAGAACATATGCCAAGCATAAAACATGACTCTCTCTACTGAGCTTTATTTCAACCAGACCTTGAAATTCACGCTGACAAGCAGACTTCCAATATAGTAAATACCATACCTTCAATTGGTCTATCAAGATCTGCAAGTAAGCATCAGCCTCGGTAAGTTTCTTGTCAAAATCATGAACGCTGGGAACAAATCCTGAATCCACACCCTAAATAATAAATAAATAAAAAGCAAACATATAATTAGAGGTTCAGAGGAGGGAAAAAAGACAACAAAAATGTGGTTTTGCCTGCCAACTGACTGGTAAAACTTTGCCTTGCCTCTCATCCTGCCACACAGCTGAACACATTTGTCTTCTATTTTCAATAAAACCAGTAACAGCAAGCTGCTACACATTTTCAGGGGGTGTATTATCACCACACACCAGAGTATTTAATTACTTATGATTGAATGAATCCTCTTAAATTACACTAATTAAAGTCTCTTTGGGAAATATAAAGGAGAATTCAAGTTTTTCTCATTTAAGGAAGACAAACCCAGACCCAAGTGGATCACTGTTCTTATCACACTTTGCTCAACTCACAGTTTCTTAGCAAAGAACTGAACTAACAAGTGCTAAATCTCTTTTTAAATACAAACCCACTACTGAGATGAAAAATGCAAAATTAATATTCCTGGTTGCCTCAGTCCTTTACAGCTACAACAATTCGCATCCTTGGCACTACATTTCATTTCTTACATTTTGTTACACATGTGCCAACAAGGACAAAGTCTTGGTGCTACGAGAATGATCACTTTTATATTTTCCTGCTTGCAAAGTTATTTCCCTTAAAAATGTAAGGCTGAAAGCACACTGCATATAACATAATCCCCAATAAACCATGTATTTAAAGCTCCTACTGGGTTGCCACTTCTTTAATTACAGGAAAGAAAAGACAGCATTCTTGAATTTACTTCTGACCTCATGCACATATGCTACGTAAACACATTTAAGGTTTATATAATATCTTTAATGCAAATGAAACTGCAGAACAAATACTGGAGCACTCCCAGCTTAAAAAAAACACTGTATAATTCAAGTTAAATAAATAAGAAGAACAAACCAAAAAATTATAAAGAAGAAAACATCGGTTATAACAGAAACATAATCCTGAGAACCTCACAGCACAGACAAGGCTTTCCTACCAGCCTAAACACGTTCACTCGTATTCACATTGATCTAAAATAAGACATCTTCACTTCAAGCTCTTAACCAAACCATTAACCGTGCTGTTTTTACTGCTGAGAAACTCAAAAGCCTGAATGCACAAAGATCAGCAAGTAAAGAAAAGATCTTTTGTATCAGAGAAGATGGGTGATCCATATTTGTAAAATTCCATATTAGCACATTTTCTTTTTACATGTCAGTACAGATAGTTTCTCTTATTTTTATATGATAATGGGCCATCATATTAAGAGCTTTTTTGATGACTTTTTAGAGGTATGAACACTTGTGTGTAGTAAAGCAACGACTTGCTCTTACATCTGTCAAGCTCTGTGCACAATATCATGCATACCCTAAAATATAAAGCCATCTACTACCAGTAGGAGCCATTAGTCTTTATTTATTTGCTAAATCTTAAACCGTGCCACCGACTAACACCTAGGTCTTGACAATGGTTCTAAGTGAAGAAATCTGTTCATACAGATGAGTTTGTAAACCAGTACAAAACCCCCACACTTCACCCTGTACGAGACAGTCCACACTGAAAAAATTCAGAAATGGTGTTATGAAAGAAGGAGGAGAGAGAATAAAGAAACCATTTTAACTATGCCAAGAAATTAAGAAAAGACAAGAACACCCAGTGTAACAAATTGTCAAAAAGGAACTAACAGGCAGAAGGAAGAGCCCTCTCAACCAAGAAACTTTTGACACTCACTCAAACCACACAAGTTTAATTGACATTGAAACTAGGTCTGAAACTTCTCCCAAGTTACAAGTGACAGGACAAGAGGAAATGACCTCAGGTTGTGTCAGGAGTGGTTTAGATGGGATATTAAGAAAAGTTTTTTACTGAAAGCATGGTAAAGCACTGGCACAGGTGGCCCACGGCAGTGGTGGAGTCTCCTCGCTTGGAGGTGTTCAAAAAATGTGTAGACTTTGGGACATGGTTTAATAGGCATAGTGGTATTGGGCTGATGGTTGGCCTTGGTGATCTTAAGAGATCTTTTCCAACCTTATTGATTCTATGATTCTATATGAAATTAATATTCCATGTCCTCAATGAAAACAGAGCTGTCTGTACTGCTAGCTGTCTGTAGTGCTGTACTGCTAGCAGTTCACACCATCATTTCAGCAAATGGTCTCGCATGCTCAGTTAAAAAATTCTGGAGGTCAAGTTTCACACATTAAAAGTGCATTAACTATATAGGAAATTTCTGCTGAAGATACTATATACAGAAACATATTTTATGGTGTAAATTATCTGTACACTGCATCAAAATATTGATTTTTATTTCAGTCATCAGTCTATGACTACTAGTATCTAACAATCTGGTATTTTTAGTGGTGGCTTAAAGATAAAATGTCATTCTTCAATTACAGCCTCTTAGCACTAAGGGAAAAGCTGATTAAAATATTTACTGTTAGAACCAAGCAGACATCCACATCAAACAGGGTGACAATTGTGACCTGAACAGTTCTATTAGAAAACTTCAATAAACATAAAGAGAAAGATATAGCACAGAAATTAAACATAAAAACAATTTTGAAGAGAAGCACAGGCACTTAAAGCTGCATCACTTCACTGGCTTGCTGTTGGTTTGTATAATGACAGTTTAGATGAAATTTGATGATCTACTGAGCAAATTTACTAGCCTGTGTGATATGAGATTAAGTTAATAATTTTAAGTTCTCACGTAGTTTTAAAATTGAAAACCAAAAGATAACTGGAGTTAAAAGTATAAGATTAACAATAGCAAGAAAAAAAATTTGTGCAAATAGCAAACAAAATTAATCAATATTTCAAACCCAGCAGTAAATTACAAAAAGCAGCCATACAAAGCACAGATTTGCAAAACAAATCCCTATCTAGAATCACAGAATCACTTGGCTGGAAGAGACCTCTGAGATCAGAGTCCAACTGTGCCTGTCTCCCTACTAAACCATGACCCCAAGAAACACACCTACCTGTCTTTTGAACACCTCCAGGGATGGCGACTCCACCACCTCCCTGGGCAGCCGTTCCAATCCCTGACCACCCTTTCAGTGAAGAAATTTTTCCTAATGTCCAGTCTAAACCTCCCCTGGTACACCTTGCGACCACATCCTCTCGTCCTATCGCTTGTCACTTGTGAGACGAGACCAGCGCCGATCTCCCCACAACCTCCTTTCAGATAGTTGTAGATAGTGATAAGGTCATTATTCTTCATTATCTAGTCACCCAAAGACAAAATATGGGAAAAAAAGAGACCGGTTCTCTTTCTTTCCCTTTCTTCCCTCCCCTGCCATGCAGGAAATGAGGTTTCAAAAGAAATAGGTGAGAAGAGTCAACAGAACAACATTTATAAGCTTGTTAACAGGTAAATTAGAAAACTGCACACCTGAACTAGCCATCAGATTCTTAAGAGAAACTTCTATGACATGCTGCTCACCTATTCATAAACTGTGTCCAGTTCTGGGCCCCTCAATTTAAGAAAGATGTTGAGATGCTGCAGTGTGTTCCAGAGGAGAGCAACCAAGATGGTGAAGGGGCTGGAGCACAAGCCCTATGAAGAGCTACTGAGGGAGCTGGGGTTGTTCAGCCTGGAGAAGAGGAGGCTCAGGGGAGACCTTAGTGCTCTCTGCAACTACCTAAAAGAAGGTTGTAGTCAGGCGGGGGTTGGTCTCTTCCCTCAGATGACCGGTGACAGAACAAGAGGACACGGTCTCAAGCTTTGTCAGAGGAGGTTTAGACTTGATATTAGGAAAAAATTCTTCACTGAAAGGGTGATTGGCCATTGGAATGCGCTGCCTGGGGAGGTGGTAGAGTCACTGTCCCTGCAGGTGTTTAAAGAGAGATTGGATGAGGCACTTAGTACCACGGTTTAGATGATGAGTAGGTGTTGGTGTTGGGTCATGTGCTGGACTCGATCTCAAAGGTCTTTTCCAGTGTTGTGATAGTGTGACAGACAGTTGCCTACAGATATCTCTGAACCTCTGCCCTTGGAGGGTAGAGCTCAAAACTCCACTGGATTTGACCCCACACAGCGTGATTTAACACAGAAGCTGGTCTCACAGCAAGAGGAGGCTTGGACCAGGTAAATTCCAGAGTTCTCCTCCAGCTGAAGTTATGCTATCTTCATATTACAAAAATGAATATGAACCTAGAGTATTTTAGATCTTCAGAAATGCACTGATTCCTTCCTACTGTCAGTGCCAACCCAAAGTAATCTAACCAGGTTTTGCATTGAATAACTAGCTCTGTCAGTAACTACACTTTATTCCCCTCAGATAAGAACTGCTCTGTATTCGTGTAGTTTTTAAGGAATTAACAGTTACATTACCAGATGAAATAGCTCCAGAAGCAAGTAATTTATATACCTTCTAGTCTGTCTACTGCCTCTCAAAACAACACATTTGATACCCGGCTCCTCCTCACAAAGAAAACCTTAATTGATAACTCTACAGAAAAGAGGAAAAGCTAACACAGCAGTCTTTCGCTCATCCATCTCTTCCTCCTACAACATCTGGGATGTCTTCTTCAGAATGTATCAAAAGTTGAAAGACAAGATTGTACAGGGGATGATGTGCCAGTCTTAATATTTGCAGGTAGCAAGGAGAAAGCGGGGCCTGGCAGCGCACTGTCTGACCCAATCAGTGTTCTTCCAGTGTGATCTCCATGGTACCCACTAATCTGGAGTGAGCAGATGGAATGGTTATCCTAGGAAAGGGTTTATACACTGGTCTAGCATTCAGTAAATAACTCTCATGCTAGGAGTCCTGCAAAACTACTCCCTTCATACAGATTCCTTTTTGGAGAGGGGTTAAGCAGAGGGATGACAACAAAATATAAATACATATTATGAGCCTTACTTCCATTACAGCACAGGTAGTGCTAAGGAAGTTTATATGTTGTTTGCTTGTCCTTCAAATTAGAAGTCACATATATCACTAATATATTTGCACTCAAAACTTTTCCATGCTGAGAAGTAATTCCAGCCTAATTTAAACAAGTTCTTTCAAACTGGGATGGGATCAAAAGACTGCATCATCCTTAGAAGACACATACCAGAAAAACTCTAATATATTTCCCAAATAGAAGTACTACAGTAACAACCTTTGTGGAAAGTGAACAGGAGTCAAGGCAGAGAAACAAGGAAAAAGACAGAGGTAACGGCCAAGATTTGACCAGAATTGTCCTCACAGAATAGCTTTACTGGGGGAGGCAAAGAGAAAGCTGTGCAGAATGGACTTTCTTTTCTTTTAGAAGATATTTATGCTCTATTCTTCATCTAATTAGGATTCCAAGTTCAATCAAAAAATCTTGTGAAAGTTAGCTTAAAGAAGTGAATAAGAGTGTTTCCCCTCTATCTGCAATATCTCATTGGAAACATATTCCCTGCCTACAGAATGTTTGATTTGCTGGAGTAGAACACAGACTGCAAGAACCACTGACAGAAAACTGAAGAACAACAACAAATAAACTAGGAAGCCACTACACATTCGCACCTTCTTGTCTTTTTATTTGTAGCAAATACAATCATATTTTTTTCCTCTGCTAGATTTTTAAGCAATTTTTAAGATTTTTAAGCGAAGCTCAGAATGTATGCTTAAGCCAAACGCATGAGTTCTGGAAGGGGCACAAGCCTTCCAAACAGTCACAATATTGCACTTCTTAAAAAAAAAATATTTCTGCTTTGCAAAACATGAAATGTTTAGCAAAGACTGTGTAGCCAGAGATACTATCAGGTTTTCTAAGAAAATACAGTTCAAAACATGGCATTTACATACTGATATAAAATTCTGTCTTTAAAGTATAAATTAAATTCTGAACTCTCACAAATATTACGTATATCTTAAGAGTCCCATTCATTTACCTGTATAACGTATTGTGTATGTAGACATGCGCAACAGTACTTACTCACTATTATAGTTGGTTTGTTAGCAAAATTCAAAAAAGGGCAGCCCGCCCACTAACTCTGTGCCCTTCCACCAGCACTTGAAACACATCTATATTGGATATATTCTTAATCTAACAGAACCTGTCCTTAGCTCTATGCAAGCATTCTTGACTCTCACTAGAAGCAATGCTGGAGAGCCAGTAACATTGTAAGATATTTAAGAGAAACAACTTTTATTCTTCTTGTCAGCTTTAGAAAGTTCATCAGAACTCCTGGTTAAGGTGATCCTAAGTTAATTGCTACTAGCAACACCGCTTCACAAGTGCTTTACACCAGCATAAGTGAAACAGATCAGTTCTCCTGTTGTTTACTTTTTACCTTACTCTGCTCCTTCTTCTGGGTCAGCATAAACATTTACCTTGACACATAATTAATTCGATGTCAAAACTAATCTGGGTTAAAACTAAACCCAGAAAGAGAGGGCAGACGGAAAAGTTGTTTTAATCTGAGTCAGTTCTGAATCTAGTTCCAAATTCAGCTGGTTTTGCTGCACTGCCTCTTTCCTTTTGCTAGAAGAGGTGAGACAGGACTGCTTCCAGTAACAATTCCAATACAGTCTAACTCTTAATATTTCAGCCACTCTATCACTCTTCATGCAACCATCCCAGATTCACCTCTTACAATTAGTTTTCTTATCCTATTTGCTACTTAAGAAGTAAATATCTTGTTTAAATCGTGGAAGTATCAAGCTACAAAACAATTTATTTTTCTTAATTCCTTTCAATTTTAATGTGGTAAGAAATGGCCCACCTTTCTACTCACAGTAATTTTAGTTCCTCTGTCTCTATAGCCAGTCCACTAAGAGACTGAAATAGTTTGGGGCAAACAAAAAAAAAGCAAAGCCCATCCCTCCAGCTTAGGGTGAGCATAATTCATACAGACACGATCCTAACACTACCAGAACACAAACACACACACATTTAACCATGTAGAATGTTAAGATTTATTCAAATTTTTTACTGAATTCCGTTAACACATAAGACGAGTGTAGTTACTGGTATGTTTTCAGTAGATTCAAATTTTAACAGCAGTCCTTGCACTTCTCAGATGATGATAGAAGAAAGCTACTGTGGTCCTAAATGACATGAGTTACCTTCAAGGGGCTTCCACATGGGAGAATTCCAGAGCCAAAAAGCACATGTAGCACTAGGGCGTCACTTGAAAGTCAAACTAGGAAAGCAGGACATTTACGCTAAACAAGACAACTAGAAGCAGTTCTTGTGTCAATGGGATTTCTGGGTGCCATAAAGGTGCTGATGAGGAACAGAAGAAAATTCGAGATAACTTATCACCTTCCTACATCTGCCCAGACAAACAAGAAACCTAAGCCGCAATGTACCTTCACCCCATGCACACCCTCCCCCTTATCTCTTGTGGGTATGAGGAAACTGATGTGCTGCCACTGCAAAGCCACTGACCTGGTAATGCCACAATATCATCATCTTAGAAGAGGTAAGGGAAAAGGCACTGGTGGATTCGGAATGGTACTTCCAACACTATCGCACCATCTACTGCTCAAGGACTTTTCCACAGACAAAGCTAACACTAGAATAACTATGCATAATTTTAGTAATGCCTTTAGTATAAGAACACACAAAAATACAGCAAGCAGAGCAATAGACTTGTTCCAAAATTCAGAGAAATTAGATAACAAGCTTATCTGAAATGTTTCCCCCCTATTCTTCTTCCATTTGGATACAACATTACTAATTGTCAGGCCCCTGAACAGCTAGGATCTCTTTACTCCTTTTATGTATTTAGGACTCAGTTCTTGACTGTACCTCATTCTTGCATGTTTAGGTTTGTTGCTGGGGGCAGAAGTGTTTAATTATTTTATTTTTTTAAATGTTTCAAGACCACCGCCACTACAAAGACTGAAAGAAAATAAAGTAGGACACTTAGGCAAAAATAAAATTCATGTATTGGGTTTGCATGGTAAGGTTTTGGTAGCAGGGGGCTACAGGGGTGGCTTCTGCAAGAAGCTGCTAGAAGCTTCCCCCATGTCCAATGCGAGCTGCCTCCAAGACAGACCAACCACTGTTCAAGGCCGAGCACATCAGCAACAGTGGTAGTACCTCTGGGATAACATGTTTAAGTAGGGTGAAAAAGCAGCATAGATAGGAGTGAGAATATGTGAGGGAAACAACTCTGCAGCAATCAAGGTCAGTGAAGAAGGAGGGGGAGGAGGCACTTCAGGCACCAAAGCAGGGATTTCCCTGCAGCCCATGGAGGTCCACAGTGGAGCAGATATCCACCTGCACCCTAGGAAGGAGCTCACACCAGAGCAGGTGGATGCCTGAAGGAAGCTGGAATCCCACGGCAAGCCTGAGCTGCAGCAGGCTCCTGGCAGGACCTGTAGCCCCATGGAGGAGGCTACACTGGAGCAAGTTTGCTGGCAGGACTTGTGACATCACAGGGCACCCATGCTGGAGTAGTCTGTTCCTGAAGGACTGCACTCTGTGGAGATGAGCCATGCTGGAACAGTTTATGAAGAACTGTGGCCTATGAGAGGGACTCATGTTGGAAAGGTTTGTGGAGGACTGTGTCCTGTGTAAGGGATTCCACAATGGAGCAGGGGGAGAGTGTGAGGAATCCTCCTCCCTCAGGAGGAAGGATCATTACTATGTATGATGGACTGACTGCAATCCCTACTCCCTGTACCCTTGCAGTGCTGAGGAGGAGGCAGAGAAAACTGGGAGTAAAATTGAGACCAAGGAGGGAAGGTGTTTTAAGATTTGGGTTTATTTCTCATAATCCTACTCTGATTTGACTGGTAACAAATTAATTTTTTTCCCAAGTCAGTCCGCCTGCGACAGTAAGTGGTGAATGATCTCTCCCTGCCCTTATCTCATCCCACGAGACTTCGGTACATCTTCTCTCCCTTGTCCAGCTGAGGAAGGGGAGTGATGGAGCAGCTTTGGTGGGACCCTGGCATCCAGCCAGGGCCAACCCACTACAATTAGCGAGACTAATCAGACTAGAGAGCACCCAGACACTACTTCACCTCTTTACCTCGCATTAATCCCTTATCCTTTCTGATCTGGCTCACACCACACACGCACCATCTATGTTTCCATACACTTTCTCTCATCTAACAGATGTGCGTTTGACACTATGAAGAAAACTTAATCAAAGCTTGACTTTCCAAACTTGAACACTCCTGCACCAGAACAGGCAGGCTGAAGGCAGCATAAAAATCTGGAAAAAGACTCAGAAAACATACAATATTTTGGACAAAAGCAGATGCATAAAGCTTTTACATGACAGGTGACCACGTTTCTGGTTTGTGACAGAAACCGAGAACCGAAGAAATACCCTTACATGAAATAATCTCTGCTCCAGCTCTCCAAGCCCAGCCATTCTCGCTGAGCCAATAATCCTCCCTCATTTGACTTTACTGCCCGCTTGAAAAGGAAAGCAAAAGAACCCCAAGTGCGCTTTGTTTTGAGCGCTGCCCGAAGCCGAGGGTGTTTGCGGGCTCCCGGGCCGGAGGAAGCATCCCTGCAGGCGCGGGGCCACGGGCACTCGGCGCGCCCCGGGCAGGAGCCGAACCCGATCCCGGGAAACCCGCCAGCCCCCTACCCATCGTCCCCCGAGGGTGCCGGCCGCCGGCCTCGCCGCCCGCTCTCCGGGCTGAGGAGGCTGCCCCGCAGGGAGGGGGCCTGCCCCGGGGAGAGAAGAGGGGGGGACTGTCCCAAGGTGGGGGACAGGGGTACCCTGGGGGGCCGGGTACCTGGCAATCCCCTCGCACCAGGTACTCACCCCGGCCATCCCTCGACGCAGCGCGCGGCCGGCTGCCAGCCCGCCGGGCCCCGGCAGCGCCGCCTCCGGCGGGGCGGGAGTGGACGGGAGAGGCCGGGCCAGGCAGGGCCCCCCCGACCGCGGCCCCGGCGCTTGCATCACAAGCGAGGCGGGCGGCCATTGGCGGGCGGGGGTCGCGCCCCTCCCCCCACAGGACCGCGGCCGGGCGGGGCGGGCGCGTCCTCTTGGCCCGGAGGGACGCCAGGATCACCGCACCAAGGGCAGTGCGGGCCGGGCAGCCGCGCAGAGCCCGCAGGCTCCTGCTCGCAGAGCCGGAGAGTGGTGGCCATGCAGGCAGCCTCCATGGAGTCACAGAGTGGTTTGGGTTGGAAGGGACCTTAAAGCCCATCCAGTTCCAACCCCCCTGAGACACCTCCCACCAGACCAGGCTGCTCAAGGCCACATCCAACCTGGCCACAGCCCCATCCCTGCTCTGCCCACACGTCCCACTGGAGCTCCTGAGAGGAAGACCTTTTGCAAGGAAGTGTGGGCTCGTTCCACTGTTGAATCCACATGTGCTCAGCAGCTTTGTGCATGCAGTTCCTGTGATACCAAAAATGCCAGCAAATAAACTCTCCTAAGACTCGTTTTGGAGTTTTAGAAAGCAGCATTCAGCGCTGGGCACCTGAAATGGGGGTGCAAGGGAACAGTATCCCATGAGGTGTGTCAAACTCACAGCTCACAGGCCGAATCCTGCCCTCCACCTTGTTTTATCTGGCCCAACGCCTTGCTTTTGCCCGGCAGCAGCACTGAGCTCCTTGCCCCTACGCTCCTGCCAGTGCTGGTCACGTGTGCCATGTGTGTGATGCGCGTTACACTGCAGCAGCAGAAGAAGAAGAGTGGGAGCCAAGAGTCTGACACCCCTGCCATAAGGGAACCCTACCTCAGCCAGTCTAACAAGCCTCAGAAAACGGGTTCTCCCACCAGCTCCCTGAGGAAGGCTCTTGAAAATGAACAGTGAGCACACAACAGTGGCCCACAAGGTGTATTTAAGAGGGATGAGATGTTTCTTAGTAATCTGTTCTAGATTTTTAATCTCTCAACATTACTAGATAAGTTACTAATTTATGGGGTTTTTTTCATCTAAATACACCTTTCCTATTTGAAAAAATCCTGGAATGTGAGGAGGTTATGCAACGGGAAACAGTCCCATTAATAGCTACAAATCCATGTCTGTCAATAAAACTAAAATCACTATTTTCAGAGAGCGTGGCAGTGCACGTTTTAATAAAACTGTAGCATATTCTGGTGTTCCCGTTCTGTGGTCTGTATCTCTAAGCCATAAAAAGTCTTCCAGGTGGAGAAAACTGCACAGATTGCTTTTACTTCTTTTCAGACCCTAAACAAGACTTGCTTATGTTAACCTATTCACTTTCTCACCAAGCTGGGGATGGGGAAAGAGGCATCCCTTAGGAGGCAGCTCAGCCCTTCTAAATCTGCATAGTCTAGATAATCTGTCTCCTCACACTGCCTGCAGAGCAGAGTTCTTCAGTCTGCAGTCAGCTACTGTGTCCAGATGGAAAGATTACTTCTAAAATATCCATGACAGGTTACCAGGGATACAAAGCTGATTGTCAAACTTGAATTTTTATCCAGGGATCTTCTCTCCACTGGAAAATTTGTAGTGGTCTTTGATAAGTTAAAAGAGGTTGAAAACCACTGTTTAGCAGGAAATTAAGGTAAATTCACTGAGACAGCACAGGGTCCTAAAGCTGGATAAGATAAAGTTAGGCTTGTTCTAACTCTTTACATTGGGAAAATGTCAGCTAAATCAATCTTTATAAACAGTTTCTGTTTCTGTGATATTAGGGATTTTAATGTATCTTTCTTTACACAGTGTCCATCATTAAGATACCTAATTCTCTTGCTGTACTCCAAAAGCATTCCAAACCTTTGTGCAAAACAAATGAAGATCTGTTTTAAGATGTCTACGCTGTCATTAGACACCTTTGTGGTACAAACAAACCAAGTATGAGAAAATTGTTTTCATGCAATTCAAGTTTCTCTCCAGGCCAAAAATAAAGTATCAGCAAATCTTACAGATATGCCCAAGTCTAGATCACTCCCAGAAGCTGATCTTAGATAACTAGTGCTAGAAAACATCCTCAGTCCAACCACCTGTTTTCAGAACCAGAAAACTACCAATATCCATTGGATTAAAAAGTAAGGTATTTACCATTTTTTGTCATCTAGAAGAGGTTCTATGCTGCCATCTCATTTTAATGTCAAATTAGGTGGGGTACAAGCAAACAATAGGCTTCCAGATGTCTCTTTCTTCTTTACCCAAAAAAGGACTAACTCCCAGTTTAAAAAAAAAAGCCCACACCAAAAAATAATTAAATGTATAACAATGAGTCTGTAACCACCAATTAAAAGTATGAGTTAGTAGAAAGAAGTCATATACTGACTTTTCAAGATGGTAAGACAAGAAAATAGTAACAGAAAGAGTCAAACCTTAATCTCAGGTACTTATACTGATGTTATATGGTATCTGACTGCATAGGCCACAGAACAGCCAGATATTACACATGGTATATTTGATATTAGCAGTCATGCTGTTGTATTTCATTGCTTGGAAAAAATGAAAGTAAACCAAGGTAAAAATGAAAGTGAAACATGCCTGAAGCTGCAGGGTATGGCGGAGAATGGTGTCCTCTAAAGCATGAATCCACTTCTCTCTCTCATCTGCATCTCGAGCTGAAAAAATATTCAGAAAGAGATTGTTGAATTATATGCAGCATACTAAAAGCCATGAGCGAACAAATCTGATGTCCTCACAAAATACGGAAATTAAACCATACTGTCTTTGCTAAGTCACCAAGAATGTAATTCCAGAGTTGTCTTAATATCCTGTTTGTTTTTCTGTGGTTACAGCTCTGTAACATTATTGTGTTAATCTACTCTATAGTAATGCAGAGATGTTTTAAATAATCATGCATGCAAAAAACTTTTATGCTTTGACAGAAATTTTATTCCACTAATGACTCTGTGCCATATATGTCAAATAAAAACCTTAAACATAAATATAAGGAAGTTCTACATTGTTGTTTATGATTATCTGCCCCTTGTCTGTCTTTAGTGGCATACATGAGAAAAGAGTTTGCACAGACATTCCTCACATAATTAATTAAATAATTTTTAATTTTTTTTAGTTGTGAGAAGCTGTTCAACCTGTAATAAATTATTCACTAATTCTTCTTCATTGTAGACTCAGTAACTTTGAATAAGTTAGCCTTTCAGGTATGGATTCATAAGACAGGACAAAACCCAACTCTACCAGGTCTCCAGTGTGAATAATGAAGCACAAAGTATAAGCTGAAATAGATAAAAACATTTTTCAAACTAAAGGCAATCCTACTCTAAAACTGAGCAGAACCTGAATTGCACATTGATGACATCACACAGCAATGTTTTCATACTTCTGCAACAGACCACCATACAGTTTTAATTAACAATCCAACTCAGGAAATAACGACAAGATGATTATGCTTCTCAGTTGCAGATGGTGATAGTTAAGAAAGCAATATATTAAGTATTGATTAAAGAGGCAGTGGATGGCTTTCAGGACTTGAGGGACAAGGAAGAGAAGAGATGCTGGAGAAAGGGAGATGAACAGATCAAAACAGAGTAAGGACTATCATCACCTCTTTCTTTTCCCTTTTATCTCCCATACTGCTTTTCTTCCCCCTCCCCCAGCCTTTAGTTTGCTAGTTTGAAAGACTTCCTTGCTGTGCTGTTAAGTGTTTAAAAAACACAGGAGCAGACAGAGTCAATGGACTCCAAATGAAGAAAGAAGAGAAAAATCCACAGGCATTAAATAGACTGTAAACAAACTGGCCCATAGACAGATTGTTTCTAGTTCCTTATTCAAGTGGAAAGCATTTAGAAGAAACAGGAAGCCTGCTAAAAGCAAGGGAAGCTGAAGTGACCTAGCACCTATTATGAATTGAACTAAGATTCTTATCAGACTTATTTGTTATGAAGTTCAGAGGAAATGTATGCAAGTTATTATACAAAAGTTACTCTCCAGCTTCAAAATGCTTCGTTTTCAATGTTCCCTTTCTCACCCTTATGTTTCCATACCTTTTATTCTTTGGAATTCTGCAGCTAAAACCCAGCCATACTCAAAACCACCACAGGTCCTCCAAATATCTTAAATAAACCCTCCTTTAGGAAATAATTTATTACTTTTTCACACATCCATTCCTATAAAGGGTATTTCATTGGCCAGGAGAAGGGATGAGGGAAGGAGAATCAGAAATCCATAGAAGAATCTCTCTCTTATGCCCCCCCTACCCATAGGAGGAAGTTGTAGATTTTTCTGAGACTCCTCAAGGAAAACCCTACCAATATCAAGATAAAACATACTACATTGACTACTGCGGTATATATACACTAATAATTTCAAATTAACAAAATCATTGGGAAAGAATTGACAATTTATGTGTTTGTGAGAAACAGGTGAGAATGTCTTCTTAATACAGGAACTTGCACCGAGTCTCACTGATGACGTGGCCCCATGAAGCAGTGGGGCAAAACTTCCTTTAAATGCAGGGTAAAAATAAAAGCCTAGTTTGAAATCTTGCTAGTTTTTTGAAAGGTTCATATTTTCCCAGATATTATAAATCAATCCTTATTCATTGTTCTTTTAAAATTGTAAAGTGTGATCAATTGCAATAGGTATGCTGGAAATTGTACCATTAACCTGCATAAATGCAAACTACACACAAGGGGAAGCAACTACCCAAAGTGCTATCACATGCACAAAGGAAGCCTGTAGGAAGAAGTTATGGCAATTATATGTTACTTAGAACAGCAGGTAAATAACTTCCCTGTAGGAACTGCCACAAGTATTAAAAAGCTTGATTTTGCCATCTATAATACACTCAAAAAGCTCATTAGAAAGAACTTCTAACTTACAGGGGCTCCTCCCACCAGTCCACCAGTATTTCAACTGAGAAGCTGAAGTAGGTGCTGAGAACAAGTTTGTAATGTAGCGAAAATAGGTTTTCTGTCCCTTCATCCTGCCTATGTAGTCTGCCCAGAAGACTGCATTAAGCCTAATGTTTTGCAATGTGCAAACTGTAATTTTTCTTTTCACATTATGCATACCTGTGCACACACAAACACTCGTTCTTTTTTTCGCAGCGTAGCTTAAACTTTAACACTAATTTCAATTACTGAATTAGTCAATTAGAATTGGGTATATTTTCCCCTGCCAGTAATTTTAATGCTTATTAGCTTCTTTGGTTCTGCTTACCAAGAACAGGCCCCTTTGCCTAGTCCTGACAGACACATTAATCTAGCATGTGCTTCTTGCATAGCTCACCATTGAATGTGAAACAGATAAAGTTACTTGTGTCATTAATCTATTAGTACTTCAGTATATCAGTACTTCAAATATGTTTTCAAAGTGGCAGTGGTTAACATATTTCAGTGTGTGTAAATTTTCTTGGGTGTCTTTTCCGTTTTTCTGTGACTTTTTTAATCAGTCATCTCCCAGTTCCAAAGAACATCTTCCTGGGCAACTGGGGTACAAGTCACTGAGGAGCTAGTAACTCACTCACGGGACACAAAAATCCCATGTTCAAGATTTGCCAATGATTATTTAAAGTAAAATGGAACAATTCAAGCTGCAGACCATTGAACTAATCCTTGTATTGCAATAGAGTTCTTATGACCTTCCACACTGCCAGCAAAAAGAGGTCACTGTGTTAGCTAAATAATGATCTCTATATCCAGTAGTCCATTAGCAAAGGTTATCATATTAAGACTTGTATGTGACGCGCTAACAGAACAGAGAAGGCTACAGCAACAAGGAAGACCAAGAAACCAACCGATCAATACAGCCCAAAAACTGACCTTGACTTGCCCGTGCTTATAGATAAACTAAACTTTCAAAGCTTCTGTTCCTCCAGTTTCCCTTTTTAAAGCTCTTTCTGCAGGAGGTCACTAGAAGGAAAAAACCTGCATTGTTTCCTCATACACTAGACATTGCAAATGTATGGCAAAAGCGTGATCAGTCCTTAGGTAGCACACCTGAATCGCATCAACCCTGCTACTAAAACAGTCTTGGCCATGCTGAATTTGGAACATTGCCATGAGAAGACTGCTTACTGCATGGAAATACAGCATTGTAGCCTTTTAAGCACTTTGTTCAGGACACTGGTTTAACTTTCAGACTGTCTCTCAGCAGCAGCAGGTCCTCTTGGCTCTCCTCCATACACTCTTTTAAGAAAACCATGGAGAAAACAGTAGGATGCAGTTTTTTGGTAGAAGTTATATTAAACCTAATCAAAATGGCTGCTGTGAGATTAGGTGCAAGTAAAAGCTCCCTAATCATAAAAGCAATTTAGGACTGAACAGCTGCCAAAAGATCACTGATGAAAAAAAATCAATGGGAGCATTCAAAAAAGAGATTAGCCAACACACTCAGAAACAATTTATGGGAAAAATCTACACATAATGGTCAGAGATCATTATCCACTCATCTGGAGGGAAAGCTAGCTATCCGAGCTGATTTTCACTTAAAGAGGGCAACTTTGGCCAAAGAGAAAGCTCTAATATCTTTTCAGCTAAAAAGTATGTGATGCACGTAATATCCACTCTGCATCAGCAAATGCCAGAGGCTTTCTTCAGCAAGGGGACATGAACGCTTGGCTCATTTGTCGATGTTCCTGTGTCCAGTACCCTGAAATCACTGCAGCCTTTTTTGTTATTTGATCAAGCTTCATTTAAAAGTTAATTTCTCCCCCTAATTCTTACAGGAAAGCTACTTCAGAATTTCTTTTCGCCAATGTATTTGGGATAGGGCAATTATTATCAAGACCAAGGAATTTCAGTAGTTTCTGTGTTTATGCAAAAATAGAGAAGTACCTGGTCCCTCCTGACACAAAACTTCTAGAAAGAGATGAAGGACAGGGGGCAATAGAGAGAAATAAGTTGCCTTTTCCTAGGCTGACTCTAGAATAACAGTATTAAACAAAACAAATACGAAACAATGAGAGATCTACATGAGAAAATACCTGACATTTAAAAAACGTAAAGGTGTTACTTCAGCTGTTTGTAAATAATTCAAATTATTTTTTTTATACTATTTAGAAAAAGAAATTAGAGGCACACATTCCGCTACATGAATATTCATTGTGGTTCTTAGTCTGATGGGTTAATTCGAGTTACCTTGACAGCTGAAATTCAAATTGTACTACAGCATCAAATATCCACCAAAATATGAATACTGTCTGCAGCTGAGAGACAGCAACAGTCCCTGTGCTTTTCTCTATTTTGTCAGAATCATTAACTTGTTTTTTTACTGCAATCTACCAGTGAATACTTGCACATAGAACCAGCTAAATCCACACAGAACTAGATACTCACTGCTGTGTGCAAAAGGCTGCAATCAGTAATGGCTGAAAACCTGCAAATGTTTTGTGATTATGTCAGTTAAGGTACTGTTACATTCTTCTAGTGGAATTTGTATCTATAAGTGAGATTACATTTTGTTTCCATACACTTACCTCTCACTCCTCCGTGTCGATAGTGCACCCTTTGAAAGGTAATTGTATAATTTATTGTGACACCTGAGGCACAGGTACTTAACACAATCACAGTCCTATTTCTGACTAGTTCAGACAAGCACATTTGAAGAGTCTGTAATTGCATTACAGCAAGATTCAATTTGATAATATTTTTATAAGACATGCACTTTTTGTAATCTGTCTGGTTGCGCTTATTCATAAGACACTTTAACATCCATTTTATACTAAAAAAAAATCTGGACTCTTTCCTAGAGGAGGTACAAAGAAAGAAAAGCAATTATTTTGTCAAGGAGAAAACTACAGAATGAAAACAGTACTAAAGATAAGAATGACTGCTTCTGCTGAGGAATTTTTGTAATTCAGAAAAGTGATTTACAACTCCTAAAACAGTCCCTTATCTCTGAATTTCCCATATTGCCAAGTCAGATATGGCAGGGTTCTGTTCTATGAGGACAAGAAGGCAAATGAAATGCAACTACACTAAATGCTCTCAGCCTATATTAATTTCCCAAATAGAGAACAAATTTTGTAGTTTAGAGTTCCTATAATATTTACTTTGTTGTAAAGAGATTATATGTGTTTATATAACATATACCAAATGTTAAAGTACAGCATAAAACTGATTACTTTTTCTAGCCTAAGCTTGATAGCATCTAAAGATTAGATATAAACAAGTTTAACAACTCTGCTCCACAATACAGCGTTTACCAGTAGCATTTCTAGGTCAGGCACAGCAGTGCTTGGAAGACAGAATATACAAAACATATCACCTCAGAGTTAGCATACTGGTGCTTATTTTTTTTCCTGTGTGCATCTACATGAGCATCAGGATGAAAGAAAACCCTCAAGAATTAGTTAAATAAAAAATCACTAAATTTCTTATAAATACACCACACTGTCACACAGTGAACTGCATATTTTATTTTCATTCACTGTGACCTACTTACAGACAGAACTCTGTAAAAAAAAAGTCTATCACACCCACAGAGTCAATAGAGTCAATTATGCAGCCTTCATTTTGACACTGATTTTCATGCACAATTCCCGTATTTTTTCAGCCAAGTATCGAACTAATGTCATATCTTTACACACAAATAACCAGATGATAGATGTGAAATTCTGACTACTGAGATCGAGAGGGGGTTTGCCCCCAGTCTTAGTGGACAGAGCTTTTATCAGTAGTGCCCAATCACGTGGAAAATTCACACATCAATGGGCTATTCCATGGCTAAATGTCCTTTTAAAGTCACCGACGGCTTTTCAAACCATAGAAAAACATGCATGATGAAGGAGGGTTTCATGCATGCCTACTAAAATACTACATCCTGCTGCTTACAAACAGCCTTCTCAACCTTGCAGCTCCCATTTGGCAGCAGGTTGAACATAGTCTCAGTAATTATTTCCTCTATATCATAATTTTGGAGTTGTCACAATCTTTAGTCTCCTTTCTACTGACCTTCCTCCTGATGCCGTTCTCCACCCATCCATATAAATCAGACCTCATTTTCTTCTGCACGTGTTTGACCAGCCTGATATCCCTGTACTGAGTGACAACTCCAGAGCAGTCACAAGACAAAAAGAGAAAGCCTTAGCTAATCCAAAGAAAAAGCATCACATGCTCTCCTATGTACAATGTATTCGTATCATTAATCTGTGATCTTGAGTAACCAACTAAACTGCTGTTTCACTGTCACCTAAGCTCAAAACCTTTTTAGCAAGCTTTATCAGTCCATGAACATACCTTCCGGTGGAAGGTTGTGTGACAAAGGAAATACACAATCAAGATGCTCTTAGTTCTCTCTAGGAATTCATACACAATGTGTAGTTTTGTAGTTAAACAAATGTGGGACAATCTGCAAGTGTCTGGGTTTTCACTAGAAAAATTTCAATATTGAACTATTAGTAACACTATATGGTACATTGTGTGGAAATCGCTTTCAAGGTATGCTTGCATTTAAAAACCACTGTAAATCACACTGAACTAGCTCAGAAACTACCAGTCTAAGGTAGAAACCATTTTCTGGCTTGAACTATAAAACCTCAAAACTGAGAAACAAAAATATAACGTTTTTCCTTAGCTAATAATATAGTTCTCAAATTTTAACAGCCCAAACTCAAGTTTATCACTACTTGGAATTTCTTGTTAAAACAGAAGGAAAAGAGTGCTGATTTTGTCAATATCCCTCCCCCCCTTATAGCGAGACCTTTTCTGACCATTCTCCCCTTCCTAACCAGTTGCCATGTATCATATATACAGTTTATATAACAGGTTCATATGGATGCCAAAAGTAACAAGCAGAGAATACACCATTTCACAGTATCACAGTATCATAAGGTTGGAAAAGACCTCTGAGATCATCGAGTCCAACCTATGACCCAAAACCTACTCCTACTTGTCAACTACACCATGTCACTAAGTGCCTCATCCAAATTCTCTTTGAACACCTCCAGGGACGGTGACTTCACCACCTCCCCAGGCAGTGCATTCCAATGGCCAGTCACCCTCTCAGTAAAGAACTTCTTCCTAATGTCGAGCCTAAACTTCCCCTGGCGAAGCCTGAGACCGTGTCCTCTTGTTCTGTCACCGGTGACCTGAGAGAAGAGACCAACCCCTGCCTGACTACAACCTCCCTTTAGGTAGTTGCAGAGAGCACTAAGGTCTCCCCTGAGCCTCCTCTTCTTCAGGCTAAACAACCCCAGCTCCCTCAGTCACCCTTCATAGGGCTTGTGCTCCAGCCCCTTCACCATCCTCGTTGTTCTCCTCTGGACGCACTCCAGCATCTCAACATCTTTCTTAAACTGAGGGGCCCAGAACTGGACACAGTACTCAAGGTGCGGCCTGACCAGTGCCGAGTATAAGGGAATGATGACCTCCCTAGTCCTGCTAGCCACACTATTCCTGATGCAGGCCAAAACACCACTGTCCTTATTAGCCACTTCTTTCAAGGGAAAGAAAAAAGAAGACAATTGGACACATCACAGATACTGTTCCAAGATACTATTTTCTGTGCTACTCTCAAGTATAAGATACATTTTGAAATCTGCTATTTCGACCTCAAGAAATGGAAAATCAAGAGGTGTTTATACATGGCCATATATATATATATATATAAACAGAGTACAGACAGCCCCATGAAAAATGGCATACTCATGGCATGGTTAGAAAATAGACAATTATAATACAGGATGCTGCGGGTGCAAGAAGGAATTGCATGAAACAGTAAAAGCACAACCGTGCACCATTCCCTGCACTCTGGTCACATGTCCCAACGACTCAAAATATTGGTATAATACATTAATAGCAAAAAGGAGTTGGACAGAAGAAAGAGGAAGGCAGAAAAACCATATTGCAGAAGCTAAACCTAGTTCTGGTTCACAGAGGAATTTCTACAGTTTTGACAGGTGGAAGAGGATGAGGTACAGCCCTGAAGTCTGTGCAGCACAGACCTGGGACACTTAAAGGGATGAGGAGAGGTGGCTCAGCACTGGTGTAAATGCATGAAGAGACAAGGCTGGAAGCTTTACTCTTAACATAGCTGGTCATCCTGCTCTGCAATACAAAAGCACCATTGAGCACAGCATAGAGGAATTCACTGTTTCAGCATCACTAGCACCTCAAAAGGCTCTGAAAAGTCTTAGGACAAAAGATGCAGGCACAGCAGTTGAGGAAACCTGCATAGAACAAGATTTTGCATAAAAATCTCTTTGTAGACAATTTTCAATATCAAATTAAAAAAGATCTCAAAACTTTGGGAGGAACAGGCTGCAATTTATGAATCATTATTTAAATTGAGTAATCTGGTAGACTAAAGTGCCCTTTTATACCACAAGCCAAATCAGTTTCCTGACGTCTATTTGGTGGACAACGTTCAGGATTTATAGAAGACTATAACTTTGACTTTTTCCCCAAATAGTGGTGAAACACAGTTCTAAAATCATTATACTTAATTTCAATACTTAATACAAATACTTAAAATCTCAAATTCTGATACTGCTTAGCAAGGCCTTTGTTGACCCCAGTATATCCTTAGTAATAGCTATGTCTCACATGAACAAAAATTCTCTGCTTTTAAAACATTCAGGCCACCTCTTGCTGTGGGTATCTCCCTCTTTTCTCAGCTGGGATGGTAAGCAGTCACAAATCAAGGTCAAAACAGGGGCAAGATGGGGAAGAAGGAGAAATCTACCTTTACCAGCTGACAGTTTTCATGTAATGGGAGAATAAGTTCCACAGCAACATCCATGCTTCATTTCTCAGATACTTTTGTGGCAGGAATAGGAAAGGAAGGACAAAAGCTAAATCTAAATCATCTCATATCAATGCACTGGACTGTTTCCAATCTTACAATCCTTTATAACACAAAACAGTGGAGATAAGACTGATTTGCCTTCCAAGGAGCTGTGCTGCATGCTGTAAAAAAAAAAAGTACTCAGTTTTCAGATATGAGTTTAAAAATCTTAATTCTTATTTTTGCATACAATGTGTGTTTAGTGAAGTACTTCAGTCCAAATATCAAGAAGGCAACAATACTCTTGACGGACCATCTTGAACATCATGTTCTCACTCTTGAATTTATGCCATGAAGATCCTAGTGAGCAGAAAGAACAGCTACGTGATAGAAAGGACAGAAGTACAGACTTTGCAAATGGAAAAAATAAATACCAAAAACCAACAAAATACCAAATACCAAACACCACAAAATACCAAAAATACCAAAACCAACAAAAAAATCCATAGTTTTTGAAGTTTATGGAACGTTTAGAACAGGGACAGGTATTACAGTAAGAAAAAACACATTATCAAGAAAAGAGTTTCCTGACAGGAAAGTGTATTAAACAAAGAGTATTATCCCAAATGTCTGGCGGGAACTTGAAGGTATCTTTGCATCTAATCTGAACAAACCTGTGAGAGAGTGCTTTAAGATCTACCAAATTTAGAAGTCTTAAAATCAAGCCATGAAACGGGATATACACTATGACCAAACAAGGACCAATCGAGTTGAAATACATTACTTTTAAATATGGTTTAAAATTTCTGTGGACATTCTATCTCTCCCTATGTGAACAGTTATCAATACAACTGTAACTAACAATAAAAAGGGAAAAAATCTGCTAGGCACTCCGTCAGAGCTGAAGTCAAGCTGACAGTAAAACCAAAACATGTTTGTTTATTGCCCATATTTACTCAATTCACTCCTTCCTTTATCCCCAGGTACTCAGCATATACATACAATTTGATATGTACACAGTCATCATTGAAAGCCTGCATCTTCTTTGTAATAAATGCTTTTTAACTTTTACTAATGTTCAATATAGAGATAGCCACTAGGAAGCACGGTTGCAAACAGAATAGAGGGCAACTGTCAGAGGCAGCAACAAAATATCGACACACTGAGCCTGAAGGAGAAACCATTACACTGCGGATCGGACCCTAACTTACACCCAGGTCAACAGATCTTTGGAATCTTGGTATTTTTAAAGTTCTGACATTTTCCCAGCTAGGCTCCAGGTTGCTTGAATCCCTGGCTGTCTTTAAGAATGAAGAAAGGCAGTGAGGAAGGAAACGATTGTATCTTTAAAAAAGTTGCCATTTCTGCAGCAGTCTTCTCTTGTACAAGGCTTCTTTTATGAAGGGTGAATTTATTCATAGCTATGACTATCTTGCAGAAAAAAAGCTCTATATGGATCTATATGTATAAAAAAAAATCTTACAAAGAAATTTTTAGGAATATTGTAGGGTTTTTTTGATTATTCCTACATATCCTACATAGTCTCAGAATACACTTTGTATAATTTTGGAGTATTTATATTATTACCCTTTCAGCATTCATGACTGATGGTGACCTATATTTCATGTAAATTAAAGCCTGTGTAATACTGAATTAACAAACATTTAATATATATATAACAGAAGGGTTGCATGAGGTGAGAATACATTTACAGTGACCATAAGAACTACATATGTAGCTCCCCCGAGTTGTTTTATATTGAAATATCCCAGCACTAATATCCTGTCTTTCTATATTTTGCATTACAGCAACATATATTAATACTGTGCTTGTACTGTTACAATTTTCTGGATATTAGGGATGTTATCTTTGCTATATAGTAATATAACAAGCATAATACAGAAAATAATGTAGAAGATCTTAGTTTTACACTAAAAGAGCATACACAAATTCTGACTTGATATGAAATGCACACAAATTGAGATTATAAAGCATGAGATGTGACAAAACTGGTGTTCAAAAATTATCAGTATTACTTAAGCAGAATATTACTTGCATCAAATACTATCAGTATTCCTTTAAGATATCTGACTACCCAAAAGAGAATACAGCATATAAGAAATCACTGCAAGTAAGATGTAATATAAAAGGTTTATCTTAGTAACTAAAGGAGAGACTTCTAGATTTACCTGTATCAAGTTCTCAAATATTCAGCAGTATTTAGCTTCACAGCACTGAAAGACTGCCATAGTACAGCATTCCATTACTGCATTAGCAATTAGCTTGCATTTTATCAGTTATCCTTAGGAACAGCAGATTTAAGCATTGCTGTGAGCTCAGCGTTGTGAAGGTATGTTTATGGGGCTTAATGCAGTGAAAAGCCAGAGTACAGCAGCAGCATTTAGAAAGAATTTTAGCATAAGGAATACATGATGCCAGTGACAATACGGTGTACAATTAATATTTATCATTAGAATTATTCTCACAAATACAGCAGTATTAATAATAACTCCCATTTCCAAATCACTGATTTAAAAATATGTATAGTACAATATAAGTTATAGAATTATTCCAGTTTATATAAATTAACATGATTGTTTAAATGCAAATTGTCTCTTAGCTATTTACAGTTTCCAGCTCTATGCAAACCAATTAAAAGATTTAGTCATTACATTTTAGACGAAAATCAAAAGGACTAACAAATGTTAGTTGAAAAATATTTTCATCACACTTCCCTAGGATTTTAACATTCAGAAAAGAGAAGTTCTCTCTTCAGTATTATCGCAGTATTTTGTCCTGCTGCTTCAGATAAAATAATTTAAGGAGTACATAACAATTATATAGTACCTTACCCTTTCTACCGGTGAACCATAGCATGCAATGACGAAACATAGCAGTGGCAGATGGCATTGGTGTTAGTAAATGTGCATAAAAGTATAATAGCAGAGAAATGGTGACTGGCAGACAAGACACAGAAATGTAGATGAAATGAATGCAAGCTGGTAAATCTTGAAGCAAAGCTCCACCTTTAAGCCAAATGTTGCTTCTAGTCTCCTCATAATAGAGCATTAAGTTCTATTTGGATACAGATTGCAACCTTCAGACCAGTCTTGATCTTCTTCATACAGAAATGCATAATTTTATCTTGATAACGAAGATCACAAAGGTTTTGTAAGCAAAACCCATAATCAGAAGCCCATTACTTTCTCCCCTTGAGTGATGTATCCTTTACATTTTTAATCTCCAAATCCTGCCAGAGCTACAGTCTCTTTCTAGCACATATGTGTGTATCCACTGCAGATGTAAATCCCTGCCTAACCTGCAGCACCCCTGGATCCAGAATGTTCTCACTCTGCTCATTCATGCTGTTCTGCTGCCAAACGTTTTAAATAATCCATCAAATACAAGTGGAATCTATTATAAGAAAAAACAATCTCTTCTTTCAGCTCACCCTGAAAATGGAAGGTTTTCTGATCAACAGTTATTGTGAAGGTGCTGTCGTCCTCATCGTCTATACCAATCACAGCTCCCTGTGAAACAAAGAACAAGATCCTGATAAGGCAAGCAGTGACATCAGCAGCCCACACTCTATCACTACACCACTGGAATGTAAAAAGCATTGACAAATTAGAAACAAACTGAATACAGTAAAGAGCTGAAAGATTCTCTGTTTAATCACAGGATGCAGGCAACTTCTTTAAAAAAATAATTTTTAGGTACAGGAAATAACAGCAACAATTTGTGAAACTGATCTTCTGGAAAATAATATGCATCTTTCATTTTTGTAATGGAGGTGCATTTATACTGCAGCATCATTATAGTAAACAGAATTCTACTACATTCCAACTTATATTTTAAAGGAGAATGGGATGTAATATTTTTTAAGTATTTCCAACATATAAAAATACTAATTCATCGATACTCTACAAAAATAAACTCTTGACCTGATTTTATCTATCAGTGTATAAAGGAAACAAATCAATCTAGCAGATTAAATCTAGCCCATCATGTCATGTCACTGGTACACTGCATGATCTAATTTTCAATCCCTAAGTAAACATTAACAGTCAACAGGATATATCAAATGCAGCTAGCTTTATCTTCTAATTCGTCATTAATTATTAGAAGGAAATGCAAATAAATCATAGAGTTGAAGACCATCTGTGCTTAACTATGTACAAATCTACCTACACCTTCATTCCTGTTCCCCACCACCACCTCAAAATGTGTAAATAACACAATTTTACTCAGGAGAAGACACTGAAAAAGAACTGTTCCGTGCCTCGGCTGACTCCAACAAATTATAATATTTAATTTAAAAATCACCAATAGATTTACTCAGTTTCCCTCCTCTGTCTCCAGAGACACAGCATCAGGATATGTTCTATCCTTCCCCCTCCCCCAAAACAGACAGACTTCACTGGAAGATGCACATATTTAAAGGGTACAGTCTGCCCTTACTGCCCAAGTAAGCAGCAAGTAAGAGTTATATGAGTACCTGTGAGTCAGTTCCAACCAGTGTTAGACTTCATTCAGCCAAGTATCTACAGCAACTGCAGAGGGCGTAAGTATCAGGCTGGCCAAAACACAAGAATTGTTTTGGTACAGACTGAGGGGCAGAGAGATCTGAAACAACCTCATTCACACAGATTTTTGATAGCACTTATTTGAGGTTTCTGGCCAATGGTACCAGCTCATGGATGGCTGCGACTATCAGAGGCACCACAACACTGAGCAGAAGGAACAGGTCCTACTTAAGAACAGCACCAACCACATGTAATTCAAGGCTACACCATAGGAAAGGATAGCTCCAAACTGGGTTTTCTCCCCTCCACTGCCAACTTCTCCAAAGGCGTACATTCCATACAAGCTTTTCAAGGACAACTCTGTGATCTCTGTAAAAGTGGCACCTAAAAAGCATACCCAAGCCAGAATAATTCTGAATATTTCTGGAGCAAGAACATAAGAACAACCAGAGGACCAGTCCCTACATTTGGAGACTATCTGGTAACCGTGCACCATGCCAGTGACATGACATCATGGGCCAGATTCATTTGCCAGAGTTGTTTGTTTTTAAATATACCAATAGATCATAGAATTATAGAATGCTTTGGGCTGGAAGGGACCTTAAAGATCATTCGGCTCCCACTCCCCTGCCATGGGCAGGGACACCTCCCACCAGACTAGGCTGCTCAAAGCCCCATCCATCCTGGCCTTGAACACCTTCAAGGATGGGGCATCCACAACTTCTCTGAACAACCTGTGCCAGGGCCTCACCATCCTCACAGGAAAATATTTCTTCCTTATATCTAACCTAATCTCCCCTCTTTCAGTTTAAAACCACTACCTCCCACATCCTGTCACTGCTCTCCCTGATAAAGAGACCCCAGCTTTCCTGTAGCCCCCTATAACCACTGGAAGGCTCCTCTAAGGTCTCCCTGGAGCCTTCCCTTCTCCAGGCTGAATAAGCCCAGCTCTCTCAGCCTGTCCCGTACGTTAGGCACTCCAGCCCTCTAATCATCTTCGTGGCCTCCTCTGGACTTGCTCTAACAAATCCATGTCCTTCCTACGCTGAGGGCTCCAGAAGTGAATGCAGGACTCCAGGTGGGGTCTCACGAGAACACAGTAGAGGAGGAGAATCCTCTCCCTAACCCTGCTGGTCACACCTCTTCTGATGCAGTCCAGATAAAAAATGTCTGGCACTTTAAATACATATTTTGCTCAGCAATAAATCAGAAGGTCACTGCAAGTTGTACAATATCATCCTCCTCACCAGCTATACGAAAAATCTCTAAGGCCGACCAAGATATTTTCCACAGACAACACAGGTAAAACTAATGTAAGGCTAAAAGGTCAGGTCAGGCCAGGCCAGCTAAATCCTGCCTCCGCCCTAAGAGGTGGGAGGAAACTGAGGAGCAGGAAGAGCACATCACTGTACGATCTCAGCACAAAGCTGTTTGAAGTGCACAAAGCACTGAGCATAAGCAGAGAAGATGCTTCTGTTGTCATGCAGGTAGTATATATGAACGAGTAAAAGGCAAACTAGAGTGTGAAAGTTTAAGTGTATAGTCAAGAAGATTTAAGCGTAGTATAGATGACACAGATTCCTCCATGAGCCAGCCTTCCTAAGTACACAATGACATTCAACTAAAGAATTTGAGGATGAAACTTCAGATGTATGAAAAAAGTGTATCAAGAACAAAAAGGTGAGGAACAAGCTTTTAAAAATCCATTCAACCAAAAAGGAAGTATTTTGGCCAAACTGCTTAAATTACATTTGTTTATGTTCACACCTAAAGTCACAAATCAACAATTACTCTAAACAGAAAATCTCTTCGAGAGAATTTGAGCCTGCCGAAGCCCATCTGTTCAGCTATCAGTATCTGCCAGAAAAGTTGCTTTACAAAAGCAGAAAAAAGAAAGATTCCTTCCTTCCTCCCTCACCAGCAAACACCACACACATCAGAGAAAGGATGGGAGAGTCAGCAAATCAAAGAGTAACTTGGGGTAGAAGAGTGGTGGATGGGGGAAGAGAAGGAGATTGGTTTATGTTCAACACATGCAAAGATGGATCATGCAGTATTGAACAGACACTTTTAATGTTTCCTAAACAGAGAAGCTGAGGCCAATCTCCACACTGACAGGCTCACAACACCACTAAGGCAGGCATGGTTTTTCAGACTAAATTTTTCTGCACAATGCAAAAAACATCCTCAAAACATCTTTGGAAATGTATGTTCAAGACAGCAGTTTGAGTTTACATTACCCTGGAAGAAATTCTAAACTAAGATATCAATACACTAAACAAAGGAAAGTGTGAAAAAAGTCATCCAGGTAAAGAGATTCTCTGTATGAATCTCCAAAAGGTTACTGGTACCCCTTCGTTAGGCCCACACGAAGATTAGAAAGGAGTAACAACAGAAGGGAGGAATAATTGACAGAAGCAGAGTTCTGCTGCCACACTCATGACATCGTGTGTCAGACCACAGCACACTTTCCCTATATTTCTCTCACTTCAAGACTCAAAACACTCCCATTCATATCCATTATGCTCCTGGCTCCTTCCCTCTGTTTACATCTGCTCTTCACAAGATCCCTCCACTGGAACCAGAGATTTTATAGGGAAAGAATAAAAATATAGAAGAAAGACCTCTGTGAGACCACAAGGAGGTGACTCAGCATGTGCAAAGACATCTCAGCGTTCCCAGCTCAGTTCAAGCTATTAACAGCAGCATTCCAGGTTAAATGTCCCAAACCAGAGTAACCTCAGACAGGTAATATCCAGCTTTTCCACTCTGGATCTTCTTACCTCTGTTTACCCACTTTGTACCCCCCAGCTGATATTTAAACAACTTTGCCTGCAGTGTTCCTCCTTCCCTTTCCAGCTCTCTGTTGTTCCACTAAGCTCAAGCACAGCCAAGTGACAGGCCTAAAGAATGTCCAGACTGGCAGAAGAGAGGACACAGTAAGAGATAAAAAGCAAATCATCAGGACAGAAGAAAGCAGTTTTGCAATGACTTCTGTAGGTACAGAACATATACATACAAACATGTGTATCTCCACATACAGAGAAAAGAGAACTGTAAACAGTGACTTTTTCATAGTGTGCTACTACTAACCCATCTTACTCTACCATATATTGCTTGTTTCATACACTATATAAAATGTACAATGTTTTCATACAATATATAAAACTGTAGACTGTAATTTGCCCAGCATGTCACTTGACCTTTGATGTCATCTTTCTTTAAATACATTCACTGTTCCAGTATTTTGCAGAGTCAGGAATAGAGCCCAAACCTCAAAAACCTCCTTGCAGCTTTCTCCATTAGGCATATCATAAACAGTAAATCACTGAATACTGAGTAAAACGACACTTACCCTGAGTCTAACACACCCTCGGCGTGATCCTCTCATCATTTTGTCTTTTGACTGAAAAAAAACCCAAAAGATAACTGGATTAACAAACACAGTAAGAATTGCAAGGAGAAAGTTACTCAAAGCACCTGAGAAAAGAAAAAAAATCATTTTTGTATAATTTTTTATTGACTGATTCAACAGACTGCAACTGCGGTTACAAAATAAGTTAATTCTCACGCAAAAGAAAGTACAACCACCACAGTATGAAAAAGCAATCCTTCAAAAAAGAATACAATACTCCAAGAAGTTTTGTAGATCCCTTGAAGAAATACTTGGAATCACAGAATCACAGAATGATAGAACTGTGGAAATGGAAAGGACCATTAAGATCATCAAGTCCAATGCTAAGCTCACCACCAAACCACGTCCCTAAGCACCCTATCTACATGGCTTTTAAAAACCTCCAGGGATGGTGACTCCACCACTGCCCTGGGCAGCCTGTTCCAGTGCTTGATAACTGTTTTGGTGAAGAAATTTTTTCCTAACATCCAGTCTAAACCTTCCCTGGGGCTATTTGAGGCCATGTCCTCTCATCCTATGGTTTGTTACTTGGGAGAAGAAAGCAACATCAGCTTTGCTACAACCTCTCTCAGGCAGTTGCAGGGAGATAAGATGCAGTCCACATCTTTACGGAAAGTTTAAAGAAGTGAAGAAGAAAGGAATTAGGAAATATTAAAAATTGGCAGTATATCGATTTACACCTTTCTCCTTTCTCTCCTACTGTCAGAAAAGCGACCATATAACAAAAGACAGCTGTGCAGACAGAATTGTACAAATGAAATTACATCTGTCAAAAAGTTTTCGAGATTCATACCCCTTTTCATACAGAAAAAAATTAATGTTTAAATAAGTTTCTGTGTCTGCTTCTTAGATAGCACAACTGCTTTCATTACAACAGTTAGAAAAATTATGTTTACAGCCATTTAAGAGCTAAGAGCCCAGATCAGAAAACAGGATTCCTACATCCATAACCAGTGCTCAAACTGGTAGATAGCCCACCTTGCAGCTAAATTACTGGATCTCTTCTTTAGAATCTGTTTGGAGCACTGACAAGGGAATTCCAGGGGAAAAGACTTCACCCCTACAAACAGGCAATTCTAAACAGCCAACTCACTTCTGGCTTGAAATTTTTATACTTTGCACTTTCAGCTATCCCCAGCACTGACTCAGGTAGATTTGTCAATAACTTTCTGCCAATTCTGTGTTATTGAGCAATATTGGCAAGCACAAGGAGCACATACACAAATAAAGAAAAGAAGAAAACATTTCAGTCATCCTCAGTACTCAGTTTTCTGATAAATGCAAAACAACTTCTGGTTTTCCAACTACTCACACCCACACACTTTCTGTTTTTTAAATGATACGTTACATGCCATCACTGCCTTATCTGCAAAGGCAATTGTCTCTAATACAACCCCTTCTCTCTTACCACACAAATATTCAAACTGTGGTCTTTCAGATCATGAAAACGCAGCTATCACTGGTGTCTCATGAACAGGCTCCCTTGCTGCCATATTCTGAAATATTCACTTCCATCCAACATT
This sequence comes from Neomorphus geoffroyi, assembly GCA_033558235.1. Lineage (NCBI taxonomy): Eukaryota > Metazoa > Chordata > Aves > Cuculiformes > Neomorphidae > Neomorphus > Neomorphus geoffroyi. Next base: position 2,497,658 of record JAUMJM010000024.1, on the reverse strand, counting down.
ATCTTAACAATTCCATCTAGACAATATATTGATGTGATTATGACCAGCCCTATTTTCACTAGACAATGAAATCTTATTGCCATCAATGGGAAAGACAGCATCAAGAACTATCAGTCTTAACTGTAGCAAATTATTTTTCATCTGCTAAATATTTGAGATAGAGCTACAAAGAAAGCACGAAGCAGTCACAGCAAGTCCTATTCCTTAGAGATTATTTTAAAGATAGCAGTCAGCTTCAAATAAATTTATGGTTTTGCTGCTCTCTTACTTAATTCAGTCTCTAATTTTTCAGTTGTGTTCTGAATGTTAAAATCCATCAGTATTAATCTACTTGTTTTCACAACAATACAGGTTAGCTGGTCAAAACGAAATGGATGTAAAGACCACAATGCATCTATAATGTATTCTACAGATGTATAACTTCTTTCTAGATTTCTTGAATGAAAACTTCTACATAGGGAATATTTTCTTTGAAGCGTTTTTTTAAAAAAGCTCAAAACCAGGAAGGGATCTAGGAACACAGTTACTTCAATAATTTCCTATCAGAAATTCTGTATACTTGCGACACACCTCACTGCAGTACACTTCTATTCTTTATACTCAGTGCCTTGAATGTTCTCCTAAAATAGGACACTACTGAGAGCTTATTACTCCCTCTAGTGGTTTCCAGAAGAAATACCGGCATTGAAAGAAAATACCTGGACTGAGGATGCCACTTGCAGCATCTGAAAGAAACCCGGCAGGGCTGACGGTCCGGATGGGCACTGCGGGCCCTGGCGTGCCAGGCAGAGAGCTCCGGGCACCGATGAACCGAAAAGACAGAAATCAATGGCAGCAGAAAAGACATTCGGGTTGGATTGTTTAGATCCCTCCACCAGCTGTGCAGGGAAGAGAAGAGCCAGTCCTAGTGCAAGGGAGAATTCCATCAGCCCTGATCACCAGTGGGCAGACTGTCAACTCAACTGCAAAAGCCACTGTAAAAGCCTTCCTCTTCTTTTGTGCATCACACTTCAATAGAATGGAAATTGAGTTTAAACATTACAATTTTCTTACTCTGAAAAAAGACTCACAGGTTAAATCACAGGTTCCATGTGGTCCCATATGCTGACAAGTTCCTCATCTCCAGACAGAGCTTTAGTTGGTTGATACCAATTATAATGAAGCCATAAATCTAATTCACTCTACTGAAGTGGAATAAAGCACCTGTCATTCTCCTATCCAAACGCCCCGTGCACTGAGGCACACAGTATAATCACACAGAGCGCTGTATTCTATCATGGAATAAAGCAAATCTGTTACTGACTGCTGCAGGACGGTACTTTAAAACAGAAATCTGTTAGCATTTTAGATTCCTTCCCTCATTAAGATATAATAAAAAAATACAATATATACAGCACCCTTTAGAGCATGTTTTATTCTTTGGTTGAAAGGCAAAAAATTAGGCATGGGTATCCAATATCTCCTACACTTGGTCAGGTATTCTTGGATAAATAAGACATCCCATAACTGTTTTGAGGAATGGTTCCATTTCACTAAACAAAATCTTACACAGCAGAAAGGCATTTCTGGCTAATAAAAAGGTCTCATTTTACTTTCTTTTTAAATATAAAGTTTTGATACGTGGCTATCTTTCTCAGTCATCAGCTTTATAACCAGACAAAGTAACATTTCCAATAACCTTTTGATACAGGGTGTACTGATTTTTATAATGGCCTTGAATAGGTTACAAGCAGTCAGCAACATGAGATAAATTTCAGCTGAAACTCAAAGAAAAATTTGTAAAAGTGAACAAAGACATACAAAATTACTACAGGAGGAACGTAGGTGTCTGCCAGAAAAAGTATGGGGTTTACTGGTTTCTTTTTTACATCCACACAGCAAAGTTCAATAGAATCATGGAATGGTTTGGGTTGGAAGGGACCTTAAAGATCATCCAGTTCCAACCCCCCTGCCATGGGCTGGGACACCTCCCACTGGTTCAGGCTGCTCAAAGCCTCATCCAACCTGGCCATGAACACCTCCAGGGATGGGGCATCCATGACTTCTCTGGTTGATCAAGTACAGAACCTACAGCTAACCTGTAACTTCTTAGAGAAATTGAAAAAATGCCTAGGTCTACTTAAAAAACAAACAAACACCTGAAATCCTAACCCTCTAAAGGCCCCCAGCTTTCCTTCATCTTTAGAACTACTACTATTTCATTTGAGTTTTATCTGTTGTATGGAAAGTTAAAGATTTCAATATAAAACCTAGCTGCTATCTGCCTCCAAAACTTCTCAGGCCGAAGTTCTGCTTCTGCAGTAGTGCACAGATTTTGAAGAGGTACATTTCTGACTTACACAGTGCTGTCAAGGAACTAACATAAGCACACAGATGAGCAAAACCAGTGATGACATTTATTTCCTGTTAGGGGTGAAGAACCTGGAACTAGCTCCATTTATAAACATGATTTTTGCAGTTTAACTGCATCTACAGGAGAAGTCTTAGCTTGGACCACCTTCCATAAGACTTAATGTTCTCATGAAATGCTAAGCCAATCTTCATTTTTCAAGCAGAAACAAAACTCAGCAATTTAAAAAAATAACCTGCTGTTCGCCGCCCACCATTCACTCACCTCCCTCACACTGCACATCCTGCTCTTGGAGGAGAGGACAGTCCCTCCAGCACAGGGACACCACCCAACAGCCAACTTGCTGCTGCAGCTTCAGATTTGACTTTCATGGATGCAGCATAAAGCAGGAACTACAACACTGCAGCAGGAATTGTGGATGCCGAAGTGGCACCCGTAATTCCTAAAGCATGACCCAAGGTTGTAAGATTTTTTTCTCATATTTTGAGAGCATAAGAGATGGAAATCCATGTTCAATGGAAAGATATATTTTAAATGAAGCTTGTTCATTAAATTGCCTTTCCCACGTTCAGTTCAGTAGCTCACTAGACTCAGCTTAACTGCTCCATTCCCAACCTGCATGAAGGAGAAACATTTAAATAACTACAAACCTTAAACCTAACCTAACAACATAAAAAAAAAAAATTGAACCTCTAGATTGCTGCTGGTTTTGGTTTGCACACTATAATACTAAAGAAAGTATAACAAACATGACGTAGATGGGATTTTGCAGGGAAGTGAACAGATTTAGTCCTGAACTGTTTTTCTCTGGATCCACAATTAGCATACGATTTGTACTCTACTGATTTGCCAAACTGTACCCATCTCGATCCCAATCCTACATGAGCACCCTAATACACTTCATTGAGTTAGCGGAGCCAACAACATGGCCAATTTTGGACGGACAGACCACATGCACTTCAGAATGCCACTAAAATATTAACTCATCAAATATTTTGTAATAAATCTGCACAGGCACAAAATGCTTATATGGGACGAGAAATGCCACAGACATTAACTGCAAAGTGACAATCAAGTACTGGGGAACCTAAAACCAGACCCATAGTCTAACAACTAAAAAGGAGTCAACTACTTAAATTATAATCCCATCACAATTTATTCAGTGCATCAAAACCTGTGATACAAACTTACAACTGTACAAAATTCAGCATAGATAATGTTGTGTAATACCAACAATATTCTTTATCCTGTCCATAAATTCAGAATTCTTTTTCTCATTATTCCAGTTTGCATGTAGTTTTGTCTGGTTTTATGAGACTTACTGAGCTGTTTGTAGTGCACGTGACTGATAAATTATTACAGGAAAAACTGTCACCTCAGATGAGAATGGAAAGCAAAGACCTCAGAGGGAATGCTTCTGCAAAAGCAGACTTTTGGGGGAGTTTTGCACACAGCTGCTGTTCGAGAAACTGTATTTGGAAAAAGCAGGAAAATGCATTCAACTGAAAGTCTCTGCCACAGGGGCACTAAGTCATAACTCCAGCTTCAGAGGCATCATTTGAAATTCATTTTGCTCCACTAACTTGATGAAGTGTAGTAGGGTGTTCATGTAGGATTGGGATCAATATGGGTACAGTTAGGCAAATCAGTATAGTACAGATCATGTGCCAATTATGGATCCAAAGAAAAACAGTTCAGTACTAAATCTGTTCACTTCCCTACAAAGTCTCATCTTTTGCATGTTTGTGATACTGTCTTCAGTAGTTAGCATGCAAAAAAACCCCAAAGGTTCATGAAACTTATGCAAAATTTGAGTCCCCCCTCCTCAACAGCTAGATTGTACAATCCACAAGCAGTGGATTGCAAAGTTGCCAGCTAAGCAGCAATCTTTAAAAAGCATGAGGGGAAGAATATTTTTACACCACCCAACTACTTCCTCCTAACAACTGTTTTCAGATTTTGCTCCTGAAAGCGTTCGATCGGCATATGTTTTTAAAAGTAGTTTGATGGAATTATTAAAAACACAACAACAGAATATCTAAGCATTAAAATCTATTCTTTAGGCATTTATTGGTGCAAGAACCAGTAAGATGTTGGGAGCCTGACAATGGGAGGCTACCAAGTTTTGATTCAAGAATACACACTGTGGAGTTGTCACACACAATTTTCTTGCTTCCCTCATTCACTATACCAGGCAGCTGTTTAAGTCTACAGCAGTTTGAACAGTTCTCCTTTCAGTACCACCATACATCAAATATCTACAAAGTTTCAAAATATTTTAAGGAACTGACCCTCCTATCTGTTGGCCCTAGTTTTAGCATTGTTTGCACAGCTATGCCAGTTCTGCTTTGATTTATTATACAATTAAAGTCTTTACTTAAAGAGTACACTTAAACCAAGAATTTAAATCAGATTTTCAACACTGATGGATTCTCTGGATTATTACTACAGGATTCTCAAGGGTAATCAAGGCTATAGCTGATGTGTACTTAAGACATAACTTCTGCCAGAAAACAAACAAAAAGCAATTGCGTTCAACTCCCTCTTCCTCCCAGGCCATTTCTTTGTCTTGATACTGTCTTCCAGTAAAATGCCAACATACGTTTTTACACTGACAGGCAGAAAACAAACTACACAACAAATTCAGCTGAAAAAATAGCTCAGCAGAAAGTTATTTTTTTAACTGGAATCCAGCTCATGGAACAACTTTACAGCTCCTGTGCCAGCAGAAGGCAGAAATGAGCCATTTAAAGACTTCTGTTAAACACTGTCAGTGCAGCCAGCTCCACACTGAAAAAAATGTAATGCTTCTGTAGAGTTATATTTGGTGTGACTACAAGAGAAAACATTGGTGAATTAACAAATTAAAGAATATTCAGCCAAAAAAAAGAAGTAATTTTTCAAATCATTGGCTAAGCTGATCCAAAGTGGCACAGAGTCATTACTTTCATATTTTGTTCTTAAAAGAAAAAGTAACCACACAATCAGACAATCGTTTATTTTACCAAAACCATGTAAAGACAACATCTGGATGACAAGTCCAGATCTCACTCTCTGACATATATAACTCAAATAAATTTAAACAGATGTAATTATAAATAAATTTGAGGATGTATTCGTAAAGAGAAAAAAACCCTGCAAACTAGAGAAGTGGAAAAAAGCAAATAATTTGGCATTGTAAAAAACCTTTGTAAAACAACTTCAAAATGCATGTTGAGAAACATTTGGATTCACACTTGCAAGTAGTACTACTAGTGCTCACTGCAATACAACTAAGTTGAGAGGAAGCGATACACAAAAGAAAACAAGAATCAGGGCAAACATCAAATTCTCATTTTTTTCTGAATCAGACTTGTAAAATCTTTTGCCTTGCTCCTTGGAAGTTCTAATCATGTCAGGAATGTAAACTTAAATTCATTTGCTTCTGATGTATGTATCGAAAAGATATTTAGCTTAATATTACTCATTTTACCAAAAGACAAAGCATGATAACTTAGGTGTTTGCTTTTTTGTTTCCTCCAAGTGCAACATTATTTCACACAAACTCTGAAAGTTTATCCCATATTAAGGGTATTTTTCTGCAGCCTATTTTAAGCTTCTACCAAAGACAACTAAATACAATAGTGAAACGACATTTCTATGAAGAGACATGTGTTTCTGGATCTATCTCTGATGGAAAGCTCAGCTGCATGAGAAGCTATTACCCTGCGGTTTTCCATGGCTCCTCTGCCAAAAGTTAACTGGCTATCGGATCTACTGGAGAAAGTGTACCCTGCATGTGCAACCTTCTGGATTGAAATGGGCTGAGGTGTCTGTGAGAGGTGATGAGCAGGTAAAAGCTGATCAGTTAACATCACCCCTCCTATCAGCAAAACTCTTTCCAGATTGCATGTCTGTACAGGCAGGGTGAAAGATCTCAGCCTGCCCCACCCATCCATTACGCTCATAGGGGGAGGGACAGTTTCAGGCTCGAAAATCACTGTTACCACAAGCAGAGCAAAGTAGCTGTATTGCTTCAGAGTGAAACCTGGTTCAGAGGGACTGGAGTATATGACCCTATGTACCTAATCACACAGATAAGCCTTTAATACAAAATACAAGCCTGCATATACAGAATCACAACAGACTGTTTCCCCACATATAAGCCTCCAGACCTGCTAACATTTGAAATTAACTCTTCTGATGTACCACAGCCTTATAAACTACCACTCAACAGTTAGTACTCTACAACTAAAGGTAGAGCTCAAACAGTATCCCCTCTACCTTCTGAGTGCTAATATTAGTACTCCTGAGGCATGTGGTCAACTGAGACTTGATCTGAATTACCTTTCAAACCCATGCTCCAGCTGACTCTACAGCCCTATGAATAATCACGCCAGCACACACAAAGAAGGGTGCGTGCCAAAGAACCAGTTCTTTGGCAGCCAGAATTTCAACATGACACACACCCTCCGGTACAAAAATTAATTCAGATGTCTGGAGAATGGCACAAATGCTTTACAGACATACGTGCAGGAAAGATAGCACGTGGACAAGAAAAGCATTCTAAAGTAAATGTTAACTGCAGGCATTTCTTAGTGGCAAAGGCACACAAAGTTTAAAACATGATTCAATTCCTTGAACACAACTTGAATTACTTAGGATAGGTAGTTAAAAAAAAATCTTTAAATTTGAGAACTGAAAGTCATTATAATAACAGAGAACAATAAGTTATACAAAATAAAAGTGTAATGCATGTGTAAGTATACCTAACAGCAGGAAATAATGATATATAAGAACTGAATTTTATTAAACAGGTGAAAATCACAGAATGAAAGTCTTTGCAATAACCAGAATTATTATTATTATACGCACTAATCAGCAAGCGTTTCTATTTCTGTAGCTGAACATTAAATGACTTTGCACCCTGGACTTCTACTTAGACTATGCTCACTAATTCATCCCAGTTGAAGAGCTGACATTAAAAAGCAACTATAAAAGCACTTTTATTTCTCCATCTATATTCCAGCTGAGGGATTTTGAACCTACATGGAGCAAAATTGTTTGTGAGCCTGCAACTGTTTTATGCTAAGAGCCTCGTAAACTCCTAAGTCTGGAGAGACAGGCTCTGGCCTAGCAGGGCTGGAAATCCACGTTTAGGGGAAAAAGGGTTTATATGCAGTACTTCTGTGTACTATATCTTCCCAAACAGTAGGATACTCCACGTTCAGTGATTTGCTGTAAATCCATTACTATTTACTCCAGCTTAAAATTACTTTTTATCCAGACTGACAGCAATTGCTCCATTCTCAGGAAACTTAATTGCGCACGGGGCTCAGACAGTTCAAGGGTTCACCCTTGAAAAAACTTAATTTGTAACTTATTTCACGTTTTTATGGAAGAAGCTGAAACACACTGGCAAGTCGGCAACCGCCGGTGGTTACACAAAAAGGCAGTCCAGGAAAACACCCGCTTCTTAGCACACCGCTCTTCAAAAGTTCGTGCTGGAGAGCAGGAAGTACCCAACGGGACCGGGAAAGCCGGTATCCAGCTGGGAAGTAACGGGGATCCTGTTCCCGCGCCGCCGTTCCTGAGGGAGCCGCCCGGGAAGGTGACACCCCCTGCCCCGCCACACCGGGGATGAGACGCGTTCCCGCCGGACAGAGCTGAGGCACCGCGGCCCAGGACACCGAGGCCGTCACCGAGCGAGGCTCCGCGCCGCCTCCGCTCCCCTAGGACAGAGGAGTGCCGCCCGCTCGGGGCGGGTGTGAGGCCCCCAGGGTGGGTGTGAGGTCCCCGGGGGCGGCGGAACGACCTACGGGCTCCCAGAGGCCACCGGCTACAGGGGCATCTGTGAGGGGCACCGGCCGTTCCCGTCCCGCGACCCCGCTCCGGCGCTGCCCACCCCCCCACGCCGGCCGCCAACAATAACAGCTCCGCTTGCCCCCACCGGTCAATCTCCGCGCCGGCGCCACCCCATTGGCTCCTGCTGCCGCCTCCTCCTTCCGCATTGGCCACCGCAACGCTCGCCCCGCCCCGAGCCCCCTCCCCGCCCCCACCCTGCGCCTCAGGCGCTCCTCCGGCTCCTCACCCGCCCAGGCCGCCGCTGCCCCTCACCGTGTAGTAGGAGAGGAGCCCGGCGTTGTAGTCCAGCACGAACCAGCGGTACTGCCAGCCCTTCATGAGATTGGTCCATTTGCTCAGCGGGCCCTCCATGATAGACGCCATCTTAGGCACCGAACCGGCCCCGCCGCTGCACGCACCACCCGCTCGGGTGAGGGGAGCGGGGGAGAGAGAGACTCGGTGGCCGCCAGGAGGGGACGGGGCGGGGCACGCAGCGAGGGGGCGGGGCCGGTGGCCACACTGCCCCGGGAAGCGGGCGCGGAGGGGCGAGGCTTGCGTGCGCAGCGGGGACGCGCGCTGGAGGGCGGGGCGGGAAGGCGGGAGGGGGCGCGGTGGGGTGGGGTGGGCTGGAGAGGGGAAGGGAGAGGCGGCAGGAGCCTGGCTGTTCGCAGGGCTGGGGTTTTGGGGGCTTCATGAGGGATCCGGCTTCTGAAGGGGCAGGGCTTCTCCTCACGGCTGAAGGGAGGAAGGGGGCGAGGTGTGAGGGCGTTATCACAAATCCACAGAATGACCCGAGTTGGAAGGTACCCACAAGGATCAAGTCCAACTCCTATCCCTGCATAGGACAACCCCAACATTCACACTGTGTGTCTGAGGGCATTCTTAAATATCGTCAGGCTTGGTGTCGTGACTGCTTCCCTGGGGAGCTGCTCCAGTGCTCCACCATCCTCTGGGTGAAGAACCTCTTCCCGATATCCAACCTAACCCTTGCTGAACACATCTTCCTGCCATTCCCTCTGGTCCTGTCATTGGTCACCAGAAAGAAGAGAGCAGTGCCTGCTCCTTCTCCGCTTGTGAGGAAGCTGTAGACTGCTATGAAGTCCCCCCTCAGTCTCCTCCAGGCTGAACAGATCAAGTGACTTCAGCCTCTCCTCATGATTTCTCCTCTAGACCCTTCACTAGCTTTGCGGTCTCTTCTGGACACTCTTCAGTAGCTTGATGTCCTTTCTACACTGTGGCGCCCAAAACTGAACCAAGTACTTGAGGTGGGGCCTCACCAGTGTCGAGTAGAGTGGGATAATCACCTCCCTCACCCAGCTGGCAATGCGGTGCTTGATGCACCCCAGTACACAGTTGACCCTCTTGGCTGCAAAGGCACACTAGTATTATTCTGTCCCCTAAAGCACTTGGCACCACATCACCTTTTAATTTCTCTCACTGAGGTGCTTGTTCCTTTCCCTCTATGTTATCCACCTGTCCAAAGCACCTGTGGGCTTCCTAATGGAGTCTGCATAGCCAGAGTGTATAAAAAACATTCAGGTTTTGAAATAACTTTCTAGGGGTAAGGCTGGTTCAAATGGGACACAGCTTTCCTGTGGACTGATCCAAGAATGTGGAATGAATTCTCCAGGAGCTATGGACAATTGTAAATCTGTTGTTCAGTGCAAGGCATGTTCCTTGGCGCTGACCTCTGGCATAAGTACATAACTTCATTTGTACTGTAGCATAAAAACTTAAAAGGAACCATAGAGGTACTCCTGTTCCTTTTTAGGGATCAACAATGTAGCAGCAGAAACAGTGCTTTAACCATGAGGTTTGTGTTTGTTGTGCAATCTTTACACTAGTCATGGGAAAATTTTTTCCTCTCCCTCCCAAATACAGAGCTGGTTTTTTTCTTTTTAAATTTAATATAAAAATCCCTTTACAGTAGAGCTCAAGTAGGTCTAGTATCTTACACTATTGCAACTTTATACTAAGTTAAACTAATATTAATAGCAAAACCACCCATTACCCCTTTCGTGAAAGAGTAGCTCAAAGGCAAAGCTTCTGTGTTTGATTTTAGAAAAAAACCCACTTCCATATTTCTAATCATCTTTGTATGTCACGTGTCACATTGCTTATTAGTTTGTTACTAAGTGGAATTTATAGCATTGACATAATACCCCTTGGAGTCACCTAGTGGTGTGTTTAGGCATGGTGTTACCAGTTTAATCTCGTTAATGCACAATCCAGTCTTGAAATCCAGTTTGTTAATTTTGATAACATTCTTTTTCCAAGCCGCATATGACCTTAGTAGTCTGTTTTCTTCTTCAGTTTCACTCACTAAACAAAGCATGGCTGCCTAGAGATTATACCCAGGCAAGCAAACCAAAAAAACATCAGATGGTGCCAGAACATTACTAGTGCTACCATTTAAAGCTGTAGTTGGACTGGAGCTTTACTGTCTCAGATCACTACTTTGACTGTATTATACTACAAGAGTTGAAACTGTGCAAAGAGCTTGTGTAAAAAACCTCTTGGCTTGGCTGTGAAAGGGCTGTCTCTAGGCAGTACATTCTCAATGACAAATTCTTGTCAGAAGAGCTTTCGATTTACCTTGGTTTGCCAGAGGCTGAATATGCTGCACTTCGGCATACACAGAATTTCTTACTAGTTCTTTGTTCTCTTTGACTTTTTTGAGGGAAAATGTGCCAGAGACGTCTCCATAAGAAAAACCATATATTTTAGCTAGCTCAGTTTAGCTTAACCATAAAATCCCTAGAACAAATGGAAAAGCTATGTTAACAGGTGTTGAGGAAATTAATCTTGAAGTTTCTTTAAGAAATGTAGTGTGGATATTTTCTTTCAGTAATTTAGCAGAGATCAGAGAATCATTCTTTTTCAAAAACCCACATGACATAAATACATATGAAACTCTACTGTGTTATCAGCATTCAGAATACAATATCATATAGGTTTATGTACTTTCTTGACATGCGAGGATGATGTATCTTCTGGGTATATCAGATTACTTCGGTATATATTGAACATGGTTCATGAGGGCATTTGTTGAAGGGATTAGCCCTAATGAGTTAGATCCTTTTGATAAAGATTCTAGGTCCTCATTCAAATTGCTTTGAAAGATCAGTGCATACATTTTACTTCATTTAATCAAATCAACGAACTGAAATCAGCCACAAATGTGATATAACCTACCTTTGTATACTTCATATGTTACATCATCAGCATCAATGGTTTTGAATAAAAAATTACGTAAAATAGCAGTTAGTAAGTTGCTTCCTTTATAGAAGAATTTGGTTTGTTTTAAGATATTGTCGTTCTCCTATTTGGAACAGTGACAGAAAGCTTTTAATTTCCGTAATTGTAGAGTTTTATTCTGATGTTCTCCATATTTTACGAAACTTAAATCAGACCAGTATGTCACCCTTTTTAATGTTTATCAGAGTACTTGTCATCTGAAAGAATGACATACTGCAGAGATCGACAGAACTGGGCAGAAAGCAGCAGCTGTTACTTTGTACTGCCTTTGTTTTATACACTGCTCCATCAACTGAAAATCTTGTCCAGCATCATTCTCTTGCCATAAGAAGCCTCAATTAAATGAGCTTGCTGTAGTGTCCCAGCCACACACAGATTTCTGGACCAGCCACAATATTCAGCCCTAAAGTGGCCTGTGGAGCATTCAACCTGTCCCTGCAGGGAAGTAGGGGGAAGCCCCAGATATGCCCAGTCCTTACTGTGTGTTCCAGGACATCCCAACTTGTACCCTACTTTTAAAAATGTCTTCTATGTTCTTTTCCTTTGTCCAAGCTTGTCCAATAAATTACATTTGGGTGGGGTTTTTTTGCCGTTATAGTTTAAATCTGTATGGTTTCCAGCTAAGAGGAAGTTACTGCCAATTGAGAGTAAATACCAGTGAAGGACCAGGGTAGAGGGAATGGAAAGCAGGGGTGTACTGAAAGTCTGACTCTTTAAGAGGGAAATGCTTTACTGTTGTAAATTTTCCAGAAATTATAGCAGAACTAACCTTCAAGAACAGCAGTGATGCGGTTGTGTGGCTTGTGGGTTTCCTTAAGGGTGTCTGGGAGTGTGACTGGCAGCAGTGAAAGCAGCTTTAGCTTTTTCCTACAGCTGCAATTGCTTGGGATTCTGTAGAACATAAGAAAGACATTTGAGAAGAGAACAAATGGCATTTTGTTTCGTCTCTGTTTCCCACTTGTGGAGTGGGCTGGTAGTTTAATTTTGTATTTCTGTCCTATCAGGTCACTGTGTCAACTACTGTAATCATCATAACGAAGAAATTATGTGTTAGCCTGATGGTGCATGATTCTTTTTCTGCTTGTTTTTGGCAAGTCATGTCTTTTATTTGTACTTTCAGGAAAAAATTTCCTCCATTTGTTTTTTTTTATGGGTAACAAACATACTAATAAACTGCAGTCAAGTAGAAAATGAAACCTTCTGTGTCATTGTCAGTCTCCTGCTACTGTCCTTTAGAAGTATTTTCCAGTCCCTCTATGCATATGCTGACTCCACTGGGAGTAGGAACAATGGCAGAGCCTAAATATTTTTTTATTTTATTTCTTCAAAATCGTGTTTGTTTTAGCGGGTTACAGAGAGGAAGATGGATGACAGAGAATCATCTTTACCCTACAAGCAGTCATTCTTAAGAGGATGATTAAATCAAGCATGACATTAAGTGCTACTGTAAGTGGATTTTCTGAATAGATTTATTATACTGTAACTGTTCCTAATACAAATATTCGTGAAAAAAATCAGTGGAATGAAGACCGTAGTTTGGTTCTGTCTTTCTGAGGCAACCAAAGAATTGTATCTTGGGCTTTCTTGTTAATTCCTTTATGATCCAAGCAAATTAAAGCCATTAGCAATACATTTTTCCAATCCTGTCTATTTTAATCTACTCTTTCTGTGATCTTAATGAATTATCATTAATTCCTCTAGGTCATGGATGAGGAAACTTGCTGAGGGCTAAGTAGACCTTTTTTGAGTCTTTTAAATGATTCCACATTAGCGTAAACCAGAAGAAATCAAATCACCACAAGCTGAATGGAATTAAAGTCCTCAGGCCTCAAAGTCCCTATTGTGTTTCTACTTGTAGCTATTGGCTGTGTTTGGACTACATTTCACAAGAGGAGGGACTTTTCTCTTTGGACATTATAAAGATCTGCTTTATCATTGTCCAGATTCTCATCCTTTTGTGGTGTGTTTGTTGGATGATGCTCTGAGCAACTTTGTCTAGCTGAATATATCCCTGCTCATTGTAGGGAAGCTGGTCAATCTTTAGAGGTCCATTTCAACTCAAACTATTCTATGATTCAATAATTAAAGCTGCACTGGAGATCATTATGGTATTGGAGCCATTTCCTCGAAACACATATTCAGCCAGTATGTGGTACTATTTAAGAAAGGGCTAAAGAATCTTTCTTGCATTTAAAAGAGACAGAGTTGATTCTCAAACTGAGACTTACTTTATCTGTAGTTATTTAATTCTCTCTAGTAGTGCTGTATGTCTGGAGGATGATGCAGCGAAGACACAGCTGACTCACCTAACTGGCACTAATACTTCACAGGACTGGGAAAAGTTTGTCAGATGTTGATTTGTTAAAAACAGGGTGTGATGGTATTCAGTTAAGCAATTCAAGTGACTCCCTTACTGATCAGATCCTTTTATAGAGAAACACATTTTAAGGGCATTATAAATTTGAGTAGTGTTATAACAATAACATATCTTTAATGTCTTTATAGTCTCATAAAAGAGTAAATTCAGGTTACAGCTTTGCAGGACAGATGACGTAACAACTTTATCTGGCAGTTGCAAGAGATATAAACTGACATCTTAGGACTCAAAAGTTCTTGAAGAAGTACATTTCTGAACTTTCTGAGGGGCTTTGCCATTTAGAAACATAGGTATCTTGTGTAATCCCTTTTCACAGAGGAGGGCAGAAAATTCCTCCCACATGCCCCTGTCATGCTTGAGATCTTTCAGTCTTCAGAGATTAAGGCATTAACAGCAATACAAACCTAACAGGGAAAGCACTTTCTAACAAAATCTCAACCTTAAATATACTATAAATCTGGTCCAAAAGAATTAAAAATTTGTCTAGTCTTTATGCTGAAGGAACAGTTACATGAGTTATTTTCCATCTGCACATAGAGTGAGCTCTGGAAATCAATCTAGCAACTAAAAAAATGTTGGAATGAATTTTGCAGGGTGAACAAGTCACTGTAACCTCAGTATTATTTCATTATAAAATGTACAATCAATGATAATTAGTCTTGAGAACAACAGGCCTCATATCTTTGCTGAGTTCAAGAGTTTAGAGTTCACAGCATGCTGAATCTCATTTTATAGTCCTAATGCATTGCTTAGATGGGTAACGTCTCATCATTTAAGAATCTTATAATCCTGTGGGCAGAATTTATTTAAAATTTAATGCAGAAGTCTATGCTATATTCTGAACCGCAAATAAGGGATTTCTACTTTAGTCTCCACAGAGACTTTGAAAAGATATAGAGGAATGTTGCTCAACTGGAATGTTTACTTCACTGCAGGCAGTGGTACAGGAAGGCAATTAAGTATAATCTCTTTTCCCAAAGCTTTCCATCACCTCTTTTCATAGTGCTTGGCCTATTAATATGTTTCAAATAAGGTTACTTACTCCTTGTAATCAATGTGTTTTGCAAGAATGCAATAGATATATTTTCTTCTCACAAAATTTAGACTACTTGTGGACAGCTTGATGTGTAGCAAATTTAGCAAAGGAAAAGGTAAGAACAGATTTAATACTTTAAAGAGTATCCCTAATCATAAGGATTATTTGCTATGTTTATTTTAAGTAAGGAGTGTTTATTTCTTATGTATACATTATATTTATTTCTTATTAATAGATACAGCAATATCAAAGCTAGTATTTAAGGCCAGTGTTTATACATACATGAGTAGGTTCCAAAATATATGTGTATTATTAGGCTGTTATGAACAGTATCCATGCTGTTTTGTACAAACTCTTACTAAAATCTAGAGAGAAATATATTTTTTTCTTTTTTGGGGGTCCAGGTAAATAGCAGAAATAATGCATAAGCATAAATCTGACTGGTAATTTTTAGGGTACTACATGGGAAATCTAAGGAGATGGATGAGAGGGAGGATAAAAATAAAGTCAAGAAGACCTAGAGCTGGGAAATCAATCATAAAAACCTAATATATAGAATGAGCCCTATCCCATTAGGGCTTCCATTACTCATTTCCATAGCTAGAAGTATTAAAGGGGTATTTGTTAAAACTAAGTTTCAGTTGTGTCAGTTCAGAATCAGTTTCTGGCTTCTTCTGCATTTCATTCTGGGATTTAAGGCCTGATCATTTTTCCTTTAAACCTAGAATCATTCCCAGTGATTTGTACATCAGAGGAGCCCGATATAGAGTATAATCCCTCATGTAATACTGCTCTGATTTTGGGATATCAAATAGATCTTTCTTTAGGGCTAATGTTTCTTATATAAGGATGGGTGACAAAGGTAGCAAGGTTTATCCTATCAAAAATTGGAAAATTCTTTTTCTTCTTATCTGAGAATTATAATAATCCTTTTTGGTGCTTGCTTAAAGGATTCACTTCCTCCTTGTTTTGATGGAAATGAAAATCCAGAAATTGTTTTTTTATCCTATTCAACTCTCTCTTCCATGAGAAATGGAGAAAGAAGTGTAGAATTGGTTTAGTAGAATAAAATTGAGTAGCCACCAGAATGAGCAGAATAAACGCAAATTGCCCCCCAAAAATCATGATCTGCACTTGGACCTCAATTTAGAGAGCAGATGGTTGTTCTGCTACTTTAACAGCTCTCAGGAACTGTCAGGAGACTATTCTGACTGTTTGTGAACTAGCAGACTCATGTGCAGGATACAGCCACAACTGATTTCCAGATGAAGTGGGTCTTCATTTCACAGCAGCACCTCCTGCAGCTTCATGAGCTTGGTATCAGCAGGAAGAAAATCTAGGCTGAACAATCAGGCTGTAGCCCACCCTGGCTAGGTTTCCAGCCTTAGCAGTATGAAGACAAAAGCCTGGGACTCATTATAGGACACATTCATCAACTGTCTCGACTAAAACAAACACTCATGCCAATTAAACAACTCCAGCTCAGGTAACTTCTGAGCTGTAAATCATTGGAGGTCTGAGAAGTATACCAGGACAGTCTCACTACATGCTGATCTACTCTGACCATCTTCCATAGCTACTAGCTATTGCCAAAGCTGGAAACAGAACACTGGACTATTTGGACCTTTGTTCTGAGCCACTACCTTTATTCTTACTCTCACAGAGTTCACTAAGGGACTCTGTAGGTATCCTTTCAAGGAAGGCTTTCTTTGGGTTTTTTCCCTCACCAGTAAGAGGGTGGAATTTCTGTGGCAATTTTCAACGATATTGTAGTCCAATTTTACGTTTTACTAGTCAAACTTTATTATGCCCATTCTCTAACATCAGCAGTTTCACTGACTTTTGCTGAGGCTGAAGTTGCTCAGAACTGCTGAAATATGCCTGGATGTCACAGACTGAAACAAAGGGAATCCCGCTCAGCTTGTAGGCAGCAGTGCACACAGAATGGCTCTGGTACTCAGTTTGTAAGCCAAGAACGTGATGAAAATCCAGGCTTTATTGCATCTTTTTGTTTCCAGGTTTTGAAAGCTCAATCTGTTCTATTTGTACTTTCTAGTGCCCTGATAAATGATGTGATTTGAACAGTAACTGCAATGTAACTTCTAAGCAAATGCAACAACGACATTAATATTAAAATCTGTTAATGCTACTGGAGATAATCAAATTATCTTGACGATTGTCAGAAAATAGAGAGTTACATCATTTTCTTTGTGTTGCCCAAGAAAATTAATTTTTGAAAGTAATCTTGTGAGAAATATGCTAATAAGCAGGTCAAACTATAATAATAGCCTGCAGTACACAGTGAGACTGATTTCTGTAGCATAAGCTGAAGCTTATGCTTGTTAGCTGAAGCTGGTAATGTTTAGGGTATTTTAGTTTCTTACAGTTGTGTATTTACTTGACGTATACAAAATAGTTTGTTTTAATTCACTGGTCAAGTTTGCAATATAGTTTGTAGATTAGCAGCCGTAAGTCTTTGGAAATAAGGTATCAACAAACAAAAGCCTGACTTTTGTCGGACGTTTCCTGTTCAGGCTGAACAGGCAAATAGTTGTTTGTACTTGTGTGTTCCATTGGTGTTGATGTGGTTACAGGTACATAATCAAGAGCAAAATTTATCCCATTGACTTAAAGATTAAAGCATGTAAATACCCGAAGTTAAGCTCTGCTATTCATATTGCATAATAAAAGATGAGGATCAGAGAATCATAGAATCATAGAATCACTAGGCTGGAAGAGACTTCTGAGATCATCGAGTCCAACCGTGCCTGTCTCCCTACTAAAGCATGTCCCTAATAAACTCACCTACCTGTCTTTTAAACACCTTCGGGGATGGCGACTCCACCACCTCCCTGGGCAGCCTGCTCCAATCCCTGACCACCCTTTCAGTGAAGAAATTCTTCCTAATGTCCAGTCTAAACCTCCACTGGTGCACCTTACAGCCATTCCCTCTTGTCCTATCGCTGTCTCTTGTGAGAAGAGACCAGCACCCACCCTGTCACAACCTCCTCTCAGGCAGTTGTAGACAGTGATGAGGTCTCCCGTCAGCCTTCTCTAAGCTAAACAACCTCAGTTCCCTCAGTCTCTCCTCACAGGGCTTGTTCTCCAGCCCCCTCACCAGCCTCGTTGCCATTCTCTGGACGCGTTCCAGCCCTTCAATGTCCTTCCTGTAGTGAGGGGCCCAAAACTGAACCCAGCACCTGAGGTGTGGCCTCACCAGTGCTGAGCACAGGGACACAATCGCCTCCCTGCTCCTGCTGGCCATGCTGTGTCTGACACAGGCCAAGATGCCACTGGCCTTGTTGATCATCTGGGCCACTGCTGGCTCATTTTCAGCTGCTGTCAACCAACACCTCCAGGTCCTTCTCTGCCAGGCAGCTCTCCAGCCACTCTTCCCCAAGTCTATATCGCTGTGTGGGGTTGTTGTGACCCAAATGAAGGACTCTGCACTTGGCCTTGTTAAACCTCATCCTATTGATCCAGCCTGTCCAGATCCCTCTGCAGAGCCTCCCTTTATTCAAGCAGATGCACACGTCCACCCAGCCTGGTGTCATCCGCAAACTTGCTAAGGGTTCACTCGATGCCTTCATCAAGATCGTTGTTAAAGACGTTAAACAGGACTGGACCCAGCACTGAACCCTGGGGAACACCACTTGTGACTGGTTTCCAACTGGATTTACTTCCATTTACCACAATCCTTTGGGCCCGGCCATCCAGCCAGTTTTTAACCCAGCAGAGGCTGTGCCTGTCCCTGCCAATGGCAGCCAGTTTCTCCAGCAGGATACTGTGAGAAACCATGTCAAAGGCTTGACTGAAGTCCAGGTACACCACATCCACAGCCTTTCCCTCATCCACTAAATGGGTAACCTTGTCATAGAAGGAGATTAGATTGGTCTGGCAGGACCTGCCTTTGGCGAACCCATATTGACTGGACCCGGTTGTCCAATGCGTGCTGTATGATAGCACTCAAGACAATCTGCTCCAGTACCTTCCCCAGCTGAAGAGCTGCAGCTTCATTCCCACTATCTTCTGGCTGAGGGAGCTGAGTATCCCTAGGACATTCCTCCTTGGAGTTAAAGACCGAGGCAAAGAAGGTGTTGAGTACCTCTGCCTTGTCCTCATCCCTCATCATTACTGTCCCTTCTGCACTCAGCAGGGGAGGGGGAGTCTCCTTTGTCCTCCTGTTGCCACTGATATATTTAAAGAAGTTCTTTTTATTGTCTTTGTCCGAAGTGGCCAGTTGAAGTTCTAGTTGGGCTTTAGCCCTTCTGATTTTTTCTCTACACGACCTCACCTCACCCTTGTAGTCCTCCTGGGATGCCTGCCCCCTCTTCCAAAGCTCATAAACTTTCTTCTTTTTTCTGAGATCGCTACAAAGCTCCCTACTCAGCCAACCTGGTTTTCTTCCCCGCTGACTCGTTTTACGGCACACGGGGATGGGTTGCTCTTGTGCTGCCAGGATTTCCTTCTTGGGGAGCGTCCAGCCCTCTTGCACCCCTTTGTCCTTTAGAGCCACCTCCCAGTGGACTTTATCAAGCACCTTCTGAAGAGTTCAAAGTCTGCCCTTCGGAAGTCCAGGGTGGCAGTTCTGCTGACCCCTCTCCTCAATGCCCCAAGAAGCAAAAATTGTATCATCTCGTGATCGCTGTGTCCCAGGCATTCTCCAATTGTCACTTCTCCCACGAGGCCCTCTCTGTTAACAAACAGCAGATCCAGCTGGGCACCCTCTCCAGTCGGTTCTGTAACCAGTTATCATCCATACACTCCATGAACCTTCTAGATTGCTTCCTTTCTGCGATGTTGTACTTCCAGCAGACATCTGGAAGGTTGAAATCCCCCACGAGAACGACAGGACGCTATCATGAGACTTCTCCCAGGTGTTTATAGAAGAGTTCATCAGTCTCTTCATCTTGGTTGGGTGGCCCATAGCAAAATCCCACCACAATGTCTGGGTTACCACGCACACCACTGAGTTTAACCCATAAACACTCTACCTTATCATCGCTACTACCGAGTTCTATACAGTCAAAACACTCTCTGACGTATACAGCAACCCCACCACCTCTCTTTCCTAGTCTGTCCTGCCTAAATAGCTTGTAGCCATCCATGATAGCGCTCCAGTCATGTCAGTCATTGTCTGTGATGGCAATTATATCATAACTGTCCGGCCTTGCCACAGCTTCTAGCTCATCCTGTTTGTTTCCCTTGCTGTATGCATTACTGTACATGCACTTCAGATGAGCTTTTCATTAGTATTATACCCTCCAGTTTACGCTGACGAGTTCTAATTATGCTGTTTCTACTATGCCAACTAGAGAAAAGATGTAGCCCTTATGAATACAGCAAAATCAGTAGCAATTGAACTGTTGTCTTATCAGTCTTTCAGATTTAGGTTTACATATGTGACAATTTCAGACAAAACAAAATCCTACCCACAGTTTTCCCTGGTCCAGTTATTATTTACGTATTCATAACACGAACCCATCCTGTCTGTAAAATGTTATGTCTACTTGACTTTACACTTTTGGATGAGAATTTAATCTTATAAATATCAGGGGTGATGTCTCACATTTAATTGCTACAGGGTCGCTTCATTAAATTTAGTTATGGCACTGAATTTCTAAAACATAAGGAGAACGTTGTGATTTTTTATCTAGTAGGTAGTGGACCAGCCTTATACCCTGAGCGTTTGTCTTGGCTGGAGAGTCAACTCAGCTTACAACTTCTTTGTGGTTTCTAGCTTGAATCCTGTGTACCCACAAATCCTTAACTGTAGCATTGTAATATTTTAAAGGTTTCTGGGAATAATCAGGGCAGTGTCAGCTGATGCAGTGACTGTGTGAACTGGATCTTCCTAGGGCTTGGCTGACTCAAATGATGGCTGTCGTTTCTGTTCCCAGTAGCAACATGGGTGTATTCTGTACTGTGAATGCTGAGACAGTGTGATTACTTCTTGGAAATGTTCGATTTTTTTCATGAACAGAGAAACTCTGCAGTATGCAATCTGCCATTCTCTGGGTTTTTTTAATGTTCTGTGTCAAGATTCCTGATGTTAAGAAATTCAGCCAGCTAGATACAGAGTTTGGGGAGATGGACAGATTAATAGACAGAAAAATATATACATAGATGTGTGTGTGTCCTCAGGAAATAAAAATCCAGATGTAAAAAACTGACATATCTGGGAAAATGAAGACATCTGGTAGCTTTAAATCAGGTTTACTTTACAGTGAAGGCATTGCCTAAGGCACAACAAAGCCAGCAGGAACAATGCCTCCACTCAGGCAAGTCATAGATGAAGTGTTTGGCAGGGGATCCTGTGGGAAGCCTAGGAAGTATTACAAGCTGGGGAGAACTTTCTGGTAGCTGTTCCTGTGTCAGGCTGTTTGAATGGGAAATCAGTAGACTCCATATTCCAGGCATTTTAAATTATTCATTTATGCTTAAGCCCTGCCAACCAAAGCATAAGTTAAAAAGGAATTCTGGTCTCTGAACCTTCAAGGGTTCACATTTTCAAGATTTTCTTGGTGACCTTGAAGGCCATAAAGGTCCTATATTTTGCTGCTTTCTTGTTTGCTCTTTTAAATTAAAGCTCAAATAGTCCATGCAAGCTCTTAACTCCAGAGGCTGGAGCTTTATTAAAAAAAAAAAAAAAAAGAAAGAAACCAAAAACAACCCCCCCAAAATTGGAAAATACATGATAAAATCTTGGTGGCTGATAAACCTGAATTTGTTTTCTAGAGCATGCCATATTTAAAAAGAATAAGTAGGCGAAAACAAATGAAAGAAGAGAAGCTTCCAAGCAGGTAGGGCCTGTTTATCCAAAGTGGGATAAGGAAAACTTTTATCCCACTTAGATTTTACTTTTGGATGGCATTTGAAATGGCCTTGTGTGTTTGGCAGCTCATCTGTTGAACCATCTGTTTTGCATTATGCATGCTAAGAGGGCACATTGCATCCAGGGATACAGTTTCCCCGAACACAAGAAATTAGAATTGAATTTGCAGTTTAGGTATCTGTAAACATGGATGTTCAACCATACATCCAATTAAACTGTGTTTATTGTGGAGAAATTGAAGCATCCATACTGCTGGAGAAATCCGGGGAAGGTTATAAATGGAAAGCCTTAGGCCATATTCACTGTCTGTGTCCCTTGTACAGTGTTCAGGCAGTGCAAAATAAGAGAAAAACACCCAAGGTCCCCAGCTAGGGAATTTCTCTTCTAGGCTAGTTCTTAATGGACTAGAAGCTGATACAGTTAACCAGTTTTACAGCCCATTTAAGCAGTGTCTGAAAGGGATTGTAGGATAGAGAATCTGTAGTTTGGTTCCCTCCATTAATTAATCATCTCCAGTCCCATCACAATGCTAAAGATGAACTGGATAGTGAATCAGAAAGCCATAACTAACTCACTGAGAACCTTTGTTGTGCAAGTACCTCTTGGCCAGGAAAGAGGATTCGATTTATGAACTTTAGTGGTGCATTAAATAATTTTTAGATTATTTATGGTATACTAGTAGCACTTATCTTTTTTTACATGTTATGTGCTTTGAACATACTTTTTTTTTTTAAGAATATACTGCTTGTTCCACCCCTCCCTATTCCTTCCTTTCCCCAGAACGCTGACTCAGTTTCTTGTACTCTTTCAGTCAGCCTGCAGTTTTAGGCATTTCCTTGTCCAGTTTTCAGCAGAACACATTACTTCCCTCTCATCAGCATTGTACAGTACTGTTGCTGGCTGGAGATGGAAGAGATTTCTTTACAAGCAGTAGTTACTAACATAAGACCATCCTCTCTTCATGGAGTACTATAGACTATAGACTTGGGTGGCAGTTGTGCAGTTTTGTCTCAGAGAAGGAAATCTGACCCACAGAATGCAGTGTTGGAAGTAATAGTAAATTTAGAACCAGTCAGGAAACTTCAGGGATAAACGTAGTTTTATTATAGATTCTCTTTCTAGATCATTATACGTCCTTTTTATAGGTTTTCACATTAGACAAACCCCCACATAGTCTGCATTATTAGTAACGTTTGAGTTCTCTGGTGATGAAGATCAGGCTTAAGTAATATAGTTCATAATGAATAGTGAACAGAGTGTTGACCAAATGTAGTTCTCGTATATTGCTTGGGGAGACCTTATGCAATGTGCATGAAGAGTCTAAGTCTAATTATAACATTAAGTTGAGTGAGGTGCTTGGAAATACTTCTTCCTGCTAGAAGTAGCACACATAATTCATTTAATTGAATAATTGTATACACACAATTTGCACATTTGAAATTTTAGGAATTTTTATTTTTGTAATATATCTGGCTCATCTGATCAAAAATCCATCTTTATATTACATTGCTTACTCAAGCTTTAAGTTGCATTATGTTTTAAATTAGAAATTGCAAAAAAGCTACCGGAATTGCAGCATTCTTGCAGCAATGTTACAAAATGGAAAAACCTGAAAGAAAAAAATGTTTCAGTAAAGTTTTGTCTTTTTGAATCTCATTAGAAGAATAAACACTTTTCTCATATGAACAATTTGTTAAGTTATTAAAAAGCTGCAAGGGCAAGAGACAGAATCACAAGTATGTTAAAAAGTCATAATAATGGTAAAGAGGAAGGAGAGATATTCACTGCTGGTTTAGAATCTGCCAGGGTGTAGATGCACAGGGGCTATGTTTTGGGCAAAAGAACTCTTTTAGATTAATGCCATCTGGCTGGCTTTCATCTGTGCCAGCTGTTACACAGGCCAAGATCCCCGTCTTGCCTCTACTCCATTTCTTGAAGTAGGAATCAGATTAAAAATACTGGTATATAAAAATAATAATAATAATATACTATTGTAAAAATGGTAAAATTATATTGTTAATTGTAAATGTTACACTGGTATATTTAAAACTAGATATAAAAATACTGATGATTCCCAGTTACTTTACTGGAAACATACCTATCAATGATTTAGAAACCCAAGGAAACAATCCAAGCTTCTGTGCTTCTATCAGCTTTGATCTAAAGTTTCCTCATCCATGTCCTGAAGCAATTTTTGGATGCTTTTCCCTTTTCAAGCTCTCTGGCAGCAAGAAAGCCTGGCTCTAAGATCTGTTCCGATTTGCTGTCCAATGCACATGATAGATACATTCAAAAAAATCACAAACAAAAAAATCTCTATCACCACCCCCAGATCTTCTATCTCATTCTTTTCATTAGTAATTACTCTTTCTGAGACAACATGCATATCAGCTTTGTTTCCTGTGCTTTATTTTTGCAAAAGACAGAGATCTATCACAGCAAGGTTTTTCAAAGCCTGTGTCTGTGTGACAATAGTGGTAACTCACCTTATCTTTTAAATTATTCTGTAAATGCAAATCTCAATCCTATATATAAATGTAGATTTTAAAGTTGTGATTGTAGGAACTCCATATACTGGAAGAAAGGGGTTAAAATTGTCAGAAATTATGTTGACTTTTATTTGAATACAATAAACTTTGTGATATCTTCCAGGCCCGTAACAAGTTTTAGTTGTTTAGAGTTAACATACATCTCTCATACCTGAGAATCCCAACTATAAAAGTAAGGATACTGCCAAGCAAGAATAAACAGCAGATACATGTATCTATAAATACAATACAGGTTTTCTTGACCTTGTGATCTCTGCAAAGTGCCCATATGCTTTGTATTTTTGGGTCGATGGTTGTGCCATCTAGCTAATCAATTTGTTCTGTAGTCCCATGTAGGAGACCCACAGCTAATTTTTAGCCTTGGATTTATTTCCTACTTAGAAGAAGTTAAATTAGCTAACATGTCTATATATTCATTTTGCAATTAACAAAATAGATCTAATGGTGATTTTCAAGTATTTTTTTCTCATGCTCATCTGTATGTACATAATTACCATTATCTAATCCTATCATAAGGCAAGGATTCAGAAATTCTTTTTCTACAAATATTTCTCTGAGGAAAATCATTAGGGTAAACTTGATTTGAACAGGAACAAATTATATCTCTTCAGTAAACAGGAAGAGACTGACAATCAAGAATGCTTCAGTTTGGGATGTAATTTGAATGCCTTTTGAATCATGGAGATTATTTTAGGAAGAACACATCCTCTATTTCCGCAAAACTCATCTAGCTATCTGATCTTATCTACCCTATACGGCATTTTCCTCTGTCTTGTGTCTAAAACCTCTATACTTTCCTCTTCTAGGCCTCCTGTTCTTTGTGTCATTTGTGTACATTTTATATACTTGTCTTGTGAACACCTTGGGGAAGGATTTTGCCCTTCTAAAGAATGACAAATTTGTTTGTTGTGTTTACACAAATTAAACTGATATGGCAGTCTGAAAAATTTGGCTGGTTTGATACTTGTGCATCATCATCGGTAACTTCTGTAATCTGGCATTTATATGTAAATATACTGGTACATTCTTCAGTTGCTTCTCAGCTCTTGTGCATCTCATTTAAAATAATATTACCAGTAACAGCAGGAGTTAAATCAGCTTGTCTTTCCGGATTCTGGGGTTCATTTTTGAGGCCAGAATACATTTAAATATGGTTTTATTTGTAAGCTGAGTAAGTTTGATTGAAAAGCTGTTGTGAAACTACCAAGATCCATGATGTAGTTTTCACAGTCACAGTGATTTTTACACTGGAAATATTTTCCATGTCTGCTTTAATTGCTACTAAAACCCAGTTCAAGAAATGTTTTCTATGAATGTCACCTGACTTCCATAGCTACATTTGCTGAACAGGTGAAGCGGATGAAATATTTTTTATTACTGATAATAGGAAACAAACATAAGGTGACACAGAGGTAAGCAAGTGCTTGTCAGCTGATGGTGTTCAAATGCAATTAATGCTCTCTTGCACCGGATCAGTCATGCACATACTTAAACAGTTCCATCAAGGCTGAATCACTGCTGCATTACTTCTGCAACTAAATGTTACAAAAAAAAAAAAAAGAAAGACAAGTCAGTCATTAAGGAGATAACTTGGTCATCTTTAAGGATATTTCATGTTTCAATTGCACTGTGTGTGCAACCAAACAGGAACATATGTTAACTTGTGATGGTTTTACTGCACACATGCTTTACAGTAATGAGATAGTGCTCAGTCTTTGATATTTAGCAGGGATATTTACTGTATGTGTTTAAAACATTTTTCAGAAAGGAAAATATTTCAGGTGCTATCTCATCAGTCAAGTTACATTACTGTTATTGATAGAACCAAACAGATTCAGAAGAATGAAAAAATGTAATTACACATCAATAATTCAGGAGTCCAGAAAACAAAGAGGTTTCAAGGCAACATTCCTCAGTGTTAACATGTTTACACCAGTGGGATTACATGTTTTGCACTTAAAGGAACATTTTGCCTGCTGGTGTTGTGCAATAGTTGGCCAAGTAACAGAACAGATTCCCCTCCCTGCTACAGAGCTCTAAATCAAAAATAATCCCATGTGGTGGCTTCTTATTTATGGACATACAGCAGGATGGTGGTTCCAAGGAGCAGCAGCGCAGCAGAAAGAGCATCTGTAGAGATGTCCCCAGACTCACACCTAATTCTTTCTGCCTGCAGTATGGTATGCGATAGCTTTCACAAAGTGCAGCCTGCAGTCTCCTTTACAGTACACAAGACTGATACAGATGTAGGCAAGTAATGCCTTGCACTTGCTTCTCACAATATTTGCCATAAATTTCTGATTTTTTCCATATCAATAAAGGCATCAAACCATGTATTTTGGATGGCACAGTTTTAAATGTGGCTTAATCGTGGCTAGCTAACATGATCCAATTGTCTCTGTCCTTTTCTACTCTGAGAGCAGAATTGTTAACAGTTTTTCAAATACGATTGATTTTCCACTGCTGTTAAGGCTTTTGACACATCTCCTCACTGTACCTTTGGCAGCCACAGTACTGTCACCCAGCTGATATCTCTGTTCTGTCACCAGTGGTATTGTCACTCTAGTTCACATACAGGAGAGAGGTTATTGCTGAAAGTAAGCAGATATTTAAATTTAGTGATGTTTTTAAATACTAGTGTAAAATTAAACGTGACTATTGTGTTGTCCTGAATAAGGATGAATATAGACATGTTTTAAGTATTTTGCAGTGTTAGTGCCTGATTCGTTGCTTAGCATGAAGGCTGGGTTGCAGGTGGTAGGATACTGTGATTTGGGAAAGTTAGTTGTTTTGTCTTATGGTCAACATTGTATCAGTGTTATTTTATTGTAATAATTTCTAAATCATTTGGATATTGTTATGATTGTGATAAGGACTAGCTGAAAATGAAAGAAAAGAGAGAAGGTAGGAATATATAAGAAGACAGAAAGAATTAGGAGGACAAAAAGAAGGAAAGTCTGAAGAAGAAACACTTGCTAGTATCAAGATTTACATTAATATAGAAATGTCTTCATGCCATAAATAGTCATGAATTTGTTTTAAAGACAAACCATTTCATGAGAAGAAAACAATTCAAATAGTCAATAACATGCTCTTTTACCTAATTACTTCATGTGTCTTATCATTCTGAAATTAATTAGTAATCTTTTGTGAAGTGCAGAGTGAATGAGTTCCAGGTTAGAGGAGTGCTGGGAATTCAATGTGTAGATTTCTTTTTTAATATTTTCTATTTACTTAAAACATAGTAGAGTTCTAAGTGTTTCAGAAAGGCAAGCCATGCATTCCCTGGATTTATAGTATAGACACACTTAAGGAAAAAGGGAACAGAAAAAACTGTTGGGAGAAGCCTTTCTGCCCACTACTTTGTAGACATATTAGTCTTCAACCCTCATTTTAGTGCAATTGCAATACACATTACAATATTGATGTGTTTAATTTGTAATGAAGACGGTTGCTATTTCAGCAGTGGTAGCACTTGTTCTATTTCTGTCAGAACATTTATTCAGCTGTACAAGAAACAGCAACTTCTCCAACTGCTATATTAGCTGGACATCATGTCAAATTAGTGCCTATTGGAGATTTTTCTGGTTTTCAAATATGATAGTGAATTAAAAATTAAATCCTAAGTGAAAAAAATGCACTCTGCTCTGTGTCATCTGTCTAGTTTATGAAGAGGTCAAATTGACCTCGGTTATAACTACATTTTCTCTATGTCTTTTGGGGCATGAGATACAGCCCCATGAAACTGGTACATACAACTTAGTTGGAGAAAATATGCTTACAGTCTTAATGCAAAGATAAATTATGTGTGTTTTAAAGTGGTATGGATGGGTCTGTAGTGCTGCATTTTAAATTTGGCGGCGCTTCCAACATATGTAATTGTTTTGAAGAGATTCACTCAATCCTTATTCAGGTTATTATCAACTGTAACATACCAATCTCTTAATAAAAATTCAAGATTGTTCAAATTATCACAATTAAAAAATAGTTTTGCCCTTTGGATTTCTGAATATTTGCAATATAAATGGCATCATTTTACAAAAGCAAAGAGGTACTTTTATTCCATACTGTACTCTGTTTCTATGTGACAACACTGTCAGATGAAGAAATTAAATTCGGATATGTTCAAGTATTTCTGAACACCTGAACAGAAAACAGTGTTCACATGAAGAAATATACAAAGATATCTTAATATCCTAATTTTGGCTTCTTTAATACTGTTACGGTTTTGTATAAATTTCATCATCCCACAACACACTTTAAAACAATTCCAAGGCAGCTATAGCTTTGAAAGTCTGCAGACCACCATGAGGAGCCAAGAGCGCAGCACAAGAGGAATTAGTAGATTATTCCTGCACAGTTTTCATAATGATCAGTGCACACAGTCCAGGAACTAGACCTTCTCCTAGGAGATGCACTGTAGGACTCATACTTTACAGGTTGTATGCAAAAAATTAACAGATCTCTATGAAAGATCTGATGAAGGAGGTCAGGCTAGATTATTGCAATGGTCTCTTGTGGCCTTAAAACATACCAGCCTGTCAGTAACTGTATGTCTAAAAAACTTGCAGCTGGTGAAATGTAAAGAGCACATAAAGCATGTCTGGGAGGGGGGGGTGTATTTCTGGTTAAGGGCACACCTGCAGTTGTGACTTCAGAAAACAACTTCTGTCACTAGTCCTGGAAAGTACTCTGAGGTTTCTGATAAAAGGTACCTTCAGTCCAAAAGGTCATCACACCTTTGCTTGATGATCTTCCTCATTCCTCAGGAAAGATGTCTCATGAATCTAAGAGTGGGAAAATGCTGGGTTTTATCAGGAGCACAACTGTTGCTTGGCTTTATAAAACCTGCGCAATGTAACACTGTCTCTGTTTACCTGTGAGCCAGTTCCCTTGCATTGCATTCTTTGATCGTAGAGTAGTAGTTCTTTTTTTGCCAGAATTTTGAATGTTCGTGCATACAGTTCCTTTTGTTCTGTAAAACTCAGAATGGTTTAATCCTTCTGACATTTAGATCCTTAATTCTGTATATGTAATACTGGAGCTTGGCACTGAAATTCCAGAAAGCTGGGTACGTCATTTCATGTTGAGGTATGCAGGAGGCAGGAGTGAGTCATTCCTCTAGTCAGCCTCCTGAGTGTTCACGAGTTGTAATAATACTTTTCCTAGAACAAGGAAGACAAATCATAATAAATGCCTACGTGTTGTTTTGGAAAAAAAATAATGAGCTTCCTGTATGCTGATCCATAACATAAACAAAGCTATAATAAAGGAAGGGATGGACACCTAAGACATTATTTCCAGGGAGATTAGTGGGTATGATTAAAATGTTATTAGCTTTACTAACAAAGATATTTGGTGATCATAGGAGATTTTATAAAACACAGAGGTCATTAGTGGCTGATTCTGACTTGTGTAAGGCCTTTCTATGCTGTCTTGCTGCAGCACGGTTCTCAAATTCAAATGAACTGTATAGAACAAGTCTCTTTATACACTTAAACAGTATCTTATGATGGGGATTGCACTAAAGTGCTTATGCTGTTGCTATTGTAGCTGCTCTGGTGCAAGCCCCATTCTTCACAAGCCATTTGGCTAGGTTTGATTTATTAGTAGTCGTCTGTTTGTCCAGTGTAGACTTAACCTTGCGCATTGTACTTTTAAAGAAACAATAATGAACACAGAGATCTGGTACCCATTTGCTGAAATATTGGTGCTTAGAATCACAAAAAATTCTATTGTACTTACAAATAATAGCATACTAATACTGTTCTCCATGTCCTTTGGTATCAAGTGTGTCCTGTACTAGAGGATCTTACGACAAATAGATCCAACATATAGCAGTTATTACAGAGCACGCTACAGATAAACACATTTCCTACAGGACAATTAATGTTGAATGTGAAAAAATATAAAATGAAACTGTTAATTTAAGTTTTTACTTAGTTCATTGACCTTTTGACTTTCGTATGTTCTCAACAAGCTTTCACCAAAATAGCAACACAATACCATCCGCACTTCAACATCTACCCCATTCTCAGTGCAGGATACGTTGCAAATGGTCAAGATTCATGGGGTCAGGAAAGGCAGAGACAGAAAAACAAGGTTTCCACCTAGGAGCAAATACGGGCAGAGGTACATTTAGTATGTTCCCCCTTCCAAATTTCAGGAACTCTTCCATCCTCGCCAAGCACTAGTGAGCTGCTCATGGTTAAGCCAAGACAGTAATTGGCGGGCATTGTTTTTCAAACCTGCCAATGATTTTACATAAATTTTAGTAGCCCTAATTTTTCTGTTGACTGAAAATAAGTCCAGTTTTATGACCCTAAGTCAGGAGATGACATTTCAATTTTAGCTTAGAAGCAGATAGCTATTTCCTTCTGGGAGCTGTCATTCTAGATTCTTTCAAATCTACAGTATGACAATTCATTGTCAGCAGCCTGACAAGTGCTGTTGTAATAATTATAGACATGTCTCAAGGCTGTGAGATAGTTGTTCCCACTTAGGTAGTTGGAGGCATCTGGGACAGTGTTCGTCTGTGGGAAGCACGGAACACTCAATAACAGCAAAGATCAATGTGACCACACCAATCCAGGGTTGGTTGAATGGAACTCATTATTATTTTAATTTGTAGAGGCCACAGTGGTTACTTTGAGCGATTTTTGCACCCTGATTCTGCACAGAGTGGTCATGTATGATGACCACGTATTTTGAAAGTCCATCAACCTCTCAAAGGAGCCAGGTGTGACATATGCATGGCCAGGACATGAAGGTACATAACGACATCCCTTGCACTGCCTGCTAGTTCCTAAGCAGCAAGTGCACTCATAGTCTGCTGCTGCCTAGGAGAGCACAACAGTATGAAAATGCTCTCTGGATCATCAGATGGCTGCGCACTTCACAATTTGGGGAAGCAAAATGATAGGTTTTGTCGTGATTTTCTTCTAACTCAGAGGCTTCAGAAGTGTCAGGCCCTCAAGAGCAGTCATTTGGCAGACATTAACTCCTGGGCAGCACGTTCTGCTCAGAGGAGACCTGGGATGCTTAATCATGCTCTGAGTGAGGCTGCCCTGCATGAAGGGATCCATTAGGAAAGGCAAGTACCCTTACAATCCCTGGTGTTCCTTGGCTCAACACCCTTTTTTCAGTAGCCTTGCTGCAGCTGTGGGTCTAGTCCTGGGCCAGATGGGAAACACTTGATGCAATACCCAGCAGAGAGAAGGGGAACAGCAGCACGAACACATCTGCTGAGGCAGATAGCCAGCCCACAAATTCTTCCTCCCAACAGCTCTCAGCATCAAGCCTCTAACTCCCGAGCCAGGTTGTATTACCCTGTTTTGTGTTTTCTTTCTATTTGCAATGAGAAGACATCAGCCTGGGCGTATCCTCTCTCCTGAGAGGCCACTAGTCTGCTGCCAAGCTGTAGCTGTTCTCCTTGCCCAGAGAGAGGAGAATGAGAGAAGGGGAAAACAACTGACAGGGCAAAGGGCATCCACGCGAGATCATGGCAGCTCACAGAAACCCAGGCCCTCCCGATCTCTGCCAAGGGGCCCCCTCCCAAATACTGATGGGCTCAAATACTGCTGTCGCTAGGAGACACAGCTGTAATTTTACAATCTTCTGGTTTAATTTCCAGGTATTAATTATTGTGGTATAGTATTGCAGTTTTAATCAAAGAAGAAAAAAATCAACCTAGAAACATAATAGCCTCTGTTATTTTCTAGGGATTTTACTTGGGAGGAAATGAGCATGAGGTGGAGTAGTGGTGTGGCAGTGAGTATGTGAATGGTGTGAATATTTTTATATCTATTCTGTTTGCTTTTTATGTTCCATATCTCCTTTTCCTTGCTGAAACAATGACTTTGAAAGAGGTTGGTAAAGTGAAGCTTCTGTAAAAACTTTATTAGAGAATAGGTAGGAAGGAAGGAAGGATTGCACGTTTCATGACAGCTGATGAGAAATAGCACCTCAGAATAACTGCCAGCTGAGGAATGACGGGGTGCAGTGGTGGAGTGTGAGCATTAGCACAAGCACAAAACTGAGCTGAAGAGGACAAAAACATGCAAAGTGGTAGAGAATTAAGAACAGGGAAAGAAACAAAGCACACTGTGAGGTGAATAGTCAAGTATGATTCCAGGTAATTTTCTCTTATTGGTCTGAAAGTGTTTTTCAAGTTTAAGTTTGTGCCTAATCCATCTTGGAGTTAAATAAAAAAATAAGGATGTTTTCCCACCACCCTCAGTGACTGCTGTATGATATGGTCGTGCAAAGAGCCTAGAATAGTAACTGAAATAGCCAGTGTGTGTGTGTGAGCCGGTACAGGAGGAGCAGTTCTTGCTGTCCTGTTTCCTGGTGCTGTGGCAGAGGGAGATCTGCCTGGGTGAAGGCAGGAGGTAGAACAGGAGAATAAATGGTGACACCAATGTTGCTTTCAGCCACTTTGTACACAGCTGTTTGTCACTTAAGGCAGTTTTCTTCCCAGTCCAGCTTGCTCCTCTTTCTCTTACTGCCTATGTTGTCTCAACATTTCTCCTGTTACAATGGCTGCTCATCCCCTTTCTTCTTGCAGGAGACCCATTGTTCCCCATACTGGTCTACTGAGCACAGATGGAGATGGGGAGATGCAGGTGTGCAACCAGCAGCTGCCTGGGCAGGCATATATTCTCTTTGAGGGGAGAGAGAAGCAGGACGCCAAGCTGCTTCTCTCTGCTACTGAGCTTGAAGAGGATGTGTCAGGTCAGCACATCCTCCTGGCTCACGGTGCTTCCTCCTGGGCCCTCTGCCCAATTCTGTTGCGACCAGACCCAGACCTGCTGCACCTCTTGGTTTAGGACTTGCTCCACCTGTGTCGTGACTGAAGCAGGGGACTAACTATTCAAAATGCTTGAATCTTCTCCAGCAGAAGTAGGGCCAACAGTGAAGGTAAGGGAAAGGTTAGGAACTCTACACCTCTGTGGTGAAACATCACCTGGATATATCCGGTTCTGGAACCCCCAGCATAAGAAGGATATGAAACTGTTGGAATGGGCTATGAGGAGGCTACGAAGGTGATCAGAGGGCTGGAGCCCCTCTGCAGTTGAGGACAGGCTGAGACGGCTGGGGTTGTTCAGCCTGGAGAAGAGCAGGCTCTCGGGAGACCTCATGGCGGCCTTCCAGTACTTCAACGGGTTACAGGAAAGCTGAGGAGGGACTTTTTACAAGGGGATCGAGTGACAGGACAGGGGGAATGGCTTTATATTGGAAGGTGGAAGATTTAGATTAGGCAGTAGGAAGAAATTCCTCATGCTGAGGGTGATGAGGCCCTGGCACAGGTTGCCCAGGGAAGCTGTGGCTGCCCCCTCCCTGGAGGGGTTCAAGGGAGGGTGAATGGGGCTTTGAGCAGCCTGGTCTGGTGGGAGGTGGCCCTGCCCGTGGCAGGGGGGTTGGAACTGGATGGGCTTTAAGGTCCCTTCCAACCCAAGCCATTCTATGAAGTGGGAGCCCGGACGTCGGCCACTATGCCAGGCCGGGAACTCCGGTTCCGGGTTTTTGTTGCAGCTGCCTCGAGTGGGCTTCCGCCCCGTGTTTTGCTGGCGGCTCGCGCTGCCGCGCGCCGGCGGAGAAAGCTCCAGCTCCGGCCGCGGGGCGGGCGGGCGATCCGGTGCCGGGTTTTGGCCGGTGCCAGCTGGGGAAGTTGGCGAAGTTGGGGCCGCGGGCGGCGGGGCTGTGGCGCGTGCTTCCTGCGGCCGGGCCGGAGCATGATGGAAGCAGCATGGCCGCCCACCTCTCCCTCACGCAGGTACCGCGCGGGGCCGGGGCAGGGGTGTCGGGGCGGGAGCGGGGCCGCCTGGGCGCCGCTGGGGAGCGGCCGGGCGCTGCCGGAGCCTCGCGGCTTTGTGCGCCCGCGGCCCCGCGCTGTCAGGTGCGGTGGAGGCGCCGGGGGGCGCGAGCGCGGCCGTGGGGGAGGCGGCCCCAGGGCGCGGCGGGGCGGGTGCTGCTGCTGCCGCTGCCCGGAGGCAGTGGCGGGGGCCGCGCTCGGCCTTTGTCTGCGGTGGCGACACGGGCGCTGGGTTTGAACCCGAACCAGACCGCCCGGCGGATTCGGGAGGCGGGTGGGAAAGACATTGTTGGGGGCTCGGAACGCGGTAACGGCGGGTTGGGTGCCCGGTGTCGTTTCCCGGTGCCCGGTGGCTGAGCCCAGCGTTCGAGTCCTGTGCCGGTGTCGTTCCCCGGTACTCAAACCCAGTGTCGGTGCCTGAGCCCGCAACCGCTCTCCCGGCCTCCCGGAGCCCTGCGCTGGCATGGGCAGCAGCGAGAGGTTCCCGGGTGACGCTGCCAGCCCGTTCCTGGGCACCATGCGAGAGGTTAGCTCGGAAAGCAGAGCTTAATTTCCTGTTTTAAAAGAAATTTGCCTCCCACAATCTTGCTCGGACGTCGTCTTACCTGGTTTTAGGTGGCATCTGTGGTGTGGGGACACTGTTTTTAAGTGCTGCCTGTACAGGTGCATCATAGTGACAGGATTTGCAGGTGGTGGTCTTTAAACTTGGAGAATCTTAGCACCGTTCCGTGCTCAGGTGGTCTTGCTTTGCCTATAACTTTGTTGCTTGCATTTTTTCCGGATAGCAGTAAATAGCTTTTGCATAGGTTATTCTGTACTGACAGGGCTGTATCTTGTTCCCAAGAAATTTCGTATCTGATAAACTGCGCTTTTGAGCACTTCTTTGTTTAATTTAGGAGTGACATGAGATACTTGCATTCCTACCTGGTAATAAGCCTGAAGTGGGCCTATTGGTGCACACGCTCCTGGTTTGGGATGCCTCAATACAGGAAGGACATGGATCTGTTGGAGTGAGTCCAGAGGAGGCCATGAAAGTGATAGAGGGCTGGAGTACCTCCTGTACAGGGCAGGCTGAAAGAACCGGGCTTCTTGGGTCTGGAGAAAGAGAAAGCTCCAGGGGAACCTTAGAGCAGCCTTCCAGTACTTAAAGAGGACTACAGGAAAGTGGGGAGGGGCTCTTTATCAGGGAGTGCGGGAATAGGATGAGGGATAATGGTTGTCAGCTGAAAGAGGGAAGATTTAGATTAGATATTAGGAAGACATATTTTACTGTGCAGATGGTGAGGCACTGACACAGATTGCCCAGAGAAGCTGGGGATGCTCCATCCCTGGAGGTGTTCATGGCCCGTTTGGATGAGGCTTTGAGCAACCTGATACAGTGGGAGGTGTCCCTGCCTGTGGCAGGGTGTTGGAACTGGATGGGCTTGAAGGTCCCTTCCAACCCAAACCATTCAGTGATTCTATGATAATCAAGTGTTGCATTTACAGAAAGTAAGGTTGATAAATAAGTGTGAGTCATTTAAACACATAGAAGTAAACTTAAAAATTTGGCAGCAAGGCTACGCAATTTCCAGTTACTCCCCTATGTAGTTGACTTTGAGAAAATCATCGACTATTTCAAGGAGAGGAGGATTGTTCATTGAAAAGAACAGTGAAAAGATTGTTCAGTGAACTTCAAGTATGTGAAGAAAATAAATGTGTCTTTAAAGGTGTAAAGATAGATAGTTATGGAATATAGGACCTTCTTGTGAGAGCTTGCTTTAATATTAAACAATATTAGGTTAGCCTTTTCTGTGTCTTTTTCTTCAACAGTCTTCAAGCAAAAGAGAAGTTCAAAACATCTTCTTACTGAAGAGGAAAAAGTTTGTGTAGACCAGGAACCTTAATTCTGTTGGTCTAAAAGCGTGGGCTGTTCTGACTCTTTATCTAGGGAGAGGGGAGGGAGGCATGTCTGCTCTAGTGTATTCTACAGCAAGACATTATTGCTTACTATGTAATCCTTTCATTGTAGAATTTATTTGCTTTTTTTGGTCACGTGGAAGGGGGACTAAATACAAATGTGATAACATTGACAGAAGCAGAAAAAGTGCCAGTATCCTTAAAACCATTGTGACTACAGCTTACATCAGTGGTTAAATTGACGAAGCTATTTTTGTTGTTGTTGGTCATTTCTGTGGGCATTTCTTTTTGTCTGGTTGATTTTTCTTGCATTGCATAAGAATTATCGTAGAAAGTCCAGCAAGCCTAAAGACAGCTTCTACAGTGTAGGTTCTAACTTCTGGAATTCTAGAATTATGAAAGGTCAAAACGAATAATGTTAAGTGTTCTAAATCTGTTCAGATGAGCATGAGGAAGTGAAAATGGCAATACAGGAGTGGGAGGTACAGTTACTGCCTGCACTTAGATCAGTTACTAACACTGGCAATAAAAAGCATGCAGATTGGTATTCTCTGCTGTAGACCACATGGAGAAAACGAGACATATTAACCTGCAGTCAGGTTTTCCCCCTTCCCGTGCTTGGTTAAACTGTGTTTTAACATGGCTTGGAAGCTGGGTATTTCCAAGTGAGTCTAGGGTATTTTTGGATGGCTTTGCAGCTGCAGTGTCTAAGAGGACTGGATGTCCTTTGTTTGAATTTCAAAGCTCTGTGTAAGTTATCTGAAACTTTTTGATGCTAATTGTATTCTGTTGGCTTATTAGTAAAAATATTTCAGGTCCGTGTAGCTGAGGTAGATTTTATTACAGCAAGTATGCTTGAAAGTGTGTTGTATAATGAAGGTGATTATCCTCCCCTCCTCCCCCCAGTTCAGTAATAACTAGTAAAATATCTTTTATCTTCCCATTTTGAACTAATTCTGCAACATCTTGCTGCCACTTG
Source organism: Neomorphus geoffroyi (assembly GCA_033558235.1). NCBI lineage: Eukaryota > Metazoa > Chordata > Aves > Cuculiformes > Neomorphidae > Neomorphus > Neomorphus geoffroyi. The sequence goes on along the minus strand of JAUMJM010000024.1, from coordinate 2,460,738 downwards.
CATTTGCTCATTAAGTGTTATGGTCTGAGCATAACTGTAAATTGAATACAGAGCTTCTAAGAAAACTTCTACCAAGGGAATGTTCTGTTGTGGTTACTTTTGGTTTGGAAGCAAGGTAGCGACATCAATGAGGATGAACTCTTCCTACCTCATAAATCGTCGTCTGTTGTTGGAAAACTCAAATTAAACTGTAGCCAATACAAGGAGTTGTATTTTTGACCTTCCAAGAATGGTTGCTTATCTGGCTTATTTCATTTAGGGAATTTAAGGAGGAAGAAGAGGAACCTGAAGATGCAGAAAATACACATTGAGAGTGTGGAAGATATGTTTATTGAAAGCTGGTGTAATACGAACATTGAAAAACTTTTTGTTGCTCTTGCAAACTCGTGGTTTATGCTGAAAAACTCTCTGTGTGTGATTGAGGGGGAAAGTCGTAGTTTAGGGTACGATTGTAAAGAAATATTCAAGGAGAATGGGAAAATAACTTTTTGTGTTTGTTTCCCTGATGTAGTGAAATGCTTTTTGTTAAAAATGTGGTAGTCATTGTAAAAAGTATTTGTGAGCTGCTTAGGTAGACAAGAAAAAGTCACGCAATGTGAATTTGTGTCCTAATTAGCTGCCAGTCGTGGTTTAAATTTCAGTGTTGTGTCACAGAGAATGCTGTGCTGTGCTGTTAAAGAGGAGCACTGAATTTTACAGCTGGGACTAAGCAAGATACCTGTCTAATGCATTCATGTCTACTTACTGGAATACATAGGATATAAACACAGTATGGATGACAGTCGCATAGTATTATATGTCATAGATAATGTAGAGCCCAAGCTTTTGAGGTGCCTGGCAAGCTTCTGATTATTTTTTTTTTGAGGGATAAACAAGATGTGAAATTAAGGTCTTGATTTATTCTTTTTGCTGAAGTGAGAGATCTGTTGTTTCTCTTTCTGACCTCCATGAAAGATAAGGAAAGGAGTACGGGAGGTGTGTGTTTAAACTTCCATGAAGTGAAGGCTGAATGCTTCTGAAGCAGATAGAATTGATTTTTTGATTGGTATTGCATCAACCATGTTAAAGAGTAGCTGCATCTAAAAACGCAGTGGATCTACTTTTGCATGTCACACAGGCTTTGTTCCCTACTGATTAGAAGGTGGTGAAGGTTTCCTGTAATGATTTGAAAATTAAACCATTCCTAATTATGCAGTGACAGATGTGTATGCAGAGAGAAGATGGCAGGGTTTCTCTGCTTTCTTCAGCTGTTCAGTGGGAATGAAAGTGCAGAATCTTGCAGGACTTGGTAATATTTGTGTAATTTATGGTAAATTACTATAAATTACTGTTGTTATTGCTGCAGGAGTTGTGCTTGGTTATAGAATGGAAAGTGGTAGAAGGCTTTAGCATGAAACACTTCGGTTAAGATGGTAAAGCAGAAGGGAGACAAGTTGATTATTGCTTGGAAAGGGCATTGTAAAGAAACCACCTTGTCTTAAACTTATCTGCTTTTTGGTTGGCTGGCTTTTTTTCTTACTGTTTTATCTCTTGCTTGTAATCTTAGCAGTACTGTTTTCAGGCTGCCCACTGCTGTAGAAATGGTTCCAAGTAGGATAGTTCCTGGTAGTTACGGTCGTCTTTCTGGATTAATCTCGTATCATCCTCAGACTTTAGGAGGAGCTGCATCTAATAGTGCAAGAGCACAGAGAGGACCTGCTTTGCACTTCATTCCTCCTTCCCTTCTTACTTTCTCAGAAATAGAGAGTTTTAGGTTGCAGTGTTTTAGGGGAACAGCTCCTTTCCATACTGGGTCCTTTTGGGATCCAGGAAATGGCAAGAGGATGACTACATCGAGAACATTTGCAATCCGATTGTGCTGTTTGGCCTGGAAACTGTTGAAATGAATCGTAGAGCTTTGCATCACGATAGAATACAATATTTTGGATTTTAATTAAGATAGAAAAGCTTATTTCTCCCCTTCTGTCTCATTTGGGTTGGAGGGGGAAGTTATATTTTTTTCCTAATGGACAGGTTTTATTTGTGTAGTTTTAAACATTTTTGTGTGAAGGGTGGTTGTGGGTGGATGAGGTGGACAGACTGGTAGTAGTATCTTATTACACCTAAATGCCAGAGTGCTAGAGGGATGAAAACATACGGATAAAAAGGCTTGATTGACACCAGAAGCTGAAAAAGGCGTGTGTCCCTGAAGGTGTGTTTTATTTCCTAGGTTAGTATTCTAAAGTTCAGATGTTAGTATCAAAGGTTGTAATTACTAGAACAAGCTCTACTCTTACGAAGTTATAAACTTTTAAATGGAATCATAATAACATATTTCTATTTTTGTGTGCAGTGGAGTCTGACCTTTTCTCCCTCCCTCCTTTTTGCATTGAAAACAAGCTGTGTTTATGCTCCACATTGTTTTTCATAAATCACGTGAAAATAATTTTGCCAGGTAAATTTAACAGCAGCACTTTGAAAGATGTCAAGCAGTATTTTTCTTCTTATCCCAGGAGAAAAGAATATCCTAGACTATATTTGTATCTGTTGTTTTATTGTGGAGCATGCATTGAAGGAAAAACAAGTCTGTTGCGAGTAAATTAGCCTGGGAAATTTTTTTACTACTATTATTCTATTTGGCGTCACAGGAAATTCCAGTTATTGCAGTGATACTGATGTTAAAATGAATATTGGAAAGACTAATGAAATAAATAGGAATTACTGGCTTGTACTCTTATGTGCTGAATGGAAAGATTGTTTTGCACTTAGTGTTTTTGTTTCAGGACTTCAACACGATGTTTCCTGTCCAGGAGTGACAATGATCGGTTTGGCTGTAATAATGAAACACTTGTCTGAACAAAGGGTGATACTGGGCAAGAGAGATGATGATGCATGAGAATTGATATTTCTAGAGTATGTACCGGCCAACTCTATTCTAGTTTTCTGCTCATAGCTTTAATTTGTTTCTGTGCCTTTACTTTCACATTATAATGAAGTACATAAAGTACTTGAATGTTTAGGAGAGCTGCCCCCCTCGGGATTGCTGTTCAGAGTGTAACTGAGTTGGTACATGCAGCATTTGAGGTTTAGTTTGGAAAATGAGTGTGCTTTGGAGCATGCTGGAAAGTGACTGAAAGTGTCATTTGTTACATTGATGTAACAAATATGTAGTCAGAGGTCTGGCAAAACTTCAGTATGTTTCGTCAGGCTATTTTAAGGGATGTGTGAATGCCTGCGTAGTTGATGGCTGAAATAATGAAAGTCTTTGAGTACCAGACCAAAGTCAGAGCGAGGTTAAGGTGTGTAAATGGAGGTATTGTAGTGGATACCAGTGAGAGTTTCCCGGCATAGGTAATATTTGCTATGCTAGAGTTATTTCTGACATGCCTCCTAACAAACAAACAAAAACTCACCAGCCCGCCCCTCAAAAAAAACCCCCCCCAAAACCCAAATGAACCAAACCAAATCAAAACCCCTAGAGAATCACAAAGGCTTGTGAGGCCCTTAGGAGAAATGGAATGTCTCTAGGACACTGTACCCGCTGAATAAGCAGGTGTCAAGATCTGAATTAAAGTTCTCCTCTTATTTCTAGCAGTTCTCTAATTTCTCTTTCAGGGTTTTCTGGTGATTCTTACACATTTTCTGCAGCTGAAGAAGATCACAATAAACCCCTGGTTTCTACCAGACTTCCCCTCTTAATATTCTTTGGTAATTGGCACCTGTGAACATCTAAGTACTGAGCCAAAAGAGCGACTGTGGTAGCTGTTGCTATAGGACAATGCATGTGGGTTTTTAAGCTGTCACCATTTATACTCACTGTAGTAATGTGTTCTCCACACCTGTATTATTGATGACAATATCTAGAATATTATTGGTTTCCATATTTCAGTGCAAACTTCTAAATTTTAAAGCAGAAGAAGCTACCTTGTTTGGATTTAGCTTGTAGGAAGGTCTGTAAATCCTTGGGTTTAAGATCACATTCCTTTTAAGGCGGAGAAGCCTATTTTTGGGTGATATTTGAATTTAGGTGTTTTCAGTTTTCTTTTTTTTAGTATGCATTGTGTAATTAACTTGTTTTATGTTCAGTTGTTCAGCTGGGTTTGGTAGAGCAACACATCGCAATAAATGTAGTGTCAACAAAAAACTAAGTTAAAATACTAATTTTTTTATGTTGCACCATTGCTATGGATTTTATTGTAAATACAGGAATTAATTTTGGTATCTGAAGATTTTACAGAATTGTGGCATTTTGACACTAAATTGTAAAGAATGATGCAGGGGATGATGAAATAAAATTATATTCCTTTGAATTCATTAGAGAGAACTTTCTCCCCTGCATTGTTTCAAGTTTCTTCTCTTGCCTATAGATGATCTTGCTTAAGAACTCGTTTCACACTGTGTAACCTGGTGACCTGTCTGATAGTAATCTGATAACAGCTGATATCTCTGACTTATTTAGTCTTTTAATTTAGAATTCAGTCTTCTAAAAGTTACAGCATGAAAAGCAGTCATAGTCCTCATCATCTTACGGAATAAATATGTTTATATGAATGCTTAATGCTTCTTTGAAGACCAGTAAAAAGTGGGAGAAGGGAATTGGAATATGGATCTTTAAAGTTAACTTTATGTCTCTCTATCTTTTTAACAGTTATCGAGTGCAAATCCTGTGTATGAGAAATTCTATCGACAGGTACGTATGTTCTTGCTTCGAAAGCGAACTTTGTTTTATATTTAAAAGAAAGAATATTCTTTTCCTGTAGACCTCAGCATGGTCAACAGTGTGTAAACGATGAATTTTTAAGGAAAATTGTTCTGGTTTAAAATGTATTTTTATGGTAACTAACACTTAGGTCTGAGCTATGTTAGTATAAATTTAATGGTAACTTATTTGATTTGCTAGAGAACTGCCAGGTATGTATGATATGTATCGCTTTACAGTTATAATCTATATGTGTCTGTGTGTATATATATACATGTAAGCAGATTGTTAGCTCTTGGAATGGAGTAAATCCTTCTGAAATACTGTATTGATTTGTTCTTTGTTCCTTTTTATAAGTGAAGCTGAATTTCTTGTGTTTGTATTGCATGTAAGTAGCACATGTAAGACTGGTATCTCTCTGGGACTGTCTACAGCGGTTCTTACAGGATGCTGTAGGGAGTGAAATTTATATGGAAGGCCTCTAAATACCAAAAGAACACATGTAGTTCTTGTGCTTTCATTCAACAGATAAAAGTGTTTTTAACTTTATAATGTAAAAATAAAATAAAATAGTATTTAAAAAATATATTTTATTTATCATCTTTTATATTTAGGCCCAGCAAACATAAGATGTATTAATTCCTATAAATACAGCTTTTTTTGAAAAACCGCTGTTCCGGCTACTGTAGAATGGCAATACTTTGTCACGTGTATAACATATGGTATTATACAAACATAGATATATGAAAACTGTTAAGGAAATATAAACTAAATGAATGACCGTATAAAACAATTTAAAATAGATTTTTTTAATGCAAAGACCTGATAAGTAATTGATATAACTCTGTAAAAATAAATAAATAAATAAATAAAAAGAAACAGAAACAGCCTTACAAGAAGTTCTTTTTCCTTTGTGCAATTGGTAATGTTCCTGTCTTTCCTAAGACAGGATATAGTTTATATGACCTATTTACTTAGGCACTTCTTTTGGACATCAGCATCAGCATGTAAGCTTATCTGCTGCGCAAGAGAGAAGACCATGACTATTTTTGGATTGTGACGAGAGGGCTAGTCCCATTATCAAGCACATAAAACAGAAGTTAAAGTGTATCAGCCTTTGATGCCTGAAAATTGAGTTTTCTGTTTTACTTAAACAAGGGGTTTTCTCCACTGCAAGAGCGTAGCAGTTTTGAAATTGCTAAACAAGAAGAGAGTTTACCTTGATCTAGGTTCATATACTCCCGAAGGTTAGAGGAGTTAGTGTCACCCTCACAAAGTTTTCCTTCATTCTGATGGACAAATCCATTTTGTGTGTCTCTCTAGGTGTTGCATTAAAAGCCTTAGGGGAATCCCATGTTATGGTGATCATTATAAGGTCACAAGAAAGGGCAAGGAATTAATTCTTTTGCACATTAGGTTACCTAGCTAAATGCTACTATCAGTGTCATGTATCATCTTTGCCACATGCCTGCCTGTGTCTTCCTCCTGAATGCATGTGCTTGACTGCTGAAGTGTGAATGAAAAAGTTGGATAAAGAAACTAAATTGAAGCACAAATACGGTACGGGTTCCTAACTCACTTAGCATCTTGCACTTGTTGGAATGTAATAGCCCTGTGAAACTGGAGCACTATTTGTTTTCCAGCAGTCACAGTAGTATACAGGAACAGGGTTTCCTTAAACGTGATGTTACTGTTGGAGAAGTTGTGTCAATGGATTTGTTTTCCAGAGGATTAATTTTCTGACTTGCTCAGCCAAACACTTTCCTGCAAGCACTCGTACTAAAGAGTAGCTTTCAAATGTCTTATGTGTAAAGACTTTCAGTGTAGCACTAGGTATCTTTTTCCTTCTTTCCCTTGGGTAAGGTGTCAACTTTTGAAATAGAAATGTTAGAAAGACATTCCCCACTTTGCCGTATGGTGCTGGTAGAGTGTGTTTGTATCCTTTTGTAGCAGAAGCACTTCAGAGCATTCCAAGCAACTTGAGAATAAATTCGTAACCTGAAAGAGCTCTACTGCTTAGTACACTTCCAGTTCTGTCACAAACTTTGAAGTAATCAATCTTGAATAACATGTGTTGTGGAATGGGTATAAATCCTGGGCTTTGTACTTAGAATTCAGCTGAAATCTCAACTTTTCAATGGGGACACGTTTCTTTCAAATAAAAGTTTTTCTTGTTTAACTTTCTCCAGACTGACTCTCAACACAGGCTGAGGTTAAAGCGTAAATCTAAAGACAAGTGTTCAAGTAGTGTGGAATTGCTTAATCTTGTGATGTAATGTGGCAAATAAGCAGTACTGCTGAGCTGCTGCAGAATTCCTAATGAGTCCCGATGAACTTTGTTACCTTGTGACCTAATGACATCAGCTGTATGTTTTTAACTTCTAATCATTTCTGACCCTACAAATGGCAACTTGCAGGAAAGTCGTTGGCTGACAGAGCTATGAAAACTGCTTTTTGCACATCATTTAAAAACCTCTACCAAGCTGGTGTATGACTGACAAATACCAGTGTATCACACTCAGTGCGACAGTCAAGCATAAGCTAGTTTTCTGCACTATTTTAATGCTTAGAAGATACCTCCATCGCAATGCAGAAGATGCAGTAATTTGTGAAGAAATTAAAATCAGCCTTTTCAAAAAAAAAGTTACTAAAATTGGTTTCACAAAAAGAAACTGTATCCATCTCAGGTTCAGTAAGAATCCTGTTTAGATCCTTAAAGTCCTCTTCCTCTGGGTTGGAGGTGAGGAAATAAACCATAAACACAGCTGATCCTGTGTTGCTTTAGCTTCCCCAAAGAACAGAAGAATCCTAGGCTGAAGGTTTACTGAGTGGATGCCAAGATTACTGTGCTTACGTGTAGGGTCACCTCCACTGGCTGAAAAGGGGGTTTGATGCAGTGTCTTGACGACTTTTTGCCTGTAATATGATCAGCTCTCCCATAGTGACTGAATTAGGTATTTTAAAAATCTGAGAAGCGGTCTAATACAGGGCCATAGTGTTTGTGATTTTATTGCCCTGACCAGGGAAACAACCTCTTCTAATTAAAATCGTATTAGTTATGTTTAGGATGTTTTCACTTTCACATTAAATGATGCTTTCTGGATTGCTTTCAGAGATATTTGTTCACTTTTAGAAGCAGAAGTGTCTACAGACAACCTTCATCTGCTGCAGCATACTTTCCAAATGATAAATTCTACGTAGTCTTTCAAGCTAGTTCCAAGTTCGTCTTTGGGAGCTGTTTGCTTTGAGCACCTTCTGTGTGTTGCATGTGTGAGCTTAAGAAGACTGACCTTGTGTTCCAAACATCGAATATAGTTTTTATTTAAACACAGAACTATAAGACTGTAAATGATGCAAAGCATCATCATCATCACCATCAAGTGTTTTGCTTTGTATTCCCAAACTTGCTCTTCTATCTGAAGCATCAGTTTTCACTAGGATTCTCAAGCTATTTCAAAGAGAGCTGTGATAACTCAGTGTTCAGCAAGTACTAGCATTAGGTTATTCTTTCTGTGCATGTACTTCAGTTTTCCATGCACAATTACTTGTACAATTTCAGTTTTGGTTATGTGTCTTTTTCTCTGCGGGAGCCGTGGAAGGTTAGTGACTTCTGTTGCCTCTTTTCTGTCCTTTGAAATGTTTATCAAGTAGCAAATTCTTAAGAGTTTCAGGACACCTCAGCTGATCATAGATGGGAAGACTCTTTGTTTTTGAAGAGAAGCTTATGTAATTTTTATCTGTAAAATGTAATGCATTATTTGATCTCCAGATCTTGTAGGACCTGTCTGATGTGGTATGTTGACAGTTTGAATTGACTGAAGATACCCTTAGTCCTCTTCTGCATTCTGTGCCCTTTTTAGGCATCCTTTTGCTTTAGGCTCTCAAAGACTCAGAGCTTTTCCTCTATATGCCTTGTCTTCATGTATGCAATGTAAGTTTTACTGCTTGCTTCTTCCACCTGAAGGCATAGATGGGATGCTGCTTTCGTTTAGGAACTTGAATAATGATGTCTTTTAATGATCACCCTATTGATCCAGGGAGAAATGCATGCTGGTTGATACCGTGCCAAAACCATCACCAACTTCTTCATTGTGTAGATTTCACTTCAGAGAGTAAGCATTTCCCGCTTCTAGGGTAGTAATGATGTCTTCAAATAGAACCTTCTTTTACAGACCGTATCAGTAATTAATTCAAAGCTGGACAATTAAATGTAATCAAACTCTAGGACTTCTGTGTCATTACAAATCAAATGTTTGCAGGGCATCAAGAAGCAAATCCTGTGATTACAAAGGCCTAGGTAGGTAGGTTCAGATGATGACCTAATGTGAACAAGATTCCCTGTCTACTGCATAACAGAGTGCTTTCTTGGGCCTTGTCTGTACTCAAAACTTTCTACTGGAGAACTTGAAATCCACTCCTCATCAATAGTTAGTAACTTAAAACAGTGCATATTTGATTGTTTGCATATGTATTAGTGTATTGTCTTCAGGAATTAATAGAAATCTTCATTGATCGCCTGCGAGCGTAAGCTTTTGTTGGGTTCCTGGCTTGTGACTTGGGGGAACTTTGCTACCTTCTGTGCTTCTACCCCAGATGGGGCAATCTAGGCAAAATTCTTATTCTCTCTGTGTCTTAGTTGTGTACTGACAGATGGAGATAGTCATGTCTTTTTCTGGAACATTGTAAAACATATTAGAGTGTGAAAGATGCTTAGACATCTATGCATAATGTGTCTTAAATTTGACAATGTTAGTTTAAGATGTCAACTTCCAAAGCCTGCCTACTAATATTAAAACTGGGGTATCTAGTTCAAAGTGTCTTCTAATGTAACGTTATTTTTGATGAAAAAGCGATTGTTTTTTTTTAAAAAAAACTGAAGGTTGTTCTCAAAGTGCCAATGTTAACTTGAGCATTCTTATTTGGTACCTTTTGAGAGCTTGAATTAAAGAGATTGCATCAATTCAGAAGCTAGCTTGTCATGCAAGGTTTTTTTCTCCTTCCAGGTTGATTCCACTAATGCTGGAAGAGTGTTAGCTTCTGATGCAGCTGTGTTCTTGAAAAAGTCTGGATTGACAGATTTGGTACTTGGAAAGGTATTTAATGACAGTTATTTAATTATCTTCTCTCTTGCTGCAGTGTAAATTAAAATAATTAGTGGTACTACAGAATGTGATCTTTCCTAATGTGTTTTCAGTTGTATTGTCCAATAGTTTCCAACTTCAGTATCCCTGCTTGTTTTACTATGTATGTTATTGTGTGGTGGAAATTAAAACAATATTTAAATTTATTGCCACAAGTAAGTGCTATCATGAAAGACAAGGTCTGAATTTTCATCTAAGAATGTGTTGTTAAATGGAGTGAGAACTTGCCAGCTTCCTCTGACTGCTGTAGAACACTTTGTCTGATTTTTTTTTTCTGTTTTAGATCTGGGACTTAGCAGACACTGATGGCAAAGGTATCCTGAACAAGCAGGTATAATTATTTATGTGATGTATGAGATTACTCTTACCATTACCAAGCCTTGAAATATGATAAAAGTTAGATTTCTGGTTCAGAAAAGTAGTTTTTCTAGCTGATTTTTTTTTCAAATTTTTGTAATTCAAATTAGATATGTATTTCCCATGTCAGTGTAGGCTATAATAAATCAAGTAGCCTGCAGCTAACTCATCAGTTTTTCTTCCAAGTCATAAAATGAACTGCTGAGTGGCTGTGCAATACAATAATCTGAGAAATAATTTAAGGTTAATTTACTGTATTTGCTGCAAACTTGATGCAGACATTACAATTTTATTTAACTAATTTTGGTGGATTTCACATTAGTTGCTCTTCCAAAGTTGTTCTTCCAAATTTGTAGCTGTGAGCAGTATGGCAGTTGGACTTGCATATCAGGGGTGCTACTGAAAAGCTCTGTTTTGTTACTGTTGCTGTTTGTTTTGAAGTATAGTTTCTTTAATAATGACGTGTGGAGAGCTGCTTCATCCCATGGTAGGAAAAGGAGGGGCTTGTAGCATCTACTAAACACTTTTGGTTTTTTTATTTCTCCTTTTGGTTTGTTTTTCTCACATGTTGCACCTTTCTTTCCTCCCCCTCAATCAGCCTCTCTCACCTTGGGGATCAACTCTGTTCTTCTAAGATAAACAGCTCTAATTGCTACTTTACCTTTTCACTGCTCTGCCATAGAAGAACCGAGTGCGGAGAACTGACTGCACTATCCAGCAGCCCCTAAATGCTTGGAGCCAGCAAAACTTTGCCTTGCTGGAGAAATTCAGTGGTTGCCAGCTGCTGCTTTCTGTCGCTTTGTGACCCTCTTGAAGCCATTTGCAACCCTTTGTATATATAGCAATACTAGAAAAGCTCATAATTCTTCTGAAATTTGAGTATTTTCATATAATGAATCCTTTGAAATTTCATTTTTCCTATAGGAGTTTTTTGTGGCTTTACGACTTGTAGCATGTGCACAGAATGGACTGGATGTCTCCCTGAGTAGTCTTAATTTGCCTGTTCCTCCACCAAGATTTGTAAGATTTCTTTTTTAATTGAACATATCAACTCATTACTAAGAAGTGCTTTTAACTGAACAATTAGGAATCTTTGACATGAACATCAAACACATCTGTGCTGTTGTAGGGCAATATAGCTCTACGATAGGGAAAAAACAATCAATGTGGAATAAGTTGCTGTATGGTCTAGTGGGAATTCAAATATAAAATTGTTTATAATTTGAGTGTGTATGATATTTGTTCTGTTCATGTTGTCGTTAGTGGAAGAAACATTTTTAATTACTTATTCTAAATTTTGCTGTCCTTAACTAAGGTGCGAGTGGCTAAAATGCAGTTTTGGCTCTGAGAAGGAGTGCCTTCTCCAATAGGGAATCAGTTTGCAAGGTGAGAACCATTTCTCTTTTTTGATATGTTTTTTTCCCCATGTTTTTTCTTAGACTGATACCAGTAGTCCTCTGCTACTCAGTGGAACAGCATCAAGTGACGTACCATGGGCTGTTAAGGTAAAGTATAGACCAAGCTGTTACCTAGAACTATGATAAAGTTAGCAAGAAAATGTATAATACTGCTGGCAGCTATAGCTTATAAAGTATGATAAATTACCATTCGTGTCAGATCTGTAATTGGGGTAGCAGACCTAATTTGATAAAAACACTTGTCCCTTGGGAAGTCTCTTTGTGTCTAGAAATTTGATTTATTGGGAATAGTTACCTGAAGCCATGAAAATAAATGAAGAATAAACTTCCCTGGGTTTTGGATGAGTCTCTAGCTGACTTAGAAATAATATCTTTTCTATATTTTCTTTTAAGCATTAGGATCTGCAATCTGTGTTTCCAACTGCAACTTAATAAATAAAAGTTCATACTTTTGAAAGAACTGCTGCTTCTTAGCCTTCCAGTGGGACTGTTTCCATAAGTAATATTTTTCTTCTGCCCCTGCAGCTGGAAGACAAGGCCAAGTATGATGCTATTTTTGACAGCCTAAATCCTGTGAGTGGACTGTTGTCAGGTGATAAGGTGAAACCTGTACTCCTTAACTCGAAACTGCCAGTGGATATCTTAGGACGAGTAAGGATATCTCTTTCTACCTCATTGTTAATTCACAAATAATAACTGTGCTACACTCAGCAATATCTGTTTTTAAGATTGAAGATTTTTAGTCATAAGCCTAACTATGCCACATTAGTGCACTCTGTCTCCAGCTTAAGAAAGCTCTCTTCTTTGGCATGGTTTATGTGAATGTATGCAGCTCACTGAAAACTAATATTGTAAATCTTAGTGGAACTTAAGATATGGTAGAGGGAGGCTGTTCTCACAATTGTTTTTAATGAGGTTTTAAATAAGAAACTTCTGCAGTTTAGGCAAACATTGCCATATTCTGCTTTTTGTTGGTAGGTGTGGGAATTGAGTGATATTGACCGTGATGGAATGTTGGATCGAGATGAGTTTGCAGTTGTAAGTATCTTTTGTTTCTTGTGATTTTGAAAGCCTAGTGGCAGAAGTTTAAAACTAAATGCATTGTGTTTTTGACTGTTTGTGTTGTTCATTTATTGCCTTTATTCAGAGACCTTAATTGAGTTTTAGTACTAGTTACTGTTTTTGTCAGTTTATTAAATGTCTCTCATTACACAGCTGTAAATTTCTTTGCCGGCTAAAGGAGTCATTAAAAGCTTATACCTGCCGTCTTCTGTCCTGTGAGAGGTTGAGTGATTTCACTTTTTACTTTAACCTTCAGTGTTTGTAGTACTTGAATGCCTCAAGATACCTTTGGGGAAAATTTTAAAGAAATTATGTATAAATTCTTCAAAATTTGTAGCAAGTTAGAATTTAATGTAATTAATGCCAGGATGATGAAATAGTGTAAGAAGCAGTAAATAACTTTCACTTCCCCCAAGAGATGGCACATGAGAAGATAGTGAAAGGCTCTTTCTAAGTCTCAAATGCAGCAGCTTATTCTCTAAACTTTACCTTGTTTTTGCAGTTAAGTGAATTGCAGAGGAAAGAGATGTGCAGTTTGGAGGAGAGGGTTTCATTTTACACAGAACTATCAAACCTAAATTTAAAGGTTTGGAAAAGCTAACAGAATATCTTAACCGAGTTCGGCATAGCAGGAATCTTGAGAAAATAATGTGACCTGTCTCTTCTCAGGTGGGACTAAATCCAGCCTTTAGTTTCAGTTTCTACAAACTAAACTATTACTCATCCTTTCAGAGTCAAAATTAGAAAACAAAGTAAAAAGAAAGTTAAAAATATGTTTTTAATTGCCAAGAGTTTACGTTATGGACAATGTCAAAACCTTGCCTTGTTGTTTTTGTAACGTGTATTTTTGAAAAATGATGAAAGTCTAAAAATTGCATTCTTGAATATTGTTCTGGGCATCTTCAGGCACCTGTATGCTGAGATTCTTCTGAAACCAATTCCGTTAAGACCCTCATAGCTAACTCGTTCTGTACTTGATTCCCTTATTTACGCTGTAATTCTTCAGACTTGTAGCTTTGAGCTCAGAGGATTGATGTACTCTAGGGAAATGTTGGAGATAAACCGATAATCTGTAAAGTATTATAACATTTCAGATGCAGTTCTGTGTCTTGATCAACAATCATAAAATCATTAAAATATACAACCACAACAACAGAATAGTCACTGACTGGAGCGACTGCAAAAACAGGGGATATATTAAAAATAAGTATTTTAAATATTCTCCCAAATAAAGTTCTACAAGTGGTGGTACAAGCTTGGTAATATTTAGGAGGATCATTGTAATGTTCGAAAAGATACTAGTCATTTTCTAAGCACTGAACCTAAAAAGAAAGTAGTAATGATAAACACAGGTCAGAAGGCAATAAACTGCAGTTCAGTTGAGTGGGCTTGTAAAGGAGAAGCATAATGAAAAAAATACTACAGAGTTATTTATTAACTAATTCTTTAATTTATACGTATTATATACACACATACCTATTTCTTACATATTTACATCTACACACATTGTTTTCTTGTTCAGGCCATGTCTTTGGTGTACTGTGCTTTGGAGAAAGAACCAGTGCCAATGTCCTTGCCTGCAGCTTTGGTGCCACCATCGAAGAGAAAACCTATTAGCGTTCCAGGAGCAATGCCATTAATTCCGTCTTCAGCAGCTACCAAAGAGTCTCATCCATCCTTGCCACCTGTAGGCATTTTAGCTGCCAAACCACCGTTAACACCGGTACAGTTCTGAATTTTTGGGGGGTTAGAAGATTTCTGCTCTTATTGCTGTGCTTTGAAGACTGCCTGTGTGAAGAGTCTTGACACAGGTTTTTAGTTTCCTTCTTATCCTGTTGATTGGTTGATGAATTTGAGTAGGCTGATGGTAGACCTGGTGCAGAGTACAAAATTTATCTGCTGCTTTTTGTGATGTCTTCAGATAAAAGCAGCTGGATATAAGAAGAATAGTAAAGATTTTGAAGATATTATTAAAATAAATTATTTCAAGGCATCAAGCTCAAAGGTTAGAATATTAAGAAAACAGTGTAAAAATGTTGTCTGCAGAACATTAAGCTTCTGGCTTAAGACTGATTTGAATATGGACAAGTTCATAAAACGAATTGTGACAGGCATGTTTGTGCAGTTTTATGTGTGCACATGCCTGTAATTTGAAGAAGACATTGAGGAAAGTGAAACAGATAAATGCAAGCAATGGGAAAAGAAGAGAAAAGGTCTCGCATATCCACCTAAACACACAAGAATTGGTGTTTGTTTCAAATGTAATTGTTAAAAAACTTGACACCTTCCACCCTCTCCTCAAGTATCCTTTTAATCCTGGTCATTTTAGAATGTGGAACTAGAAAAAGTCTTTCCAAGTAGATGATAACTTATACATTCTATCCAAGATAAGAAAAAACTGAGAAGGGGCTATGAGGTAAGAACTGTGGTACTTTAATGCATAAGAAAGTGGTTGGATGTTTGAGTACCCGTATTTGAGTAATCATTAAGAAACTGGATTAATTCTGGTGGTGTCAATATTTTCATCTGACAGTTTACTGGATAAGTCTCACTGTGTGTATTGCAAAGCAATGCCCTTCAGGATAGAAGTTTCAGTGTATGTTCTGTGTACAGCACCATTTGGGATTAATCTAAGTATCCTTGTACACTGAAATTAATTAGCATCCACAAGCATTTGCCTGAAGGTAATTTCATTCAAAAAAACCCCCCATCTTCGTAGTAGCTTAGTGTTTGGAAAAATGTTGAAGTGGCTCTAATTCCCTTCTTTACCTTGATTAGAGGTAAATTCTACAATTTAGAATGTACCAGCTATTAACTGTCGGGGCTTGAGTGGTTCTTCTGTCCCTGCAGATAAAGCTTTCCAGCTGTGTAGTTAAGAACGAAATTGATGGAGCCAGACAGTAAGCAGGACTGTAACTGAGCACAGGGATGAGGGTACAGCTTTGTGTTAGGAGGAGATCTAAGCTCCAAGGAATATTTTAATAAATAGGCAAAAAGGGAGTGCAGTGTCAGCCAGCTTCTGGTGTTGGGGTGGGTGGTGGATCTCTGTGCATCTCTGTTTTGGAGCATAAAACTGGTTCATGAACCTATATCGCTTTTTAAATCTGTGCTGTAGTCCTTGAGTTATGTAACTCTGAAAGTAACAGTCTGAAAACAGAACAGCCTGTATCTTAGTATTGTGGTTTTTGTTTTGTTTTTGTTGTTTTTCTCCCCTTCCATCCCTGCCCCCCTTCAGTGGGTTGTACCGCCTGCAGACAAAATTAAGTATGATGAGATCTTTGTGAAAACTGACAAGGACATGGATGGATTTGTGTCAGGTGTGGAAGCCAAAGAACTATTCTTGAAGACAGGACTGCCTTCTGCTCTTCTTGCACATATCTGGTAGGGAATTTTTTTTTTCATGGCAGCTGTTTAGATGATGGCATGGTTCTTGCTCTTTCCTAGCACTTTTCATAAGTGCTACGTTGACATTTCTGGAAAGTCAAATTTGGTTTTTTGTACATAATAGCATGGCCTTTGTATAGGCAGTGGTAACTTACTTGCTTCTACTTTTGGATGGAAATGGGGTGAAAACAGATTTATGCTATGTGTCGTCTTGTAGAGAAGGAAGTAAAATGCCTGAAGACAGAATGCCTGAAGACAGATTGTTACAAGCAAATACTGCACTTCAACTAAATCCTTGTATTTAAGACATCATAATGTGGCTGTGTATCTGAACACAGATACTATCCATTTACTGGTAACGAGAATTATCTGTATAAAAATTCTTAGCCTGCAAAACTTATGGCCCATTTAATTATGAAACTTGTTTGTCTTTCATTATAGGTAGTACTGACACCCACTGCTTTTTTTAATTCTTTCCCCACAGTAAGTGCACTCTGATAGGAAAACCTTTTTTTTTTTTACAAGGTATGGTTAACATAACCTCTGGTTTAGGATATTTAAATGAACTTGTGTTGGCTGTGAAAAGTTCTTTAATTTAGAAGGAACTTCAGTTACAGATACTGGGGTGTTGTTAGTGACTCATAGCCCTAATTCTGTCTTTAAGCAAAACAGAACTTAACCATAACAGAGCAATGAATCTTAGCATGCAAAGAGAAAGTTATTGTGTATGTTCAAGTAATGTTTCCTGTTTATTACCATGCCGTCTATATTGTGTTTTTTAAGATGAGGAGAGGTACACTAGAAATTGTCACATTTTTAAATGACAGCAAATACAAAAAACAAGGCTATTCTTACAGTAATGAGGATTTGATATATTTCATGTGCATCTCTGTACAGGGCTCTCTGTGACACAAAGGACTGTGGAAAGCTTTCAAAGGAACAGTTTGCTTTGGCTTTCTATTTAATTAATCAGAAGTTAACAAAAGGCATTGATCCACCTCAGGCTCTGACTCCAGAGATGATTCCGCCTTCAGACAGGGGAGTCGGTTTACATAAGGTAAGAATGGGTTTGGCATTTTTTGGTATAAATCTCAAACAAAGAATATTAGTTTCACATGCTATGCAAGAAATACCTCAAGTACTGGCATACCTTAAATTTATCGTAATATCAGGAAGAAAACAAGTCTTAAGTGCAAAGAATTGACAAAACAATGTTCCATTCATGTTTCAAAATGAAGCTGTCATATATTACGCCTGCCAACCAAGCGGAGAGATCTTATGTTGAGAAAGCATTATTTTCTATTTTGAAAGAATAGGCTTTCTACTACCTGTCTGAAATTTTAGTTTGCATTTGTAATAACATGCACAAGTTCAATGTTTTTCTCCTACATTCATGACTACCTTTTTTACATTTCTTTTTTAAGAAGTCTGGAAGCAATGTGAGCTAAATAATGTTTAGAATGATGTATTTAAAGTTTTAAAAGTAAATGGTCCTCCATTTTATACTTCACAGATACTTCAAATGTCTTCATAGTCTGTTGATTGCCATCTAAATTGAGCAGTAGACTACACCTCAGTGGTTCAAGTTGTATTTATCAGAATGGGAGAGGTCATCACAAACTCTTGTATTATGCATCGTGAAGTCTGTGGGTTACCTTTTCTTGGTTGTGCAAAACATTGACCTAATTCTCTGACTTTCTTAAACAGAATGAAAAATTTGCACCTGAAAAAATTAAACTCAAAATTTGGCACTACTTTTGAGTTTCTGCAAGTGGTATCTAATTTATTTTTACGTTCTGTTTTTAAAAAGTAATTGCTTTATTTGCAACTCTACTAATCTTTCTTGTATGTTTGCTTTCCTTTCTATGTCTTTTCTAGTTTGGACTGTTTTTTCCATTCTGCACCACTCTGCTTTTCATCCTTATTATTCTGTCAGTTTGTTAACTCTGCTTTCTCAAGGTTAGAGAATCTTTGCTTTTCTAATATTTACTGTCTGTTGGTTTAATAATGAACATCCTTCTAAGACTCTTACGTAGTCATTGAAACAGTACAGTCACAGTATGTTGCAATCTCAGATTATTGCTGATTTCCATTGTTGTTCGTCCAGAGGAACCCCAAGGTTTTTCCTTGAACCCAGACCTCTGTGGCTGTTACCTGTTGGTGATATGTGCTGCTTAAGCTTATAAGAGAAAATGCTGCATCTTATAGTATTGAAATTGCTGGGGAATTGGTGGCAGAGTAGTAGCCCAAAGTAAAGGTTGACAGTTATCATTAGGACTAATACCCATGGTTTTACTGATTATACTGCAGAACGTGTAGCGATCAGAACACAATATATGAGATCAGTGTTGGGTGCTGCTATTCTATGTGTGAATTGTTTTTGTAGAACTCTCAAAGACTTCAATAAGATTTTTTTTTTGCATTGCTAACTTAACTGATAAAAGTAGGAATATTGTGAAAGAAGGTAAGTTAGCTTTTAGTTAGCCCTGTAAATCCTTACTGAGAATTTGTTTTACTAGATTGAGCTGAACCTCCAGTTCATTTTGAGCTTTTTCAAAAGAGATGATCTTGTTGATATTAAAGAACCTGTTCCTCCAAGATTATTGCTCAAGAATTTAATCCAAAGAATAAGAACAGTAGGCAAAAATATGCTTTTTTTTCAAGTTTTCTTGAAGTACTGTGGCTTATATTGCTATAAACAACCCACTTTAGGCTTCATCTTCCAAACTGACCAGTATAAAGGTAGTAGCAGCAGTATCAGTAAGTAAGTATATGGCAATGTTTTTAAAGTAGGGAAAGCTAACTTGTGTCCTTCTTGGTAGATATTCAGAATGCATATGTATGTATATTGCTGTTATCTATCTTTTGGTTTCCTTACAGAATTTTGTTACCACAGTAACATAACTTATTTCAGTTTTGAGGCCTGAATACTGATCCCATGAATGGGATACGGCAGCAGCCTAGTACTTGTTCCTGTGTTTCTTTGCCTAGAACTGTTTGTTGTCACCAAATTGCACTTGCATTACCAGCCATAAAACTTAAACTTACATGCAAGTTCCTCTTAAAGAATTTTGACAGAAATGTATTAATATTTTGAGTTAAAACTCAACGCATTGTTTGCATGTATGTTGCAGTATAGTAAATGGCAACAAAGTTCTAACTATTGTCTTTTAACTTGTGTATGGAAGCTGAAATGTTGGCGTTTATGTTCCTCCTCTGCACCAGTTCTCCTAAACAATTCAAAATAAGATTGAATTACATTTTGTTCAAGTTTGATGCTGGTATTAGTGTGCAGAATTTCTTTACCTGAGGAGAGAAGGAGGCCTGGAAAGAGTTTGTGCTTGTAGCTAATGGCTTCACGTTTTCCGTCTGTCCCCTTCCTAGGTGAAGTAAAAACTTCCTCATTGGAACACTATGAGCAACTCTGCAAAACTCATGTATAATTCCTTTAGAACAGGATTGAACCTCATAGGTGTTTTGCCTATTTGAGAAGCTGTACGCTAACCAGTTTAAGAATAGCTGAATGGGGAGAGTTAATTCTCAGTTCATGCCATTTGTTCTAGTAAAAATACGCATGATTAATGTATAGTTCTGCTGAATAGTATTTTCCACTGCATTGTCCTCAGATTCACTGTTCAGATCTTTTCATGGCTTTTCTTGGGGTTTTTTTCCAGACTATAAGCTTGAATAAACAGGTAGTTGATATTGATAATATCTTGATTTACCTTGAGAGAAACCAGCATTTAAAGACTTTTCTGTTATTTTGGGGGTCTCATTTGCCTTTTTTAGTTATATGTATTTACTTTTCCTCTGATCTTTGTGTTTGTCCTGGATGACTTTATTGAAGACCTGAAGTAACTGATGTATTTATAGAAGGTAGTTACTGCGACTGCGGCTTCCTAAGCATATTCATGTGTGATAGGGCACAGTAGAACAATTAGAGCATTTGCTAATTTTTTGTCTTCAATATTTGTTCTCTAGTCATTTATGTGTAATTTTTTGAAACAAATAATTTCTGTTGTAGTTGTCTTTATAAAAAGACATTAAGTAAATGGGAACTCATGGGCGTAACTGACTTACGACTTTGTATTATCGAAGTTTCATTCAGTACTCTGGAGGTTCATGGTAAACTAGCTTGGTATCACTTGAAGCGTTGCAAGTGATTGTCTATGCTCTGCAACAGGAAGATCACCAAGGTGAGGAAATACAAATATAAAAGTAGTAAAGAATGAATGCTAGGAAGCCAGGTAACATTAACTATAAGATAAGTCTCATTTTGGAACTAGATTTTTCTTTGGATGGTCAGGTGGTCCTATGCTTTTGTGCAGGATGCCTTTAAGAGTTTCAGGAGACAAGCTCTGTTTGAATTGCCAGATGTGTTGGATATGTGTTGTGTTCTATTAATATACCATCCGGACTGTTTAGGGGTTTTTAAGACTGAAGATTTGAAATACATTGCTACCAACAGTTGTAGCAAGAGGATAGCTTGTGCTGTCACAGAAAGTCAAGTGAATATATAGTTGTTGGATAGCATAAGCTATAAACTAATGATATTTATTTTTTATCTTTCAGAATATTCAAGGACCCAATTCTGTAGCAGATTTTTCTGCAATTAAAGAACTCGATACATTAAACAATGAAATAGTAGACCTACAGAGGTAGGTAAAGGAGGAATAATCATAATTGCCTTAAATTCTGTTGTGCTGTTTACTGTTTTTGTAAAAACAACTTCATATATAAGAGAAAAGCAGGTGATAATAGTCTGCTTTGCTAAAATAAATGATTAGCATGTCTGTAATATACTGTTTAACACTTTTACTCTTCGTTCACTCATATCAGTGCATTTAATACCAGCAAGGCTGTTAAAGGTCTGTCAGTCATACCTTCTGGCTGTGTTTTAGAGAGCTGAGTATCTTAGCATCCTGAGATACAGATAGTCTCTCTTGTTTGTCTTTGCAGATGAGAATGGAGCAGATATTTAGGATGCTAGAATCATGATACAAGCTGGTATTGGTTGTCTTTGATTTGCAGATGGAATTCGAAGCACTTTTTTCCCAGTGGCAGTAAGGAAGGGAGATGGGAAAGATCAAGATGGATGTAGGGTAGAGAGTGGGAAGATGACAGGTTGTGTGTGGATCTGCTAGGGTTTTGATGGTGATAAAGATGGACATACTTCTTTTCTTTTTAGTAAAATAAACTGTTACACTGAGAGAAATAGTTTTAATTTGAGATCTACCCTTGGGTTCCAATAATTATTTTTAAGGTAATGAAGATCAGTTTCAATTGACAAAGAAAATCAAATTCTTATGTGTTGTATAGTCTTTGTCATACTCTCAAGACATAGCAGATACTTTTCTTCAGTGATTTTTTTTTTTTTTTTTTTTGGTGCTATCATAAATCTAATGAAAATTCTATTTAGAACAGTTAAATCTACCATTTTAGAAGTCAGAGTGCTTTGTCATGATAAAATCTGCCCGTCTTTATTCATGTCACTTGCAGGAATGATTTAATTTGGCAATGTATCAAAGCACAGTCTGTTTCCTAAATACATAAATATTTTTTCACTTCGAGTGCTTATTCTCCCTCTCATTACTCCCACTGCCTCCTCACTTCTCCCTGCTCTGCCTTCCTCTGTTGTTCTTTAGCTTGTATTAATTCCAATTTAGACTCTCACATTTATTAACTTGAAATATGATTTACAACCATGTATATTTGCTGTTAGTATCTTAGCAGGAAATAAATAGTACACTAGCATGAATTTTTAGATGCAGTTGGTTTTCGGTAGGTGGGCTTGCAGCTGAATGTGGAAGCCGGTCTTGTCTTTTCTTAGTGCAAGGTATGAAGGAACCGTGGCCTTTGGAAAATCAGTGCTTCCATTTCTTCAGTGAAAACTACACCTGGGCAGTTATATAAGACACATTAGAATGATGTTAGATTGTTGAAGGTATGATAGGAGCAACTATTAGTATGTATTTTTTTTTCTTAGAAAAGGGAAATTTACTTAGTTATGGTTTAGAGGTTCAGAGCAGAGCTGGATTAAGAGAGGCTTAAGCCTATATTGTCAAACTGTTTGTGTGCTTTCACTGAGAATGACTGGCAAACTCAATGTCAGTCAGTCATGGCTCAAGTAAATTTTTTTCATTTTTTCAAAAAAAAAATTTTTTTCATTACTTTGAAGTCCTTTAGCCACTGTAGAGGAATTATTTTGGTAGCAGAGTAAATGTTACTGTTCTCTGCCTTCCCAAAGCACAGGTGGCAATGCTAGGCAGCAGATTAATATTTACGATAAATATAGGAAACTTTTTCCTTTTGGCAAATCCACATTTCTGTTCTAACTGGTGAAATACACTTTCAACCTTTGATAGTTATAAAAATGGAATTTAAACTTAAATTATTTTTCTTCATTATTAGACAGGGTGTATTGTTCAGTTGTTGAATTCAGTGTGTAAGAATTCTAGTCCATGATTCCATTGAGAAGTAGCCATGAGAGGTGCATTTTTGAGACCAAGTCATAGAAATTGGATCTATTTTTTAAGTGTGCTTAAGCAAAAAAAGGCAGCAGGGGAAATGCCCAAAGGAATGTGGGAATGTGTGGAAAACAGCTTTTTGAGAGACTGAGCAAAGAATACAGAGGTGATGCATTTGTGGCTCAACAGTTTGTGTGGGAAAGATTTCCGGTAGCCAATAGCTTTTTAATCTAGTTCAATACACAATGTCAGG
Source organism: Neomorphus geoffroyi (assembly GCA_033558235.1). Lineage (NCBI taxonomy): Eukaryota > Metazoa > Chordata > Aves > Cuculiformes > Neomorphidae > Neomorphus > Neomorphus geoffroyi. Next base: position 2,437,978 of record JAUMJM010000024.1, on the reverse strand, counting down.
AAGGTTAAGGTTGAGGAATAGATGAAGAATAAAATGCAGAACACTGACTAGCAAGAGTAATTTCCCCTCTGGTGGGGGGAATGATTTGCCTAGGCGTGTTATGGAATCTGCATCGTTTTGAGCATGTGAGTACTGCTGCCTCTAGGTTCTGTTTCTGTTGTGTTATATTTTCAGAAAGCTATTTGAAGCTTTTTTTGATCAGTGTTGTGGGAGGCTAGACCAGATGTTCTTAATAGTCTTTTTTTTGAGTCATAAACCTTGTTTTTCCAAGCAAATCCTCTTTTGCTTTTGTGCATTCAAAGCTAGCTAGGGCCCACCAGTTAGTGGAACTTCTTCAAGCTATACCAATACTGTGTTCTTCTGTAAGGGTGTTAAGTAGTTGAGCTTAACTTAGTATATCTCACTGGAGGTGCTATCCTTCACATATGTTGAACAGCAACAGTTATATTATCTTGAATGTAAATCAGGTTAAAAGGACCATAAAGCTGCTAAGTTGGTCTCTCAAAAGTAAGGAAATAGCAAAACATCCCCAGAAAAACAGGGCAGCCTCTCCCCACCATACACTCACAGCGAGCCTTTGTTTCAAAGTTCAGATGATCTGCAGCTTCTTAGCAAAGCAATGGTAAGAATTTTAATGTAGGCTACATTATTTCTTCTAGCTTCTGGTTTGGAAGTAACTGAGCTGTTGCAGCTGAAAAGGTTGGAGGGGATAAAGGGGAAAAGAAACGAGGCAAACTCTAGGCATTTTTTCTAGAATTACCAATCTGAGTCAGATATTGCTACAGTAGGAATTCTCAAAATTACAAATGTATGAGAAAATAAAAAAGGTTGGGCAACTCTGAGTGTAGATAATGCTGCCAGCTCTGTGAGTAGTCACCTGTTACTTGTTATGGAAAAGAACTATGATTTTTTTTCTTTTGTAGCTGAGGTGGTTCTAAGTGTTGGCTGTCAAGAAGCCTGGGTAGGGTTGTTTTGTGTTTGGCTTGAAAGCCTCGGCTGACACAGGGACTCCACAGTTGTCAGCTAGAACAAACATTTGCAATGTGCTGGCTTCCATTTATAAATTACTTCATTCACAAATTGGTGTAAAACTTACAGATTTACTAAGATCATATTATTGTAAATCATGAAGTGTCTGCATTGGAGAAATCATCTACTAGTTTGGGGTTTCCCAAGTGCTGATGTGCTAAGGAACTTTATGATCCAGGAAATCTGTCATATCCAATAAATCAATTCTATTACTTGTTTTTGATTCTTTCAGTTGTTAAGCATTCCTACAGGGAGAGACCAGATAGTTTGTAAAAGAAATGGGGGCATTCAGAAGAATTAGTGAATTAAGTGGGTCTGTTGTCTTTTTTTTTTTTTTTTTTTTTGTGGAAACAAAGGCACATTACTGGAGGGGAGAAGGGGATGTGTTATGTGTGGACTACATATACTCAGCTTGTTTTCCTTTGCCTGAAACTGCTGCCTAAGCTTTTCTTGTTCTGCCCTGACAATACTTCTTTCACTTTATTTTTTTCCAATTCATTGTTTGTGTTGTGATTTGGCCAGTGTAAGCTGCCTGCGAGTTGGTATCATATCCTGTTGCTTGCTTAGCGTAGTCCACATTGCAAGGGTTAGGTACCCGCCTTCTGTTGAAATAGAAGGGAAGTCATCTCCATCTCTGACAAGCCCCTTAGGCTACCAGTGACATCAGTGTGGAAAGGCTGTATATTAAAGCATATGCACCTGCATGCATGTCTATTTCCTGCTCAGTTTTCATACCTCAGGAGGAAAAATAACAAGTATTTGTTTACCTGGTGGAGTATTCTCTTTTATCTTCAATCAGGAATAATATGCTTGAGTGTTTGCTGTGCTTGATGCATGTCTGAGGGCTTGGAGGTATTTTTCAGCCTGACTTGTATTTATATCCGTGGAAGTACTGTATTGAGATTAAGACCCTTTGTTCATGGAAAGTTACAGGAGGCAAAATCAACACCACTTGTTTCAACCCTGTGTTGGAGTTCTTTAAATATCTAAGTACAACTATGCTACAAACACTAGTTTGTTGAGCTAGATGAGTGTGCTGTAGCTTTAGTGGAAATGGTAAAGATTTGCTTAGAATTTCCGTGATGATTTTTTGTGATGAGTGGAGAGCAAGGAATTTTATGAAACTTCAAGGTTCACATTTAACAAAATAAGTAGCCTTGTTCTTCAGAGTCCCTCTTTCTACATCTTTACTTTTCCTTCCATTTAAACGTTCCCTTTGGGCACAATCAGCAAGTTGCTTTTTAAGCAGATACTTAGATAAATAAGAGCAAAACGTAATCTATATTCATTATTTCTCTGAGCAATTGTTCTTTTAAGATCTGTGACATCTGGATTTTTCTTATTTTCCATTCAGCAGTAAACAAGAATTCCTCAGCTTGAGTAAAGAGACCTCAGAGTAGACCTGCTTTACTTTGGAGGCAAAAATGCTTTCTTCTGTATTAGATAAGAGTAAACAATAAAATTAATAGTTTTAGATTGATTGCCAACCTGCTGCTATTAAAATATGACGTTACCTTAATTTCAGTGTGTACTAGTAATAGAATTTGATGGCTTTTCACTGTGATATTTTATTTAGAAATTTTAGATTTATCATTGTTCAAATTCTGATTTTTATGTATGCTAATCTGTTAAAAAATCTTCATCAAAGTAAATACCTGTGTACAGAAGGTAGTGTTAAAACTGTAAGGCTTCATGCTTTTCTGCATCTGTGAAAGGAGAAATGATTCCGTATACTGTCCAGAGATAAACAGTCACGATTTTTTGAAAACGGCAACATTTCTGAGTTACGTGTTGTGGTTTTTCCCTTTCTTAAAGCTTAAAGTGTCTGACTGCCAAGAATTTATTGATGATAATTCCTCTGTCATCAGTAGTCACTTTTAAACTTGAATAAATATCTGTAGAGACAGACAAAATGACACAGCAAATAATTACGTATGGAGTCTCTGAGCAGGCGGTGATGACAGCAAACTGTCCTTTCTTCTGACTGAGCATACCAACAGATATAGCTAACATCTGATAAGCAAAGCTCATTAATCATCCAGATTGGCCTGCTGGAAATGGTTTCTAGCTGCTTAGCATAGGAATTACTGTGTTTGCAGGGGTTAATAGATGGAATCTGATGCAATCCCTCCCACTTTTCCCAGCAGTTTTCATTAGACAAGTGCTCCATAGCAACAGTGAGATCACTGGAGACAGTATTTCATTGATTTCTCCCTCCCGCCCCCTTCCATTTTTGAGCCATTCTTATCACAGGAGTGCAGTTGGGTGAAAAGACAGGTTTTTTTATGCAGAACACTTATGTGGGCTTCTGTCTTGTAAATAATTTGGAAAGCAGAAATCCTTTACATCTCTTGTGTTTAATGTTTCACTATGTATTTAAAGAGAGATACAGGCTTAGGGGGCTGGATAACTGTACCTGCTGTAGCCGATGTTCTTAAGTATTCTTGCATTGTTTGCTGGTCTTCTAGGGAAAAGAATAATGTAGAGCAAGACCTGAAGGAGAAAGAAGATACCATCAAGCAGAGGACAAGTGAGGTCCAGGTAAATAAGACACAATTATTGTTCAGACACCTCATATTGCATGGTGTGGTGCTTTAATGGCAGTGGGTAATACTGAGTCTTTAGATCACATCGCTTATGCAGTGAAAAGAGAAGAATTGGGGCTAAGAAAAGGAGTATGCTTTGAAGTGTATTTTCTATATGAATGTGGCTTGATGTAGACATATGTGTATAAATGTGCAAGCTCCTAGGGATATGCAGCCTGCATGGAGTTTTAAATGGAAAATATCACAAAAGAATAGATTTCTTCTTTGGGTTTCTTTTGTCTTTTTTGTTTTTTTTTCTATCAGGGCTACCTAACGTGTAATCAAAACTAAAGAAGACACGGTAGCACTGCAAATTAATAAACTTAAGTTGCTGAATTAAAAGATATTGTGAATGGGGCTGCATCTTTAGAGTCACAGTAATTACCAGCTTGGGAAGAATGGTGGGAGGAATGTTGCCTCAAGTTAATTTTGCCTAACGCAAGTGAATTTTAAAAGTAATCTGTTTTATTTTTAATTAAAAGGCTGACATTGAATAACCAGAATATTGGAAAATTTTAATTTTACAAGTGTTTTACAGATATTAAAAATTATACAGTCAGCATCAGTGTTCAGGGTGCTAACAGTTTAGCAAGCTCCAAATTAAATTCTGCAAAGCAATGTTCGAATTAAATGTAAAGCTGCAAAAGCAGCTGGAGTTGCGGCTTTAAAAAAGTACTTCAGTGTGATATCTGATCAGTTACATTTATTTCTAGATTTATTTTAGGAAACTTTACTATTTTAAATAATTTTATTTTATTAAGAGCAAATAATGCAAGACTTCTGCATTTTACTTTTTGTTGGACAGAAAAAGAGCCAATATGTTACAACTGTTGCGAATTTTGTGCTTGGATATTTAATACCCTTAAAGCCTGGATGGTAAATTTATAGTCTGACCTTTCAGAAGATCACCAGGCACTGGCCTGTTAGTCACGATGGCAGCCAGATTCAGCAGCTGCAGGGATGCATACAGAAGGTGCCTATGTCCGTGATTCTGTCCGTGCATGCAACTGTCATTCCCCTCCCCACTCTGCAGATTGCTTTTTTGCACTGCTCAAAATTCTTATGGGGATTCTTGGTTTTGCACATAGGATGATTTTGTTAATATGTTCTGGAATCTGTGTGTGTTCACATGAAGGTTTAATTCTATGGTGCCTTTGCGCAAAAGCTATATAAAGCTAAATAAAAAACTTCCCTTTAATGTTACAGTCTTAGCGTCATCTGCATATGTTTAGTGTTTGATAGTCAGCACTATCACAGAATCAATCAAGTCATTGTATCTAGACCAGTAATGTTAGGAGCAACTGTCTCTTCTTTAACCACTTGGTGATCACACAGGCTATTTGTCACAGAATTACAGAATGGTGAAGGTTGGAAGGGATCTCTGGAGATAATCTAGTACAACCACCTTGCTAAAGCCCAGAGAAGGTTATTTGTCCCTTGTTAAATACAGAGCTGTAGAGTTCTGTCGGTTTACAAAGAAGGAACAGTCTGTTACTGGCTTGTCAGAAAATATGAGAAACTGTTGGGATCAAATAGGAAATGGCTGCAGCGTTTATTTAAACTGGTGACCTCTTATCTCTAGTCCCTTTCTTGATCCTAAATTTTGGAGGACCTGCATGTTTTGGAAAACTTTCTGGACCTGCAGAGAATAGTGGTGACAGAGTAAGAATATCTTTACAGCGTGCTTTTTTCTTCTGGTTTTATTCTAATAGTGATATTTCTAAAGATGGCACGCAAAAACTGTGCATTCTAAAACTGTGCATTCTAATCGGCCACCTTAGATCGAGCTAGTTTCATGGCTTCTGATACTAGAATTACTTCCGTGGACACAAATTATAATCTCAAATATAGCCGTGGTCTGTGATGGATTGAATTGATTTGTATGGGAGGAGAGAAGGCATGATAGTTTTTTCTTCTCTAAAATAATTTATGTACTATGTAGATGGATGCTAAAAAGCAAAGACAGAAAAAGATTTGGAAGGAGAACATAGCATACTGATGGGTGTTAATGTGCTTATTAAATATCTGCTCTTTAGTAGCAAAGATTGAAATGTTTTTTCTTCAAAAGTTATGGGCCAGAGTACCAAAGATCAAGAAACTTCTAAGGCACCATTTCCTTAACTTATTCTGTGATTGGATTAGCGTTTTCCTATATGGGAAAATATGGAAGAAATAAACTCAAATATGAAATGTTCCTCTTGGCAGTAGACAACTATGTTGTACTGCGTTAATGTGTAAATAAAATGCTAGTTTTTAATCACATACCAAGCAGTATCTGAAATTGCCTTTACCTGGCTGTCCCCTTGCTGTCTCTTCACCAGCCTGCTGCTCTTCTAGACCCATATGTTGGAGCACAGTGTGCTTCAGCAGCCAGGCACTGCCTCAAGCAGTGGACTTCTGGACACATTGGCAAGGCTGTCATCTTGCATCTAGGCCTTCACATGTATGGGCATGGATTGTCAGTCTTAACTGCTAAAGCTCTGAAATAAGTAGTGAGTTGTCTGGCTTTTTCAACAATTACGTCTTCCCTAGGATTACATTGACATGAAGTCAAAAGGTCTGTATTTTGCTTTTCAATGAGACACTGAAACTTCAGAAAGAAGTTTTTAAAAAAAATGCATGTAGCTCTTGAACAAAGCATAACAGATGTTTGCATCAATTGGGGAAGAATTTAACTGCATATGAGACCCTGCTTCGGAGAAGGCGGGGAGGCGGGGAAGGAGGGAGTGAAAGGTATTTTGGAACAGTGGCTTTCCAAGTAGCCTAGAATGTTTCTGGCCTTCTAGCCTTTTTGATTTCCTTGTTGGCCTGAGTTTTCTTAAACAGATTTATGCTCTGAGCATCCCACTCAGCATTGGATTCTCTCTATTCTCTGTCCTTTGCAGTGCACCAGAGCCATTAGAAAGTCAGTCAAGTTTAACTTTTCTGTGCTGTTTCAGGCTCAACAGTTCTTAGCTCATGAATCGTTTGGTGAAGTATAAACTGGCAAGCTATTAAATCTGTCTGTCTGTGGCAATACAGATCTCCGTACTTTCTCCTACACTACATTCGCATGGAGAGTTACAATAATTGTAATGCATGGATTACTGTTACCATGAAAATGCTGGCTTGTACCACCTCAAATATGTTAATAGTTTTCATATAGATTCTCATTCAGTGCTTGAACATTAAAGTGCTGCTTCTCTGCTGAGAAGTTCTTTGAAATCAAAGCTTAATTGGGGCCTCGTTTACTTGATAAAGATGCATCTTTGAGTATTATCCCTAGTTCTGTGTATTGTATCTACTCTAAACTTTAATTTTGGAAGGGTTATGTGAACATGTTTGATTTTGGGGTTTGGTTGTGGGGTTGGTTTTTTTTCCTTCCTTTCTCTTTTGGAAGCCATTAGGCTTAGTCAGGTCTCTTCAGCACTTCTCTACTGCTGTGCCTAAGAGACATTGGGATTCAAGGAACAGTAGCAAGCATGGAGGTAATCTGTATCTAGCTTGTGTGAATGTGAATCCTTGCTCCCTTTCAGAGAAGGGAGACTGAAATCTCTGTTAATCTTCCATTGTTGCTTTTGTTGAGTGTCAGCTGATACTTGCTTTTCAAAGCAATGTAAAAAATGAACGGATCAAGAGTGTCCCAGTTATTCAAGTCAGTAGCTGCTCTAAGAGTTATTTGTGTGCATGCTGGTTTGTCTTTCTTAGATTAGGAATAACCATAAATTTGCCTAGTCTGACTGCTGTGTGTCAGTCATATATTTAATGAACATCAAATTTGATTTTGGTGGTTTTATGGGGGTGTTGGGGGGAAGTTGTGTTTTGTTTTGATAGGTTTTTTTGTTGGTGGTTGTTGGTTTCATAAAAGTACATACGATTTTTCTTTAGGTAGTCTTCCAATTGTCTTGAGGTTACCTATACTCTAGCATGTGACTGCTGCACCATATGCCTTTCTGTTTCTCTGGCTTTTCTGTCCTTGTTATCTGGAGGTGTTAGCACATATGGGTGAACTATCTCCCTCACAAAAAACCCTGAATCAAAACACCCCGAAAAAAGGACAGTGAGATCTTAGCTTAGAGGAGCACATGAATGCGTGATCTAATCAGAAGTTCACGTCAGCTTGTTTTCTTATCCTCCTTATTTTTCTTTTATCTTTACTCCTTTTTTTACTGTTGTTCATGATTCTTCCTTCAATTACCATATTTTCTCAGAAAGGTTGCAGTCTTTTCATTTATTACTTTTCCCTTTGTATTAATCCTTTTTGATCTCCCTGTCTTATCTCTTCCTCTTGACTTTGATTCTTCTTAATAAATTCTTTTCTTGACATTTTTTACAATGTTATCTCTGCAATTTGTTGAAGTAAAACCATTCCTGTTGCTCAGAAATGAACTAATTATCATATGATGCTACTTAATGTGCTTCGAATACAAGATACATACATACTGCTGTTTCATAAATTAAAAAAATGCCATATTGTAGTGTATTGAATATGCATTTCTTACCAGTACTATTACATGGCAAATGAGGTTTTGGCTGATTGTTGAAAAATCAGAGGCAGAGAGGCTCTAGAAGAAGAGTGCACTGATTGTGGTCCTTTACCATGTTGTTAAAATAAGTTCTTATTTTTGGCCATATGTTTTTGAGGGGAAAGGAGCAGAATAAAGAAATTATATTATTAAGGAACTCTGTAAAACATATTGCTAAGCTATAGGGAGAGAGAGAGCAGCCTGAATAAAGACTACTTCTAAATTCAAAATGAAACCCTAACCTTCTGGTGAGTAAAACAGTTAATCTCTGCACTATCTTCAGTATTCCAGTGAGATCCTTTTTCTAAAGAAAAGAAAAGGCAAATAACTTGAGTATTTTTATGTCTTAGAATTTGAGAATACTTGCTTGTGTGTTATGCTATGAACGCTAACTTTTGAAAGAGAATTTGTTGATACTTTGATATCTGAGTTACTACCACAGTTTATACTGTGGAATTTAGTGGTTAGGAGGAGAGAGGGAGCAAATGCAAAGCAAATCTGTTTTATTACAGGATCTACAAGATGAAGTGAAGCGGGAGAGCAGTAATCTGCAAAAACTGCAAGCTCAGAAACAGGAAGCACAGGAAATCCTTAATGATCTTGATGAACAGAAGGCCAAGTTGGAAGAGCAACTTAATGATATCAGGCAGAAATGTGCAGAGGAGGCCCATTTGGTAAGGTCTACTGGCTAAAGCCCTTGAAAGAGTAAATGCCTTATTTTGAAGAACTTAACCTTGCCAGCGTGTTATGGTTATTGGGGAAGAAGAAAAATGTACATGAATAAACAGCCCGAGCGTCAAGATTTTGTGAGCAACAGAGAATAGGAAATTAATCATTCATTTCAGTGACCTCCTAATTTAGTATCAGTGTGTCAACAAATACACAGAGATACACTTGTACACAAATAAGTTTGCACTTAAGTAATGCAAAAGTATAATGCAGTATAACTGTAATCAGAAGCACTAACTAACAGGCTGATTTGTTAGTAGTTAAAAAAATCATCTCATGGTTGTGTAAATTTTTTCTATATAAAGCTATATTTTTTTTCTTGTAAGGTCTGAAATTATATTTTAAGTATTACAGATATCTGTGTTGGTCAAGAAAACAGCCAGAGTACTATGATCTTGTTGAAACCAATAGGAAATTAACTTTTCGGGTATGGTCTACAATCTCTGCAATAGCTATGAGGTCTTTTACTTTTTCTAGTCACAAACAATACTATTTGGATGTATTCGGAGGTGGTTTTTTTGGTTTGGCTTTGAAATATTTGTTTGTGCTTTAGATTGCCATGCTGAAGGCTGAAATAACAAGCCAGGAATCAAAGATTTCAGAGTATGAAGATGAACTGATCAAAGCTCAAGAGGAGCTGAGTCGCCTTCAGCAAGAAACTGCAGAGCTTGAGCATTGCATAGAGTCTGGGAAAGCACAGCTGGGACCTCTTCAGCAACATCTGCAGGATTCACAACAGGAAATCAATTCAGTAAGGCAGCCTGGAAGAAAAAAAATCAGCCAACAACCTTAAGTGGGGTTTCTCTTAAGGGGAAGGCATTGTTTTCTTCTTTTCTTCACTGTTTCCTCATGTGGTTAGTGCTTAAGACGTGTTCTGTGCTAGTAGTTGCTAGGATTTTTAGAGGCTGACTCAAGTTACTCAAGATACTTCATTTTTTCTCCAGGTTTTGTTAATAAATAGAGATTAATTTATTACATGTCATAAATAGTTTGTCTTAATATAATGAATGAAAAATGGATAACGCATGTTAAAATTCTCTGTGTATAGTAGTTATTTAAGCTTTCTTCCTCAGCCATGGTACGGGATGTGCTCTCACTATTCTTTAATTGGTGTGAAATTGGTATAAAATTACTATCATTTGCTTAGTGCATTGTTGAAGGGAGAAACTAAGGTGAGTGAAAGAATAAATTGGACTGAGTTTAGATACTGAGAAGCGGAGAAGGCTATGCTGGTTTTTAAGCACACAACTGTGCCTTCAGTTGTCTGCTGTTGCGTTAAAGGAACGCTTCTAACTCCTATCTGTAGTCAGGGATTTATTATTACTTCAGTGATGAGTTTGTTTGCATGCCCTTTCCTCATTATTCCCGTCTGACTTGCGAGCTGTCTACTGGCAGAGCCACATCATTATCAAGTTAAAACCAAAATGAAAAGCCTTCCTATTAACTTTGAACCCTGGAAAAGGCTGACGTTTGGGCTGGTAATTTCACACAATTCTAACTTGTTAATATTTTTCTTTTCGTAATACTTCCACTCCTTGTGTTCATGCAAGAACACTTTCTTCTCTTGAAAAGCCTTATAACATATCCATAATTTTTTAAATTTGGCTTTCAGGTTTAGGAACTGAGAAGTAAACAAATGGATTTTCCACTGTTTCTTCACAGGTAGAGATAAGGTTGTGCTATTTTGATATTAATATGCTAGCAAGAAGTTCTTGTGATAAACAGATTTGAAGCTGATAATACAAGTGGTCATGCTTGACAGTACCACAAACTTTTTTTTTTATTAGGTTTTTAGGTTTTATATTGATTCTCCTGGTTTTATTGCTCTTGGCTCACAAATAATGAACAATAGGTGCTTAGGTGCTTCAGGCGAGATTATCTAATGGTTGGTCTGAGGTCAGTGTATTTGAAAGACACCTGGTATTGTCTTTGCTGCTACCCAACTTGTAAAGTGTGCAAGGCAATGAAAACTGTATTAGGTGACTGACCTAGCAGAAGATAGTGGGATTTAGACATCTAAATATCTGAACTATGTTCATCCATCTGGACAATCTGGCAAATAATTCCTTCCTAACTGGCAGTTTGGTTGTAAATGTTTGCTCTGAGGCACTGCGTGTTACTGAAATAATAATGTGAATGTAACTGCTTGACAGGATGTTTTTTGGATTTTGTAGACTTCAAAAGTCATGTGAGGGAAGACAATGAATTTGTAATTTTCCCTCTTGGAAGATGAGAATTATGATAAAGCAGCCTTTTTAATTTAAAGTTTAATGTATTTTCAAATACATAATTTAAGTTTTTTAAAAAAAACACCAAAAATAAGCACTCCTAAATCAAACCAACCAAACAAACAAAAAAAAAAATGAAAGCTTTGCAACTCTTCTTATGAGTTTGAATAGAAACAAAGCAACAAGTCTTGATGTTGCCAGTGACGCAGTCTGCTTCCTTGGCCGGAGAAGGTTCTCAGATGTGTCCTTTGCATCTCTTCTAAATCAGATTTGTACTTATCTATCAGATTTTACCCTTTGATTGAAAGAACATGGTTTGTATTATATTTGTGGTTGAAAACAAGGATTTCAGACATACATGTTTCATCTTGTGTTTAAGAGGGGATGGTCATTTGTTAGTTTCTGTACTGACATACTGATGGATGTACGTTTATTTCTGTTTACAGGTGCAGACAAAACTTCTTGAGCTGAAAGAATGGGAAAATAACCAATTTAATTGGCACTCGCAGCCACACCATACACTTGTTAATGGAACTGCGGATCATTCTAGTCTTAGCAATAGCAGCAGTGAAACTGCTAACCTTAATGAGAATGCTGAAAGGGAAAGTATAGCAGAAGATGAACAAATAAACAGTGTGTCTCCAGTGAGTAGTGCTTTGCAATGCAGCTGTGAGGTTGTAATAAGTTAGGAATGTATCAGGATTGATTATGTTTTTAAACACTTGCACAAGTGAAATTTCAGTGTGTTATTCTGAGGGACTGTGTTTAAGTAATCTGAATGCTGGTAAGCAGAAAAGGAGGCAATTTTAGTTTAGCTGGAAAATGGCAATAAAAAATTTTCTGTGTTTGTTTCCAAAGCAAAATGACATTAATTGAATAGTAAAATTAACGTTAAAGCAAAGCAGCTGCCTCCAGTTGGTGCAACAAGAATGGAATAAAGAATAATACAGAAAATCTAAAGCTGTCTTGATTTAAATGTTTGTCCTTATATACCAGTAGATTTTGTTTTTTAAACTTCCACAAGATTTCTGGAACATTTCAGTATGTTCTATAATAGGTATGAACGTCTTGAATTATCTTTTAGTCTATTCTTTTAGCTATTTAATACTTAAAATGCTGTATATTGTGTAGTCTTGTATTTACTTATTTCTGGTGAACTGCTTTTATACTTACATAGGTAAGGAATAGTCCTGAAACAACAGCCTCTGTTGTGGAAGAAGAGAAGGAGACCCCAGCAGCAAGTGTTACCAAAAAAGTGAGTTGGAGCGTTTAAGGGAAGAAAAAGTAAAGAATCCTAGTTAAACTGTTCCAGGCTTGCATCATGTCACTTGCATGATGATCATGGAACAATAGAGAAATGAAGTTATCATTTCTTATTATTTTTATTTTGAATGTAATGTTATGAAAACATTTCATCTCAGATAGCAGGCAGGCTGTTGAGAAATATTTTAGATCTGCAATGATAAGTTATGTAGAATTCTAGCTGTCTCTTTTTTTCAGCTTTAATGACGTGTTTTCCATGATGTGTGTCTTAAAAATTTAATACCTTTCTCTACTTCTTTTGTGTTGCCCAGGAAGATCCATTTGATGCAGAATCTCCTGCACTGCCTGATCTAGTTTCTGGAGCCAGTTTAGAGTTCTTCCAGTCTGACCCTTTTGTTGGCAGTAAGTAGACTTATCTCTGTAAAAGCAGCTTGGCAGAAACAGATCTTGTATGAACACATCTGATGAATCTTCACCTTGGAACTGCTCTCTATAGAATAAATGTGAAAGCGTTTGAGTGACAGGAGTGTGGCGCCAATAGCATTACAAAAATGGAAATGAGAGTTCCAGGGTGTTTCTCCTTCCTTCATCTCATCTTTCTAATTAGCTGTGAAAACTGCACCTTTCCTTCACGGCTCTTCAGTACTTCTCATACCGCCCACCCCCCCTAATTTGCAGCGCAGATCCACAAACGGATCAAGCGAGGGTTCAGTGAGCTGTGGTGTGGGGAGAGTGTGGGTGGTTGAGAATGAATGGCTGTGGCCTACTTATGGTGAGTTTGGCACTCAGGAAAAGGTAATATGGAACTGCACCATCTGTTCCTCTTGTGGAAATGCTATGCTTTATTTTAAGAATTTGCCACTTAAAAATGCTTTTGCTCTCATTTTATTTTTTTCTTTTATGTTGGAAGAAGTTATCAGTCCATACAGAACACTTGGAGAAAGGGAGTTAATTTGGAATAACTGTTGAAGCAGATGTTTTCAGCCACTTCAATATGATTTTACATGCTTTCAGAATCAACATGATCTGATCAATTTAGCTGATATTGCTTTGAAAGGAAAAGAAGTTAAATTTGTTTCAGATCACTTGGCTTCTGAAAGGATGTTAGTGCAGATTTAATACTTTTAATGAATAAATTAAATTAATACAGTTTGAATGTTTCCATGTAGATATTGCTTAATTTTTGTTTATATTGAAGTGGTCCTACTTACAGCACAGAGGAAAAAAGTATGTCTGTTAGCAGCCAGTCTTTTGCTTTGTGTGCTCATTATGGTCATGGTAGATACCTATAGCTAAGTACATCTGCGTCTCTTAAATTGGGGAGTACAACTGATGCAGTTGGCACCATGCATCCAGTACAGAAATGAATACTTAGGAGCTGCCATCTATGGCACCTGTGAGAATTGATCAAATCTGGGACAAAGCTTCTATCAGTGGATAGTAATCCAGTTAGCCTGGATTACTGTGGTGGTAAATAGTGCGTAATGTGGGTATTTATGGACAGTAGCCAACAGAAATGAATCTATGAGGTGGCTGCTTTTGTGTGTGTTCCATGCTGGTGAGGAGCTATTTGCTTAATATTTGCTTTGTCTAATACTAGCTCTTGTTCCACTGAAAATAGTGAGATTATTTCTGAGTGAGAGTTGTTTAAACTATAGAAATGAGTTCATCTCCAAAAGACTTCAACTAAGTACATGATCTATGACAAGTAACATGTTTGGGTTTTTTTATAAAAAACAGGTGATCCCTTCAAAGATGACCCATTTGGGAAAATTGGTAAGTAACTGTCACTTCTAATATGTTTGTTGTAAAGGATTCCTACTACAAGAGTATGTGGGGGCAACTGTCACTGCTTTCAGTGCAAAGATAGGTGGAAATGTCAGAAAAATCACCAAAGGATAGACAGATACATGTCAGTAGCTGCTGGTCAGTTGTGTTAAAGCTTTTCAGATAAGCCCATTTTCTTTTGCTGTTGGGAATATTCTTAGTTGGAATTTGTGAAGGTGTTGAACAAAAGGCCTCAAACCCCTGCTGCCTGTTTTGTATGCAAAGAAATAGGACTGTACTCTTTTAAAGGCTCTTACCTTACCAATTTTCTTTAGAGCTAAATATTGAGAAAGGTGGGAAGTGTCCATTTAGAATGGCTGTATAGGCAATGTCGTTGTGTTATTTGCTTGGTCCTGAATGGAGTTACTGGTCACAAAAAAGCAAAATGGCCAAGTAGGAAGGCTCTAGCGTTGTGCACCAACTGCCAAATAACAAAATATCAGTTGTGTTTGGGGAGAGGAGGAGAGTAGGGTAGGAGAGTTCTGAGAAACATTAGGTTTTGTTAAATGATTCCTTTTTTAGGTGCTTGGTTAAAGAGCCTGTATGCTCAGTTGGATCTGGAATTGAACCCGTCACCAACTACAGTTTTTTCACTATGTGCCAGAAGTGTTTGCTTGTCTGATGTTTTGAATTGCAGAATGCAAATTATTGACAGATGAATTTTGTATTTCAAAGATAGTTCATCTTGCAGTATGAAAAAAGGCATATAACCTTTAGTTTTTAAGATATTGAGCTAAGTAAAGCTACTAGAGATGGTAATGAGATGTTTACTCTTTAGATCCCTTTGGTGGTGATCCCTTCAAAGGCTCAGATCCTTTTGCAGCTGACTCTTTTTTCAAACAATCCTCCACTGATCCTTTTGCGATTGCTGGCACCGATCCATTTAGTGCTGCAGACAACAGTAATAATATCACAGTGAGTTTAATAGCATATGTTTCACTTCTTTCTTTATGATTTGTACAAAATAACCTATTTTGTACATTTGTATATGCCTTGAAATGCTGATATAGAGAAATAATACAGATAAAAGGTTGCTGCTTACTCTGTGGCTGTGTCTTGTCAGTTTTTGTGTGTCCTGTTTTCTTATTTCTTAAATTTTACATTAGTGGTCACCAAGTATGTTGCACATCCTGTACTTTTTCTGCATCCTTTGGAAGTATTAATCACTGTTTTGAGGAGGAGTTTGTTAACAGACTTGTTTACTGACATTGACAAAAGCTACATCCAAAATACTTTATCTTAAAATAAATCATGATTGTATTCTTATAATGAGGAATCTTAAGCTGAAAATCAAATTTCCCTCCAAAGGATTTCTTTTGTTTTAGACAGAGATATCGAAGAAGAATGACCCTTTTGCTCCTGGTGGAACAACTGTTACTGCATCAAATGATCCAGGTAGAAGTATATTATACACATCAAACTTCTTGGGGTTTGTTTTTATTTGCTTTTGCTTATTTTTGTTTCTAGTGTGTTAACTGAATTTGCAATGGAGCATTTGAGAGTTTTCCTAAGATTTCTGCCTTTTCCTATAAACTATGACCTAAGGTGCAAGTTTGCAGGGGACTGTTTTTATAAAACAAAACTGTCTCATTCTCTGTAGTGCATATCACTGGAGACTGATTTTGCAAATATTCAGCTGCCTTACCTAGAACTGGTAAAATATCCTGATCTGAGTGTTTGGACTAGTGGAATGGTTTGTACTGCGGCCCATTAGGGTTGTTCTTAGAGATTTCACTTCCTTTCTAAATAACATACAAGATAGCTTTCTACTACAGAAAGAGATATGGGACAGAGTAACTATTTCATCAAGAATTGTTACTGTTGAAGTTTCCTCCTTCTGTTTTGCTGTGACCTCTCATCTGAGGGCTAAATATGTTTTAGGGAAGACACTAATCTGTTCTCCCAAGACACACTGACAAGTGGTGATCCAAAACATGAATCCACATGTGACTTTGTATTGTAGACCTGTTCAGTTTAACTGTAGGGAAAAAAACCAAACCAAACCCTGTTGTTCCTAGAGATTGGTGAAGACAGGGCACTTCTTGCTTTATAGCAGCATAGCAGGTTTTACATATTTTGAGGCACGTAGGAATGAAGGGGTACTGTTGAAGGCAAATGGCCTCTTGGTCTGTAGCAGAAACAGTGTCGCCAGCAGGACTAGTTCAATTTTGGGCCATTGAGGTGCTGGAGCGTGTCCAGAGAAGAGCGGTGAAGCTGGTGAAGGGGCTGGAGAGCAAGTGTTATGAGGAGCTGCTGAGGGAACTGGAGTTGTTTAGCCTAAAGAAGAAGAGGCTGAGGGGAGACCATATCACTCTCTACAGCTGCCTGAAAGGAGGTTGTGGCGAGGTGGGTGTTGGTCTCCCAAGTGATAGGTAATAGGAAATGGCCTCAAGTTGCACCAGGGGAGGTTCAGATTAGACGTCAGGAAAAATTTCTTCACCAAAAGGGTTGTCAGGCCCTGGAATGGCTTCCCAGAGAGGTGGTGGAGTCACCATCCCTGGAGGTGTTTAAAAGACAGATAGATGAAGCGCTCAGGGATGTGGTTTAATAGTGGACAAGTATGGTTGGACTTAATGATCTGAAGGGTCTTCTCCAGCCAAGCGATTTTATGATTCTGTGAATTAGATGGAGACGATACAAGGTTTAGACACCATAATCCACAAGTGGGCCTACAGTCAGAATTGAGCTCTAGTTCATGTCTGTGTATGTATGTTTTTTGGGTGTATGCACACAGAAAATACTTGTGTGTATACACACAAATATCCTGGCAAAAAATCCAGCAGCAGCGTTGTTTAATACTGTCACTGGAATTTATCTTTTTTAAATATAGGAAACCAGAATACCAGTACCTTCTCTGAATTGTTGGGAGAATTATTATTCTTAATCAGTGGTTGACATTTAGTGTTTTTGTAAAAGTCTCTTACTAACTTATTAGTCTATGCTGCAAAATCTGTAACAGTTGTGTTTTTCTTGTGGAACTTCTTAAATCTCTCAGATTTAACTTTTAATTTTATTCTGTTGCTTGATTTGTGTGTATTTAGCTACAGACCCCTTTGCCTCTTTGTTTGGAAACGAACCCTTCGGAAGCGGCTTTGCTGACTTTAGCACACTGTCAAAGGTAATATGAAGCTACTGCCACTCATAGAAAATGTATGAAACAGCAGTGACAAGACAGCTTATTCTCTCTGCCAACAGTTTCATTACAGCTTTGCCACTACTGAAAATTTATAGAGCCTGGCTTTCTTGAAAAACATCTTTATAGTAAATTTCTCTGCAATTCTTCTGCGAAGAATCCAGTGTAATCTTTTTGGCTTTTAAAGTGTTTTCTTTATATTTGAAGTTATATTATTATTATTTTTTTTGTAATTCACTGAGTTTAACAGCAAAAGTATTACTTTTGCATGTGTAACTGCATTTGACTTGATACTGCCATACACACTAATCATTCCTGGTTGGTTTTTATTTTCAGTCTCCTGGAGTATGTGGCTGATATGTTCAAAACCAAAGTATTTTCTTTTTGTCTTAGTTGAAACTTTTGAGTCTAAATAAACATTAGATTATTGAAAAGAAGGGCAAGTATTAGTAGAATTGCCCTGAAAATGTGTATGTTGCTGTTTTCTTTGTTGAAGGCCAACAATGAGGATCCCTTTAGCTCTTCCACATCAGGTTCTGTCAAGGATGTGATCATAACTAAAAACTTATTTGAGGAACCACCAGCTAAAAATGAGGATGTTCCTCCTGCATTGCCCCCTAAAACAGGAACTCCCACAAGGCCCTGTCCACCCCCACCTGGTAAGAGCTAATGTTAACAATTTCTTTCTTGAACATTGGCAGTCAGATAATAATTATGAGGGGATGGTGAAATGTCTGCATTTGGAGTCAATGAGCAAGATGTGAAACATGTCTATTCGTGATCTGTTGGTGGTCAAATTTTCCATGGTGTTTGGGATCAGTTTTCTTTTTTTTGAAGAGAGAAAGGATTTAGAATACAGGAAAAAATAGTTACTACAAGTATCTGCAAGCACATAGTATGGTTGCTAATGGGATACACTGAGAATCTTGCATTAAATTATGCTGAAAGTGAGAATTCAGTGTGGTTTATCCATTGTAAAACTTGTGAGTTTAATGCAAAATTAATTAACTAGGGTTAAATGACTGTCCCCAGGTTTTCAGATGAACATTTTCCAGGCGGGCTTGCCTAAGGCCTGTAGTAGTAAACCCAGACAAAGTAATAGTAATAAACCCAAGTGTTCTGTGCTTTTTCTGTTCAGGGATAACTGAGTCCTCTGGTCTGCTCCATGGCAGAAACCACTTTGCTTTCCAGAAAAGGCCATAATTATCAATGATAACAGAATATTGTGGTTGTGACAAACCCCCTCACTCTTTCTCAGCTGTTTATTTTCTACTTTTGATGTGAGAGCTGGTTCATGCCTATGCCTTGCAGGTGATCAATTTCATTGTAAATACCACTAAAACAGCTGACAAAGTCATAATAACTTGAAAGTTTGGTAATGCTTCCTTATGGTGGTCTTTATTTAAAACAAAAAAAGGATTTCTGACTTCATTGTATGGGAGTAGCTGTGACCTGGTGCACAGATCCGCTTTTAGAATGCGAGCTTCTAGTGGCACTACAATGGCATCCCTTTCATAGATGACTAGAAAAATAGTGGCCTGTTTTGCACTGTTGTTACCTTGATAACCATTCCCAATAAATTAACAAAGGAGATACTTAAGTGTATTTGGTTTTAATTATTCCTTTGGTCTGATTCAAAACAAAGCAATGCTTTTTCAAAGAAATGCCCCAAAATCTTTCTCTTAATTCACCGTGCTACGGGAAACTGTGCAGCAGGGCTGTTTGCCTATGAAATCCATAGTACCCTCATGTCCTGATTTTGGGGGCAGATTTGGAGATGGTACACTTCACGTTCTTCCTTCCCATGTAGAAATAAAATCTGCTAGGTGTCATTTGAAGCTGCTTCTCCCACATTATCCGATAAGCAGACATCTTGTTTGCCAGTAATAGAACATCATCAGTGAGTGAGAGCTGTCATGGCAAGGCTACCTGCCAAGTGTCTTAAATAAATCGTATATTCCCAAGGGCGTATTGTTCTAAGTCATTGCCAAATTACAATTTCTTTTGGTCTGTGAAAGAATTTTTAGACTAACTTTCAACAGCAGCAGGCACAATAATAAGCACTTTGGTTCAATTCTGTGGTTTAATCTAAAATGACAACAGAAGGAAGTTTTAAAATATGACCATTGTAAGTGTTGAAGCACTTGCAGAACCCACTAGTTGAATTAAAGAAACTTGCAGTGAAGCCTTTTCTGTAAGCAGTAACATATGGAGAAGAATGGTGGGATGAAATTCAGCTCAAGTATTCTTGGAAGTATTTGGGTTAATGTCCTCAAAGGTGTTGAAAGCTGACTAGGGTTAAGTTTAAAAAATGACAAGGTAAGTAGGAGCTTGTGCCTGATTCTGCTCTATCTGCAGCTACTTAGGCCAGGATTAACAAAACAGTTAAGCCTGTGAATGCTTGTTATCATACTCCTTCATTCTGTTAGTGTCAAAACTACAGAAATTCCAGGTGGTAGCATAGTGAGATGATATGGTGTTTTGAAGACTTTGAGATAATGTATTTCTGGTTTATGGATGAAGTTGTGTTAACTTGATCCAAACAATTTCAGCAAGGCTCTTTTATTATTTATCATGGACAGTTGGTAAGTATAAGAAAAAATATTGTGCTGATACAATGGGGACTCAAAACTGTTAGGAATTCTCTTTTCCAGAACAGTTAATTAGTACATAACTGTGTTCTTGAATAATTAACATACATGTGTTTCTTATTATCCAATGACCTTTTTAAGAAACCATGGACCCCATACCATTATTTTTTTAAATCGGCAACCCTCCCTCTGAAGTCGTTGCAACTCCCCTAGTTTACTAGAAGAGGTTACATCCCAAGTAGCTTTGAATTTGTAATTTTACTATTTTTGGCATGTTACTACCTGCTGTCTTAAATTCATTTTTAATTCATTTTAATCTAAGGGAAAAGATCTATCAATCAAAAAGACTCTTCAGATTCCTTTAAAGTGAGCGATCCATTTCAGCCCTTCCCTTCCCCAGACATTCCCAAAGAACAAGAAGCAGATCTATTCTGTGATCCATTTGCTCCCACCAGCATCAGTAAAGAGGCTGACCCCAACAATTTTGCAAACTTCAGTACTGTGAGTAAACACTTTTTGTTTGTTTCAGTATAATGACAAGCTTTGAATTGTTCACACTGAAATCTTCAGTCTAATTTAAAATATTGAAACATATCCCATCTACAAAAGGGATATCGCTTCCAGTTCAAACAATATTTACATTTAATTTATAGCTAAGGCTGTCCTAAAACAATACTGCAAAATGTTGTAGTTAATGTTTAAATTGCATTGCTTTTGTGAGTTTTTCCACTAAGGCCTCCTAGCTTTTAGAAAAGAGCTTTTTAAATATCTGTGTTCTAGGGATTATCATTTTATCAGAGCATGCAACAGATTTAAATTATCTGTCTATAAGAAGCACACTGTTAACTATCCAATTAAAAATAAAAAAGGTGTGATTTTAATTTAGCTGTCACTGAACCATTTGGTCATAATTTCAGTGTACTGAAATATTGATAAACAGCCTCAATGGTGTATGTTAATGAAATATAATTCACTGAGCTTTGAATGGCTAGTAATTTCCCAATTTATGTACAATGAAGTAAAAAGTAGTAAGTGTCTCTTTATAACCAGAATCCATTTCATAGAAGTCGTGGTGTCCAAGCAGTACAAGCAAATCCTAAAGGTTTGTGCATGCCTATATATATATTTCTTTTTTTCTTTTGAGTTTTTGCAAAGAGCAGTTTTGAAAGGCATCATCTCTCTTTCAAGCTCAATAGTATTTAAATGCAGTTTGCATTTACAGTATCTTGTTTATTCTGCTTTTTTATTTTCAGACCTAATAAGCTATGTGCTGGATTGAAGTAAACAGGATTGACAGGCTCTCAGAAATTATTTGCACTGGTTGATGTGTCTTGTAGCATGATAATTTCTGAAATGCTGTTACTGATCACTGTTAGAGGGATTGAGAAACCATTTGAAGGAGAGAATGTAAAAAAGTAGAGGAGAAAGCAAAAGTGTTCATTATGTCTTTGTGAAAGAAAAAGTATCCTTTTTCCAGCTGCAATTACTGAAAATACTAAGTGAACTATGGAGAAAACTAAAGCGTTTTGTGTGTTTGTTTCCCAAAGCAGCAGCTTAAAGCAGAAACAAGCTGGAATATGAGATAGCCATTTCAGACCTAACATTGGGATGTTCATGAAAACATGGGCTTTCCCTTTCCTCTTAGCTTTTCTACATGCTGACTAGAAACAAACTTTAGCATCATCTTTTGTATTTTGTTTGAGATAATACCCTTAACTGTCTCTGATTTGTAGTCATTGTACCACATTTATTTAGTTTACATTCTGTTCACATCAATATACATGAAAAGAATCTGTTCTTTTCTTTTTTCTCTTGTATCGCATTGACCTTTATATTACTATGAGGCTTCTAACTGTACGGTTACCTCTTTACTTTGCTGCTTCTCAGCAGAAGTATTTTCCATCTGCCCTATTAGAAATTCATTCTACAGCTAATTTTTACAGTTGTTTTCATTTGGAAAAATCATAACTAATGAAAGT
Source organism: Neomorphus geoffroyi (assembly GCA_033558235.1). NCBI lineage: Eukaryota > Metazoa > Chordata > Aves > Cuculiformes > Neomorphidae > Neomorphus > Neomorphus geoffroyi. The sequence continues at coordinate 2,416,109 of JAUMJM010000024.1, read as the reverse complement.
AGGGTAAATCAGGATGTCCCACAGTGCAGATAGGGGTGTATTTTAAAAAACGTTCTCCTTATTTATTCAGAATTTTTCTTTTATAGACTGTTCTTTATCCAAAATAGTTTAAATTTAGGTAGAACTTTCTTTTAAGAACTTCTTGAAACTTAATACTGTATTTTGAAACATGGCATATTTCATAAAAATACTTCAATTGGATGGCTTTTATACAGTTCTTAAATAGTTAAACCTTAGACTAAGCTAATCTTAATAGTGTATTAAAAATAAAAAAGCAAGTAATTTGTGAAGACTAGAATATATACAGTATTTTGAAAACCTGTAATTGTCCCTTAAACCAAGGACTTGGACAGCATTAGTTATCGTTGTATTATTAATTTGGTTTATTTTGTCTTTTAAAAATGCAGTATTCTACTGAGGAAGATATGATTGAATGGGCTAAGAGGGAAAGTGAGAGAGAAGAGAAAGAAAGAGTGGCAAGACTAAAACAGCAAGAGCAAGAAGACCTGGAACTGGCTATTGCACTCAGTAAATCTGAAATATCAGAAGCATGAAGTTTAGAATTAAAGATTTTGTCTTATGTCAACTGTTTTGTCCCTTTTCCCTGAATACCTAACCTATTTAAATGTTAATCAGAAAATACATATATACAAGAAGCTATGAAAGATTTCAAATTTCTGAAAGTGGTGTGAATGTTTCCGCTGAATTCAATCCTTTTGGTTATCGTTTGAATAACTGTTAACGTTTAGCATTCAATTTCTCTGAAGTTTTCAGGAGAACAAAGTACTTTTCCCAGCTGTAAGCAAATCCGTTTAAAATGCAGATAGCGAGATTGTAGTTTGACTGTAATCTGTCAACAGTTGGTAATTGAGCAGAAAGTGAACATAGCAATTATTCTGCCCTGGCTGACTGTCTCCCATCAAGCAGTTAGTCATTCAAAACCTTTTATCCTTCTAAAGAGATTTTAGTAATGCCAGAGTTGTGGAGTGCTTTATTTTATATGTATGCAATAGATTTTCCTCTTCGTTGAAGATTCAGCATTTGAATTTGAAATAACACTCTTCATGGAGTCTAAGTAAGAAAGAGTGTGTCTTTCTGAAACCTTTAATGCTTTTCTTGCATGGTCACAGGTTTTAAGGCAGACCTGTTATTTTGTTTTATGCATTTGCTGTTGGCCAAGGTGACTGTCAAATTATGAGACCCCACTGCTATTTGAGCCACTTTTGCCTGTGAAATATGCAGCTGAACTGGCAAGTTCATAAGTTCAATTTGAAATAGGATTGAAAATAGAAAGAAAAAACAGGTAGTCTGAATTATTTCCTTTTTTTTAACCGCAGTTGTTTTCTATATATGTAATTTATTGAATGCCAACTGATAGTTGCACCTTAAACTGAATGATTTCCTTATGGTCACTGAGTCAGAGTAGCATTAATAGAATCTTAATGAAAATAACTTAATGAAAATAACTTATTGTTAATTTTGGAAGAACTCTATTCTGGAGAATCAGTTTCGTTGAAATAATTCCAAAAAATAATAATCTTTTGCCCTATCTAAGAAAAATAGATGATAGCAGCATAAACACAGAGATTTTTTTGTCTTGTTCTCTTGCACTTTTAACCTGTGGTATTTCTGTTGAGGAAACCGAAGTGTTTTAACACACAGCACTTGGAGGGAAAGGGGAAGAACTCAGCCATGCATCAGTATATTTAAGCTCTTCCCATTACCTGTCAGTGCTGCTGTTGCACGAGTTTAAGGGTAGTTTTCAATTTTTCAGGAAAAATGGGTAACCTGACTGGGATTTTTTTTCTTTTGCACTGGGAAACGAGCATTTAAACACCTGCTCAAGGAAAAGTAACTTAAAATTTTGCAATTATTAAATAGTTATAACTTATCTATACATCTTTGTAATGAGTGTACACTAATCTTGCAAATCACATGCTTAACTGGATTACATAGTTTCTTATCTTTTGTTAAAAATGTATACTCAGTGGACCAACACAATATTATATGTATATATTATATATATATTCCTGCTTTCCTTTATGGAATTTAAAGTTTTGAGTCATTTGATGTTACATTTCATGTTACTGACTCTGACTATAGTACTTTTACTCGGACTACCAACAAACCACTGCTGTGAGCTAAATGGCATTACTTTTATGAAGTTTTAACTGTTTGTTTTTTTTTTTTTTAAAAAAAAACCCCACCTTGTTCAGGTGGGATTAGCCTCTATTTATAGACTTCCCTTTTGTTTAAAAATTCTAACAATAGCCTGTGTAATTATGAGAAATAAAGTTTAAGTACATAAGTGTGAACTGTTTGCGTGTTTTTAAAATGGTGCTGTGAGCTGTAATGCAAACAATGTAAGGTACTCCGATTGTAGTCTGATTGCAGGGGGTTAATTTTCAGAGGAAAAAGTTGCCTGAATCTTGAGGTTAGCTGAAGTGCACACTAATCCCAGCTGTCACTAGCTTCATGAACTGTGGAAACTTCAAAGAAAAGTCAGGCTACTCTTGTTCAAGGATTTTTGCCTGCACAAGGGTTGCAGAGCCCTAATGTTTAGATACTTAAGATTTATCTGTAAGATACGTGAGCATCCTCTGCTGGCTGCTGTCAAGATACAGGGCTTAAGAAATCTTTAGTTTAAGCCAGTATAAATGATTTTTCATGGCCTTGATATCAGGTTGTGGAGTAGCTGGTGAGACGTTTTGGAGTTCCAGCAACCATTCACATGTGTCTGATCCTTTTGTTACGGTAGTGTTAGGTTTTAATATACTCATCCAGGTAGACCCAAATCTCTTTGCCTATCTTCTTTTAATGAGATAGGATTAGGCAATGTAATATCTTCATTAATTTTATCAGGCTCACACACATTCTTGAGGTTATTTGAAACTTTCTGTAGGCTGTCCATTTGTTTAAGTACCCTGTCAAGCTTCCATCTTGGGCCCACTTTGCCTCTGATTACGCTGCTTTCAACCCTTTCTCCTCTCCAGATTTTATTCAGTCCTTTTAACATTTTATCATGTGACAGAAGGTCATTGCTAATTATCTTGAATAATTTGATACCCTCTTTTCACTGTCTTTCTCTAACTTTCCATGTAGTTCTGTAATGTAGAAGTTTCTTGTTGCATTGACAGATTACTATTGCAGTGAAAAGATTGAAGAGATTATCTCGTGTCCAGCAGATGAATTGATCACTTGACAGTTACATTTCCAGCACAAGTTATCTGAACCAACTTAACTAGAAACGGGATAGGAAGAAAGTACTAGGGATTCATGTTAAATCTGCTATATCACTGTGAAGTGTTGGCACGAAATAAAATGTGCTTAATGCAGGGACTGACGTACTAGGTTGACTTTAACTGGAGTTCTCTGGAAAGCTGTCTGCGTCAGCACAGTGGACTGGAAGCCAGGAGACAGAGAATACCAACTTGCGTGCTTGATACTTAAAAGCTGTTGCGTTGGACCTCAGTATTGGACTTATGGTTTCTTTGGTTCGTGTGGACTTCCTTGCCATTCTTTGCCACCTGACACACCTGCTGTATGCTGCCTCTTCATAGAAACAGCATCCAGCTCTCAGACCCCCATTTGCCTACTATTGTTTCCCTAACAGTTTCATTTAACTACTTAAATTCACTGTTCCAGAATTTGAATATTTAGCCAAATTATAACTTTAGTATCAGAACGTTTTAGTCATGCTCTAGCCTGAACCTTCAAAGTTGATTTGTGTGCATGGATGTGCAACCTTATGTTTTTCAATACTGATGAAATGGTATTCTTAGATTACAATGTTTTTAGATAATATCCGTTTATATTATTATGTAAGGATTAATTGGAGCACTGTAGAATGGTTTGGGTTAGAGGGGACCATGGAGTTCATCTAGTCCAACCCAACATAGAAGTAACGTATCTACTTTAAAACATTGGCAAATGAAGTCATGTCGGGTTTTTTATGGACTTCCATATCATGGTAGAGAATGCTCTTGAATTTAATTCCATTGTTAATTAGAGTGAACGTGAAAGTTGGCTTTCAGATGCATCCATGTTTTATTATAAGAGGGAAGAGGATTTGTTTGCCTTGTGGAATTATCAAACACAAGACAATGTCAATTTAAAAGCAGAGAGTCAGAAGTTTTTACTGGAAGTAGGCAGTAATTTTCCCAAATAGAAAATCTTTCCTGATGCAAGTTTGAGATTTACTCTTTTCGTAGGTAGAGTGTAGCTTTAATTACATATGTAAGCGTTATTTAACTCTGCAGAGTAACTTCTGTGTTGTCTTCCCTCTTGGCAGCAAGGTGTAAATATTAAAATTTAAAAGCAGAGGGGAAGGGGGAAGCAAAACAAATCTCTGAAGCAGTGCTAAGGGTACAACTACCAGCTGGGGAGAGACAGACTGGCCAAGCTCGTAGCACCTAAGCCTTGGTGCAACAACCAGTCTTCATATCTTTCCATCTTAGTGATGTGTCTGCTATGCAGGGTACCAGTCAAACTTTCATGTTTCCAGAGAGCTCCAAGGCTAGGATGAAGAAAGCTGCTGTCTGCACTCACTGCAGAACTGTAAGTCAGTGCCCATGCAGGCAGGGAAGACAGCATAGTATTAAGGAATTTCTTACATGGAGAAAGGGGGCAGGGGAAGGGAAGTAAAAATATGTTTCTTTTGTGCTTATAAACTGATAGGTGAGTCTGCAGATCCCTTGTTGCTGATTTCTGTAGGAAGCTTCACAGTAAATTTTAGCCTGTATCTTACCCCAGAAAAGATGGGAACCAACTTTTAATTTGTCCGGTCACAAACCATCAAGTCTAAAAATAATATAATTCAGTTATATCCTGAAACAGAAGTAACTTTCATCCGCAGTCTGTTTAAAGAAACATGAATAACAAAATCCACGTAAATAATACCAGCTGCATTGCCATTCCTTGCACAGAATACTTAAGAATTGCTGTTGTGGTAAAATTGAGAGGTCTGAAGCTGCTAGGACCTTAGATTTTAAATGGAAGCAAAAAGCATTAGTTAAAGCAGAGTATCTGGAAGCTATCTGATAGAAGGGGAAAATGCTGCATTGTTTGTGTATTCAAGAGGTCAGAATGTTGTTTCTAGTTATCTCTTGTTGATTTATTAGATAACTTTGGACAAACGACTTAATTAATGCTCACCTGTTTCCTGTTTCTAAATGACAATGAGTCTGATAGCATCACTGCTGTAATTCTGAAAGGCTATCTTGTGGAGAATAGAAGGAATTTTATCTCATTTTACTTGTGTGTATCTTCATAGGTAGGAGAGGTGTTACAAGATAGTTTCTCCTTCTCCGTTAGTATGAGCAGCCAGCTGCACTCCAGGACTATACAAATAACTGGAAAACAGATTAAGAATTTGACTGAAGTGCTGCTTTGAAGAAGATAATTGCTGTAGAATTTGCTGATAATACAGGGTAAAATTCTTACCTTTGACTTCAGAGGTCTGTGTCAGCTGGCATTTCCCAGGAAGAGATCCTTGTAATGCTGTCTTCAAACTTTCTTGGCTTTGTACCTTGTGGTGCCCAAGTCAACAAACGGATTCATCCTGATCCACTTACTCAGACTGATTTTCCTCTGTGGACAGATTCAATATTTATTCTGTTGAGACTTATGTAGCATTGAACTTCTTATATTTAAAGCCGAAAGCTTTTTAGGATTGTGTTCCACAGAATCCAGTCTCACTGGAGATGTTACATGAACAGGTGTGGTCAGGGACACACAAACTTATTTTGAAAAGGCTCAATGGATTTTTAGATGAAATCTCTCTTGTAGATTTTTTTTTTTTTTTTAAATACATATCTGAAGCTCCATTAATGCCTCCTTATTCTTAAATACTCTTGTGTAATAAGGGTCTGAGTTCTAAACCATTCTGAGGAGCTTGGCATATGAATTCCATTTTGGGCCCACATCTAGTAATAACTTCTACTGAATAAATAACTCAGTTGAGGTTCAAACCAGTGACCCGGAATCCTGAAAGCTGTATGTAAAGGTACTAGTTGAATGTTACTCATAGATTAAGATTCTCTTTCCTTAATATGTTACCAATTTATTTTAAAATATTTATTTTACTGTCAGATATTAAAAGCACAACTATTCTGTTCATGGGCACATAATAATGTGCTCAGGAGAATAACTAATTCAACCTGCATTTAAGCTAATGATGCACATTTGTCCTTCAGTTTTAGCTTTTTCAACTTTGTCCCTACAACACAGAATTCCTAAAAGTGGTAAAAAGTAATTTAGAGTGTGTTCTAGGGTGGTTATTAAAATGTTCTTCAGGCTAAATGTGAGTGGCTATTGAAAATGAGCTGTACATAAAGTGCTGAACTATATGGGAAGTCTCTCTTCATGAAAGCTGTGAGCTGGAATGTATGAGCTTCAAAATTCAAAAACTGAAATGTATGTAACAAGCATTTCATGCTGAAAAATGTGGGTTTGCCTCTGTACCAAAATAGCTCTGTGAAGGTGTTTGTCACTGATTCTTACAAAAGCCCTCATTGATCTGAAATGTTTGATTTTGCTAAGACAACTATGACTTTCTGCCTGTTGTCAGACTGAAGAATCACGCTCACGCATATCAAATGTGCTCCCCCTAGATGTCTCAGTGTCTCTCCTGAGGCAGCTGCACCCTTGCACTGGGGCCTGCATCCACCTCTCCTGCACATCACGAGCAAATTGTCCATGCTCAGCTAATAAATTCTGCCTTTTTTAACCTACGCACCCACTGTTCTCATTAATGTGCCCATTGTTTCATTATGTCAACCAAGTCCTGTTTGTCCTGCCACTCCCCCTGCCTTGTATACCTTTGCCTTCTTTCCCTGTTCATTTCCTTCCACAAACTCCTTTGTTAATCTCTCTTAAACTGTTATCCATGTAACCCTGAAGCTGCATGATTGATGTGATTATAATTCCCCTTTATCAGGGAGTGCAGTGATAGGACATGGGGTAATGGTTTTAAGCTGAAAGACAGATTTAGATGAGATATTAGGAAGAAATTTTTTCCTATGAGGCACTGGCACAGGTTGCCTAGAGAAGTTGTGGATGCCCCCTACCTGAAGGGAAAACCCATCCGCGCTCACACTTCCAAAATTATCCCTTTAGAAATAAATTACTTAAAGAACAGAGGCAAAAAAAAGCTAAAGCAATTGAAATTACTAATAGGTATGCAATCATTTGATTGATGATTTAATCAATGGTTAAAACATCATTGTAAGTTGGCCACTGTATATATTATAGAACCACAGAGTGGTTTGGGTTGGAAGGGACCTAAAGCCCACCCAGTTCCAACCCCCTGCCATGGGCAGGGACACCTCCCACCAGCCCAGGCTGCTCAAAGCCCCATCCAACCTGGCCTCGAACACCTCCAGGGAGGGGGCAGCCACAGCTTCCCTGGGCAACCTGTGCCAGGGTCTCACCACCCTCAGCGTGAAGAATTTCTTCCTAGTAGTTAATCTAATCTTCCCCTTTCCGATTTGAAGCCGTTCGCCCTCGTCCTATCACTACTTGCCCTTGTAAAAAATCACTTCCCAGCTTTCCTGGAGCCCCTTCAGGTACTGGGAGGCTGCTCTAAGGTCCCTCCAGAGCCTTGCCTTCTCCACGCTGAACAACCCCAACTGTCTCAGCCTGTTCCCGCAGCAGAGGGGCTCCAGCCCTCGGATCATCTTCGTAGCCTCCTCTGGACCCGTTCCAAGAGTTCCATAGGCGCCTGATGTTGGGGATACATCAAGGGAGGCTGATGCCGCATCCCCCGCTCCCAGCCCCACGGAGGCCGCTCCCGCAGCCGGCGGAGGGGCGGGCGCTGCGGCCGCCGCTCACCTGCAGGGGCGGCCCCGGCCCTGCCCGAACATGCGCCGAGGCCGCGCCGCCCCACACCATGCGAGGCGGCTGCCGACCCTGCCCGCAGCCCCTGCAGCCGGGGACGCCCCTCGCATCGTGCCCATGGACGCCCGCGCGGGCAGCAGCGGCGATTCCCGGTACGGGGCTGGGGGGACCCTGGGGCTGAGACGGGTAGGGGTGTCCCTGTCCCCCACGCCGCGCCTGTGGGAACGCCGCGTCCCGGTGGGAAGAGCGGGCAGCGGCGGGAGGGTCCGGGGTGGGCAGGGGGGCAGCGCGCCGGGGGGGGCTGCGGGTCGGGTTTGTTCCCTCTGGGTCGCTCCCGAGGCGCTGCGGGAGCCCCGGGCGGGCACACGGCTCTGTCCGGCTCACGGAACCATTCAGTCGCTTGGTTGGAAAAGAACTTCGAGATCATCGAGTCCAACCGTACCTGTCCACTGCTGAACCATCCCTGAGAAATTCGCCTGCTTGTCCGTCTCTCTGTCCGGTTCTTTGCACTACAGGGGCTTTATTTTTTTGCTCCGCGAAGGCATACGCTTAAGCTAATTACAGCCCTTCACTAGCGACACGCAAATTAACTTAGGGCTTCAAAGCGCTGTTCCAGAGTGGTGCCATGTCTGGGGAAGACCAAAACCTCTTCCTTGAGCTTGTGTTTGCACAGCTTGCAACACGCCTCGAATCGATAAGGGCTCTGTAACTCGATGCCTTCTTGCTCAGCTTCATGAAGGAGCTGCAGGTGGACAACTCCTTTCTCCTGTCCACGTGTGCACTCCCGCTGCCCCTAAAATACATAAACTCCCATTGTGTGCGTGCGAGGGAGTTGTTTCTTCAGCAGCTGAATCAGTGTGCAAATAACATTCTTCCCCGGTGGTGACGGCACGGTAAATTTTAGACGTGACTGCCTTAAAGGCCTGTTTGCGGATTCCTTGCTTGACCTAAGACTTTCAAAATCCACTTTATAGTCTATGCAGTAGAAACTTTTAAGAGCGTAGTTGGAGAGGTCAGCAAACTCTTTCTTTCCTTAGAAGGGTGGTAAATGTTCTGTCTGTGTCTCTTCTTGAAGCGTTAGAACTGGCGCTTTGCTCTGTCTTTGCCTGTGTGTTTTCCCTATATCTTAAAGTTGAAAACGGTAAACACAAGCCCAAGACTTTTATTCACCTGCAGAAATCATGATGGAAAGCATTTCCTGTCTTTTAGATTGTATAAGCTGCACAATAATGCTCATCTTCGATGGCATCTGTGTGAACATCAGAATTGTTAGAGAGTGGAGGCTGGGAGTCTAGTGGCACTTAAAGCAACAAAGTCCCATAGCATTAAAAAATACAGCCTGTTAGCCCTGCTAATAATCCAAAATTACATATGTTAGTGTTTGTTATAGCCTCATACAATATTGTTTCCATGTTCTCTCGCAATAACTCTTTAATGGACCAACATTTTTTTTATTATTAATTTTTGTTGTACTCTCCAGGGTGGGAAGGGACCGTATGTTTGCAATAATCATTTTAAAGGACATCATTCAGTGACTTCCAGGACTTGTGTTTGCATTGACAATAGTAGCAGCAAAGGCTGAAAGATTGTGGTTGTGACTGCATTGTGCTTCAGAAAGATTTGAACATACAGAATGTTTGCAAAAAACCAAAAAATGAATGTTTGCAAAATCTGAAGCAATAAGGAGTTTGCTGAATTTTGTTAGATTGGGCAGGTTGTCCCACGAGTCAGACTCTGTTACTGAAGCTGCTAAAGAGCTTGATGCTGGTTCCTCATCGCCTTCCTGCAGCTCCATCTACTGGAACGAGCTGTCTTATTCCAGTTGGACGTTGCACGGAGATGTAAAGTGCTTCAGATGTTCCAGTTACTGTTCTACAAGATGTTGAAACCATATATATTAGGATTTTTGCTAAGTTTTGGAGAAAATATTACAGGGTTTTTTTGTAGTTCATGTATTACTTAAAATGCTCCTTTTAAACCCCCGTGAAGCTCCTAGGTAATGTTTTTGCAGGACTGAGCCTGTGGGTTCTTTTGGGAATAAATTGCCATTATTGTCTCATAGTTGGAGGACACGGTGGCCTAGTGGACTGATTTGAACTAAAAACTAAATGCTAGATCTTTTGAGTGAGGGTAATGGGAAGTGACCTCTTATTTTGCAGAATTTCAGCTTTTAGTCTTCACTTCAATAATAAAATGTTGAGCCATGTTTGTGAAGAAAAGAACTGTCAGAAGAGAGTCAGAATGTTAGAATGGTCATTCAGATATACTTGGCTTCCTGACCTCAACCTTGAATGCAAATCAAATAGAGTGCAATACTGAATTTACCTGTGACTTTCTTTCTCGTTGGCTGAGCTGATGAAATCTTCCAACTGTATCTGCGTCAAAGTTTTTAATTTTCCCCAGTGCTTCCTGTCAGAAAGGGGAAAGAAATGCCAGAAAGATCCCAGGTTGTTCTAATTCTGAGTTGAAAGTCAGCCTTGCTTTTTGTTTTTGTGCTCAGGTAGCTTGCTTAGTTGTTTTTGCACTTGAAATGGAGAGAGTAACTGTCTGCTTCTTGAAGCCATTGTGCCTAAGGATAGCTCTTTAAAATGGCTTAAGAAATACTGAGTGCCAAAAAAACTTGGTACAAGTACTTTTTTTCTGTTCTTGACTATTGTTCCAATAGGCAGGTTCAAGAGAGCTGTAAAGGTGTAATGAAGTGCTAGGCTTGAATTTTTATGTAATTGGCGAGAAAGTGGCATTGTTGTTGTTCAGGGTACCGTGAAGCAGGCTCTGCAGATTACTCCTGAAATGTACTGTCAGTTTGTTGGAAGCTCTCAGGGAAGCATAATCTGAAATTTAATGTAAAATGATTAAAGGCCTATCAGCAATTCTCTTACTTGTTGAAGTATTTTGTGTCATTCCTATATATATTTTTTGAGAGCCTAAAGTGCTGTTCAGCAATGGAATTGAAACAAAAGCTTGATTAGTCTTTCTTTAACTTGCAATAAAACATATCACAGAGCAGTTTATTTTGAAAATGCTTTGCATAGATTTAATGCAAAAAGTCCCCAAACCAAAGAAAATCAAAAACCAAATCAAGAAATGTGTAGGCTCAGATTAAGAACTGTGGAAAAATGCCTTTGGGGCCAAAATGTGTCTTTAATCCCTTCCACATTCATCACCACACTGAAGTCTGAAGGAAGCAAAGTATAAATCTGCATGAGAAAGTTCAAACCAGACTTTACAGAACAGTGAAGATGTGTAGGTAACTGCTTTGTAATCTAAAGTCAGCCTTTACTGTTGCTAGGTAATGGAGAATCCAACCAAAAGAGAAAATTGCTTAACATCCCTCCCTAAATTCCCGCTGAATCTTATTTCAGTAATACTACAGACCTCTCTGCCTTGATCTTGCAGTCCTTACAGAACAAGTCTCCCAGGTTTGACTGGCTTCTTACCACGAGTGTGGCAGAAGTAAACTTGCATTTTGCTTAATATAGTTTTTGTTAGTTTGCTGGGGACCTAAGTGGACTTAGCACCTCTGAAACACAACTGCACAACACCACTGTTGCAGCTCTTGTTGATTGTTCATTAATTTCAATATGAAAAAAGATTAGACTATTAAAAATTGAGAGAAACTATGTCAAAAGTGTAGGGTGACCAGAGGTAGTAAAGTGGTGAGAAGTTAGAGGACTTTGAGAAAAGAGCAAATGGGTGTCGTAAGGTTGTCTAAAGACCTTAAGACCCTGAAACAAAAAGGCATGATATGAATCATATCTGTCCTTCAAGGTGACAAAAATTGGAGAGCATTTGAATTGAAAAAGAAGAGCAGTTAACATTTGCCAGGCGTCAATACAGGCTGATTTATGAATATTTACTCTTAATTGCAGTGTTCCCGTAACTCTCTTTAATGCTTGATGTATTTGTTTTCTTTTAATTTTGACCCTGTGTGAGCTGGTTTTTTCTGTGTACATTCCAGTAGGTTATTGCAGTTCCAGGATGCTCGGCTTGATAACTTGTCATTTGCCAGACCAGATTGTATGTATGGTGGGTTTGGTTTTTTTCATTCTCTCTGATACAAGCCATTCTGCTCACTGGGAATAATCACCCACAGTGGTGCACGTAGCGCTCTCTGAGCAGTCATGGCTGTACAACACGGAAAGGGAACTGCAAAAACACCAATACTTTTTATTTCTCTGAACAAACCAATCATAATGAGTTTATTGCATTGTTTGCCCATTCAAATATAGGATGAGGTCTGTGAACATAACGCAACCTAGATCCTGCTTGGTGCCAGTTAAACAGCAGTGAAACCAGAGGTAGAACACAAGTCTACCATATCCTGGACTTTGTTCCACTCACTTGACTGCATTGCCACATCCCTTTGTTTTGTGAGCTTTCACTGAAACAGACTGGCTGAAACCTTGAGTATCTTTTTAACAGAAGACCTTTTGACATCATCAGCAACTTGGTGATTTCAGAGCTGAGTTAACCTCAAAAATAAATCATGTCAGAATCCATGTACAACTTGAAATATTGACTAAGTTCTCCTGAATTCCACACTTGCATCACTGTTGTGTCTCTATACAGAATATTTGGAGAACTGGAATATTGAAACCTTTCTAGTTACTTTGTTGTTGTTAGAAGTAATGGCATTTTGGCAGCACTGAGGAGTTGGTCACAGGCCAGAAACGTGTTCAAGAACACAAAAAGATAAATGTTGAGGTATTCCTAGCTTGGCACATAGAACGGGAAAAGATACGTAGAATTAATGTTCTTGCATTACCTGATTTGCTTTTGTATTATGAAGGAGTTTCTGTATTGTCTGAGAACTGAATAGTAACGAATTATTGTGAGAACTGCTTACTTGTTCTCCTTTTCATGATAACAGGAGTGCTGTTGATCCGAAATCAGTTTTGATGTTATGTGGTTTTGGAAATATTTGCAAAAGAGGAAAATAATTCTTCCCAAGTAATGTGCTTTTTGTTTTCTTTGAATGTAGAGATTTTTTTCAGGCTCAGAACATTTGTAACACAGTGTTGCTCTAAGCAGTGATCTGTTTAGGAAAGTGGTAGTCATTGATTTCGAAATGACCTGGCACACCTGAAAAGGCTAAGGAAAGTAACCCCATGGGCATGCTTGTAACATCTCTGTGATTATCCAGCATTATGAGGAGAGAAAGTGGTGTCATGGCAAGAATTTCAGTGTTCAATGGTGATATTTTTGAAAACACACACCCTGATGTCAGTGACAGTACCTACCACACGTGGTGGCCAGGTTGCATTCATATGTTGGAGGTGTCTTTAGATTTTTTTTTTGTTAGGAAACAAAACGCAGAGCTTGGAAATGTGCTTAATGATGTTCCTCACATCCATGAATGGATGAAGTGTTAGTGCTGATGAAGCTCTGTTAGCCTGAGAACCACAGTGTTTGTAGGGAGCAATATGGTTTTACTACTCTTTCCTCTTCAGAAAAAATAAAGCTGCTTTAGGCATGTGAGACTAATCTCTTTTCAGTTCCACTTCATACTCCGTAAAGAACTTGTTTAAGAATTTATTACTTTTTTATGACTATGTGGCTTGAAGCAACTCTCTTTAAATCTCTTTTTAAAGAGAGAGAGAAGGTAGTGCTAATTGTTGTTTCTCAGTACATCCTGAGGTCTCCACAGGTGTGCTGCCAGGTATATTCACTGTGGATGCATGTAGCTTAAAAGAGCTGCAAAAGTAAGTGTTAGTGCAAGCCGGTCCTTTCTAGCAGTGCTGTGAGTGTTTGTGCTGCCTTTTAATAGCATGATTAGCATCATCATGCAAAAACTGAACCAGTGTGTTAGACAGAGATCCCTTAATATCAAGGGAGTAAAGGAAGCCAAAACACCATATTGTCTGAGTTGCTAAATATAAAATGAAGTCAAGAGCAGATATTTCAAAATTACTAAACAGAGAACTTTTGAGCTGAAATTGTAACCCCTCAGATGAACAACTGTGTTCTCCTTGCCTTCCACGTAGTAAGTGGGTGCCAAATGGTTTCTGTTGTGCTACAGAAGAAATGTTTTAGTGGGACAGCAGGAGCAGAAGCCAGCTGTGTGTTATAGGTAGAATTATTGCAGCAGTCAAGCCAGAACCCAGACTGGTGTTCACTGGAGTAGTGTTGCTGGTGTTTCTGAATATGATGAAAGCAGTGTCAGTCATTACTGAGCCCAGTTGTGCTGGTGCTGTTCAGGCCTCTGAGACATAAGGTCCCACTGTGTGATTACAGAAATTTTGCTCTGAAGTTTCTTTGGGATGGAAATATAATCTTTCCATTAGATGCTTTTCTGTGATCTTGCATCTCACTTGTTTTACAAGTTTGCCTCTAACCTGTATCTGGGAAAAAAGTGTCCTTCCACTGCTCCTCACTACAAGAGTCTCCTGATGAGAGGGGGGAGGCACTCGAGTAGTGATTCACCAGCACTTGGTCTTCTCTGATGGTTTCTCGTCAAGTACTGGTTTAGCTCAATTGTGGTTGATTCTTCGTATTTTATTATTTTCCTCCAAGTGAAGTTCGCTGTGCACACTACCTCAGCTGACTTATGCAGATAACATAGATCTGGCAGAGAAATGCATCCATATTTTAGGATATGACTGATTTAACTTGCTTTCAATGTTTCATAATATTGAGGTAGCTCTTGAATTACTATCAAAATGTTACTATAAAGGCACAAACTTCAAACTTACCTTTTTTTGTTCAAAGTTCTGATAATTGCTGAGGTCGAATGAGTTGGTAGTTCAGTGTTTTGCAGAATACAAGGTTCAAGATTCTTTTTGTTGAAGAAACCCGTAAAACCCAGTGACAAATGATGGAACCGTATGCACTGCAAGCTTACAGTGAGAAACCAGTGAACATCATGTACACACTGAAATAAAAAATGCAGAAATACGGTATGCTATAAAACATCTTCCCTCCCCCTCCTTTTGACCAAGGAAGATTTTTTACTTTTGGAAATGCTTTACTTTTCGTTAATATTCAGAAATCAGTTTTGGTTTGTATTGCTTATTTGTTGTGTTTGTTATTGCTGTTGGCATAACAAGGATTTGCTGTTTAAGTCGAAGGGGCATTGCCTAGGATGTCCTGAGTAATTGCATGTCTAACTAGAGACAATGAGGATGCAGTGGAGTAAAGGTATCAGGTCTTATCTTAAGTTACAGAATATACTATAATTATGATTTGTGAAGCGCTGCCAGTTATAGTTCCCAGGGCAGAGAATGGTGATTTCATAAATAATAAAACCACAATGAGAACCATATGCCTGTCCTTTGCAAGACCTGCTGGCAAAAAAGAAAAAAAAGGGAAGAAGTTTCTAAAACTGAGGGGGAGATGGCCTAAATGTGCAAATATTTCAGATCTTCATTTTTTAGATTTGTTTTCTTTTGTTGAAAGAAAACATTGATATGTGTGGGGAAAGAGAGGGTGCATGCTGAAGGCTATCCAAGTATATAATTGTTTCCAGAGAAGTGGTATTTAAATAAAAACCTGGCAACTCAAGTCTTGAAAAACTTGGCAGAATAAGCCAGAGCCTTCGCCATACAAAACTTTAAAGACTGTTGGAGAAATACAATATTGATTAGAAATTGTATAAACAGCTAGTGAAAATGTTGAATAATCTGATTTTCAAAGTAGCTCGTGATCCTGCCATAGAAGCACCCTGGTTAATTTTAAATTGTAAGCAGTAGTTATTCCCAACTGAGAAAAAAATGCTGGTAATGTTTTTGATCTCCTGCTGTGGCCCAGGTACATAGTGTTGTTGTGAACATGTAATGGAGTCATTAACAGGGCAGCCTGTGGATCTGTTACAATAATTTTTATACTAAATGTGACATAGATTTTTCCTGTGCAGGACGTCATAAAACCAGCAAGAGATAGAATCAGGTGTGTTAAAGTCTGCAGAATATCTTCCTGAAAATACCCATTGCTTGTTGCTTGAGAAAATACCCATTGCTTGAGAATAAGCCCTATGAGGAGAGACTGAGGGAATTAGGGTTGTTTAGCCTGGAGAAGAGGAGGCTGAGGGGAGACCTCATCACTGTTTACAACTGCCTGAAAGGAAGTTGTGACGGGGTACATGCTGGTCTCCTCTTACAAGTGACGGGGGATAGGACGAGAGGAAATGGCCACAAGTTGCACCAGGGGAGGTTTAGACTGGACATTAGGAAGCATTTCTTTACTGAAAGAGTGGTCAGGGATTAGAACAGGCTGCCCAGGGAGGTGGTGGAGTCACCATCCCTGGAGGTATTTAAAAAACGGGTGGATGAGTTCCTTAGGGACATGGTTTAGTAAGAAGACAGGCACGGTTGGACTCGGTGATCTCAGAAGTCTCTTCCAACCCAGTGATTCTATGATTCTATTGTTTATAGTTTTGGGATCTTCCTTCAGCAGCTGTTGTCTTCATGATCGGTACTGTGTTGTGTAATCTAACAAATAAGACCCTGTACAGGATAAAAGACATACATAATTTTTAACATTAGATGCTCTTGGAGAGACTAATTTATCTAAGTGGACCATAGCTGACCAACTTCTACAGTCCAGCTGTCGTTAATGAGGGAGGTGACTGCTTTTGCTGCTTGTAGCTGCTGTTCTTGTACACAGGACCAGTACTGCCAATGTGCCCGCAAAGCAGTTTGGGAGCATAGACTATTGCATTTTGGGCAAAATCGGCCAGATGAACTCTCTACACTGAATAAGTTGTTTATGCCAGCCCACTCCATTTCATTTGACATTGAAGAGAGTTGTTTACAAAGAACGTGTCAAGTCTCTACCTCTCAAGTGATGGGATCCAACAACAAGCAGCGGATCAAAGCCTGTTTGGTGGAGAATCCTACCTGGGGAGAATTACTTTCCTATCTCACTCGCCTGACTTTTCTCACATTTGCAACAATTAATGCTCAGTTCTCCTGCCCATCAGCAGGCCTCATTTGACTCCCTGTTCTGGTTCACAGGTTTCCGATGTGGTCCACTGCCACACGCAGTAATTTTTATTGTTTCAGATCTGTAATTATGGGGCTATTTGACTTCTGCCTAGCTTGTACTGGATGAAGGATAGCTGTTGCTGCCTCTAATTTCAGACAGGTCTGTAGATCAAAAATGCTGGCAGCTGCCAGCACCTTCTACATTAGTAGTATCCAGTGAGGTATGAACCTCATGTGTCATGAACCAGAGCCCAAATCGCTTATTTGTAGTATGTTGTGAGCTAGCACTCTCCTCGTATCATCTGTTATGACCAATCAGAGAGGATGGTATCGCAGGCAGGCAGAGCTGCCCTACGCTACACTCGCAGTGAGACTGTTGCTCCGAGCTGGTTAAGTAGTACCCAGTGCTGCTGCTGCCAGATGTTCGTTCCTCGATGCTGAGAGTGCATACAAATGACTATGTCAGAAAACACAAGAGATTTAGCAGAAAGGTAAGTAGCAGTGCACAGCATTTTCCATTTAGCTTAGAGGCAGTTCTGATCTTGCTGTTGAAAGCAGGAGAGAATCTGCAGCCCACTGAAACATGACTAATCAGTTTGCTAAAATGCTTAGCACTCTCGATTTTAAAGTCTTTCTTCCCTATTGTTAACAGCAACAAATGATGTTTTTATAGCATTTATATAAGGTGTGTATTGTGTTCTTAAGCCCTTTTACTCGGGAACTACATCAAATGTCAGGTTTCCTTGGAGCATGAGGGAAGCGCACGACTTGTATTTTTGTGGCTGTTGGGGTTGGCATTGTGTTAATAGTTCTTATTCCAGAAAAGATGTCAAGTAAGTGATATAGCGTATTTGTGCCTTGAGCTTCAATAGTGTTTTTTTCTTTGTCATCTTCCCGTTTCAAAGGAATATTTTGAAAAGGTTTGTTTGCATTGAATGGGGTAATTCTCCTGCATGACAAGAAACCAGCAAAACAACCCAGGTAAAATGTTACTAGTCTAAATATTTTAAAATGGACAAGAATATTTCTTATATAGTGTTAAATATGCTATTTGGTTCAGGGACAAAGATTTTAAAAAGGTGGATAAGAATTGTAATACATGTAAACAACAGTTGGTAAATTCTGATTATTAAAGTAAGGCTTAGAATAGTTAGGCAGACCTGATATTGCATATTGTATGAGACAATCGCCAAGACTTGGCTAATCAGTGTTTGCAAAGCACTTGGAGAGTCTCTTGCGTGCAGAAGGATTTGCCGTGATGACAACAGCCACTATGAACCGTGTCATATAATGTTTCTCTCAAATTTATAATCCTGTTTTTCATATATATAATTACACTTTTCCTTGCAGTCATTCTTAAAAACAAGAACAAACCACTGCTGTAGTCAGTGGTTATTGGTGCTGTCTGTTTGTTCTGTGCTCCCCTGTCTTTTCCTTAAGGTGATACTAGGACTTTGCTTTCTGTTTTTCCTTTCAGCAGCCACTGGACAGATCCCATCAATTAGAGCTGTTCAGAATCAGGAACATGATGAGGATTTGTTTGTATTTTGTTGGGGGAGCTTTTTTGTAGAAACTTGTTTAGAACATGTTAGTACAGTGTAGGTCTTTGATCATTAGATGCAGATGTTTCAGCTGCCCTAACATTGGCCAGGTGACCTTAACTTTGTTAGTGCAAGACCTTATTGTTTCTTCTGTGGATCTTTTTTGTCTGGCAATTCTTGTGGTGATGAAGTTGGGCCAAACTTATTCAGCCGGTCTGTATTAGCCTGCTGCCAGTAACTCAAAGACCAGCTGAGAACCCTTGTGGCAGGTCAGGCTGACATCCTAGTGTTGTAAAAGAGAAAAGTACAGCCAGAGTAAGCCACTGAGAATCTTCTGACTTGGAGATGCAGCAACAACTTTTTTGTTTGAGTGCAGTCGTCCTTTTTAGGGACAGTGATGTTCGTGAGAGCATGCACAATGTGAAATTTTAACCCTCCTGCAAGCCTGTAGTGGTCTACTGATCAGAAACCATACTGAACATGAGCTGAGTTAAGGCAGATGTTCCAGCAGCAGTCACTATAATAATCTAATATGCTTTGGCAATGTCTCATCCTTAAAGTGACAGCATGATTGTAATGTTGCTAACCTGTAGTCTCTGTCAGCTTTACACCAGACAGACGTGTGTTATCACACAGTGGTTCTTTGTTCTTGGTACTTGAGCTCATCAAATTGCCACACTCCCACACGGTAACTTCTGCATGTCTGGGTTCGTACGTGCACGTACATGCAGTTTATCTTATTTTCAAAAAGTACAAAGCTTAA
Source organism: Neomorphus geoffroyi (assembly GCA_033558235.1). Classification (NCBI taxonomy): domain Eukaryota; kingdom Metazoa; phylum Chordata; class Aves; order Cuculiformes; family Neomorphidae; genus Neomorphus; species Neomorphus geoffroyi. Next base: position 2,397,048 of record JAUMJM010000024.1, on the reverse strand, counting down.
ATTGCTTTCCACATGTCACAGGGTAAGGGCATAGTTAAAAATAAAAACAAACCACAAATGTAATGGAAGTCACTTTCGTTTTTTGCCGTCACTAGAAATGGAATAGCAGATTACATGGGAGTAGGGCTGGAACTGAAGAAGGGGGGCTCGAATATAGCAGCAGTGCACTGCAGAGGGAGAACAGATGTGCTGAGTTTATTTTCTTCTCTGGCAGGTCACCTACATCAGACCTCAATGTGGCATTGCATGAGTGTATGGCAGCTCTGGATTTATTTCTCAACAACAAGTTCTCGGATGCTTTGGCTTCTTTACAAGCAAAGTAAGTTGATTACTTTTACTAGTTTTCCTCTGTTTATTTTTCTTTACTTCACCATCTCTCAGGAGATTTGATTTAGACAGCCAGTTCTCTGTTGATAGTTGATAAGACTACATCGTTTATTTCAGAGGAGGTGGTAAGTTACTGTACTAAGTTTTGGGCAAGACAGAGTAAGTGCTTTGTAGTTGGGTGAATAAATAACAGAATTAATCAAAGGTAATTACAAAAAAAGTACAGAATAGTTGTCCAAAGAAGTAGTAGTAGCTGTAGTACTGTATGTGAGATTCTTCCTCCCGGAAGAATAAAAACCATCTTCTGTCATTTTTTTTTCTCCTCCTTTCCCATATTTTTCTACCTACTGTGAGAATTTGAGAATTTATAATTTTATGTCAAAGTGAACGATTGACCATGAATTGCCAAGTTTGAGACACATTACTTTAGATATATTTTTGTTTGTTTGTTTTTTAATAACCACTTGCAGAAACTTTCTTACAGCTTATTTTGCAATTCAGTGTTGTGGAAATGCGCTCTGCTTCCTAATTACCTTGCAGCCCAGCATGTAATGAGTGACCCAGCTGCAAGCAGTGAGGTCATAAAATAGATTCTAAAAATTGTCATGTCTTAACAATGTCTATGATTTTTTTCATGTCCTGTCCTGAAGTTACCTGCACTCTTGGCTTGTTGAAGTCTGTGGTTAATTCACATTGTTTCCCCACAATTTTCTCCATTTATTTTTGAGCCAACAGCAAATTGCATCGTGCCTTCTTTCAGGCCACTGGAATATGGAACGAGTAAAATTCATAGGTAGTGCAGTAGAGCGTGTTTGATATGTGTCAGGGGTAACTATAGTGAACTATATCTGCTTTGCTGAGATATCAGCCTCAGTCTTCAATGCCAGAATCTGTAGCTTAACCATGAAAGTATATTCTGCGGAAGACATTCATGATAAATTGTACATTCAGATGTATTAATAACACTGGTTTTATTCACAGCAGTGTTGTTATGTGTTTATATATCATCAGAAGATATCATAAAAATCGTAAGAAGAATAACTGTGTTTTCATTAAATTCTGACATCTGGAAAGGCTTACTCAGTGCTTAGCATAAAATAAGGAGATATTTTATTGAAGAGAGTTTCCAAAACACTGCAAAAGCTAGTGAGGCTGTGGGCTTTTTTTTTTTTCTGTAAATCCATTTGTCTTCTCTTAGATATGTTTTCATTCAGCTATTGTTGGATCCTGCGGAATGTATTTCATGAGCTGATGCTCTGTTTTTATACCTGACTGTATTCTGCACTGCAAAACCATTTTGAAACTGATTTTTCATGTTGTCCTGTTGTTACGAACAGGCTCTTATTCCTGTTGCTTTTGACAGTGAGAAAAATACAGACTTAGGATCTTTGCAGAAACAGGCTGCTAAATTTCCCCACAGATGATATCCATTAAGGACACGCACCATCTCTTTAGGGGATGACAAGAGCTGTAGAGTGGGCCCATATGGTAACACCGAGTATTTTATTTAGGAGTCATCAGTTCCTAACTGTTGGCTTTAGAGCGTGATGAGATTTGAAATTGGTTTTCACACTCCATAAACACACTGTCTTTTTTTAAGGAACTACTTTTTAGTTTTTACATGCCTGTAAAGAATATCATACCAAAGATTCTGCAGCTTTACCTCGGTGGTTGTAGGACATATTGTGCTCTGTATTACATTCCTGCAGATTCACTAAATTACTTATGTTTGGCTTCTGCAATATGTGTATTTTCAACTGATTTGCACCATGTGTAACTGCGAGCAGATTTGACAATGTATGAGAGTTAAAATTGGAATGTCTTTCCTAGCAGCTTAAAAGTAAATATCTGAGGACAGTGTCTAGACTTGTGTTGAGGTAAAGCTCTTTTTTTCTTGTTAGAAAAGCAAATCCATCATAAAAAAGAGATCTTGTTTCATAAAAAAACACAATCTGGCATTTTTGCTTCATGTTACATAACTTTTCTTGTTTCCTCAGCTGCCTTTTAGGTTTTAGAGTAACTTTTCCTTATTATCATTAGCAGTCATTGTACAACAGTGGTCCCCAGTTGTCTTATGGCTTCTACAGTAAATTTAATTAAATCTTTTATATGGAGTATTGACAGTAAGTCAAAGAACTCTTTAAAGAAATGCCTTAAATTCAGTCACCAAATACAGCTGTGATTTTCAATGTGTAACCTGTTAACTGTAACGATGAGTAACTCTGAAACTGTCTAGTCACTGGAATGGGGAAACAAAATCTCACCTTCCTTTTTAGTGCCAAGATACATACAGGAGAAAGAATTAAAAGCTGACTATATTTTAGACTTCATGTAGTTGCAAACAGATAATCATAAATTAAAGAGTGGAGTTTGGTAAGATTTCCCTTTCCCTTCCCCAAGGCTAGTGTGAAGAGATTGTCTTACTGCTCTACTAGTTACTTGTGAAACTCTTACTGGAATAATATAGTTCTGTGGTACCTATTTACTAGCGCTGGAATTTTTAATGTAAAAGTTTTACAGTGTTAAATATTAATGTTGACTATTCTGATCTTTAAAAATTTTAAGGAAGTTACTAAGGAATGTAAGCCTTTTGTAATGGCTGGCTTGATGGTGTGGTGAAATGTTCTTGCCCTTGTAGAACAAAAGCAAGCGTGAGGTTGTTCAGTGGGATGGAGGAACTTTCTCTGGGAACTGATCAAAGAAGGTGCAAGTGTCAGACTGAGGGCAGTGAAAGAGTAAGGGGAAGCTCTCAACAGTGGTTGGATAAATGTGGTCTGCAGCTCTGCAAAAAGCTCGATTTAGCTGTGTGTTGTAAAGAATATCAAGAATGTGAAGGAGGTCGTTGTTTATAGGGGGGTTGTGTCTTGTTGTGCCTGAAGTCCAGAAGAACACAGCTTTTACAGTCTTTGTAAATAAATACATTGCTGCCAAAGCCTGACTTAATTGTTGGCTTTACCTCCTAGCTGAAAGAATTTACCAGATGACAAATTTTGGAGAATAGCTTAAAAGGAAAAGGCTTGGGGGTAAACTGCAGCTTTTTGGATTAGACTGTTCTGGTGGCTTGTGGTTACTAGAGAACTACGCTGGTGGTTACTTTGAATGGTCTTTTCTAGTTGTAAGCTTAATGCTAGTGGGGAATTTTCATAGGAAACAGATTTTTATTGGAAAATGTCAATTCATCAAAGCAGAGACTGTCTATGGAAGCCCATGCAGTAGGTCTAGTGGATTATTTGGACATAGGGTGGAGCTTCTGAGCAAAATCGGAACACCTTGGGGCCCTGTGGGACTGCTTTCTCCTGGTGCAGTTTTAATTTGGGCCTCTCTCAGTAATGTACAGCTGAATGAGTGGCCCGTGTGCTGGTCTGTGGAGGGGCTTCCTCACTGTGCTGCTGGATTTGTTTCACTTTTTACAAAGGTCTTGATACTAAATCAGGTCATGGACTTCAACCTGGGTTTTCTGTAACACTGTAATACATGTCCTGCCTGCTGGGTTGCTATAAAAGGATTTTGGGCACAGTGTTTTTCACAAAAGATATTAGCCCCTGGGTTAATTCTGAGGTCAAAACAAGCCAAGCTTTTTGATTTTCATACTTCAGCTGGAGGGGGAGCTTAGAAACTTGTTTTGAAGCAAGAAGAAAGTGTTCTCCATCAGCTCCCAAGAAAGGGCAATGCTACAAGATGATTGCACCGTGGTTGGAGAACAGGCATGCGGCATAACTCCACAAGTGCCTAAAGATATTACTTATAATCCTCTTACTCAGCCATGTGATCCCTACTACTGGGAAAAGTCATTAATCAGAATATTAGTTGTATTTACGTCATAAAGACTTGTTAACTCCAACAATGTGCTGCTGAGGAACCAAAAGAAGGAGGGGAAAAGAACCCTATGAAGTTTCATTCTGTATCCATCCATATAAAATGCAAGCCCTAACTTCTGGCAATATGCCAGGATTTAACCGGCAACTTTAATTGTATGGTTTGTATAAATGGCATAGAAAAATATTACATTTGGTTGCATTTCTACCCACCTCCCAGGCCCTGAAAAAGAAAATCGTAGTGTTGATAAATACCAGTTGACTAATGATAAACAGTGATTATTACCTCCTTTAAAATAAGAGGCAAAATAGATGAAACCATTGATTAGGGCAGGAGTGATTTGGAAGCAGATTACTGGAGAGGGAAATCCCTCTTCACCATGTATATGTGAAAAATAACAATTTTCCTTATACTGCAGTGAATTTAATAATTATCTGCTTTGATTTTGAAAGCATATTTCTAAAATTTTGGAAAGGGACTATCTTAATGCTTTGAATTTGAACCTTTGGAATGGTTTTGTTTTAGTAAATATGAGGTAAATTGTGTTTCTGTGCAGCCACTGAGGCTGAAGAGTAATCAAATTAACAGGAACAATTCATCAGGCTGGCATTTTATAGTATGTTCTATTTTTTTCCTGCTCTGCTGTGTCAGTCTGCTGAATCGTGATATAGGAGGCCAAGACAGAACTGTCGTGACTCCACTGGATTTTTAAACTCATTTTTCCATTATCTCTCTGTTCTTCTTACTCATGTTGGAGATGAGATAAATGTTAGCTTAGCCTGGGGCTCATACAACTTACAGCAGTAGGTGATTTACCAAAATGGCTTTTATGCTAGATTGGTTTAGAGGTTGGTTAGAGCAGCTCAGTAGGTTACCTGTGGACATGGTGACAGCAGCTAGGAGCCAAGGACAGCCACAAAACACAGACTGCAGTGGGGTTTAAAGACCTACACTGGAAATTTCTTCAGTACAGCCACTCTGCTCAGTGCCAAGTGTATTGGAAAAAGTAGCCTTTTGTTATCATTGTGAAGGTTGGCAAGGGAAGCACAAGGTATCTGTGTAGTGCTATCTACACCAGCACTAGGTATTATTTTAATCCCTAGATCTCAAAAAATGTGTATATACAAAGAAAGTCAGGATCACTTGGATTTTTCTTTTGTTGCATAATGTCTTTGAGAGGGGTTACTTTAGATGTAGACAGGGTTGTGTTTTGGCTCTGGAAAACACTAACCAAACATCAGGGACTCCTGAGGATACTTAAAGGTATTTTACTCTATCAAGCAAAAAAATTCATGCATAATAGTGTATGAGTTGTTAGAAAACTTCAAGGTGTCAAGCTCACCATAGTGAGTTATTAGATCACTGTTTAACGTGAGTGGGGAGGTAAGTGTATTCCCAGGAGAGAAATTAAATGGATTGAGGTGTCTTTAAAGTTTGGATTTTCCCCTTAAAATGAATCAGAGTAGTTGAGATTGGAAGGGACCTCTGGAGGTCACCCGCTCCAGCTGGGCCATCTGGAGCTCGTTACCCAGGACCATGTCCAGATGGCTTTTGAGTGTCTCCAAGGATGGAGACTCCACAAGCTCTCTGGGCAACCTGTGCCAGTGCTCGGTCACCCTCACAGTAAAAAAGTGTTTCCTGATGTTTCAGTTTGTGCCTATTGCTATGGTCCTGTCACTGTGCATCACTGGAAAGAGTCTGACTCCATCCTCTTGGCACCCTCCCTTCAGGTATCTCTCCATATATGTTATATGATCCCTCTGAGCCTTCTCTTCTCCAGACAGAACAGTCACAGCTTTCTCAGCCTTTGTTCATTCCCTTCGTCATCATCACAGCCCTTCATTAGATTGTCTCAAGTGTGTCGTGTCTCTCTTGTTCTGAGGAGCCCAGAATTGGATGTGGTGCTCCAGGCTTGACCTCACTAGTGCCAAGCAGAGGGGAGGGCTCACCTGCCTCAGCCTGCTGGCAGCAACACTCCTACTGCAGCCATTAGCCTCTTTTGCGGCAAGGGCACATTGCTGGCACACCACTTTCTCCTTGAAAGAAAAAGGAACTAAAGTGGCTCATTTTGAGAAACAAACACCTGAAGTATACAGATTGAGAACAGGCATACTGAGGGTGGAAATTTTGCTGGAAGGATATCCTCGTTGGACTGCAAGTATTTTTTAATATTTCCTGCTATGTAGAACTATCTGATTAATTCTGAAAGTGTAAACAATTAAAATAGCAGTTGTTGGTCTTTAGCAGGATTTGTCTAAGTGATGCTATTTGTGAAGGGTGGATTAGCAAGGTCCACAGACAGTTTCTGTGGCAGGGATTCATCAGAGCTTTCTCTTCAACTTATTTCCCAAGTCATCTTTGTTGAACCTCTAGACTTGAAGATATTTGGATTGATTTGCAAAGGATTATAACATACATGGGTACTGGCTGAATGCTGCAAGCATGTGCAATATATAAACTCTTCTTCCACCAGAGGAAAGGTGTTGGCAATGGCTGCAGGGAGGAGTTAATTGTTTCTCTTGCACTAATGCCAAAATTTTTGGCTTTCTGCAAAAGAGGCACCATCTGAAATCCCACAGAAGAATGTTTAAGCTGAACAAATAGGGGTAGAAGGCTGGCAGAAAGGGAGAGGAGGAAAAAGCTGTAATGTTTGGTGTAGACCAGAATGCTTTCAGTGGGAAGATCTGTTTGAAGAAGATTCTATTTTTGCTCTGCTTTTAGTATTGTGTTACTTATCTCCTTGAGTCTGTCCCGAGTAGCTGTCCCAAAATAGAAGAAGAATATCTGGATTTGTGTAAAGTGTTGTAGTATTCATTAGATACTCCATTAACCACCCCCCCGATTCCTTGGCCCCTGAATAGTTAGACACATAGTTAACTCCTGTGCTTTGTTATGTGTGTTTAATACCTACCCTTGGCTCAGAATTGGAACATCTTAGCACAGTTATTGGAACTGGAGCTGTAGACGTGATTTCCTGTACAAATCTCAATGTATTAGCATTTCTTGATTATTTTGCATATCCTTTGTGTTCCATTTCTAGTTTATTTAGACCTAGTTCACATCAGACTGATGAATTATTTCTGGGACCGGATTTGTATTTGTTTTTTAAAAAAAAAGAAGAAAAAATATATAATCAAATCAGCTGTGCTTTGCATCCTGTGTTTTCTTGCAGAACTAAAGACAGTATGTATCATGCACTGACTTATGCCACCATATTGGAAATGCAAGCTATGATGACATTTGACCCTCAGGACATACTGAATGCAGGAAACACAATGAAGGAAGCTCAAGCCACCTGTCAAAAGTAAGTGTGAAGCAATTCAGTCAGTACGTGGTCTCTTCATAGGAAAGTTTTGAAAGACATACAGGTTAAAAAAGGACATGTAACTTCATAGAAATCATAGGAAAACTAGGTTGGAAGGGATATCAGGAGGTCATCTAGTCCAGCCTTCTGTTCAAAGGAGGGTCAGTTACGAGGTCAGACCACATAACTTGGGGTTTTCAGCAGTCTAGTCTTGAAAACTTCAGTTTACTGCAATATCTGTTATTTCTTGTCAATTAGATTTCTGTCCTATCTGTAGCCCCAGTTCTGCAGTGTCTGGAAGTTATTTACCATTTACAGACACTGCAGAATCTTCCCGGTTGGTGGTGGTTATCCTGTCACAGGAAGGGTAAAAAACGGATCCCGGGGGGACAGCATTGACCGAGTTCTGTATGGAATGTGCTGAAGTTTGTGCATGCAGTAAGATGACAGAGGGTTGGTGAGTGCTAGAGTGACTGTATGGGTGTTAGTGACTGTATGGATGGCCAGCTGAAAGATACCATTCTCCATTCTTGGTGCTTCATGTTCAGAATGACCAAACTGACTTTTCTGCAGATTTAGGAAGAAATCTACAGTAGCTGATTCTATCAACAGCCTTGTGCATAGACAAAGCCTTGAACACTTTACTGAAGGTAACGTTACCTCTAAATGTGTAATGTTTTCATCTTTTATTTGCTGCAATTTTAATTGTGTAGAATTGTTCACTCAACACATTTTTACAGATAGTGAGTTCACTGACAAAATCTCCAATTTAACGTTTCCAAAATGGTTGGGTCAATGTTTTGACGATTGCTGTGTCATCACATCCAAAACCACTAAACTCTTTTTGCTGGTTGCTGACTCAGCATTTCCAAAAATTAGTGGGTAAAGAAACGCCTAGAAAGAAATAGGGAAATGCCTAGAAAGGTTCTGGATCTAGAAATTCCTGGAAAGTATGAGAGAATTCCCACAAAGTTTCTGTATCTGTGTGTCATTAATGTTTAGAGTTGCTTCAGTAGTCTAGAAATGAAACACTACAGCAAATTTGGAGAAGATTTTTCTTAGTTTGACCTTTATTAATGGCTATAGTAATGGGCTAAGTGGTTTTTAATTACTTTTTGTCGGTTTATTTTGTTTTCCTCCCCCTCTGCCTGTGACACTAGAGGAAATCCATGCAGAAATATGCTATGCTGAATGTTTACTTCAGAGAGCAGCACTCACATTTCTCCAGGTATGGATTCCTGCGTGGCTTTTTAGGGAAAAAAAGTACACACCATACAATGAAATGGTGGAAGACCCTAGTTTGACTTAATAGTGTAAGACTCTTTCATCTGGATTAGATCTGGATTTTTTCTGGACTATCTGCTGATTGGATAATAGAATGTTTTGCTATCCCTCATGTCCTCATGACTATTTAAAAGTGCTAATCTTTATACACATTAGCACTGAGGCCCCTATGATGCCCTTTTGGTTGTGTGAGATGTAACTGCAGTAAGCACTGGTTTTCGAATACTCTGTGTTGGAATATCAGATTAAAAACAAACAAAAAAAGGGGATGGTCATTGCAACTGTGCTTTGCTGGTATGCAAACAGGATTTTTGTTTCAGTCAGGCTGGTGTTTGCAGTCCCAAGACTTTCTCGCTTTCATTTTCTTGAGCAGTTATTAGGCTCCAAACCTGTTTTTTGTTGAACAGTGCTGTCTGTCTTTAAAAGAAGGGACGCTCTCCCTCTTCTTTGAATTTTGTGTGTCTGTACTAATGAAGCTTGATTTGTTTGATGGATCAACCTTATCAATGCTTATCTGGAGTTCAGCAATTTAAATTTGCAATTTGAGTTATTAAGTATAGTTGAAATATCTGATTTTTTTTCTTGATTTGGCTATACTTGCTATATGATGGTAGGCTTCTTCATCTATGCCATGGGAATAATAAAAGTCATATTCACAAAGGGATTCTACTTCTTGGCTCAAAGGTGCTAATGGATAGGGAAGTGCAGGTGGCGATTTTGTGGTGTTCAGGAGTTGCCAGATGGATTCTTGATTTGTGTTGCTTATGGTAGTTTATGAACTGTGTTAGCATTTTCAGCAATCTACCATGCCTGTCTGCTAGAAGCTATTACTTCATAGCAAAAGCAATAGTCACAGTAGCTTCTTCTGAAGGTTTTTAGAGTGCTAATGATGGTGACTTTATGCTAAGATGCTAGATTTTTAAGTGACTGGGGTGTGGCTATCTGTTTTCATGTACCTGCTGCTTTAAGGATGAGTAGTCTCTAGGACTGGAGGCAGTTTGGGTGATATTTTTTGGGTGATATGGAAAGTAGGCTTTTCAGAACATCTCTGTTGTGCCAGTAAGAAAGGAGCGTTTAATGCAGTGTCTCTCGGTTTTAACCACTATTTTTGCGGATAACTGTTTTTAAAAATGTTTAAAGATAGTTGAGAAATTCAAGAGTAAGACAGTAATATCTTATCCTCTTCTGCATAAAGAATGCCTGTTTGTTTGCTTCCTCTTCTGTGTTTAATTTTTCATGAACACATGAACTGGTTTTAAAAATTAAACAAAAGCACTTGGTTCCTACAGCTATTGAAGTGGGTTGGTTTTCATGCTTAATGTAAATGAGCAACTCCAGTTGAAAACGCATAAAAATGAGTCTTGGGATTTTTCAGGGGCTGGACATTGGTTATCTCTGTTGTTGGTATCATGAATATTCTAATTTTAAACATTGTAATCCAATCTTTCCTCTTTCCATTTTCCGTTCAAAGGAAGATGTAACTGAACCTGTAGTAGGCTTAGGTATGCTAGACTCCCTCACCTCCTGCTACCAACTAAAAACTTTTTTCTGCAGAACAAATAGGAACACAGTTGCATTCTTTGTGGTTATTTTGTTTGCACACCATTAGGATTCAGGTCTCGGGATACATCATCAGGAATTACATGTTCAGGTATGGTCTGTAGTTTCAGTCCTCAATTTTCACTCTTGATAGTGTTGCTTAAGTATGGCTGGAAAGGGGACAGGCTGGTGGTGGTGCTGTATAGGGGTGAGCCCTTTAGGTCAGGCCATTAGGCTCCTTTTGCCAATTCCTAGGAAGCAAAGTGTGGAAGAAGCTGAACTGTAACTTCGATTAGATTGAGTTGTCTTCCTGATTTACAGAGGATGGAAAGTTCCAGGTTCTGCCTCTTAGTTTACATGTTGATGAGCTCAGTTTGGTCCTGGTTTTTTAACAGTAACAGTAAAACCGCTGAATGTTCCTCTAATGTATGCTGTTTTCTCCAGTGTTTCATACAGCCTTTTGAAGTACCATCACAGAAACATAATCTGCTATAACACGTAGTCTTCCTGTCCCAACGAAATAGCAGATATCAAACCAAACCAGAATGACAGGTTATGTAGGATGAGTAAGGCAAGAAACTGCCACCAGAAAGTTAGGAGGCTCAAGAGTTCTGTCTTTGGGATACAACTGTAAACTAATGGCTCCCCAGACACACTTGTAAGTTCTGAGTTCAATATAGCTGTAATGTAACATGTTATCATACTAGTATGGATCTCACAGATACTCCAGGCAAGAAAGAGCATATTCTGTATAACTTTACTTAGCCTGTTGCTCATTGTGCTGAGGACAAACAAGAGCAAGCTGCTTTTCTGAAACAGCCACAACTACGTATGCCTTAGGTGCCATTCATTATTTCAGTCTATATGTTCATTAATACAAATTCAGATGGTCCAAAGGTCAGAGAGGCCTATACTTAAATATAAAAAAGGAAGTCCTAAACGTGTGTACGGTTTCTCAGAGACTTCCATTATCTGTATCATGAAGGCGTTAAGTTCGAAGTGTGTGCTCATCTCAAGAAGACAAAAGCTCTTTATAGCGCTTATAAATTCATATTGCTAATGTGTTTCCTTTCTAACAGGATGAGAATATGGTTAGCTTCATAAAAGGAGGCATCAAAGTCCGAAACAGTTACCAAACATACAGGTAAGTAATGATGTGATTAAGCATACGTTTTCATTCAAAAGTGCTGCTGGTTGAATTGCTCAATTCACAAATTAATTACTCTTCTATTTATTGCAGCCATTATTGTGATTTTTTTTTTCTATAGCCTTTCTCAGCCCCCACAAATTCCTCCTTTGCATAACAACGGACACTGATATTATGGTTGATTTGTTTTGTAAAAATAGTGGATCCTACCACTGCAGACTTCCACAGTTGGCCCATTTCAAATATAATATCCTTGAAATTATGCCAAAAATAATGGTTCTAAACAATGTAGTGCTCCTTGTGTCTGCATAGCACGGTTTGGAGGTCTCGCAGTCCTTAGGCACGCGCAAAGGCATTTCTTCAGAGTTCTAGCTGCAGCTTTTTGGAACATTCAAAACTAGTAGCTGAAGCACAAGTAGTTCCATAGTAAATGTGTGAAACTAAAACAAAATTAGGAGACAGTAAACTGAAGAGCTAGTAATGAAAAGTACAAATGGCTTCAGACAAAGATTAAACCAATTTACAGGAAATAGGTTTATAGAGCCTGGTTAGCATAGTAAACAGATGCAGTCTCTCCGCATCAGAAAGTCCCTGAACAGTCAATCCCAAATTAATCCTTTTCCAAGCATATGCCACTGTCTCAGTGAAATATTTGGTTAGCTGGACTTTCAGTCTGGTTAAGTATGGCAGTTGTTCACTCTGAAGAGAAGGTGCTTGCTATTGAAATTGATAAGCAAGGTTGTTTACCTGAAATTGCAATATGCCCATTACTTAGTGTCTATAAGCCAAAAACATCTGCTTAAGCAATTTTTTTTCATCCTGGAAGTTATGGAAAGCTACTTTCATCATGTGCAAAAGGTTTCAAAGTGCAGTAGTAAATTCTAAAATTTACATTAAAGTGCACACCATGGGAAACATATTCAGTTATGCCTCAGTTGTGTAAATTAAGATCCACTCTAGGATATATAAGAACAGAATGTTATAAATCTAGTAGCTATAAGATGGTCTTCTTCAAAAGAATGCTAATAACAACATGCATATTACTGAAACGTATTTTAACAAAGGGAAAGTTTGTGTGTGGGATTGACAGTTACGATATTCGTACGGTACCTTTGCTGTGGGAAGAAATAATTGTTTGCAGTTCTGGTGAGAGCATGGTGCAGCAGGTTACAGATAAAACAATGAAATATGGAAATTAAATTTTATTTGCTTTGATCAATCAATATTTTTTGCAAAATAGTTTTTGATATAAAAACAAAATCTACCGTTTTTCCGTGGTCAGCAGTACTGCCTGATAATCCGCCACAACAGCAACCCTGAAAAGACAGGAGGAGTAAATGTTGCAAGGATACAATTTTTAAAACTCTCTTTCGGGGAGGAAAAATTACCATATACTGTAAAAATATAGAAGGAAACAGAACAGTAATTCAGAATGAAACATTTGCTTATCGTCAGTGAATAAAAAGTATCAGGAAACTTTCACACTAGCACAGACTTGTATGAATAATGTTGAAATGTGAAAGCAAAATATCCATCATATTTTGTTTTATTTTAGAACTTTAAATTTGGACTTAGAACAGCCACAAAAATCATGTGTCTAGCAGTCATAAAACAGCATCCAGTCCAGTATTTCCAGAAACATACTGAAAGGGAGAGAGATGACAGTGTCCGTATTTTTGTGGGTTGGAGAGAATTCTAAATGCATGTCCACTGTAAGGAGTGCAACTGCAATGAATAGTCCTGTATCTGTTAGAAGCAGCCAGCAGGTAAAAACATGACAGCATGAGCACAGAGTCATGGCTGCCATTAAAACTGTGTTTCTTCTCCTAGTAATTAACAAAATAAAACAATAATGTGAAAGACACATAGCTATAGAAAGCTTGGAGACAACAGGTTCAAATCCAGCTGATTACAAAGGGAAATAAATGGACAGTATGAAGTTGAGAGCTATGAAAGTTAGAAAAATAAATGTAGAGTAATTTCCAATATAACTGCCTATTTAAAAATATGTCTTAAAATTTTCTTTTCCTATATATAACAAACGTGCTTTTGAATGAACACGCACAAAAAGGGAATACCTAGTACAGGGATTGATGAAAGTCAAAACAAATTTGCTTCTTTAAATTTAACTCTCCTGCCCTGTCTCATCATCTTTTTTGCGGTGGTGAAGGTTGGTGTTACTCCCAGTGGCCATTCTTGAAACATTTTCAGGTAGAAATATGGTTATAAATCGACTATATCTGTTTGATAAATTGACCTTTTTTGAACTAATATGTAGTTCAAGATAACTGGATTACTTTCTTACTGAATTGTAATGAATCATTTTATTTAGTGACAACGTAACAGAATCGTGTGCATTTTCAGGGAGCTGGACAGTCTCATACAGTCTCCGCATTATGTCAAAGGAGAGAACCATCTTCATTTTGAGGGAGGTGTAAAACTTGGAGTTGGAGCCTTTAATCTGGTATGTACCAAGAGTTGTTCTTTTGAGCTGAATGTAACCTCCTGAAAATGACCTTAAGTACCTGAGAAGTTCCACTGACATCAGTGTCACTAATCATAGAGATAAGATTAAGATTGTGCGCTGACTCTTGTAGGATCCCAGCCTCTGGTCTAAGAGCGTCAGATGGAAATACACTTTGAAATAAAGAGACTGTTGCCCTCAATGTAGGTAACACTGCTTTGTGTGTGCAGACGCACTTGTGCATCGTCATGGGGGAGATGATCAACTGAGAAATTATCTCATCTGATGTGGGCTCAGGGCATGTTTGAGAACATAGCTGATTGCTGATGCTCAGCTTCCAGTAAGGCACTTCATTAGCCAAGTGACCAGTGCTTGGGGAGGTACTTGGATGGGAAGGTGTTGCAGTCTCATGGGAAAGGACCCACTGGGATGGGGGCCCGGAGAAGCGTTGCGCAGTTGCCTGTGCTTATTAACTTCCATCTGCTGTTTAACTGACACTTGGGAAGCAACCAGGGACATAAGTGTAAGCAGGGCAGTTTGGTGGGCAGGGTACGATGGGGCCCAGGCTGCTGTTCAGGCCACTGCTGGCTGTTTTTGCTAGTATTCTAATCAGAAAGCAGGTAGACAAATGGAACAGGATGGTTCCTGGTCTGTTAGAGGGCCATTGGCCTAGGAATTGCAAATGATAACATGGTTGTTCAGGTGATGGGCTGCAGAATGTGGTGCTTCCCTTTGCTTGCATTACTTTGTGTGAATATTAGATTTACTGTATGTTATAAAACATCCAAGAAGTACTAGAGTTACTAACCGTGTGCTGTGTAAACTTATTTCTGTGCAGGGAATCATGGAGACACAAGGTCTCTGTATTAAACAAATATTCCTGTTTAAACTGTATGTAAAATATAGCAGGTATATACATTTACCCAGGAAACTGTCAGACATAGAAAGATGTTTTTAGTAGTTTTAGTGGTTATTTCTAGTGTTTGGAAAAGTTGTAGGACACAGCTGGTAGCTGACAGGCAGAAAGACTATTACTGCATAACTGTTATGTTTCTCTCTGTAGACATTGTCCATGTTTCCTGCACGGATTCTGAGATTACTGGAGTTTGTTGGATTTTCTGGGAACAAGGTAAATGTGAGCTAAATATTATTATTGGTACATTCCCCTCATTCTTAAATTAAAAAATGGAGACAGGAGTTTCTGTCTTTGTTCTCACATTAGCTATAACCCTCTGAAACACCCTGATTGGTATCACATCTGCACTGTTGGCCCCAAAGCTTTCATGCAGCTCAGTTTTCTTTATATTTTTGAACTGTTACACTTCAAAGATTGTGATACCATTGTTTAATAATGATACAGTTATGAAACATGACAAAGACAACGGCTAATACAATGATGTTGACATATTTAGTTTTTTAGTTACTGATCTTTTGATATATTCTTGTGCTTAGAAATCCATAGCCAAAAGTGTATTCTTAGCCATTAATGCATTAGCTTACAGGATAGTTATTGTCATTATGGCATCTGAATGTCCCTGACCGGTTCCTGCATGATACCCAGCTGGGAAAAAAAAAATTCCTTTCATTTCTGACTTTTTTTTCCATGTCTTCAATAGCAACTGATAACTTGAGTGGCACCTAAATACTCTTTGCCTAAAAGAGTAAGTGCTTTTTTGCCTAGAGAGTAACCAGTCTAACCTATGTTGTTTGTGCATGCAATTTAAGGACAGAAGTTTAGCAATGAAGCACCAGTAAACCCGAGTTATTCGGCAGGGCAGAGGCACAGAAAGTGCTATGTTAGTTCTTGTGGATTTGTTCTTTCAAAATAAGATACCAAATTGATGGGAATATCTTGACCTTGATACGTTGTACATGCCTTTGTCTCTCATTCTACTGTCAGAATATGAGACTCGCTCAAAGTTGGGTTCTGGGATTAAGAAAACATGGTCTGTTTAACCTAAACCATTTATTTTATAAATGCTGGGTAAGGTAGATGTTTGATGTCCTGTAGACACAATGAAAGCTTTATAAACAAGTTAAAACTTAACTCTTTTGTAATGCTTCTAAAGAGAAAAATGTTTCCTTAATCAGAGTTGCAACTTTAGGTGACAAAATGCTGATGGCAGTCATCCACCTATGAGTTACAGGAAGGATCTTAGACCTGAAAATAAAATATCAGGTTTAAAAGCAAGGAACTTTTTGCAGAACATGGATTAGAACTTAGAAATTTCCAGGAGCTGACCAGGAGCTGTTTCACAAGCAGTAGACCAGAAATCAAGTAGTTCTATCTGTCAGCTGTGAAAACAAAGAGCATCTAAAGCAAAGTATTCTCTTAGAAATGTAAGGGCAAATCATGTACCAGCAGAGTTCTGAGAATACTTTGCTGAACACTCATTACTGCAGGTGAAAATTGTCCCTAATTGAATTTCGGTTGTTTTCTTTAGGCCCTGGGATTTCTTGTATGGCTATGAGTGGGCTGGTGTGTTGATGAGTCAGCTACTGTTCCAGTTTTTTAATAACTCGCTGAAGCCTGACCTAGATTACCATAAATTTAAGCAAAAAACTTGCTGTCCACACACCATAAAAAAGGAGTATTTACATATTTATCCATGTTCATTGATGGGCACTTGTTTTAACATACTAAAAAAGTCTTTTTGCACTTCACAATTTTAAGTCAGATGCCTAAAGCCAAAACCAAAATTGCAATTGCATTTGCAAACTGTTCCAGTAGTGGTTTTCCAAAGCTTGCAAAAGGCAGCTGTTCCCTGCAGTACGAACGAGATTTCTGAAGGTGAAAGAAGCCGTGACATGGAGAGACAAAATTTGTATTTAGTGTGCTGCACCCTTCCGGAAGAAAGGGGTTTTGAATGCGTCTGTATTTGATCTTGCAGTGTTTTCCATTAAATGTTCAGGGTGAGCATCAGATTGTGCAAAAGACAAAAGAGCCATGGTTAGTGCCTTGAGCTGTTTAGAGTTTACCTGAGAGCTGCCAGTGCAGCAGAGGACAGCTTGTTTTTGGTACAGATCATGTGTTTATTAAAATTGGATACAAATTTACATTGTGATATCTTCCACAATACTAATCTGCATGAAGCCAGCAGATGTGCCTGTAGGGTCTCTTCTTGCCTGTCAGATATGTCATGTTTGGTAGTAAATGAGGACGTGCCCAAAGCTCCATTACTTCCTAAGCCATTTGCAGGCTCTATGGATAACATGATCAACTTAACAGGAGTCTGGAGTCTCAAAATAGTAGGTAGGATAAGATCAAGAAAGGATAAAACTAACCTGAGGCTGCATTTGTTCCCTTCCAGTCCAAGATGTGCCAATTGTGCCCTTCTCACTGTTCAAGCTCCTTTCATTAGTCACAATATGGGTTCATTTGTGTTTAATGGCATACACCCTGCATTTGAGCATTGAGGTTCAATGCAGTTTTGCCCAGTTTCACGAGAAATTTTTTGTGGGCAGAGGTATTAGACACCATCAGGTGTGCTGTGCTGAGGAGACATGCCTTCCTCACTTCCTGGGCAGCAGGTGGAGCATATGTCCCATCTGCACTTTTTGTGTTTAATGGTAAACAATTTCTGATGTGACATCACAAGAGTCCTTGCACTCTCCCATATAAGTGTTGAACCCTTCTTACTGACTCCTCTGCCAAGTCTCAGACTAATATTTACTGTTGTTCTTATTTTATACACAGTTACAAATACTGTGCTGCTAAGCCATAGAAAATTTTGACACAAGCCCACTGCATGAATTTGTCAGGAGTGCAGATGACAGCATGATTTCAGGGGAAGGCAGGAAGACTTTCAGATAGAACTAATTTCTTTCAAATTATACTTTTTCATGTGGGAGGACATTTTTCTCAAAGCAACTGAGCTGAAGAATGTTTTTGATGTGTTGATTTCTAATAGAGTGATTTCCAGTTTCACACTAAGCTTCTTTTTGAATTGCATTTTGGCCTCTTCTGCAAATTTTAAATGAAGATTAATCTAAAATTATTCCATGGAATACATTCAGATGCCCTGTCTACAGTTTAATTAACCAGTTCTTCGTAAACACTGCTAGTAGTATCCATCCTCCTTGCTAAGCTTGCTGTAATGTGATCAGGTCATGGGATGTGAACAATGACCTTGCTTTGCTTTCATTGTCAAGATCCCTAATTAAAAGAGTGATTTAAAAATGCCGTTCAAGAGCTTTCACTTCAGGAAAGTAGATGGATTTTAGTCTGTGACAGCTGAATGAAATAGGAATCAATCTTAACGTTGTCTTATAGTGGTTTTGAGTGTTGTGCTTGTTCGTCCTTTGATCACTGTGGGAATCCCTACTGCTCATGGGAGCAGTCCTAAATGACAGAGCATTGTATGCCTTGGGACAAGGATCAAGTCAATGAGATACTGATGTAGTATAGTGTAGTGATGGTCTTGGGAATTAAGAGATGGTGGGATGTTATGATCAACTTGTACAGAAAGGTGAGAGTTATTGTATCAGATCACGTTTGCCTCCAAGAAGCGTCATTGTGGCCTGCTCTGTATTATGCCTTATGCCCTTCACAGTAACTTACATTTTGTGTGAGAACATAGCCTAACTGTGTTGATGTCATTTAAATATTTTGGAGAAATTAGGAGCCCTTATTGCCCTGGCATCTGTTTTATATTGTAGCAATACGCCCTTTGATAGACTGTGTGGAAGCTTGTTCCTGGTGCACTGGGATTGCTCATATCACCTGTGGCATAGGTGTGGGAGATATTTATGGGTTATTTATGGTTAGAATGTGTGTCATAGCAATTAAATATAATATACTCACTTAGCAACTGGCACCAGTGACTGTAGTTTGTTTACAGAGTTTCTCCTTAGGCTCCAGTAGTAGCTGCTTGTGATTTGGTTCTGAGATCCTCTGATCCCCGCTGAGGATTACATGGGGGTGTTGCTTATGACACCTCACTTTTCTGGTTAAGTTTGGTGGCTAATCTCCATATACTCCCTGTGGAGAAAGAGTAGGTGCTTGAAAAGGTGATTCACGGTGTCTGACCTAGGCTTCTGTGCTGAATTGTTCCTTGGAAGAGCACCTCTGCCAGCTGCAGAGGAAGCCTAGGGAGGCTGGCTGAGCAAGTGTGGCATCTAAAACATGTTTCCCAGTGACACCCCGCATCTGGAGATCTCATCATAACAGAAACAGTTTGCAAGAGTTTTATTGAAGAGAAGCAGCCTTGTTGCAGCCTTTTCTTCAAACAAGCATTGTAATACTAATAACAATGACTTCTATATGGGTTTTTTCAAACTGTGTCTGCTGATTATATTGTTACTTTAATATAGAAAGTTCAGGGTATTGAACGGGCAGAGTGAGAACTAAGCATACTTTAATACCTGTTCTGGACAAAAGAGGATTATGGACATACCACAGAGTGAACTGACTTGCTTGCTGAGCTTCCCATTCCTACTCAGTTTAAGAATTTAGGTTCAAGTATGCCCATCCACAAGAAGGGCCGTAGGGACAATCCAGGTAATTACAGACCTGTCAACCTGACCTTGCTTCAAGGTACAATTATGGAGCAGATAATCCTGGGTGCAATCATGTAGCACCTGTAGAATGACCAAGAGATCAGACCCAGCCAGCATGGAGTTAGGAGGGGCGGGTCCTGCCTGACAACCTGATCTCCTTTTATGACCACGTGACTTGCCTGGTGAACGAGAGAAAGGCTGCGGGTGTACCTGGACTTCAGCACGGCCTTTGACACTGTCTCCCACAGCAGACTCCTCGAGAAGCTGTCAGCCCGTGGCTTGGATGGGAACGCTATGCGCTGGGTTAGGAACTGGTTGGATGGCCGAGCCCAGAGAGTGATAGTGAACGGTGTCTCATCCAGTTGGCGGTCGGTCAGTAGTGGTGTCCCCCAGGGATCGGTGTTGGGCCCGGTCCTGTTTAATATCTTTATTGATGATCTGGATGAGGGGATTGAGTGCTTCATCAGCAAGTTCGCAGACGATACCAAGCTGGGAGGAAGGGTCGATCTGCTGGAGGGTAGGAGGGATCTACAGAGGGACCTTGACAGGCTGGAGAGATGGGCTGATTCCAACAGGATGAGATTTAACAAGTCCAAATGCCGGGTCCTACACTTTGGACACAACAACCCCATGCAGAGCTCTGGGCTGGGGACAGAGTGGCTGGAGAGCTGTTAGGCGGAAAGGGACTTGGGAGTGCTGGTGGACCAGAAACTCAACGTGAGCCAGCAGTGTGCCCAAGTGGCCAAGAAGGCCAGTGGTATCCTGGCCTGCATCAGGAACAGTGTGGCCAGCAGGACTAGAGAGGTCATCATCCCCGTATACTCGGCACTGGTGAGGCCGCACCTTGAGTACTGTGTCCAGTTCTGGGCCCCTCAGTTTAAGAAAGATGTCGAGATGCTGGAGTGTGTCCAGAGGAGAGCGACGAGGATGGTGAAGGGGCTGGAGCACAAGCCCTATGAGGAGCGACTGAGGGAGCTGGGGTTGTTTAGCCTGGAGAAGAGGAGGCTCAGGGGAGACCTTATTGCTCTCCACAACTACCTAAAAGGAGGTTGTAGTCAGGCAGGTGTTGGTCTCTTCTCTCAGGTGACCGGTGACAGAACAAGAGGACACGGTCTCAAGCTTTGTCAGGGGAGGTTTAGGCTGGAGATTAGGAAAAAATTCTTCACTGTAAAGGGTGATTGGCCATTGGAATGCGCTGCCTAGGGAGGTGGTGGAGTCACCGTCCCTGGAGATGTTTAAAAGGAGATTAGATGAGGCACTTAGTGCTATGGTTTAGATGATGAGTAGGTGTTGGTGTTGGGTCATAGGCTGGACTTGATGATCTCAAAGGTCTTTTCCAGCCCTGTAATACTGTAACATGCATGCCTTCACTGTTAGATTTTCAGCCCTATGTTGATGAATGGGTGCTGTTCTTAATCCACCGTTTCTGCTTTCCAGGATGCAGTCCCACATAGGGTGGGTGTGGGTTGCATTCCTTCTCTGTGCAGATGATAACTTTGTATTTGACTATATCAAAATCCAATTTTGAGACTAAAACACATAGGTGAGATCAACTTGATGGATGATTAAATTATTCTACATGACTAATAAAATTTGTTTCTGTATCATTCTTAGTGCTATTCACATATGTGATCAGCATTCTTTTTATATGTATTTTTCTATTATGTGGGAGATACCAAACTAGGACTGATGTCAGTGAAGGCTCAGTGAAATATCCAGACTGAAGATTTTTAAAAAATGTACTTTGGAAATGGCAGAAAAAAAATCCAAACTCCAAAATTCATTCCACAGCATGTTTTTTCTTACTTCTACCGTGCTATAGTGCTACTCTTTTAAAAATCAAAATATTTGTGTGTTTTACCTAGGCAGTTTAAAGAAACTGAGTATATTATATTTTGTTACTTATCTCTATTAATCAAACTTTTACTCTCAGCAGAAAATGAAGTTGGTTTTGTTTTGCTGAGTACTTGATATCCATTAAGGCACTGACTTTTAGTAATGATTTTATTATCTTTTGTTTTCTTCTGAAGTGACATGCAATTCAGTATTTTCATTATTTTGTCCAGACTAGGTGTAGTACTAACTGATCCGCAAATATGTGCGTTAATGGTATCTTTCCTTATAACAGTAATTAATGTAATAAATCAAGGTTTTCTTAAAAACGCAAAATAACTGCATTTATGTGAAAAGGCTTAACCACACTAGTTAAGTGAAAAAGTACATGTCTGATGAAAATTAGAGTATTTATTACAGGCTTCAGGGTTTACACAGCAAGTGATAAAGATGAGGTAAAGTAACACCCCTCTTTCGGCAAGGACACACAAAGGGTGAAAATTTGTGTTGAGGTCATACTCTGAGTGCTCTCTCTGTTACCTTCTGCAGTGGCTCCAATAGACATCCCTCAGGGTCCCTATTTATAGTGTAGCTGGTCTGTAAGGATGTCCTTATAGTCACATACATCATGTTCCAGTAACTTTCCATTGCAGTTATAGTGTAACTTTTAAACAGAATTTTCCTCAGCACACGGTGGATGTCTTACTGTGCGTATTTATGAGCAGGCAGGTCTCATGTTTTATACATTTGCATATTTATATTCTTGCTGTTGATATCATGGAACCAGTCCTAAATGGGCTGCTAAATTCTGTTGCCTTAGGAGCTTGTATCCTTAAAGTTGGTTATCCATCATCCTGTCATTGAATATGAATACAGCGTTCTACTTGATTGCTTTAGTTCTTCCCAAAGGGAACAGAAATATTTTTCTTTTCATCATATTTCTCCGCTTGTTGTAGTGGGCTAACAGCACTGTAAAGCTCTGGTTTTTTCTTAGCATACTTAAAAACATCCTTTTGCCCTGTTGTCTTTTGCACTGCAAGGTGCAGATTATTTTTTTCTTGGTATCTTTAAGTTGCTTATGCAGTAAATAACAGCAAACGTGTGGATACACTGCACGATGGCAATAGGTCTTATATTTCCTTGCATTGCAAAAC
The DNA here is from genome assembly GCA_033558235.1 of Neomorphus geoffroyi. Taxonomy (NCBI): domain Eukaryota; kingdom Metazoa; phylum Chordata; class Aves; order Cuculiformes; family Neomorphidae; genus Neomorphus; species Neomorphus geoffroyi. Next base: position 2,374,681 of record JAUMJM010000024.1, on the reverse strand, counting down.
TCGGTGTTTTTTGTTTCTGGAATGCTGTTCAGCAGCACTGGGATGGTGGTGATAAGTTGTCTCAGGTTCTCTTATGTTAACCATGTAACACATCCCAGGTTGCTGCTCTGTTATCAGATGTTTTCCAGGCTGAGCAATAACTCCATTAAAAAACACTGGATAACATCAGATGTGTACATTTATTTCTGATTGCAGTGTAAGCAGTATATGTCAGTGCTTTTAGGGAATTTGGGGAGTGAGCAGTCTATAGGTGACAGTGCAGAAGTTACAAATTAGCAAAATACAGCTTTGGTTCTTTTCCAATACTTTGTCCTCCTCACCTCTGTTTTTACAGGAACGTGGTCTACTGCAGCTTCAAGAAGGAGCATCATCATACAGCTTTAGGTCGGTGCTGTGTACCATGCTGTTGCTTTGCTATCATACTTTCATGACCTTTGTGTTAGGTAAGCTTGTTTATAATAACTCTTGGATTTCATTAGTTCTTGTGGGACACAGAGGGGAAAAAGATGATTCCATCACCTTTTTGTTGGTGAATCATTTTTTTGTGGCCAGATTAAATATAACTCATTTGTGGATAATTTTACAATAGTGGTCATAACTGAAGAGAGTGTCTTAATCTTCAAGATGGAGGTTTGTTTAAAACTTAAGAAGGGAGATGGTGGGGATAGCAAAGGAAACTGTGAGATCTAAATTGATCTTCAGTAGTCAGGTGCATTATTTGGGAGGTTAAATTAGTGGTTGTAAGTGATGACTTCCTGAATACTTTGTTTATGTTTATATGTCATCCCTGACTTTTTTGGGAGGTGATAGCTTCCCACTGAGGCATGCTTCCCTGTTATCTCCTGCTAAAGCAGTCTACAAAATGTGGGGGTTTTATGCATAAGTGAGTTTTCACGTCAGCAAGCTCAATGGTTTTCAGGTCTTCCTGCTTACTGGCTCAGTGCAACACCAGTCTGTATTTATGCCTTACCTATCAGACAGAGGAATGTACGTGTTGGCCACATGAAGATAGTACTGACTGTACCTTGCATTCCTGTTCTTTTTTTTTTTTTCCTCCCTTTTTTTTTCTTTTCTTATTATTTTTATCATTTGCATTTTTATGCATTTCTAGGGACAGGAAAAGGAAATGTTGAGGAGGCAGAAAGACTACTTAAGCCTTATTTGACTCGCTATCCAAAGGTAAAATGAATCATTAGTTGGTATGATTGTTTAATGTTTTCTTGCCAAATAACAAAGATCTAGACTGTATGGTCAGCTTGAAAACTGTTATAGAATACTTGTATTTTTATTATTATTTATTACAGGGAGCCATATTCCTGTTTTTTGCAGGCAGGATAGAAACACTAAAGGGCAATATTGACGCGGTAAGTACTCCTTGTGCTCTGAGGAAAGGTCTTTGGCCTATATGTAACTTATAGTTTATGAATTACAAATAGGAGATTTGAAAATTATTTTGACCAGCTTGTTTGACCAGCTCATTTTGCGGCCGATGTCAATTTCTTGTGATAATCTAGTCTGCCAGTATTTTTCTCATTGTCTTTCGTATCCTGAAAGCTGTGCTTTAAATAGCATCCAGTGGTAATCCTGTGGCTTTAGTCTGAGTGGAGAGTTGTACAAGACTTGAAAGAATTAGGAAGGTGAAGAATATGTGCCCAAAATAACTCTGAGACAAAGTATGAGCTGGTGTGCAGTGCAGTAGCTCCCTTGAAGTCTTTGGACCTTCAACAAGAAATGTCGGGTGAGCATCTGTCCTCTGACTTTAGTTTCCCAGTTTCCCTAGACAGAAACATTCATTTTTCCTATGATTAGGACTTAACTTCCAGGAATAAGGAACTGTGTGGCAGGGATAAACTTGCTAACACCAGGAAGACGGTGGTACCAAGGATCTGTTGTGTGAAACCAGCAGCTGTGATTTTGATGAGAACTGGGCTATTAATAAATTGGAAGATGCATGAGCTGTGGAGACAGATCATGGAGCCTCAATGGCTATTGCAGCACTGGTGTCTGCACATTTGCACATGATTAAGGCAGTGTTTGGAATCTCTGTGTTCAGGCAGTCAATAGGTATGAAGAATGTTGCGAGGCTCAGCAATACTGGAAGCAGTTTCATCACATGTGTTACTGGGAGCTCATGTGGTGCTTCACATACAAGCGCCAGTGGAAGATGGCTTTCTTCTATGCAGACCTGCTAAGCAAAGAAAACACTTGGTCAAAGGTAAGTGAAACAGCAGGGTAGAAGGCCCTGTCATGTCTATTAACTTTAAATCAGGTTGGGTTGACTTTCTGTAGCTTTGAAGCTTTCGTAGCTTTGAAGCTTTAGTGGCTTTGAAGATGAAGGCTGTAAACCAAAACCTGGTCTGATGTGACTCTTACAGGACAATGTGAATTGCAGATATTCAAATCTGAACAGACTGTGGGTAAACAGAAATCTTTTGGGCCTGACTTGTAGATAAAGAACAGCTTGTTAAAGGTGTTCTGCTGTGTATTGACTGGCTGTGTCATCAACACTTTGCAGTTAATGGTGCAAATTGCCATTTCTTTTATTACGTTATGGATGTATGCTTTTTTGGTGATGAGTGAGGCTAGCCATGATAATAGATATATTTAGAAGAGGCACCTTGTCCCATGCATCTGAAAGGGAAAAGTTCTTCCATCCAAAATGCTGGTAGCTTTCTTCCGTCTGTCTTCCTCTGAGCCCTGGGGAAATCTTTCAGAAGGGATTAAGTCTGGATTAAGTCTTCGGACGGACTCTTACAGCTGTGTATGTGATTGATTGGAGGTTTATTGGTTTGTTTCTTCTTAATGTGATCACACTCTGCGTGTGTAGTAGGCATGATATGGTTTTTTGCTACGTGTGGTATGTATTGGGCAAGTGGAACCAAACCCAATGTAAAATCCAAGCAGCCAGGGGAGAGCAACTCTCTCAGTACCCCCACTTAGGGGAAAACTGCAGCAGGAACTCCCTGTGCCCCTGGGGATCCCAGCAACGCATTCAGCCATTCAGTCTGAATAGCTCCCACAGAATTCCCACAGCCAGGGATGCACCACCTGGCTAAAAGCTTTTAACATCCAGAAATGCTGTGGGATTAATGTTAATGTGTATCGTTCTAAGCCATGTGTAGAGTTTTGTACTGAATTGCCAGGGCCTTAGAGAAGCAGGGGAGATGCGTCCTATTAATGTGTATAATCTACACTGCAACATGACAGCAGCAAACTAGTAACTACATGAGCTAAATGAAAGGTGGTCATGTATATGCACAGTTAGATTCCAGTGTAAAGAAATAATCGCAGATTAAAATATTCCAGAAATCTGCAGAAACATATGGTTACTGTAGACTCCTGAAGGCACTACTCAAGAATTCACCAACTGTTATTCGCAACTGTGGGAAGAAAGTCCTCTGCTGCTTTGCTTTACTAGTTTGCTGAATGCATGATTGCTCAGGAATCCCTGTGAAATCAGCACTTTTCATAATTGGAATTAAAATAACCCTTCAAATACTGTTTTCTAGAACTTAATGTTTGAGATACACTACCAAGTTGTGACTGGACACATAGATTATGTAGTATTTTTTTTTTCTCAGAGCATGGCCTTTTCATAAGTTTTCTCATGTATATTCCTTAGAGTAATAGAAATTCACTTCACACAAGCATGACATCTGTTACTGGAATTTGAACATAAACTATAAACTGATACAAAGTAAACAAAGACATACAAGATAAAAAAAATTTCAACATTCCACTGTTTAAAATACATATCTCCTGCTTAAAATTTTCTAAAATTATGTGTGTTTGTGAGCAAAAGCAGCAACTTCTTTTTGTTGCCATTTTGTGTTTTATATAGCAATAATGGTGATGCTATAAATTCATTTTTCTATATAGATATTCTTGATTACATTTGCAGGCTACTTACATTTACATGAAAGCTGCTTATCTCAGTATGTTTGGACCAGATGACTGCAGTCCTTTTGGAGACAGCGAAGTTGAATTATTTAGGTAATATTTGCTAACCTCCAGTTACAACAATTTACAGTCTCACGTCCCAGTGTTGGGCGAAGAGAGGCAAAGTTATTCACTGTGCAGTTTGGAAGATCTGCACAAATGGTATTGTATTAGTAAGAAATTGCAGAATGAAAGACTCCATTAAAGTGGACCCTGAGTTCAGACAGCAGATTTCCCCTGACCTGGAAATATTTTAGGGGTAGGGTGTTAAGTCTGTCAGCCATACAGTGGCTGCTGCTGTTGCATGCAATACTCATTCTTTTTCAGTTTCCTTTAATCAACATGGCATGTAAGATATGAAAGCCTTCAGTGGATTATATAAGTGGAGACATCAGTACAAGTTGATTCTTGTGTTTTGGCTTTGAGAGGAATATGAAATAGTTAAGTGTGCAAGTGAATATGCATTATTAATGCAGTGAGTTAACCCGATCTTAATGTTTAAGCTCAAAAAATGTCTAAACATTGCTGGGGCAAAGAGAATTGATTACTTTTGGGTTTTACAATTTTTCTGTGAAATCTAAATATCACTCTTCTTATGTGCTTACAATATATTTGTGCTTTTCAGATTTTCCATATTTTATATATAATCATTGTAAGGAGATTTCACTGGATGTAGAATCCATTACAAAGTGCATAGTTTTGGTCTTTGAGAGAATGGGATGAGTGCTGACAAAAGCTAGTTTGCCTCTTTCTTAGTCTATGAAGAGAGATGAGCCCTTTGCAAGTTAGGTGTATCATCTAATTTGTTCTTCAAGTGGGGAAGACTCCCTCTTCCTCCTGCTTGATTAAAGAGGAAGCCTAGAGATATATGTGCCCTGCATGAGAGGCAGCTTTTGTGAATATGTATTGCTTAGCTTCCCTAAAGGCAGCAATGGCTCAGTGTGTAACAGCTTTTTTAACTTCTCTTTGATTTTTTTTTTTTTTAAGTTTGAATGGGATTTTTTTCCCCTGAGGTTCACATAGGGGAAAAAAATACTTACATTTTTCCTTAAACTTTCAGGATTGTTCCCAGTTTGAAATTGAAAATTGCAGGGAAGTCACTGCCGACAGAAAAGTTTGCAATTCGGAAAGCTCGACGATATCTTTCTTCAAACCCCATTCCTTTGCCTGTTCCACCTTTGGTAAGTTAGAAATACACACAACACCCCCTTACTGCAATTTTTTTAATTTCTGGAAGTAAAACTGAGATAATTTGAATAGTTTCTGTCCGTGTTTCTAAGGTAGAACCTCTGCAGGAGACTGGAATGTTCCCAAAGCAAAGCCAAATGAATGCACGGAATGCTGTAAAACTGGGGCACGCACCAGCCACAGGGAACTAAGCCAGTTGTTTGTGACACGTAAATGTGTTGCATGTGTAACTCATTATTCCAGCTATGGACTAGCATGCTCCTAACAGATTTCTTTTGATTCCCTTTTGAGGCACTTTGCCCTAAGTCTCTTGTCATGTGTCATTTACTGAGACTGCTAAAAGAGAAGACTTGAAGATACAAGTTGGAGGCGGGAGGGGAGTGGAGATCAAGGAAACAATGCAAGGGAACTGCATGTAAGGGTCTATTTAATGTGTCCCTGAATGTCTGCAATTTGATGCTCTCTGGAGCTACTCATGGATGATGGGATGAAACAGCCAAATCCTTTACCCCTCCAGAAAATTATTGCATACTGTTGACTTTCCCTCCATGCCCGTGTTGGTGGCCAGTTCCCTGTGGCCAGATGAGAACAGCTGTGTAAGGCACCCACTGCCTTGCTTGTGTGCGCTTACAGGTATCTGTCTGCAAAGAACACGTAAAAGAACATAAAAAAAGGATTTTGACTCCACAGGTTTGCCAGGTGCAGTGGTGTTAACATTTGCAGTTCTTTGAGCTGTTTGTGTTTGAGAAACAGATGGATAATTAGTAAATACTCTTTAAGAAATGCCTGAACAAGGAGAGCCTCTTGGAGACACCAGTGAGTAGTCATTTCTCAGCCCACCAGCTGGGTGTGTGACACAGTGCTTCTTGAAGAAATATAGTTGTTACTGCATAGAGTATCTACTCAGTAGGGACTGCTTTCCATTAAGTCATAAGACTGAAATGGGAGAAATAATTAGGTTACTTTGATTTGCCTTTCAGATTTCAGAGATTGTAGAGAGTAAGAAATGTACACACCTGGGGTTTGGCTGGGCTGTTCTAATGGGATTTTAGCAGAACAGGTTTCTGCACTGAGAGCTCTCCTTGAAGTGGCTGGGCGCTGCGTCCTTTGTTTCTGCTACAGTTGCATTTCTGAGGCGGCAGATGCCGCAGCTGAATGGTTAAAAGAATGCTGAGGATGTGGGATTGGGTGCAGCATCTCATCTCTAGGATTTTTCTTTTACTGTGAAGGGACTTTGCTGAGAGGAGTGAGTCCTCAAACAAGTCTTAGCTCAGAGATTTAGCCTAGAATAAATGCAGTTTGAGTACTTTCATGTCAAAACCACGTTAACAGATCTGCACTAGATAAAGTAAGTTTAGCATGGGTTTTCCAATTAATAGTGACCAGATAGAGAGAGCAACAGTGACTGGGGCTAGCATACTGTTTCATCTATTCTAGGCTGACAGCTTTTTGTACTGTAATTCCAGAACTCAGTTATTGTATATTTATCAAAAAGCTTTATATTATCAAATATAGACCGGCTCGTATAAATAAATAGAATAAATAATTTGTCATGAGGACCAGTCATAACTCTATGCATTATTTCCATCTTTAACTTTGTGATTGCTAGTTTCAGTGGGCACATTTGATCTGGTGGAACCTTAATAACAAATGGGAATTAAACCAATATTTTAAAATAAAATTTACTCAACAGTTAATAAGAAAGAAGTTACTTTCTGTGGGAACATCAAACAAACCTGAGGAATTTAAGGGATTTACTGTTTGGCTTTGAAATTCTGTTGGTTTGTTTGAAGCTTGGCTTAAAGGTTAGGGGTTTTGATTTTCTTGTTGTGTTTTGTTGTCCTGAAATTTCATATTTTCTCTGTGGAAGCAATACATTATAGTTATTTATAGTTATTACTGCCCTAGCTAAGATAGAACTAAAAACCAAGAGGAGACCTTAAGGGGTGGTTAGCTGTGTGCCATGAATGTTTAAGTCTGCCTGTTTTGTTGATACTTGCCTTCATCTATAAGTGGGATTATGTTTGCATTCTGTTCAAGCAATCCTCCTTGCATTGTGCATAGTAAATGGCTCTGTCTTCCAGCGTTAAAGTGTTCAGAAAGCCTGTGTGAGAAGTTTTCAGTTGCAATGAAAATATGTTTTGACAAACTGACTTTTTATTTAAGGAACTGTAACTTTGGGTGTAAACTAAAGTATTTGATAGCTGCATTTATCCGGTACTGTAATTAATGATCCTGTCGTTTCTCCCTGACCCTAGGAAATGATGTATATCTGGAATGGCTATGCTGTAATTGGAAAATGTCCCAACTTAACAGAAGGCATGTTAGAGACTTTAATTGAAGCAGAAGAAGCATTGGCAAGAAGTTCAGGTAATCAGTGATATGACTTAAGCAGGTATTTTGCAGTGCAATACCCAAAGATATTATCTGTGAATAAAGAGAGACAATCATTAGTAAAGTTAATATGATCATAGGAGAAACAGAGATAATAAAACCATAAACTGTTCATGCAGAGAGGAATAATTTTCCTTTTTTAGTATAGCAATACCTTACAATAGTTGCAAGTGATTTTACACCCACAGTTTATGACATGTTTTAAAGGACTGTTTGTTTTCCTAGATCAAAACCAGCACATACAGTTACTGATTACGTGGTTCATGAAGCTTTGCTATCCTCAGATACTGTATTTCAGTTTTGAAAGATAAATGGAAGGAGACAAGTCAGTCTTCTGTTTTAAAAGTGCTGTCAATTTATGGTGTGTCCTTGGGCTGAATGATACTGGTGTGTCAACCGTACGCTATAGAAAGCTGGGGTGCCAGGGACAGGCTTCCTTTGCACTATGGATGAGCATCAGGTAGGGGACAGCGCTGAACTGGAACAGGCTCTGCTGTCATGTCTTCTGCCAGTCTATTAATTAGCCATCCATGAGAAAGTTTAATTGATGTTTCTTTCTTGCCAGTCTTTCCCATTTCCTTTGGGAGCACAACCACTCTACACGAAGTTTTCCCTTACTGAATATTTTATCTTATTAAATACTACCTTCCTGCAAAAGGGTTAAACCCCTGTTGACAAAGGAATATAGACTAAATCACTGCATTGCAGTCTTTTCTAGGACCTCGGTCTTCCCGCGCACGTTCTGTTACACAAGATTTGAAAGAGTTGCCTGAAAGACTGACTAAAGCTATTTCCTTTCTAATGAATTGTGAAAGAGGACAGAAAAATAGGTGAAGGTGACATCTTCGAAGAAGGCTTTTGACCCTTTCATTTCTTTGTCACCCATTTTGCTACATTATTTTGAATAAGTGAATTATTTCTGTATTCCCCTTTTTTTGTAGATGGTAAGCTGTGGAGAAGACTGGCTTTTTGCAAGAATTTGTAGATGTTTTATTTATGGTTATAAAAAACTCTTAGGACATAATCGAGAAGTGGGATGTATTTCAAACATACCAACAATTTAAAGTATTGACTGTTCCAAGTAGTGACTTGCGGTTTTCAGGCATCGTGCTTTTCTTGACCTTTCCTGGCAGTGTTTGAAGCTAAACTATTGTATTTTCTCTATCTCACTGTTTGATTCATAATGCAGGAATCTCAATACTATAAAATTATGAATCTGAGAATGCGCTACTAGAAGCTTTATCCTATATAAGATGTAAAAGGAAGACTGTTAATAGGAGTAATGTCTAGAAATGCAAATCTGCTGTGCACAATTGTGTCTAGGATAGGTCCCTAAATGTTTGCTCATACAATCCAGGACAGTTTGTAGGTTATGTTATAAGTAGAGAAAATACATACATGTGAGCGAGTTCATGGGACATATGTCCAGAAGAGACAACTGATCTGCTTTTTATCGTCCTTATGAAATACCTCTTCTGTGGCCCTGAGTCTTCTCACTGTGCACATACTTGATGTGTCAACTTCTGCCCTCTTTCCTGTTCCTTCTTAGTTAGTTTGCTGCATAGTCTTGGGCATCTTCCCTGGCTTTGGTGGCGTATGTATGTAGGTGCCTCTGTGTGACATAGCAATAGAAGTGACTCCAGTTGTAGGATCAAGGCCTCCATCTGCACAGTCCAAAGGGGAGCGGCTCTTTCACGCAGTGTGTGTCAGCATTTTATAAGCTGGAGTGATAGAGGAAGAACCAGGTAAGGATTTGGGTAGTGGAAACAGACTCTCAATAGCACGAGATGCACAACATTGCACATTTTGCAGAAATCCTTATCAGCTAATATTTCATAAATTATTGGAAATGAGCAAACAAGCTGAAGGATTTGCTTCTAAAGTTTAAGACTAAGTTGTCTCTATGGGATAGCTATGAAAAAGTCAGGTGTTTTATTTTAAAGGTATAATGCAAAAATTTTCTGGTGGAGAAAGGGTTTTGTTAGTAATGACTTTGAACTTGGCACTAGTGAGGCTGGTAAGGCTCCACGCACTTGTAGTTAGATGTATAAACTCAAAAGAGGTGAAAAGAAGGTATAATAAGAAGATGAGGGCATATGCAATGCAGGTAGCAAAGTCTGGCAATTTTTTGTTTAGACAAACAGAGGTGGAGAATTGATAAAACACTTGCCTGTGAATGCATTGTGTGAGTAGAAGTCAAGGAAGGAGAAGAGTGGTGCATACTAAAGGGCAATAAAGGCATAAGGTTACGACATTATAAATTGGACCTCAATATTTCCAAAGAGGATGCTTTAAATTAGTTTTTAGGTGTCAGAACAATAAGATTGTGGAAAGGCTGTTGTGGAATACACTTTCAGAGGACAAATCTTGATCGATTTTTGAAAAGGTTGATGCATGTTTGTCTCTGCATTAAATTATTCAAATTAAGTTCCTCTGTCCTGTGTTCCAGTAAATGGGTTGTACTCACATCTACCTGTCTAAAAGTTTTCCTACTGGCAAGAAAGTCTTTGCTGCTCTATAGATTTCTGAAATGTGCCATTTACTTAATCTTGCAGCTACAGAATTACTAGCAGATGACCAGTGTGTGATAAAGCTGTTAAAGGGTTTGTGCCTCAAGCATTTGGGCAAGATCTCAGAAGCTGAGGATCATTTCAATTACATCTATTTAAAGTAAGTTTTCTGCCCTGACATACAGGAGAGCTCTTGAATTTCTCAGTAACTATGCATTTCAAATAAGAGGAGATGCAACCATGATATGAATAGAAGGGAGGGGGCTGCAGTATCTTTAGTATTTATTTCAGTTGCTTTAATATCAAGGAATTTCAATTTTAATTGCCAGTGTTGTTAGCCACGTATGGAAGAATGATTGCAAATCTACACTTTTTACTGAGATATTTTTCCTTTTGGGGAGACTGTAAAAAATTTTTTAGACATCGTTTCCAGTTTCCCTACTTTTGTCTTACCAGTCATGGAGAGGATAAGCTGCCAAATGCAGTCTGCGGAGACAGATGGCAGCACAATTATACTTCGAATTTCTATACATCATGCAGTGAATGACATTTTTTTTGTCGATTCACATGGGTAAAGCTGATAATATTGTCATCTTTTCTAATAATTCCCTGTTAATAAAAGACAATATTTTGTAATCCTGAGAAACAGCATGCAAAATATGCATGCAGCTTTGGATAGAGAACATGACAATTGTTGTAATAGAGATAAATTGCTCCTTGTTAGTTAATCTCCTGTTTGTGTTTGGAACTGTTAAATGAAGGAAACAATGTGTCATTTTAAGATCTTGAGGCTCTTTCTTTTCCAACACAGTGAGAAGAAGATAAAATATGACCATTACCTAATTCCAAATGCCTTGCTGGAGCTGGCAATACTATATCTGGACCAGGATAGAAGAGAAGAAGCAATAAAGCTACTGGAAAGAGCAAAGTAAGCAAGTGATCAGCCTGTGCTGATGTTCTGATGGGTCAGTTTGTTATTTTACTGGTTAGCAGGAAGCAGAAACATTTAATTACTACCACAGAAACTTACTGTTACATGGACCTTTCTGATGGTAGATGTTACCTGATCATTCAGCCTGTGGCATACCCATCCATTCTGATAAGAAAAAAAAAACTTTAAAGATGTTAACATGAATATCAAAGGCTTCCATGTGAAATAATCCATGCATAAGAACGTGTGATAATCTTTGTAGTCTAGTTACTTATTCATAAAAAATAAATTAAGTCAAAGCTCTGTGTTACGGCTAAAATAGCAATACTCAAATTGATGGTTAGCACTGCTGTTTTCTTTCCTTGATGAAATACATTTAAGATAATGCTTCACGTTGCATTTAGTGTTGTGTTTTTTCATCTGCATCTGAAAGGCAACTGAAACACCTCCTTTCACTATTTTGTGTGATCAGTTTTTCTAGCAAAGTAGGTTTATCAGGAATAGTTGGGTTTGATCATGTATATTCCTTATTACAAAACTAATTTTTGCCTGTGTCTGAGCTTTTGCTTCTCTGCTGAGCTGAAGTTTCTTGGGGCAAGGGGAGGAGAGGGAATACAAAACAAAGAACCTTTGCTCTCTTCAAGCACCCTGCAGCAGGGTAGTTCACATCCTGATGGAGTCCGTATGTCTGCATCTTTCCAAGTGCAGAGTCTTACGCCAGTCACTGCCACGGGTGTGAGCAGCTACAAAACTGATGTCTGGCCCCAGGTTTTAAAGGCATCAGACAGAGTTTTTGTGTTGGGCTTTTGTCCAAGTCAGTCCACTATGTGAGACAGAGGGGTGAATCAGCCCTGCTGAAGATTGTGCCAAAAGCCTGTCAACACAAAAATTAAAATATTGCAGTTCTTAATCTCCTATGCTTGTGAGCCAGGTTCTCTGTAGACTCCTGGAAGATATTGAGAGCTAAAATTGCATTAGCAAAACGCAATGGAAAATGTTTCAATTGGTTTCACATTCCTCAAAGCACGCCTCTCCTCCTGTCCTCATTTCCTTTGTTGAAATCTCTCTAAAGAAGAGATCTAGAAATTAATGATTCAGAGCTGCTCATTCCATCTGGTACTTCTATTGCTTGCTGCTCAGCATCGCACCTTTCCTCTGATTGCTCTGTGTGTCTCAGGTCGCAGGACCTCTCGAGGGAAGGTGTTTTGCTTAAAGAAGAGCACCAGCAGACAGCAACTCTTAAAACTTTGTTATAACCCGCTGTATGAAAAGCTAATACTCAGATTTGCTGTGCTCGAAGAACTCATGGAAACTAATGATACGCAAAAAAACGTGCACCACAACCCCCCACCTTGTTTCAGTCAGACATAAAAAAGTGCAGTCCCTACGTTGCAACCTGTGGCTGTCACACTGGGTTAAAATGCACAGGGTTTATGAGCTTTCAGCTGAAAATGCTGAATGTCTTTGGAGCCACTAGAGGGAGAACGCGTTATCTGTGGTGGGTTTCAGGACTGTAGAATTATGTTTGCAATTGGCAGGAGTGCAGGAAAGCACTTGGCTTGTACATGACGCTTGATTTGCCTGACCTAAATCCACACACTGCTGCTGGCTTGCATGTTTCAGCTCTGGGAGGAGGAGTGGAATGAGGTGATAAACAGTTTTGGCTTGGCCATGCATGGAAATGTTTGTATTTCTATTTGAATGACTGTAAACTACAAGCAAGAATATTTGCCTACTGATGAGAAATAGCGTGTCTGCATAACAAAGTCTACTTAATTTAAAGAAAAAACTCCAAAGAGTATCAGATCAGCATACAGCAGAACCCAGTCACCTCTTTTTCTCAGTCAGCCTCTTGGGTATTGCATACATAAAATCATAAGCTGGTGTGGGCTGGGTGTGGAATTCCTTGTTTTCACAAAGAGGGTGCTACTGCCATAGTGACACGTACCATGCTTCCGTGCTTGATTTGAATTACGAATTTTGAACTGAAATGCTTTTAAGGTATACAGACTGCTTAATACTTAATGTTATGTTTCTGTAAAGACGACAAATATCTTCTAAAAGAAAATTAGCATGCCTTTAATCATCTTTGGTATCTAGATTCTGGATCCATCCTGCAGGAGCTGACATTAATTCCTATTAAGAAGGCTCTGCATTTTTTTATGTGGTCCTAGGGGCAAATTTTCATTTTTTAATATAAGCTTTTGCATAAAAATACAGATTCTTTTAATGTTTCTATAAGTCTTTAGAGTACGATGTAGCCACTGGGGATTGTAAGCAGATGACACTGTTGAGTCAGCCGCTAGATGTTTGCAGGCTTTCCCTGGGCTGGTAAATTGCTCCTCAAAAGCTGATATATAGTATTGTGTCTGTCTACTTTCTCTTTCCAAGCTTCTAGGGCAGCAAATTGTCTGTCCTTATTTCCTACACGCAGTATGCATCATTGACAACCATAGGACAGGGATAGGATGTTTCCCTCTTCTGGTTCAGGACAATTGCACTCTCTCTCTCTCTCTCTCTCTCTCTCTCTCTCTCTCTCTCTCTCTTCCCCCCCACTTCCTCTTCTCTTCTTCCTTGAAATGTGTCTGCTGAATTCAGAGAAGTCTATCATATTAAACTGGTTTTAAAAAGCCTGAAAATGTTTGTATTTAAATTTGTCAGTGATACTTTCAGAGGAAAAAAAAAATCTAATTTCTGAGTGTACACTAAGTGGATGTTATAGATATTTAATGGGGACTCAGTCTTTTGATTGAGTAGACCCAATTCAATTCCTTATTAAGCTATATTTTTCTGGTAATTGCCAGACAGTGGAACTACAAGTAAAGAACAAAGAGCTGCATTGTTTGACTAGGAACACATGCCTTGTATTTGAGAGTAGGCAACAAAGGAGCTTGTGAAGAAAGATTTTTTTGCTGTCTACAGTTGTTTTGCTTAGAACAATAATATAAAGATAACTTGAAAATGTTTTTAAAAATGTATATTCATCAGAGTGGATCTGCTTTTGTTTTAGACAAAACTACAAGAATTATTCCATGGAAACAAGAACACATTTCAGAATTCAAGCTGCCCTGCACCAAGCCAAATCCGCCCCAGAAAATGGAATGCACTCTGGAGCCTCGGCAGTTTCGTAACTTTTTCTTCTTTTGTCCTGTTTGTTGCAAACTTTGGTGCAGAAAATTACTGACACTTTAGAATTATTTTCCTTCTCTTTCAAGTCAGTGAGAAACCAAATCATTTAAAATTTTAAAGGTGATGCATAACACATTAATCTAGTGTAATAACATGGCAAAAAAATCTCTCAAACCAACCCTAACCTTCAAAAATACCGTTTTTCCAACAGTGGCTTTTTGAATACTTACATCTGCGTAGTTCATTTTTCAAGCATGTGTGCCTTTTTCTTGCCTTCACAACATTTACCGAGCAAGCTACCACATAAAGGGGTACAAATGAAAAAAAATCCCCAAACAACATTTAAAGATTCATGGGTTTAATCTCGGTTAGCTATAAATGTTTTTATTCATATTGCAAGCAGCTGAGAAGGAAGCATCACTTTTTTAAGTACCTGCTTAGGTGAAACTGTGAGAAAATCTCAGTGCACAAGAAACACAGCAGGGAGGAGCTCTGAATCCTGGGCATTTCTAGTTGTGTGTCGAAAGTTACTTTGTTTTTACTAGTCACATTTTTGCTTCTATAAGAAACTTGCTGGTGAAAAAAATGGTCTCCCTTATGCAAATATCTTGACTTTTTCTTTAATTTGGTTTTCATGTCGAGTTTGCTGCTCATAGCAGCTGAAGATTTTACTGAGGGTTTGGAGGGGAGGTGGTGACAGTATAAAACTGCATCACTTCTTCTTTGACAAGCTTAGACATGGGAGGCCCTTAGGAAACAGTTTTTTCATCAGAACAAACATGATTATATCAAATTTTAAGCACAAGTCCTTGAAGGTCACCTAAGAAACAGCAATATCGCACTGGCTGAACAGTAATACAGGAGTTACCCATGACAGTTGATTCCTTCTTAAAACGATTGCTCTTAGGTTTGCCTAACTTGAGATGTCCACATTTAAAGAGGTGGTATTTCCTGTGTTAGGCAGGTGGGGTTAGGGCGGTCTCCCTTGGCACAGTGCTCTGCTTTTCACAAAGGAGAGCCCTTTATCTTTTTGCTCTTTATTGATCTTTTGGGGGGAAATTTCTTTGTAAGGGGCTTTGAGAATAGAGCCATGAACTGGGGCCTGCTTTGCAGCGCTGTCAGCCATAGAACTGCTGCTTTTCTGTGAATCTGGTGAGGTCAGACATAGCGCATATTTAACTCATATTTACCATTCTCCAGACTGGCTCCATGATTGTAGGCCTGTGGGGTTTTGGGGCACACTTCTACCTCTCTTTTGAAAGAGCTTTTCCCCATGACCTGTTCTGATATGTGGAGATGGGAGGTCTTTTGACAGCCCATTTTCTCCGATGGAGATGTTTGTCAGGAAGATTGGTATCTTAAGTACCTCACAGTGAATATTCTTTCTAAAGTGATTGTTCCCAGCAGAAGAGAAAATTGACAGCTTACAGCTCTGCTTTTACCTCTTCTAAGGAAATGACATTGTTTTATAATTGCAAATTAATATGCAAGGAGACAGAGCCACCTGTTCCTCAACAAGGAGAACTTGCATTGTCTTAAAAATAGACACCCTTTATGAAAGTTAAAATCATAGATGAAGAATGCATTTTTAAGTGACTTTCTCAGATAAATTCAGTTCAGATAGATTTCTCAATTCAGATAAAATTCAGTATAAACAGTTATGCTATTTACATATTGCACATCAAAACTTGTGTAAAACTTCAGCCATTCTTTGTATAGAATAAAAAAGATTCTTGTTCTATTTCATGCATGTAACACCTCTTCTTGCAGTTGCGTCCTTTTCTAATATTTTAGCAGTCCTTAGCATCTTTTAGGCAAGCTATGCCATGAAAATTAGCATGAATTGCACTTTGCAGAAAGCGAACAATCCTTCCGACTGTAGATTCATCTCTCAAGGCCACTGAAACACTCTTAGAAATTTCACCCACAACCAAGTTTTGCCTGATCTTGGACCCATTGCACAAAGGACATACTGCGCAACATACAGTCAGCTGCTCTGATTCTTTGCAGCAAGGATAATCCTAACATTTTCATGGTCATCTTTCGTTGAGCACTAACACCAGTCATGCATGGGCCTGATCTCCAGCTTCAGCTTAGGGCTTATAGTCAGCCATGATCTGGTAGTCCATGCTGTCACTCTAACTTTTTGGCTCCTAACTGATGTGAAGTATTCACGGTCCTCATATGAAATATTCACCTTCCTCATGCAGCAACAAAGACTTACAGACTGTGATGTTCTGAACTCACTGAAGGAAAATAACACCTTGCTTGCTAAAGGATGAATGTACTGTTTGGCGCGTCATCACTGTATACATTTTTTCAGTGTGTTACAGTTTGAATTGCCCACCATTGCTCTTTGTTCGTCAATGTACGTCATTTTGATGTTCTTCTGTGGCAGGGATCAAAAACAGAGTGGTATCAGTCTGGGCTGGAAGGTCTGTCCTGGGACTGTTTTTTCCATTTATTCTCCTGAAGCTGCTGTGTTCTGCCTGAAGCATCTCTGCAGAATGGTAAATTGCTTCATCAGTCTGGAGTTCCCAAGTACCGTGAGTTAGGGAGAGGACAGCTGGTGCAAGTTCTCAGACAGCTTGAGTGTTCAGTGTATTTACCTACCAGAAAATAGGAGATACTGTAACGGAATCCAAATCAAAGCTTTTCAGCATGGCCTAAGATTCAGGAAACCCAAGTACTGCTTCCGATACATACAGTCAACACCTCACTTGCTGAAGGAGCACTTCCTTCTGCTTTCAAGCACTGAGCTGTCTAACTAATGCTAGAGAAACCCACTGTGTATTATGCTTTAGCCAGCAGCTGCTGGCCTTGACTCTTCTCAGTCCTCAGCAAAGCCAGGCATTGACCAAAGACAAACTACCGACTCCTATAGCAGAAAATAGTTTCTGCTCTTGGTAAGACTTTTATCTTAAAGCTTACAAACTGTATTTCTTTTTCTATGTCATTTTTTTTAGTAGCACTTAGGAATGGTTTCCTGCCAGTAGCCAAGGAGGAGTAGAAATTCATGCTCCATTTCCTGGATGCTGCAGCAATTGCCTTGGTGCCCCATGTGGTTAGTGCTGTGCCATCCGACAGTGGCAGTGGTCAGGAAAGGAAAAGCAGTAAAATGAGCATCACTTTTCTCATTAGATCTGATCTGTAGAATCCATGTACGCATGGTCCCTCACTAAACTGAAGGGAGGATGTGGGCTGAAATGGCAGCAGCTTGTACTGAGGTCCAGTGAGGTGTAACTACAACACCCAGATCCTATAAATAACGCTAGGTGAGGTAACCTGGTGGGTGAAGAATGACCTGGTTCAGGTTTTCTTGATGGTCAGAAAATGTTTTGATGATGAAGTCACAAATGTGATACAACTACTATTATTTGGCAACATCCACTTCCAATTGCTCAACTAAACCAGTACCATAGGAACATGCTTTGATTTATTACTGATATGGTGTTCCATAACGATCTACAATTAATGCATGCTGTCACGGATGGTTGGTTTACAGACTGTCCCATTCTGACAGTGCCTGGCCTCAGGTTGTTTACACTGCAGTGAGACAGCATTCAAAACTTACTTAGGAAATTTCACCTTTTATAAAATGTAGCAGCATAGAATAGGATCATAGCAAACATTTTGTTCCTTTTCACATTGGTTTTGGCATTAAGTTCTATATCAAGTTTAATGCCTTAGTACTTTAGTTGATTTATGGCCTGAGTCCAAGACTACTAAAAGATCGTACATGGGATGATGGCTTTAACAGCTTGCGTGACTTTGGCCCAACAGAAGCATCGAGTAATGCTCCTCTGTGTCAAAGAAGGCTGTCCTGGAGGTAGGTCCCAAGAATGCAAAAGGCACTCTCAAGAGTTTAAATACAACACTCAGCTTCTAGTTCCACCTGTGAGATTAATGTCTTTGCCTTCTCAAGCCTAAAAACACAGCAGAAAAGCAAATGTATATGAAATGACCAAAACAATGTGTTCTGGATAGTTCCCCCTCTGGGAAGAAGAGGAGAAGATAAAGAGGTGAGTCATGTTGTTTACTGCTGTACAGGAAAATAGTTAATGGTTGGAAACATTACTGATAAACGAGATCGGAAAACTTGAAGAGACTAGAAATGAAACTTGCTGCTTTTCTCATTATGTTCTGCAAATACATTTTTGTGATAGATCACATGCAAAGGCTGTATTGGCAAGTACTTTAGTTGAGTGATTTGTCATCATAAAGTATTTTTTAACAATGTTATCTAGGTTTGCTTCAGATCAGGTGTTTTAAAAATATAAATACAAATACTTTCCTTAAAACATGCCCAGTCAATCCCCTACTCCAAGATTATCATCAGCAACATGGCTAACATCTGCATTGCACTGTGGTAAAACTCTGCATGGCGTTTACTCCAAATTCAGCAATGTTTTTGTAGGGTTGCACCATGTTCTGTTATTTTTCTGGGTTTTTTTAAAGCTCTGCACCTACTTACTTGTATTGCTGGCTGAACGCAGGCAAAATTTTTATTTAGAATTATGCATTGCATTGAATTCTACTTGTTTTATTTTACAGAAAGAATATAAAACAGAGCAGTCACAACCCCCACACGTGCTCCTTATGGGCTGCTTCATTTAAAAAAAAAAATACAAAAAAATTGTTTCTCTCCTGTTAGTCAAGTCCTGTAAGAGCAGTTCGAGGTCTGTGGCTGAAAGGCGGTCTAGCAATGTGGTGAGAAAGAGAAGCAGAAACTGGAATAGTCTGGATGGTTTTTATCTCTCACTGTTCTTTTTATCGCGCAGCACATGGGGCGTGAAGGTAGGGAACAATTTCCTTAGCACGGGAGTTGTATGGGATGTTTGTCTGATGCTGGAGCCACAGGGACCATGTTTGGTGTCGATGGTGCAGTTCTAGGATGGGCTAGTGTTTCTTTTGTGAATGTGATGCTTTTCCTGACGTTGTGGTGAAGGTGGTGGCACGAGATGCGTGAACACTGCCCCTGCTCCTGCTGTGCAAGGGTGCAGAACAGAAACTTTATCTCTGGTGGTTAGCAGAGTGCAGCAAATTACTCTAGGGAAGTGAAACCATGTTGTTTAACTCTAGAAAATACAGTGTATGGATCATGGTCACTGTCACCTTCGTTTGGGTGCACTAACCCAGTACTGCCCCCGTCACTGCCGAGGTGACAAGGCCTCTCTTGGGCAGCTGCAGTTTTCAAGGCAACCAGCAGGAACAGTTACAGTTTTGATATTTCAATTGTAGAACCATAGAACACCAGGCTGGAAGGGACCTCAAGGATCATCTGGTCCAACTTTTCTGGGCAAAAGCACAGTCCAGATGAGATGGTCCAACACCATGTCCAGCTGCATCTCAAAGGTGTCCAGTGTTGGGGAATCCACCAAGTCCCTGGGGAGACAATTCTGATGGCTGATTATTCTCATTGTGAAAAATTTGGCTTTTGTTGTTACAGTTTATGGATACCTGGGTCAGGTTTCCTTTCTGTGATGCTGGGCTCAAGGAACACCAGGAATCTCACGCGTTAGTGCCTTCGCTATGTGTCTATTGAAACACACACATACATACATGCCTACACCACAAGTCTGTGCATGTATATCACGCACACCAGTAGCAGGTTCTGTAGCCAAAGCTTTTTGAAAAGTGATTGGAACTGTTTGAACTATTAAATACAGCATTTAAAAAAAAAAAAAGTGAAATAGTTTTTTTAAAAAAAGCATTGACACCTTCTCCAATGATGGCTGCAGAAAATGCAGGGAGGTTAAGGGCCTGAACTACTGCTTTGCTGTGGGATCCTAAAGGAAACGATGTGCAGTACAGAGCCTTCTACAAGGAGAAAACTCCAAGCAAACAGGCAAGAGCCCTTTGGTGAGGTGACCTCACGTAAGGGCAGTTTTAAGCTGGAGAGTTCAAGGGCATCAGACAGGTTTTACTTCAGAATAGCAGAGCTCCACCTTGGTGGGACAGTGCCTGGGATGGCTCCTCCTGATGGAAAACACGGCTTGGGAGTGACTGTCTGTCTCTCAATCTGCAACACAGCGGGAATTCCTGATTAGACAGGCAAGATCTAATGTCTAATCTAATTTGTGATTAGACAGGGTAGGACAAGATGCTAAAAAGGTGGAAGTTTGTCTGTCTTTCTGCAGCAAGAACCCTGGAAAAGTGCTTCTAGCAAGCAAAAGCAGGGCCTGTTGTGTCCAGGGCAAGTGCTCGGGGTGGACAGCCAGGTTGCAGTGAACATTCACTGTTGTGCGCAGAGTGGTTGTTGAAATGCCTTATTTGAAGTAAAGACAAATATTTTGTAGGGGTTGGTGCTGCAAAGAATAGGATTCTGAAGTTATTTGTTTTTCAACTGAGAGGGCAGAGGGTTGGGGCTGTTTGCAATGTGGTTGGTCCCCTCTTACCTTTTCATTTTCAGTATAGATTCCTCTCTGCAGCTTTTCCTTGGCCACGTGTCTGTGCTGGGCGGGTGTTGTAATGAATCAGTTGTTACCATGCAAAGACAGCAATTTCTTCTGCTCAAATCAAAGGGATGATTGGGCAGAGTGCGTTTGGACTGTTTTTATCAAAAGGCATTAACTTTGCATTTCATACCAAGAATTCCAAAGCCCCCAACTCTTATCCCAGGACAGGTTTAGATGCAAGATTTTCTGCAAAGGATCGTTAGCATAAATTATATTCTTCAACATTAAACGCTATATAAAAGAAAAAGTTAATCCTTGAAGTTAATTTTTATTCTGGGTGTTAAGTCGCGAAAGGTCCTTTTGAACAGATTTTATTCCTGTTTTTTATAGGTTATCAAGCAGTGTGTAAGTTTTTAATAAAAATCTGGTGTCTGTAATAAACTGTATTTACAATCAACTAGCATCAGCTTTGTTTCCAAGTCCATTTTAATCCAGGATTTAACTGACGGGAAGCCTCGTATGTTTGGTTTCAGCCATTTTGTTATTTGTTTCACTGGCAGTCTGACTCAGAAGAAATTTCATCTTTACCACAATTGCACAAGGACAGGAAACACTGAAGTCTTGAAACTGGCAACTTCAGTAAGTTCAGGTATTTCATAATCCCTCAGCCTAGGAACGTGCATTTCTACCACTGTGAAGAGAGGACTGTCAGCTTTCCAAACACCTAATTGCTTTCATTCCTGAGAAGCTGCAAGACAGTAGGAGCTTTAAAAACCTTCTGTGGTTAAAGCCCTTCTACAACACCAGCTCCTCACAAAGCCATTATCTGGGTGTTTTATGTATGAATTTTATGATTCTCCCCCAGATTTTCATAAGGAACTGGCAACAAGTAATGAGAATTATCATTCTTAGATGTAAAATGAATAAAGCGATATTTCCAGTAACATGCAAGAATTTTTAAGCATAAAGGTATTTATAACACTGAGTATTCATTACTTGTCTTTGTACCTCTCAAGATTTGTGGGATACTTTTTTTTTCTTGTTTTATGAGACAAAATCCATTTTCTAATGTAATCTGCATGTGTAACCTAACCATGCCCCTGCTGTACAAGCAGCTCGGTCTCTGTCTGCTCTGGTTATGTGGCACTTGTGGCAGCTCTTCATCTTTAAACAGCAGAGCAGGCTGCCAGGAGAGGCTGTGGTGTCCAGCAGTGATGAGGGGTGTGTGGACTTCACCTTCCATGTCTCTAGCCCTGTTGCCTGCAATCACAGCAGAGCGAGACTGATGCTCCACTCAGCTGTTTCTAAAAACACTGCACATTCTCATCATACTGCATGGCCCCTACCAAATTCTTTAAAGCAACATTTTTTGATGACTTTTGATGCACCTAAAAACTGGGTTACTTGCACACAATAGCTTTGCAGACGTTTTACTGTGGGGCTGCCCCCCCCCCCCCCCCCCCCCCCGCAAAGCCCTGGCGTGAGAAGGTCTATGGCTGAACAGGTCCAGATGAGGAAGAGCCAGCCCTTTGCACTCCGTGAGCTGCAGCAGACTCAGGTCAGGGAACAGCTTTGAATGGACTGTCTAATGTGCCTGAAGTGATTTATTACACCCTGCTGAGACAGAAAGTATTATCTTCCTCTTACAGACAGTGGAATTAAGACACAGAGCTGGTTTCACAACTGTAGCCAAAATTCAGGTTACACATTATTTGTGTTAAAAGTGGGATCAATTATGCTTTTTTGAATTAAAAAGCACCCAGCACAGCCCTGCACCTAAAAACTTGAAAAATAATAATTTATTTGTTACATTAACACTTTTGCCTTTAAGCTAAAATTTGAGCTTTTTGGAATGTTTTTGTGTAATCAACTCTAGTTTGATCCCTTCACACCTTCCTGCTATCGAACAAATATTTCAATAAAAGTCATTTTTCTCTTAATCCCATACAAAGTTCAGCTATAAAGAGTCCCTAGAAAAGCATTCAGCTCAGTAACTGTTCCACTTCGTATTTCTTTCAAGTCTTGTAATAAATAAAGACTAATACCAACATGACAGTACTGTTTTTTCAAATTGTTCATTTGCCAGTTTCAACAAGATAAAGAAAAGAAATTAATACTTAATGTGGACATTGTTTTACCAAAAAAAAAAAAAAAGGAAAGAAACCAAACCCCCCCAAACAAGCAGACAAAAGGACACAAAGGAACAGACATGGAATGATGAAAAGGAACAATGATATTGCACAATTTGAGGTCTCTCTTTGCAGATTTTGATCCATGTAATTAGGTATGTATGAATTCAGCAACAAATTGTGTCCAGATAAATGCGTAGCAATTTGAGTGAATCTAGAACTGTAGACTGCTTTTAATTCCTTCTGACTCCTACTTGGAGTTCTCCAATGTTGCTGTCAGCTGCAGGAATAATACATACATCATGTTGATTCCATATTTTGCTGGCCAACCCTTCAGAATCTATCCATAACAGGCACAGTTCTTCTATACTGTAAATAAACTAAGTCTTCAAAGAACGGGGGTCTCTTAAGCACAGCTTGTTGTACCAAACACCAGCTATTTATGAAGAACAATCAAGAACATTCCCTGATTTGTTGTGGTGAACTTGCGACTGCATCTCATTTTGCAGACAGGGACTTGTCAACGTGTCAGCATTGCATTGAATGTACAACAGTCACAGGAGGGTACGGGGGTACCGTAAGGGGAGCAGGGGAAGAGAACAAACCTGCCAAGTGGATACAAGATCTTTACAGCTCCAGGCTTTGCTAGACCATCTCTCAACAAGCACATACTGTTTGCTACAGAAATCGGCCCCTTGTGTCACGCTGGCTGGAGCAGTACCCTTCTCCCCCTCAACTGCCAGTACAACTGGGTTTATATTAACTTTGCATTTACATACAGAACACTATATATTTTTCCCCTATCTGATTTCCTACCTGTTGGGTGGACTGAGGTGTCAGCCAGCAGGGCTTAACAGATACATTTAATACAGGAGACTGAGATACAGTATGTTTATTCTTAACTTCTGATAACCTAAGAACTACAAGAACAAGAGATGCAGTATCCATTTACTATGAACCAAGACAACCATTTTTAAGGAGGGAAAAGTAGAATATGTGGATCAACGAACACTACATTAGTTCCAGGTTTTTTTTTCAGTCACAGTAGCTTAACTATTTATGGTCCATCTTGCCCACTTTTAACCTGATCAAGTTAAAGGTGACAAACTTTAAGGACTGTTGTTTCATCAAAACCAAAGAAAGTTATTAGAAGCATGAAATCATACTTGTTTCCTATCTTCATATTCCACATGATTTGTAGAAAGGGATAATGCATCTCAGTTTGCTTACAAGCTAGGAGATCACTTGGAAGTCTGTATATTCCTAACTGCAAACAAAATATAGCACTTTTAACAGGTTATAAATAAACTGTTTTTCAAGCATAGAGCCAGCCCAACAATAACAATACACTATTAAAAAGACCTAAGGCAATGAATTCCATCTCCAATGGAAAAAAAGAAAAAAGAACTGTGCAAACAAGCTTCAAACTATTTCTTTGTGCCAGTGTTATAAAATGTAGATTTCAATAAAGCCTTGACCCAAATGCCAGGACTTGTGAAAAGAATCAGAACAAAACTGGTTACTTTATTTAGAAAAAAAAAAATACTCTTATCTTGCTGCTAATAAAATCGGATACACGCAGTTTAAACATTTACAGTTGCTGTTAACATTTTACACAATTCCTATATATGGGTGTAAGAACAAACATTAAAAGACAATGGTGGGTCAAGGCTTTACATTAAAAATAACAACCTACTTTTTCTATAGTCTCTAAAATACTATGTTTTTCCCAATGTTTGCAGCCATTCAGGAATATTTTTTATTTATTTATTAGGAAATGTATATTTTGTGCATGAACTTAATTCCTAAATCCTGGCTCTTTGGGCTGAATGACAAAAGGATCAAACCCATTAAAGTAGATGGTTTCCTCGAAGGTTTAGTGGAGAAACCCTGGCTCAGTTAGTCTCATATGATGAAAGCAGTGCTGCATCCACTGGCTCCATGCAGGATGGACAGGTAAAGGATCTCATCAACCAGTCATCTATACAGTCCAGGTGGTAAATGTGCATGCACGGCAGAAATCGGATAGGGTCCCCATAAACAAAGTCCATCATACAAATGACACATCTGGGGAAAGAAAAAACAAAAATATTTAAGCTGCTGTTACCACACTGGAAGTGAAAAGCAGTGCAATACCTACTCCTGGATACATTTGAGTCAGGCTTTTAGTACTTGCTGATGCTGTGAGGAGTTCTTAGCGCTGTCTGTGGCGGCTCTGCCAAGCACTAGATTTTTTGATGTTTCCTTTGTAGTCTGTGCCCATGGTTACAATGTTAGGGAGGGCAGGAAGGCTTCTGAAGGGCACAACGGGCAGCTCAGAGTGCACAAAATTAGAAATGGTAAGAGAGAGCTATTAAGGTAAGGAAATAATTTATTTCCCCACTAAGAGAGGATAAAAAGGGAAAAAGCTGTAAGGGCATGAATTGCATGGGTCAGGAAGGCAGTTTCACCGGTATGGGGAAAACAAGCAAGGGTAAAGGAAAGGGTTTTCTGTGTGGTAATTTTTTTCAGAAAGCTACATTAAATTGCAATCCCTAAAAACAAGGCAAAACCAGGAAGACAGAAGCAGGTTTCCCAGGGTAGTATCATAAACGAGTGCAGCCACCACCTTCATTCAGGTGGGTTTCCATGACTTACTCTCTGATCTTCTTCTCGGAGCCGTCTCTGCCAGGATCATAGACTCCTTTAGGTAGATGCTGAATAAGGCCTATCCTCTGCGCTATTCTGATTTGCTCCTCTTCTGTCAGCTGTGTTGCTAGCCGAGTCTGGCTAGGAGTCGGGTGGTAAACAGGAACAGGGACCTGCTCCTAAAATGAAAATATTTCAGTTAGAAAAACCCAAGAGGCTTTCCTAGCATTTTGCAGCACAGACAGGCGATGTATTCAACTTTTCCTCTTCGCCCTACAAACATTTGTGTGCTCTCCCACTCCTGCTTTGCAATTTTGGGGCTATAATTGTATTGAGGATGGGAAAAAGAACTGACGCCCAAGGTTTGTGGTTGTTCTCTGTGAAAGACATTGTCCTCAGGGATTGTTCATATATGAAACACACATACAACAAACTCCATGTGACAGCAGGCAAATAAGCCTTACAGGCACCTGGTGAACTGCTCAGATACCAAACTGAACAACGCGCAGTGGCTGAGGAAGAGCCCCCAGTATTTGCAACAAGTAGTTGTTGGGTTTTTTGTTGTTTGTTTTTTTGTTTGGTTTTGGGTTTTTTTACATTTAGGAAGAGTTATTTGCAAAGATGAAGACAGTGCCTATTCTTAAGAGTTTTAGAGAAGGAATTGTTATTGGTTCTGCAATAACTAAAATCGACATGAACTGTTCTGGGACACAAGCTCCAATCCAGAACTGCAGATTTAATTCCTGTGTGTTTAAAAACATCACCTGGACAAAACCAGAACAGCTTAAACAAGACACTCAAGTTTTACATTTGTTCTCATGCACTGATATGATTTTTTTATGAGCCCTTCCTCTGCCATGTTCTCAGAAGCTTCTTCTGAACATCTGTGAAATTTTGAGCAGGTATTTTCACTAACAAACATTTACATTAACATACTACTTCTGTTACTTGCTTATGAAGAACTTTCCTGGGCATAAATACGCATTTTGAACAGCACTATTAGGACAGTACTGTCCTGTAACCATAGCTGTATTGTTTATAGGGAGACTGTTTCTTGCAATAAGCCGATTTTAATGGTGGTCCTTCAACAGCAGAAAACACTTCAACTTACAGATGCATTCTGAAAATAACCCTGGTGCATCAGAGACAATTGTATTGATTCATCTGTGTGAACAATGCAAAAGTTGATGTTTCAGAGGACACTGCTGCAGGACAAGCAGACTGCAGGAGTGTGTGCAGCTGCACCTCAGGAAATGCTAATGCAGCACACAGCAACTGCAACAAAGTTCCCATCGCCAAACTGCTGCTCACTCATCACTGATCTGGGGAACGCACAGGCTTTCACTGCCTGTGAGAGCAACCACCTCCTGAAAACGTGTGTTTCCTTACACAGTATGGACTGCTGTGGGCATCTCAGGTACTTCCAGCAGCAGGGACACATCTGCCTTCCCCCTCTCCTGATCCCTCTTTGCCTTTTGCTCTGGAAACATTTAGCGCAGTGTTCAGTGCAACTAACACCAGCACCTGGCAAAGTCCAGATAGGGGATAATACATGTAATGCTATGCTTGTAAAACCTGATAAAGCGATGTTCTTTCAGTGCTAGGAAGCACGGCAAGCAGACAGGACTCCTGGAAGGCCAGGGGAAAGCAGCCAGAGAGGCCTGCAGCCTCCTGCCAGCTGGTGCCAATGGTACCCAGCAGCACAAGTCTTTGCTTAAGAGAAATGCTAATCAGAGATACAAGTCTGCCTGGAAACTCTTAACACAGCACCTACAACTCACAATTCAGCTGCAGGGTAAATTTCAGTCTTCTCTTAATTTAGCTGCCCCAGGATTTCCCCCTCTGATTTCCTAGCACAGCTCAGAGGAATTATGAGAAGGTTGAAAAGACAAAATGCCAGTAGTTCAGTAAGTGTGATTAATTTCCTCACTACTCTAAAGTATCTTTCACAGAATCACAGTTTACTTCTAGATCAGCTGCCTTGTAATGGTTTAATTTATCAGAAGTATCCTCTAATGGTCTTTTGGATAGGGAAAAGGTCCAGCCAAAGGTAGGTGAACTGTCACGTATAACACAATTCATTGAGTGGCTCTGCAACCTTCGTGCCAGCAAATTAAAGCATTTTTCCCCCTCCCAAATGCTGCAGACCCTCTGCACTGGACTCATCAGCGTGAGGCAGAGCCCAGTCCTGGTTTCGTGTTTCAAGAACTTAACACCACAAGCTATCAGTAAGTTTCCCCAAGGCTTTGCTCTACTACTTTGGACAGATTAGTAAATCAATAGCAAAATACATGACTGCTAGCTCCTTTCTTTGTAAGAAAGATATACAGAACACTTAGCATTTGTAAAGAAATGCACCCTCCTTCCCATCTTAGAAAAAAAGAGGAGCAGTGTAATGCAGGCAGAGCATAGGCTGGTGCTAATAAGGGCAGAGGGGAGGCTGCTGTATTTAGTACAGCTCCCCTTGGGAAACCAACAGCTGGAATGCTAGTACAGAAATAAAAGGAAAGGCAAAAGGAGCAGGAGGACAAAAGACTCCAGAAATTCTCAAAGTAGCAGTGACAACTGACAGTGAATGCCTATAGCAGAAGAGCAGCAAACCAATCATCACAGCAGAAATTACACAGCAGAAGGAAAGTACAGTTAAGTAATCTGTTGTGAGTTAAAACAATCAGGTTTGGACAACTCTGAAATGAGGAGTCAGTCATGCTATCCAGCCGATGACTGCTTCAGTTAAGTTTTGGACAGCAAATGAACACAACCTTTAAGCCAGAAACAGGCCAAACAAGAACAAACCCTAATTCCCTTGCTGGAGTTTCTTACACGCGCTCACTGCGACCAACCACCGATGGGCTACATAGTCAGGGAACCGATTTCTGCATTACTGCAGTGCCCCTCTGCTGTGGGTGTTGTCTTCCCTGTGGAGACCTGAAGAACTGGGATGTGATGAACCCCCGGGGCCCCTTCCTATGCCAAAGATACAAATGCTTTCCTGAGTGCCGCATGAAAACACTCCTCCTTTTGGCACTCGGTCTCTAGTTCCCTCTCTGTTGAGCCACCACCCTGCACTATGGGTCTGACATAACCAATTAAGGCAGGAATTTATAGTTGCCAGCTGTGGGCTTCTAAAATTTCACGTAGTGGGCAAGAATCTCGTCAGATGAGCAACTCTGGGTGAAAATCATGCTGTCCTTTCACCATGGCTTTTTTATATTCACAAGTATGAAAACACTGGGAGCACTGGGGCTGCCAGGTTGTTGTGAAAAACGCAGAAATTGTACTCCTGTAAATAAAGACAGGTGACAGCTCAATACCCATGATCCGGCACAGTTCCCTAACACCCTGCCTAGTGACCCTTTTAATCTCACTAACCGATTACTATTAAAAGCCTGCCCAAACTGATCTGGCAGTCCACTGGATACAAACCTACCAGTAAAATGGAAGAACACAGCTGCAGACATCGCAGATTCAAATTACAGGGTGCACCAACAATGACCTTTTCAAACTCCTCTCCCTCCCAACAGATAAAACAAAATTCTGAGTTGATACATGCAGGATTCTGAAAATATTTAACAATTTATTCATGAGTCTATGAGAGCCCAGATTTCTGACTCTGCTCACTGAAGTGACTTTCAGTATCCCCAAAGACATCAAAGTAAGAAATGGAGCAGACTGCAGGAAGCTCTCCCTCAACCACACCTTGAACCTACCCTGCCAGTCGAGGTGGACTCCAGGAGTCCCATGGGCACCCACCACCCCAGCCAGCTGCCCCAACTGCACAACCACACAGGCAGCCACATCCTCTGGTTTCTCCACTACCAAATCTCAGAAGTGTCTTTTGAAGTTTAGCTCATCCAACAGTAATTTCAAGCAGTCTGTAAGGGCAGAGTGCAGCCCTGTCTGTGTGGGTTTCTCACCCCTCTGCAAATCTTTCACAGTTCATAATGGATACTTCTCTCAACCTACCTTAAGGCAAGGCCCTGTTCACTCTGTTTTGGATATTCAAGGGTAACAATGTGAAGATTCAAAACTTCATCTCACACTTCTAGCTAGGGCCCCCCTGATGGGTGTATATATATAAAAGATTGCATTACTCAAGTAATTATTATTTTACTCCAAAGATGAGCATGAATTTATTGCTCTGGTGTCTCACTTTTCCCTTATCTACCATGGAAAATGTTTTTGCAGACAAAATTACGAAATACTGAACTCCTACCCAAAGTCTGTGTTATTTATCATTTGATAAAGATGTCAGGCATTTCAAACTAAGATGAAGTTTCACATTAACTCTGTTCCTCCTTGCAAAAAAAACCTAAGCAAGGCCAAAACAAATAATCAGAACCACATACTGGTGTCAGGCAATGAAATTAAAATCACTTTCTTGCACTTAATTTGCTTTAATCGATTATTTTTTTTCCCATATGAATTTAGTAATGATGAAACATCTCAGATGGCCACTAGTCCTGGAGATACACAACTTTCTTTTTCACAAAGGAGCTGGTGTCAGCACAAGCTTTCATGGCTTTTTGTGCCCCGAAATCATTCCTAATGTTTATTCAGCCCTTAAATAACACCATTAATTTAGACTCAAGGACTACAGCAGGGTTTATGTCTCCATCTCACTCTGGCTCCTCCTCCTTTGGGAGAGGGAGAGAAAAAAAAAAAATCATGGGAGGGCATCTGGAGGTCTGCATTTTTCACTTCTAACAAAAATAAACATTTTCACACATGGCTTAAAAGGCCCATAGACCGTTTCTGCATGCAGATTCCCAAGCACACGTTGGGTTCCTGCCTAGAAAAAGGTTTCATCAAGCACAATTTTTAGTTTGAAGTTCTCATCAATGCAACTTACCTTGGTTACTTATGCTGCTGTAAATCTGCTTTTCTCTTGTTTTACAGCATTTTCATCATGTTTTCGCAAGTGCAATGTATTTGAAATATACTGAAAACAGGTCAGTGGTAGATCAGAAACTCTTTAATCCCTGGATAAAGATTATTTTAAGATCCCTCTACGCCACGTATCGGCATTATGTTATCAAGGCTTCTGTTTATTGTTTTTAATAATTGCACCAACATGCAGAAATTATCCTTTCAGGAAGGTCAAAGGTGAGATGAATAATTCATCACATCTAATAGTTTCAGCAGCTAAAGCTTCACTGCTGTCCCTGAGATCACCTCTACAGCCACCTGCTTCCACTATTGACCATTTTGCTCAATTTCCACCTCCTCATCTAACCCAATGCTCTCAGCATGTCGCACTCTGTGATATTTATTTGCTTTTTAACACCAAACCAACGGCATATCTGTTAATTGCAGCCAAAGGAGGCAAACGTCTTCCTAGCTATGTTTATCTCTCTCACATCTTTTAAACACCAGCAGGTATAGCGCTCATGTTCCTTGCGGTTGCTACCTAATTAATTAATGCAAACATAACAGTTCAATGTGAAGTTCCCCAGCCCACAGCTCTTTTCTGAAATCCCTTCGATAAGCAAATGTCTTTCTTGAAATGTGTTGTCTGAAAGCAGCTGCACTGGTTCACGCACAGCTGCATCAGGGCAACACTGGCTGCACTGCTCCCCAGCCCTCACAGTCTGGTCTGGAAAGCATCCTGGTCTTTCTGCATCTCTAACAGCCCTGCAGCCCCTCAGCCTATTACAATGCTCATCATCACTATACAAATCTTTCAGACTTGTTCCTTCCCAGTTTTCTCACCTCTGAGCATCTCTGAGAGCTGAGATGCTTAGCAGGAAGCCTGAAAAACTAATTGAGGCAAGAACAACTTCAGTTTATAGATGTAAAGTCAGGAGGTGAGAAAAAAATCTTCCTTTTTTTCCCCCCCTGAAATCCCTGCTGAATTTTATGAAATTTTCTTTTCTCGCTACTTTATTACTTATAAGGAACTCACTGGGATGATGGTCCAGGGGCCTTTACTGAGAATGCCATTCTGCTCCAGGTGAAAAGACTCAAGACTCCATCTGTATGTGAATGCATGCTTTGAAATAATATCCTCCCCCAATACATATTACTGTAAAACCACTCGCCATGCTAATATGCATTAGACGACAACTGCAGCTTACTTTAATAACCCTTAGAATATTACAAGCAGCCTGCCAACTATAAAAACCTTTTTCTGCCATACAGAAGAGAACCTTTCATTTTTAAAGCTGAATACCAATTGCTATAAAACACAATGTAATGAAATCGTTACCCAGTCCTTTATATTCCTGCTTCCAGGTAGCCAGACAGTATAAATAACTGTGCTAACTGAACACTTACGTTAAAAAATTTTTTAAAAGAAAAATCCACTCCCTCTCACCTCTCCCACTTGTATGGGACACCTGGAATAGGCAACCAGATCAGACACACACACGAGCACAAAAGGAGCAATTCTGGCACAAGCTGCAATCTAAAGCATGGGTTTGCCTAACAGACCCTGTTCATTTAACAGTAGTGTAGTCAGAAAAGCGATAGAGCATTAAATTAACACGATTAAGCAAAACTGTAACTGATCCTTTACCAAATTTTAAAGAATGCAAAACAAAGACTCATTCCCTTTGTTTATGTGAGAAGTGTGAAGATCCAAGTAGTTCTCTCCCAACAAATAATAATGCATCTCAAATCAGATTCATTGTATTGTTCTACTAAATATATGCTCACCTTTAAAACATGATTCCAAGTCCTTGCATTTCTCAGGATTCCCACACTCCTCCACAAGGAGGCTAATCACACAATTTAAATTTTGAATGTACTTGATTCATCAGGAACTTAAAGGTAAGTAAATGAATACTTCATTTTTAAGATTTATTAAGGGATTGTTCGGCTACCACAGCTTGCTGGAGCTTACTTTAACTGTTTGTGACCGTTTTAAACAAAATGCCACTTCACTTTTACTTTCCTTTGTGGATATATTCCTTGATAAGTTTGGCAGCACTAAAGGACAGAAAAAAAAACCAACCCACAAGATAAATTTCACATCTCACTTTTTCCTTTAAAGTTTTATTACTTAAATAAATGGGGCCACTAACATCATACTGGTCCACAGCAAGTAGAACAAGGCTCCAAACCCCAGCAAACCCCCCCTGCACCTAGGATGTGTTCAGGTTCATAGGTGCTTCCCACAGGGCACTCTTAAAAGAAGATCAGTAAGAATTCTGGTGTTGTAGGTACTGGTCATTGCAGATAAGATCAGTAATCAATCACAGAATAAAATCATAGAATCCTTAAGGCTGGAAATCATCTCCAAGATCAAGTCCAGCTATCAGCCCAACACCACCATGCCTACTAAAACTTGTCCCGAAGTGCCATTGTCTACATGCCTCCAGGGATGGCAACTCCACCACTTGCCTGGGCAGCCTGTTCCAAAACAACAGTGACAGACTAAGGAAACACTCTGCAACAGAGAACAGGAACCTGCAGAATATGCACGGCATTTCAGCATTTGCTAATACCAACTGAGAAGCAACCCCTGGCTTTGAGCCATGTATCATTTCAGGAGGAGGCGGGTTTTGGTGAAAGCCATGGTGGTTCTGCAGTGAGGTCACAGCTTTGTTTAAGCTACTACTGAAACTCTGAAACTGTCCTTTCCATTTTTCACAAATATTCCATTGAAACCACCGAAAAATAAATGTATCTGAAGAGTTGAAAAAGATAAGGAACGTCAAAGAGTGAGTCCTGGCTGCTGATTCTTAAAACATCACCTGTCTCCTCAGCTCAGCTTTCCTACCGAAAATAGGGCTGTGGCAGAGAGAGAACACATACAAACTAGATGCATCCTGCCTGCTGCTCTCCCAGACAGTGACAGGGACTATTAGAGAAAGGGACTTTGTTTTCAAGCTTCTCACCTGTGCTGTCACACAAAACCAAAAAGGCTGCCTACTGCCAAGACAAATAGCTGACAGTGCCCTTCTCAGCTTGGCCAGCGCAAACCCAGCCTTACTTGGCAGATGAAAGTCACCTGTTGCTTTGTAGAGTCCCCCTGCTCTGAAATTTGATTAACCATCAGTGCAAACCTGAATGCAAAAGATTAGCAAAGAGGAGTTGTAGGGGGAAAGCAGTAATTAAAAAGCAGTAATTAATCCCTGAAAGCACAATCTCCTGACACAACCAGACAGATTTCACATTTCCAGGCTGCACAGCAGGTTTCTCTGGTTCAAGGGCCATGTCCTTGGGTATGGTCCTGAGTTCTTGTTCACAAGGTTCATGACAATTTTAACTGTCCTTGTTCCTCTCTCTTGTGATCCCATCAAACAAGTGGGAGTGAACTGCTTCAGGGAAGTGGATAACATATACACCAACACATCCTAGACCATCAAATTGCTCACCAGAGACCTGACACCATCTCTCCAGCCTCACTGACAACTCCACTTATAGCATCAGGCCACAACTTATGTGAGATAAAGCCCTCTTATTACAGTTCCTAGCATGTTTATTTTAAAGGGTTATTTTTATAGAGAGGGAAAATATCCATAAAAAATTTACAAAAATTCATGGGTTTCAGTCAAGTTGCTGCAGAGAGCAAAGCCAGGAAATAACAGTTGCCCCTAAATATTAAATTAAGGACACTGAGGCACAAAATGCAGCCTCCTGAGATTTGAACACCCCAAGGACTACAAAACAAATCAGCTGCATATGGATAAAATTTAGCAGAAGGGCAAGCAGTCACTTCTGCAGCTGATAGAGGAACAATGCACGTACGCAAATCATTCTACGCCATAAGCTACCACAGCATCTGCATTATTGGTATATATTCTCTCCCACTTACACCTACTGGTTATCTTTGCAGAAATCCCTTCTTACACCTGGCAAGCACAGGCAGTTATTATAGTGCTATGGCTACACCCAACAGAGCGCTTATGGTTCAAGCAAGATGGTTGCTGGAGAAATGAGAGGTAAACTTAACAAATAAAAACCTGAAATTCTGGGAAGAAGAAAATGGTCCTGCAGTGGAAGAGGCTGAAAACAAATCGTTCTCTCAGTCTCCCCTGCTGAAAGGTACAGAGTGAGCCTACTATGTCCCATTCACTTACTGCTGCAGAATTGCTGGTTAGCAGGAAGCAAAAAGAAAAACCACATTCCAAGTACATGAACCCAGATAATATGTTTTTTGGAGTTGCATTCCAGCATGAGAGATGGGGAAGCTCTCCGGACCTACAATGGAAGAGCCGACAAAAGCTAACAGTCCATGCAGAAGGGGGAGAATCATTCACACCTTCTTCAAACATAATTACTTTCTGCAAAGGGGGTACAGAACACATCAACTGGTCAATGGGATAACAGCTAAAAGTACTAGTATTGAACATCCTGGGTAAGCAAGTCTGCAGCCAGCCTGGACTCTCGCTATGCCAGGTCCTGTATGCAGGTCCTGTATGCAGTGAAGCAGACAGGCTTGCTCACAACCTGCCAGGCTTGTCCTGTGACCTCTGACATGTGTGGTTTGTCCCCGACAGTCTCCCATGCACACTCACCCAAACCACTCGGAGGCTTTGAGTCACCTTACGGTACAGCAGACAAAAAAAAGCTTAAGCTCACACGCGCTCCTGCCTCCCAAGATATGAACTTGGCCCAAATCTACCATCCTATAACCCCCAAAGCATTGTATCACTTGGACGAGTTGTGCAAGTCCCTTACATGATGGACTTGACATGGATAACTGCACAGGCAGGCACGTAACGAAGAGAAGAGGCACCCAGGTGACTTCAGGTGGGCAACGTAACGCACTAAGAGTTAAGTAACAGCACGCAATGCACCCTGAACTGCCTGCTGAGGCCGCAGACTCAGCGCAGCCAAGCTAAGCACATACAGCCCCTGCTTACCTCCCTGTGCCATTGCAGGGGATTTGGGGATTAGGGGTGCAGCTGACTCCAGGCTGGACTAAAACACTGCTGCCTCTGAACCACAGGTCCTGTGGCTTTCCTCAGCCAGGCACTGGCCACGAGGACACTGATCCGACTGACTCTTCACCACACAAAAAGCAAACAAGCCATTACCGTTGACTGCAATCGCTACAGCTTGGAACAGGCAGCCAAGAGGAAAATGGAGGAGTGCGCCTGTCAGGCCTTCAGCCAATTGTGAAATCCTGACTCCAAACACTTAAAAAATAGCAAGAGTGCCAAAATGTATCTTTCGGCAAGAATTAGGTCAGCTTGAAGGCAATTCTAAGAACAAAACAGTCCTTTCCAGTACACTTCAGGAACAAGGTAGCAAAATCACAGAATCAGCCCTAATTAGCCAAAAGGACAGTGCGGGAACGAAGAGCCAGAACGGAGTAAACATGGAAATGCACATGAGCTGAAGACGTAAGCAATCTATCAGGGCAGGAACTGGAGTATAACTACAGGCTGTACTTCTATGTGTAAACAGAAGATGTGCACACGTATGTATAAATGTGCAACCATGAACTAATAACAGCATAATAACATATAGCATGGAAATATTATGCAGAGCTAGGAATTTATTTTAGAAGTATAGAGCAAGTCAGTTATCAAGGGATCAGTGAAATCAAGTGACCAATGATATCTTTAGGCTCAGCGTATGCTGTTACCTTGGAGTTACATCCTTCAATGACACAGCACCATCCTCCTTGGCCAGAGGGCTATTGGGAGCACAATTTAACAGCCTTGCCCAAAGCAAGTTTGAACACACATCCAGAAGCATCCTATGGAATTCAAGTCTGCATACAGCAAGCTCCTAAAATAGGACTTAAAACAGACAGAGCAGCCTCAGCTGGAACATCACCCATGCACACAGTTTTCTGGGGGGTGTCAATTATGCCTCAGATAAGAGATAAGAGAAAATGAAAACAAACAGGTATATCAACTGCAGATATCTCCGATCATTTACCGCTGATGCACTACCCTATACATAACACAAAATACTTTCCTGTAGTGATCCAGCTGTAAGCAAGCACCAAAGAGGTTTGAAAGAGGACACAACAGTCCCTTTTCATAGAGATACAGTTACCCAACCAAAATACACAGAAAAAGCAACACAGGAGAGGGCTTCTGCAGACCTTGACAGGGACCTTCCCCTTTACCAGGGAGCAGGTAAAGAACGGCAGATGAAGCAGAGTAGCACAGCCAAGCTGTGATAGCCCAGGAAAGTGGGCTCGCAACAGGCTTCCCCCAGCAAGGCAAGCCAGGTGCAAACCCCATGAAGAATTTTCCATTAGGCCTCACAGCAAACAAAGCCAGCAGAGTGGGACTCTCATACAGTGCAAACCTCTGCCAAACCACAGAGAAAGGAGAGAAAGCAGGTTGCTCTGCTAATAATAAATAACTTGAGGGACAAAAAATGGTAACAATCCAGGTCCTGTTGCAGAAAAGCTTCAAAAAGTAGATGGGGCTGGTGATGAGCTGGGTCTGCATAACCACAGAGGAAGAAAATCTGAAGTGGAGAGACTGCTTGTATATGGCACCTGATTTAAGACTGTGTCAGCCAAGCAGCCCATGACAGCAGTGGGTTTTTTTGTTTGTTTTTTTTTTCAAAAAAATGAGGAATCTGCATTGTACATCACTTGATTGTAACTTCACAATCAAACTGCAATATTTGAATTGCCTTTTCAACAAAGCCATCCTCAATTACAAATGCTTGCTCAAGGAGGCAGTTGCCACACCTTGGCAGTTTGAAGGTATCTTCAGACTTACAGGCCTTTTCATTTTCTTATTGGTGTCCGAGTTTAACAGAGTGGAGGCCCCCAAGATCCAGGTATGCAACCTGAGGCCCCAACCCAGGCAGTGTAGCAGGGGACTGCACTGTGCAGAGGCAGCCAGGAAGCTTCCTCTGGCCAGTTAAAGGACACCATCAATGCTGCACTGTGCAACAGTCTGACCCCAGGTGGTTTTAAGCATGTTTCTGCATCAGCCTGCTAAAAAGCCACAGACAGATGAACGCTCATGCACACCTGCCACGCATGAGGGCACAGTACAAGTCTCTGGGTGCAGCTCTCCTAGGACTGCTGCCTTGGTGAGGATATCCCCACCAGCCACCCAGCCAATGGTTCCTCCCTTTTACCAGATCCTGAACAACCAATGAGGAAATTTCTGTGATTTCTTCCACGTTTTAAAGCTGAAGTTGGAAGTAGGGCTTGAATTAAGGAGGCACTGATGTTCAGCACCCTGAACTGCTGGGCTGTACACATGAGATTTTGGTGCAGCTTAGGGTGCCACATCATGTGGACGTTGTCACCTCTTCCAAGCACGCACTCACTGCCATCTCCCTCTTCAGTGAGAATGAACACAAACACAAAATCTAATTTAGCAATTTATTTAGCATCATTTGATAGTAACATTAATTATTTCAGTTCTGAGTTAGTGAGCAGCAGCAAAGAACCAGAGGCATCAATTCAGGCTACCGCCTCACCTGAGCCAGTCATTTATTAATCTTTAAGGAATACCTCAGGCATTAACGATTATTACTAAATCTGTTGGTTTGTTGGTTTGGGTTGGTTTTTTTTTTTTTTAAACGGTGCTCTATGTAAAAGTAAAGGACAACTGTATAAACACTAAGGCACACTAAAGTTTGATGAAGCTCCACTTTTTGATGCAGTATTAGCTGTGAACACAAGGACAATGTTTCTATTTTTTCCAGCTAAGTCTTATCCTCGCAAACAGTGACTCTGCATTTTTAACTTGCTGGGCACAAATCCAAGTATGATCTCACACAACTGTCAAACCTCTTCTAACAGAAAAAAAGAGTTGTGCCAAGAACAGGTAGAAAAATCATAAATAGCTCTCTCAGGAGTTAGTTATACAAGCAAAATATTTCCAGAATGCTTATTTTCTACTTATTTTGAAGTCTTAAATGCATAGAGACAGTTCAATGAGCAGCTGATCATTTCTTTAATCTGCCACCAGAAACACACACGTTCACTTTCCTGCTATGCAGGATACACACAGCCAGTGCTGGTGCAAGCCTCAAATATAGAATCACAGATCATAGAATGGTTTGAGTTGGAAAGGGCCCTAAAGATCACCTAGTTCCAACCAACCTGCCATGGGGGGTTCCTCGCCCTAGATCAGGTTGCTAGATCAGGTTCCAATGGACCAGACTGCTCAAAGCATCATCCAACATGGCCTGAACACCTCCAGGGATGGAGCATCCACAGCATCTCTGGGCAACTCGTTCCAGTGCCTCACCACCCACAAAGTAAAAGATTTCTTCCTAATATCTAAATCTGCTCTCTTTCAGCTTAAAACTGTTACCCCTCATCCTATCACTGCTCTCCCTGACAAAGAGCCCCTCACATATTAAGAAGCTATGACATCCATCACTGACTGTATAAGCAACCACCTGGCTAATCAGCCTTTTCAGTCTATGTTTGCTGTAGAGGTTTTTTGGTGTTGTTTTTAGTTGTTGAGGGGGTTTTGGTTTGGTTTGGTTTTTTAAAACACTCTTTGGATCTTGCCTGTGCTGGTTTGACATTAAAAATACTTCTGTTCACCTCAGCACAGGTGCTTTCAGAGTGGGTGGTTTGAAAGCAGAACTGAAGAAGGTCCAAAGCTCTGCAAGGGCAAGGAGTGGAGGCAGGGAGCACAGAGCCCACCTCAGCCTCTGCAGCCACCACAGGTGCCATCTCAACTTGTTCAGTCCTGATGGGATGAAGAAAAACCTGTATTTCATCAGGCAATTCCCCTGCTTACACCTGCTTTCATGGAAGGTGGCAAGACCTTTGCTTACACAGAAATTGGCTTTCTGATGGAAAACTTGAGGTTTCCACAATGAATCCATCCTGCTGACTGAGTATCAGATAATAAGATTTACAAATGTCCCCACTACTGCACTTAGTAAAGATTTCAAACACTACTAAGGATGCAGCACTTGAGCGCCTACTTAAGCACTTGCCTGAATTAAGGCTCAGGATGCTAAAAAGCCATTAGAAAAGAAATTTTTTGAGAGGAGGGACATGGAAACAGAGAGGTCATTTTCCCAAATATGGACCGAATGGTTGGAAGCCCCATTTCACCCCAATAGACCCAAACGAGAGCAGCTGTGAAGCCTAGAGATCTCCAGCCTTA
Source organism: Neomorphus geoffroyi (assembly GCA_033558235.1). Taxonomy (NCBI): domain Eukaryota; kingdom Metazoa; phylum Chordata; class Aves; order Cuculiformes; family Neomorphidae; genus Neomorphus; species Neomorphus geoffroyi. The sequence continues at coordinate 2,335,423 of JAUMJM010000024.1, read as the reverse complement.
GCTCATCCATACACAGCGAGGGATCTTTCATGTTGTGCAAAGTACTCTAGAAACTCTGAGTACCAATTATAGTGATAGACAAGATGCAGATTTAGGTCTGGAGTCAAGAACATAACATAGAAATACAGAAGTTACCTGTGCAAATTTTACAGCACTAACTCCCCAGGAACATTACCCATGACTTTCAAATATTCTGATTTAGACACATGGGTACAAGGACACTGCTCAGGTCTCACATCAGTGTAACACTACCATAGTGAGGTATGTGCTACTTTCAACACAACTCAAGAGTCAGAAATGAAAGCTCAATGTCATCAACATCATGCTACTGACACTCTTTCAGGATTTATGAAGACCGAAATACTTATTGCATTCTCCTGCATTAATGTTTACAGTGGAATAACCATGTCCTGCTACAGCCCACACAACCACTAAAATAAGTTTTACCAGTTTTGTCTGTGTGTGTACACACAAACTGTAGTCAATAAAACACAGGAACGGAGTAACACAGAGCTTTCAGGTAGTAAACCAGAGCTTTAAGTAGGTTATGTCAAGAAAAAGTACACACAGCCACAAAAAAACAGCTATTAAGAAAACTCCGGCAGTTTTCTAGGTTTCATTTAAGCCATTTAGTCTAGAAAGCACCTTGTTACCTTTGAAGTAATTAAGGTGTAACTACAGAAGTAACTACAGCTGCTAGGTAGGCCGAAGAGGAGAAAAAAAAGATGGTAAGATTCTTGTTAATAACTCCATAAGCAAAAATATTAATTACTACAGAAATATTTTAGTTATCTTTCTAGACCTTTTAGCTCAGTGTGCAGCCCCTAAAAGGGCCCCTCTCAAATGCATCTCAGAGGCAGTGGTGCAACAGAGTAGCCTTGGGAAACAGATGGCATTTAGTGCCGCTCCTCCAAGTAGGAGGACCTACAGGACTAAAATCACTTTGTCTCTCTAAGCAAGAAAAAAAATCACTGCAGCAAACAATTCTTTGTTCTTTCATTTTTTGTTTTGGATCAGAAATAAACCAATCGTTCTAGGAGACAAGCAGCTCTAAATGTTTCCTTAGGGGCAGAAAAGGGCTGGGCATGACTTTTTTTTCCTTCATAAACTTCAGTAAAAGCGAGTCCAATGCTTGTCAAATGAAATCTGCTGAAAGCCACATAGAGCAACTGCAGACTGGCAGGTCGGGTTGGAGAAAGTTTCTTTGCTCCACTGAAGCCTTGTACAAAATTAGCCTTGAAAACTCACAGGCCTAGTCACCATTTGTTTGTACCACTTACATGTAACATTGCTGCTGGTGAGGTCTTCAGCACATTATAGAATCGTTTACTCCGATGAGAGAGGAGAATGGCTAGCAGTGCAATGAAAAGGCACTTGCCCTTTGGGTTTCTGAGCTGCATGGTCTACAGAATTAAAGTAAATATTGTCTATGACTACTACTATCAGTCACCATGACAAAATTCACTGGCTGTGGGAGTAAGATTTTTTTAAGGAAAACCAAGTTGCTTGAATATCATATTCACTAACAAACAAAATAAAAATAGAAGCCTTAGCCTAGAAAAACAAAGGCTGAAAGTGATATAGGACTGATCTCTAAATAAATCAGGAGAGTAAACATCAGAAAAACAACTACAGATCTGTTTGGTACAAGAATAATAAGTGCAAGTTTGCCACAAATAATCTAGAACTGGGAAACGGCTTCTTGAGCCTTAGTTGATCAGAAGAGGCTCCCTGTAGAAGTAGTAAGGATAAAGCTTGACCAGCATCTTGCAAAAATCACACATTATCTGCAGAAAATAACCTCACTGAGCATGTGCGTAACTGTCCATGTATCCCCCTTTTCATATACCAGAGAAAAACCCTAGTCACACACTTGTTAATAGGCAGTTTCCAACACTGTATTGAACAGGGCTGTGATCTGAATTAATATAATGTACGATGCAGATCAACAACTACCAATAATGCTTGTCATATTTAACATAAAGATAACTTAAATAAATCAGGTAAGGCTCATTAAATCTCAGCATTGTTTCACAGCAGCTGTTACAAATGTCTGCAGACACTGTCATGAGCAGGTCTACCTGGAAGTTTAAGACAACAACAAAACAAGAGCTTTAAAAATGAGAAAAATTTTTGGACAAAATCATTTTCCATTAGCAATTCTGGTTTGATCTTGGCTGGGGTTTTGATGATTCACTGGTGGAAAACACCTATGGCAGAAGCACAAAGGTTCTGAACAAACTCCATTTCCTGCATCACAATCTACAGGTAGGAGTGAAGGCAGGGCTGAAAAAAGAAAATAAAAGTCTTTATAAAACATATTCTGTTGACCATATGCTAACTGGAAGTTTTAGCACATTCAAAAATCCCTAGTTTTACAAACCTGCTTTCATTGCTAAAATAGCACCAGGTGGCTGCACCACTGGCAAGGACTTGGCCTGTGGCAAAAAAAGATAAGGTCATCAGTGAACAAGCATATGTGGGATTATTGCCCTCCGTGTTGACATACAGGCACTTTATTATTGCAAAACAGTACCCACTCTGCATTTAGGATTTTTTTTTTAAAAATTAAGCATATCTTACTTCAGTGTGTTGTGTTACTTAAGTTTTCTTTAAGGGAGAAATAGTTTAAATAGTTCTGTTCTCTCCAGCTGAAATGCATTACTAAATTAAGACTGAAATCTGGCCAGTGTATTTTGTGAAATAAACCAAGGAAACTTTAGTGGAAGTGAGCAGTTTCATTCAGAAAACAACTTCTACAGCTTTGCAGCACCCACAGCCCCACCAGTGAGCTGGGCTGTTTGCACACCAGTGCCCCACACAGAAGGGTGGTCCCTCACTGTCCCAACAGCCTCATCTCCTGCACTTTTTGTACATGTCCAAGACAAAACATAAGCCTGACCCAACTTAGTTCATGAGATCAAAAAGAGCTGTAAAGATGGTATCTACCTGTCATGTTCAGTGTTCCTAGTTCTGAATTCAGAAAACCAAACAGAAAGATACTGAATAAGAGGGTTCGAGCTATACATGCACATTGCATTGCTGCAGAAGGGACAAGAGTGGGCTATGCTGCATAAGCATACGCAAAGCAGCAACACTGGTTTCTCAATTTTAGCTCTTGAAACAGCATTCTGTCCCTCAATTTGCTTTAAGTAAGAATGGCTTCAATAGGAAATAAGTAGCCTCTCCTGAGAGACACCAAACTAGAATAAGGAGTCAAATAAAACGGGACAGGCAAATTTAGGTGGCCAGCTTGGCTTCTGCTCTCGTATACTTATATAATGTCTTAATTCTAAATGTTTTAGACAACAGGGAAGCTGTTTTATTAAAAGCCACATATACTGGCAGTCCTCACATACATATGCACAAAGGTAATCAACTCCTAACAGTCATGACAAAGTTTGCCAAGTTACATTCAGCCTTTGGAAGCCATCCACAGAGTCAGACCCGGAAGGCTTGTGTGAGGAAAGAGGCAGAATAGCACCCTACAATGCAGATGAATGATGTTACTGTAGTCAGTTACATCCCAAGGGGTATCAGAGTCTGCTGTGCAACAGGAACAGGCTGTGGACGTCTTCACCCATTCCTGTACTTACCAAATACACTCATGAGCTGTTAGGTAACATTAAGGAAGCTTCGTTAAAAAAGAAAATAGCGAGAGGAAAAAAGCATCCAAGAATCTTTAATCTTGGTTGTGGCAGAAAGACATGTATCCTTTTAATATGTTTTGTAAGGTCATTTGCTTGTTTGTTGGTTTTTGGTTTTGTTTTTTTTTTAAAAACAGAAAGATCACACTTAAAAACAGAATTAAGGCTTCAGAGACTTGTCCTGAAGCAGCAAAATCCCCACTAAATGCCCCACTAAAGTTAGAAATGGCACTTTTAGACTATTTCATGTATAGACCGTTCCCAAAAGCACTTATTGCCCAAACCAATACCAAACATTCATTCTGTGCCTGCTCTGGTACACAGTGAAGTCCTGGTATATTCTCAATTGCAACATGGAGAAGCCAAAACTCCTGTAATACTTGGTGGCAACAGCACACATCTAATATCTGGAAAGGTCAAGGTGTCAGGTATGTTACACTGTAAAACACAACATACAGATGGCAAAGAGCGCAGACAAATCCAGTCGCCACCAGGAAGTCAGTCTGGTTCACTAATCTGACAGAAGGAAAACAAGAACAAGAGAACTCATTTCAGAGACTTGAAAGGTATGAGCTGACTCGCTGAGGAACCAGGTAAGTACTAAAGTCACAATAAAGCAACTGCAGAGTACATGGGCTGCAAGTGGAAAACAGGAGGGAAAAGCAAAGCAATCTTTCTGGCAGCAGTGGATCCGTTTGATCACACCTCCCTTGCACCAGACACATGGATGCACACAATCCATATCAGTAGGCACACCACATTTTTGCCTGGTTTCAGCTCGTGGTCCACTAAACAGAGCGACAGCCCCCAAGTCTCTCCTTTGGCCTTGGTTGCCTTCACTCACAAGTAGCATCTGTCAAAGCCATTACTTCTCAGTACTGGAGCAGAATCCTGACTCAAATCAAGTTAAAAGTAGATGCTGTTTTCCCATATGCCAGAGGTACACATGGCAACACCGGGGCACTGATAGGTTCCAATGGCACCTGTCCCGGGCACGGTGAAGATCCCAGGAGGCTAGTATGTGGTGTCATTAGACAGTGGCACTCTCTTCAGAGACACAGGAAGTGCCCTTCTCTCCCCAGAAAGGCTGCAGAAGCCCAAATAGCCCAAGTTACTGATGGATTGACTCAGATAAACTCACTTATATTTAAGAAAACGCCTTACGCTGACAAAGGGATGGATAAATTTCCCTTAGCTTACAGCACTCTTCATCTTTGACTCGTTAATACGAGATAGAAACATTTGTCTGACCCCTCAACACCAACAGCCTGTTTGGTAGCATCTGTTACATGGCTGTTACTACCATTTTTCCAGTTTTTGCTTTCCAATAAAAAAAAAAAAAACAACCATGCCAGCAGTGCTGCTTGGAGGAATCTTCATCTGCGTGATCTGACAAGACCTAAGAACACACTGACCCCAGGATATCACGTTCAGAGTCCACTGCAGAAATTCCTGCCAACATAAAGGGACAATGCAATTCACTCCTTAGCCAGGAGGTAACTGATCATTATTCAGCCACAGCCCAGTGAGGAAATACACAGATATTAAGTTCTGTGTGTTGTAGCCAGGAGTTTGGAAGTCTGGCCTTCACCACACCAGAATCCACATACTGGATTGCTGCAAGATGTATTTAATTTAATAGATAAAAAATTAAAAAAAAAAAAAAAAAAAAAAAGAAGGATAAAACACCCTCCTTTCCTACCTCAGCCTAAAACTATAGCTCTTTTGTCCTCAGTTTACCAGCTTAGAGTAGGCGACAGCTACATGAAGACATTTCAGGAGAAGCTATATATAGGGTGAAGTGAACTCTTCCCCAGGAAGCTCTAGATCTAGGTCATCTTGCCTCTTCTGGGAGGTAGGAAAAAACAGGTTACTTGTTGAACAAGAATACAGTTTATAGAGGAAAACAAAGATTACTTGGAGCATGAAACTAGGTGGATAGTATTTTTTCCTTTCATAAAGAATTTTTAAAAATAAAACTAATTAGTCATTAAACACTATCTCTGAATACCTGACTCCATCTACTTTAAGCCAAGAAATCCACTATATATACACAAGGAATGGGTGTTCTTTGGTAAACTTACTTTCAGTAGTTTAATGACACAGTAAAATAAATACAACTCCATTTCTTAGAAATTCCAGAGAGTTTTGTCTAAATTCAGACATAATGTAGAATCCCTCTTTTGCACCTCACTTTCAGTTCTTATAGATGACTGGCCAGAAGGATTATATACAACCTGGTGGAGCTCTAGATGCACTACCTTGTGAATCCACTTGAATAGATTAAGTGCCACACTACCACTTCCAGTTGAGGATGGGGAGGTAAAGCAACTGAGCATCTGGCTCAGGTTTGGACAAAAGGACATTATCCAACTCATTCCAGCTGCCTGAGGGGATCTGGGCATCAAAACCACTGCAGCAGGCAGACAGGAGTTTTCTTGGCTCTGGAGAGACCTTACAGTTACACTACCTGCGCAGCGTTTTCTACTAGTTTCCAAATTGCAGATCCCTAAAAACTGTCAAGTAGAGTTGTGGATCTGCGTTCTTTGTTTAGTGAATACAGATAAGACTTTATTACTCTTACGAGCACTGTAAGAACAGCCCACAGAGCCTCAGATACCCAGGAATTAAAAAGTGAAAAAAGCACTAACCTAGAAAAGAATTAACAGTTATTTTAAAGTAAGTATTTCTGTTTGAATTTTAAAAGTGACTGTTTCCTTCCAAGAAGGGCAATATACTTGCAAGGATGCTAGTCTCCATGGGACAATCCACAACTGCCTCAAGGTCTCCAAGTGTATAGACATAACATTATAGAACTCTGTGAAGCAGACACTAAAGCAATGACTTAGTCATATTTCATAAGCTAAACTGAAGATAAATGGATGCAGCTGCAACACAAATGATAATACCTAAACAGAAAACCACCAAGAGAAATTCTAAAACATCTGAAACTGGCAATGGCAATTAAGCAAGTACTATTACAGAGCATTAAATAAAGTCTATGGATGTTAAAATATTAATTTTGGTTATTTTAACTAGCTCTGAATTTAGAGCATTGGTTTGCTGATCTGAGCCTTTTACGTAGTTTGCACTGCATACTGGAGTTAACTGCTTTCTGTTAAGCAACAGTACAGACCAAACCAGTTTAGCAGTTTAGTATGTCTGTAGTCAGGCAATGTTTGCACTTGTTTGCTTAAAACCTGACAGCAATCACTTCTCCTTTTGAACTTAGATAAAATTAGTTTATTCAGGCAAAATAAATACCGGTCTTAATCTACACCGCAAAATTATACTACATCTGAATTATAAATTTTGACAACTGTCCTAATAAAATGGTGTGATTAACATCCAGTGCACAGAACAAACTCCGTATCTGGGTTTCATTAGAACAATGAATAAAAGCCAGACAGAGTCATTGTCCCAGAGCAGTCATGCATTATACTGTCCCATAGATCCTGAAATAATGGAATCTGATGCACTTTGATCTCTTATCTAAGTCTCCCGCAGCTCTGAAACAGAAAGGGCAAGGGCACCCAGCTTCATCCAATTCTGTAGCGTTCGCACACTGAGTCATAGGAAATTTGTATCCCCCACGATCAAGATGCATCTTACGGGAATAAACAAACTCAGACAAATATTGCTCCATTTCCTTCTGGCTAGAGCCTGTATACAAATCATCGGAAAAGCCATACAGAGCGATAGTGGTGAGGCCTAAAGGGAAACCTTACAGTCTCTGCAGAACCACTGTCCAAGTCTATATAGCCATGGAGGAGATGTATTTGAGTTATATTCTAGTCTCAATTTTTTTTTAAAAGCAGTTTTGCCATGACAAACACCAGGAACTGGCAGTATGTGGCAAGTAAAATGGGTTTACTGGTGTCTGCGGAATAGCAGATTCTTTGCTTTTGCCCAAAGCAAAAATACTGCCCAAAGCAGCACTGACTGAATGGGTTTTAGCTTACCACTGGATATTCACACAGCTTCATTAAGTTTTGCTAGTCATAAACCAGGTGTTTCTCCTTGATACATCTTAGGACCCCTCCTCACACTCCAAACTCTAATTGCATATGGGCTAGCTACAATCCCAAACTCTGGAAAACTGCATGATCAACCAGCTGGGATTTGTCTTTAACTGAGGATGAGGTTATCCCTGCATGGCCATTTCACACTGGAGTTCACTGAACTACATACCAAGTCTGGTTCTGAACTATGCCTTTAGAAATACAAATTGCTCCAAGTGGGGAAAAGGCAAACAAGAGGACTAAGAGGCCTCTCCAGCGTCCAAAAAAAATACAATCAAGAGAAACAGGTTTCAGTATTGCAGGATAATAGTCTGCACATTCATCACTGCATGCTGGGGCTAAGGGAGGATCTGAATTTCCTGAGTCACACTTTCTCACTCCTCCCACAGTTTCAGTCCTCCTGCAGGCACCTCAGGTCTACATCATCTCTAAACTTACCCAATGGCTAAAAACAGAGACAAGATGAGAACGTTCAAAAATCAGCCCAGACAGTGATACGACGGTACGTGCGCATGCACGTGTGCACTCAGGTGGATCAGCAGAAATGCCCACTGCAATAAACCAGCTGGTGGTGATCTGGCTGATGCAATTGCAGTGGAAAAGATGGTTCTTTTATCTCCTCCTCCAGTTGCTGCACGCATCTGCTGTTTGTCCGTGTCACTGCACGTGGATCATCGCCCAGCAGCTTTTATGCCACCGGCATTCTTTCTTCTTCACTGACGAGAAACAGAGAGGCTGGCAGGTTCCTGGGGTGGACTGGTAAATAAAATAACCACTCTCTAACTGTTCTGTCTCTTGGAAATTGTTTCATTAGTTCATAGGGAAGTCACAATTGACTTGCTCTAGTCCATTCCACAGATCATTATCTCTTCAAAACATAAAACTACTTTAATTCTCTGTGGTTCAGAAACCGAACTCCAGATGTACAGCCAGCAACAGCTGCCGATCACAGAAATGAACCAATGGTACATACAGGAAACCTCAAAGCTCCTACACACACAGTGGTCCTAGATATTGGGGAGGGATGCACTGCTTGTTTGGGTTGGCTTGCCTGAAAGAATGCACAGTCTCCCAGCATAACAGATTCATCATCCTGATTATGCAAGATTCTTATTACTATCTCCACAGCCTCTTCTTTTCTACTAATTGAGCATCTGGAATGCGAGCTGCCAAATAAATGCTGAACTATTAGACTCCAAAACAGATTTAGGAGACTTCACAGATCTTCTGATAAAGCTCCCTCTCTACAGCAGCAGATTTATCATAAATTCCTGCAGAGGTTTGTTTTATAATGGATGAATATTATTTTACTAAAATCAAATTATCATGGGAGACTTTACAAACCTGAATTAAATTATTAAGCATGCCTGCACTAAAGATCAATTTTATTACTCCTTTACTCCTCATTTTACAGTGAGGAAACCAAAGCACAGATCAGTTAAGTGATTTGCTCAAAGTTACAAATTGAACAGAAGACTGAACTAAGAACGACAATGGCTTATACCAGGGCTACCAGAATGATTTTTTGGTGGGTTTTGTTTAGCTTTGGGATTGACCTTTTTTGTTGTTCAAGTTCACAGTACAGTTTTATCCACCAAGAAGCTGCATATGACTGTAGGTCTGCTGGGACAGACCGCTGCTGTGGCTGTCCCTCAAGAGGCTGGCTGAACAACAAGATAGATAACATCTTCTACAAAAACACATCCTACCTCCAGGAAGCAGGACACAGGTTCACTTCTGAGACCTTCACAACATCAGGGCAGATTTCTCTGGTAGTCTAAATCAAGACTGAAGCTTGCTTTGCCTTTTAGAGTCAAAGAACAGCGACTCTTCAGCTTTCTCCCCTGAAGAGGTTTTGTTCCAACTCAGCCATGACATACCTAAATGCCTGCTCATTTTGTAATTCTTTAAGTCTCTTAGGAACGGTTTCGTTACCTCAGACAAGTTACAGCTGATTTGCTTCAGTCTATCCCACAGATCATTACCTCTTCAAAATATAAACACGTTTCTCCCAGTGTCTATGGGGAGATGCACAGACATGTTATATTGCCCTATAACAAGCACAAACACTGGAAAACACAAGTCTGTCACAAGTAAGCAGTGTTATTTTTAGTTTCTTGACCTTCCACTCCACAACACAGTTTATCTGCAACCATTACCAGGGTCTGCAGAAGTGTTCATTAAGGCCACTCTCTTTCTGTTGAAGTGATGAACAGGAACACATGAAGACAGGGATGGACCTTACACAGCATTTTGATCCAACCTGAGACATTTCATAGAATCACAGAATGGTTTGGGTTGGAAGGGACTCAAAAGATCATCCAGTTCAACCCTCCTGCCACAGGCAGGGACACTTTGCACTGGATCAGGTTGCTCAAAGCCTTATCCAACCTGGCCTTGAACACTTCAGGGATGATGCATCCACAACTTCTCTGGGCAACCTGTGCCAGTGCCTTACCATCCCCACAGTAAACGATTTCTTTATAATATATAATCTAAATCTCCTTTCTTTCAGCTTAAAACCCTTCTCCACCATCCAATCACTGCACTCCCCGATAAAGAACTCCTCAGGTTTCTTATAGGCCTTTTAAGTACTGGAAGGCTGCTACAAGGTCTCCCCAGAGCCTTCTCTTCTCTAGGTTGAAGAACCCCAACTCTCTCAACCTTTCCTCATGTGAAAGGTGCTCCAGCCCTCTGATCATTTTCATGGCCCCCTCTGGACTCATTCCAATAGATCCATGTCCTTCCTGTGCCGAGGACTCCAGAACTGAATACAGTACTCCAATGTAAAACAGCAAGCAGTCCTCCATCAGCTGTGATTATAAACACATCGTCTTTTCAAAGTTCCTTTTTGGAAAATCTTTTGACCAGAACAGTTAGGAAAAATCTTTACTGATTGCCAACTCAACAACAGCAAACCTAGAAACTGGCTCTAACTTTCACAATTGAAAGATGGTAACACAACTAAAATCAGCATATACTTCCCATCTCCTCTAGCCATGTCTAACATTTATAACCAATTAGAGTTAAAAATCTATTGTAAGCAGGCAAAGAATTACAGTATTCAGCCAATATGCATTAAAATATTCATTAAAAGCAGTTTATAAATGGTTATTTTCAAGATTAAAGTTACCTAGCTTTGTGATACCATCTGGTATCCTTTTTCTTTCAGGTTTGCATTCCTTCCTCTCTTCTCCTCCTGCTCCTCAGCTTTTTTGACTACCAAAATGGAAGACACCACCAACCAGCCAGCCTGTCAAGCTATGCTGCAGCCAGCATGCATTAAAAACAGGAAATACAGGTGCGTGGTTTTTTCTAACTGTTATCTAGAAAGGAAGTCAGACTTAGCACCCTAGGGAAACTTTCTGTCTAGCACTGATTACCAGCAATACAATTTTCTAGAGAACTTGCCAAGTTCTTCAGACATGGAAGCAGTAAGAAAGGTCATAGTATATGGTTCACTAACCATATAATCTTTAATGCTATTAATATAGCATTCAATATATAATAGTATGTATTTAATTACTGTCTGGATAAGCGAACTGCATATTCCTGTGCGTTGCACTAATAGTTTACCAGAACTGCACCATAAGACATGGAGGGATTATTGTTCATCAGGAGTGACTTAATCACTTAGCACTCGGCCGTACACAGTTAGATATATTATTCCAGAACACTACTAAACCACTTGTTCATTTTTAAGAATGAGTTATACAACTCACAGCTTAAGCAACCATATTCCTTAAAAGACGTAAAAGCAGAACATCACTGGTTTACTCTACCATTTCTTATCCATGAAGCAAACAGTCAGCTTCGGCTCTTCTGTCACTTTTTCTCCTCGCTGAAGCCAATTCCCGCCAAGGGCACTACTGCCAGAAGGGACCAGCCAGCAACAAAGAGATACTCTTGTTTGAAGCCCTTTGAAGTTTCCACCAGACTGGAGCAGTATTTCAGTTCACATCCACAAATACAACTGCAATTCATTCACATCATCACTGAGATGCGGAGGACAAACAGAAGACCTGCATAGGCACTTTTTCAATGTACTTCCTTCTTTTGCAATAAAGTACACTTACTAGTTTGTTTGCTTTTTTTTAACAGATAGCTTTCCACGTGTAATGTTATCTCATTGCATCTCTCCTCCTATGATGTTCTAACATATACCAACGGTTCTGGTTTTAAACAAACTACTCAGTGTTAAATTCTAACATGTTATATTACCATAGTCTTCTTTCTTGTACAATGCTTGCAATCACAGATGATAAATCATCTCATTTGCAGCCCAAGAGAATTCTGTACAGATGTTTCTATAAATGAGTGCAACTCCTACATCAGAACTAATTTGGTTTGCAATTTTTAAAGATATTAATTACCATGCCTTTGAAAACACACCATGAGAACACCAATGTAATACATTACTTAGCTCATAATGAGAGAATAACAAAAGCTTTGTTTCTCTGTGGAGTAAAATACATTCAACACATGCATCCATGGAGCAAGTTTTGCAAAGAAACGCAGCAGACTATTTCAAGAAAATTTTGAGTGTTCAAACTGGGGACTTCTTCAGCATCTTGGATGAGCAACACTACAGGGATGCATTCACAGCACTGCATTCAAGTAGAGGGGATGCTGGAGAGTGAATTACTAGGGACTCAGGGCACAGTCATCACAGGCTGTTGCGTCACTTCCCTGAACTGGGGACAGCTGGAGCACAGCAAGACAGCTGGATGGGGACAAGGGTACAACGCGTACAGGTGACATTCAGTTATTAGAGGAGGCCCAAAGACACTATTGCACCAAGCTCAGTTTAAGAGAAGCCATGAGATATCCTAAATTGCACTTTCAAAAGCTGCTGTGTCCAACAGTGTTTGGAAGATTATGTGAGCACAACGTTGGATTAAGCTCATGTTTGTGATCTCTCGTTTCATTTTGTGCCTACAGCCTAATCAAAGGAGTATCCAGGTCAAAAGGATTAATTCCTACAAATAAATTAAAATAAAGGGAAAAAAAAATCCACTAGATCAACCGAAGTATTTTATCTGGACCTGTAAAACAACACAGGGTGGATCAAGTACTGGAGCACACTTTGGATCTCTTCAGGTAAAAGGGTAAAATATTCCATTAGTCTGTCACATCAGCATACCAAACATGCCTCTGTGTTCAATATTAATACCAAGAATTTGCACTTATTTCTCAGGCTTTTTGCTTATTAATTTGGCAAGTTTCTTTTTTAGAAGACGGCAGTGTATTTTGTCTGCAGTTTAGAAATTTAGGGAGAAAAAGTATAGTCTGTACTTTGCTGTGTAAAATTCCAAAGTTTAAGAAACTGGCAAATTATTTCCTGCAAGTATCAAGGACTATTTAAGAAGAGAAATGGGAGACAAGGATTAAGAAAGGGAGCACATCTGTTCTGCAAAATAAAGAACTACCAGAAGAGAAACTGGAAATAACAGTGAATTTCTATGGAAAACCAGCAGAAGGCATATTGCCAACAGATGGCGAAGAAGTCATACACAGAAAAGGAAAACAAACTTGAAAGTATACTCAATTTTGAGGACTTGAGAAAAAACAAAACCAAAGCTAACTCTTTCCTAATGACAGATTCACTGGTTAAAAATGCAGTTGCTTGTGCTTAGCCCTTAGTAAACAGTTGTAACTTCTGAGTTCTAAAATGGAGGCATCCAAAAGTAGCATCTGTCTATGAAAGTGTTGGTCCACTCTTAAAATCACTTCCTTTCCCCCGCCACATAAACAAACTCCTTTTTTCAGTTGTTTTAAATTACTTCCCCATGTTAGCTGTTGAGCTTGATGCAATGGAAAATGTCTGATGCTTTAATGAACCACTTTCTCATTAACTCAGATACCTGTTTAAAAAGATGCTCCTTCTCCAAAGCTCTCTGCTATAGCTTATAACACATACTGTCACAGAAACAGAACAGAGACAGGTATATGCAGAGCCCCTGAATGGAAGTTTTATTTCCCCTTATCCCATGTGTCCATACTGCCAATCCAATTTTCAATGTCACTTTTGGAAGCAGGAATCGCTTCCAAATAGCAATTGGTTCAACAGCACTCACTGATAAAAGATACTTGACATGCAGTACTGAAATGATTACTGGGGGTGCACTTTGCAGTTAGAAATAAATGCTAAATGAAAATTACTGTTTAACAATCCTGTCAGAATACAAGAAAAAAAAAAAAGGTATTTTAAATGTAACTAATGACTGTATTTGTTTGACAAGAGACACAGAAGTCACTTTCTATAACGATGCATCTTTACCCAAGCAGCTTCCTTCTCCTAGTCTGCATACCTTGCAAGATGTGTTCAGGAAGTTGACACATCATTGCTGCAAACCCAAGAAAAGCAAACATACAAATTTTACTCTCTTCTAAAACAGGTCCATTTTACAGCTGAAATTTCAGTAGTTAAGATTTTACATTGTTAATCTCCCAGCTTCCTGCATACACTGTTAGTTACCACAAGCTAGTTTTCAAACTCAATTTATCCTTTTCCTTGCTTTTCTTCCTCAGGTCTATATACTCATACACACTAATTCTAGTTAAGATACTGTGACAGAAGTAATTATCACACACAAAGGACAAAACTCCTAAATTACTATTTGTAACACCAAATCCAAGCGGTCACCTGAAAGCTAAGATACGAACTATCGCTAGCACAAAAGCAATAACTGAGGATTCTTCATCTTTAGAATATGTTTTGTGCATCTTCTAAACCTGAAACAATTCAAAGTTATAAATCCCCTCGACCTCAAAACACATGAAATACTGCATAACGTTACAGTTAAGGTTTGTTCTTTTTTTTATTAAATCATAAACCACTGTGTTTCAAAATCTGGGAAAAAAGTAGCTTTGAATTCTGACTATAAGAGACAAAATGCTACTTTAGGGTGAAGCTTTAGGGATTGCCAGGATCACAAGAGGAACTTAAAGGACAGCCAGTGATGTCTGAGACAGCCAGGCACCTGTGGGCACATCACCTAGCTTTACTCCAGCAAGGTAAGTTTTGCTGTGAATACACTTAGCAAAAGACATCTGCAACTTCATTTATTTTACTATTTACCGTCTTCTCAGTCAATCACCTACATTTATTAGCAAGATATTCCTCACCAAGAAAACACACAAAACAGAGGAAGTCTACGTATCTACATAGAAAACAACACAAGAAGGCCTGCACAACGTGTATACTTGATTCATGACTCTTGCAAGACCTAACAGGATGTTATCAAAGGGAAAAACACCCACCTCCACAAGTCTTCCTAGAATCACAGATGTCAATGTAACAAACAGTCGAACTTTATATGCCAATTTGACAAAAATACAATGCATCCCTAAACCACACAGACCACTGAGGCTTAATTTAGCATAATACAACCTTTAAAAAACTTAATCCGCCACTGAGCACTTTCTATTTATTGGACTTCTGCAGACAGTTTAGAAGTTGGAGAAAAAAAAATCCCTACATCAGGAAATTAATTCTAACACTAAGCTTAGCTTCTGCACCCAAAGAACACAAACAGCTACACACTGCCAAGCTACACCAGGGTTGCTCCACTGCACCAGCAAGGGATGCTATGTATGGGGCTTCGCTTCAACACTTAAAGAGCTTCGTATCAGGGCTGTAATTCTTGAATTTCTTTAAGCATTTGTAGATTACACATCTTCCCGGTTAAATACTTCCTGCAATTTTGTTAATTATATATCAAGGCCTGCAACTACAAATTGAATGACTCCTATCCTAGAAAACAGAGCTCTCAAGTCACCCCTCCAGTATTTGTGTCCCAACTGCCATTTCTGTAGATCTCTCTGGAACACATCCTATTACCTCTGACAGGAAACCACTTCTAGAACTTGAATAAAGCAAGCAGATATACCACTGAAAAGTGTTTTTTTATTATTATTATTTTTTAACACTGTCCCACTGCAGATGGCTCATTTAGGGTGATACCTATTTCTGTATTTGGAGATCACAAGGCGCAGACAAGTGCAACCCCAAGTTCAGCCTCCCCTTTCCCCAGCCATCCCTTCAGGACACGGCCAGGAGCAGGGCTTTCCTATTAACGCCATCACATCCACATTATCCTCTGCTGTCAGGAAAGTGAGAACACACTTGCCCTTTCCCCTCCCTTTGACTTGTCATCAAGAGCAGATTCTCTCAGAGACATGAAGAGACCAACAATAGAAAACACCTCCCTACTGGTGCCCCACACGAGCGAAGGAAACCGGATCCGCTGCGCTGGGACGTTGCCGGGAATCGGATGGGGCTAAAATTAAGGGTGGCGGGGCAGGCCCCGTCCCGGAGCGTCACCCGGGCAGCGCCGCGCCAGACGCTGATGTCACCGTGGGACGGCAACAAAGGACAAGGCACCGGACAAGGCTGCGGGACCCGGCCCCACACCAACCCGGAGCCGCGCCCCCCGCCAGGCCCGAGTGCGGGGCGGGAACGGACAAAGCGGGTCCGTTGGAGAGGTTGGGGGCGGTGGGGGGAAAGGAAGCGGCGGCGCCCGGTTCTCAGCCCCTTCCTTCCTTCCCCGGGGCCCCACTCCGGGCTCTGCTCCTCAGCCCCTTCTTTCCCCAGGGCCACGGCCGCCACATCCCGCTCCTCGGCCCCTTCCTTCCCCGGGTCCCCAACGTGCCCCCCGCCCCTCAACCCCTTTCTTCCTCGGGACCAAGGCCCCCGCTCATCAGCTCTTCCTTTACCCAGGACTCCGCTCGCCGCCCGGTCCTGGCTCCGCTTTTCAGCGCCTTCTCTCCCTGGGGCCCTGCCCCGGGTCCCCGCCGCCCGCCCCGCTCCCCGGACGCCGATCCTCGGCCCCTTCCCTCCCCTCCCCGCACCTGATATGGCGGCGGCGGCTCCTGATCCGGCTCCGCGCCGTCCCCGTAGCTGGCTCTGTCCGACTGCGACTCGTGCAGCAGCGAGATGTCATCCGAGGTGGGGGACTTGAGGCAATTCCCCATCTTCCCCCGCTCTCCTCCTCCACCTCAGGGAGACCCCGCGCCCTCAGCACCCCCGCCGCAGCGCGCAGCTCGCAGCCGCCCCGCAGGGGAGGATCATGCCAGCCCCGGCCCTAAGAAGCTTAGCGGCAACCCCGGCGGTTCCCGCTTCGCGGCAGCCCCAGCCCCCTAGAGCCGGGGGGGGAAGCAGGACTGGCCTCCCACCCCCCGGGAGGGGGGCGGCGTGGGGCAGCGGCTCCGGTGCGCCCGCCCGCCCCGCAGCAGCCGGCGCGGTTCTGCTTCCTGGTCACCAGCGCCCTGCGTACTGGGCTTTGTCGCACCGGCAGCGGCGGCCCCGCCCCTCGCCCCGCCCCTCGCCCCGCCCCTCGCCCCGCCCTGCCAGGTTCGCACCCGCCCGGCCGCGCGCCGCGACGAGTCCCCCCACACCCCGTGGTGGGACGGAGCGAAGAGGGGCGGGGGGGACGGGTGGCCATGCAGCTGCCGCCCTGTGCGGGGCGGGGCGGTTTCCCCCCCTCCCGACACCCAAAATGGTGGGCGCCGCTGCGCCCCGCCCCCCGGCGCGCGCTGTGTTTGTTTGTGTTCCGGGCATGGCGGGGCCCGGCCGGGACTTGGCCGTAAGGGAGGAAGGGATTCCTCCCGGGCCTGGCGCTGGCGTTGCTCCAGCGGGCATGGTCTGCGGTTGTGGGGCCGGGCAATGAGAAAAAGAAAAAGGGAACACACTTCTTCTCCCACTTTTGTGTTTCTGAACGTAGTCTTCGGGCTTTTTATGTAATAAGCAGATGCTGGGATAAACCTTCAGCTCCCTCTGTTTCTTCATAAAAAAATCATTCATGAGTGTAGATAATTGCAAACTTCAGGACAGTGATGCCCTTCTCACTGCATGGCTGTGCTAGCACAGACGCGCACAGGGAAACAACCGCACACCTTTTTTGATTTACAGGATGATTCTCGAAATGTTCTTTCCAGCTTTGTCTCTGGTACAGTTCCTCAAAATCCTTCCCTGGCTTTCAGATCCAACACATGGAAAACATTTAAAAATCCATTCTTGTTGTGGCACTTTTCAAAGTGAAGCATATTTGCTGCAGATAAATGCAGTGAGAAGTATAGTTTGTAGCCTGGTGCAGCATGGCCGGTGTTTATTACAGGATTCTCTGTTGATCCGTGTCATAGAATCATAGAATGGTTTGGGTTGGAAGGGACCTCAAAGCCCATCCAGTTCCAACCCCCCTGCCATGGGCAGGGACACCTCCCACCAGCCCAGGCTGCTCAAAGCCCCATCCAAACCTGGCCTTGAACCCCTCCAGGGAGGGGGCAGCCACAGCTTCCCTGGGCAACCTGTGCCAGGGTCTCACCAGCCTCTGCGTGAAGAATTTCTTCCTAATGTCTGATCTAAATCTTCCCCCTTCCAATTTAAAGCTGTCCTCCTTGTCCTGTCACAACAAGCCCTTGTAAAAAGTCCCTCCCCAGCTTTTCTGTAGCTCCTTCAGGTATTGGGAGACTGCTGTGATGTCTCCCTGGAGCTTTCTCTTCTCCAGGCTGAACAACCTCAATTTTCTCAGCGTGTTCTCCAGTCCTCTGATCATCTTCATAGGCCTCCTCTGGACTTGTTCCAAAAGTTTTATATCCTTCTTATGTTGGGGATTCCAGAACTGGACACAATACTCCAGGTGGGGTCTCACAAGAGTGGAGTAGAGGGGGAGAATCACCTCTTTTTACCTGCTGGCAATGCTGGTTTTGATGCAGCCCAAGACATGGGTCGTCTTCTGGGCTGCGTGCACACATTGTCAGCTCACGTCCACCTTATCATCAATCAGCACACCCAAGCCCTTCTCTGCAGGGTTGCTCTTAATCACATCATCCCCCATCCTGTACTGAAACCTGTCTGTCCTGGTTTGCACTAGAGCTTCCATCTTAGGTCAAAGTATCTACAAACCAGTTGTGCACAGTGACATATTTGGCTCTACAACCTTTACGTAAGCATTTGAGAAGTCCCGTGGTGAACCTCTCAGTCGGGAACAGACTTTTTCACTGATAATCCATGCAAGTTCTTTCTTGAAGGTTTCATTTTATTACTGTTTAGAAATTTTGTTTTGCTCTGTATCAATGGATAATCAAAACAGCCCCAGTGTAAAATCTGTAACAGTAAAAACATCCTTACTGGTATTAATGGGGTTCCGACACAGTTTTAGGCTTCTCTAAAAAACTAAGAATAAAAATGGTGCATGAATTGTGAGCATTGCTTATGATGGAAAGGATTTGCAATGGGCTGCTGTAAATAATAATGACTGCTGTAGATGACTTGGTCGTTTGGGTGCTTGTCCTATGAGTATGTTGACTTGGTTTAATAGGAGAATTAGGCAAACAATCATTGGAGAGGATCCAGGGAACCACTGCCTCACCCAGTCATGATTTCAAGGTTAAGGCAATGCCAGAGCTGTCTCCTATGAGAACCTGACTCCAGCTCTGTTACTGGTATTTTCAGTTTTGCAATGACAACATTGGGAACAAGATTACTGACAACTAGACAGACTTCCTTTTTCAGCTGTCATTTCGTGGTCTGTTCTCTCTGTGGAGCTCCAGCCTGTGTCACTGGTGTAGCGTAGTGTAGACCACAGGCATGTGCCACAGTGTGCCTTGCGGTCCAGATCCTGTACAATGTGGAGGTTCTGTGGGAGCATGTAGTGCCTCCTCACTGGATGGCACGCCAAGATTTCTTTTCTTTGGAAACCAGCAGGCAAATGTGGGTCTCTGGTCTCATCGTGATATGCAGTCAGGACATAGCTAGGGCATACTCTGGGGTCCCACAATATAAATGTTGCCTTGTCGCCTTTGTTTACCTTGTCAGATCTCCAGAAGCTAAGCCCACTTAAAACTTTTGCATTAGTAGGTCCAGGATGCTCTGTTTAAAAGATGGAGGCTTATCAAATGCTGGAAGAGATCTACTTTTCATAATGGACTCACAGAGACCAAAGAGGAAGCAGCAGTTCACATTTGGCTTTGCGACAGGACAGACTTTGCACCTGTGAGAGTTCTGAAAAAGAGTTATTACCAGTCATTGCTGGGTTCTTCGAAGCAGGGATGATTTAAGCTGCTTGTTTTTCTAGGCCATTCACTCCTGTTACATCAGGTGGTTAATAATGACTTTGCACCACTGGCTCTCAAAAGTTGTACAGAGGTCCAGGAGATGCAGAATGGGAAATTTCTTGTGTTCAAGAATGCACAAATGTTATATCTTAATATCCTGTGTATGCTGTGGGGTGACTGTGAGGCTACACCTTCTGCTACCACATTTTTTGCGGCTTGGAGACAAGAAAGCAGCAGAAGAGCTTTTCAAGGTGGAGGTTGGTTATCATTATTGCTCAATAATCATTTGATGAGAGTTTATTTTCTAGAGAAAGCATGAGCTGTTTTCACTGTTTCTTAGTATTAATTACAGAAAATTGAACAGACCTGGCAGGCTGCACTATACCTACTTTCTGTAGATAATATTTCTAAGTACCGAGGCTTCTTAGAAGGATCTGCTTTTGTGGAAATAGACACAGAGGTGATCCTTGCACGTACAGAATGGTAGAGGTGACTGTTGACCAAATAGAGTATAGACAAAAACAAAAAAAAGGCCCCTTTTCATGAGCTGTTCGTGCTGTAGGAGATCCTTGTCCCACACAGATTGAGAGGCTCAGAAATAGGTTTTAGATTGTCCTTTTTCTTCTGAGACAATGTGATTTTCCCTGTTCTAGCAGAACCATAGGACAGTTTAACCAATGGCTTCAGTTCTGGTTTTGCTTCTCCCACATAGTTTGGGGAACAAATAATTATCAGACTGAATATTCTAGAGACTTAAAATGATCCTATAGATGACAGGAAGAGCCGTGTAGTGCTTTAGGACTGGATACCACTGGTAGAAAAGATGAATGCAAATACAAAAATTTTTATCAACCTAGTCTCAATACAGAACTGGCAACCTAAGTCCATGGAACTTTTCATCTGTAAGCTTTTAAACAATTTGCCTTAATCTGTTGTCAGAATGAAAATGGGGTAGTCTGAACTTTGTCATTGTACAGGATTAATGTTCTTGTAAGTCTCAATACAATATCATATGCAGGTCTGTTCTGACTGTTTTTCTGGCAGCTGGCATCTTCTAAGTGAAATGTATTTTTAAAAACAAAATGGGAATTCATTAAATGTGTTTTTAAAGGATGAATGCAAATAATTCAATATTTATGTTTTATTTTGGAGGTGTTTGATATGAAGGGAGACAAGTTACGTAGTGCTGTATTCTTAAGGCTCATACGAACCAGCCAGAGATGATGAGCTATCTTACTGAAAAATCCCTTTCTTTTTGAGGTAGAATCTGAAAACCACTGAGGATGTGAATAGTCTGTCTTTTTAATAGTTTCTCTGCAAAATTGACATAATAAATTGCTTAATTTATAGATAAAAGACCCTTTAGTGATTTCATTTTACATGATCCATGGTCATGTTATTGTTGTACAACATTTTGGGTATGTTTAATGTGTCAAGCTCAACAAAAGTTTTTGAAAGACCTTTTGTGTCCTCAGCATGGAAAAGTTTTTTCACTTCCTTTTTTTCCATCAGGCTTGTTTTCCAAGCAATTTTCATCTCTTATTATGTCTTATCTTTCTTCTGGATAAGATTGTTTTCTCAATTCATATACAGAAGCCCATTTAACTTCTGAGTGCAGTCTTTCCATTGCATAGTACCCAGAGGTTCAGAGATAACATTGTTAGCTCAGGTAATGTTAGTGAATAAGGCACATTACAATTTTAAAACCTTTTTCTGGAGAAAAGGGCCTTATATACCTCTGGAGAATGAAAGTAAATTACATTCTTCTATTATGTACATGAATCTGATTATGAGAATGACCAAGTTAATTTATCTAGTTTTATCTAAAATGCACGACTATTTTTAGTTTTGTTGGTTTTAGCTGAACCACAGATATTTCTCAGTATATATTACAATTGTATATTATTTTCCAAAAGAGAGTGAATGCAGCAGTAGAAGCAATTATGTAACTAATACATTTCCCTGAAATGCACTTTGTGATGGAGCATTTTACTCATGTTTCTAAAAATTACTTAAATTTCTCCTTATATTATCCTGGTATCAAAAAATAACACTTAGATCAATTTATCCTGAGGATACCATCTTGGTAAGGATATGTTTTCCATTATTGGCATAAATAAGTTGTTTTCCATAATAACTGTTTTCTCCAGATCCAAAATGTTTTATTACTAAAGAGTGTAATGCTTCCCTAATCCATGAATTGAGGTGCCTACACTGTGTGTCACAAAGAAGAAGGACATGTATTTTGGCATTAAAAAAACCCTAACCACAAAGCAGACAGTCATCATACACAAGTAACTTCTTCAAAAAAATCTCCTGTCACCTGGCTTCATGGTGAATTTTGTGTAGGAGTCAATTTCCCTTTTTCTCAGTGTACCACAGTCTCAACAAGAATGATCAGAGACCTAGAAAACATGATCTAAGAGGAGAAACTCAAAGAATTGGGGTTGTTCAGTCTAATGAAAAGGAAAATGCTGAGTAAAGTGGTAATGATCTTCAGAAATGTAAAAAGTTTCTCTGCAGAGAGAAGGAATAAATTTTTATTCATGTTCAGTAGGTCTAGGGCAAGAGGTAATGTAGTAGAAGATTTAAGGTAGACATTAGGAAAGTATTTCGAACTGCAACAGTGGTTTGGCAGTAGAGATTTTTACCTGGGAGTCTCGCTTACTGAAGGCTTTGAAAGCTGGTTTAGGTAAAATGTTTCAGGAATTGAATTTCAGGAATTTTAGTTGCAGTAGATTATATGCAGTTAACCCCAAAATGTTCCAGACTGGTTTATATTGTTTCTTTTCTCTCAGGTGATTTTCAACAGATGCATTACTACTGTGTTATTTTAATTCTCACTCTTAATTACATCTTTAGAAAATGCCAGTAAGAAAACATGACAGTGGGTAAAAAAAAAGGTAAGTAGAATGGGTGGGGATGTTCCCAATAGAATATAAAGGAACCACAGTTACTGCAAGACAACTGTTATGTTTCAGCAGGAGTTTGTGAGTAGTTGACTTGTCCCCCTGACCGACTTTGGGGCACTTGAGTGGTGGGCTGGCGTTCAAAAAGTAGTTAATATTCAATACACTGAATTCTATTTAACTAATCTTTTAAAGTTTATTTTTATTTTAATTAATTTTAAGTTTAAGTTTTAATTGCAATGTTAGTCTTTCACTTTTTCCTGAATTTGCAAGGAGTGAGCTCTATCCCGAGTTTGCCAGTGGCCAGTGTGTTTGTCATCAGGTACAAACCCTGTGGGTTCAGGGATATTCTGCCCAAGATGTGGGGAAAAGGCACATATTTGGAATAGGAAGTCCAAAAGCCAAAATTTCCGTAACTAATGAAGACTATGAAGTAGAACAGGATATCGTTTCATCTGAATTTGACTTTATTCTTGGAGACTTGTGGTTCATCACAAAGCATTTGGTTCACTGCAACAGTCCACCAAAATTCTTGCTCCTATTGGAAACAGAATTGGAGCATTGAATTGAATATACTTTCCGGTGCACAACTTAAAACACCTTTTGTGCACCTTCTCCTAAGTCTTCCTACATCTCTGATTTTCACCTTTTTTTCTGTAGAGCAAAATCTCTTATTTTCTTTCTATAGGTAGCTGTAGATCTTCTCCAATAACAGAGTGATAAAATGATGCATGGAAAAATTCATGAGAACCTATGGCGTGTGATCATCTGACATACAATTCTTCTCCTCCAGGATCACCTATATCTTTGTTGTTCCTAGACAGAAAACTATTGAAACTGTTTCTGAATACTGAGTGACACCTGTAGGTAATGTGTGCTAATCCCTCACCATTTCAATTTTTTATCCTAGTATCTAGGATTACTACAAGGCAAGCTTTTTATGATATGTCCTGTCTGCATGTTGCAGTGATTTTAGATTTCTGAAGAGTGTTACACTGCTTTGTTTCAGTCTTTCCTTATGGATTATGATTTGCAAATCTCCCATTCATTTCGCTGTCCTGCAGGCTCTTTCTTTGGTCCACTTTTTCAGTAAGTGTGGCATCCAAAGGTGAATAGAGTGCTCCAGTTAAAACCTCAGTGTTGTGAACATTATTTAGTACATGCAAAAGTGTCATTTATCAAATGTGCTTCCTTTTTGGTAATACAAAATCATTGACTTCAGTTCATAGTGCACTGTCACTCCGTATCCTTCTCTGGATAATTCCCGCCTACTCAGATTTTCTTATTTTATGCTTCTCCAGATGATTATTCTGAAGGGTACTATTTTGCACACTCTGTTGAAACTCTGGTCTGTGACACCTTGGCTACCTGAATTGCAGAAGACAGGTTGCTGGAGGCTGAACAGAATGAATGTGAGGAGGAACTGCTGAAGATTTTGTACAAAACATTATGTGATTGTGAACGACTGCTTTTGGTACTGGGGATGAGTTAGACTTTGGGAAATTTTGAACATGAGCCAACAGAGTGCCCTGGCAGTCAAGAGGGCCAACCGTGTCCTGGGATGTATCAAGCATGGCATCGCCAGCCGGGTGAGGGAGATGTTTGTCCCGCTCTGCTCTGCACTGGTGCAGTCCCACCTCGAGTACTGTGTGCAGTTTTGGGCACCGCAGTATAAAAAGGACATCAAACTACTGGAGAGTGTCCAGAGGAGGCCACAAGGCTGGTGAAGGGTCTGGAGGGGATGTTGTATGAGGAACGGCTGAAGTCACTTGGTCTGTTCAGCCTGGAGAAGTGGAGACTAAGAGGGGATCTCATAGCTATTTACTGCCTTCTCACAAGGGAGGGAGGTGAAACAGGTGCTGATCTCTTCTGTTTTATAGCCTATGATAGGACTAGAGGTAATGATAAGAAGATGTGCCAGGGGAGGATTAGGTTGGGTATTAGGAAGAGGTTCCCAGGGAAGCAGTCACAGCACCAAGTCTGCCAGCATTCAAGAAGCATTTGAACAATGCCCTCAGTCACACGGTGTGAATGTTGGGAGTGTCCTGTGTAGGGATAGGAGTTGGACTCGATAATCCTTTTGAGTCCCTTCCAACACAGGTGATTCTATGATTCTGTGATTCTTCAACTTTACCATCTGGCCGGAAGTGTTTCCTCTTCTCAAGATTCAGTTTTACTTTTTGAGTAGCCTGTGTGTGTGCATCCTCCTTCTGGAGGGAAAGCAGGCAGCTGTATCTGCTTTCACATGCAGAAGCAGTTCAGTTGTTTGATGAACTACTGTGCTTCCTGTAAAAATTTCTAGAAAATGACTACATCATGCAGAAAACAGGAATGATCATAAATGAAGTTTTCTCAATTTCTCTAGTGCTACAAAAAGGAAGACAAGAAAATATACAGTCCCACTTAGCCTGTACTGGCTTTGGTTGTGTGGAGATTCCTATATGGCATAAAAATCTCGATTGTTTAGGCTTACTTACTTGACAAAAAAGGGGGAGGCCTTTTTTTTTAGCAGAATTACTCACATACTGATTGAACAGATATGGCCCACAAGCTGAAACAAGCCAGCAAAAGATACTGTATGTCTATTGCTATTTTTAAAAAAAAAAAAAAAAAAAAGTTTCAAAGTTTTTTGTGTTTAAGAATAAATTCATTTTTGTTTCATTTATTTTGAAGTGCATGTCTACAGTTAGGTTTTGTAACAGCGAACCTTTCCCCTTTTCCATTTAAGTTTATAGAATACATATATTAGGCTATATATTGGCATAGGAAATATCTCAAAAAAACTTACACTTGACTGGGTGTTTTAGGCTGCACAATTTTCCACAAAAACTCTTGTAGAAGTAGATGACCTTACGGAATCTCTGCAAGACATGGAATAATTGTAGTGGCACGTAGTGCCTCCGAGTCATAAGCTGTACACCAGCACAGGACAAGGGCAAAGGACCAGGTAAAATCACTTCCTGCTCTTTTGATTTCTTGAGAGAGTATTGCTTTCATGTGAGAGATGTGGAGTGGGGTTCCTTTAGTGAGGGCTGTTCCTGTGGCAAAAAAATGAAAGTGTGGGCCAAAAGGGTTCCTGTCAACTCTGATGCCATTCATAGCTTTTGCATCAGAATCTTAAATTTGGATACAGAGATCTCTGTTGTAGAAGCCCCATCTTGTGGACAACCAATCAATGACTACTGCAACACAACTGAGATATGAAAAATTTAGAAAATCTGAAGATATTTTGTTAATCTTTGCAACAAACTGGAGAATTTTCATATTGCTGGACCATATGGGAACCATTCACATGTAGAAATTGGCATATGCTTTTTGAAGACTATTTCTACAGGTAAGAAACAGTGAGTTACAGAGAAGTGATAAACAGGAATGGAAACAAGGATGTTGTCCCCAGAACTCTGTTTTAAGTCTGAATCAGCTAAACCACTAACAAGCCTGAATCCTGCCTTGAATTCCCAGAACAGCTTCCTGTAGCATTTGTATAGTATAAAGGAGTCTTTGACAAAAATCAGAAGGACATTCTTTGAAAAACTTGTGAAGACAGAAAGAATAGTGAAGTATGTGTGAAAAGTGAATCTGGAAACTTTGGGGACATCCTTAAGTCGATACTTGGCTTCAGCACAAAGTAATGGCAAAGGGCAAGCAACTCCAGACTCAATGAGCCAATGTACTCGGAAGGAAGAGTGTTAGGAAGGTAGAAAGAGTGTGAAAACAAGCCTGTGATAAAAACTATTTTCAAGTTTTGGTATGACTTCAGTAGAACATATTCTATAATTTCTATTATATAGAATAATACATACATATAATTAGAATATTTTTAAGTCACTCTGAAGAAATCGGGTTACTATGTGATAGTTTTCCATTTTATAATAAAGGCTATAATAATGTAGCCAGAAAGTGTAGCGACATCTAGGGAACGTTTGGTAGAAGTGCCTCGATGCTAAACCATCTGTAGCTCCATTTTTAATTTTTAGGCTGGCATTTGACAGTTATACTCCATGCAAAAAGAATAATATCTTGAGCAACATAACCTCTTGCAAAACAAACATAAAGAATATGAGAACATGATCTTTATTTTAAGGTTTTAGAATTACCCTAGTAGGAGTTTTGAGTGGAAATAGTAGAAAAGAGCTGCCCTTCACTAAATTTGCCAGTTAGATCTGTATGAATTTTTAAGTGATTAAATCAAATCTATTCTTCACATGACATCCTACATCTCTAATTGAAAATACAACCACTTTTTTCTGGAAGGTAGTGTAGCTAGGGAATTGTTTGGAGTGACTTGCTTGGAAGGGATGACAAGTGAAAAGGAACATGGCATGAGAACAGGGTGCCATACCAGCCCCTTTGTTGGGAGAGAACAGAGGCTGCTGTTCCTACAGTTGGATGTCTGACTGCTCACAGTGCTTTAAAAAAAAAGACATCATAACCTGGACATCATAAAGCCAGGAAAGAATATCCTAGTTCTTATCAACAGGAGTCAGGATGAAACCTTCTCTTATTTTAGTACTTAATATTACCTGCAAAAGTGAGTGCACATCTGCCACTTTACAGTTTAGTTTAAAATAACTGTTTACTTTATATTGAATCTAAAGATTTAGATTTTCATCCTTCAGTAGTCTGGAAATTTCATACATACAATATTTGCATAACATGAATAGATATAAATAAATCACTTTTTCTTAACAAATTAACAGATGAAACTATAAATGCACATTACCACCATATTATTAAAAAATTCACAGAAGTCCCTGTGGCTGCTTAGGAATCCCTGACTGACTCCTTTTGTTTCTCATAGCAATCCAAAGCCTCTTTTGAAATAGAATTCTGCATTTTTGGTGAAGGGCATCTTTGAGCAATTGCCTGAGCCAGGGCAAAACCTTTGAGAAAAATGCATATTCTCAATTTTGACCTCAGTCTGCTCACTAGTGTATTGCACACTAGCATGTGCAATAAAAATAAAAATAAAATTAAAAATAAAAGTAAAAGTAAAAATAAAAATAAAAATAAAATATCTTTCTTAGTGTGAAATGAAGCTATGAAAGGAGCTTTGTGGCTTCTTTCTGTGGAAGGTGTTTCTTCCTCACGAGAGAGGGAACAGCAGATGCTAGTTCACTCCTCAAAGGAAGAGCATATGAAATGGAAACAGCCGTGGTGACTGATCCCCCCCCCTTCCCTTTCTCAGCAGCTCTAGACCAGACACTGGGCTGCAGCAAGCATTGCTGCCATAAAACCACAAGCATTTTTGCCAAAGCGAGCTCTGCTCAGCAAAATGCTGAAGGGTTTCCCTCTGCTTGTGGTTTGTGGTATTCTTTGGGGGAATTGTTTTCAGATCATAGCTGTTAGCAATTAAGCATAGGTAAAACAGCCTTATAAAAGCTGATATTAGGACAGAACTAGTCGAGGATCTCACCAGAGTGATCGCACCCAGCTGGCTAGGGACACCTGACCGTATGACACTGCCAGTTGCCTTAATTGTAATCGTAAGTGTTATCTGTATCATCACTGTTCCTTATAAGTACTTTTATCCATGAATATTTGAATAAAGTGAGAACTATTAGATCTCATATAACAAGTCTTAGAGATTATTTAGATGCTAATCCCAATGTTTGAATAGTTAATTCTTTACCTACTGGAACTCAGTGTATACTCTTTTTTTTGTATTTCCCGTTCTTACACATTGTTTTGTAGACGTTGGTTTGGTATTATACATACACCCACTTTAAACAGTTGGGCAGAAGTAGGGCAGCCGGGAAGGAATCTGGGTGTTGTTCTAGCCCAGATCTGTCCTCGACAGCCTGAACCTTTACCAACACATAATCCCTCAGGGTAGCTGGATTACGACAACAGCTACTTAGAATTCCATGCACTTAAATAATGAAGCATGAAAATTCAACAAGAGTACACACAGGTATTAATATAGTGTGAAATCTAGAGAAGAAGTTATAACCTAGGAAAAGAAAATAAATACTTAAAGCTTGTAATAAAAGGGTGTTGGAAAGCAAGAATTTATTCCAGACATGTCCAGGGAGGGAATAATGATTGCTCAGAATCCCTGCTCCACCAAGTGAATACATTGTAGTACAGAGAAAGGACAACCCCTGGTATAAAGGACAGTCTATTTTCTTATGCTGAACAGAAGGCTCTAGAAAAAACTGGTGCTAATAACGGAAGTCTCTGGAGGAGCATGAGACATGGGCAATCATTCAGAGATACTTTTTAATGTAGATTATATTAGAAATTATAGTTATTTGTATATGACCATATAAGAAGGAAGGAAACTGATGATACCAAGACACTGAAGAGTCATCTGTTGTACATTGTCCTTCTAATATGTATGGTAAAATGCTCAGTTGCAGTGTATCATAAACAGAGGGTTAATGCTAAACATTGCAGAGTAATATGAATCTCTTGTACCAGTAGATTTTATCAAGAAAATACAGCAGGACTGGAAATGCAAAGTTTGGGTGTAAACTTGCAGTAACCCACTGGCAGAAGAGTTCTGTAGGTGTATCAAATTGATTTGAAAGGGAATGAAGAGATGTGACTTGTAATTTGCTGCTTTTTAAAGATAAAAAATTGGTGCACATGTAGGTCATGTTAAAAAAAGAAAGCATGTCTTCATCCTTATCTCTTTGTTATGCACAGTTTTGTAAATGTTTTTGTTGGCTGCTTCTAACCTTTCTACTATTCTAAATCTTTGGATATTAAATTTTATAGATATAAAAATGCTAAGAGATGTAATAATATTGATATATCAAGGGATTTAGCATTTTAAAAGATAGATTTTCAATGGCCATTTGAAAACAGGGCTTGATGTGTTATGTTACTACAAAATTCAATACATGCAGTTGAACTCTGAGCACTTGTGTTCGTAATATCTGAAAGGGTTCTCTTAAACCTGAGTCTCCATATTGACATTTGAATTCCAACTTTGGTATGTAATTTTAGCACAGTACTTTATGTTTGATTTCAGCAGTGTAAGTTTTTGCAGCTTGGTGGCTTACACTTCAAGTGGATTCTTCTTTTTAGTCAAAAGTAGGAAAGCTTTTGCTTTACATCTTTATAAACTCTGAGCCAATGCTTTATAACAAAGTTCATGTTCTATTGACCAGACAGTGTTTTGTGTTGGCAATTAGCATCTGCAAGGATACAGTGCTGTAGAAAATATTAAAGAGCAATACTGATGTTACTGTAGTGTTTTACAAGAATAGTTATTTAATGTATGCAGTTCGTTACTTACATTTTCATGTTTGTGGTATCAGCACGCCACACTCCTGCACCTGTACTGTCTCTGTCTTGTGTCCCTTCCTTTTCCAGTCCTGTCCCTTTCTCTGGAGCTGTGGTGGTGTTGCACTGCTGTAACCCCACTGCCACTTGCATTGGTCGCCACCTATATGTAAACAGAACAGCAAGGTAAGGAGAAGGAAAGGCCCCTGCCATCACCAAAGACAACCTGAAACTCTTACAAGCCTTGTCTAAAAGGTTCGATGATTCTAAAGACACTTTTTCTGGCATAAATGTCATGACCGTTTTTACATGGCATCAGCCACTAATTACTATCACAACTTTTAATTCTGTGGTTTTGTTTCAAATTTTCACCAGTTCAATCAGAACCGAAGTTAATGCCCGTTGGCTAATTTCCAGTGCATGGCTCCATGGAACAACTGTTGCCTTTAACTGGTGGAGGGATCAAGGCTTGAGCTGACAAAAGACATCTGTATCTTGGAAAACAAATTAATGTTTATGTTTTAATTTATAAGTTCCTGACTCTTTTATGGTTCCTGTTTTTCAAGTAATGTCTCTTTGGATCCCTAGCTGATGGAGAGTCAAAATGAAAAAGGCTCATGAGAGAATTATCAGAGTACAACATCTGTTCTGCATTGGAAAAAACTGAGAAAGATATTCACCGTCTCCGAGACTGAGAGGCAGCTATGAGACACATTAAAAGTCAGTCTATGAAAAATCATGCAGGTTGTGGCCACCTGGGCCAATCTAGTGTTTTGGGAAGAGCTACTCTGCTTCCTAGCATCTGAATTTTAATATCCCTTCAGCACAGAGATGTGAGAGCTGGGAGTGCTACGAAAGGTGTTTGCTTTTTATAACGTTAATCTGAATCCCAGCACTGGCCTAATTAGATGGGAGAGGCGGGGGTTGCCAGTCTCAATTTTCTTTTGAGCATGTCAGCTGAGGAGTTGAAAGGATTTCCCAGAGCTTTTGACATTGCTTTATAGGAAAAAGGATGGAAAGGTCTTTGTATATTTTTGGAAGCATATTTTGCATCCCACTTTAAACTGTTCCAGAAGGAAAAAGGACATTAGCTAGACTGCGTTTTGGCTCATATACTGGTACATCACTAATGGCAAGGAGTTTGCTTTGCCTAATTGTTCTTATTTTCTGCAGACTGTGAGAAATGCAAAGAAATCATGGAGCAACCCAGGCAGTAAGGGTACCAATGGATTCAGAGGGAAAAAACTCCTTCAACAGCATGAAAGTTTGGTCCTTTAAGTCATCACAGCAGAAAAGAAACTATTTGACACGTGTAGCAAGAAACACTGAAAATCATTTGCCAAAGACCTATACTGCAGATGGAAGAACGGATGAAGACTGTGTATCGATGAGGAACTAAATGCAGATTTTTCAAGAACAAGGTTGCTCTTTTCCTTGCCAAGACAAACGAATCTGGTATAACATCTCATTGCTTTAGGCTGCCTGAGGACTCACTGGAAAGTCTGTGGACCTTTCTCCACAGAAAATTTATATGTTTTCAATGCATAAGTGTATTGTCCACAGTTGCACTATGGCAGCTGCAGAGGAAGTGGAAGGTTCTCAGGAATACATGAGGGAGAACTGGATTTTTGGTTCCTGAAACAGTATCAAGTGCTTTTGGAAAGGGTGGAAGTTTATGAGCTAGATGTTACTGCTACAAAAGGTTATCTGTGAGTTAAGTGTAATAGGAGTTAATCTGCTATATTTAGATCTCAACACCAAGAACATGATGAAATTGAGAATTCCTGTTCTTTAGAATTGCAGTTTTCCAAGATTCCTTCATTCCTATGAAGATACCTGAATTTGCACTGTTGTAGGTTTTCAGTGTTGCCTTTAGAAATCCATGCACAGATGTTTTTAGAAGGCAGTATGCAGTCATCACCAACAACTGTTCTTAATGGGCCAGTTATTTAGGAAAAGCATGTAACAAGAGCATAGATAGAATCCCTGATACTAACATAAACCACGTATTGGCAGAATAATATAGTTTGTATTTCCCTGATATATAGTAGGCCCTGGAAATATAAAACTAATCATGTCCTTAAAATTCCGTTATATCTATAAACATATAAATTGGAAAACAGGGCCAGGAGCATCCTGAGCTGCACGAGGAGAAGCATTGCCAGGAGGTCAAAGGAGATTATTATTCTCCTTTACTCAACACTCATGAGACTTCAGTGGGAGTACTAGGCCCAGTTCTGGGCTTCCACAACAAGAAGGACATGGACATACAGGAGCAAGTGCAGAAAAGGGCCATGAAGAAGATTAAGAGACCGCAGCATCTGTCATATGCTTGCCCAAAAAGGTTGTGGAGTTGGTGTCCTTGAAGATACCCAAAACCTAGCTAGGCAAGCTCCTGGGCAGCATATTCTGGGTGATTCTGCTCTGAGCTGGGGGTTGGATGGGATGATCTCCAGAGGTGCGTCCAACCTCAGCGATGCTGGGAATATTTGAAGCAGTTTGCTTATGTCTTGTCAGCATTTTAGCTGGAACTTGACTGTGTAGAAATCCTAAAGAAAGCGAAGGCTGTGACCCTAGAAATACATCCAGATGGCTGAGGCCCAGAAAAGGCATAATGAGAACTGTTAAGTATTTTGAATGTTTCATCAGAATGATATTTGACTTGAAAATACAAATGAACTGGGTCTTGTTATTAATGAGACTGAATACCCATACTGATCTCTCACTTCAGCTGGTCTACAGATGGTAACAACTTCTTTCTGTCTGAACACCTGTTTTAGTTTAATCTTCCTCTGGAAAATCTTACTATATACTTTAGAAATTAATATCAGGTGCTTATGATACAGAATTCATCTCTTGATTTGTTACATGCTTTCTTTACTAGTACTAATATTAACAAATCACGATGTACTTTGACACATGAAATAGTCACATATGATGTCTCAAGGAGCTGCAAATATCATAGTTTGAGCAAGGTAAAATCAAAGTATGTAATAGCATTACATCTTCTAGGGCACTTAGTTTGTAACTATTCTTACAGAACCCTCAAAATAAGAACAAAGATGAAATTTTAAAAAGGCTTTCATATTTTAGTGGACACAAAATTTATATGGAATGGCAGAGATAATGGTTTTCTTAGATCAGTTGACTAGTGATAGAAGATTTACCTGTGGTTTTTCATCATGAAAATGCCAAGGAACTAACTTGCAGTGGTGGGAATTCCCAGGTTCTCCTTTTGAAATTGCCTCTAAGAAAAAGGAAAATCTGGAAAACAAGAAACTGATGAATGTTGCACAAGGAATTAGGAAAGAAATACATTATAAAGCTTTTTTTTTTCTGCACTCCAGCAAATAAAACTTTAAATTGACAGCTCTAGCAGCAATTCCTGCTTCTACTGTTTTCCTTTTATAAATGTATAGGCTATTCTATCTATCTGTCCAAGGCTGGCATGTCTCCAAGTCACCCATTTCTCAATAATACAGGAAATTAAATCTAATGTCTAATAAGCACAGAGGCTTTACACAACCTTAATTCACTGAAGAAAGTATTAAGTAACAATGATATTACCTTGTCTTTTGATAGCTAGAGAGTTGTGTGCTTTGTTTTTCTGTAGACCAAATAGGTTCTGCATTTGGACTGGAAAAGGCTGGGTTTATCCACCCTTTTCTGCAAACTTTATTTCTGATTGTCACCTCAATATTCTTCCCTTGTTGAATGACCTCCTGAAACTTTCACATCTCGGGTTTGGTGCCCTTCTCTCCTCTTCCCTGTGGTAGGAACCCACACTGTTCTCCAGTATGAGGGCTGTGTACCCTGTAGTCTTACCCCTGGAATGCTGGCTGCTTTCTCAGTTACTCTCTTCCTTCCAGGATTTTTCTCCAGCCTGACCAGATATCTGCCTGTTCCATCCCATTTTCTGTCAATTCCTACTGTGTCAGAGGGCATGGCATTTAGAAATGCAGAAATCTGACTTTAGGCCATGCAGATTAGCACCATAATTTCAGGGGCTTGTCTCCTGCATGTAGAGTTTTAATAAGTGGATTTATACTGAATAATTGTAAACTGCTGTAGCCATCTGAGACTGTTTCTGTCCAGCTTCTGTAATATGTAAAGTGACATAAGGTCACTGATGCTGTGGAAATTGGTTTTGCACTTGGTACACTAATTAAGCAAGAAATCCGTTCTTGCAGAAACCCAAAGAAAATTATTTTAATATAGTGTCTAGCTACTTCGATGACTTTCAGGAAAGAGATAAATAAAACATTCAAAGGATTTCCAAGTCTCTGGAGAAAATACTATTATGGAAATACGAGGTTATTTTTATCACATAGCTTGTAAGCTTATTTTCTAAAACCAAACCAACTGAATGTGACAGTCACAAAATAATTTTTACCAGCTCAAGAAGATGAGAAATAAGGTGTTTTGGCTGCCAGCCAAAAACTTGATTTACTGGTTATTCCCATCTACTACAAGGATAAACTGGGAAGAATTCGTGAATGCACAAAAATACAAAAGAGGTAAGAAGATAGAAACTAATGCAAATTTAATGTATAAAGAGATACTCTCTAGCAAACAAAAAAGAATCAACCAAGACAGCTACATAAAACAAGTTTTCTCAGCTGAAGGCTGCAGAGTTTCCATGCCTTGCTTTAGTAGTTACATATTTGTCAGGAGTTAAACTAGAAATGGAAATGGTCCGGTGGGTGAACTTTCACACACAACTAAGGAGAATTTAGGGAGGGACTGGGGTATGGTCAGTATTGGTCAAAGAGCCCGCAGTGTTTGGGCTACAGAGGTACCCATTTGAAGAGGAGACACGAAATGAGGGGCCTGCCCCGATGCTGTGCCAGAGACACAGATGCTGTTCATCTCCAGCAGGATTTAAGCATGCGAGATACTCAGACAGAGTTCAGCACAGTCCACTGAAAATTCAAGAGGGGAGGAACTTGGTCCAAGCCTTCATCTTCTCCTCCACCTCCACTTTATGCTAGTGTAAATTACAAGTTGTATGCAGTTGCTTTTGGAAGAGATAGAAACAGAAAATGCAATTTGATGTTTAATATTAGGCTTCCCAAGCTTACTCAGAGAGGCACACATGGGATATACGCTGCACGGAACTTGGAGATCTCCTTCTGTTTAAAATTCTGGCTCCTCTGTGCTGTACTGATTTGCTTGTATAGCAGATACAGTACTCATAACAGGAACATCCTGCTAACTGTGAAAGGTTGTTCTTGGAATCTAATGGTCAACAGATAAAGTTTTGTTTTGTTTTTCAGCAAGAATTTACAACATCCACCAGTTCATCTCTATCAGAGATTGTTTTTCTTGTGGCTTAGCTTGGACCCTAATCTCACTGCCGAGTTTACATTTACGGAGTAGGGCCTAAGGTTTTCTCCATGTGTTCTGTATTACAGTTCTGATTTTGCAAGTCTTATTGCTTGGGATAATTGCACAAATCGTGCCCGTTTGCACAGCAACAGCAAAACTGGGGTTCAGATGCTGCTACTTAATCAATCAAGAAGGAAAAAAGGTAGCTTTGAAGGCTAAACCCTTCTTGGGTGATACTCAGAAAAGTTGGTAGAAACTGTAAAGACAGCTGAGTACACTTTACTATACATTTTATTTCATAAATTTTTTTTAGGAATCAGTTTTTTAATTTAGTTATTTTACTTTGCTTTAGCAAATCATGTGTGAATATAGTTGTTTTTCCAAAATGCCTGCTCTGTTCAGTTGCTTTTGCCACCAACTAGTTGTTCCATGTAGTAATGTCCACAAGGTGGTGCCACAGCTAAGAAGTTAGCCACAAAAAACCAAATTTGATAACTCTACCTGCCTTTTATAACTGACTGAAGAATCTTCATCAGTAAAGAATTAATAATAATTTTCTA
Organism: Neomorphus geoffroyi; assembly: GCA_033558235.1. NCBI lineage: Eukaryota > Metazoa > Chordata > Aves > Cuculiformes > Neomorphidae > Neomorphus > Neomorphus geoffroyi. The sequence continues at coordinate 2,299,667 of JAUMJM010000024.1, read as the reverse complement.
AGACTAATATCATCTGCATTTCTAATAACATTGCAGGTTTGCAGGCTTTTTTTTTTAAATTACTCACATAAGCAGAGCTGCGTCTGTCTCTGGTCCCGGTGGGAGCAACACCCACACGCCTCTGACAGTCCAAAGTCACGTACAAAAGTGAAGAGACAGCTCAGGGTTAAATAGACAGGCTGATGAAGAATGACAAACGAGATCTAAAGAGGCTAAGACCAGCAGAGCTGCGTACATCCTAGCAGGATTACCATGCCCCATGGGTGTGTTTCCTCGTGGGGAGCATGAGATGGATGTCTGGATCACTTCAGCAATACCGTAGGAGTCAGCCTGGATCTGAACAAGCAGAACAGTTCATCATCAGCTTCAGCTAAGTCAGCTCCCATGCACTCACCCTAGTGTGGCTGTGACACACCGTAGCCTAATTTTCTATTTTTTCTACAGCCAGGGAGAATCAGGCTCCCCCATTACCCTGTCATATGATAATGGGACAGCTGGTTATAAATTCCAAAGGAGTCATCACATTATTTTGTACCAAAAGCAGCAAGAAAAAGGGATAATTTAAAATACCTTTTCAAACAAGCACAGCATTGATTGTTACTTCCTGCTGGAATCCTTTTTTTGTATTATAGACCTGTATCAGAAAGAGAAAAGTAACAGGAGTTACATGACATATTTTCTCTAAATTACTGTATTATTATTTTAAAACATACTAAAATTCTGATGGTTTCTAAGAGACTCAGTGGAAATTATATATATCGATGAAAGATGGTCTGTCCCCCAGCTATAAAGCAGAATGAGAGTTAGAGGATCATTGAGTCCAGTTCCAAAGGTTGTCAAATAACACAACTGCCACCTCTTTTGTTGTGTTTTTTTTTTTAAAAAAAGGACTATGTTTTAAAATTATATTTTGAAGTGGTTTTTGGCATTTTAAAACTTTATATTGGTTTTAACATTTGTTTGGAAAAGTCAGAATCAGAGAACTAACTAAAAGTACAAAGTCACTGAATAGGTCAACTAGATTTAACTTCTGAGTCAGTCAGTCCATTTAGTTTGGACTAACTGAATCACAACAGTGATGTTTGGTCAGAGTATTCCTGTAAAATTGTTCTGAATGTATAGCTGCAATGTGTGTTGCAAATAAAATCACATATTTCTGTTTTAATTTGGACTTTGGTTTTTCTCCAACTTCATAAAATTACTTTGAAAAATGTGTATTTTTCAGATATTTTACAAAGTGAAGAAATGATGCTCTATTCTAAAGGGAATGGCAGAGCATCTGAGATCACACATTTAAGTCTCCATAGGATTTAAAACCCAGGTATGTATTCTTTTCATAATTCAACAACCAAATTGAAATCCTGAACATATGCCTTTGCAATGTGTGCAATGATTTTGCGTTCCTGTTGGAAATCCCGTAAGGATTGAAACTGATTTTCCTCTAAGTCTGGTTTTCTGGTTTCCCATTTAGGCAATCATGAACAAAACATGCTTTAGCTCTAGGTCTATACCTAAATCTGTATTTAGATCCCATTAAATATTAGGAGGAGGTAACTTCCCAGCATTCTAAGTTAGGAGTCAGTCTGAGCGCAGCTCAGAAATCGTACTGCAGATGCACAGTGGTAACCGGAAACAATTTAGAATGGCAGTGGTATCCTGCAGGATGTGTGCAACTCGTTCAGCTATGTGTTGATTCACACAGCACTACAGTATAGATTATACATTCTGGTAATTGTGGTATTGTTATTGCTAGGCTGTATCTAAGCACAGGAAATACATATAAGCACATTTGAAGAGATAATATCCACTCCTGTTTTAAAAGCAATATTTTATTCTGGTTGACAAACACATACATAATATGGCATTTGCAAGAGAAAATAGGTAATTGCTTTATTACTATGTAGGAAGACTTCTAGGAAAAAGCTGGTTCATTATGGGAGGCCCATAACCAGCATTCAGAAATAAATCCATGTAAACTTTTATTCTTAATCACTTTTGAAAGTGATTCTAATCAGTGTGGATTCTAATGCAAGGTCAGGAAGGAGACAGTACATTTCCATCTGAAAACGCAAGAAAGATCGAAATAAATGTTCAGTGTCACCAAAACCACAGTGCTAGGTTTCTATCAAGGAGAATGAGTAATACCATTCTAGGTATGTAGTATGCTGTGTGTGGGTCATAATTCCATCTAAATGATAGGGCAGATTATATATTCTACAAGAAAATTACCCCATTTGAAATCTTTCTCTATTTCTTCAGCTCAGAGAAAGCCTACCCAACATACCCCTCTTCCTCAAGTGCTTCTATGCCTGCTTGTCAAATACTGGGATTCAGGAACAGGCCTGTTTTCCACCCAGCATCCCCAGCTCCATCTTGCATGTCAGGAACAGATTGCCTTCAACCTTGTCTTGAAAAAGGCAATCGTTCCTGCTGCTGCTCCAGGATGTGGGTTCATCCTCAGCTCTGCAGATGGAGATAGCATATGTACGTTCTCAGAGACTCTTTCACCATTTCTCCTAACAGTGGAAACTTCAGAGCTATCCATGCACTTAGGAAAATTACTGATCAAGTCAGAGGTCTCCCAGATTCCCTCCTGGGAGGGGGCATGGATCTGTCCTGAAGAGGAAGTGAACATCCATCAGATCTTTTATGCCAACCTCTTCTCCACAGACAACACTAATTGACAAAAAATACTTAACATATTATGCATGCTATGCCTATTTCTTACTTGGTTTCACCAGGGAAAATATATTAAAACTGGTATAAAATTTCCCTCTGGTTCCTCCCTGCAGAAATTACCAGAGAAGAGAAAATAAGACAAAGATTTAACTTTACAGAATAGAGGAAAGCGTATCTCCCAAAAGGCCTTCCAGCTAAATAGTGCACTTTTTTTTATTATGAAACTTTCTTTCCTGTATTAATTCATGAACAAAGTAACAGTAGAACTGTAAAAAAAATTAATACATCCAAATAATATAAATCCCTGGGGTATAGCTAAATCTATATTCATATTGCAGCATGATGTCAATTGTATTGTGGGGTAAAATCAGAATGAGAGCTGATGCTATTTCAGACTTTTCCTGTTCATAATCCTGAAGCTTGTAATATTGTTGCAGATCAATAATATCATGCTACACTCTGTAAATGGATTTGTTGAAATGGTACTTTGAGTGGGGTTCTAAATGGACACTGGGACATATAATAAAGGGTTGAGCTACTAAAACATCTAATGGTGATGTAATAAACACGTACACAAAATAGCCCAAAGCCTAGCGATATGCTTCATGATGTCATGAAAAGCTTTTTATTGTTTTCTATCTACAGTTTCTATCTACATACATTAAGAATATATTTGTCTTCATGAATTTATAAATGCCACCAGTCAAAATTTTTATTATTATTAGTTATTATTATTTATAATTAGTTAGTCAAACTAACACTGAACATAAGTTTAGTTTTGTTATGTCTCATTTTAGAAAAATTTTTTATGCCTCTAAGTTAATATGCCTTTGCTTATTTGGGGTCCTCATTATACTGTTCTTTTGTAAGTGTCACCTGCTTAGGTCAGCTTTGATTTACAAGATAATACGAAGATACGTTTAATTTTAAGTATGATCTTCAGTATTTTTCTGAATAGGAATCTTTGTCCCAAATTTGAACTTGTAATATCCTGTTTAACAAAGAGGCAGCTTCAATAGTACTTAGAGTACTTAGTGTTATGCAAGTTTTCAAAGTTTGTTGCTGGGATCAGGCCTTTGAAAGCAAAGGTCAGGAACACACTCCTATGTTTAATTTTTTTTCATAAGTCTACTTGTTAAATAGACCAATAATAACTTTACCTTTAGTATAATTAAGTGTATTTGTATTTGTATAAGTCAAGGGAAATATTCTGTTGAATAGCACACCTCACACAGCTACAGCGTGTGTGAATCTTTCTACATTACATTCAGATGTTGGCTTTCATTAAGCAGTAGGAGATACTGCCTGCAAAAATATCTCACAACTTCAAAAAGAGATTCTAATGTCCGCCTGTTTCCCATGGGAAACATATTTCATCACTCTTTACATGACATAAAAAACCATTGTTTCCTTCCTTAATCATGAGTATGGAAGATCAGTTGCAATGGAAATGAAAATCCCAGACTCTCTGTGCCATACGATTTGTAGTGAGCTCGAGATATCCAGAGGAAATTCTGTAAGTTACTTTAGCCTTTTCATTTCACCTTGTCTCAAATCTGTCTTGTCACTGAATTTTTAGTGGAAATGTCTGTGTTTCAGTTGAAGTGCTCTAACAAACATTATAATCCCATGAGTTCTGTTGCTTTCAAGGAACCACACAGAGCCCCAGAGTTCATGTGCCCACTGGATAGCTCAGAAGCTTCCTCATCTTGCTTGAGCAATATGACATAACTCTAAAACACCTGAGATACCTTTAGGGCTTAAATATTTGATTCAAATATCTAAAAGATAAGAGTTTCTTAAGCATTAGAAGACACAGAGTTCAATGATCAGGTTGAGACAAGCCTCTTGCATTTACTTCTTTAATGAAGCTCTCGGGATGCTGACCAACAAGCCTGCCAAGTGCACTCCTTCATATTTTGGATAAGTACTCGCTGAGGCCTGGGATCAGACGAGTTATGTCTGAATCCATTTGCAGCTATTTTAGGTGACACAAAAAAGTGCCCAGCATAAACTGAGAAAACTTTGTCTAACACTTCGTCAGCATACCAGAAGAAATTCCTTGGGATTCAGAGTCTAAGATTTAATTTCAATTAATTGTCAGGATGTTGAATATTATTTATTCCACACTAGGGCTCATTTAATCCAAAATGCTGTCAGCTAGCATCACTGCAGGCAAAATGGTATTTCTTCCTAAACAGAAGCCCATCTAGATATAATCCAGTTTGCTCTCTCCTGTCTCTGAATTTGCTCTGCAAGGACAACATTAATGGAGACTGCAGCTGGCCTGGGATTCCCTTGCACTTGACCATGTGTCAGGAGCCCGATCGAATTAGATGAGTCTGTTTTTCCATGAAATAAAATTATTATAGACAACCATATGATGAACTGAAAAATTCTCAAAGTTAAAGTATATTTAGTTTCAAAAAGGAGCTGTATCAAGCAGATACTCTGCGAGGCAATGAAGCCTAGTGGGCAGAGTGCTAGACAGGGATTGAGAAATCTGGGTTCTTTTCCAAACTCTCCTGACTTTTAAATGACCTTGAGCTGTCACTTCTCAGTGCTTCAGTTTCCCTGTCTGTATGAGGAGGACAATAATCCTCCATCACGGTTGCAGGTTTACTGAAAAAAAGAACCATATCAGCACTAGGCATTTCTTGCTCTGGCCTGAGGTAGATGCAGCTGTAGTTAAAGGTGGCCAGGATTTAGTCAGTACCTCATGTATTCCAGGAAAACTAGGAAACTTTGGTTGTTAAATTCCTTGCTTTCACTTGTCTCTCAAAACACATTTCTATGTTAAAGGTCTTTCTTATCTTTCAGACCATTACAAAATATGTCCAAAACATTATTTAGTTGCTGCATTAATACCCATAGTTCTTATGTTACTGGGAATTGCAAAGTGCCTCTCAGATCGTACAAATGATAACTTTGCCATAATATATTTAACATATCTGGGCGAAAATTTATCACTTAGCTTCTGTTGGAAGATATTTCAACTGGACTTCTAATTTGAAACACTCTGAAATAAAAAAAATACAGGGTTTTAAAGTTATATCTTGATTTTACATTTTTTGTATGAATATAAAACTACAAGCTCTGTGCACGAAAAGAACTGTCTACTTTCAAAACTGTTGAATGCTTTGACCTCAAGGGCATAGAAACTGTTGACTCATTGTTTTTACTGCATATAATATGAGTTCTTTGTCACATCCAGGGAATGACATCATCTTCTTCATTGTTAGCAGCAGGTTTGACAAACAGAAAAAGTGCAGCATTAGTTGTCTGCCGTATTTGCTCTCAATAAATGAATGGGTATCTGGTACCACGATTCAGATTAGGACTTTTGAGTAACACTCAAGACAAGTTTGTGCCCAGTCCCTGCATGGAGCTTCCCTCCTGCCCAGAGTCTGCAGGGCAGGCAAGCTAGCAGGAGCATAGCCTGCAAAGTGAATGTCACTGATGGGACTGGCTTCTCAAAAGTGATAAGGGGAGATAGGAAAGGAAAAGATTAGGCACAGAATGAAACATATTTTCTTCAAGGCCAGTTTAGTAAAAGGAATCCCCAAACTTCTGGGAATCATATTCTTCTGAAACCTAAACAAACGGGAACCGATTATCTTCAAAATACACCGCGATAAGTATTTTATGCATTCCAAATTTATATTTGTGTCTATTAGTCTTCAACTCCTAATAACTAAAATGTCTATGTCCTATTCTCAAATAACAATTCCCTATTAGAAGTATTTGCTTATGCCTGCCTGCTTCCTGGAAGAAGGGTACATCGTTATAAGAAGTAATCAGGCAAGTGGAAGTTGTCTCCACCTCCTTCTGTAGAATTCTGTGGAATTCTTCTATGGCAAGGAAATTTTTAAGTGTTGCTTCCTGAACAATAAATATTCCCAGTGAAACAGAGTTTACTCAGGGAGAGATTCTTTTAGAGTCTGATAAAATGCCAAATCCTAATCTGTCTCCATTATCCACTGCCTTTAAGTCTTCCCAGAAAAATGTGATGTATTTAACTATAAAATTATACCTTTGTGATCCCATAAAGATTTTATGCCAAATATAAGTTCCTGTGTTGACAGACTGAACTGAACTGGACTTGGAAAAGCTGAAGTCCATACAGCTGTGAGAGAAGAACGGAGGCAGCAAGCTGGGAAAGTTGGATGCAATGGGTTAAGAATCCAGGATTGCTTAATCACAGAGGCCCACATACCAAGAGTGGACTCAGTCAAGGGGTACACACAGAGAAATACTTCCTAGAATGCCAGAGCTACAAAACGAAAAACAAACCACATTGTAAAAGATTACATTCAGGCCCACTGACTTGAAAGCAACAGGGACCTAATGTAATGGCCTTTTCACAACAGACTTACCTGTGTTCATGCAGGTACAGACAGCTGCTTTGCAAGTGGATGGCTCAGGTTTACGTAGGTGTGTCTATCCCAAACTTACATCCAAAATCTCGGACTTATCTGTTTTGAAAAGTACAAAATGTTTATTCTTAATGCTTTTTTCTTCATGTTTCAGATGCTTTTGCAATATGAAGCCTGACTTCTTCTCTCACTCTTCTGCCCCAGTCCATAGTTCCTCTTCAACGAACATTTCCAAAAGATCTCTGGCATGAATTTTGGTCAGATTAAATCACTTGATTGTCCCTTACCCTGTTTAGAACAGGCTTGACTTGGCCAAAAGCAATAATGCCAGCCATTTCCCTTCATCCTTTTAAAATTACTGGCCACCTCTAAAGGTCTTGATCTCTCTTTTATATCACTTTCTGACAACTCTTCTGAGTTAAACAGGTTGCTGTGGCCAAATTAAATGCTTAGGAAATAGACCATACCATTAATTTTCAATAGTAAGTTGTGTCAGCGTCATTTCTCTTCCTCTCAAGGGGAATGCTGGCTCAAGAAAAAGAAAAGATTAACATAATAAAAATATTCTAAAGACATCCTGTTAATTGTCCCAAGCTCAGATGGTATTGTCTATTCTTCTGTTGTACATAGGCAGCAAACACTGTAAAATTCAGAATATCTTCCCATCATGAAACCATAGCACATGTAAATGCTATAGGATAAGCTCTGTCTTTAAGGAAAGTGGATGAAAATGCAGTGTGGTTTTCATAGGTGATATCAAATTTTCCCCATTTATAAGTATAATAACAGGAACTGTTAATTTAAATCCATCAGCAACTTTAATGGAGAGAATAAACGTACGTGAACAAAAGGAAAATTTCATGCAAAATACCAGCAAATTTGGGAAAAAGAAGGAATTTTTTTTCTCTGAATATGCAAATCAAGTTTCCCATGTTTGTTTAGGAACAGAAAAGATTTGAGGTTTTAAATTTAGCCAAAATAGCAGCTTTCACTTACAACTATATTTGCAATGTTGACCTTGAATATCACATTCAATGACAGCAAACCTCACATGAAAAGTGAATATGTCCAATAAAACTCAGAAATATTCACAAATGACTGAGTGAAGCACAGCTAACGGGAAAGATAGCTGTATCAAGAGTCAGTAATTCTCTATTTGCTCCAAAATATACCTTTCCTTAAAATGGATGAAGTCTGATTTAAGGCATTGTTGCTTATATGAAAATAGTCATAAAATATGTGAGAAAACACAGAATCTTATCTGCTTCAGCTCATGTAAACTACTCAGGCTGAATGATGAGTGTCTTCCTGTATTTCAGAGCGCTACTGGATACTATGCATGAAAGAATGTTTCTTCTCTCATAAACAGGTTGAGCTTTGCATATATATCAGTGCAGAAAAATAAGTATTGCCTTATTCACAAATTACAGGATTCCCAGAAATATATTTGGAACAACAACTAGAAGCAAATGAATTTGTTAATAATTAATTTAATAAGTTTTTCTTTTATTTTATGGCCTTAAAGACACCTTGATCTTAAAGAATTATATTTGTAATTTTGAAAAACAGAACTTTTATCTCAACTCTGATGCTCTCTTCCATACTTCTTCTAATATAGATTTTTTATATGGATTCAGTATGCTCTGTTTCATTTTCTTTCCGACTGCCAATTAAGATACTTCTTAATATTTTATCAAAACAAGCAGGTTCCCTATAGGAGGCTAACTTGATCCCCTGGTTTTATGATTTATGTATCTTTCCAAAATTAAATACTTCGAGTGTGGTACAGTTTTTTTCATGAATCAAATATGGATTTTTTTTAATCCTGTCATTATGCAGAACAGTAAAGTGAGAAAATAAATCAGGTGTTTTATCTAATTGTATCTTGATTGTTTTTTTCTGTGTTTGCAAAAAGAACAGTGTGGAGTTTCACTTGTTCCACAAAAAGCATTTTTAACTTTGAAAATGTTTTAAAGACATCTTAGGAAAGCCAGACCCCAACACTAGGAGAGGAGTTCTACTCACCTTAAAAAAAAGACTCACATTGCTTTACCATGGTCGTATTTCACCATTTATAACCTCCAGGTATTTAATCTCCATTACATAAATTGGGAAAAACATATTAGTAGGAGTGAAAATTTCACCCACCATAATACTTCCTATCACTTTCCAACAATGACATGAGTGGGTGAAGAAAACTGTCCATAATTGTGCTTCTGGGCACATCTTGCTATGTGGCAACTTAGGAAATACTGACTCTGTGTGTTAGTTAGGTACTAACCGTGATGGGAGAGATGTGTGAGCCTTCAGATTAGGGAATTCTGCTGTCTTTGAAGTATAAATTGAGAATAATAATGTTAGTGATAAGTTCCGTGGGGATCAGGGATGTCTAAAGTTTGTGGTAGGGCTTGTGTCTTTAAATAGACAAGTTACAAAAGGCAGACAATATTTTGGGCAGGCAAGAAAATAATATTGCCCACCTTGTATGATACTTGCTTTTGGCAAGGGTGTTGCAGATTTGTTCTGAACATTAAGTAATCCAAGAAAACAACAGGACTGTGAAAATCCAAAAATTAGACTTTCATTATTTTCCATCTCCTTTATTACTTTCTCAAATTATACTCCAATCATCTAGAACCTAAACTTCTGGGAAAGCTCCTCAATCTCTGGAGGAAAGACTGAGGAAGATGACCTTCAAAATAATTTACTATTTAGTTCCCTTACTACAGTAGAAGCTAGATATAGCTCTCAGTCCTATACAGATGCCTCCCATTTATAAAGGGCATTTAATAACAACTAAACCCTTTTGAATCATTTGAAAGACTTCTCAATGCACCAAGATAGCCAGTATTCTCATTATTTAAGATATTTACCCAAACTGATATCTCTCTTTTGTTGTTTCTTGTGGAAAATTATTACATTGTCAGAAATAAATCAAGTCTAATTTTGGAGGGGGAAACTGGATTCCATCCTGTATTCCATATTGTACCATTATGAAAACGGTATATTAAATTCAAATACTTCAATTGTACCATTAGATGGTGTCATTATGTGGCTTGCTAATTGATAGGTTATTCAAATGAACATTATAATTTTAGACTTCTCTAAAAGCATCCATATGAAGAATTTCCAAACCTTAGAGATGGGTGTTAGAAAGGAAAAACATTTACTGAGAATATTTCCTAATGCAAGTCACTGAAAAATCATTACATAACTGCTGTGTGCATTCCTGGACTTGGTGCAGTCTATTTTTAATACCTGGTAGGAAAGAACTTCCTGCTACTTTTTCTCTTTGAAAGCCGCTTTGTGGTTCATTAGATCATGTTGTCAGGCCAATTTTTCTGCTATCCTTAAACCTTATTTTTCCTGCTTAAAAAAAAAAAAGGTGAAACCATATCAAATGGAAGAAGGTGCTGAGCATAAAACACCATTAAGAGTAACACACATTATGTAAATGTTGCAGTGGTCCCAGAACTAAGCACTGCCAACTCAGGCTTAATATTAACCTGCAAAGAAATCTAAACATGTTAATCACATGCCCTTTTAAGAAAAGCAAAAGAACTCGTATGCTAAGCAACAGCACCTAGCAAGAATTTTCAGCTTTGTGTTTATGAAGACAGATTATTTTGTTTTAATCAGAGTAGTTTTCATTTCATGCTGTTCTCCATGCAGTGTTGTCACAGGTCACCATTTTGACCATAATTTATATAATCAAGATCATTAACATAAAGCATTTTGCTTAAATGCAACCCAACTCCTCCAAACACAGGCTAGGCAAGATATTTCAGAATATTTCAACTGCACAGAAAATCTGCAGCATTAGCATAATGCGGCTGTAAGAGAGGCTGATAGAGATGAAATGGCCAGAGGGACCAACATTTTCACCTCATCTGACTTCCTGCAAAACAAAGGCCACGGCACTTCCTGAATTAATTTCTTTTCAAACTAAAACATATCTTTTAGGCAAACATACAGCCAAGGGATTGACAATCCATTCAATCTGCTGAAAGAATTTAAAAGTATTAACTTTATGAACAATAAAAATAACTAACAGGCACTTCTCTGTATATTAGAAAGGCCTTCTGTGAGTCTCCTAACTTTCATCCACAGCAGAGAAATGAAATGACAATTCTGAATACAAAACAGTAATCAGCGGTAATTGCTGCAACCATTGCCATGAGCCTCCTCATGAAATCTCGAGCAGGGAAGCAGCAGAGGGTTTAAGTCAGATGACTGAAACAGGCAGTACCCTCCCTCAGCTTTCCAACCAGGTGGACATACATTGCCATTGCCATAAAAGGGAGGTTTCACTATATCATAGAAAGATTTATACAATCTTTGGAGAAACCAGAGTATACATAGAGCACCTCCCAATCTGCCTTAGTTTTCAGTTTGGTGCATGAAGGCAAATAGTCAACTATGGGAGATGAAGAGCACCTTTAGGGGCTGTTAAATTATGCCTTCCCTTTGTGCAGTGATGGTAAACTGCACTAACGAGGGCATGGGGGTGACAGCAGCTGCCCCACTCCCTCGGCTTAATCCATTGGCACGTGGGGACAAGAGCCAGGGTATTTAAGAACCTCAGGCTTCCATTTCTGTTGCTTTGATGTTCTCCCACCAGCAGCAATTCCTTTTCCTCCCTTCCCTTTTGCTGTCTCCATAAAGATTCCTCTCCATAGAACACTTTTTGATCATTTATTTCTGCACTCCTGTAGATCTTTCAAGTTGTTTTTGTTGCCAAAGAAACTGCTCCAGCCCTCAGTCCCAGTTCTCCCAGTCTCAGTCCTAGCACACACTTCCCTCTTCACCTCAGAGCACTCTGGATAATAAGCTTTACAATAGAGGAAATGTCTTCACCCAAAAATGTAAAATCTGACTCAATTCTGCTTATTTCAACAAAGTTGCTATTAAGAAATTCATTACAGGTCACTTAAAAAGCTTCTATAAGGCCAAAGTCATGGATCTGCTCAGCTTAATCTTGGCCAGTGCTTCATAACAACATCTTGTTTTCAGTTGCTTTTAACTGTTTGGACTGGTATTTTCCAAGCCAAGCATCTGCCCCAGGTTTCATTTTTGGCAGTTGCCAGCTAAACCACTGTAGTAATTTTCAAGAGCAAGGTTAAAAAAATATTTTGCCCCTATTAAAAAATAATAATCCGGTTGCTTCATTCAGAAGCGTCAGTATCCCCATTTCTGTGCAGGAGGAATATGCAATGGAACACCAGCACTGGTCTAGTTTCATCCGTGTACCTTTCGAGCTGCAGCTTGGAATTTGGCAGTACCATTGCTGTGGTTTCACAGACGCACATCCAAATGTAACAAAGTTATAAGAATCCACAAACTCTCTGTTTGCACTTGATTGGTTAAGAATTGTTAGCTTTTGGCAGCTAAACTTTCTGAAGATCAGACAGAGCCCGTTCTGCGTTTGGCTGCTGCGTGGCGTGCAGGCACCATGTGCAGCTTTTTCGCAGAGCAACCGAGTACGCTCTTCGCCTGAGGCAGTGGGGACCAAGCAGCGTTTCTCTACAATTTATCCTTCTGCACTCCTAAGGGATTACTCTCTGTGAGATCTGGGTACCCCTCCTACGTGCATCATCTCCCTTCCTTCTGTTGCTGCTGAGGCAGTGAAGAAAGGAGGATGGGTCATGAAGATGAAAGAGTTGGGGCAGAGGCCTGAAACTGGCAGCACATGGGAGGGAGCAGAAAGTGAGAGGCAGAGGGAGGAGGTGCCAAGGAGACAACTATTTCTGATCAGTGCTAGGACTTCTCCTAGGACAACATCATGGACAGAAATCAATTGTGGAAGCAGTTCTTCATGACTAGAAAAAACAAACTATGTATATATATACAATGGGATTCTGCTAGGCAATGGGGAAAGGATATGATATATTAGACAAGGAGGTTAATAAGCATAATGGAGATAAAGACAAGATTATATATATATATATACAGGGGAAATAATTAAGAAAAAATAAGAGAGGGTGCATGCAGATGAAGGAAAGGAAACTAGGAGATGAAAACAGAGTGTGAAAAGTGCAAGATGGCATGAGCCAGGGAATGGAGGAATGGATAAACAAAGTGTGGCAGAGCAAGAGCTGGGAGTTGCCTGAAAACAGCACAGAGGAGAGAGAGAGGACAGGAGCCAGGCAGAAGGCAGATTAGTTAAAAGCATCAAAGGAGAGAAGGGAGTGTGAGTCCAGACTGAACTCTAAGACCAGGCTGATTTTTTGAGTCAGGCATCAATGCAAAGTGTGATTTATCTGTAATGGTATAGGAATAGGAATTGAGTATTCCTAGCATCTATAGCTACGCTCTTTTTCTTGTCAGACAGCTTCTTTATAGAATATTCTGGGTCTCTTGAGCTCCAGAGTTAAGGTGACCACATGTCACTGTCTGTTTACTATCCAGGCTTCCTCTGACTTTATTAACATTTGAAGTGCCTGAAGTGCAATACACTGCTTTTTCAACCATAGTAAAAAATATTTCTGCAAAATACATTTGAAAATATTTTAAGTAATTTCAAAATTATAGGTAGAGCTGCCAGCAATACCTCTCACTGGCAGAGCAATGCAAGGCCCTGTGCTTAGCTCGAAGGCCTTTCACTGGGGGTGTTTGGCATCCAGAAGGCTTTGCACTGTCACCACGGTAATTGGGCACACTTCATGGCAGGGATGAGCAGTACTGCCTTTGCAACGTTTTTTTCTCCTACCAGCTAGGAATAACAACACCCGGGGACATGGGAAGAGAGAGGTGGAGAGGGCTGGGTGTGCTGGGTGGCCTGTGCAGGCACAGGTAGAGCACAACTGGAGGCCACTCAAGCAGGAGCCAGGGAATGCAGCAACCGGAGGGGGAATGGGAGGTGTCCTGCCCAGTGGTACCGTTAGAGCTGCAGAGACACCAGAGTTACACTCTTCCAGTGATAAAGCAGGGAGAAACAGTGATATTTGCCTCTGATATGACAATTCAGCTGGCAAGCTGGAATTTCTTTAACATAAAGGGCAAGTGCTTCCCCACAAGCAGCACCTTTGGTCTGTTATGTTCTCTGTTAGCTGGAAGGCAAGCTTTGCAGACCTGAACCACTTTACTTTCCTTTTGAGAATGAAAGTAGCACTGCTGTCAGAAGATGAAGTTGTTGATATGTGTCAGGTGATAGGAAAATACTCTGTAACTGCATATAGTCTGCCATACATTTATTTTTATATCCTTGGGAGTTGCAAGTGTTGATTTGCTGTCTATTTGTTTGTCATTTCGATAACTTAAAAAACACAACTTACACTCCCAATAACAGCTCCTGGGGGTAAGGCTGCTGCTACTGCTTGGATTAAACAGAGCTGAGAGAGAAGTGTCACTTCTCACAGCAGATCTCTGTTCAAATTCTGACCTACATCCCAGCTAAAAGTGCATTCAGTCTTTTCTTAATTTGTAATAGATAGTTGTGTACGTTACAAAGCCATCTCGCAATGTGGCAAATTAAGTAGTCTGTGGTTAGCTCTGGAATTGCAGAGATATGACAATGCATTGCAGCATTGCATAATGAGCTTCCCAGACTTTGCTTTATTCGCGTGAGTAACAGGAATCCTTATCTCGAGCAAGGATCAGATTCATCCCATTTTTGAGAAAAGCATTAGTATCAAATGTATGATGGGCATGTTATGCCTTGTGGCTGCAATGTTTTTTCAATTAACTTCTCTGAATATACCACAATGAAAAGTGTCAACTTTTTGCCTCAAAGGCCTATAATTAGAATAAATTAATACAATTTAATTATCTATTACCTTCTTTACACAGAACAATATACTTCTATAAATTTAAGTGCCTGTACAGGAAGGAAATTGTTGTTCACTCCAATGTATGCATGCAGTGCTGGATTGTGAATACTGTGACTGTATCGCCGTGTAGCATAGCTTTTTGTCTGCAGCCCTTATTTTACAGGAGCTAAAACCAGTAACATCTGAAAAATCTACAGACTTCACACTATTTAGAGCATATATATTGATGCGAGGACATGATGTTATTAAAAGTTACAGTACTGATGAAAAAAATATCCTTTTCTCTTTCACAGATGTTTTCTATGTAATTCCCTTGAAGAGATTAAATACAGCTTTTGTTCGCGTACTTAAAGTCACACCCTCAAGGACTAGGGTATGTCCAGCTATAAAGCTGCTTTTACTAACTGAGTGTACTTCTCCTTTCAGAAAACTTAAAAAAATGCTGGTATCCTAAGTAGGCTGGACTGAAAATCTCTGCCCCTTTTCCAGTGTTACTAAATATAAGCGAAAGTTGGTGACGGATCAATACACTCCCATCCTGGCACGCCTGATTTAGAAGGGCAGCTATTCAAATGGTGGTACATCAACTCGGTGGCAACAGAGCTGAAGCAAAAAGCACCCTTTTTGATTTGACAAAGTGTATCCAAATGTCCCAATTTCCATCAGAATAGATGTTAATAACTTAAGGCCTAAACATGCGAACCTCTCTCAGCAGAAAATTACAATTAACTTTTGCAGAAGCCCTTATTCCGGCCTGCAGTATCCTCTGCATATAAATGCAGTGTGTGTCCAGGACTGGTCTGGTGCTTCATTAGGGTCAAACTCTGAAAAGCTTTTGAATACTCAGTGTTCCTACAGGGCATCGCATTTTATTGTGATTTGTGCAGTGTGAGTATCTTTTCCTTTAAACGACCATTAGCTCCGGGCATAAAAGTGTTCATTAGAATATCATTGCATTGATAATAATCTTCATATTGAGGAGTGAAGAGGGCTCTGTTGCCGTATAAATGCTGCCCCTTTTCCTGCTCTGGGGTGTAACAGGAGAACAAAAAGACCATCTTGATAGGCAGTATCTGCTGAAGGAAAACTTTCACCAGGAGCTGTGAAGTGACTTTAACCTTTTAGTGTCTGCATTTTGAAGAAAAATGTTTCATGTTTCTTAAGCAGAATGAAGCTTTTTTAAAAATACTCATAAATACTGGTGGCCTTCCTAATTACTTCTACAAATATCAGAAAGCAGTTACAGAGGAACAAAGAAATGCAACTGGAAACATGGTTCAGTGGTCTTGTACTTCCCTGAAAAGCTGATTATACTTTTGGCTGATTCAGTTTCTTTCAGAGGGAATTTACCCTTTTTGGCAGTGCGAGTTGCAGCAGTGCTGATTGGACTAACGGCAGAAACTGCATCTGGGGCTGAGGAAATTAACTCCGGGTCCTGTGTGTGTCGCACTAAATTTTGCCAGCGAGCTCTAGATTTTGTATTTTAGCCCCTCAGTGTCCCTCATTTGTAGGATTCAGAAGCCATTTTAACACTAGTTTAAAAATAGAGACATTTCATTTATGCTTTTGCAGGTGCCTTGGCCAGTTCCCTGCTCTCCCTGCATGACTTGTCTTTTAGGATAAGCAATGAAATGTCAAGGTTATTCTGAAGTATCTAACAGAGGAGAGTTCTCTTCCTCGTAGTTCCTCAAGATGAACTTTGCACAATTATAACCAATACCATGCTGAAAGGTAATTCAAACGTTCTGGGAAGAAGTACAAAATGACAAGCCATAACCTTTAGCACTGTAAAATGTCCTTGTGATTTGTACTTAGTGCTTCTTCAAAATGCAAGAAGCCATCTTACCACTCGGGGCCATGGCAGAAGTTAATTTTTTTCGAGTGGTGCTTTGTAACTTGGGTCTGCAGAGCAGGAGTTGGCACAGCTGGCTATCAGAATTGTGCCGTGGAGCTTACATGCGAAGATCATTTCCTCGCCTCTGTCACACAGAAACCAAGAAGGGTGCATGTGTCTTCCCCCTCCTCTTTCGCTTGTCTGTAATTTTCAAAAGTAGCAAAAGGTCATGGAAAGCTCTGGCTGGGTGAAACACCTTGCTTCCCATTTTTTTTTAAGGAAACCTGGAGACAAACCTGCCTTTTTTTGTCTTCTGCGTGGGCTGCGCTGGGCGAAGATGCTTGTGCATCCCTGAAATCTGGGGCGGGAGGGGGAGTGGGGGAAGCGGGGCGAGCGGGAGCGCAGCAGCAGCCGCAGAGATGTGTCATCACCACCCATCCATCCATCCATTCATCCACCCCTCCATCCACCCCCCGGCAGATGTGGATCCCTTCTCCGTACTCACTGCGGCTGAGAGGGGTTGCGAAGGCACCAGGGCTGTGGCTGAGGAGGCTCCCAGTCCCAGCTGTGGGGAGAGGGCGGGAGGAAAAGGAGGGAAAACGGAGTAGGGGAAGAAGAAAGGAAAGGAAAAGAAAAAAAACAAAGGGGGGGGGGGGAGGGGGGAAGAGAGAAAAAAAAGAAGGGGGGGAAGAAGAAGGGAAAGAAGAGGGGGGGAAGGGCGCAGTGCAAGAGGTGAAGAAAGGCGGCGGCGAGTATGGACGCGGCGGGGCGGCCGCGGAGGTTGCGCGGGCGCCCGGGGAGCCCCTGGGGGTGGGGGGGCCGCGTCCAAGCGGCAGCAGAGCCCGCGGAGGAAACCAAAGAAATAAACCCAGACTGTTATTTAAGGCGCGTAAATTTAAAAATATTTGGACAGGAAGAGAAAGGGGAGAGGAGCCGCGGCAGCCAAACCTAACGGTCCCGGCGCCCGGCGCGCCCCCCCGCCCCGCTCCCGCCCGACCTGCCCCGCACCTCCCCGGCCCCCAGACCTCCCCGGAGACCCCGCCAGAGACCTCGCCACCAGGGACATTTTGAGCGCGTGTGTTGTGGGGCAGGCTTGGTGAGAAATCCATCTCTCTTTCACTCTTCTTTCTTTCTTTCTTTCTTTCTTTCTTTCTTTCTTTCTTTCTTTCTTTCTTTCTTTCTTTCTTTCTTTCTTTCTTTCTTTCTTTCTTTCTTTCTTTCTTTCTTTCTTTCTTTCTTTCTTTCTTTCTTTCTTTCTTTCTTTCTTTCTTTCTTTCTTTCTTTCTTTCTTTCTTTCTTTCTTTCTTTCTTTCTTTCTTTCTTTCTTTCTTTCTTTCTTTCTTTCTTTCTTTCTTTCTTTCTCTCTTTCTTTCTCTCTTTCTCTCTTTCTTTCTCTCTTTCTCTCTTTCTTTCTCTCTTTCTCTCTTTCTTTCTTTCTTTCTTTCTTTCTTTCTTTCTCTCTTTCTTTCTCTCTTTCTTTCTCTCTTTCTTTTTCTTTCTTTCTTTCTCTCTCTATTTCTTTCTCTCTTTCTTTTCTTTCTCTCTTTTTCTCTCTCTTTCTTTTCTCTCTCTCTCTTTCTCTCTCTCTTTCTTTTCTCTCTCTCTTTCTCTCTTTCTCTCTTTTTCTCTCTCTTCCCTTCCTTCTCTTTTTTCACCTCCTGCCATGCACAGGACAACAGTCCTCAGCAATAAATGCAGTTGTTCTCCTTGCTTTTTCGGAGGGGATTTCAGCACTTCAGTGGGCAGATAATAATGTCTGGCTGCTTCTGGCTGCCCAGTGAATAGCCAGGTACATTTGTGGAACAGACCCTCGTCTTTTTTTAAAAAACTAAAACCTGATGTTTTTCTACTATTTTAACTCTTTCTTCTCTTGGACAATGCAATGGCATCTCCTACGAAGCTCATTTCTTATCCCACCATAGGATAAAGCGTTGATTTCATTCCTCTCCCCACACTGAAAACTGGAAAGAAAGGCTTTTCGTGCGTCATTTATTGCACTGGCGAATTCACCTTCCAATACCTCGTAATTCCTGCTGCCCCGTGGGAAAGCATCTCCAGCCCTGGGTGCCTGCCCGAGCCGTGCCCCTCTCCCCCGGCTCTCCCACCCTCGCACCGCGCTGCTGCCACACATGAAACTCTCATCGTTCCCTGTAGGATCCCTTTAGGATCTGCCCCTTTTCAAAAGGAATTCAACAGCCCCCGCCGTTGTTCCGGGGATGATTTAGAAACAAAGGTCAAGTGTAACAGCTTTGCTCACCCGGGTAACTGAAATAGGGGAGAGGGCTCTTTCCCCACACTTGTTTTCTCCCGCAGCCTGGTCAGGCTGAATCCTGGTACAGCTACACTTTATACTCTATTTCTTCACATTTTTCTGTCCTTGCTGCATTTGTTTCTATTTATACATCTCATCTCGATGCTGTATTGTTTACTGTTCCTGGGCTGCTGCAGGACAAATTCTGCTCCTGCCCGGGAGCCTTAGTGTTCAGTTGGTTTATGTCTCAATAAAAGCTCTCAAAAAATACTCCGTCCCATCAGTTTTGCATCTCCGGGTAAATATTATTGTCGACATTTTCACAAATATGCGGATTTGTGAAACTGAACTTTTTGATGTTGCCAGACTACTGGAGAAAAATCACAAAAGTAATTGCTAAAACCACATCCGATAATTAGAATCCTTTTTCGGTATAAAGATTCCCTATTAATGAGACTTTATTATTTTCCCCTTGCTCAGTAAATGTCAAACCTTCTGCCCCACAGCACAGCCCGAGCAACTGGAGGCTTTTTGTCACCTGCAGACCCTGTAAGGGGTCTTTCCTTGGTTTCCCAGAGGCTTTTTTGCAGTAACTATTAACTTCCTGAGGCAACAGGGAGTAATTTTTGCTTTCGAAGTATCTAACTAGGAATTGCATTTTATAATACTGGTGCTGATAAACGGAGCGGCTTACAGAGAAAATGCAGCAGCAAAAGCAAATAAAACCTATCTTTGAACCAGCCTTACTATCGCCCGTGGCTCACCCACTGAGGATAAGGGCATGACCGTGGTGTAACACGTCCTGGCTTTGGACATGAACTTCTGGCAGGCAATAAAAACCGCTATTTCTGACAAGGCGGGGCAGTTTTCTGGGAAAAGCAGTGGTTTTATTAAGCAAATGCTTAAACTTTAGCTTAGCGTGAATTAAATGCTGATGGAGCTCCAAACTGATCTGGGATGATTTTTTTTTTTTTTTTAGTAGCACAGGTGAAAAATAAGTGAGAAAGATGAGTATTACCTTTCCGTGTTCACCTCTGCTGTAGCAGCGACTGGGAGAAATTCCGGTGGTAGCGCTCTGCCTTGTAAGAAAAGTGCAGGGGACTTGTTATGGAGAAGGAAAAAGCTTGGAGCATCCTCCAGGACATGAGGAAAGGGAAACGGTTAACAACAGAGAGGGGTTTGAGTCACTGCGCCTCGGGACCTGCGGATTGTGTTGCTCGGTTTTAATCTCTCAGGTGGTTTAGTGCTCTTTATACCGGCTATTTAGTGAGTTGTTTCCCCAGTCCTGCATCCTGTGCACCGTGCTGTTTGAATTAATGATCTCTAGATCGCTTGTGGACAAAAAATAATAACAAAAGGGCGCAAAGTTTCATATTTCACAGAGGTTTTTAATCAGAAAACACAGCAGTGTGACAGATGGTATAGTAAACGTGACAGTTTCAGCAAATTACTTTTTATTTGAAAATGGTAGTAGCCAATTTTTTTTTAAAAAAAAGTTAAAATCTAAACTAATGTATACCTCCTCCTCTTTTAAGTGGTGTTTTAAGTACTATTCATTTTTCATTGATTTAAAACCTTCTATTTTTTGCAATTAAAATTTACACTATTCAGAATAAAGCACTTTAAACGGCCCATCTGACCAACAATTAGATCCTGTACAAAGGTAAAGAGCTCTTTCCATGTGGGGCTGAGTGTCGTTAGCCCCTGTTGTAGTTGGAGAGGTAAATTAATTTGAGTCTGATGAATACACTCAATTGTATTGAAATGGAAAAATTCCAATGGTTAAATTGTGTTTTAGGTGCAAGCAATAACATAACTTCCCGAATATCAAACGTGCTGCTTCCTAAATGTCACTGTATTCAAATATTCCTGTTTTGTGAGATGCATCTACCATTAAAATAGTTTCTTTCCAGGCAAAACAGAATAGTTGGTGGAAAGCAAATATTTCCTAAAAAGCAATCTAAACTGCACTAGGCTTATGAAGCGACCAGAAAACTTGGTGTATCACAGCCTTCGCGTCCTCTTGCCTCTGGCAATGGTTCTCTGCTGCTTGTTTTGAAACTAGAAAAAACATCTTGTTCAGTGTACAGTAAACACGAACTACTGAACTGAGTTGTTTAAAACCTCTGCCGAACAAAAAACCACCACTTATAATGTTTATGGCAACTAAATTCAAAACCAGCTTGGTGAAAGTTTAAGTATACAAAAGGGAAAAGTGTAATTTACATTTAGAAAGTAAGTGACCTAATTCTACAAGCTCTTGTTAGTGTCAAAATGCAGCTATTTCCCAAAGCCTCTAAGCGCCATCCTCTGTCCTCAGGCCAAGCAGCCTTTGACTTCAAGCTCTGCCTGAGCAGGGAGTAGCAGGTTACCCCTAAAACGGGTGTTTTAATGCAGAGCACGACTGCAAACTCTTAAGTCTGACCGGGAAGGGGGATGTGGGGGGGGGTGGGGGGGTGGTGGTGCAGGGGATGTGTGCTTTGAGAGGTGGGAGAAATGACAGAAAGCTATTTCATTTTCTTAAAAAAAGCCCAGCAACATTAAGCATGTGAATATGTATCTTTTGTATTAATGACTTAATACGAATGACCTAAAATATATTGTAAAACTTGATACTGGAAAACTAGGTATGAGCGACCAACATATGTACACGGCTGAGTCTGTGAGCACTTTGTAAAGAGCAGGTATAGGAACTTGCAGGGAGCGTGGATTTAAAACATTTACATTATCTTAAAACCCACCTCTAGAATTTCTTGAGACCTACTATCAGCTGTTCAAAAGGGAGAAAAAATTGAAGTAAGGCTACAGCAAATATTACAAAGAAGGAGAAAAAAAAAAAATAAAAGAAGGCTGAAAGCCTGAATGTCCAAAGGAGAGCATGTCCGAGCTGGATTTAATTCATGTCTGCATGGAAGAAACTGCTGTCCTCCAAGAGCTTCACCACGGCGGACCTCTTGTAGAGCTTGGCCAGGTCGTAGGCGGTGGCCCCTCTCTTGTTCTGGTGGCCCACCTTGCACTCTGCGCACTCCAGCAGGAATTCCACCACCCGCACATGCCCCTCCCGGGCGGCCAAGTGCAAGGGCAGGTTGCCCTCGTTATCCTCAATGTTAACATCAGCTTTAAACTCCAGCAGAGTCTGCAGAGTGTCCAGAAAACCCTCCCTGGCTGCATCATGAATTACAGCGAAGCCAGTACTGTCTTTCAGATTGGGGTTTGCCCCGTTAATTAGCAACCTCCGGGCAATTTCGGGGTTCCCGAGCTTCATTACCTGTGAAAGAAACAGAAGAGTTGAATTCCGCGGGGGGTGTTTGCTTCAGCACGGGGTGTAGATCCTCAATTATTATCTCTGGGTTTTGTCACAGCTCAATCCGCATTTAAAACAGACAGAACAGCCTCACTATCAAACTAATGAGACAGCAAATAATCTATTTTTATGTAATTTTTTTTACTAAACTCGGTGAAACGGTGAAAGATGTTATCATTTTGGTGCTAATAGCTTTCTGTCTCAGAAAGATTAATGCCTGAAACAGGCGGTGTAGAATGAGGATATAATTACTTTTGTTTTTTTAAAGTGGGTTATCTCTGTTTCTTAACATACGAAAATTGTGTGGTTGGGTTTTGTTTACCTACGTATTGAGACACCTTTACATTACTGTTTAATCTTGTTAAACATCAAATATAGGGTCTCTGAGGAACAGGTATTTACCTCAGCAACAGTAAATGTAGAATGTGTTTTTGTAAGCTTTCAGGTGTTTACATTGTCTGTGCATTATCATAAAACAAATATTTGGACTGTGCCATAGCTCTGTCTGCTAAGAAAAATAAATGCTAGAAGAAAATTTTCTCCCCAATATTTGGAGAAATTAAGAGGAATGTTTCAAAGTTCTAGAAGTTTTCTTCTAAAATCAGTATATCATATTATGCCTTCATAATTCCATGATGTAACTGTAACTATAAGCTGATGTTAAAAACATCCCTTTTAAAGACAACAACAACAATAATTAAATTTTCTGAGTGTTTCTCTTAGTGAAATAAAACCTGAACAACCAAGCCTTCTTTACATTTTCTTAATTGCATCAAAAAAACTATGAAAATTAGAATACAAAACTTAACAGCTTGCACTGATATCCCCCGAATTCCTTATTTTTTGTTTTCTAAAACACTTTCAAAATAATTGAACAAAATAATGTATAATCTCCAGCCTATAGGCAACATTTTCCTGTTCTTGTAGTTAGTCTCATTGTGACTGTCAAATTTTTAAAAAACCCCATCTTTTTATTTTCTTAGAAACATATTCACATTTTTTTAAAAAAAAACTTGTTTAAAAAAATTATCTGCCTAAATGAGCAGAACTGTACATTAGATTCAGCATAATGTACAGTTTTTACAAGGGATTTGCTGAAAAACTCCCCTGGTGAAAAATACATCTTAGGCTTTTTAACAAAAGCAAGGTATAATAAATATAATTACTGCAGGATTTGGGTCATAAAGCAGGGCGGTATATTTTATATCTACAAACAAGAGCAAAAGTGCAGATAAGACAGGCTAGGATTCAGGGAAAGCTATTTTTCTGTGCCTCAAGGCTTCCAGCTCCGTATATGCCATTTCTTTCACTTCTGATTGGAGATGGAAGCGATGTAAAAGAAAACAAGAGTGTTGTGATCTCTCTTTCTTTAGTAAAATCTGGACATTTTGGTCCCTTTTAGAGGGCATAGCCTGTATTACTTGTGAACTCAAAACGTGGTTTTGATTTCAGTGGGATTTTTTTGTGTTCAGGCTAGGGGACTGAAGGCTTTGGTTAAAGATGCACGGGGGAGAAAAATCATAAAAGATGATGCTACTGGGACATGGGCTATAACTGTACAGCAAATTCCCTTTATTTTGCAAATTTTCACTTGGGGGAGGCAGGCAAAAACGGAGAGAGTATTAATTTCAGAAGTCTGATAAAGAGCACAAGGGCAGGACATATATTTGAGGCCTGCATAGATACACTTCATCAGAAATAAAAAGCACAGAGCAAGACAAGCTGAGCAGCTGCTTAATCAAACATAAATGCAGAAGAAAAATATAAATTATTTGATATTAATATAGGAGTATTCTCTCAGTTTTAATGGAGAGAGAGATTACTGAAAGATTATCTTGGTTGTGCAGAGTTCACTGACAGAGCTCTTTCGAGCGTGGTCATGCACCCACAGCACATTTCGGGATGATACATATTGAAAATAAGTCGACAGATTCTCTTGTTTTGATTTTTGTTGTGGTTCATTAACTCAGTTATGATTAGGCAGCGATAAGAAGCATTGTTAGGACAGAGATGCATGTTTAATATAGCTGGATGCTATGTCATTCTGCAAAATATGCCTTAATTCAGGATACGGACAGTTAGCTGCTTTTAGAAAAGATAATACATTGCTGTAGAACAAATAATTTCTCAGCCCTGGTGTCGAGGACAAACCAGCTAGCTAAATGTTCCCTGCTTTCTTAAAAGAAGTTAGTTTGTGTAACTTTTTAATTTTCACTCTCTGAAAAGTTGCTGCAAGTGCCTGCACTGCCATGCGATGCCCTATTTAGGTGCTAACAGGACAGAGAGAAGCTCACAGATCTCCAGCTTCAGCGAAATTGTCAAAAAAAGGGTCATTCCTGCTTTTTAGCAAGAGGTGCTTATTTTCCAGCTCTAACGTTTTGGTGTTAAGCCAAAAAAAAAGCTGTAAATATCTCGAGGGCATTCGCAAGATATATAATGTTTAAAAATAAAATTTCAAAAACTATTATAATGCTTTGGGGGGAGGGGAGAGAGGAGTTAACAAACGAGTTTTCTAATATGTGAAATTAAGAAAACCTATAGCTCTACTTCTACATTTCATTACTTACACCTTAAGTACAAATAATCGCACTTTTTTTCCCCTCTGGATTTATAAATCACTTCTTTCTCTATTTGGTAGGTATTCTAGCTTTTTCGCCATCATTATCTGATATTATTAAAAGCAAAATCTTTCATCAGCTGCAATAGTTAGCAGTTGGACAAGTTCCAACTCCTGCCTGCGCAGCTAGACACTTAAAAATTAGGACATAGCACCCTATACGATCAGAAAAGAAATAGCTGGAACCCGTGCCCTGCTAGCCGAGCTAGAAAAGCAAAAAATTAAGCTTTAATTATGAATGAAAAGGCAAGCGATTGAGCTGGAACCCTAACTCGTAGGGCTAACCCTGAATGTACATCGAAGGTCCTGGGTTTTGAGCAGCATGCTTCCCAATAAGAAAGGTCATTCCCCACAAACAGTGTAGAAAGGAAAAGTACCACCGAACCGAGACAAGCCACAATTTAAAAGCATATTGCAGGGAAAAAAGATAGGAGGAAAAAAGAGATAAATCCAAAGCTTCAGAGAACAGCACATTTGTGTTTACAGACCTGCTATGAAATCCTGCTCACCTAAGCTGATTTCTTTTCATCTCAACTGTTTCATTCCTTGCCTCCTCCCCACGAAGTTACAAAATACTAGCAAACTCGCAGCCCGTTTGACATTGAGGGAGATCCCCGGCTGAAATAATGGTTTTGACCAGTTTTATTTCAAGTACGTCATTTTAGGGAGTTGGAGCCACCAAAGTTATAAAATATGGCATCCAACGAGTTTGAAAAACCACTCGAATTTCATCCACCAGCCTGTTTAAAAACGTTGTCTTTTTTGGAAACCCGGGTCACGTAGGTACCAGTGATGAAATATTTTCTCCCTCTCTGGATACCAACCTGCAGCGCAGTCCTCCCAAATCCATTTTGTGCATTGACGTTTACATTCTTTTGCAACAAATTAGTAAGTTGCACTAGGTCCCCCTTGGCAGCCGCAGACGCCAGCTCGTTCCCAGAAGGCTCGGCCATTCTTTAGGGTGACTGACGATCGGAAAAAAGATGAGATTTGGTTTTGGTTTTTTTTTTTTGATTTGTATTTTTTTTTTTTTTTAACCAGGCATGGCATCGGAGACTGACAGAAGGATTGGGATGGTTAATCTTCTGGAGTAGACCTTGTAGTAAATACTCGTAAAAAACCTCCTTGCCAAGAGCCCGCCCCTAACTCGCACGTGATTATTCAGCAAAACTGCAGCTCCGCTTGAAAGAAGATTTCATTGCTTCCACATATAGGGTGACTCGTATTAAAGACTTTGGCCACTTTTCGGGAGGAAGAGGTTAACAGCTATGCAAGATATCATATATGTTATGGGTAACATATATACACGTACACCGGAGACTCACTCAGACCTGAGATCTTGGAAGAAGAAGACAACCCACCCTGTTCACAGTCGGGATGTGACACTGTTAGCAGCAGCAGCAGCTCCGAGGAACAGTCTTCCGTAGCAGTGTGCATCCACTCCCGCTCGGGAGCCCCCCTTGCATCCCACACGGCCGCCTCTAGTCCGGGCCGAGCGGGGAAGGTGCGGGCGGGCCGCGCCCGCGGAGGGCAGGGAGGGCAGGGCACGGCGGCAGCGGCTGCCTGGCCACCGGGCGGGCTCCCTCGGCGCTCTGGCTTCGCGCAGCAGCCTTACTCCCGCGGCCCCGCGCAGCCTCCGCGATCCCGGCCGGCGGCCGCCCCCGCCGGCGGCGGCTCCGGAGCATCCAGGAGGGCGGCGGGATTGGTGGTGCTGGTGGATGGGCTGCCGGGTTCCGCCGCCTGCGCTCAGGAGGAGCCGCGGCGCGAGGCCGTCTCCGCCGTCTGCGGGGTCCCTGGCGGCAGCCGCGCCGCTGGCCGGGGAGCTGGGGGTGAGCAGCGGGCGGGGCGGGAGCGGCGCTGCCCGGCGGCGCTGGGTGCTCCCGCAGTGACAGCCGCCGCTCGCCTCCTCTTGCCGCTCCGCGAATTGAAGCTGCACTTGCCGCTCCGCGCCCGCCACCTCTGCCCGCGACTTCGCGCTGCCCCTGTTTTAAGCGCAAACAATCGCTACTTCTGTTTCCTACCGACACGAAGCCGGTTTCTCTCTTTTTTTTTCTTCTTTCCTCCCCCCCCGCGTCCCCGCTCCCTCCTTTTTTTTTTTTTTTAACCTCATCAGCTTTTTTTGAAAAGAAAAAAAATTTGAGCGCTTTTTGAGTTGAAACACCCGCCCACATTTTAACGGCAGAGATTTAAGGAGGCGCGGCGGAGTTGCGGCACGGCCAGGCAGGAAGGCCTGCAGCGCCGCGCACCCGCCCCTCGCCCGGCCCCGGTGGCGGTGGCTCCGGCTCCGGCTCCGGCTCCGCTGCTGCAGCGCGGGCGCGTCTCGTGTGGTTCCCTTCGCCGCGCTGCCCCGCCACAGCCATAACAGTCAGGGCGCTTTTAGAAGCAGCGCCGCTGAGGCCTAGGGGGCGGAAATAAGGGGGGGAAAGTGGAAATGGAACGTTTGGGGACCGGGAGCCGCCGCGCCCCTGCGGGATCGGGGGAGCTGGGGCTCAGCCTCCCGGCGCTTTCTCCCTCGCATTCCCCCGGGCGGCTCCACCTGCCCGCGGGCAGCGCACCCGGCCCCGGCCCCGCTCGACTGTCCGCGGGGCAGGGTCCGCCCCGGCAGCGGCGCCGGCTCCTCTGGCTAAGGACAAGGTCAAGGATGAAGGGTCAATGTCAAGTTGCGTTAACGGTGGAAGGCGGCCGGGCACGGCAACGCTCCTGGTGTCCGTGGCTTGATTTGAAAGTGCCATTTTGAGGGGAGAACGCGCCCCGCCACCGAGGAGCCAAGAGGGCTTGGCTCTCCCTGCAAAAGAGCGAGGAGGTGGCGGTGGCCCCCGCGGAGATGTCACCGCCCGCCTGGCTGACAGCGCGCACTGTGCGGACACCGCTCTAACGGCCGGAGCGCTGGGAGCAGCAGGGACCCTGGGCGTCTCGGCGAACCCTTCGAGAGGTAAGAAGCGATGTCTTGGCTCCTTGACCAGCACGCGGAGCCCATCGGTCGCAGGGGCGATCTGCGTGCCCGTGGTCTGCGGGGGTGCTACGGGGAAGCGAATTTGAATGTAAACAGGCGGGAGGCGGCTCGGGGAGGTGCGTTGTGGAGGGAACCTGCCCGGCAGTAACAGCTCTGCGCTCTGCCGGGAACCTGACCCACAGCCCCCGCAGAGATGAGCCTGAAGCCCAGAGAAGGCAGGATGAGCCCAGCTTCTGGCTCGCCCGGCGGCTTCTGTGGCTCCTGGCTTCGCCGTTCGGGTGGATTCCCCCCCCCCGACCCCCTCCACTTGTTCGGGAAACCACAGAGGTAACAAGGAATGAACCACCCAAGCAGGCAGCAGGGAAAGCAACTCCGCTCAAAATTATCAGCGGGCCCTCTGCTCCCTCTCCCGCTAAAGGGGAAAAAAGCCCGCATTTTGAAGGGCCTCATTATGATAATTCTCGGCCAGAAGTAATAGTGTTACCAGTTTAGTAAGCAAAAATACGAATGATAATTTCCTTCAAAGTTAATTCTAGAAATATATGGGTATATATGGCTGTAAATAGCATCCGTGTATTCAAATAGAGTTGCTTTTCTGCAGGAGGAAGGAATTTATATGCAAAACTTCGAATATTCAGTCAGACGGCTGATAAATGCCTTATTCTGTGACTAATTGGAGCTGAAAATCTGCAGGCTTTAGTGGTGTTACCTGTTGCTAACCTACTATAGAACTAGACCTGCAAGTCTTACATCAGTCCCCATTTTTTTGTTTGTTTTACAGTTCAGAATAAAGCCTTAATCTTCTGTTAATCACACCACATAACAAAAATAATTAAGGAAAGAGTAGCTGGGGTGCTGCAGGCCTTTCGCAAGTAAACCTGCCTGGCCAGAAAATGCCGTCAAACCTCCCGCACTGTGTGGGGCTGGCAAAAAGCTTTGCGGAAAGCAGCTAATCCTGGTCGTTTCCTCTCGAGAATGATAAAGACACTCCTCCTAACGCAGAAAAAGTTGCCCTAAGTCGGCTCCAACACCAGCAGCCGAAACACCTTCTGGAAGGAGATATCATCACCGGGCATTGCAGGGGGTAAAATAAGTGAGTCCTCCCTGGCTCCTCCAGTCTGTCTGGCACTCGTCAGAGGGAAAAAGCCACCTCGGGGTGCGGGGCTGGGAGAAGAGAAACTCTCGCTGTGACTCGACTGTGAACTTCCTGCGGCGCGGGGCACATGCAGCTCTTCACATCTTCTTCACGTTCTGGATCGAATCCTTCCTGTTCTGATCTAATTGAGATATCATTATTTAACAGATGACTGCAACAGACGTGAATGCCGTGTAACTAATCTTGACAACATACCTATAGCTTCAGTTTGTGCCAGGAATTAATTGGCTTTAATCCAATTGCTAAAACTCGCTTTTCAGCCTTTATTATAGTTACTCTCTAGTAAAGTGTGGGTGGATTTTAATTCAGCACAGGCTGTCCCTGGCAGTGCACCATGCCTCTACCTAGTACAGGACTGTCTGTAACATCACACTGGGAGAGGGAAAGGGCAGGTCTGAGGGCAATTATTTTATCACCCCTTCGGTCGGTGGTGGGGAGATGGAATTGTTAAGGTAATGTCAGCAGACAACAAAAACCTCTTCGCAACGCCTGCCAACATAAACTGGGGCAGGAACACAATAAAATAGATACCCAGCTCTGACAGCAGATCCTAAGTGGCCTCAACCCGCCTGGGTACGCTAAGCGACTCCGCCGCCGCCAGACTCCCGCCCCAGCCGCCCTGCAGCGACCACAAACAGGTTTTAAACGACTCCCAGGACCATTTTTCTTGGGACACGGACTCTCCTGAAGGCACAGTTTACCTGCCGGCCCCCTCGCAAGCTCTCTCCGGTGCCAGCCCAGCCGCAGGGAGCTCGCAGGGAAACTCGTGTGACTCACGGGCGTCAGAGGAAAACAATAAAGGACTGAGTTTCTTAAAAACGGCCAAACAGCTTTATATCATCGTGTAGCTTTATTACCTAATAGGAAAGTGCTTGATGTACCTGTGAACTTAGGCAGTCGCGACACCCGTACAAACAGCAGAGGAAAACATGTTGGACTGATGGGGAAAATCGGTGTCCGATTGCGTGTTTAACACCAGGGCTAAGGGGGTAGGTGAACGGCAGCCTTAAAAAATATTAATTACAGCTAGATTTGCATTACTTAAAAAAGCAAACAAACCAAAACCCAAATAGATTTGTCTGTGGTACATAATGCAATTACATCTTGCAGTGCTGGGAATGCTAAGCTTGACCGAGGGCCGCTGTGCAGGTCACGGTCTGTTGGCTCAGAAACCTGTAAAAAAATACTTTTCCTCATCTTAAGAGAAGTAAAAAAAAAAAAAAAAACAGAAAGAAAAGTGAAAAAAAAAAAAAAAAAAAGAAGAAGAAAAAAGAAATCGCAGTTTTGCCGAGCAAGCCCCCCGCCCGCGGGAGGTTCTGCGAGCACGCAGCCATAGGCGGGGCTGCCAGAGGGGACGCGAACCGCACTGGGGACCGAGTCACTCTGTTACCGGTGCCACCGCGATCCTGCCCGCTCCTCGGGGAGGCAGAGCCGCCCCCGTCTCCTGACACCAACCCCCCCCCCCCCCAGCGCCCCCTGGCTGGCGGCCCCGGCGGCTCCTGGATCGCCCCCCCCGCCCTCTGCCCGGGTGATGGCGGGCATGGCTCGGCCTGGACTGCAGCCAGGGCTCGGCGGCCCCGTTAGGCCGCAGTCGGAGCCCCGCGGGGCTCGGGAGCCGCCGGTAAGGGGGGTGTGCGGTGTCCTCGCCCGGAGCTGCTCCGCCCGCTGGGAGGAGCCGCTGCTTCGCTCGGAGGCCGCGCCGGGGCCGCAGCCGTTGCTCGCTGGACGCTGGGGCGGGTCGGTCCCCTCGGGACGGGCCTGTGCGCGGATCCCTCAGCCGCTCGCCCACACCGGGCGCCCTCGTTTGACCCCCCCGCCCCGCTCCTCGGGCCGGAGCCGCTCCCGGCCCGCGCTGACGGAAAGGCGCCCTCCCCGGCTCGGCGAGCGCTTGACAGGCGCGGTCACGTGGCGGCCGCAAAGCGCCTCTTTGCGACCCCAATGACAGGCAAAGTGTGCGACAGGCGCTGTGGAGGCAGGGAGGGAGCGGCGCTGCCTCCTCCTCCTCCGCCTCCTGCCCGGGCCAGCAGCTGAGACAACGCTGCCCGCTCCCGGCCCCGGCCCGCTCCCGGCCCCCCGCCCGCCTCTCTCCTCCCCCGCCTCCGCCGCTGCCGGGTGGGGTCGCCCGGCGCCGCCGCGGGAGCCCGAGAGGAGCGCGGCGCCTCGATGAGCTCCTAGAGCTCGGCAGCGCTGCCCCGTCCTCGCCGGCAGCAGCTCCAGGTGCGCGGGTCGGAGCCGAGCCGGGCTGCAATGGCGTCCAACATGGACCGGGAGATGATCCTGGCCGACTTCCAGGTACATTTCGAGCCGCCGCGCAGCCGGGGCCTCTCGCTGCTTTTCTCTCTCTCTCTCTCCCCTCGCCGCCTGCTCTTTGTGGGAAGGGCCGGAGCGGTGGGTGTGAAGCCCCCCTCCCCGAAGCCACCGCTCGCTCTTTCTTCCTTTCTTTCTTTTGTCAGAAGTGAGAACCGTGTGCCCCCTTCTCTCAGGTGCGGGAGCAAAATGGTTTCTGTAACTCGGAGAGTTTCAGCTTTTAGTTTTTCTTTTCCTTTTATAAAAAAAGCAGCTTTTTCGTCCTCTTCGCTTGTTCCAATCCTCCACAACCACCCAGGCCCTGGGACAGCTGTGAGCCAGCTCCCTTAGAAGAGGCACATGCCAGGGAGGATACAAAGCTCATCACTCCTCATGATTTGTCACAGTGTTTGTAATGAATCACTTGCTGGTACCACAGATTAACGCTGCACAGAGGTGTTCCCATTGTAACATCAACTCTGACCTCATGGTTGCCTCACCCTATGACTGCTGTAATGAAGGTAAAACTCTTCCCACTCTGTCCCAAACAATATGTTGGTGTACAAAGGAGGAATATGACATTAAAAGTTGTTTGTTACCTTCCCTTATCCTTACAAAAGGGTTATAATTTAACTTCAGAGCCTTAAATGTTATTCCCAGAATAAAGTCTTCCTTTAAAGTGATGTGTTCAGGAGCCTGGTTAATCTGTTTAGTATATTGCTTGTTTTTATATTGTTTTTCTAAGAACAAGTAAACAAATAAGTGGAAGATACCTGCATTTGAAATAGTGGGGAGAAGCAAAGGCAGCTTGGAAGGATGTCAGATTATATTTGAATACGTATTTTTAATATTTGCTTTTCAATTGATTTTTTTTTTAAGCTTTGTCCATTTGCAGTGGTTGTTACATGGATAGGCTCCTGAATGTTCTTGGATTGAGTTGTGCAACTTCACAAAGACCATTTCCCAGCTGTTAGCAGTGAAACTATTTCATTTAGTTTAAAAAAATTAATCCCTTCGTTCACTGTGTGTGTTTAACAAGAATGTTTTTTTTGAATTACAGGTAGGGTGGCTGTGGTGTGCATTATGTAATCCTCTTTTGCAGAAGGTATCTGATACCTTAGTGATGTAACATGCAGAGTTCCTGATTGATAACAGGGAATTGTTTGCCCTTTCTGTACCTGAGTGTTTTACACCCGTATTTGTTAAAATACTCAACAAATATTTCTATAATGATCCTTTATTTTGTTGTGCTTTGACATACTTTTTTGTGTGTAAGGAGTGACATCTCAATCTGAAGGCTGATATTTCATAAAGGAGTTCTTCCAGAAACAATACACTGTGTAAAAGGCAACTGGACCCCAGTTCATCATTCAGTCTAGTGGAGACCAGCTCTCACAGAATCTCTCATTATTAGCTGAAATAGATTTACATTCAGGAATCCCAGACAATGATTAAGTCTGTGGCTGGTGAATGTAAGATTTTTTTAATAGTTTTTAATCTGTATCCACTCTCCAAGTTTTTAGAGTCAATGCTGTTTTGCAGTTCTGCAGTATTTTTCTGCTTGGGTTTTGAAACCAGCTATAAGGGTAGCTGTTTGGTACCATGAAGACAAGTAAGTAGTATTGCAAACTTGCAGGTGGGTGATGGAGTCCCAGAAACCAGTTGCCAATCAGGGTTGACATAATGTGTACCAAGGAAATATTTTATCATATAACAATGCTTATTTAAAAAAACCCCAGAGTTTTCTGCTTGTATTTCAGCAGACAACTTTGTTTTTCTGTTTCATCCTCTTTTTTTTTTAAATAATCTCAAGTATCTACCTGATTCTGAAACACTGAACTGTCAGTTGTCATGCTGTCAATGCCTGAGATTAGTAAAGGACAATGTCAGTCACTATTAGGCCTTGTGTTAGAAAACAGTAAAGAATTTTAGATGTTTTAAATACTTGATGGAATTTACAAGTTGTTCACTAAGAACTAAAAATGGAAAATGAAACATTATGTACAGTAATTTGGCATGATTTTCCCTTCTGTATTTTCTGTACCTTTTAATTAATAAATATGTTCCTCAGAATTCTGCTGCCATCTTCTTTAATTGTGCAAAGCATCTTGTTGAAGAATGTTGTGCACACTGGAAATTTTAGAAGCAATTCTTTGTAGTTTTGTTCCGCTAATCTTTGCTGAATTAAATTGGGAGGATAACTTCCGTCACCATTTCGTGCTCACCTTTTCCAAGTTACTTTTAATAGTTCTTAGTGGTCTTAGAACTTTTAGTACTTGAAAGGGTTTTCCCTCCCCATAAGAAATATTTCAGGGAAGTCATAGTTGTGCTGATGTTTGATGTCTTTGTGAAGCTTTCATTTTGTATCTTTCAAAGCCACTAGGAATTCTGCCATTGATTTCAACTACAGCAGGATCTTGTATTTAATTTGTTTTTTCCTTTTAGCTCTGATTGTTGTAAGAGGCTACTTCTGCATTTTGAGGTACTAAAGATAAATACTTCCAAAAATATTTTGTATATATACTTACGTAAACAGACAAACACTTGAGTAATTTTGTAAAATATTTTAACCATAAAGTAAAACCCAGTAAGTGATCTACCCAAATACTTATTCCTTAATGTCTCCAAACAATTTAAGACTCTTCTATGTGGTTTGTAATTATTTTCCTTTCCTCTGCTTTTTTTAATGAGGCTACTGTATGCTACCCGGGTAGTACAAAGTACATATTTATGCATGTGGGCTGTATAAGCAACCTGTTTAACTTTTTCTTTCTTAGGTCCTCACTTAAGAAAGATTATGCAAAAACTTAGTGTTATACTTGAGTAGTCCGATTGTTTTCCATGGAAGTAGCTAAAGTGATGCATTTAAGCACACAAGTTTTAGCTGTTTTACTAAATGCAATTCAGGATTTCTCCACAAAGTGTCATTGGCATATAGGAAAAGCTCTGTAGGGAAAAAACCCTGATAGCTTGTGTTTGTAGTGTGAGTTCTTTTAAAAGGTGAATTGGTAAAAGAGTGGTGCTGCAACAGTCTTAGATACCGGGGGAAAAATGGGCGTATGATTTCTACTGATTTTGGAAACATCTCTGATCTTCTTTTGTTTGTTGTGTTTAATTGCAAAATATTCTTCCATCTCTTGGTGGGATACTCAGGCACTCACATGATATGAATATATGAATGATCCGTGCGGTAAATTCAGCTTTGAAGGGAGCTGCTTTCACAATGTATTGGTCCACTTTTCATTATAAAGAAAATAGATATTTCTTTTTCTTTTTAAATTGCAAACTTTAGTTGCAGTGACCTTGGTTAAATTGGCATAGTTAAACTAGTCAGGAATGAAGAACAGTCTTTGAGTGTTGACAGAAGTGTCAGATGTTGATGTTTTTGTATGCTAGCACCTTTACTTTAGTTTTTACAGCATCACTTAGGATGGGGATTAAAATTAGCAAGGATTTTTTTTTTTTTTGTCGTGTTGTGTCTACCTGTAGGACCACTTTATTCATGCTGTGTTCTTGTCCTCACAATTTTAAATGTAGAGTGAGCCTCAGGGTTGGAGTATTGTGGGAGTTGCCAGCTCCTGGGTATCTATATATTACAGAAATATCTGGCACGTGGAACTTCAGAAGGAAATTTTTCATAGAATTCACATTTTTCATGACCAAATAAATAACTCGATATTTGGTTTGGGTGGGAAGACTTCAGAGCAGAACAGCAAAAGTCAAAAATATTTTCTTTCATGGAAACAATAGATATCTAATAGTTTTTAATTCTTTCTGAAGTCTTTCATCTACTTTCATTGTTAAACAAAATTACGTGAGGCGTTTTCTTTTTACAATTTTTTTTTTAAACTGAGTAATAGAATGCTTTGGTACGATTCACACACATGTATAAAAATATCTTTTTTTTTTTTTCAAACTTCACCTTTGTGTCAATCTTTCATAAAGCAGAGGTTTGTGGGAGGAGCAAAGGGGAATTGGGAAGGAAGAACCTCATTGCCATCAGTTACAGAAAAGTGAGAAAGCATGCTAGATAATCATGTTTTAAGTTATAAAACTGACCGTGACACTACTTACACGATACATCTACTTATTATTTATTTTAAATTTTTTTAAGATTTAACTGTAGTTCAAACTACGCATTTCCTTCTGGAATGGCTGAAATTAAACACAGTGCCGTTAGATGATTGACGAGATGTATTTTAAAATGTGTTTTTTTAGTGGTTATGAAAAACATCTGTCTACTTCAGCCCTGTACAAGATTATCTCTGTTATGCAGAGTTTCCACTGTCCGACAATTTATCAGCAGATTTTACATGTGTATTAATTTTGGAGGGGGGGCTAAGGGAGGTTTGCTTTCTTCTGTGTTTTGGCATGCTGGCTTAAGGTTTTTTTCACTTTTAAGTTATTGCCAGTATGGAATTTAATGGGTGAAAAAGGTAGGCAGATACAGGAATAACTTCAGGTCAGTACCCTTGATTCGTGCCCTGGACTAACTTGTGCTGGGACCTGGAAAGAGTGCTTCAACCAGTTTTTGTACGGGTAACCAATCTGCTAAGGGATTTTGAACAAATAGCAATGAGGCCTCTTAATGTACATTTTGATTAAAATTCCTTTTAATCTCTTTTACTTTTTATCTCATCTTGTAGTTTTGTGCATTGCACAGTCAGTAACAGCATTGGAACTGGTAGCTGGACCTCTTGGTTTGCAACAGAACTGGTTTAGTTTGCTGTAAATGGCCTTGGGGAGAAGACACATTGTAAAAGCACATTGCATGGTTAGTGTGTTTGGTTATTTTGATTGCCTTCTTCTGCTACCAAGACCATGGCTTATGTTAATTTGTTCTTTGTGAGTTTCTGAAGAATCAACAATATAATTTCTTTAGATACTTTTAGACTCTGCTGCAATCCCAAAGCTTGCGCTCGTCAGAACAAAGTTAAATTTACTCATCACCTTTCTGGGCTTTAAACTGAAGGTGAAGCAGATTCTGCAGTCACAAATAAGAAACTGAAGTAAGAGTGTTGTCCATTTAGAAACATGATAACTTGGATATTTCCACTGATTGATGTTCAAGGAAAAGCCAGCTAATTTCTCTTATATAAGGACAGATATTTAATTAGAAATACTATCTGATATTTATAGAGAAGAAACAGGACACTGTGATTTGTGTGCATTACAGTCTTGCTGCGAGAACCTAAATAATTTACCACTGGAGCACCAGTTCATCTTTAGAAAGCAGTTTGTGCTGTTCTTTTCATTCAGTTACCTTGAAAAAGCTGTTCACATCATAGTAATAATGTCACCATTTCCATCAGTCCATTCATATAGGTATTTGGGTTAGTAGGTTGCTGAAACAGATTGAGAGGTGGTAGCTGTAGGATCCTTTTCGATACCATGACAACTAATACTAACTATGTTATTGAAATTATTAATTATATATATTCCCAGAGGCTGGGAACATGCTTTCATTGAGACGTAATGTGAAAGTTATTTGGCTCATTGAAAATAAAATATGGCTAATATTTCCTGGTAAGCAAGGGTCATTTACAGTAAACACAACTACTGAGTTGATGTATTTGTGCAGAAGGAGGTGTGGGAAAAGAGAGGATGAGGATTTGACCAAGTTACTGCATGTCTTAAGGGATCCTGAGAATCTCCCATTGTAAGAACATGGCATTGGTGCTGGCAAGTCCCTCTATTTGGGCAGTTCTCATGGCTCAGTTACTGTTGCAAGCCTAGTTTTTGTGCATTTCCCTGCTAGAAGCAAGGGCTAATAGCTTATTAAAGGAACTGCATGGCATATCTTTGATAGGATTTCATATTTATCTGGTCAGTGGATAAGTTCATGCCATTAGATAAGTCCTTTCTTTCAACTACTACACGAACTAGAATAAAAAGCGTGGGGAAGTACCTGACATTTTACTCATCCCTCATCATTTGAAGGGAAATGACGTGCTTACTGGCTGGGTTGATACCTACTAATTAAGCCCATTTTTTAGAGTTGACTAAATAATGTGCAATTGTAAAAACAAAATGCTCAAAGAGGAAATCAGAGCCCTAGAGTATGCAGTACATGCTGTTTGGTCTATCAGAGTAGTCATCTGCTGGTCCTCTGTGTCTAACTGGTTGAGCAGGTCTTTGTTCTGCAGGAATAGTTATGCTTTCAAAAGATAATTCATTAAAGCTGAAGTCCTTAGGAGATATTTTTAAACTAGAACAGAGTACGTTAGCCCTTGAGTTATTTTATATAGGTTTCATATTTTACCTATTGCAGGAAACAATTTGTAAAGATAAGAACTCTGAAACTGAGTCACCTCTATTATTTTTCTTTAAAGGTCAGGTTGTTTGTGTGAGCAAATATCAAAGGTGCCATATCAGCGAAGATCGAAGACCCAGCTGGCCTAATGTCTCATCTGCAGCAGTGGCTGGTCCTTAGGAAAGAGCTGAAAGAAACAAGATTTGAATGGTTTTGCTTCATCCTAATTTCTGGAAGTTAGCTCTTGAAGAGCTTGATGATAGGGTTTGTTATGAGGCCTTGGAAATAAACTGTGTCAGCCTGAGTTAGTCTTGTGTTCTTCAGAGACATCTTGAGCAGTTTTGTGATACATGAGTTTGCTCTGTAGAGCCTGTGTTCACTTTTCCTCAATGTTATCTATATTCCTGTATGTACTAATTCTACTTTATATACTTTATGGGAATTTCTGCTGGTTCTTATGGTGTGGAAGTCAAATTTGTGTGAACTGTAGGAATCTTAACTCCTTCTGGTTTGCACCCCAACAAAATTGACAAAAAAGCTATTATCAGCACTGTGGGAATGTCAAGTTCATTTAAGTGAGGCTTAATTAAAGTTGATTTAAAGAGCAGTCTCCTTAAAAAAATATTTAAATTCCTCTGAAATTTTGGGGACTACCATCTGGTCCTGGTGGCTTGTTCTGTATGTTTCTACTGACACTTAAGGATGAGAGAGTTCTCTGTAAAGACAAGGGTTTTTTTTATAGGATAGTCCCTAATTTGTGAATATGAACACATAGAATTCCTTTGGCTTTTGTGATATCCCCTTACCTTCTTTGACTGCTTCTTTAATATCTTTTTCCTTTGGTCCCACTAATTTACTGGCAGACTTCTTTTTCCTGATGCAATTTTATGCCTGTAGAGAAACGCTCTTTTGAGATTCTTGTTGGCATGCATTTCAGTGTGACCTGTGCTTTGCTGGCATTTGGTGTTCTTCTGTTTTCTTATTTTGGATACCATTTCCAGGTTCTAAAGAGTATGTTATAGAATCATAGAATGGTTTGTCTTGGAAGGAACACTTAAGTTCATCTAGTCCAACTCCCTGGCAATAAGCAGGGGCATCTTCCACTGGATCTGGTTACTCAGAGCCTCGTCCAACCTGACCTTGAATGTTTCCAGGGATGAGAAATCTCCCACCTCGCTGGGCAACCTGTTCCAGTGTTTCACCACCCTCATTGTAAAAAATTCTTCCTTACATGTAGTCTAAACCTACCCTCTTTTTGTTTACAGCCATTACCCCTTGTCTTATTGCTATAGGCTCCACTACATTGTCTGTTCCCATCTCTCTTATAAGCCCCCTTTAAGCTGAAAAGTTACAATGAGGTCTCCCTGAAACCTTCTCTTCTCCAAGGCTGAACAGCTTCAACTCTCTCAGTCTTTCCTTGTAGAAGAGGTTTTCTACCCCTCTGACAATTTTTGTGGCCAATTCCTTGTGGTCATGTTCTTTATCAAAAACATACAAATATTTGTGGAATGTTGAGTAAAGTATTTTTTTGTATGGATTAGTACTCCTTCCTTTGTGTGCTTATCTAGAAAGCGGCTTTTATTTATTATTTAGTTGTTTTTAATGTTCTATTGCTTTTGAGGCCATGAGGAGAAAGGAGATGACTGCATATATTGATTAAGCAGAAGTGTTTGTCAGACCCCTGCAGTTCATTTGTTTTCCATCAGTTTTTCTTTGTATGTGGTAACATACGCTCCTGTAAGAGCAAAATGACTGTGATTCAGGGAATATAGAAGTTTTTGCTTTCACTGAGGTACTTCTATTAACGTATTAGAGAAGCACAGAATCTTTGGGATAATCCTATTTTGTAGTTGTTGGTAATAACTGTCTTCAGTCTTCAGGAAAGACAGATGGATTTGGTAGTCCAAGTACTAGTTAATGAATACTGACTTTTGATTTAACTCGATTTTTAATTCAATTTGAGCACTAGTCTTTGTATGTGGTGCTTGTGACAAATACTAGGGTGTTAGCATGGGGTTTGAGAGAGCAGAGTTCATGTCTTGGCTCAGCTCATGGGCTTCCTTGGGATGTGTCTTCGTGGTGTTCTGGAAGCAGAATTTCCTGCTGATTCTTGAGAGTGTGCAGAGTCTTCTAGAACCCATTTGAAAGTAGTTAGTGTAGTGCCTAGTGAGCTCGTCCTGCCAAGAAGTGGTTAGAGTTTCATGCTACCAGTTTAGACTTTGTACTCTGCTTGCTTTGTCCAGATGACTCGCAGTCATCTTAGAGCCCGGGCAAAGGTCACTCTTGTCTGCTTGGTAACTAATAGGCAGAAATGTCTTCTGTGACCTTCAGAAATATCATTTTTTAAGTTTTTACCCCCTACTTCTCCTGTAGAAAGGGACTAATGCTTTCTTGCTCCGGAGTTTTGGCTAAGGTGGTGTCCAAACAGTAAAACAATGAAGCTTGTAAATAATTGGGGGTGAGAGTTGAAATGCATTGGGCAAAATTTTACCCTGGCCTATTTGCCTAGACCCCTTCTCAATTTCTGATACTGGTAGGTCTATTAGCTTGTTTTTGTTAAGTGAACAGCTGGTGAATATGCCTAATTTTTACCAGATGATGTAAAAACAGAGAAGCATTATTGTCTCTTTGTTTAGATGCTTGCAGCAGGTGACCTTTCAGTTTGTGTCTTGGTTGATGTGCCTGGGTGTTTTTTTTTTTCCAGGTGTTTGCTTGAAAGAAGTAAAAGTTAATTGAATAACCATGGGTGACTCATAATAAGAACAGTCTTACTATGTAGGTAGGGTTGTTGCAAGGTTAGGATGCCAGTGGATGCCAGTGAGAGGTGTGTACGTAGCTGGTGTGGCAGGCAGTGGAGGTGGATCTGAGACAGGCAGGTCTCTGGGATGAGACGAACCGAGGTACCAAACTCGGTTGTGAGCGTCCAAATGTGCTGGATCTCTTAACAGCCCAAAGGGGAGTTACCCATGGGTACTAAGTGTGATACTGTGGTCCTAAAGCCTTTAATTGCTTGGCTGAGCATATTGCTTTAACTGTACCTTGGTTTTGGGGAACGAGTGCTACACTTTCAGTTTTTTTGAGGTCGTTACCATCGCAACAGCCTGTGTGTGAACTCTCAAGAAAATATGGCATAGGTGAATTAGTGCCCTCAAGCTTTCTGGGCTTGAGTTGACTTCTAGCAAATACAATCCAGGAATGCCCTGGGGTGCTTTATATACTTTTAATTATTATCTTTGATTACTGAGCTATTCCCCTTGTAAGGGATGGGAAGAGGAAGCAAGATACAGTGTTTCACTCTGATAAGAGGAAGCTTGCCTTTTACATCCAGAAACCTGATTTTTATTAGGAATACATAGAAAGAGAATTACAGATTCTTCTCTAGGAGTAGTAGCTGCAGAGTGGGCTGCACTGTGCCAGGAGACTAGGGAAGCTGTTCTGCCCCTGTACTTGGTGCTGGTGAGATCAGTGCTACCAGGAGTACTGTTTCCAGTATCAGTGTCTGCATTGACAAAGTGGAGCCAAGCAGGGCTGCCTAGGAGGTGAGGAGGCTGGAGCATGTTTTGTGAAAGGTGTGGTTAAGGGAGCTGGGTTTGTGTAGCTGGAAGAGAAGGCTCAGGGAGGATCTAGTTGCTGTCTCAGCTATACAGTAGGTGATAGCAAACAATACAGAATCAAATTTCTCTTGGAATTGCATAGTCTGAGGCTGAGAGGCGGTAGATACAGGTTACAGCAAGGGAAATCATAACCTGGAACAAGATGCCCAGAGAGGCTGTAGACTTTCTGTCTTTGGAGATATGCAAAACCTGTCAGGAGGCTGAAGTGTGTCTGTGAACTGATCTGTCTGCTTAGAATTGAAGAGAGGAATAAAACAGCAAACTAAATTTTGTTTTATTACAGGGGAAGTGTGCAAGGAGATAAGTAATATCCTTTGCTATGTCTCATATGCTACTAAGAACAGCTCTGAGTGGCTTTTTGGTTTTTAAGCTGCTGACCTGGACAATTCAGCCATCCTTCTGAGCAGGTTAATGGCCTGTACTTGAAAAGAGTTTTCCAAGCTCCCAGTCCTTTTTATCTTTTGAAGAGTAAGTTACTGAAGGAATAGTGAATTGATTTTACCAATATTTGTTCTTTGCCAGAATTTTTCATTTTTCTTTAAAACTCCATGTATCTTTATGGAATACAGTTAACTTTTGTTGCATTGCTTTATCTGGTGATAAAAAATTATGGGGTACTTTCAAAC
The DNA here is from genome assembly GCA_033558235.1 of Neomorphus geoffroyi. NCBI lineage: Eukaryota > Metazoa > Chordata > Aves > Cuculiformes > Neomorphidae > Neomorphus > Neomorphus geoffroyi. The sequence goes on along the minus strand of JAUMJM010000024.1, from coordinate 2,257,949 downwards.
CTAAGCATTTCATAGAGTGCTGTCTGTGCTGATGCTGTCAGTGGAGATGTATTAATGCTGGCTTCCTGGGGTTTTGCAGGATATCCCAAAGGGTGAAAGCTTTTCTTCCTAGGTGATCTCAGTGTTTTGTAGTTGTTTATTTTGCCATTGTAGTTTTGTATAAACACTAAAAAGATGGATTGAGCTACAGTTGCAACAAAATGTTGGTGATAGAAAGCTCTTTTCTCCTTTTTCATCCAGCACAGAAGAGTTTGTATCAGCTGTTTCAGTGTCTGAGGACTAGGCATTAGATTGAATCACAGAAGCTTAGTTTTATTCTGAGACAGATGAATGAGATATTAGCAAGAGGGGGAAAAGTCTGTAGTTGACAACTGGTGTGACTCTACCCTGGAGATCAGTTGTCTGAGCTTGTTGCTGTTCTGGTTACTTGGAGCTATGGCCCATTTTGGTGGTGGGCTGAACATAGTACCTGTGTTTTCATCTGCTCTAAATTACTGCAGGAGGCTGGAGCTGAGGATGTTAACTGCAGAGTGCAGATTCACTAGGCACACAGTAAGATTATTTTTTTTCTGACTTTTACAGGAGAGAGTGGTGCACAGTGTAATTCAGAGCCATCTGTCTGCCTGAATTTAGTGGGCCTGAACCTGTTGTGCAAAATGTTCTAGGGTAAAGCCTGGTTTGGGTTAGCTTAGAGATGGTCTCTGTTTGCAGAAAATATAGCTACTGTTGGTACTCAAAGGAAATACTGAATTGTTCAACACAAATGTTGAGAGAGGCGAACTTCTATGTCCTCCATATCCAGCTACTGGCTGTTAGCCTGAATGTCATCTTCCTGGATACTTTTGGCTGCTGTGTTTTGCCTCGGTGAGAAGGGGAATGGTGCCACAGGTGAGACCAGTTCTGTCTTGCTGCCGAATACCATTTGCTCCCAGCTTCTGTGCAACAACTGCCACCCACTGTCTGGTCAACAGTAGCCTAACTCTGTATTTGAGTCAGCAACAGCTGTCTGTTGCTTTCCCAGCTTTCACAGAAATAACAGCCCAGCCTTCTGTGTTAGGAGCAGCAGTTGTCCCTTCCAGCTTCGCTGTGTAACAACTGCCTGGATCTCTGCAGCAGGTGCCGGAGGAGCGTTTTCAACAGCAGCTGCCACCAGATGGGGAAGTCAGCTGCTTTCCTATGATGTGGAGGTAGGCTAAAGACTGCGCTGTTGAGGTGGGGGTCACGGAGGGTCTCAAACCCCACATCCAGCTGTTACAGCTGCTGGGGTCAGACCACCCTGCAAGGGGTTTAGGAAAGCAAGTTTGTCATACTGCGTTATAGCTTCCTGGAAGCACCTCCTAGGTTTATCTTAAATACCTTGAAGTCTATCTGCTCTCTGACTTTTCTATTACTGAATTGTGTCCTTGGTGGCTACTTTGCTTCTTTTATGTAAAGTGATTAAGATTACTGTGCCAGTTAAATAGGACCCTTAATGGTTAGCTGTGAATCTTTCCAAGCACTGAGGTGATGGTTAATCTGTGAAGCTACCTGAAAAAAATTTGGAGAAGTCCTCTGAAATTTGATTATATGAGAATATAAATCTGCCCGAGGAGAACACTTATCTGGCTTGGAAGAGCAGGATGCTAAGAAAGTCATTTCATCATTCAGTACGTTTATCTTCAGAATCTGATTTTATGCAAAACAATAGTTTTCTGATCTTCACATTCATTTTCCTCTTGTGTGGTCTGAAAAAAAAAAGTGACTGTACAGTCTTTAGAGCTGGAGCTGCTGTGGAGAGTGAAAATGCTATCCTAGATTTAGAGGAATGCAGAGAGGAGGAAAAGGAACTTGTTCTACCTTTTCTTCCCGTTTGTCCTTAAAAAAATATCTTTGGTTTCTTTTTGATGTGTAAAGGCTTACAAATCAGTGAGCCTTGAGGTTTTTGCCTTTACTGTGGTAGTTTGTTTCTTTCAATTTGATGATTTAGAGCATGTGATGGTTGCTGACTAAATCAAGTTAGTAGTATTCTGGTAGGAATTTTCTTCTAAAATATTTAATGCCTTGTAGGTCTCTCATAAAAGTAAAGCTGAATAAAATCTGTGAATAAAAAAAGTCTCAACTAATATCACTTTACTTGCTTAGTAACAAAGATGTGTTTTTGGAGCTCATCTATTTTGCTATATTTTGAAGGGTTTTTTCCTTCTGTTTCTGTGCAAATTTAACATCTTTTTTCCTATTCAGGTATTTTTGTTTGTTTCTTGCTTGGGTATAATGAAACACATAAAAATGAGCAAAAAAAGTCTTTATGTAAACCCTGTGACTTTTAGTCTACCTTCATAAAAAGGAAAATATATAGGGTATGTAGGGTAATGATGCCCAGGTGTCCCCACAAATAACTTCTGAACCCCTGGAGTAATACCAATTAAATTATTTTAAATTTCATGATAATATACCAAGGTAACTTGGAAAGAAGTCTATGAAAACAGCTCTTATAAATTACAGCCATAGGAAAAACTTAAATCAGCCCTGGCAATTAGGGATAAGAGACAAACCCACAAGGAACCAGACTTTGAATTTTGTTGCTCACAGAACCTGCTGGTTTCCTGTCTGTGCTTCCCTGTGGAAAACAAAGGCAGAAGAAGTTCAGGTTGTGCTGGTACTCCTCTGCCGCTCCAGGAGTGCTTGCTGTTAATGTCACACTTGCCAGAGAGGAATAAGTACCTGCCTTGTGTACTCGCTTTCTTAGGGAAAATTCAAAAGTCACCAACCAGATGATTTTCTTGAATTCATTTTGCATATCATGCAGTTAAAAGGAACAAACTTTTTAATTTTATTTTTTTTTTTCTGTGTTTCTAATGTTTATACCAGTGATGGACCGTGACTGGAGATAGGGATTTGTTTATGGCAGTGTGTGGTGTCTAAATCAATTCTCCTCCTTCCTCCATGTCGAAATATTGTTCAGAAAGACATGGCTTTGCTGCAGCTGTGACATTAACAGGGCATTTCATGTTTATGTTGATAAGTAACACTCATTCATGCTTTGTGTTATTCAGCAATGTTTGTTTTCTGATGTATTGGCAATGAGCAAAAATAGTCCATCTGGAAAATGAAAAGTTTTAGAACTCCTCAAATTTAGATGTTAAAAAAGACTTTTAAAATGGTCCAAGGGTTTTCAACAGAACTGCTTTCTTTGGCTTTTGAGAATTCTGGTGTTTTTTACGTTTGTAGTTATTGTTTATACCTGTTTGTTCCTGTTACCTTGCGGGCTCTGCACTGCTAAGAGGGAAACATCAGAGTTCTATTTTAGATTGTAAATCACCAACATGATGTAGGAAGGATGCAGACATACAAGTGAATTTATTGCTTTATAACTGCCTCTGCTGTCGTGAGCTAACTCCTTTCACTGTGTGCTGTGGCAGAACGGTAAGCTAATTTTGTGTAACTTATCTGAAAGAAAAAGTATGCCAAAATGAATTGATTTGTGGTTAGTATGGGCTAAGAGTGTGCACATGGACAGTTGCAAGCCAGCTGAGCTGCAGAGGTGCTATGGAAGAGGGAGCAACTACAATGGTTTTTGAGCCTCTCTCCTCAACTTCATCTGCACAGCCCAGGGTTGAAACCCACACATTGTTGATCAGGTTCTTATTGTAGGTTGGAACACTATTTAGTTCTTAGAAAGGTCATGCTGAGTTTGCAGGGCTGATAAACGAGAAATAGTAATTCTTTATTTCTGTAATGACCAGGTTTTCAAGTGTATTTCACTTAACTGTAAACAGAACCTCAGACTGTCACTTCTGCAGAACTTTTTCTCAAAGTAGGACTTGGCAGCCGAGCTGTCAACATCAAAGTCAGTGGCAGGCTTATGGTAGTATGAACCCTCCTGTGGTTTCAGAAATGACAAGCTTACCTGGTATAAGAGTATACGACCTTCACATTTGCTAGGGAATGTGTCAAAGTGCTGTCTCATTTTTAACTTCAGAAGTAACTGCAAGAAGTGATGGAAGAGAAGGCAAAATGATGCTTCTGAAGAGCAAAACAGTAGTTTTTTTACAAAAATATTAGCACTCCAGATCCAAAGTGGGTGAAATTCAGTATTAACACAACATGCTGTGATCAATGGAAGAAATTTTGTCTTGTTCCAGTGAGCATCAATGTGACCATGAGAGCATTGTGGATCAATAGAAACTTCTGCCTCCCCTCTGCAGGCAAAAAAATTTCCGTAGTATCTTCTTGTAATTCTCGTGGTCCTCTAGACTGGTCCATTCTATGCAGACATGCTACATGTAATGCTTCAAAAGCATGGAAATCTTCAGCCTTGAATTTGGGAAGAGAGAATTAGCTTTCAATTTCTCTGACTTCTTTTCTACTTTTTATTTCTTCATAGTTGTAAATTGGGAAGAAAGTCAGAGCATGAAAAATGTATGACCTGATGGGCTTTTATGTCTTGGGAAGAAAAAAGCGTTTGTTTCTGTGCCTAACGGCTTTTTTTCTCTTATCACATAATGGAAAAACAGGACTATATATATCAGTGGAATCAGGAAAACTGATCTGTTTGCTGCTACTATCTAACTCTTGTTAAGAGGTTGTGTTTTTTAAATGTAGTTTTATAGTAGCTTTGTATAAACTTTTTTTTATATAGCTGTGTGGTGGAACAGTGGGAATGTGATCATGTTTCAGGTCTTGCAAAAGCCTGAACTCATGTTGTGTGCTTGAATACAGAGCATAACTTTGATTAGGATTAAACGTAAGTTGAGGAGAGAAACTTAACTGTTTCCATTTTTTCCCTTCGGTGAAATCTCTCTGGTATCCTTCCATGTGAACAGTAGCAAAAATGTGACAGATTGACTAGGAGCACTCTGCCTGCTGAAGTTGAGTAGTTGAAAATATATGGGTATCAGAAAAAGAAAGCAAGATGCTGTGTCAAGATTTTGCTGAGTAGAGGTGTTCTCTTGTATTTGGAATAAAGCTCAATTTACAGTACCATTTTGTGGGATGTTGTCACTACTTTAAAAACACTACTGTATTCGATGTCTTGAACTAGATAAAGCTAAGAGTATAGGGCTAGAACAGCATGTAAGTGTTCTGACTGAAAGAAAACATTGTAAATGTTCCATTATATGATTTTCATTTTGAAATAGTTTCACAAGGGGTGCTCATTTTTACATGCAGTGGTAAATTGGCAGTTTGATCAAAAATTCACATTGCCACCTTCTTTTCCTCTTAACAGTACACTAGCACCCTGAGTGAGTAGGGGCGTAAGGTAATGGTGGAGGCTGTAGGGTTTGTGTATGTGTTTCTGGACTCAGAGAAAGTATTTCAGCCGTCTCAAACATCATTTTAAGTATTAAGTATTTTTATGCTCCCTTTTAAAGTAGTATGAGTGTTTCATAATATTGAATGTAGAGTTCTAAAAAAACCTTTATGGCACAGCACTTTTGTCCTAATTTTAGAAATAACTACTTTGTCTTGCTTCCCTAGGTGGCTTGCTCAAGGTTACACAAGAATCCTCTGGTGGAACAGGAAATTATACCCAAATGTTTGATGTTTAAAACTTGAAATTTGATTTCTGGATTACCTTCCCCTAACAGATATGAAAGACCTATACCTTTCCTGTCATTCTACTGAAATGAATTATACTATAAGTATTAATACTCTGATTTTGATCAATGCTTTTAATTCTGTTTACTCCTTCTTTTTATTTTTAGGCGTGTACTGGTATTGAAAATATTGATGAAGCTATAACATTGCTTGAACAAAATAACTGGGATTTAGTGGTAAGTATTCTGAGAAAATTACTTCATACATCAACTTCAGGTACCAGTGATGTGCTATCTTGTTGAGACAGCTATTATCTTAGTTTTAAATTTGGATGTTTTTTATGGCTGGGGCAAGCAAGTTATGTGCAGAATGTTTCTGGTCTGTTAAGGCCTCATTGCCAAGTTAACATGATGCTGAGTTTGATATACCCTGCTATACTCTGATTACCTTTGTGCCTTTTTGATTTGTTTCTTTTCCTTTAAATTAATATTTTTTTTTGTGTTTAGTTTCCTTTTTGGTTAATTGTTGCATAGTTCTGTAAGTATTATTATTAAGGGTAGCATTTTTAGGTGACATCTTGTGTATACACAGAAGATTTATGAGGATTTAGGTTCCTGTGGAAGAAGTGGAAGGTAAACCAGCCAGTTCAATATTTCATATGTTCTTGGTCTACACAAAAGATAGCCGTTCTTCTGTTGTTAGTTGTGTGCAGAATTGAGTCAGATATTAAGGCCATGCCTTATTTAGATTTATTCAGACACAGTTAAACACAAGCAACCCCAACAAACTCATCCTAAAAAAACCCCTATTGTCTTTTATGTAGTAAGGTTCAATGTGCAGACAAATAGGAGGAAACCAATAAAACAAGCAAAACAATCTTAAGTATTTAAGACTCTGCATAGTATTATCAGGATAAATAAAGAAATTATTAGTCAATTTTATTAAAGTTTAAAAGGGTAAACTAGAGCAAACAATTAAAAAGCAAGTATCTTCCTTTAAACTGTAATACCTTTATTTGCTCCTTTTTTTTTTCTTATTTTCCAAATTAGTGATCTTTGGACCAGTTCAAATTATCAGAAAATTATTAAAAAACCCAAATAAATTAGATTTTCCAAAATTGACGATGGATACAGTTGCAACTGTCTGTGTGTTCTGTTCCCAGCATATTGTTTAGGGTGTTCTCAGGGTTTTAATAATTACAAACTAAGTATCACAGAGCTCAGCGTGGGGTTTTAAACTGAGCATGTTAGAATGAACATTCCGTTTCTTTTAAGACATAATGATTAAAATGACGTGCAATATTGTAACCTACTGTAAACAAACACTATGTACTCCAAATGCTTTGAGCTAAATATTTAAAAGGAATGTTGGCCAAAGTAAACGGAGTCTTTATTTTGCAACATGTCCTGGTACAGGCAAGGAGTGAGACACCAGTGACTGCAAAAGAGAGTGCAGTATTCTCAGTGTCCTCAAACAGAAAAACATGAGTGTGCGTTGGTGGAGTGCTGTGGTTAAAAACCTCTTTTAAGGCAGTTGTTTGTTGTGACAGTGTGTTTTGAAAATTAAAGTGTTTATGAGAAGGCAGGGAATAGCCTTATGCATTCTGCTCAGGTTGTAAAGTTCTCAATACAATGGATTAAATCAATTGGATGTGGTTTGGGGGGATTTGTGAATTGTAAAGTATATGCTTTACAATAAAAGCTCACAGATGGGGCTGAAGGAGAGAACTGCAAGGAAAAATGGTAAGAACAACTAAGGGGATTTGTTTTGATTTTTTTTTTTTCTTTTGAGACTCCAGAATGAGCAGAAAGGGAGAGTGAAGTACTTAAAGCTATGAGAATGGCTACAAGAATAGCTTTAAATACTTAGTTTTATTAGTGATGATTAAATGATCTAGAAGTAGAATATAGTGGGGAAAAGATGTAATGACACAAAAATGCAAGCTTGAAAAAAGGCATATGGGAAGTAAGAAAGGAAAGAAAATTAGAGACCTAAGAGGTACTTTGGAAAAGTATGTGGTACATCCAGAAGATGAGCGAGAGGAGTGTCTACGCAAAGGGAATGGTAAGTTGTAGAAGAGAAAAGATAAACTGGGGAGAGTAAATGTGAAGAAGATGCCCCAAGAGTCTGACATTAGTAGGACACTGCCTGCTTTTTATTAAAAGCAGCCCTCTTGTAAAATACGGGTTGAAAACCAAATCATGCTTATCTAACAGGGAGTTAGAACCAGAAGAGTGAAGAAAGAGGAGAGAAGACAAAAGAAATGTGAATTTAAGTAGGAAAGGAGCTGCGTGCTGCAGAGACCATCCCTTCGTAAGACAAGGAATTTTAGCATTTCAGAAGTCAAAACAGTATATGAAAAAAGGCTTACAAGAAATGTAGCATTTTTAATTTTAAAATTAAAAATCTATGGTCAATGTGTGATGGTGGTGTTTTGTGGCTTTTTGTATTTGTTTTTGGTTTTAATACCTTTGATTCAGTAGTCAAGTACAGATTCAGTACTGAGAAACCGAGGAGGCAGGAAGACTTTGGTCTGATTGAAGTTTTTTAGCTGAAATGAAAAAATTAAAAAAAGTTTTTGCTTGGCACTAAATATTTTATTCAATGCAGAGCAAAACAGCTTTTTGAATTTGTAAGGAAAACAAATTTTGTAAGACTTGGTTCACAAATTATAAAGACAGTAGTGAAGTTTGAAGATGATCATTTTCTTAAGGATTCCTCTGTCATCCTTTGACCACCAATCTGAGGAACATGAACGCTGTCCTCTAATTTCACTTCATTTTGTGCATCTTATTCAAATGTTTGTTTCAAGTTCAAGTTTTTGGTAAACATAGCCTGTAGTTGCAAAGTAGAGTCATACAGTGTGCAGGGAGTTTCTTTGGGGGTGTTGTTTTTTTTTTAAATATGGATACCTTTGCTACTATGATTTTAGATGGAAAATCAGAGCTCTGTATTTGGTCAGGAAAGCTTCTGTGAGGCACCCAGGGTGTTATGAAGTAGGAAGCTAAGCAAGTCCTGTTAGGATGAGACCAACCTAAGTTCAGGGGCACTTCTGTAGCCCTAGAGGAAAAAACAAAACCAGAAGTTAAGGAAGTTCTTGTCTCAGAACAGATTACTTTCTTGCTCTTCATTCAGGCTATCTGTATCTGTGTTCCATTTTCTTGTTTGGGAAAAGAGCTGAGTGGCTGTGATAGGGACCAGGTTGAAGATTCCCTTGAGCACCTGTTGCTTCTTGAACTCTTGAGACTCGACTCAAGGGTGTTGTTATTTCTCTGGGACTTCAGCCAAAGCAACCAAGGGCAAGTAGTCCTGGTGAGCTGGAAAGCAGAAGGATCCCAAAACAGAAACAGCGAAGTGCTTACAGACATAGGCTGACAAATACATCAGAGTGCTCAAAGACAGCAGAGGTTACGCAGTTTGAAAAACAAGTTTTTAATGTCCTGCTACAAGTACTGTGCTTTTGTGTGAGCTTTTCGTAGGATTTCTTTGTTTGCAGTGGTGCAACAATCTTGCTGCTTAGTTTCTCCGTAGTTGTTTTTTTTTCCTGATCCTGCTAGTGGATTTTAGTATGGAGTTAAAATGTCACAAAGGTTTTTCCTGTTACTTCAGTGAGTGTTACTGTGTTTTGTATCTTCTGGACATTCAGTCTTACCTTTAAACAAACCCATACCTGAGTGCAATATAAGGAACTCCTTCCTTGGTTTAGTTTTTCTAATAGCTACTTATGTTTTTAATTAAGAATTCATCTGAATTCTTTTTTTCATTTTAGTTTAGAATTGAAACATCAGCTTCCTGTTTTTGACCTTTTAAAGACTGCCTACTCCCAATTAGAAGTCATTGTATCTATTCCTCTATATGGGATGCTTTAAGACGTATAACCTGCCATTAATTTATCTTTAAATTGAAATGAAATGATCTGCATTTAAATTTCTCTGATTTGTCTATGTTTTGCAGTGTTCAAATCATGTTTGTCATGTTTTGAAGTGATACAGGAAACCGTCTTTCATAAATGTTTGGTTGCTGGGCTTTGTTCCAGGGCTTCAAATTGATCATGAGAGTGCTGTAGAGGAATTCGTATACAATAACAGTGTATAAATTGCTTGGTGGACTCATGGAGTCTAATCTTGCCAATAATTAGTTCCCCACTGCTGTGTACAGCTTGGCCTTTGTGGTGATCTCGCTGCACATAGAGCAGCTCAGGGCTGCTTCTGTGTTAGAACACTGTAGCCTAATTACTAGGCTTATTATAGGCCAAGCGATGAAATGTTACAGATGTTCTGTAAGATACAGAAGATCAACGTAGATAATATAATGATCTCTTTAGGCCTTCATTTTTATGAAACTATTCTGCAGTAAATGGATACAGCAATTCTTTTAAGCCTGCCAGGATTGTCGATAGATTATTTCCTGGGTGTAATTTCTTTGAGATCTGTTACTTTACAATAATTTTTAACCTCTGAGGAAGCAGAAGTTAGAAATTTTTGTCTGTTGTAAAATCTGATGGTTTCATAGCTTGCTTATTTGAACAATGACCTTCTATTTTGGCATTTGAAGGTAACAATGAAAGTATAAATGTTTTTTAAATTTTGTGTAAAGACAATAAAATAAAAGTATGAAAAATCCCAACTTACGTATCTTTTGAAATGTTTCTGATGATGGTACATATTTAAAGAAAATGACTCTTTAATACCAGAATCTGCCTGTACTTCTTGACCCTATGCAATGTAGACCTTCATATACATGTGAGGCTATTACATAGGTGATAGCTTTACTCTCCTGGTATTAAGTGCTTGTATCTGTGCATAAAATTTGGTTGCCTGTACCTTTCACAGATTTAATGAAAACCTAACATCCTTCATATATTCTGTGCTGGTAATCAAACCAGGATTTTTTAATGAAAAGCACCATGCTTAATTTGAATTAATTAATTTGAATTACACACCGTACTTAATTTTCTACTTCTTCCTGGATGACCATTTCTGTTGTTACTCCTGTTCACTGGTTTAAAGTTATTTTTATTTTGTGTCTTTTCCAATAGACAATGCAATGTAGTTACTGCTTAACATCACTTTAAGAAGAAAATTAATTTAATCAAAACAAAGACGGGATTATATTATATTTGCTTCACTCTAAATTCGTGTATAATAAGTATTACAAAAAAAACGCAACTGTTTTTTATTTTCAAAATACATTGTTAAAATGACCTTTGTACTTTCCTCCTATGCTTCGCTTTGTTATTCTGTATTCTGATAGAAGCTCAAAGCACAGTCTAACATCAGTAAACCCAGCATTGTAGAGCACCTGGAAATGTGATGACTTGCAGTTCCTGTCGTGCACAGCTTCCAAGAGTCAGCTGACAGAAAGTGTTTCTGTACCTTGGGAAGAGAAAATTGTGTATTTGGAACATCTGTTTTTATAAAGCTTTAACTCTCTATTGTAGCTTTCTCTTGTGACTGGGTAGCTTACACAGAACATGAGGGGTTTTGCATCTCAACGTTTAAAAACTCTTAGAAAATAGTTGTTATTTGTCAGGGATTTTTTTTAATGTAAGTACCCATTTCATGTATATATTTATATTTACTTCTATCTAATGTTGTATTTTGGAAAGAGAGAAGTAAAAAAGCCAAAACCCATGAACAAAAAATTGAACAAATAAAAATGAGCTATGGCTTTAGAACATTTCTCTTTTATTTCTCTTGGAGGTGCCAGTTTAGATGGGATGCCTAGGCAGAAAATGAACCATTGGCGCTTTACGGTTATCAACAATTTGTTATTTGTATCTTTCATTGCTTTCTAACCATTAACTTAGTTCTTTTGTTATAATGTTACCTCAGTACAAGTTGGTAAAAACAAAAACACAATGTCTGTTGTCTCTTTTTCGAACTGGTTTGCCCTGCAGAAGCTTCGATGTGGTATCTCCTTGTTTCTCTTATCGATTTAAATTAGTGTGCCCCCAGAAACTAGGTGGTTAATTTAAGTTTGGCACAGGGCCATTTCTTCTCCTTAAATGTGGGACAGTATAGTCATATGTTTAGCAGCTCTCTTGTTTCCTTCCAAGAGTGCTATATTTCAGTGGCTGGAGAACCAGGACTACACGTTATGGTGATTGTGTTCATCACACTAGCCCCTTTTATCTTGTATTGTTGACCTGCTGTTTTCTTTACTTCAGAGTTGCACACAGAATATGGCACACATTTGACAGCACTCGCTGTGGGACTGATGAGAAGTTCATGGTGTGCTCTTCTCATTAGGGCAAGATCTGAGAGATTTTCACTATCGGGAGCATGGGCTTATCTATGTATTAGTAACATTCTTCTTATGGTCAAACGAACAGTCACATCTGCCCATGGAACCAGAGGTTTGTATCCCTTTTTTTTTTAAGTAGATTTTAAAGTTGGGCTTTTTTTTTGGATGAGTGTCCTCTGCTGGATCTTGATTATTGTTACTGTCACCCACTTGGTTTTTACTCGCCATTACGGCACTGAGTTGCCAGTAAAGCATTCAAAATTGTGCTGCCAGCAGAGTTAAGGAAGAAGGAAGCTCTGAGTTGGGTATTGACAAGTAATGTTGGTGGATGACCATCCTGCTGTTGTGGGTGTCCTGTAGGCATGGTATCTGTAGGCCAGCAAAAACAGGAATCGAAGGTTTCTTGTGTGTCCAACTGCAGTATTAGTCTCTTCTAGTAGGACACAATTAAGCTGTATGTGAACTTCTGTTTTACAAGGGACTATAGAAACCCCTTTGGGAAGTCTTTAATGTACTTTCTGTGAAATTAGGAATCCCTGCTTGCAAAAATAGTCTCTTTGATTCTTCCAGCTTCTTACAGCGGCCAAATTGAAGTGTCTGTGTCTTTGAGTAAACTGAGATGCATGCTGTATATTTTATGCAGCTGAGTGGTAGCAAAGAAGACTAGCTAATCCTTAAAAAAACCATGGTTATTAAATTCATTGGTTTTATTTACTTTTGAATGCCTTTATCTCAGGTAAACCAGACGTTTTCTCTTTTGTGTATTTTCTACATTGAAGATGGTATGAAACATGCAGATCTATAGGCAGCTGTAAGCATGGTGTGGCTTTCCACATAGCTGTGTGCACATTCATCCATAGAAACCAGAACACTACAGCTAATGCGTGTGGAGGAAATTAAGATTTTTTACTTGCAGAATGCGGAATAAAACTACTGCTTTGTTATCTCTCTAGTGTGCTTCAACGCAGGAGGATTGTCTCTGCTAGCAGCAAGATACTCCAGACTTCATGGGCCTACCAAATCCCAGCTGCTTTCTGATACCTCATGTGATGTAGGAAAGTGTTGGATAAATTGCCCCTATGGCAGTAATTTCGTGTGACTTTGGTGAGAGCACAGATTGCAATTGATCCTGTTGTGTATCTGCATCAGTCTTGGTCCATTGCCTGCAAGTGGTCTGTTAGGTACCAGCAAGTGGTCAACAGAGCAACTACAGTTTAAAATGGAGCCTAATCCAATAAAAATGTCCTATGTGCGTTCTGACACATGCAAGCAAGGAAACAAAAATACTAAAGGGAGAATAAGAGAAGCAAATGTCTAACTTGTGTGTTCTAAACTTTTGATTGTTTTGGAAAAAACACATAATTTTGTTACATAGGTTGATCCCTTGGATTTTTGTCCCCAAAAAACTTACTGTAGTCTTCGGATTTGTTTTCTTGTTTGTATGACATTTTGCCCTTTGAAAAGAGGTTGGGAAGCTCTGCTTGGGTCACGCTAGCACCGCTGTATCTTGTGATTTTTAAAAGGAAACCCATGAACGCTGTAATTTACATTGTATCTGCTGATATTGAGTCAATATCCAAGAATCTCAAGTTTCACAGTGCTTCCCCTATAAAGAAAGGGGCTGGAAAGGGGGCAGTTTCCGACTTGTCTGTAGGGAAAGATTTGGAAACTAAAATGAATTGTTTTCCGCATCTGCTATCCCAAACCTTGCCTAGCACTATTCAGGTACAACAAAACCTCTCAAGATGCACTTTATTCCCACAAATAAAAGCTAAATTGTGTACTGGACCCACAGGGATATTTGGTTCTTCAGTTTATTATTTCTTTTTTTCTTTTTTGGTCCTTCTTTTTTGGCAGGTGAACGTGTCAGAAATACAAACTCTTGTTACCCCACCCACGAATGAATTACTGTGTCTCCTTACCAGGGCAAAGCCTTGTCTGAGAAAGATTGCTTGGGAATTTGGTGAAAACAGTGTTTATTTCTTTAAAATGCTCCTCTGCTGAAACATGGTGCTTATTTCATCAAAGAAGTCTTGAAAGCCTCAGTGCTTGGGAAGACTTGAACTTTCATTGTAGCAAACTGGTGCTGTGCAGCATCATTCTTGTCTCCTCTTTTCCAGGCACTGCTGGAATTCTAACATTATAAAATTATTATTTGTTTAGCAGATGACTAACTAACTAGGGCTTATTTTGGTCTACCATGTTTAAATGGATCAAAACCAAGCGATGTGCGATTTACAACTTTATGGAAACAGTGAATTAGGGCTAAATACACAAATTATTTTGCCCCTCTGTTTGAAGTTTGGGAGGATGAAAAAGTGATAGTTCTCATGGAAGTAGGTATTTTTTTAATTTAAGGCAGTTAAGAGTAATGGATTTAAAAGTATTTTCTTTAGTGCTCTTTCATATATGCTTTGCAGTTTTGTTGATTCATCAGAAAGGACTAATTCTGTCATTGCTGATTGAAGGATGGTGTAATGGGGTAAATATTCTTCCCACAGGTTAAATAGCTTGGGCAAAGCGTCTTCTAGATGAACACCATTTTGTCACTGTTAAACTGGAAAAGTTCTTCAGTATCTGTGAAGAAATCCATATCTTCCTCCCCTTCACAATTTTAGTAAATGTAATGGTTAACTTGCAATATAGCAAACAGTTTTATAGACACTAAGGTGGTTATATTAATCTGAAATATTTTTTTTTCATACGTATTGATTTTAATTTTTCTAATAGAAAAAGCTTACTTTATTCACTGGTGGGTAACAAAGGTATTGTGACTGTGTATTTTATATCTGTATTTTGTAGCCATTTTGCTGTGCTGATGGATATGAAACTTTAATATCTACCCAGAAAAAGAGCGAAGGAGATTTTCAGCGAAAACGTTACTGTCAACATTGTAAAGTAAAGCAAGCTGTCTTTCCTTCCCAAATAACAGATGGAATTTAATTACTTAAGAAATATGCTCCTTTACTCAAGTTTTTCTTGCCTAGTGATCAAACAAGAAAAGGAACTAATAAACTTGGATTTCCATTAATGGAAAAAGAGAGGTTTGTGTTCTGAGAAGAAGCAAAAAGCGGGACACGAGATCACAGTAGTGCCTGATGGTATTGCTGTAGCACCTTACGTTTTACAAATACTCCTTTTCAGAGCTGGTACCTCTCTATTGGCAATTTCTATGAAGACTGCTTAGCATTCATTTGTCCTAGGACACAGAAATTTAAGAGCAAATTTCTAGACTATATTAACAGTAAAGTGGCTGGTAATGGGGTATTTGTAAGTAGTTTGTACTATACTATTCCGTGACTAGTTGAATTGAAAATTGCATACATTTTATAAGTGTGTTTGACAAGTGATTAGTCTGTCTTGGAGTCATGCTGGGAATGTATGAGTAGGAGACAAATGAAGTGAATTATTTAATTTAAGAACCAGCATCTGTGCCAATGCTTTGGCTGTTTTGCAAGTGAACCATAATTGTGAAAGATTTTACCGCGGAAGCCAGGAGCCATCTAGACCCATTGGGCTTTCGAAGGGGAGTATGTAGAAAATGGATTTACTTATAATACTGTTGAATATCTTAACAGTTCTGTGCTAGTTTTTATTTAAATAACCTCTCCTTAGCTGGTCCTGGAAGACCTGCAGTACCAGCGGTGTAGCGTGGGCTGTCAAGAGGTGTGATGAGAGATATTGTGACACAGGTTGCAGGTGACTTACTTTGGAAATGGACTTTCTGGTTTCCAAAGTCTTAAGTGAAACCTTGCATAATTATTCTTTTATTATTGATTAGTGATGAGACAGTCTGCTGACTGTGGCTAGGCTAACTTGAAAACTGTCATATAAGGTGTTTCCCATGATTTCACCTTTTCAGTAAAGGGGCCTTGATCTGTAGGCAGCACTTGTATGACTTTTAGAATTGTCTTGTGTCTTGAGATTTCATCCCTGTCTTTTAAGCAGTTGCTAAGAACTAGAATGTTATAGCAAAAAATGATTTTTGTTTGTTTGTTTGCTTATTAAGGCTGGACAAAAAATATGTTGTCGTGGGGTAGCTGTTCCCAACCTGTACACTTTAGTGTTATTCAAATTTACATAAAATAATTAGGAGAAGAGCAGATATGTGGGAATACAGTATTTTTTCAGGTATTTTTTCAGTTATAGCCTTTGTTTTACCTGGCTCTCCTGCCGTCTAGTGTTCTAAGGAGTAATAAAATACGTTTTGATATCAAGCATGAGCATTCATTTTTGTTAAGTTAGAAGGTAAAGCAGTATTAGTGCAAAAAGTTGTGACGTTAGTGACTAGGGCCAAGATAGTTATAGATGTGTGACAGAGTAGCAGACATATCACGGTCTCCTCTTCTCCCTTTCTATACGAATGAGTTTTGAGTAAATATTTCATAATAGATTGTTTTCCTTTGTTCCTGGTGGAATAGAGTCCCAGCTCAGATAGATGCCAACCCAGAAGCTTCTTATGTGTCTGTTCATGTTATTTAATTTCATTGCACTGGGAAAATACCTTAAGTTATGAATTTATTATTGAAATTGTGCTTGCTCTGTGGAATTATGCAGTGAAAATATAAAATAAAAAGAACTGTGTAAATTGTAGGTTTTTTCCCAGGATTATAGAAGTGTATCTAACTGTTGAAAAGCTTCCTAGTACATTTCTGCGCATTGTAGGAACTACAGGAAAAAGTTTGCTGAAACCACCAAAGAAGTAGGGAGAAATGGGAAACCACATCTAGAGTGCTAACTGTGAACTATTTCAGCGCGTGCTCTCTTGCTGATGAAGTGAATTATCTGTATGAATATATTCATGTGGCATTTTTTGATGAAATGTTAATTTTTTGCTTTATTAGCACTTCTATTGTTTTGCAGCTTTTCATGAAGTATATTTGTTGTAAAGAAAGCAAGCTGAAATAAAGCAGAATGCATAGAAGACATTTCATTGTAGTTCAATTACAGCTTTTGGTTAAATTTTAACCACGATGGGGACAAATGTTGGCATTCTGTAAAAACTGTGGGTGTAACTTCACGTCTAGCACTTGGAAATACTTTTGAGACTTGCAAAGCTGGGGAAATGCCAGCAAGTATAACACAAGCTAAAGGAAAAAGCTGACTCATTTCTTTGCCTTGAAAAACTTGCCAAAGATAACAAAGGTAGAGGTTGGTTCAGTTACTACTGAGGCGTAATTAGTAATATTTACTTTTAATATTATTGCATTCATTTTAAAATTCAAGCTGAATAGTATTTTTTAGAACTTAAAACTTGTAAAAGTCATTACTTGTTAAAGTAATGGTTTCAAAGTAGCCTTGTATGTAGGAAGGTGATAGTGTATCTTATTTGTAAAAAGCCTCTGGTCTAAAATAATTGGTGTGTCTGCAGAATGCTTCATGAAATTTCTTTTTAAAATAACATTGCAGACTTTCCTGTAACAGGCAAGATGGGATAATTTCATAAAGCTGCAAGAAACTATGTTGCTCTACTTGGGAATCTCCTAATACAATCTCCGTGTCTTGGGGCTGAAAGAAATTATTATATTACAGCTGATTTCAGTAAACACTGATCTTGCTCCTCTAGATTGACTGCATCATTTGGTTAATACCTGTGGTTTTTGTCAGTATCAGTTAGTAAAACTTCTGCTGTTTGTTCCCAAATTTTCCACTTTTTTATGATTGCCAAATGATGACAAGAAAAGTCTGTGTGTTCTCTTACATTTTATCCAGTTTCCTGAATCACAATATCAGCAGCTCAGAACAAATGTTTTGACACGTCTAGATGTGGCATTACCTGTTATAATCAGTTCTGTTGAAAACACAAACCCAAATTACTATTTGCAAAAAAAAAGTTATTAGGGGAGTATTGTTTCAAAACATTTACTGTTATTACTGAAGTATGTGCGTATAGCACAACCCTGCACGTTAGTTTCATTGTGAGAAATACTTCTGTGCTCAAAAGGAACTAATAAATCTTTGTGCTTCTGTTTTGCTTTACTGTTGTGTATAAAAGTATGTTCCTTTGTCTCACAGATTTATAGTTTGGAAGCAATTTAGAATTCCCTTTCACTTTTTTGGTCCTTTGGTGCGTGTTTTGTCTCACTAATGCTTTCCTTTATCGCTTATCATTTATTTATTTGTTTTTCCTCTCTGGATAACATTTGTTCAGTTTTGGGTTTTGTTTCCTATATTATTTTTTTAAAGCTCCCCGTTGTACAAAGCATTTGGAGTTTTATCATCCATTAATTTTGTTTGAGTACTGAATGGATTTTTAATCTTTAGGATAAACAATATGTGAAAGCAACAAAATTAGAGTAAGTGTATTGTATTTTGGCAGAACATCACATTTAGCCTGAATTAGGAGTAGAATTAATTGCAAATTAAATACAGTTTTGGACAGAGTAGTATAAATAACCCTTTTGGTGCTGTGGAAGTATATAATAAAATGCCAAAGATAAGAAATGTCTTTTCTAGTGTGTTTTAGATTGCTTAATGAGGGCCTTTTAGTATATTTCATTACACTTTCAGCTTTCAAAAAACATGTTTAGTTTGTTTAAATTCAACAAATCTTGAGTGATCCTCAAGCAGGATGGATTGATAGCATACAGGAATACTAGCTGATATTTCCAAAACGTAACAGTTATATATATTTTTTTTATTCTACAGAACTCAAAACCACAGTAGGCTTGTCTTGCATGTAATTTCTCCCTCTGTGGCAGCGGTTTGTGGCTTGTGTTCACTTGTGTAATCAGACTGAGAAATAAATCTAAGATTAAATGCTGAAAGGGTCAGGCAAGCATTAAAATGCTTCTATTCTTTTTGTAGTGTGAAACAACAAAACAACAATTTTTTGGTTCTATTTCAAAATGTAGTCCTAAAACGTGCTAGCACTGCTTCCTCTGAGACGGTGAGATGTCCTTGCTTCTGCTAATGTCGGGAACCATGTGGAGTGAACTTTCTGAATTTCTGATTTGAGAGAAATTGGGTTTTTATCAAGAAGGTGTTAAATATTTAATAGGAAGAAAAGGCAAAATGAGCAGGAAAGACATGAAATACCGAGCTTTGGTTTTCTAGCTTACCAGACATTTTAAACCAAAAGTAAAATCTATGAGTTGCAGCATTTGGGAGAGAATATTTTTTTTTTTTTTGAAAGTGATAATAAATGAATCCATTCATCGAAGAAAGCTCTTACTGAGTTTCATAGAAATAATCGAATATGTGGGTTATGAGGCTATTAAATTAAGTGGAACACAACAAAAAAAAAATATAATTGCTAGAAATTTGAATGTGTCAGATGTACAGAAAATTGGAGGATTGGAAGAAAATGCCCCATGAGAAAGTTAATTCCATTATATTTCCCTGTGACTTTCTGAATCAGTCGATACTGTTTGGTTGGGCATCTTCAGATTTTGGATTAAATCTTTTGCTATGGCAGTTCCTATTACCCTGGGTCTGCATCGCATTCGTGTGTTGTATTTGTTTAATGTAAACCATCCCCAGCTTTTAGCTAAGCAAATGCAAAGCTCTGTGTGGGCTTTATTAAGTAGACAGAAGTGATCTGACTTGCTGAATTCAGTGAAAACTAAATAAGGCTTTTAAAGTTCTGCGTAAGATGATTCATACATGAACTTGTACCAGGTGCATTAAGCTGATGGTTATTTTGTCTCGGTGAAACTCAAGCTTTTTTCACATGTGCATGGTATTTACATCTCTCTAGCTTCTTCTGAAAGAGTTGTTCTTCCAGCATCCCACTACTTGAACTTGCTTTCTTCTTTTGCTTGGAGTTGTGTTTTCTAATAACCTGTTTTGGAAAGTCAGTCTTATGTTACCCTCCCTGAGATTTGTTTCACTCATGCAAAATGCCCAGGTTGTTTCTGAGCAGAATCCATAATTCCTGTGTACCAGACCAGAGCCTGATTGTTCTTGCTCTTCATTGGGATAGAGGTTTGAATGTGGAAAGTTTTAAGGGGTCTGTATCTGGCAGCCAAAGCTGTTGTGTGTTGTGGAGATTGGGAAGGAGAGGCAACAAGAGGTCACCATGGAGGAAGATCTCTCAAGTCACCCACTGCAGAAGCCTTTAACTCTGCTTTTATCTGTGCCTGCTTTAAACTCTTGAGATAACTCATCTAAACATCACTTTTAAATTCTGGAAATAAAACCTCCCATCTGTAGTTAATGAGGAGAAAGGAATTTCCCACCTTATTTAAATATACAATCAGTATATGTAGACCTCTACTTTATATAAGTGATTTGTAGATCCAGTCCATTCTCAGATTTGGTGATGATCATCAAGTATTTTAAACTCAGAAGTCTAGGTTTTGTGCTACCTAAAACACCACATTCATAGTTATTCACAGGTCACTCTTTCCCATGGGATGAGAGTCTGTGTAAGATGTGCTTAATTACTTTCAAATGGCTAGTACTATAATTGTGTGTTTTGAGAGAAGTCATCCTTATGGTTGCTTTGTCAGGTCATTAAGAAATGGTTCTTGTTTTTCTCTCTAAAACTGTCTGGTACCCATAAAAGATAGTCACATTTGATCTATTCAATTTAATATTCCATTGAGGAAAGTGTTGCATTTCACAGTCTGCTTCACAACGTTCTTTAGGGACTTAAATAATTTCAGTCTCTTTGTAGAATACCACAGAGTTTCTTAGTTGCCCAAACTATTAATGGATTTGGTTACATTTTATTAGCCGTATTGCTTTATTGTTTTCTATGTTTATGGGAAACAACAAAAAAGCTGGATTTAATATATTTTGGTACTGGAAGCTTGGTGCTGAAACAAGCACCCAAAAAAATATTGTTGCTTTCAACATTTGTGATTGGCACTCCGTGATCCAGTATTACATCATATTCCTGTCTTCCCATTAATATAAATTAATAGGATTCTCCATACTGTTTGTGAATATAACCTATACTGTTGGATGGTGGATTCATACAGTACTTGAGATTGGAAGTTACTTCTGGTTGTTGGTCTGGTCAAAAGCAGATCTCATTAGACCAGGTCATGTAGGGCTTAATAAAATCTTAACTGTTTCAGATGCTGGATATATGACAAAATGTATAAATAAAAATTAACTAAATTTGTCTAATAGTTTCCTTAAATAAGTTGTGGGCTTGGTAGTTATTTGAATATTGTCATCAAAACAGTAACTGTGTCCTTGCTTCTATCCCTCTGTTCCAATTTTGAGCAGTGTTACAGTAGTTTGTTAATGGGTAGCACTGAGACACAACTAGGATTCTTGGCTTTGGGGAAAGCAAATCTTTCAAACCCCTAGAATTTTCCACTTAAAGTGACCTTTGCTCTTTAAACAGTAATAGCATTAGAATAGTTGAATGGCTGTTGAGGCTCTGGCACCCAGTGTCCAGCGGTGATGCTCATGGATATACAGTGTGAGTACTGCATCAGCATGGAGTGCTACTTCCCTGATCGCAGCAACAGGTTATTGGGAGCTGTAAAGAAATTGTCTGAGAGAGACGTGGTATCTTTATATTTAATAACCCAAGGATAGAGTTAATACAGCTGTTATTAAAATTGTTTTAAGGGTAATACATCTATATGATTACTGCATATTAGTCACACAGGCTGTTTTTGATGATCAAATGATCCCTTTTTGGGAAGACAAAAAAATTTAATATCTTTCAATGTTTGCTTAACCATAGAGACCTGATCCTTTCTCAAAGGGACTGACACTGGGGAGGAACTAATAACTTATTCTTTTTTCTTATAGTCACAACCTTCCTCCTATGAAATTCTAAAGCAGATGGTTGTTCCTTTTTCATATTTTCTTTGCAGGGTCTACTTATAGATGTCTTGTAAGAACATGGGTGTTTAATATTTATGCAATATCTACGTGTGCACTGCTACCATTTGCCATCTACATAATTTTAGTCTTCCATCTTGCTTGACAAACAGTGTCCAGACTCTTTATTTTTACTGTGTGGTTAATAGGGGTCTTTCCATCAAAAAAGTACATAATGATGCTGCTGTTTTTTCTTACTGTCGTGCCCCTTAAATGTCATCAAGTTTACAAAACTGAGGATGTGAACAAGTGAGTTATTCAGTTTTAAAGAAAATAGCTTGGAGCCTCTATCATACTTAACCCCTCTAACTAGGCTTAGAAAAAGTTAGAGCTGACTTAATGCTCTGAGACTGAGACGTGAGATTTACAGAAAAAGTGTGGAAATGCCACACTTTGATGTATTTCTTTGTGGCTGAAGCAGCTTTGTTTTGCCAAAGTAAAGAGAATTCTGTTGCACCAGCAAATCCTTGTTAGTGTTGGTCCTGTGGTACCAAATCTGTATTTGTTCTCTATATCCTATAGATGCAAAATAAAGGATATTATTGTCTTTCAACCAACTTTACCTATCAATTGACTTGAGTGAAATGTATGTTGCTGAAGAGCATGGGTTGGGGAAGCCAATCCAGAAAACCCCAAACAAACCAAAACCTCCCACTTTTTCCTGGAGGTTTGTTAGATGGACATGATCAAGAGCTATGTATGACTGCGAAAACCACAATGATGACAAATAAGACATGTTGTTAAAAAGAAACCACTGATTATTGCCATGCATGATGGATGAACTGCTTTAAAAACTGATCTGGTAGGAAGCTTTGTTGAAAATTGATTCAGCCTCATGGGTAGTTGCTGTAGCTTACAGATTCCTGTGACTGTTTTCCTTGTCTGCTTTTTTGGCTGTTATTTATACAATATTTTTCTCTAAATACAGGATAAATCTTATTACAATATCATAGTTACTTAGCTGAGTTCAGCAGTTCAGCAGCTTTTTGATTTAATTGCTAAGGGAAATTGTAAAATTCATGCTTATGTATTCAGAGAAACAGAGCATTTAATTCTTGATTTTGTCCATGTTTGTGGTTATTAGGCACTTACTTAAGCAGCATTTTTTTAATATAAATTTGTAAGAGGTGTCAATAGATGACGTCTGTCCATAGATCAGCTGCAGTAAATGACTTTGTCCTCCTGGAGTACCAGGGAACCTACGAGCTTCTAAACATCAGTGTTCTCTTCATGAGGGACCAGGTACTCATTCACCAGGTATACTGGTCAACAGGTCAGGTGTGTCTGACACAGGAGAATGGGTATTAGTGATACTAGAAGTTGTGATAGTAGAAATGCATGAACTGCTGTTGGTACAATAGAAAATGGAGGTTAGTGGGATGCTACAAAAGCTCTCTTTTAAGCTCACTGTTAAGCTTCACAAATATGTACCTGTGAACACAGGTGATATTCCACCTTATCTGCCTACTGCTGGGCTAGGATCAAAAGTCTGAAGTTTGATAGGGTTCTGACATCTTCACTCCCGTGGCTTCTAACAATAATCAGAACAAAGTTTAAGCGGCTGAGCAGTAAAATGTGTACGTCACCTTTACCAGCTCACATTGTGTCTCTTTCACTGCCCCTTAAATCTAAAGAATCCTAGCAATCAGATGATTTCAGAGCATTATTTTTGCTGGTGTAAAGCAATCTGAAATAAGTTGTCTTCTAAATACTGCTTAAGAGAGTTTATACAAGCTTCTATAGAATCAGATGTGCTGGAAATGCATTAAAACTTTATGCAACATAGAACGGAGCAATGCTGTAACAAGGCTGAGAAGACATTTTTTTTCAGAAATGAGTTATTGATCTCACAGCTGGGGTATTTTGCAGCTATTTTAAATATAATGCATTTTAATATGAGATAGAAGTCATTAGGATATATTTATACTTAATAACTGTAATTTCAAATTAGACCAAATGTGAAAACAGCTTCCAAGGTTTGTACTTAGATTATAAGTAACATTTTGTTGGTGATCTGGACAGCATGGGGTGATGTCTAACCTCACAAACCTTACTTTAGAAATACTTCCTCGTCTACCTGAAAATTGAATTTTGGGGGCAGCCATTTCAGTGATTCTTTGCCATGTGAAGACTCTGAAGAGCCTAGGTGGTATTTGTATGTCTGAGCTAGAGGCAGGTTTCTCTGAATGCCGTAGGTGTGATGGAGACACACGTACTGATGAGTGCCGACTTCAGCAATTCCTGAACACACCAGGCTTGCAGCATGCAGTGTATGTGCAGCTGAGCAGGTTTATAGGTTTCTGCAGGTCTGATACTTCTGGGAAACTTTAGATTTTCTGTGTACGTGCCATCAGGCTGCCTTGTCTGTGCATGACTAGCTCGATATTTCTGAAAGCAGTATGTTCACTGTATGTATGTACCAAGTGTACAAAGTGTTAGATTTACCAAGCACGGGCCATGCAGTTTATTCCCATGCATTCCACGTGGAAAATCCCTCATGTGCATACAGGAGTCTGAGCTTCAGTTCATGTTTGTTTTCACTTAGATATGGTTTCTAGTTTAAGCAGGTACTTTAATGACTGTATCAATTACGAAGAATACTTATTGAATGGAGAACATTTAATGACATATTTTAAAGCAAGTTAATGACTTTTAAAATGTATTATAGAAGTTCTTATGTATTTTTGTTGATCTGTATGCTTGAATGAAAATTTATTTTCTCTTTTCAGGCAGCTATAAATGGTGTAATACCACAAGAAAATGGCATTCTGCAAAGGTAAGCACAGCAGGCTGGAGTAGAACACAGAGAGTGTAATAGTTATAGTTAATAGTTATAGTGTAATAGTTATAGTGTAATAGTTATATTTTATTCTTGAGTCCTACAAAGATGATGTAATTCTCCTGTTAAAGCTGTTTCTGGAGGCACGAATTCAATTCTTGGCAATTCAATTCAATTCTTGGTGTTTATTTTTTTCTTGTACTGATGGAGGACCAGCTCAAACACCTATTTATATTAGTTAATTTTTATTTTGAAATCATTGGGGTTTGGGTCATTCTGTTCTTTACCAAGTCTGGATTTTGGTATGCTTTCTTGGAAGTTAGGACTTGGGTTTTTTCAGCAAAGATCTGAAAATTTTCAAGCCAAATCCACAGACAGTCCTGGCTAAGTATTTTCTTTTTCCTTGTGCAGTTGTAAAGGTATTGATATTCCGTGCTCCCCTGTCCCTAGGCAAAAATGTTTGTGTTTTTGTATGCTTTTTATTTTTTTTTAAATTGAATTACAGGAACAGATACAGTGTTCGATAAAGTAAGATTGCTCCTTTCTAAGAGTAGTTCTACTGATTTCTTTCAGCTTCTGAATTGAATTTTGGCTTGTATACTGATGCTTGATTATCTTGAAATCACTGAAACATGAGCTCCTAAGTGCTGATGAGACAACTGGACAACTGAAAACACCAGAACAGCAATTCAGCTACTTGAGAAAGATCATAAAATGGTGTTTAAAATTGTGTTTAGAAAAATACAGAACGTACTATTTTGAGAAGTTTGTTTTAATGATGAAAGATACATGATGTAGGTAAAACATTTTGGCATCTCTGTCAATAAAACTACCGTTACATAGAGTCAGTTTTTGATTCAGGATAAAACCTTATTTGCTCATGTACAGTGCTATGTACAGTAAGGCCTTCCTAGTCCATTTGTGATCAGTCTTGGTTGCATGGGCACTTTCTCTACCTATGGTAGTAAGTCCTGACCTTACAGAATTTATATTCAGAACACCAGAATGTTAGGAACCATTTGGTCAGGGGAAGGAGCTGGAGAGTGGTTATACCTGACTTTGATGACAAGCTGATCCAGTGTCCATTTAACAATACTTCAACAATAATTTATTAATTTTTAGAAATTATTAGACAGTCAAATGGGTTTAATTTTTTTTTTTTTTTTCCCAGTGAGAGAGGTTTTAAAGGAGGCTAAGAAAACTTAAAAGCTTATTTCACTGACATGAGGCTTTTTATGTCCCATTATAAGTTGCCAGTCAGATATGTAGGGTGCCTTTTGTGGTGGAATCAAATAGAATTAATACAGCTGGACTTGAAGTAAGTTACTTGATTGAAGGGAGGAAAAATTTTTTTTTCATAATTCAGTTGTGTTATTTAAAAAAAAATCCAGTCAGGAGAATCAGGATATCTATTGTTTCTTAGGTCTGTTTAGAAAATGGTTATAGTACTTATTTCATAGTTAAAGACTGTGTTTAAGGCAATTACATATCAATCGGTATTTATACTTTTTAAAGCTTGAAAATAAAGCTGTTTCCTCTACTCTTTAGACCCCTGAAGTGGGTCTTTGAACTTTGAGCATGGGTGTCTGAGTGTGGGTCTTTGAAGCTGGGAATCTATCCTTTTGAGCCTGTTGATGTGAGGAGAGAAGGAGCCCCTTGTTTTACAAGCATAATACATTTTTCTTTTTCAAATGTGGAAGGAACAATGATGGGATTTGCAATAGCACTGTATAACATCTGCGCTTCTTTGACATGCATGCCATCCACATTTACACTTTTTTAAGATCAGGCCTCCTCTAGAAGACAGATTTGACTGCTGTAAAAAGGATTTCCATTGACAGATCTCATGGTATCTTCAAAAAGGGCAGAATGTATTTTTCAGATGCGTTCTGTTTAAGATTGGAAATGAGACAACTTACATCTCAGTATTTCCTTAATCCTTCTTTAATCGCCTTTCATTCTTTCAGTGCATAGGTTTTATTAGCTTGCATTGTCCATCATGATATCCTGTAACAGCCCAAGACCATTAATCTTCCTGATAAGAACATCTACAAGGCAAAGCTCTAGGCTTACCCTTCTGTGAAGTTGCTTGTCTTCCAAATTTAATTTCTGAATATCATAAGGTTTTTTGACCTGGAGTAGTGTTCCTGAAATTTCATGTTTTGTTGTCTTTGTTTCTGATCTCAGTTACATGCTTCTTGTGGAGAGGCTCTCTGAGAAAGGTGAAGTGCTTCTGGGTAGTGAGGGTTTCCCAGTTTATTCTGACCTGTAATGCTGTATGTATCCTTGAGCCAGATATGGAGACATCCTTATATGAATGTCCAGGGACCTTGAAGGATTTTGAAATCAAAAGCAAGCTAGAATTCAGCATTGCATTTCTTAATTTATTCACCTTAAGTACATAATTTGTTTTCCACTAATTTGGTATTGAAAAATACCAATACATGTGCAATATTTTAAGCTTTATTTCTTATTCTTATTTCTATGTGATTCTAGCCCAATGATGTAGAAAGATGGTCATTGCCATAGTGCCAGTTTTTATATGGTCACAGCACTCCTGGAACAGGAAATAGTCCTTCCTCTTGAGATAATTCTGATATTAATTATATAGTGAACTTTAGACTGAAATAGTGTCTTAAGTGCTTGATTGTCATCTAAGCTGTTTTGCTGTGACACTTCTGAGTCACTGAAATGCTAATACTGCTGATATGAAGGTTATTTTCTAATTATTAATGAAATGGTATTTTCAGATATGACAGTGTAGTTTATTCAAGAGGTGTGTGCTGTGCTCCACAGCACACAATAATACTGTTAATTTTGCTTATTTAAAAATATCAACTGTTCTATTTAAACTTTATTATCTGCATATCTTTTAGTGAATATGGTGGAGAGACTTTACATGGACCAGCATATGGCCCCACAAGTCATTCTACAGCAGCTTCTTCAACTCCTTCCTCATCCTCAGCGTTTCGCCATGTAGTGCCATCTAGACAAATAGTGGAAAGACAACCTCGAATGCTTGACTTCAGGGTTGAGTACAGAGACAGAAATGTGGATGTAGTACTTGAAGACAGCTCCACTGTTGGTAAGGATTAGTAAAAATGAAATGAAAACTATCGTGGTAAAACTGTTATAATAAAAACAAAGAAAAAAGACTCAATCCCCAAAATCAAATCTTAAAAAAAGCAAAATAAAACCCCTCAAAGAAGAAAAAAATCCCCCAGAAAATGCAGCCTCCGCAGCTACTAAGCATTTTCAAATCTCTTTACAGCTTTAAAAAAAGTAAAATTTCACTAGTCCATTGTAAAGGTTAGTGATATATCAAATATTTGTTTTGAATCTTACGAACTTGCTTCAGAACCAAAACGGAGATTACTAATTAAGTTAAGGCATGAAAATGTAATTTAGGGTAGAATTAGTGTAGATACAATCTACTAATAAGTCGATGATCTTGGCATTTCCTTTTCAAATCTATATGGTATGTCTTTGTAGGATTAGTAACACAATAGAGGAATTCTTTCAAGAGTGAAGAGCATTGTTGCATCTTTTTTCAGTTTTCATTTGACTTCTTTGCTCATATTAAGATTTATTTTGTAAGTTTTATTGTCTTTGTCCTAAAACTGATCCACTTTGTAACGGTATGTTAGAAATATGCTATTGTAAGTATTGCAGAGCGTGTTGTTTTTATCATTCCCCAACCTTTGAGTTAATGTACTTGTCCTAAGGACAAAGACTACTTTTTGTATTTATAGGTACGACTCTATACAGATCAAAATAAGGAACTACATGGAGAAATAGTTTATCAAAATAATTTTCAGTGCCGCAACCTTATGTTTGTGATGAAATTTTGATATGGAAACTTTTGCTTCTTTGTCTTTTGAATATTCGTTTTGGTATTGGATGATGCCACCTGGTGGTGATCGGTTTGAATTACTGACCAGTGTTTCGACTCTCCACTGCAATGAGTCACGTTCATGCAATGTAGAGATAAAAATCTGAGGAAATCAGAATTTTGCAGCCATAATATTTTATTTTTTCTTATTAACTTCTTTCAGGTATAAATTATTAATCTGTAGGGCAGAAGTGGTCAGCCTAGAACTTCTGTTTGTATCTTGGTGTATGAAGATTGAGGACAGCCTTGTGTTTAAAGTCCTGAGAGAAGTGAGCAAGGCAAACAGTAGACTGTGGACTTCAGGAAGGATGATTTTTGGCTTTTTCAGGGGTCTACTTGGTCCCAAGTGCAAAGGAATCCATGATTGCTGGTTAATCTTTAAGGACAACCTCTTCAAAGCACAAACCCAGACTCTTCCAACATGCAGAAAGAGGAGCAAGCATGGCAGAAGGACAGCAGAGAATAACAAAGAATTTATGACTAAACTAAATGCAAAAAAACCACAAAACCAAAAACACAGAAGGTGGAAGGTAGTGATAGGGCCAAAGTATGCAGGTTTGGAGTTGGAAGAAAGCTCAGGTGGAGCTGAAGCCACTGAGGTAGTGGAAGGGCTTCTGTAAGTATCTCAGCATGAAAAGAAAGTGAGCCTGCTGTTCAGTGATGATTGCTGAACTTTCTCAGATTTTGGAGAAAATGTTTCTGTAAGCCCTTTCTGAGCACAGAAAACAGAAGAAAAGAAGATGTCTTGGAACAGCCAGCATGGATTTGCTAAGGGCGCATTGTAGTGTGATTTGCCTTTTATGATTTGACAACTGACTCTGTAGGCAAGGGGACAACATTGTTGTCACTTTGCCTTTAGTGAAGCCTTTGACACAGTCTGCTGTAATATTCTTATGGTCATGTAGTTAGTATAAGGACTAGATTAGTGGGCTGGTAGGTGCCTGGACTGCTGGGCTCAAAGTCTCACTGGTGAATAGTTACTAGTTTACGGGCACCCTTCAATGGTTGATCCTGGGGCCAGTGTTGCTTAATGCCTTTATTAAAAACCTGGTTGAACTCTTGGCAAGTTCACAAAGAATACCAGATCAGAGAAAGTTTCTGACCTTCTGGAGGGCAAAGCTGATATTTAGAGGGCCTTGGACAGCCTGGAGAGATGGGAGGACAGGAGCCTCATGAAGGAATCAAAGTTGAAGTCCTATATCTTGTATAGGAGAACTTTGTGTTGTCCCATCTGCTAACTGACTAAGGGCTGACAGGCTAGAAAGCAGCTTTATGAAAAAATGGTATCTAAGCATGCATCAGCAGTGCACCCTTGCACTGAAGAAAACCAGCCATGCCCTAGGCTGTTGGCGAGAGTGTAGCCAATGGATGCAGGGAAATAATTATTCCTCTCCATTCAGCACTTGTGAGACTGCGTGTGGAGCACTGCATCCAATTTTGAGGTCCTCAGTACAAGACAGACACTGACATTCTGCAGTGAGTCTAGTAGAGGCCAGCAAGATAGTCAGAGGTCTGGAGCACATGGCAACATGTGAGGAGAGACGCAGAGAATAGGATTTGTTCAGCCTGGGGAAGAGAAGGGGAGAAGTGGAAACCTCTATCTATGACTACCTGCTGGTAGGACACAGAGAAGATGGAGCCTGCTCTTGGAGGTGCATGATGATAAGACAAGAGGCAATAAACACAAGTTGTAACATCAAAAATTCCCATTAGATACAGGGATTTATGTTTTTTTAGTTTTGAGAGTGGTGCTGTACTAGAACAGCTTGGACAGCAGAGTTGTCAAACTTCCATCCTTAGAGGTGTTCAAGAGTCTGTTGGACAAATCCTTGACTAAACTGGTTTAATTAGACCTTTGAGCTGGGCTTGGGTTACATGACCTCCTAAGGTACTTTCCAGCCTGAATTATTTTACGACTGTTATAACTGCAGGGAGAGGAGAGCATCAAAATGTGCAAAACATTGAAAAAGCTGTCAGAGCAGTTAAATTGTATGCACACCCCAATTCTTTAGGTCAGGATTATTGATAATGGAATTGGGTATCAAAAATATGTTCCCTCTATTGCTGGGAAAGTCCATTGCTCCATTGCATACATCTGCAAATATGTGTGTCTGACATACACAATGTAGAACTATTCAAACACATGTTCAAATTATGTCCTCATGTGATTCTCCAGTCATTCGTGCTTGTGCGAAGTTTCTGTTTTAGCTTCGTCCTTTACTGTTTGAAGTGTATTTAACAAGGGTAACTAGATCAAAAATGGTTTGCATAGTAAATTTTTCTTTGCTCTTATTTTTTAACTATAGCTCCATACTGTTTGAAATAAACCAGTAAGTGGTATATTTTGTATATTTTATTTGTTTTCTTTTTAGGAGATATCAAACATATTCTAGAAAATGAACTTCAGATTCCTGCAGCAAAAATGCTGTTAAAAGGATGGAAGACTGGAGATGTAGATGATAGTGTAAGTTTTCAACTGTGTTTTCAGTTAACTGAAACTCCAAAAGTTTCAAACTGAGCATTTGTGGGTGGGAATTACAATGCAAGAGCTGTGAGTTTTCAAAGAGTGTTAAATGTCTTGAGTGCCATACAAGGAACTCTTAAACTAAAATACTGCAAAAAAAAAAAAAATCAGGACAAATTTTAGTTTGTGTTGTTTTTATATCTAACACACCCCACCCTACAAAAAGGGTTTTATGAAGTTAACAGTATGTGTATCTCAAAACAGAGTACTTGGTGGTATTGTAAATAACTACCGTTAATTAAAAGAAATAACATAATGCATCAAAATTTGTGAATGTTTTATATTTATTATGATTTTTCTTCCCTCAGACTGTTTTAAAAACTCTACACTTGCCAAAAAATAATAGTCTTTATGTTCTGACACCTGACCTGCCTCCTCCTTCCTCAAGTCATTCTGGGTAAGTCTTTTGGCCATAAATTCTACCTGTGTGATTTGGTTTTGTATAGTTTTTATAAAGCCACCTCTATCCTTGCAGGAATCTTCAGTCAACAAATGCAAAGTGTTTTCACTGTTCTAGTAAGTGTTGGGATGAACTACTGCTGCACTTCAGGGTTGAAAAGGAGGTTGTGAGGTGTTTTTGAACTTTGGTGTGGTACATGAACCACTTAGGTACTTACAGAATTTTACACCTCCCAGATGGGATGCCTTTAATTTAACAAAAGTCTAGTCCTTGTGGAAATCAGAGCCAGTCTTTCAGAAGTTGCTGCATTATGTTGGTTCATTTAATGTAAATTCATGTAAATCACTGCCAGCAGATCAAAATTTTCTGTCTGAATGGTTGCTTACGTTATTTTATATTCCCGAATTTTTAAAATGTATATAGATAGGCTGAATAATTAACTTCCTCTAACTAAGCATGATATTTTTTATTACTGATCTGAATCGCAGGAGAGTTGGAATTGGATGATCTTTAAGGTCCCTTCCAATCCAAATCATTCTATGATTCTATGAACACTCAAAAAGTTAGTGGTCAGTGTCCATATGTCAGTTCCATTGCGAAGGTTTGCAAATGAGATGATGTTTTATGGAAAACATCATCTTGGCAATTACTTTGATAAGGGTAAATTGCTTTATTACTTCAGCTTTTTTCATGGCCCTTCCCTTTCATAAAATCTTAGAATGGTTTGTGTTGGAAGGGACCTAAAGCCCACCCAGTTCCAACCCCGCTGCCATGGGCAGGGACACCTCCCACCAGCCCAGGCTGCTCAAAGCCCCATCCAACCTGGCCTTGAGCACCTCCAGGGAGGGGGCAGCCACATCTTCCCTGGGCAACCTGTGCCAGGGCCTCACCCTCCTCATTGGGAAGAATTTCTTTCTAATGTCCAATCTAAATCTTCCCCTTTGCACTTTAAAGCCATTCCTCCTCATCCTATCACTCCGTGCCCTTGTAAAAAGCCCCTCCCCAGCTTTCCTGAAGCCCCTTTCAGTACTGGAAGGCTGCTATGAGGTCTCCCCAGGCCCTGCTCTTCTCCAGGCTGAACAACCTCAGCTCTCAGCCTGTGCTCATAGCAGAGGGGCTCCAGCCCCCTTATCATCTTCATAGCCTCCTCCGTAGAATCCCCTCCGTTGCTGCTGGCGATGCTGCTTTTGCGGCAGCCCTGGACACGGGTTGGACTGAGGGCGGCCAGCGCACAGGGCGCTTTCCCTTTCCCAAGGAAGGCCTGGACGGGCTCTTTCCCAGGCAAAGCGCGGTTTCCCCGGTGGCCGCCAGAGGGCGCGCGGTTCCCGCGCCTGGCTGCGGGGCGCCTGCCCAGGGAGGGGTTTCTGCCGGTGCAGGCTGAGGGGAGCGTCCTGCGGGTGCAGCCCCGGTACTCGCGAAGGGAACTGCTTGGCAGCCAGTAGAAGTGAATCACTGGCTTCCTCATGGCTGCAAGTACTTCATATGTTACTGAAAGGTACTTGTGCCCCAACCGTGCAGTCTATGGAGGCAATAAGAATGCTGATAGGAGCTATAATATAATAAAGAAGAATTAAGAGAGGGAATAGTGGTGCTGGAAAGGAGGGAGCTGTGTGTGCTCAGTGTGTGCAAACAGGAGCGATCGCTGTGTGAGTGGATAACAAGCCATTATACTTAGGCAGCCAATTGAAGGACAGTTGAAAAACAATTTAGATAGTAATTATTAGAGTTTTTTAAAAATCCATTTCCAATTTCAAAATTGTTTATCCAGGTATCGTTGTACATTATAATTTGAATTGTTTTGATTCTTCAGACCTCAGTTTTCTTTGCAGAATGTTGTTTATTTGAGCTGCAATAAACTATATAACAACAAACAGTTTAAAAACGGTTCTTAGGCATTTTTATAGGATGAATAGTTGAAGAAAAGTTTACTTGCTAGTAAAATCAAAGTGACTGTTATCTTTACAGTTTATACTTGTTTCATAGTGGAGATTAGTTCTGGATATTTTTGAGATAAAGTTGGTAGCTTTGGGATAGCAAGCGATGATTAATTAGTGGCTATTTAAACAAGGATAATTTGAAGGCTAGATCATCTCCCTGAAGTCATAAATTCTAGATGAAAGGGGAGGCTTGCCTCCAATTAAAGCATCAATGCAGATCAAAACACATCTAATTGAAGCAATGTACCAAACCCAGTTACACTGTTTACTGCCTACTGTTAGGTCAGTTATTACTCAGATTAGTTTGTTACCCACAATTTTTAAAAGCATCATGCTCACATCTATTATTAATGGATGTTAAGGAACTTTGCATCTCGCTTTGTGAGTTCATCTGTTGTTTTCTTCAAATGCTTTCTATTTTGAACTACAGATAAGTAGCTGTGATTTGAATATCTCCAGAAAGTGATATTTGATAAACTTGAGATTTCAGTACGTTGTATTTTATGTGTATGCCCTTTTTAAAAATAGCAGTCTGGTTATAGCTCTATGAACTCCCAGTTTGTGTCTGTTCTTGACACTGAGGGAGCACAGTGTCTGAAACGTCCTTTTCCAACATGTTGGTACGTAGGCATTGAAGTTTATTGTGGCAGACTGAATGGGTTTAACCCCAAACTGACTTAAAACTAGCGTCTAAATGTAATGGCAAAGTGATCCTGCAGTTTAAATAAGCAGCAATCTCTTTAGGTGTCTTAGTTCATCAGTGGCCTATCTAAAGCTTTTACAGGTGGCAGAAACCCAGTGAATTACTACTGCATGCTAGTAAATTGAGGTGTAAGGATTAAATTTAAATGTCAAATACCAGCTGTACAGTTATATGCCCTGTTTCCACAATTTCAGTTGGCAAAGCCATGCTTATTCATGAATGATGTCAAGACAATAACGTGTTCTGTAAGACACAGATATAATAAAACCTGATTTCTAGTGAATTTCTGCCTTATTCCAGCAGGTATAGTAATTTGGCCATCCCCCTCCATGCTTCCCATGATCTTACCTAGCTCTGACACTGCCTCCAGTTCTTCCCCCTTTTTGTAGCACCTATGTAATTTTTTTCCCCTATATAGACAGTCAGCCTGCCTGTTTCTCTGGCTCATAGTCAGGTAGTATCAAAGAAAAGGTGAAATCATATACTGTGGGTAGTTCCGAAATCATTGGCCAGAGGTTAGCTGGATGGAGTGTAAAATACTGCGCTTGTAATCTGATGTTTTACTAAGGTAGGTAGTAATTTCGGTCTCTTTCCTCTACCTGGCTGTTGATGTACACCCAATCCTCAAGACCTTTTTAACACTATCATACCTCCTTGAAGCTAAAGAATATGTTCAAAAGTTACCAACTGGGACAGGTGGGTGGAGAAGAACATTATTTCCTTTGGAAAGCAATCTTAAAAGGAAAGGTGCGAAAGAATGTCTGTCATTTAATTGTCCAAGGGCAGGGACCCCTTGCACCAGCTTTGCCAGATTAGATTCTTCCCTTCCTCAGAGTGCACTTTGTTCCCATTGTTGCCTTGGGTGCGTATTGAAAGTGAGCAATATCCAACTGAGGAAAAAGGTTTAGGACAATGCAAGAGGCGAGCATCAAAAGTGTAGGCATGCAAGTGGAGGCTACAGAGCTAGGTCATCCAGATACTTTCTCCTTTCTACCTTGCGTATTCTGGGAGATGCTTTTTATTGTTTTTTAATTTGTAATTTTAATAAATATAATGTATTTTATAGTTATTTTTTTGCTAAATAGCTTTTTTATTATACCTGATGAATCACTGGAAAGTTCAAAACAGCGAAAAGCTATTTGAGCAGGTGCATGCTTTGGAGATTATTACAAATAATACATTTTTGCTACGTGCTTGTAACTTATTTAACAGGTGTAGTTATCTGTGCAGAAAGGAAAAAAACCCCACAACCCCCATCATTCAAGTAATTGGTCCATATGTTACTGAATGCCTGTGTTTTAGGTTGTTGTGGAGCAGTGGTGATTGTGCCACGGTGTCTTGTACGTTATCAACTGTAGCAGAGTGTTAATTAAGAACGAGGTAACCTGCAACTCCAATTATTAGTATTGTCTGTTTAGCTGGACAGGAGCAGTGCCTTTCTTTAGTTACTTTGAAAGCTTCAATAAGAATGGGAAGATTAATGTTTTATTTTCACATCTGCTCATGAGACAGTTTAAAAATCCTGAAGTTTAAAATGCAATAGAATGTAAACAAAAGGGCTTCTGCTCATTTACATGTTAGCCAGATTTGCTAACTGATTGCTGTTTGAACCTAATCTACCACCTCCTGCTGCATTAGCTACAACAAACATTACATTTACATACTGATTTCTTATTTTGTTTTAATGTAAATAATCTGTAATTACAGTAAATTTGGACTTCTGTTGACATGAGCTTGTATAAATCTGTAAGTTTAAAATGGAAATGTTAATTACTTTGTGTCGTATGTATTTATATAAAATGCAGAAATTTTGGGAGAAATCTCTGTGTGACTGAGAAAGATATTGCCTAATTGGAAATACTGAATGTATTGAAAAAAAACTTACAGAACTGAAATGAAAAGGAGCATTTGATCATTGGTTAATAGATATACTTTTGGTTTCAAAGCTTAAAATATTACTAAAACTTCAAAAATTTTGCTATTAAAAAGCAAAATATTGCACCAGAAATTAAAGCATTAAGGCAGTTACTTAACAATATATACAACCAATCTATTTTATATATTAAGTGTTACAGAAAAACAGAAAAGTAGTAAAACTGGAAGCTTAAAATGTAATAAAGTTCAATACTAAAACTGTCCCCTAAATTAGCATTATGTGCAGTTATACATTTTTTGCTAAGTAGTGTTTCTATTCTTCATTTGTTAGACTTGTGGTTTCTAAATTGTGCTATATTGGAATTTAGGTGGAGTAGCTAGTGAATATTTCCAGCCTCTTAATTGAGCTTTGATATTTTGAGTTTAGTGAAAAAAATAAAATAAACCCTGCAGCTTTGGTTGCTTGAAATTAAAGTTTCAAAGAGGAGCGTATTTGTTTGCATATTGTAGAGTTTCAATCCCAGCTGAATCCTCATCTGTCACTGAGGTTTCTGTGCACTGTGATAATGCTGATAACCAGTGCTATATAGGCAGTCTGTATGAATTCCTAAATTTGTCCAAGTCTCTCTTGCTAGAACTGTTCAGAGTGATGACTGTGCTCAGGTCTGTTTTCTTTTGTCTGTTTTTGGATTTCTTTTTTGGGTGTAGGCAGAGTTCCTTTAATGGGAGTTTGGTACCCAAAAATACCATCAAGTTCCTTTGTCCCCTGTGCTGAATAGTGAATCTATAATCATTCAGCTATGGAAAAATAATGTAATAGCAGCATATAACCTATCAGAAAAGGCTTTTGAAAGCTAGGTTTGCAGTGGGGGGAAATGGTGCTGCTAAGAGTGGCCTAATTTTATCGTGTTCCTAGAATTTGATTTTCTTTTCCCACTAATTAATTATCAGATTAATTAAATTCCGTTAGCACTGATTCGGGGGGGGGGGAGGTGGGGGGGGGGGAAGAAATCTGTCTTGACTTTAATGGGACCTGGAGTTTGGCCCTGATTTTTTTTTCTTCTTCTTTTAATGCAGATGTTTCATTTGGAAGATTGTAGTCAACTGATAGCATTTGCAGGAAAATGAAACTGCTGCAAACACTGAAGCCAAAATTTTAGAAATGTGCATTGTGTTCAAAGTCAGTCTTCTCAATGCAATTATGTGCACCTAAAAAGAAATAAAAGTAAACTTCAGCTTACTATCAATGAGAAGTCTCCTTTAAATACACTTCCTGTATTATTACATTTGATCCTTTCAGCCTTACTGGCTGAAAATACAATTTTAGGGCAGGGAGTGATTTGGAAGCAGAGTTCTATTGGCACAAATAATTTGGGGTCACCTACATACATAGTTGCTGGAGGAAATGAATATGGGAGGGAACTGACATTGCTGGTTGTCCAGCTGTGTGTTCAAATCAACCCCATCCTGCCGAGGAGCACAAACAGCCCATCAGATGTGCCATCAATTCCTCCTCCCATTGACTTTCTAACAAATATGATCCGGGTATTATTGCTGTCAGATGATGTGAAATTGTGATAAAGGAGCTCAAAGGACTGGGTCGGTAGACCTCTGCATTTCTCTGTAAGCAGAAGTAATATTCCTCATTGTATATTTACCGGAATAAAAGATGAATAATCATGCACTTCAATTGCTAACGCGTTCAAAACGAATTTTTCCCTCTATTTTTCAAGTTTGGTTTTTAGGGGTTTTTTTTTGGCCAGCTTCATTTTCAGCATCTTCTTTGACTGCATTTGCCTGTGAATGTATGCTGAGAATTTGTTATTGATTAGTTAAATTTGGCTTGTGTTGCTTAGAAAAACCATAAAGTAGAAGCATCAAAAATTTTAGTTATTTCAAAAATTGATGCTTTTAATTTTAAGACACTGCAATTAAGTTAACTGTGTTGGAAGAGTATTTTTTGTCTTTCTAAATACTCTCTGCTGTCACAGAGAAGTGGAAAAACCTTTCCTATGAACAGCCGCTTTTTGTTAGCATGCTGCATTTTGGATGGCTCTAATGTGTGTGTATGATGATGCATATGTTGAGAGACTGAGGGTTTGATCAAACTAGCCTGTTAGGTCTATGCTTACATGAATGAAAATGTGAGTCATTATTGATTAGCAACTACAGATTTTCAGATGGGGTCAAAAATAGCTTTAACAGAGCCTTGTGTTATTCTGTATGGAATCCAGAGATGTTCACATATGCTGTAATTAATGTCTTCAGAGCAATTAAATATGTCATTTGCCTCCAGCATTTGCTGAAAACAAATAAAAATCATAATCTGAAAAAGCACAGCAGGGTATTTTAGTTACTACTGAATATTTGCCAAAAGAAAATATGGTTGTGACAATGGAAACTCATTGCTAACAATCAAATTAGAATTGCCTTTGAAAATAGGCATTAAACTTTTCAGTAAACTATTTTTTTCCTTTTTTGAAGGACAGTTAAGTATTTTAAAATACTTCAGGCCTTTTCTTACAAGATTTTGTGGCAACTACAGCTAACTTCATGTTCAGCGTAGATAACATCAGTTGCATTTGTGGTGTCTCTCATAGCTAGCTTTGACAATGAGTTATATTTGTGTTCCATACTATAAAACTGTAAAAGACAAGAAATAGGACTTCATGATTTTGTTTTGTAGTATGTGAGTATTATGTTTAAGATGTCACAGAATCCAAATTAAGTTGCTGAGTGAAGATATTTTTGTAAGGTAATTTTTTTCTAGATGCTAAAGCAAATTGTGTATCTCTTGCTAAAGCATCCAGTGAGTATTGCATGGGTTCCTTAATGTCTGAGCAGCAGAACTGCAGCTCAGTAATTCCAGTAGAAATTAAAACTAACAAATGGGGACTCAGTTTAGCAGTCTTTCTTGTTGTCTTGTATCTTAAGATACAGCTGTGCTCATCTGCGTACAGAATTTGTCC
Source organism: Neomorphus geoffroyi (assembly GCA_033558235.1). Classification (NCBI taxonomy): domain Eukaryota; kingdom Metazoa; phylum Chordata; class Aves; order Cuculiformes; family Neomorphidae; genus Neomorphus; species Neomorphus geoffroyi. Next base: position 2,219,318 of record JAUMJM010000024.1, on the reverse strand, counting down.
TTAATTGCCGAGAAGGATGACATGTTGATGTGTCACGGAACAATGAAGCTGTGAAGAATAAAAAATTAGTCTATCAGTCTTCTAAGAGTGTATGGTATGGAAAAAAAAGTCAAATAAGCCCAGTTTAATTCCTTATGCCACTGAACGGGTCAAGTCTGCATAAGTATTGTTTAGAAATCCAAGCTATGTTACAATGGTGCTGCAGTTTTGTAGCCTGTGTAAGATTGTACACTGCTGTAATTGCCATGTGTGTAACAAAAGCCTTGTCTTCTATTTTGAAAAGTAGATAGCTGCATAATTTTTTACCTAATTAAGCAAACAGGATGCATTTTTAACATCCGGATGTTTTGTTACCAGGAAAATCACAAAAAAAAAATCAAAGTTTGTGAAACACGAACTTACAGTTGTCCTGTTTAATCTGTATCTTAAGAGTTTTTTTAATTCATACCATTAAAGATGCTTTAATGTACATTTAAAACAATTTGAGCAGAACTAACTTCTCTAAATGCTTAATATCCACGTGAGAGATTTTGCTGTGGTTGGTTTTCCAGTTCTAATTAGCTGAGTTTATGTGCTTTGAATGAAACTAAGTGGAAGAATTTCTGTGTGGTTTATGCTTCAGGTAACCCTGGAGAAGCGAGAGCATGCTTTGCCTTGTTCTACTTACTGTCAGTTTTTAATGTGCATTGCAGCTTGATATTTTGTCTAGTGATCAATATGCTTACAAGCCTGGTATTAACAGCATTATGAGTGCTAAATATACCTTATATTTGTGAAGATAATGTAACTCTCTTGAATTTGAGAATAGTTAACATTAGAAGAGCTTTAAAGGCTGCAGTCACCTTATTAAGGTTCAGGAATGGCCTTTGGTCATTCTCAACATGCTTCCTTGCATTTAAGAGTGAAAAGAGAGATGATAATGTTGTGCCTGGACTTGTCTGTGTAGAGTTTAGGGTACCCTGGGGTTTTTACATCTAACTGTAAAACAAGCTATAACATGCTTATCCTTGTTTTCCTTATTTTTCTTTCAACCTTTTCAGGGCCCTGCAGGAGTCATTAAATCAAAACTTCATGCTGATTGTTACCCATCGAGAAGTCCAGCGGGAGTACAACCTCAACTTCTCAGGAAGCAGTACCATTCAGGAGGTGAGTGCTGTTTCACAGCTGAAGAATAAATGTAGCTCATTATAGCTAATGCCAACTCTGTTGAAGAGGGTTTATATGGTCTTGTTGGATATTCCCTTATTTTATTAGTCTTTTTTTAATTTAATCAACTGGATCATCAAGATTGCCATGATTTGATTAAAGAACTTGGCCTAAACAAGTTTTTCTATTAAATTGTGCAGAGAAGACGTTTGTTTTTGCATCATAGTAGTAAAATATACAAACACTGTTTATTGAGTTATTCTAGCACGATGCAGAAATGTAATCATTCAAATTATCTTTTATCTTTAAGCCCCTGGAAGCTCTCTCCATCTTCCCATCTTTTAACCAGCTCAATTTTCATTTCATAGGCACCTCTGCCATACTGGTTGCTGTAGTGGTGTAATCCTTACTTCCTTGGTAGCCAAATGGTTTTGTGTATAATGAACATCACTGCTGTTCTGTAGAATGGCCAGCAAGGGGTGATATTGTAGAGAACTTCATCAGAATTAAGTCCTATAGGAACAAATAACTCTAACATGACTCTGAACCCTCTGAATTTAGAAAAAGTGGTTCTTGCATATTTTTAAAACCTCTTTCTAAAGCCAAATGTCGTCTAATGCTCTATCGTATGTCTAATGCTACATGTGTTGGATGTTATTTTCCATATAACCCAGTAATTTCTGGAAACATGACAAACAATCCAGAAATGCGTGTCTTCAGAATTCACATTACAAAATAGTAAGATTAAATGTTTACTTTTCAAATTAAATATGTGTTCGCTATTGGTCTGACACTTCTCTCAGTCTTTTAGGGTTGAATGGATTTTATTGTAGTTTTTCATGTCACGTACTGACATTGTAGACAGAATTGTTTTAAGTTTCATAGTATTAGCTATAGGAACAATATCTCGTATAACAATGAAAAATGATCATTAACTATTTTCATTTGAATCTTGTTATTCTTAAGATCTAAATTCTGATCTATGTGAAAGTCTGTTTTGTACTTTACCTTTTTAAACCCCTTCTAGTAAATTCTGGGATTATGAAAAAAACCCAAACATACTTGCATCTATTTGTTTTCTAAATTTGTTTTTTGAGGAGCCAAGCTCTGACTCTTTACAATGAAAAATAATTTGAATATTTATGGAAATAAATGATCCAAATGTATGGTTTTAATTTTAAAACTGTGAGATTCTAAAAGAAAATGCATGCATACGTATCGCCTTTTTATCTATATCAATCACTGCTTTGCTTGATGCGTCTTACGTGGCTTAAATGAACCATAAATCTGTGACAGTGCATGGGAATCCAGGCTACCTTTACATGTGCTGAAGTTTTCTTGTTTGTTGGTAATGGCATGTTACAGTCAATATGTTAACATATAAAGCTCACTACATTTAAAAGTCTGTTATGATTCTTTCCCCATTAAAGAACCAAATAAAAAGAAAAACCCTACCACCCTGTAGTCAGCATGAGCATCAAGCCTGTCTTTGCATTTTTTTCTTGTACTTAAGTATTACATTCAAAGCAGTGTTTAAAATTATAAAGAGAATTTCAGTGGCTAAAATGAGGAGAACCCCAGACCTTCTTGTGCAGCTGCTGCTGCTGAACAGGTGAATATATCTGTCTGTGCAGAGTCTTGTGGCAATCACTGGGGATTAGGCTGAGGTAAAAGGGTTGGTGAACATTTGTCTAATTATAGAAAACAAGCACTGTTTTGTATGTTAACTCCCCAATGGCTTTTTAATTTATTTTTTTTTCTTTTAGCATGGAGTGAGCATTGTAACAAATGATTGATGAATGTAGTTACTCTGTGCGATTTGGAGGAATCGGAGATCTATTTCTTTCCCTTCTCTCTCTTGTCTCTCTCCTCTCCAGGGACTGTTAGATGTTTTTTTTCTTCACTCTCATGTTCACACTTTAACAAATTAATAGTTTACTTTCCGTCTGGTATGTTTTCATAATTGTGGAAAAGCTCTAGGCAAGTTGCAGTTGCTAACCACAAGAGGGCAGGAAGGACTATTCAATTATTACCTAAAAATGCAGTTCAGTGTTTTCAAATTAGCTTCTGGTATATTAACAAAAAGGAGTATAATGGCCAAGTTATTGTTTGATTTACAGATAATTGGCATATTGCAGGGAGGAGACTTAATTTCACCCTTTTAAATTAAACAGGGAGATTTAAAAAGACATAAAATATTCATTAATGTTCAGTGATTATAAAGCAGTGGCATATATTTATTCTACCTTTATTACTGTTTCGATGGGAAAATACTGCAAATATTTCAGAAATCGACTTGGCCATACTGACAAGTTGAAATGTTTAAGCAGTGTTAATGCAATCTACTCACACGTTATATCCTATGCAGAAAGATTCAAAATGACTACATCAATTATTAAAAGAAATATTTAAAATTCTATAAATGTTCTACTGCTTGCCACACTTGGGTGCAACTGTCTCTCCAGGGCTAGCTGTTTAGTTTGTTGGTGTTGTTAGTGCTGCGAATTTTTAAGGAATAGATATTTTTTCCAAGTGCGTCAAAAAAACCCCACACCCCACACCAAAAACCCAACCTCACCACCCTTTCAAAAACGTGAGAAATATTTTACAATGGATTATACACAAAATCCAGTGAGCTTTTAGCTGTGCTTTCCTAAAGTACTGTTGCTTCAGTTCTGACTTTTTTTTTTAATGTTTAGAATGTATGTTTAATAGTAAAATATAGTTGCCTGAATTGTTATTTCAAAGAAATCTTACTGTTTAACGTGGAAATGATCTGGCAGAAAATTCTGAAGCTGTAGCGCTCATGTCTGCTTTCACAATTTCTTGCATATTAATTCAGTAGTTGGATTTTGGATGGTACTTCAAATGCCTTTTTTTATTATTTAACATACTTTATCTGCATCTTCAACTGTTTACATATTAAGATTTAATTTCTCATCTTAAAAAAATATAAGTTGCATTCAGTTATATTGATGTGGGATTATGTACCTATAGGGAATATTCAGAAATGAAATAATAAATTAAAGCGAACTTGTCCAAAATTCTGCATATTGGATTTTTATTTTTTTGATGAGTTGGGCAGACGAGTTCTTAACTTGGAAAGTTAATGATAACATGTTGGCCTAAATTGCAAATTAATCTGTGTCACAGTTTTCTGACATCTGTTTATTCTTATAGAGTTGCACTATTAAGTTAATTCTAGGCAGATACTTGTTCTGGAAAAAATCATTATTACTTTTTTCCATGATCTGCATTTTAAAGTGGAAATTAGTAGGTTTTGTGTCACTTTGGAGACTGTAAATTAATATATTTCCAATTTATTATATGGTTAAATAAGGACAACTCTATCAAATTGAATTCTTAATACAAGACTAAAAGGAGTTTTCTGTCTAAATACTTGCTCTTTATTCTGCTAAGATAATTTGTAAAGCCTTTCCCTAATTGGAGTGAGAGAATTTTTAAATTTTCATTTGAGAATGTAAGTGCGAAATTATTACAAGGCATTGCCACCTTCAAAACCGTTTGTTTTCTCTCGATTCTTACGAACTTGTTCTCATTTAGAAATGAACATTTCTACTACTTCACGTTTTTGCAAGTGGTAGTTATATTTGACAAAGAAAAGGACAACCCTTTTCAAAGGGAGAATATTTAAATATTTCACGGCAAGCAAGTTTGTCTTCTCCTCCTGGAGTAAACAAACTAATTTGAAAAACTTTTTTAATTTGACTTCATGTCACAATAGCTTGCTTCACGCTTTTTGTTGTTCTGGTCGGTGATATCAGAAAAAAAAAACCCCTTAACAAACTAGGTAACTTAAAAACGAGGAGTTCACACTGACAGTAAAATAGGCAAATGTAGACTCTGAAGCTTTTCTATGATTCCTACGTGCAGGATTACAGAAGGTACTCAGTGTACGCAGTCTGGGTAAAGGGTGCTAAAGGGTGGGTGAGTTAAATACGCAGAAACCTCAGGTCTCTTGTAGAGTGGTGATTTTAGTTTGTAACTACTGGAGATTCCGGTTGAGAATACTAGGTAAAGCATGTACCAGGTGCTGTAATTCCTAGTAAAACATAAAATCTCTGCAAACAATGCAAAGAAGAAGGGTCCCTAAATACTGGCTGCCTCTGCATAGCTGCATCTGCTCTTTATTCCATTCCTTTAGCCAATAACCTCATCGGAGGCTCGCTGCTTACCATCCCTGTCACCTGTGATAGGTAATATATTTGTTCTTTGTTCCCTATAGACTTACTGGCTAAGGTGGAATATGAAAAGCAATGTATCCAATAGCACTCCATGCAGGAGGAGGAATTATTTGTGCATACAGCTGCTTGGGCTGAGATAAACTATAAATTCTGTGTTGATAGACACTAATGAGTTTGGAGTCCTTTGTGCTGAGTTTTTTAAAACTTTTTTGGTGAGTGAATGAATGTGAAACACAATAAAAAACCACCATTTATAAACATGCAGGCAGAAATATTATTTTCTCCATGAGATAATAAACATAATATATAAATATGTGTAAGCAGATGAACCTTTAACATGCAGAAAAATAATCTTGTACCTTTCTCAGATTTGATTTTTGGTATCTGTACAAAATATTTTCAAGCCAGTTGTTGTTGGGTGAGATCATCCACAGTAAAGATCAGACATTGGCATGGGGACACGAAACGTAGATATAATGTTCTTTTTAGCATTGTAGCAAAATAATTACAATAAAATACATTTGCCAGAGATCAGAATATAGACATATCCAAATATGGGTACATACATCAACAGTTTCAGAAACAGGTGTGTTATATTTTAAGGCTTTTACTTACTTTAACATTGTTGAAAATATGCTAATAAAAATCAGTGACACTTTTCGGTGTTTAGTAGGAGTTGCACAAACATTCTACGCTATTGTTTGATTTTTCTCTTAGAGAGACTGGTAAAATACGTTGCTGCTATACCGATTGTGCTAAAGAGGCATATATTCTTTTTGTGAAATGTGAACACTTGGCTTTTTAAAAAAAAGTGTAAAAGTTATATTCAATTTATAGTGAATCATAACAACAGAATACATAATTTAAACATCTATCATTGTGATAGCTGCTGTGATAAACAGCAAGCTAGGTTTTGGCTTTTTAAACAAGGAGATAAAAATCTGTTTTTATAAAGCTAAATTAACTTGGGGGTTTTTTTTCCCTCTTTTAGCAGTGTGCTTATTTTCTTTTAACTAAAATGTGTTTGCTGAAAGAAATCCTTGATAAACTTTTTGTAAATGATAATTTGTTAGGAATTACAGGAAAAGGAAGTTCCTTGGGAAATAAAAAGAAAATGTACCTGTTCAAAAGTGATAGCTTCATTAGGCACTTAAATATCTTAATATCTGACTGTAGAGATCTGTTTCGAAGAGATCGTATTGATAAAACTATATAACTATTATTCTTTTTATGCAACAGAAACAGCAATAAGAGATAAAGGATGGGCACTCTTCTACTTTTCTATTCATTTTGAAGCTTAATATATATCTGACAGAATTTGTTTCATAACCTGTAATTTGGTTTTGGTGGGTTTGGACGTGCATATCATTAAAGAAACGATCTTCAGTTATCAAAAACCAATAAACATGGACATTTTTATATGCAAGAAAAGGCAGAGAGTAAATAATTGCACTGGTGACCAATACTGTAATAATCCTGTTTTACAATATGCACTTGACAGGTTGTAATAGTGCTAATTGAAGAGACTAATTCACACTTGCTTCATTCTATTCAAAGGCAAAATCAGCAGCTTGTTTTGCTTTTGACCAGATGGTCCTGATGAACACCTACTGTGCACTTTAAGTGCTTTACTAGAATTACAAAGGCTGGGGGCTGCGTCCGACTCAAAATGATTTGAGAAGAGAAAAAACCTCACTGCTCAATGGATTTGGTGCAACTAAATTAATTCTAGTGGACCCATTACACATTGAGCCCCCTTTTCAAAGTGCTGAGCCTCCTCGTTTGTTCTGTAGCAATGAGAAAGTGAAAGGCAGATTACTGCAAACAGAAATAAAAAAAAGTGCTGTGAAAAGGAGAAAAGAGGCCTTGAAGCCTTTTCATATCATTTGGGTTTTTCAAGTGCGTTATTTTTGGGGAGGGTGGGTGTATGAAAAGCCAATTGGAGTTTTTTTTGTTTTAAAGTGCGCTATTTAAGTACTATGAATATAAAAGCAAGAGCAACAGTTGACTGAGTTTACTGTGGTAAAGCTTTGTGTCCAAGGATGAATCAAATTCATTATAGTCAATGCTTTGTATTTTCATATGAATGTAGGGTTAGTTTCACAAGACTGTGTCTGTTTAGGATAATTATAATTTAATATTTTCCTTTCATAAAGTTATCACTGTAGATATCTAAAATTTGCTGAAAGCAAGGTTTTTCCTTGAGTAAATTTAGAGTTTAAAACTCAAAGGAAGCTGTTTGATTTCCAAGGCAAGGCAAGGCAAGGCATGTTCCAATAGCGTGGAAGCACAGATTATTATAACTAATTAGAAGTCACACATCTGTTAGCTTTCGATTTGTCAGCGCTTGTAGTTTTATGTATATGTTTGTATCTCCCTTCTTCCTTTCTCTCTTTCTCTGTCTCTATTGTGCTTCATCCGTAAGCATAGTTGGATTTGAGAGAAACTCTCAAAGGAGTAGGATCAATTTATTTGAATTTTAAGTAATGAGGAGTCATTGTTATAATTTTGGTTATAGGTTCGGCTCCGTAAATGCTCAGTCATGTGAGTTGTCGTTATTTTAGAAGTAATCGTGTTGAATTGAATGGCTTTGCTCATGTAATTTAAGGATGCTAAGGATTTTGGGGATCAAGACCTAATTTGAAACCCTGAATTTTTAAAAACTGCAATTAGAGCCGTCGCTTGCTATTCTGATTTTAAATATTTGCTGTGTTTTACTTTCAGGGTGGAGAATTTTTGTGTAAGGCTTCGATCATAATGCTAGCTATTAAAAAGGTGTTAGCATGAAATGACAAGAAAACCTAAGCAGATTTATGAACATATTAAACAGCCATGCCGCTAGTTCCTATGATATTTAAAGTGGGAAAACAGTACTCTGTAGCTAAATAGCATAGCCCTGCTATCTGTATGAATTATATTTAGTTCAATCACAAATGAAAAATTAAATTTAGCATTTTTTGCAATTAAAATTAATTTACAACTTGTAAATTGAAGTGTATTAGAGCATGGTTTAACCTTTCTATCGTATGTTAACTATAATATGATCACTTCTATTATTGCATGAGATACACTTATATTAAAAAGCCCTAACAATCGTTAAATTGCTGTTTTGTTTTCAAACAATGAAATTTATATTTGTGCAAATTATAGTAGGCACAGTGTTCTCTCATGTTTTCTCATCAAACAACCCAATTATACTTATAAATAGTGAGGTGCTAATGAACTGTTGTTCTGGAAAAGTTGTGGTTTTTTTTTAACTTGAGTAAGAAAGGAAACACTTCAATTTTTACAGTGCTTACTTGGTGAGAAAATATTTGAAAATATTGTACTTATGTAAATCATGTTGATGCTATTACTTTTAAATACACAACAGAAGCTAATCTGAAATCCCCATCAGTTCATATGGAGTGCAGCTAGATTCTTGACATTGTAAATTGCTCACTTAATTGGGAACTGATTAAGTTAACGTCTGTTCAGTGAGTTATAGAAGTTTTTTTGCTAAGAATTTATATTTTGGTTAAAAGTTTATTTGCGCATTCATTTAATAAAAAGGAATTTTTTTTGAGAGTTTCAATGATGAGAATATTTAACATGGTAGTTGAGACGATAACGATACTGAAATGGTCAACAGTATGTTAGCAGCAGTGTAATGATAGCGCTGCACTACGTCGCTGTGTAATTACTATGCAAAGAAAATACTCAGTTGCTGTTTCAAATGTGAATGAATAAGGTTTGTCTCTGTCCAATCTGTAACATCGTAGTTAAACACTCTGTGATCTCTTTAGTAAATGCATTTCTTATGATTTTTTGGTTATATTGCCATGCATATGTGAAACATGAACTTGAAAAGTTATTCTTTAGGTTTTTTATGAAGAATCGTGGGTATAAATTGAAGAGCCTTGCACTCATTTAAAGGATAAAATGGCCTCATAATCACCCTCAAGAAATCCCTGTTACTGTTTTTAAAAAGGGTTATAGAAGCTCTCGGCAAACATTTGCAATAAGTGGCAAAATTTATGCCTTGCTTTGTGATAGTTGCGTGACCAGACAGTGGGGTATAGGATTGTTTTAAGGTTTTTACAGCTGCAGGCAAAAAGCATCTGTTCCTAGAAAAGCCCTCATTGTTTAATTTTGACACTGACTTTTCCATGCTGCTTGTACCAGTCTCTGGATTAGGTGTCACTAAGATAAAATTTATTTTAAGTTGCTCCCAAATGCAGCTGTCACTATACATGGTCTTGTAGCTTAGGCAAAGTAGACATAATCAAAACAAGCATTTTTGTATAAGGTCATCTCAGTGGGCTGAAAAAGCTTAGAGCAGGAATTTGGACAATATTGTATCTTGTGAGTAGCGGGGCTATTAGCTTTTCTGTTTGTTTAATAATTCTTCTGGTGATCACTAATGTATGACTGCCTGAGAAGCAATGAAAGAAAGGGATTTTTAAACTGTGCTGCTTTTTCTTTTTCGTATACTTTATATTATATTTATTTTGATTGAGTAGTTATTGTGGTATTCAATTACATACAAACAGATACACACAGAGTGTATCTCTGTATCTCTACAGTGAAATGGAATGATTTACAAAAACCTGGGAAAACTGACAATTTTGAAAGAGCTTCCATTTCTTTCCTTTAAAGTTTCCAATGAATTAAAAATGAAAGAGCACTTCATTTTATGTATCCCAGAGTTGTGTTAATTTCTACCCAGCTGGTCTAAAATGATTGATACAAAGCCAAATTTGTGACTGCCTGCATTACAAAGTCTGTAATTTGCTAATGAATTATGATAATAATCTTTCATCATACATGAAAGATTTAGACAAACAATTTACTAACTATATAGTTTGATCACAATTTTTGGGTTTGTACCAAGCCTCAAATCTACTTTATTTTTCCCTGCTTAGAATAGCAGACCAAAGTGAACTTGCTCTTAGCTTGTCTTGAAAGCAGTAATGCTGGAAGATGTTTGAGGATGATGGTGGGCAGAAGAAATGATGCAAACTTGTAGTCTAAAACTCCATTTTTAATGTACCTACAAATCAAACCACCCAGTTTCCAACTAGAGAAACTTCAAAGTAGGCATGGCACGAGGAGTTTGATACTGCATCTACTGTTGTAGGGACATAAAAGAAAATTAAACCAGGTTAGAGACTTTTCTCAAGTTAAACCTTTTCCAGGCATGGCAGGAACAAACTATTTAAAGCATGGGTAGACAAAGGCGTGGGAGCAAACTAGGCTTAAAAAGAAAGGAAAAAGAAATCTAATTCCTCCAGAAAAGGAGTAACTACCACAAGATCCAGTCAACCAGAATGAAATCTGTGGTCACCTGCAGTTAGCGAAACTGCTGCTCTTGTGCGCTCTAAGGACGTTCTGAGCACAGTATTTACACTAGGATGTGAGCACAGCACAAGCAGGTCTCTTCCTGTGTGAAATCTGTGAGTCTTCCTGTATGAATCTATGACCAAAGGCTACTTCCTGGTTCCGTGGAACTTAATTCTGCTTTAGATATTTTACTTTTCTAATAGTGAGCAACCTGGGGGGGGAAAGGAGTGGAGTTTTCTTTTCAGTGCTCTCAGACTTCTATTTTGCAAATAGTCTCGATCATTTGTCTGCCTTTCTTGAGCTTGGTTTAGTTCACTGGATTTAAATTATCTATTTGATGTCCACTCTAGAAAACCAACTAACCAAACCCACTCCCAAGACCTAACTTGTATATGCAGTACTTTGTTGTTTGGATGAAATTGTTGACCTTAGTTATTTCTGGTTTCATACATCTCTCTTCAGAGCATGAGTTGCCTGATGCAGTTTTTAACCGATGCCCTCCCCCCCACCAACAAAACTGTATTGACTTCTCTGTGGCTGCTGCCAACGTAAAATTTGAACTTGTGAAGAGGTACAAAAATAAAGAAACAGTAAGGGCAATAAAGTAAGACAACCAACAATATCAAGAAAATGCAAGTGCTGGAAATATGGCCTTGTGAAAAGACAAGGAAAGGAGCTTTAGGGTAGGTCCTGACTGAAAAGAGGGTTGAACCATGAACAGAGACTTTTTATTGTTGTTTTGTTATGTTGTTTGTTCTTATCATGTTTAGGGCACTAGAACTTTGTGAAAAAACAGGATGTGTAAGAATTACTTCTACAGAATCAAATTCAAATGAAAAAATTTTAAGTTTGTTTAGAAGAGGGTATTTTTTAGTCAATCTTCCGAACCGATAGCAAGTGCAGAACAGCGCTGTGAAGACTTAATCTATTTGAGTTCATTGTGTTTTGGAAGAAAAAAAGAGGATTAAAAAATCTTGATGTTTTTTCTTGACTTACCTAAAGAAACCTTCACAGATTGCGCCATAAGCTGCATAAAATACCGCTCATGTTGGTTCTTTAGAGATGGTACTTTTGAAATTAAGAGAATTTAATACAACAATCCAAATTTTTGAGACATCATTCATTTGTACGTGTTGCTTTAGAATAGTGGATGTGTGTGTGAAGAAAAGAGATTTGGTTTACCAAAGACCTCCCTACAGTTGTCTCACTACAATTCTTTCTCCCCAGGAAGGTGATTCGATGTGGTAGTTTTTACCTAGTATATCTAATATCTAATATGTCCCTTGGAAATTATGGTGTTACTGTCATTTGAAAGTGTGGACCTTCTCAAGACCTTCACAATATTGCAAACAATAGGCAATAAAAGAAAAAAAAAAGGGGGAAAGAGGAATACAAAGAACAAGGATTTTTTACTGTTTTTCTACAATTTGTCTATAAGGAAGAGAGAGACTATAACACCTTACTGCAATTTCAACAAAGGGAAATGAAGGAAGGAATGATGAATCCTGGGAAATGACATAATTTTGGTAATTTCATTCACAGAATCAGGTTAAAATGCAGCACCCCAAATATCTCAGCAATTTCTTTCAGGAGGAAGACAAAGGGATTGTGTGTTGGTTTTATATTGTTCTCAAGTTTATTTTACTAATTTCTGATGACAGGCTACATTTTACTGAACTTAACAACTCTAGAAGAGTTGCTCTGTAACCATAAGCTGAATTTCAGTTCCGTATCTGCCTTCTGTGTCTTGCATAAACTCCTGTTTGCACTTACCCACAAAAAGTTTCTCCTAAGACAAGGCCTTATTTAATAATTCAAAAGTGTGGAGTCTGAGAAGTGCTTAGATTAATCTAGGGAGCATTTTGTGTGTTGACAATTTCACTTATAAATGTCTCTTTCACCCACTCTGCTTTAAAGTTCTTGGCTGTTTTTTTATTCTGTGCATTCATTGTTGGAGAAAAGGCTAGACCACAGCTGAGAACTAGGACCACATGGTAGCCTGGACTAGGACTAAGACAAATAAAATAGAGAAACTCTGACATTCTCTACGAAAACTGGCAACAAAAGAGTGGAAGAGAATACTTTATTTTTATTGTAAAAACCAGTAAAGTGAAACTTGTGTCCCTGTTGCAAAAGGTAAACTGTCAAGTCAGACAGGTCCATTTTAATATTTCAAGGTTGGGTCTCATGAGCTCGATTAAAAATATGGAAATTCTCTAGAGCATTCTGTGAGGTCTGGGTGGAATGAAAGTTTTTTTCATGAACTAAGAGTAGCAGACTAATATAAAACTTGAATTGAGATATCTTTACTTTCTTCCTTAAATCTTGCCACAGAACCCTAAGTTGTAGTTCACAGCTAAGGACAGTGCAATGGAGATCTGCATAGAAAACCAGGTGATGGTGAGGATATAACATCCATGCTGTTTGTGTTTCTGGCATTCTACTAGCAACTATTTCTAGTGTGATCCTGTGGATTGAATGTTTCTTAGTATTGAAATTTAAAAATTGTGCATCTTCTGTTTTAGTGTGATCCTAATGGTGTTCAGTTCGCATGCTCTGACACCACTCCATTGTGCAAGCTGAAGTACAGTAAGACAGATAAGTAGGAGACTGCAGATCAGGAGTGTGGTTTTGAAGTTAAACACTAATGCAACTTTGTTCTACAAGGACTGGATCTGCATCAGTCCCTTGGCGCAAACAGTATTTTCAAATCTTACACCATTGGAAAACCTTCTCCGTTGTAGCAGAAGTACTGTAATTTTTAATAATGGTCCAGTTCTTCTTTAATGGGAACAAGTAAATGAAAATTAAGTGAAAAGTGCACCTCCTGAGTGTATCAGTTCACTGCAGAGTAATCATACAAAGAATCAATATGAGCAGTAAGGCAAGCCTTTTCAATACCCTAAAAGTAGAATTTTTCTTTAAAGGATCAGGTTAGCGTTGTGTTTCATTCCATTTTTTTCTTAAGATAAGTTTGAAATAAGGAACAATAAAACCTGGAGATTAAATGTTTCTTCTGAAACATAAATGCAAACTGTTTGAAATACAAGATAATTTTAGCCTGCAGTCTGAAATAAGCATCTGTCATTTCAAGACACTGGTATCGGAAGGGAAATGCAAATCCAATTTCAGTTCTCATTTTGTGTCTTTTGCCTTGAGTCAGTTTCTAGATCAGATCTAAAATCATTCAGTTTGAACTTTTAAAATCTGACAATCACCCGTCTGTATTTTCTCCTTTGTAGGTCATTTGCTTGTGTAGTAAATGATGTCTGGTTTTCTCTTCTTTTAAGAATTTGTTTTCTTCAGTTTCTTTTGTTTTCTTCTAGTCCACATACGTGTCTCCATTTTCACTGCTTTCTTATTTCTGCTCTTTATCTTCTAGTTTATTTACTCTTTTGCAGCATTTAATGAAAAACTTTTAAGAATTTCTTCATTGCTTCTTGTTTAAAAAAATATTGCGATGTCTTAACTGATTTAACTTTTCTAAATACAGTGTTCTCCTTACAATGCAGGAAACATATTGTGAATCAGAAACCTCTAAATTATTATTCTCTCTATTCTTATTTGCTGCAATGCAGAGTGCTAAGTATGTTGAATTACACTTCAAAACTGTTCCCGTGTGAAGGGAATTACTGAGTACAATGCTTGCACATTAGCTTGTCAAACAGAGACTGAATTTTCGCTGATTATTATATGCATATCAAATGGAACTCTTCTCTATTGACTAAATTGTTATTCTTGATGTTAACTTCCATAGTTCCAATAAAATTACACTGTCCTAGGATTTAGGAATGAAATGGGCTTACATTTTCGGTGTCTTTCTGTTGATGTGTATTTTATTTTATACATGGAATTTGTATAGCTATGAGTATCCTTGTGGTTCAGAGGAGGAGCTGTTAGTATGGATCTGTAAAGCAGTTGTTTTATTAACATCTTCACAGGGAAAACCCAGACAGAATAGCGGGGTATGTAAATGAGCAGCTTGTGATGCTGTCAAATAACCATTGATGCAGTATAGCTGAGCAAACTGTTTCAGTGTGTGCATATACAGTAGGTATTTCTCTCCAAATTAATATTTGCATTTGAAATATGTGTGTAGTGCAAATACATGAGAAGTATATAACAATTAATAATATTTTGTGTTTGATGTTTACATATTATGTGCTCTGCATTTTAATTCTTAGTGTTATCTGTTTCTTTAATCATCTTGAATTAGTGTTCCAAATGTATTGATTCAAAAGGATTTATTACTTAGTTATTAAGGTTTGATAGGCATTTGTATCCTTGAAACAGGTTAGGTTTGGTCAGTAGTTAATTGGCATTTTCTGAGATTGCCATTTTGTTGGTCATATTCTCAGACCACTTTAAAAATCCTGTGTCACCTTTATGAAAATTTCTGAATTGGAGTGATGAGAAAGATTTACATGATATGACACTGATTTTATAGTGTTTTTCAGCTTAGAAGTGCTCTGTTCAAAAACAGTATAGTTTTAAAATAAAGGTGTACTTCTAATCTGATAAGAGTTAAACCAACATGAACTGTTGTGTTAACATTCTTATTTATTTTAAGGGTAGCTTTTTCTACTTTAACATAAACAGAGAAGGAATTAGGTAAAGTTAAAGCAAAGTAAGGCTTGTCTTTGGTGAGATTAAAAGAATAATTTAAACCTATATTCATTAATATATTACGAATAAATCACAGTAAGCCCCTTGTATTTACAAAATAGTCATATATATGCATGTGGAAGAAAACCTTTGGTTTCTCTCAAGAGTCCCATCTTCACTATGCAAGCAAGTAGAAACTGCAGTCTATAGTAAAATCAGCTGTACTGGTTGTAGAGTAATAAAGTAGCACTAAATACTGTAGTGCGAAATGTGGAACATGCAGTAAACCTTGTAAGCATGTCCTTCTGTCAGTGCTCCTACCAGCCTAATAGCATAACGAGCTTAAAGTTTTCCCTTTGAAGTGGCAGAAGTATATTAAATAAGGACTTTGAATCTGAGGATCGTTTACAGTCCCTCTTGATTTTATGTAACAAAAAATTATTACTTCTATAATAATATTGAGTAAAAAAAAAAAAAAAAATTGGTATGTTCTTCAAGGTATTCAGGGTCCCATCCTGGATTTCTTACAGTGATGACTTTCTTGTTCAGCCAGAAGGTGCCCATTGACTTTGGTTGGTTTCATAGAAAAAAAAAAGTGCTTTTCAGACTTTTCGAAAGCTCTTTCTCAATTCTTTGCATTTTTGTTCTCCCTTTTGTTCATCATGCCTAACTTACTGTAGTGCGATTGGAATAAGGAGAAAAAACAAGTCAGTTTTGTACTGTCTTTGCTTGGCAATTCGAATGCAGTGTTATATTAGAAATTACTAGAAAGTTTAGTGTGCATAACCATCTGAATAAAAACTTATAACTTCTGTAAATGTGCTATCCATGTCCTACCCCTGTTAAAATGACGACTTGGGTATTTTTTTTTCAGTTCTTTATTCAGTGTAGTAATGAATGTCTCTGTTGAATAAATGGGAAAGTACTGTAGTGTATCAAGGTGTTTTGGAGGCATTCAGTGTTGCACCAGTTATTCTGTGTTTTGGGGAATGGAGTGAGAGATGTGGAGCAGTGTTTATGCAAAATAAATTTAACTGTATTCCCAAAATATACTTTAAGACAGCTTATTTTTCTGGTTAATTCATAAAAAGATTAAGACCCTGTAGCATTGTAAATTTAGGGCCAAATCTATCTACCTTTCAGCTTGTAAAGGTATGATGTTCCTCCTGCAAAACTGTGGGTGCCCAGGGAGTCGGGTCCTGCTGCCCTCTGTAGAGGGTGTCCCTAGAGCTTAAGCGCTGGAGAGAGAGGAGGAGGTGAGCTGATCTTGCCAGCCGTTTGCCCTTAGACTTCTGTTTTGGATCCTAGCTGAGACTCAATGTCATTTTATAGCTGTATTTAACTCCCTGTCATCCTGCTCCTCTCTTCCTCCGCATGTGCTGCTTTGAAGGCAGCCCCTAGGGTCAGCAGCATCCTGGCTTCTGCAGGAGCCGAGCTGATGCTCAGAAAGGGAGCCTGAGAAGCATTGTGGAAGCAGGAGCCAGGCAGACCTGTCAGTGTTTTTATCCCCCCAAGTGTTAATTGTGGTCACGAAAGTTAAGTGTTTCTGTAAAATTAACATCTTAGTATTATGTTTTTATTTTCCACCGTGTAGCTTCAATGTCAATGTTACCCAGTAGACAAGTCGAAACAAGAATATTCTGTCTAATGGCTGCTACAGCAAGTCTCAGCCTGGCATCTCAGAAAATCACAGTGTTTGTTCCGGTTAGCAGCTAATAGGAAACAATAAAGATCTAGGGTTCAGAATTTAATTGGCACTGATGTTGATGTAGAAAGAACCACCGCACACAGTTTAGTCTTGTGAAGCTTTATTGATTCTTTTTTTAAAGGAAAGCTCTGATGAAAGTAAAAAGAAGCGTTTAATTTGCAAGTATTTCTACACAGTTTTTATTCTGAAATGTGCTTTTCTATCCTTCACTATCCCTGTACAGTAAACATGCCATAAGATCTTCTGATTTAGAGACAGATGCTGAAAAACAAAAGTGTAAGTTGTCATTTCTGCTGTTCAGCCTGTTATTTGGATAATATTGGGGGTTTTTACATGTTTAATCTACGTTTTTGCAAGGCTAATGCCTGATATGCATTTGTAAGTATTTTTAAGAAAATCTCCACCTCAGAACCTATCTTTAAGTCATTTATTTCCAAGGATCAGATCTGCAATATCACTGTAGGAGAGGTGGTGATATGAATAGAAGCTTCCTGTGTTTCTGACATTGCCTTTATACCAAAGCCTAGAAACTAGTTCTTTTTTATCACTAAGACAAATGATCTGATGAATTTCAGTGAGTAACTGAGGGCTGTTTCTTCAAGTATAGATTGATACCATGCTTTCAGAGTCTGTGACAAAGTCAAAGATATACAGCAAAATGAACTGCAGAGGCCTTTGAATGACTTCCTGCTCCCACAGCTTCCTTGCAAACCATGACAGAGTCCTCAGGGTATTGTCATTGTCACAGCCACCATACATGGCCCTATGTTCAATAGCTGCTATCTGAATGCCTACTTTCAAGAGAGTTTTGAAGATTTGGGAAAAGAGTGACCGAGTTCCCTTCCAATCTTATTGGTTTATTTTCTCCATAGCTTTGGCGATAGATTTCACATGTTTCTTCTGGTCTGGAACTACAAATTAAAATGCCTGTTTCTGTGACACTGTTACCAGCAGCTCTTAGCTTTTTGTTGGCTTTCTGCCATTCTTGCAACCCTTTTTCCTGCTGCTTTTCAGGAATTCGTTCTCACAAGACATCTACAGGCAAGCCTTTTCTGGGTCTTCTGATCCATTGGGTCTTTATAATGGCTTCTTATTTCAAGAGAAGACGATTTTACACACACTATTCCAAATATCTAAAATGAATACAAGATAAGAATACTTATCTTGAAAATAGTTAGTCACATCCATGTGGAGAGTTTTGATGTTACTGAACAGGCTTCTGTACTCAAGGAAGTCAGTTATTCTGTGTTTCCTAACCTACCAGATTCCATTGTGTATATTGCAGCTCATTTCTTGTCCTAGAACTATCTTGGACTATGAGTGTGTCATGACTGCTATACATGCACGTGTCAGAGACACAAAGCTACAAAATGAATTCACCAAATATATTGTCAGCAGTTACACCATTAGTGTGATGGAATGCATGGCTTTCTGTCTCTTTCCTGATGCTTGGTGACTAAAGTGACAGCTCACTTGCCCAGGCAGGATCACAAACTCTTGATACAATGTTTTTCAGCAGCTGTTGACGGCGTGTTTGCAGAAGCCTTTCATACCCCGATGTCAAGGTGATTAGCACACAATAACAAGGGCGTTCAGAGACTTGACTTCTCTCTTAGAAAGCATTTGGTCTTTCAGAAAGGCCTACCGCCTTCAGGTTCTACTGTTCAGGTGCCCAAAGATGACGTGTCCAGATGATTTGGAACATTTCTGACACTGAGGAGACCTTGAAGGATATCCTCAAAACTTTTCAGGTTGTGGTTACTCAAGGCTGATCTTTGAGTTCCAGAAGCAGCAAAAAAAGTGCTAATGAATCTGTTTCAGACCTTACAGCTCTTTAGTCGGCTTGTTATGTACATTCTTGATCTGTTGGATGTGCCCCTAATTAATTTTCTTTTAAGTGTTTTCACATAGACCATGAGAGAGGTGATTATGATTTCACTGTCCTGTTTGAAACTGCTTTACAACCAGGGCACACACCCTCTGCAGATAAATGACCATCAGCATCTCCCAGTCCTTTCTACAGGTTTCTGGCTTGTTCTTGCTGGACTGTAACAGATTTTCTTCCCCATCTCAAATCCATGGACCCTATGCATGTGGATACTTTTAGGATTAGGGGTTACTTGCTTGTCTTTGGTAATCAATGTTCATCCTAGTAGGTAAAATCATTCCAGGGGTTTCACAAAGCTGTATCTGAATGAACTTTTTTTGGTAGAAGTCGAGATCCTTGTCTCTCATAGAAACTTATTCCCAAGGGATATTGGATTATTTCCTGGATTGTAGAGTGCAGAGCTCTCAGACATCTCTTAGCTACCCAATAAATCTTTGTCATCTCAGCCCATTAGTAGAAACAAAGAAGGTTACTGCTTAAAGCAGAACCTCGCTGTTTCTGGTAAATAACTGTCCTTTCTGGTCAGAGGTTTCCTTTGCCATTGTTGCACTGAAATAAAAAAAATATTTTGAAGTATGTGAAAAATAAAGACTCGGTGTAGCTCCTTTGTTGTTATAACAGAATAATATTAAAGACTGCGCAGGAGCAATTCATTAGTCTTTTCCTTTCAAGCACTTAAAAGAAAAACAGAACTGAAAATATTTCTTTGGGAGATACTGAAATACCTCATTAGATCTTTCTTTTTATTGGTTATTGAGGTGATAATTTTGTAACAGCAACAAAAGTGAGGATAAATTTTGCTTTGATTTATAGAATTGTGTTAATTTGAGCTGAGTAGATCTTTTATGATGTTAATATTTTTTCTCTGTGAGTATTGTTTCGTAATACATAGTTTCTAGTTTTATTTTAGAGAAAAAGTAATTCTGATGAGGACTTTTAATTCTGTGTGACTTTGGAGGTGTTTTTGGGGAAGGAAGTAGCTGCATGTTTAATAACCAGCAATTTAAGTAATCTTTTTCATTAAATGGATTAGTGTTCACTGCTTATTTAATAGAGTTATGTGTTGAGCTAAGACTGAGAACGACAGAGAAAATAATACGTATGTTTAATTAATTAAGTTAACCTTTATTCAAATCTATCTTTTTCAGTGAGATGGCATGTTTGCATAGTAGTATAGTGAAAATCATCAGAGTAGCTTCATATTAGCTGTCTTTCTGAACAAAAGCATTTTCTGTTGTTTAGCATCATATGAATGGTAAGCTTCGTAAAGACTGGCATCTGCAGAAGAGGTAACTCCTGGTAATGTTTGGTCAAACATTAATGACATTGCACTTAGTTGTGTAGTCAAGAAATATTGACCCCTGCCTTCATGAAACATCTTTGTGATTTCAGCAGTGTATGGTTTCTGGGTGGCTCAAGCCAGACAGTCCTCTAAGACAGCCACCATTGAAAACAATGAATACATTCTTGTTGCATTGAGACTCAGTTGTGCACATTTCTTAGAACAAGATAATGTACCTTTCATTTCAAAGTTTAGAGTTTTAAAGGGAAATATAATTTTAGGTATTGTGGACTACTTGCACTTTTAATTTGACCAGTCCAACTCTAGAAGCCAGTCTGGTTCAAGAAGAATGCCTGAACTACAGGCTGCAGAACCAGGGCCTTAGGGTGTGTATTTCTGGAAATAGCTGTCCAGCTTCCTGAAAATTCTGCCTTTCAAGTTAGTATAAATGATCTTAGCAGTTTTTTGTTGTTGGCCATTTATTGCTCTCTTGCATGTGTCCTGAGAGGTTTGTAGATTACCTTCGCAGATGAAACATTCTTGCCAATACCAGTTTCATTTGAATAACCTGGAAATAAACAGGGAATGAGAATCGAAAAACTTAACAAGAAAATTTTCTCTTTCCTAAGATTTCATCTTTATGAAAAATGATTTTTTTCTAGACAGCTTCTGTGACTTCCTTTTCATGTCATCTTTTCTGTTATAAATGCAGTTCAAGCATGTGAAGCAGCTTTTGGCAAGAGCCTGTCAGTATGCTTTTGATAAAAAAGTTAAGTGAGCAAAACAGGACCTCAAGACGGAGACGAGGGGAGCAAAGTCTCTCCCACTATATGAGAAGGTTGAGTCTGAGACCACTCGACAAAGCTGAACATACAGAAGTCTGTGAGACCTGACACGATGCATCCCAGAGTCCTGAAGAGCTTGGCTGATGTGACTGCCAAGCTACTCTCCGTGATACTTTAAAAGTCATGGCAGTCAGGTGAAGTCCTTGGTGACTGAAGAAAAGGAAACATTGCACCCATTTTTGAAAAGGGTAGAAAGGAGGACCCTATGAACTATTGACCTGTCAGCCTCACCTCTGTGCTGCAGAAGTTCATAGAATTATAGAATAGTTTGGGTTGGAAGGGACCTTAAAGTCCTTAAAGATCATCCAGTTCCAGCCCCCCTGCCATTGGCAGGGACACGTCCCACTGGATCTCCGACTCTAGAGATATGGATTTAATCACTGGACTGTTTGGTGGATCCGGATTTGGCTGGATGGTTGCATCCAGAAGGCAGTGGTCAGTGGCTCAGTGTCCCAGTGGAGACAGATGAGAAGAGGTATACCTCGGGGGTCTGTATTGGGACCAGTCCTGTTTAAAATCTTCATCAATGACATAAACAATAAGATCAAGTGTGCCCTCAGCAAGTTTGCAGGTGAAACTAAGCTGAGTGGTGTAGCTGACACGCCTGAGGGGTGAGATACCATCCAGAGGTACCCAGACAAGCTTGAGAAGTGGGACTATGTGAACCTCATGAGGTTCAACAAGGCCAAGTGCAAGATTCTGCAGCTGGGTTGGTGCAACCCCAGTATCAATACAGAATGGGGGATGAAGTGATTGAGAGCAGCCCTGCTGAGAACTTTGGGTTACTGATGGATGAAAAGCCAGACGTGATCCTGCAATCTGTGCTTGTAGCACAGAAAACCAACTGTATCTTGGGCTGCCTTAAAGAAGTGAGGCCAGCAGGTTGAGGGAGGTGATTCGGTCTCTCTGCTCTGCTGTGGTGATACCCCACCTGGAGTCCCTGTGTCCAGCTCTGGTGTCCTCAGAACAGGCTTGGACCTGTTGGAGCAGGTCCAGGGGAGGACCACAAAAATGATCAAAGGATTGGAACACCTCTCCTGTAATGAAGGTCTGTTAGGCCTGGGGAGGAGAAGGCTCCTGGGAGACCTTACTGCAGCCTTTCAGTACTTAAAGGGGACTTATAAGAAAGATGGGGACAAACTTTTTAGCAGGGCCTATTGTGATAGGACAAGGAGTCCCTTGCTACCCAAAGTGTTGTATGATTCTATGATTCTTTTCTTTATAAAAGAATTGCTTCTTGTAAAGGAAACTTCATTATTGGTCAGGTTGCAGCTCTTCTTTTCAACTCTATTCTATTTATTTTTGGAAATACGTTTGAAGATATTTAAATATGCTAAAAATAGTATTATTCATGAAACCAAGTCATAATCATAGGGCTTCTTTTGGCAAAGATAAAAATCTATATTCAGACTGTACCTTTGCCCAATTCATTTTATTAACTCAGCAAAATTTCATCTCTGCTTCGCTCACAGTCTTATTATCTTTAGCTTTTTAAAATACTCATGAAGATCAGTTTTCACCTTATTGTGGAAGAAGACGACAGGGGTATAGCTGACAAATACATACAGATGTTTACGATAACGATTCTTGTCCCTTATTCAGAAAACTCTTAATATATTTTCACCTGTACTGCCACTGCTGTTAAAGTGCAATCTGTGTCAATAAAAGGAATGAAAGAGGTAGAGGTCTTCATATTTTTAATATATTTTTAGTTCTTGCATTAAAAAAAGCAAAAGCAAATCTAATATCTGATTTTTTTATCATCTTCTTGTTTTCTTGATTTTTTTGTTTGTTTGTTTGTTTATTAGAAACCTTTCATTGACTTTGAATGCAAATAAAGATATAGCTCTTATAAGATGTGACAGTAAGCTTCTGAAAGGTTTAAAAGTGTTTCCAATAAAATTGTGCTTGGGACACAAGCACAGTGAAGCAGTGCTTTAAATGATCTACTTTATAAGTTTTATTCTATATTGTATAGAGGGAAATATATATTTTTTGGATGTGTCAAATATGTTCTAAATGAAAGGTTTTTCTCTATCTTATTAAGTAAATGAGGGTTTTTTTTTGGTGGAAGATTCCATAGTTAAAGATGTAAACCAGCAATTTCTTGCTTCTATAGCACAACATAGTTCAGAGCTGAGATTAGAGAAACCCTGTAGAGTGGCTAATACTCGAGGGCATCCCCAACTAGAAAAGTATGTGAATTTAGGCATGGGAGGAAGGAAGGATCTGCTTTAAATTTAGTGTAGGGTCACTGAGTCTTAATGATAGATTAAACAAGGGAGGTGGAATAATGAATAGGGGTATGCAATGTGTAGCACTAATACCAGAAGTCTATGGTTTTCACTGGTTATTTAATGTCTTTTCCCATATGTTTCTGAATAGAGCAGGTTATGGCAGGGATGAGCTAAGGAATAGCTTTGTTAGTGAATTGTTAAATAGACTGAATTAGCTTGTAAAAAAAAATTATATCTATATAGGAGAACTGCTTGTTAATAGTGTTAGTAGTGTAGTTGGACACCTTATATGTGTATACATTATATGTAATTATATTATTTGTAGTTGATGTTTGCATGTTGATGTTCTTAAGATAAACTGTGAAGATTGTCTGCATAACTTTCCTTTCCAACATGAAACTAACAGCCATCCCTTGATTAAAGCAGAAGTGGCTTTCAGATTTTTTCTGAATACTGTTGGTGTGAAGAAAAAAAAACAAAAAGAAGTGGTGTTTTGGTAGACATGAAAATGAGATGAAGTACCAAGAAATATTTTTCTTAGTAAGAAGTTGACTAATAGCTCAGTAAACCTTGTTTCATAAATTTTTAACTTGATTTTAAAATACTGACAACAGGATATCTCTTCACACTCAACCACATAAAATAATTTATTAAATTCATACTTAGAGTGACTGAGAAAGATATCACAGTTTACTTTAGTGTTGACTTTATACTGAGTTCTCACATATAAGAGTCTGCTAACTACTTGATACCAACAACCCAGGTGAATCAAGCAAGTCAATAGTTGGTTTACTGATGAATTTCTGTAACCCATATTCTCTTTCGTGTGATGACTACACCAGCAAGTCTTTAGAGAAAATGTACTTTTCATGTAATTTTTCCTTTGTGTTACAAACGTGATTGCAAGCTATGCTGGAAGATGTAGTGCAACTCACACTAATAGCTTTGTCCTGTTGTTGCAATGGTCCATACAGTATTGATGAAATTGGTATTTCTGGATCTGCAGTTCGTCTTCATTTTTAGATACATCTTGTTGGCTGACACTGAGAATAAAACGGCTGCAGAGAGCACCTACCTATCTCCATTCTTTAAGCAGCAGGCTTGCTGTGGTATTTAAGGAAAAGTGGTGGGAAGAATAGGTAAAATATGAAGTTAGATTAGTATTAGGGGATTTCTCTACATGAAAGTACTGCAGAACTCTGCACAGCTGTGGTGCTTTGCTTCACAAGATTCATAAATTGAACTACTTTTCTCATGTAATGTCTAAATTTGCAAATAGTTTCTAATTATTGACTATTCACAGAAATTTGAATAGATTTTATATTGTCTCTAGTAGCAATAAAATATGCTCTTTTGTAAAAGAGTATTTGATTGATTATGTAGAGACAAGTAAACCATGTCAAAATACTGCTTTTGTCATCTTCTGTTTCTTAAACCAAAATTAGTGGGCTTATCAGTTAAAATAAGAATTGTCCCTAAAGCACATGTGGTTTGTGCAGTTTCTAAGACTGAAACGGAATAGTTTTTTATTCTGAAACTTGTTTTGGTAGGAATGGAGAAAGATACTATTAGTCAAGGAAATGTGTTAAGGAGCATATGTCTTGGTATCCTAATCTGAGATTTTGGGGGGGGGGCAGTAGGATTTAGTGTCTCATTGGACCAAAGTAAAAAGAAATTTGGAAGAAGAAAAGTTTTTTGATTGGATTTTGGTTTTTTTCAGTATGAATACAAATGGTGCTCTTTACTATTACTAAATGCAACAAGAATTGGACATCTAAATTACATTCACCTCCTTATTAGTTCCTGAAATAACCATTTGTTTTACCGTTCATTGATATGTCTGAAATGAATGCACGTGAAATGTACAAGTGGAGAAGTAGTGAAACAAAATGAAGTAGTAAAATAAATATAAGTATTTATCCTGCTTAGGCTGTGTTTTCATATGAATTTTAAATAGCTGGGATCCAAGTTACTGGTTTCGGTCATGTCCTTAACTTCATGATCAGTAAGTGTCGAGTTATTTTTTTTTCTCCAAGTTACTGGTTTATTCACTGAGATAATTTATTAGGATTATCTATTAAGTCTGCTAAGTGTACAATCTGTATGAAATTACTTGTCCCTTGACTCCCCATGATCTCTTTTTTCAGGTTAGCCCTGATGTAAACTGTTATACTGGTGCAGTCTCCTTTTGTATTTAGTAGACCAGCTGTTTCAACTAGTGGTTTTCATGTGCCTTTTTTTAGTTCCAGGGATCATAGAACTGAAATTCATAATTATGCTTTTCTATTTTACACTGTTTTTCTAATCAGTCTTTCCTGGCTGCGTTCTAGAGGTACCCTAATTCAGCTTGTATAATCTTTGTGTTGTCTGTCTAGCTTCAGCTCTGTTACAGCCTTGTATACTGGTGCAGCAGAGTCCAAAATAACCCTCCAGATTTCACGTAATTTTCCTACCATGCTTTGTGAAGCACTCTGAAATCTGCTGGGAGGTGGTAACTAAAAGTAACATTTTTCTGTACTAAAACTCAAGTCTATTTTTCCTGCCAGATGCAGGATCCTGCATGAATGTGGACCTCCAGAGTTTGTCCCAGTATTTTTAACGGGTTCTTAAAATGTTAATTTAATAGAAATAACATTTGGCAAATTATCAACGTTTTAGGACACAAAAGGAGCTGGACTTGGGATGGTAGCAGTAACAATCTGTTTTGGTAATTTTTCTGTTTTTTTTTATAGCTTATTAGTATTCTTCTTTAGGGGAACAACATTAGATACTGTGTTTACCATTTATTTTGCAATTGGGTGCTTTGGCAAAACAGTAGTTGCCTCTTAATAGTAATCTGATAATAGATGACTTAGTAGCAGTTGGCTGTTGTCTTTCATAATGTGCATTAATGGTCTGTTAGAAGTTTTCACAGAGCAGTCCTTCTTCATTCAGGTTACCAGGAAGTGTGTTTTCTCAAATGACCATTCCTACTGAATGGGAAAAACAAATGAGGACTTCAAAACGTATCTTTTCTGTGCCAGTAAACTATATATGAACAAATGAAAGTAAACTTCAAGTATTATCATCAGTTTTATTTTGTTAGCAGAAATCTTTAAGGCATTTTCAAATAAATTTGTAAAATTGTTTTGGCAGTAAGTCTTTGTTGTTTGATCTCTTTTAACCTTAATCACATCTTCCTTTCAATCTCTAATGTCACAGCTAGCTCACACACTAATGCTTTTGTACCCTATTACAATCTCATGCTTATGTGCTGCTAAAATAATTTTTCTGTTTTTTTTTTTTTTTTAAAATACTCATGTCTCTTGCCTTAATTTCTTGAGAATGTGTTCTCCCTTCTTCTTCTGTAAGAATTTGTTTCTTATTTTAACCTTCTATTAAAAAAATTCAAAGGGTCATGCGGTTTTAAGTTCAGAGGGGATTATCACAATTAGGTCTCCTAGGCACTACAAGCAATGAATAATGATAATTATGTAGGCTGAACCTTTGCGCAGAGCGGGCCATATAGCAGCAATTGGTAACTTCTGCATCAAGTTCAGAAGATTCTAACTTGCATTTAGGAATTAATGCTTTTCTAGAAAGGATACCTAATTTTAAGTATGTAAAGATGGAGATCAGCAAAGAGGTTCTTTTATTCCTCAGAATTAAAATATGTTTGTATCCTGACAGAAAACTGAGGCACTGAGAAGTAAATCAACATTCTGAAGACAGTGAAACAGTTGTATATAGAACTTGAATTTATATATATGTAGATATATAGAACATTCTCCAGTGTACAACAGGTCTCATGTACGTGTCTGTTGGACATCAAGGAACTTCCTTATTTGAACTATGCAAAACTCCATTATTCTCCTCTTTAATAAGTGTTTTTTGTCTTTTTTAATAAACTATTCATATTAAAATTATGTTTTGCTGTTATGTTCTGCATCCTGCATTGTGTAGCTGTGTTTCCCATTAAGTATCGTTAGTAGGTCTTACAGAGAAGAGATGATGTCAGACCAAAATGAGAGTCATAGGAAATGTACCTAACAATTGCTGCTGCCTGCAGCCTGGGAAGATGCTAGATCCAAAGTAGGGCAAAAAGTAGTACCTGGTAGTTTGAAGAAAGCTCAGATTAATTCTCAAGCCTCAAACCTTGTCTGGGCGGGAGGCTGAAATTGCGAAAATTTCTTGGTAAACCTTAGAAAGCCCATCCCATGTGTGTGGAACATCCATCTTTCAAGATTATATTATATGTGTGTATGTGTGTATATGTATGTTTTGCATGAGGCAATCAGAACTTCACACATCAGAAGATTCAGTAAAGTATAAATGAATCCTTGCTCTTGTTTTCTGTTTCAAAATTTTGCAGATTCTAACCACAAAACAATAGAGATATTAACCAGTGGACCATTTTATTGTGTGTTATTGTGTTGGCAGAGACTAATTTAAAAAAAAAAAAAAAAAGGTCAAACGACATCCAAGATGAGTTGGTTCAATAATGAAACAGAAGATAATGAAGTATTAATAATTGTGATATCTATGCAGGTAATTTATTCATGATGTTATTATTTCTGTTGCTTGAAGGAAACGTCAGGATACTTTTTTTTCAAGTATTTACAAAATGTAATGAATTTTAAATATGTTATCCAGGTGAGCTCTAAACTAGACATGCTTCTGATAGTAACTTCTGCTTAAGAAAAATGCCTGAATTTATTTCAATAAGTGTTACGGCTCAGAATTATAGTTCAGTGGCTATATATAGTGAGTAGGAAATCTCTCTGAAGGTGTCTTTCAACTTGACAGCAAGAAGGTAGAAGTAGCTAACTAGTTCATGAAAAAAAATGTTTATTTTTTTAATTTTAGGACATTTGAAGTTTGGCAATAGTATTTTACATAAGTAGTAAGGACTATATAGTCCTCAAGAATTTGCATCAGTAAAATGGAATGAACATTAGTTTTAGATTTTGTTTGATGACTCACTATGATGGATTTAAATCTGGCTGCAGCTGCTTAGTTGGGGAGTAGAGGATCCATATGCCTTTCTGGAAGTGGGACTGGGGAGTCTGCCCTCATATCTAGTATCTTTTCCTAAATGAGATGGTTCTTAATAAAATACCATGATAAATGGTTAAGTTTGTTGTCTGTTTATGGAGTCTTCCTCCTGAAAACTTTCTTCCCTCCCCCATTTTAAAACATATGATGCAAAAGCATACATTAACTTTGCTTTTATTTATTCAGCCACTTTGTCTTTTTTGGAAGTTACTTGTTTCTTCTTACCGTATCATTGAAATTTGAAATAGTGTGAATTATTTACGTTGAAGTATTCATTTAATCCCTAGATATATGAAGTTCTTACTCTACTTTTCCAATGATTAGAGGCAAAATCCATGTACTTCAGTTTCTTTTCTAGATACTGATTTTAAAGGATTGGAAACATCAAAAAATGTATGTGCTGGAGTTTGCTTAGTGTTTAACGTGATATAATGATCTTTCTTTGAACTCTTATCAGCAAAGTGTGACGGAAATTGCACATTTTTTCCATTATTTAAATGAACTCAACAAGCTTTCTAATGAAGAATTTGACACAATATTTACTGAGTACTACAGCACAATATATCCTGTTTTATACGGTACTTTAAACTGGGTTTATTTTGGTTCAAATGCTGTTCCATAAACTCTGAAAGTGAAAGTTGAGTGCATTAGGTTTTTTTCTGTACATAAAATGTCTTTATTATCAGGAAAGTGGTACATGAAAACTTAGCAGAAACTTTTCAGTTGATTTTTTGTCTTGTAACTTGGTGGTGGGCTCTGCTTTGTATGTGGCTGATGTACAGTGAACATTTAGGTTCTCTTAGGGTCCTTTGGGAATGTTTGAAATTGCACGTTGTTTTTAATTTGAAAATTAAACAGTCCTAATTAGAAGGAAGAGAATACTTACTTGCAGGAAGTATACAGGTTTTGGTGCTCTTCACCAGCTTCAGTTTTAGTTGCCAAGGTAGATTAAACAAATAATGTATTTTAAGACATTGAATTAAAACCAATTATGGTAGAATTTAAGCTACGTTTCTATTGTACATTAAGCATGAAAAGAGGTTTCAAAATTTTAGCCCACAAAATGGGAAAAAATAAATGCAGACCAAAATATTTTCAGAAGTATTAAGAGCAAAAATAATAAATTAAAGGAAGACCTATGAAATGAAAAATTAAATAGACAATGTATTGTAGTGTATTTCATAAAAGTGCTGAATCACAACTGACTTTTGTCTGGCGGATTTGGGCAGAAGAGGAGTTCTTTTGCATTCACTGTAGATTTTAAAAGTTTTGCTTAGAAGTAGATTTTTTTCTTTTAGATTAAAACGAACTGAGCTGAATATATGTGCAACTCTAAATAGGTATTTTAGCATAGTGAGTCTTCCTTGAAGAGTTTCAATGGTATGAAATTCCTGGGAAGCAGATGTTATTTAAAAATAGCCCAATTCTGACATCTTAATTCACTTATTGAAAGCATTCCATAATTGAAGCTTCAATCAGCTGCTGGAAAGAGAGGGCATTTATCATTTGATATCTTTAGAGTTGCTTTATTGTTTCTATAGTAAAGTCTACACTAAAATTAAAATTTGCCAATTTAGATAGCCTTTGTTCTTTATATTTTAATATAATTTATTGTATTTTGTATTGGAGATACAAAAATGGAAACGAAATTATGAGTGGAGAAGACTTACACCATTCCCCTCCAAGGAACCTTACATAAAGTAATCTAAGAGTTCTGGATTAGGTGCTGATGTTCATTGTGGTTTATATATACATGTAGCAAGTAATATAGTGTATTCTGCTTGTAGGTAGCTGGCTAAAAGCTACTGCATGTATCACTTTTTAAAGTTAAGAATTCAGTTTCTTATTGACTGCTGATAGCCTTTTCCTGATGAAATGCAAAATACTTTTTTTCTGGGAAAATTTGGGAAAAAATGGGAAAACCTTAAATATGGATCACTTTTTGTTGTTGTTGTTGTTTTTCATTTATCTCCTCATTTCTTCCATTTCTGCCGTGTCTCTTTACTACTGCTATTGACCAAATCTATTGCAATAGGTTGTGGCAAAGATGCTCATTCAAAAATTCTCTCTCTAGTTTTACATTTCTGTGTTTTCCATAGTTCTTGTTAGTTCTTAATTAACTGAATTCACTTTTTATCTGACCCATCATCTTTGTTCATAACAATCTATAACATTGTTATCCTTTCAAATTCACCACTTTTTCACCTTTGATGCTTTTCTGTGCTTAGAAACTTGGTGGATTCTGTCCCTGCTTCCTGTTATTGCTGGATTAGCCACACTCGTTACTATCTGTTGGTGAAATTTTGTCTGGCGGAGGTGTTACAGGCTTTCCTCTGTAATCTTGAAGACCACTTCATTAGCTAGTTTTGCTTCCTTTCTTTCCATCTTTCTTTATTTTATTTGCTTTGCTTTCGCTTACTTTGTATTTCTGTCATTCCCCATTCATATCATTACTGTTCCCTGAAAATTTTGCTTATTTGTCTTGACTTCTTCTTTGTTACAAAGTCAAAGTCAAGATTCTCAGTTTACTATCAGTGGCCCATGCAACCTTGCTGTGTCTGCATCTGATCTGATTTCCCCACGTCCCCCAACTCACATTCCGCATTCCTCACAGTCCTCTGACTTTATTGCTCCTTTTGTCTGCCTTTCATGCACTCATTTTTGGACTGTCTTTCATGCTGCCTATGTGCCTGGAACAGTCTTTAGCATCTCAGCCAATTTACAGCTTTGCATAAATTATATTTAATAATAAGACTAACAAAAGTTCATTATCTACATTATTTCAATTAACTTTGTACCTGCATAACTGGAAAACAGCCTGAGGGAAACTACTGTTAAACTTTGTTGTGATCTGTTGTGATTCAAAGATACTGATTCAGGCATGACAGTTCTTTGATGATTCAGCATAATATTTCGTGGGTTTTTAACAATTCGGTAGGTATTAGTTTGGGGCTTTTTTGACAGTAGATTTCAGATTTTTCTAATTCAGAAATAAGAAAATAACCACTTATTCCTGGCAAGAGAAACCACCAGAGGGTGGTCATCACCACATTACCTGGTGCAGTCTACTTGCCCTGTGATGCTTTTTACTTCATTTTATCCTTATTCGTATGGATGTGGAAGGCCTTTGAATGTTTGATTAACTTCATATCTACAAACAAAGCATATGTTTTGTGTTTAACCTTCCTATTAAAGCAACATACTCATCTGCTCAAAAACCCAGTGAAAGATAAGAAAGTAAAGCTCTGCCTACATCTGCAAAGTTTTCTCAGTCCTGGTTACTTTAACATAGAGGTTTTCCTAACATATGAAAAATTGTTTAATATTTTAACTCCCTTCTAACACCAATGAAAATAAGCTGAAGGTAAAACATCATGTGTTTCTGCAGCATTGGTGTATAGCTGCCAGGCAGGGCATTCTGCTGGAAGTATACATAATTTTGCAAGTACAATTACATCTGAAATATATGGGGGATTTTTTTTGGTTTAATTGGTTGTATTGATACTGTTCACAGCTGAGTTGTGGAACCAAATAGATGTGCCTTTCATTTGTTTTTAAATGATCTGGTATATTCTGGAGATTATAATCCAAAGGGTGGCTGCCATAGTAATGTGCCAGTCACCATGGCATCTGAGCATTATGAAAAGAAATTCTGGGCTCTACAGAGACAATACCACCAATTAGTATTTCACACTGATCAAAGGTGGGGGACCAAAATGTTTGCCAAGAAATGTAGCTCAGTGGATGGCACTAGAAGTTAGAGTTTGCTTTACCCGAATATATAAAGATTTCAGTCTTCCTGTCAACATCATGTGAATTTATGAATAAGAGCCTTAACACAGACTTTGTCCATTTACTATGCTAACTTTTTTAGTTGCATGAAAGGTATGGCTGTAGGTTTTTATTTCACTGGCCTAGTGAAGAAACAGCTTATAAATATCTTCTTTATACAAAACTTTAGACTGTTCCTCCTTGCAGAATTTTTAACTTTAGACTGAAACTAAGTCAATGAAAAAAAGGGTTTTCTCTACTCAATTGGTAAATATTCCTAGTCTCTAAAACCTCTTGCTGTCTACTTCTGTAATACTATTCTAATTATCAAACAAATCTAAAATTGTTATTTAAAAGCAAGCTTATTTTATCTTAAATAATTGATTGTGGCTTGTTGTTTGAAAGAGGACTACTTTGGCATGAATTCCAAATCCAGTTATGATCTTAACTCAAGCAGTTTGTTTAGTCAAACATTACTCTAATAAGTCTTACATGGTCCCCTACGCGACCAGGCCTGTCTATAACAACTAGTTTATTCTGCGACGAGTTGCTCAACAGATGTCATTCTGGTAGAATAATGCGGCAGAATACTTGTGCGTTGGCTAAAATTACTTCAACTTTGATCACTTTTGTCTAGCACATCAGTCTGGCATTGTGCTTTATACCAACATAACACTTTACCCCGAGCATGCCTTTCAAGCTTAGAATAGCAGAGGAATGTTATTGAATTCAGTGCAGTTACAGATGAGTTAATGAAAGAAGGGAAATACTGTTTTTTTCATAGTGTCTTTCTGTTGTACTTTGGAATTAAAGGGGAATTTGAGGAATGTGACTTCTGAGTTATTTTTTTTTTACTTCTAAAGGGTTTTTGAAAACAATATTATGTAGTTGTATTGACCCCACGTTTCTGTAAGAAAGTTTCACCTTTTATTTCAAAATGGCTAATTTTAGAGTTTTATAAAATTATTTATAAAACAATAAGATTTTTTGATATGTAATTCAAGAATAGTTATCTCATGAGGACAGTTTATTCTGGTATTTAATGCAAGAAAACAAAAATAGCCAGAACCATATTCTTGTGATCACAGATCAGTATTGTTACATCTTGATGGGCTGTTGTGGGGTCAGTATGGGAGTAATGACATCTCTTTACCTTGATACTACTGTGAAACGAATACTGCACAGAAGGCTACCTTCTTGTTAAGAAGCAGTGAAGAAAGGCTGTTTGTTTTGAACAGTAGGAATGAGATCATATAGCAAGTTCTAAAGTGTTTGGTCTTCCATAATTCCATTTTTCAAGGTGCACATGCGTATACACATGCACACATATATATAAATATGCCATATATATTTGAAATTAATTTAAATAATTACCCGAATATATAAAGATTTCAGTCTTCCTGTCAACATCATGTGAATTTATGCCATAAATCATGTGAAAATATGCCATATATATTTGAAATTAATTTAAATAAGTTCTAAATAATTAAGGTATATTTGTATTTTTAAAGCATAACAACATGCTTAAATGTGAAGAAGCACAATAATGTGAAGTCTACTTTAATTGCTCATAAATACTTCAGTATTCTGTGTCTGAAACTAACTAGTGTTCTCATTTAGATTTTTTAAATAAAATACATTTGTAATCCTTTTTTTTAGTTGAAACATAGTTACCAGATCATTCTCCCTGCAAAAACTCCTGAACAAAACCAATGTTAACATAAAATTTATTGAGTGCACATGTAATTTACCAGTTTACAAAAATAGGAGAGATATCAACATACAATGATTGTAAACCTGAGCTGAAAATCCAACCTAGAAACATGTTATGATACTGAAATGTCCAGATAAGGAAGCCATATCGTCTGACATCCATCCTTTAGTGAGTTGTAGGGTCAGAGTTGGAAGTAATGTGTCTTGCTGTTGGATAGTAAATTGAAGGCATTGTTTTTCACTCATCTGTGCAGAATATTTATATTTATAAAGCTTTAAGCTGATAGTATTGATGGTATGTGCATAGCCTAGTTAATACTAGTAATTCGTATTCCCGTGCCAATATATTCTTCACTGTTCTTACTAAGGGACACTGAGTTTTCTCAGTAGTATGTATTTGTTGGTGAACTCGTGCAGCAGTGCCGTGAGACCTTGACGAATGTTGTCCAAACCAATATTTGTGAGCAAGCATAAGTGTGGAAATCCCTGCTTCTTCTCTCTCCCTCCTTAGGATATTTACAATGATAAGAACAGCTCTTTTACCAATTCGTGTCTGCACCTGTATCCTTTATCCTGTGTTAATGTGCTTGAACTATGTGCACAATGTGAAAGTAAGGGTCTGTGCAGCATAAAAAAGAGTTTTGGTGCTATTTCATTGTGCAAACACATTTTTAGATGAATATCTACTGCCAGATGTTGCATATACATTCTGTACTAAAAATAAATAACAAATTTTGAGGTAACGTATGTACATTTCATATGTTTGCATATTACTCTGTCATGTATTCAAACCTCAACTGTGCTCTGTGATGAAGCTATGGCAAGTACAGATTAATAGGTAGGGCCAAAGGGTGTAAAATGTCTGTGTAGTGGATTGCTGTGTTTTATTGCATTATTTACCTAACAATGGTAGTTTAGTATTATCTTTCATTCATTTCTTGTATGTAAAACTTTCAAATGTATGGACTATGTTAGTATTTCTTATTTTTGCAAATTTCAGCTTTCTTAATTTTTTTTTAACCGTTCTCTGTTCAGAGAAAGATCTTAACTTCAGGTAAGAGCACTAGGCTGCAAGCAAGGTGCTAGCTCAAGGATCTTTTCTGCTGACAACTGTGTATTTTTCTTTTCAGTTCACAAAATTAAAGGTAATACTTATAGCGGGAGTTAGAATACAATTAATTGTTGATTCTTTCCAGTTGACAAGTGAACAAAGAAAAGCTAAAGAAGACAGAAGATACGTTTTGGAGAAATCTAGGCGTTTGCTTATGTAAAATCTTACCCATCTGTCTTAATACCTCTTAGTTTAATATGTCAAACACTTGGTTATCTTGTCTAGTAGTGTTAAAGTGTGCAGCTGTCAGAGCTGGGAAGGGGATGCAGAACTGACTTTCTTAGATATTGTCTAGTGAATGTTGTGTAAAATATTGGTAAAATGTATCAAACCTTAATTTATTTGGGAATGTTTTCCTGGATGTTATATAGGCTGTTGAGATCTGTACTTGAAAACTCAAATAGACCTGCGAAGATACAAGAGAACCTTGTATTCCCATGTAGCAGTTTTATGGAAGACAACCCAAAGCCCAACGTTGCTTACTGAGAGTGTTTTGTTGTTCACTGTTCTGATCCAGCTGGGCAATATTTACATGTGCTCATTCAGAATTTAAAATATCAATCTCTATCCCAAGTACAAAACCACATATTTTTGTGGTTTAAATAATTGCGTATCACAAAAACTCTGATAAAACATGCCAGCTTTTTTATGTGTGAACATTTTTTGTAACTCTTGTATTTTGCAGCATTCTTCCTGTATTTGAAATTTTGAACTCTTTCTTCTTTGCCTCCTCCCTTCCTCCTCACAAACATCATGTGAAATGATTAATGGCAGTCACTTGTATTTTAATAGCATGAGAAAAGAGTTGATGTAAAAATCAGTCTGCATTTTTTAGTAAAGATTTGAAATATGTTGTCTTCATTGAAAATATGCTTATTAATGTATATTTTCATGTTTAATATCCTCAGTTTTATTTTTGGACCCCATTTAAGAAACTTGTGCAAAAATAATTGTATTTCTGATTACATTAGAGGTGGTATGGACCTAAAACTTTCAGGTGAAACAGAATATATAAACTAGTAAAACCTGCAACAGAAATTTTGTTACTGCCTTCTGTATCCCCTCAGTTTGTTCATTACTTTGTAATACTTTTTACTGTGAAAATTTGTTTTATGAATTATTTTTTACACGTTTGTGATTCTTCAGTAATAATGAGTCATTGCGAATGATATGTTATAGATTTTTTCTTTAACATAGTTTGTTCAATTGCTTTCAGCAGTACTGTATATAAACCTGTAGAACAGATCTGAATCTTGGAGTGTTGGAGGAACCTGATTACAATAATTGTAAAAAAAACCCCAGCTGGAGATTATGGTGAAAATAATGCAGTTTCCCCTTATGCTCTTGTTAGTACAAGTTCTGATTTTTTAACTTTTTTTTTTTTTTTTTTTTTAACTAGGTAAAGCGGAATGTGTATGACCTAACTAGTATCCCTGTCCGTCACCAGTTGTGGGAAGGGTGGCCGCCTTCTGCCACAGACGACTCAGTAAGTAGCCTTGGTTCTCATTTAATTTTGTCCTGAAAATAGCTGATTTTACTTGGATTTTTCATCAGAATCACTCAATAGCTTTTCTTGTCCTGTATGCAGTAACTTAAAACGTAATAATTTAAAACACATAATCATAACACGTAATTCTGAGCTTTATCTTGGAAGACACAAATACTAAAATATTGGCTTAGTGAAGCACATTTCCCTGGAAATTATTAAAGTGTATGAGATTTGGTGTGTGTTTTAGACTAGGAGGAGCAAAGCTGCATGACATTTTGGAAACCGAGGAGATCTTTTGCAGGGATTGAACTTCAAGAAAAAGTCCCCTTTTTCATATGTATTTTTAGTGCATATCTAGACATTTTTCTCAGTTGAGTCTATCTGATCACTGGTATTCTTAAGCTTATGTCTGGCTTTAAGCAGATGTTACTGTTGAAATCTGTGGAGAGCTTCGCTTGCTTTTATAGTATCTACCTTGGTTCTTGCTGAGCCAGTAAGAACCTGTGGACATCGGCACAATTTCATTTTGAAATAGTGAATAATATATATACAGTACAATATCTATTCAATTTTCAAATGTATTTTGCAGGTTTTAGGATTCATTATTTAGAAATGGAAGGAAATCTTAGCTGAGGTCAGTGTGTACCCTTGGTAATAGAATAATATGACAGTGATTTTCCCACGAATTAACGAAATTGTTGGACTTAACTGCACAGTTCCCTTAAATATTAGACTTTCTTCCTTGCATGATTGTCCTTGGTGTGTTTTACAGCATGTCTAAGTTTTGCTTAGATAGTTTTCTCCTGGTACTATGTTCCAAATGCCAGCTAGTGAGATCTGCCTTTATTGAAAAGGAAAAAAAAAGACTGAAATAGTTTTGTGGTTGTGTTGGATGTAGATTTTGTGATCTGATAAAAATACAGAAAATTAAGTATATCTGTTTTTTTATAGAATCATTCATTTAAACTAGGGGTTGAACTTGAGTATTCTACCTAGTGAAAATGGAATTGGAATTTGCTTTCTCTACATATTAGCATTATCTTCAATCCATTACTTTCCATTTCTACTCTCTTGTAAAGTGAGAATTGCTGTTTGCATTACGACTGCTGCTTTTTTAAAGGATTTATGCCAATCAAAAAAAAGAAAAAAAGCAAAGACTGTCGGAATTTCTAATATACTTGTAAAATATGTCTGTGGTGGTGTTTGCAGAAACAGTAGTTAAGTTTGAGAGAGGTGGGTAAATCTATGTCCCTGTATTCAAGAGCATATCTGAGACGATAGATGTAAGATCTGAAATAATAGCATGCTGTCATGTGGTAATTACAGTCTTTGAAATGTGGATCCATTTTAACATTTTATTAGTTTACATTAGCCTAAAAAAGAATTGGAAACTCAACACTTCTAATCTGTTTTCCCACAGCTGTTAGGTTTTCCTGTGGTTTTTTTCCCCTCATTCTTTTGAATAGGATACCTCACATATGTAAAACTCATAAGTCTGTTTTTACAAGTGACATTGTTGCAGGTGAATTTTTCCCCTTTTCATCTTTAATGAAATTGGTGAATGTTGAGTCATCTGCTCCAAAGCGGGAGAGTCCTCAAAGCTCACTGCTTGAATCTGGTGCAGCTGAGACCTGTCAGCTGTGTAAACAGATTTGAATGTGTTACCAACAAAAATATAATTAATTTCTGTCTAAAATTAGAGGTCATAGCTTATTGTTTATAAAGATTCAATGTTAGCAATGATTGTCTGAGATTCTGTGATCTGAACATTTATTCCTTTGCAAATTAGAAATATTCATTAATAATTGCTTTAGTAATTAGTCATGATGTCTTTAGTTCAGTGGCAAATTTTTAAAATCACTTTTTACATCGAGTTTTTAATTTGCTGTATTACATAGTACTTCATTGCAATTAAAGAGTTAAAGAAAGACTTGATTAAAATACTTTTTCATTTACATGTTATGCTGCATAAGAAATACTTTGTAATACCACAGGAGGTTTTTCAGTGCAGTTCTCGTTAACCTTTGGCTTAGCAAACAGGACAACTAAATAGACTTCGCATAATTGGATTCCTGTATTGTCTTATGAACCTGACACACTACAGTCTTCTGACATTATCGGGAAATTTAGTGGAGTCAATAGTCATTTAAAACATTGTTGCTTCATCTCCCCTCAGAGTTAAGAAATGTTCTGTGCTTGTACTATCTAATGAAATATGGGATACTGTATGAATTGTCAATAACTCTTTCAGATCCTTTTGCACTTTCACCAGGGAAATGGGTATCAAAACCTCCACACACAGGAGAATGTTTTCATGCTGTGACGGTTTGTGGGAAACAAGACCTATGTAGAGCGTGGAAATCTCATTGCACTATTCGGCAAGGACATATTTTAGTTTTATTGTGTCTAAATAATTTAAGCACCAGGAATTATATATATTCCGCTCCTTAAATTTCAAACAAAGTAAATGTATGGGGTTTAAATATTTTTTTAACAAGTTTACTTAAGTAAAAATTGCATCATATTAAAGTCTTAATTTATCTAGCTTGGGATTTATATAATTTAAATAGATTAAAAGTTTGTTCTCAATCTTTATTTTTATTTTAGTTGAAGTAACATTAATGTTGCTGAGCTTGTAAAATGAAAACCAAGCCAGAATTATTTACTGAAATTTCAGAAATGTGCTGCACTTGTTTTTACTATATTGGCTGAACTTGTAAACTTCCACCGTTACTGCTATTGCCAAGGGGAATGAGCAACCTTCAGATATGTTTGCACATAAAAAGAGATCGGGCATCACTCACAGATGATATTTTAGTTGCAGTTTTTAGATGGAATCATTGTGATTTTATATGAGTTAATACCCATAAACTTTGCACCTGTATGCTTGAGGTAAAACTTTTTCCCCCCTTAAGGTCACTGTTTTTTAAATGTTTTGGTACTGGTTTTTATATATTTTGGTAGGATGACTCAGAATAGCAACATTCACTATGGAATGGAGGAGAGGCGTTGCTTTTATGCTGCTTTTGTTCTCAGTATTTAAGCTAAAACCTTTTCCTGAATTAGTTCATTGTTTTAAGTCGTTGCAGCATAGTGACGACAAATGCCTACTTCTTCATAAGTAACAACAACTTGTTCAAATGGAATATATTTCTACATTAAAAAGATGTAAAACTGTCTTAATTAGGTCTGGGGGGGGAAAGGGGGAGAGAAAGACAGAGGATGAAGTGCTCAGTGTTCTAACTGTCTCCTTGTGTGCAGATCCGATACAGAGGAACTCAGCATTTGTCCTTCCACCTACTGCTGGTAATGCTTTGTTTCTCTAAACAGTACAGTTGGTCAAGACCTCGTATCCTCTCCTCATTTCACAACAAGGAACTCTGCTTCTTTATTGTGTAGAGAAGCCAATCGATACTAGTTTAGGCAGGTCTGCAACAAGCTATTCAGCTGCACTACTGAGGAGTCACATATCAGATGACACGTGTGTAGCCACTGACATGGTGAGGTTCTGCATCCCCCGTGTTCTGCATCACCTTCAGTTCATGACAGCTGTAGCAGCTGTGGCTGACATTCTCCTTAGCTGAATTTAATAAAGACTTCTAGGTTATAAGAAAATTTCTCAAACACTTATGCATGATCTAATTAGCACTGCTGTTATATTTAGCTATTTCATTGCTAAGTACTAAACACAGTCTGTCTGCACAGATAGAAATTAAGAAGGCTGATAAATAGTGTTCTGGTATAAAGTCAAACCATTTAAGACAATTTTTGGCTGATCTCCAGTTTTTTGAAGAGATTGAGTATTAAGCGTCTGAGTAATTAGTATTTGAGAGTATATATTTCTTTTGCTTTCCAGATCTTACAAAGGGTGTCTG
Organism: Neomorphus geoffroyi; assembly: GCA_033558235.1. Lineage (NCBI taxonomy): Eukaryota > Metazoa > Chordata > Aves > Cuculiformes > Neomorphidae > Neomorphus > Neomorphus geoffroyi. The sequence continues at coordinate 2,179,087 of JAUMJM010000024.1, read as the reverse complement.
AACAGAAAGTTCATTGCTGCATGCTGTCATTGGGACATGAAAACAAGTTGTGAGGTTTACATACACTGGCTGTTTAATTGTAATGGATGCCATGTCTGCATTTACTGGATTGTCTGGAATTTTCCCCCTGGAGCTGATATGACGCAAAAATTAATAGTCCTGACAGAGAAAGTGTCTACTAATCAGAAGCGTAAAATTGACTATATTTAAATTATTATACATACATCATTCGAAAATCCTCAATTGTTTTTTTCTGTGTAAGAATATCTTAATTATAATTTGGACTGTCAGCAATACTAATTATTTTGTATGTTATTTTCCATCTGCAGTTTTTAGAAATCATTTGCAGTAGAGTAGATCTGACAGAATCCTTTAAATTTAGACACATAGAAGAATAATTGCAGTCAGTTTTATTATGTAGGTTCAGGAATAAAGTAAAGTTTCAATTTAGAATTTATATTATAATCCCAATTTAGTAACAAAAATCATTAGACAGTATCCAGTCTTGGAAGTTCATGGTAATCTATGAAGCAGCACATCCTTAATAGAAAAGTAATTGAGTAATTTAGTAAACAGTTCCTAAATGTCTTTATTTTAGATAATCTTCTGACTTGGATTTATGTCTTGCTTGGATGTTTTTATGTGGATAACAGTATGATGAATCATTGTGTTCTTTCCCCAGCACAAACAAGGAGGATACAGTGTTCCTTCACAATTTTTTCACCCCACTCCTTTGTCTATTTTATATTTATAAAAATTAAGATAAACTCATTAGAGTTGATTTCATTTATGTAAAAATTACCATGTCAGAGATAATCAGTTTGTGTTTGTACTTTTTTGTCATAACAGAATTTATTTATTATTGTCCAATTCTAAAACATTAAGTATCTCAATTGAAGTGATCTGCACCTATCAAATTGCTTTTGGAAAGATTTGCTTTCCTCACTGCATAATACTAAGCCTTATGGAAGTTCAAGAAGTGCACACTGAAGAACAAAACCCCATTGTATCATTATATTAAAAGTGCAAGTTTGTCTAGTAGCTATGATTAAAAACCCCTCAAAACAAACAAACCCCCCCCCCCCAAAACCCTTTTTCAGTTTTCAGCATTCTTTTAACCATATTGGGTTCTGATGGAAAAGATTTTTTGAAATGTTCTGTTGGCACTTCTGCTTCTTATGGTCCAGCTTCTGGTTTTTCTGGTCCAGTTTTAATGTTGCTTTTTTCAATTGTTAGAGATCTTGCAAATGAAAGAAATCTGAAATGCACTTTTATTCAGTTTGATGCAAGGATATTTGGATGGCAGTAGCCATGATCTCAGAAATCTGGGAAAACTGAGAACAACTTTCTTAGTTACCACACAAAGAGTTCTAGTTTTTATAACTAATTTCATCCATGAATTTAAATGGTCAGTAAAATCATAGAATTTTGAGACTGATCTCGTGTTTCTTATGGGGAAGAGCAGCAAGATTGATTTAGACATACACAGGTGTATTGGGAATTGGTGAGGTGGTTTATATGATGGTTTATATTATTGTCACTGGTCAAATAGAAATTTTGTATTTTGAGAGCAAGGGCTTCTGTTTG